>OX246754.1:275195157-276445157 GCA_945910035.1 Brachypalpus laphriformis | reverse complement strand
GAGTATCTTAGATTTGTACACTCACCAAGAGGCCTACGACTATTTTTGCCACGATTCTCACACACAGTATGCCATATCTGATGGAATTAAGGAAATCTACTCGGGTCTGCGTACCTTCAGATACTCATCTCATCTGCTTATTTCCAGTTTGAAAATTCGTCTAGTGAAAAGTCTCATTGTGCCGTTCAATTGTAATGTGTATCCTTGTATGGATTATGAGTGCAGTGATAAACCAAATGCTGCCTTTAATGACTGTGTGCGTTTTATATACTCGTACAATGTTCGAAGTTACGCCAGTGTTTCATATCTAAATTCTAATCTCTTGGGAATCAACTTGGGTAAATACTACTGTTTCCGAAACCTTTTAAAGCTTCATAGTATTATTCAGAACAAATGTCCTGAATATATATTTTGGCCCAACAGCTCTTTAAGTGCCAGGGTCTAGCTTCTCGCTCATGTTGTGTGCGTTATGTTTTTCACGCGAATGGAAGGGACCTACAGTTTAGTGCCGTATCCGAAGGGCAATTTGGTTTGAGAAGCTTTTTCGAGACAACAATACTCTCGGATGTTTGTCAGACGTTCGCGATAGGTGGGACTATAAAAAAAACTTTTTGCCGTTTTCGGGGATTCGAACTTGGAACCTCACGCGCAGTGATTCGACACACTAACCACTTACGCCACGGCGCCCACGAACGTCCTGAATACTTAATTGAAATAATCATGCCGATTATTGAATCCGACGGCTTGATTGCGGAGGGATCTCATTCGATCCGCACCTATTCCCCATCATTGAAAACGTCAGCTAGCAAGTGAACAAATGTCGGTAAGGAAGTGACAGAAAGTAAGCATTATTGAAACCGCAAAGGATTCGCACTCCATACAAAGTCAGACGTTTTCAAAACACATCAAAATAGCTGCAGATTACGGCAACAGTTGGTAATTCTTCTCTTCGAAATGATGAAAAGCTATAAAAAGTGTGTTTTAATGTACATATGAAGATAGATAGATAGATACATATCTGAATTTAGGTTTGGGCGGACTACAAGTCATCCTTACGAAAGAAATTGGCCCATAATAACGTGAGTTCGAAGCTACAGGTGTTGGGGAAAACAATGAAGTTCATTTCACTCCTTTGGAGGACGATGTAATTAAACTCATGTGCTTGAAAGACTGCACGGAGGGTTTGCTTGAGATAAAGAGTTATGGTACACCAATAAAAAGCATTGCCTCTACCTGTAGTATGCCACAAGATATGGATATGTCTCTTGAAAGTCAAATGATCTTGCTAACTGAAAGATCTGATGACAGAAGTAGTACGTCTATAGGCTTAGGAACCGTCGAGAAAAAAACCAAATGTATGAAAAAATATCCGAACTGCTTTTAACTGTTAGAGAACAATCCGGTGAAGCAAATTCTTGTTTTTCTATACAGATAGTTCCAAAACATCGGAGGGCATAGGATTAGGTATATTTTCCGAATCACCTATGATAAACGTAGCTCTCCGACTTCCGGACCACTGTAGCATCTTTCAAGCGGAAATATCGGCTGTTCGTGAAGCAGCGCGCAGACTCTATGCACTCGATAGATGGTAAGTCTATCGTCCTTTACATAGAAAGTCAGTCAGCGATTAAAGCTCTGGAAACGCTAACAATAAGATCTAAGTTGGTCAAACATTGCCGCGAATCTCTTAACGAGATTGCGGACAGATGCAATATTACTCTGTGCTGGGTCCCGGGACACAGAGATATTCCAGGCAACTGTAAAGCGGATGAACTAGCTAAACAAGGCACGGTACTACCTTTAGATGTCAATAGAGAGGTACCGGCACCATCAATACAATTGATAAAACTCCGTATGTTTAACGAAGCGCAAGCTATTGCAAGCAATAGATGAAGTAACCTAGCTACGTGCGTATCGACCAGGAAGATCTGGCCTTTACTAGAAAGAAAGAAAACAAAAAATCTCCTTTCATTAAATAGAATGAACATAAGCCTCACAGTAGGAATAATAGCAGGACACTGCTTGTTAGGTAGACTCGCCACTAGAATGGGTGTCCCAGCAAACGATTTCTGTAGAAGCTGCAGAGATGAAGAGGAGAATAGTATCCACCTCCTCGGCACATGCCCAGTGACTACCAAAGAAAGGGGAATGCAATCCATCAGTTACTGCTTGAAGAAATTATGCACAATGAACACATGGAACAACTCGCAGTAGAAAAAAAAAATAATTAAAAAGAGATAACCTTCAACTTGAGTTAATGATTTCCATTATTTTCAAAATAGTTCGCTTGTTTTGAATATTTGTTGAGGAATATTTTCATTTGACAGGAAAAGGGCTGAACTCGATGTCGTTAATAATTTGGACCGATAATGTAGTTCATCCGGCGGTTTCAATAATGGGATCACACAGAAAAAGTGAATAGGTGCGGATCGGATGAGACCCCTTCACAATCAATCCGCCGGATTTAATAATTGGCATGAAAAATTGTTGCTCAGCCACGTCGAGGCGTACGTTTGTTACTTCCACGCTTTTTTCACACAATAGAAGAATGCTCCTTCACCGTGTTCGCAATTCGACTATGGAATAGTCTTCCAGTCGAATTGCAGACGATTGCTTCACTACCCATACAGCTTCATACAACTATCTAACTTTTCTGTACGGTTTTCCCGCTCAAAACAACCTAGTCATCGTTCGTTGGATCACGACTCACTGCGGCCTTGCTGATAATGAAAGTACTGATAATGCATCCATTCAGCAGCATTAGGTATCTCATATAAAACAATTTTGCACGAAAAAGTAAGTATAACCGTCTTAGACCTTTAATACTACAAATCCTCGAAGATCCAGTGATCTAATCACTACTTTCGAATTCGTGTCGCGTGAAGCTCTCAGCTGATCCACAAGCTTCGCTTAGAGAGCTGCTAAACTGCGATAAAAAGAATTCGTCATAAGACGACTAAAAATCCTCCGGGTACCGATAAGAATTCGAAGAAATGATAATGTTTTGGAAGAAACTTAATTTTTATAAATATCAAGCAATGCCAGTAGTTCTCCTTAGTCTGCCTTAAAGCTCGGTCATGGCCAAAGAAATTCTGGAAATCGGTTTCATTAGTTTCATACTTGTAGCCACTTACGTGAGTACCCATTCGGTTTTAAAATCTCTTCAAATAAAGTACACATACCTTGCCCTAGATCTGCACCTGCAGTTGCACCTGTGAACCAGGGCCTGATTCCAGTGTAGATGACTACATTGAGAACATATCGGCACACTACAAAAATGAAGTCCTAATGATTGAAACCAAAATCGCCAATATGGAATCGACCTTCAATAAGGAACTCTCCATTGTCGAGTACAACCAAGAATTGACGGCGAAAATCGCTAGACAACTCGAATCCCGTATGAGGAGCACTGCAGCTTTTACGGTGAAGGGTAAAATATGCATCCAGCACTTTATCAATAATGTGACGGCAGAGAATGTCAATTTGCAAAATAAACTGCGGGCTTGCGTTGATACCGCTAAGGCGGGCGCCAGGAATATAGCTGATGGCGCGAAAAATCAGGCAAAGAATGTCAGAACTCACCTGAACGACCTGGTGAAGACAGACTTGGAGTTGTGTCGCAAGAATAATGGCAACAATCTGCAAAAGCTGACTGATTGTGCCAGAGAAAAGGTAAATGGAAAGTCTTCGCTGATTGATGGAGGTCCTGTTAATTATTTTTTATTGATTTCTAGTTAAAAGCTCGTGAAGTGCATTTCAACAATTTCATGAAAGCGGCTCACAAAGAACTGGAGGGTAGTGTGTGCCGAGCTGATGTCATTGCACGCACCGCTCAGGAGTGTTCATTTTTGCTGATTCTGGATACACAATCGCTTTTAGCCGAAACAGTGTCAAGCATAAATACTTGCATAGGCAATAGAATACTGGAAATAAAATGAGATACGAGCAGTAATTCTTAAATGAATCTACGAGTATTGCTGTTATAACGAGGAAAAGCTTGTGCGTTTGTTTGTAGCTCTTTCACTCAAAAAATACTTAACCGACTACGATGCAATTTTGCGGGCATACCAGGCATTATATCCGGAGTAACATTGGCTATGTAGCAGTTTGTTTGTCGGATATAAAATGCCGTTCAGGTGACTTTTATTACGCCAACTAAACCGTTTAAAATATATATTTATGTATATGGTATGATGGCGAGGTGCAAGTGCACTGCGACTTATAAAAGATCTATTGTACCCCCCCATACTACGGCTTTAGCCGATGATATACTCTCAGTCTAGAGCACTTCCTCCAGTCCAGCTGCTACAGCAAACCGGAGTATCTCGGAGGTAGGCACCAAGGTGATTCCTTCTTTTGTGGATCAGTGCTTCGCATTCCATAAGAAGGTGCGTTGGCGTTTTTGCGAAGTCCCTGAAGAATCTGCAGTGTCCGTCTCGCTCTATTCCCAGTTTCCTAAGGTGCTCCTTAACTCTGCAGTGACCCGTTAACATGCCTGTCAAGATGCGAAGTCGATTCTTACTAACTCTTAGGCAGGCTCTGCTTCTTTTTTGGTTGTATTTACCCAGAAGTGCCTGTCTTATTTGGGGGATATCGTCCCAATGTTTGGCCCATTTGTTCTCTTCCTCTTTCCTTAAGTATTCCCGTATTTTGTGGGGCTTCATCCCACAAAAGAGTTCTGGTCCAAGGAACGGCGTGTCTGATCCGTTTCTAGCTAGTTCATCAGCTGCTACGTTCCCCTCCACTCCTACATGTCCTGGTACTTTGTTTCTCCCAGTTTGTTGATCCTGGTGAGACATTCCCATACCAGTTTCGATCTGATCTCGTGCAAGGTCAAAAAAAAAATATATTAGTCGTCTACAAAGAGGGCCACGGCAGCATAAGTATTTTTTTTTTCTTACGAAGTTGTGTACTACAACGAGGCTATTACATTATAAAGAGGAAATGTTTGTGTTAGGTTAGGTTAGAGGGAAGTGCACCTAGGTGCTTCTCATGGGGGCCAAACGGTCCATTGTGTTTCCTTTTTTTGTTTGGGGAACCTGTTAAAACTCTTTATCTTTCGGTCGGCCCAGTAGCGAACCAACCTGAGCTCTTAATGAATCGTGTCATGTTCTTTACTGGAATTTGCACAAGATCACTTAGTTCGTCGAAAAACCTGTTACCCATGTGATGTTGGCGGCGGTTCTGTAGATTTGGGCAGTCACATAGCAAATGTTTGATACTTTCTATCTCTTCCGCTTCTTGACAGCTCCTGCAGTGGTCGTGTGATTTAATGCCTAGTCTTACGGCCATTTCCTCTATCGCGCTCCTGAAAGTGCACCTATCAAGATGTGTTTCTTTTTTGTTTATCGGCAGCAGGCTTTTGATTCTTCCTTCATTCAATACCGGCCATAAACTGCGAGATGTGATATAGTCGCCTCTGGTAATCCATGCGGACTCTTGTTTTGAGGTCGATTTTTACTTTTTATTACACCAATAGGAACTCCTATTGATGTCTAACTATGTTCTATATTTAATGCTGATCCCTTTTTGGCTAGTTCATCTGCTATCTCATTCCCTTCCATATTGCTATGTCCGGCAAAGAGTTATATATTGTGAAGTGAATTTCAGCATCTAGAAACTGCTTTTGATCTAACTTCCTCACTGTCTAGTGCTTTGATTGCAGCTTTACTATGCACGAAGATAGTAATCTTGGAAGGATTGATCTTCTTTCTGTGAATGGTCTGTGCTGCTCTTTCAATAGAGAATACTTTGGCTTGGAAGATACTGCAGTCGTCGGGGAGTTTTTATGCGTCGTTGATTTTGAGTGACTCACAAAAAACTACAGAACCAGTTCGAATATCCATTTTAGACCAGTCTGTGTAGAGTTGAATGGCCTGTTCATTGGTTAATGTATTGGAGTCCCATTCTTGTCTTTCGGAAATAAATGTGAAGTAATTCTTGTAGAAGTCTATGTGGGGGATGACATAGTCAGTAGTTCTATCGAGATCTGTTCTGCACCTGTGCAGTATAGAAACATGTCCATAGGAGCTTTGCTTCCATGCACCTGATTGTTTGAGGCGAATCGCGCTCTTGGCAGCTGTGCTTCAAATGTACTCACCCAAGGGGAGGAGGTTTAACATCACCTCCAAGCCTGCTTGCGGTGTTTATCTCTGTGCTACTGTTACGTTTATGCATATCAGTCGTTGTACAATACCTTAGTTAGGTTTAATAGATAACTGGTCTTGTCCGTTGCATTCCACCATACAATAATACTGTAGGTAAGTATAGGTTTGACAATTACTGTACACATCCAGTTGATTATGGACGGACACAGGCCCCATCGTTAACCAAATGTCTTCTTACAAGCGTAGAGTGCGCATAGTGCTTTCCTTATTCTTTCTTGTGTGTTCTTCTTCCAGGCAAGCTTCGAATCTAGGATAGTTCCGAGATATTTTCCTGTTGGAGAGAGTTGTAGAGGTCTATCCACTCTTGGGGGTCCAAATCTTTTATTTTCCTTCGTTTAGTGAACAGAACCAGTATAGTCTTTGTCGGATTTATACCTAGGCCGTTCAACCCAGAGGGAACGCAGTAGAGGACCTACTCGACGTAGGTGGTGCGGACAAATTCAAGGGAACCTCAACCAAATTAGAGTGCGCAACTGGAGGCAATTAGCTGAAGACCGAGCTAAATGGAGAGGTTTGTTGGTTGAGGCCTAGTTTCACCCCGAACTGTAGCGCCACCTAAGTAAGTTAAGTATGAAACTTATCAAAGTGCCTGCCTACCTATACTCATCCCAGTCCCACATTCAAGAAGATAGTTAGCCAAACAATTCATTCTGATTCCATGTATTCTCACGTTTCGTTTGAACTGCTACGATCAACAGAAACAAACTACAGCTAACATAAGCCAGTTTTAATTGACTCCATGGAATCATATAGCACAATAACAACTGTCACTTCTGTGTCACCCTCGAAGAAAACAACGACAGTTGTTTCAATTTCATTACATCGTCCCCCTCAAATTATCCGCATCTAACTGAATAGGAAAAAATCAAACATCTAAGGACAGAAAAAAAAATAAAAATAAAATCAAGAAAAGAAGGAAAAAGGAATCTATTATCCTTGCGACTCCCGAAATAAAGTAACAAAACTTCCAGGTGCACTAGGAAATTCCCTCTTTTTTTTATCCATTTGCTTTGGAAATCCTCTTCTCTTCCTTCCTTCCTTCCTTGACTCGTGCCAAATTTTTATAGAAAAACATGAATGTTTGAAGGAGGAAGGATCATTGAACTACCACCGGGCCTTTATTAAAAGTAAAGACTGTTTCATAATTTTCTTGGTGTAACAGGGGGAAGAAAAACTAACTCCTAGGTTCCCCATCTAGTGCCACATAAGGACAATGATCGCGTTTTGTCGCGCCCATTTCTCCTTCGATCCACATCAACGAAAAACTTGATTATGCGTCTTATACTCGTAAGACCAACAGGGACAGGAGTGGAGGGAGTGATGGGACAAAAAAAAAATGCAATTTCCCTCTCATTAAGGGTGGCGGCGGCGTTGGCGATAGCACAGCGGTGGTGTCTACTGTAGCATGGCCAAGCGAATGAGTCAAATGTCGTCATTTCTTTGGAAGAAAGCAAGAGGCATTTGAAAGACTTCCTCTTTTGGTGGACGCTAATTTACAAGCGTAATGACGGGTCTCGCTGTCGTTGTTGTTGACCGTAAAGGGTACACAACACAGCCAAGGGTCAGAGGGCTACGTGTGTTAAAAGGCGTACATGCATGAATGCATGCTGGCGTGCATACTCGTGCGTTTCAGTTGGAGTCTCCTACGGAGTTCGATTAGTTATAGCGAGGGCATGTCATGGTTTTGGTTGAGTATTTTTCTTCATATAGACGACGCAAAGGAATCAAGGTTCGTTGCCTAAAGACGTTAGAGATTGAAACCGCATACATTCTCGATAATTATTATTCTGGTGGATTCCCGGAGGGAGACTTAAATTGTCTTTGTTCGATAGAAAGACTATCAAATATGTGATGAAGAGGTGAATAGAAAACTAAGATTTTAGCGAAGAAAAAGAAACAAACAATGGTCTCTCTGTGCAAAGAAAAAGATGAGGGTTTTGTTTTCGCGATGAAAAATGACCTCTTACACCATCAACGGAGCTGAGGATGAAGAGTACAGAGCATGGATTCCCTACAGCGAATATGCTTAGAGAAGGCCAAATCACTGCTAGGAGCTTCTAAAGGCCATCACCAACATGCAAAAGAGGTGATGAAAGAGAAGAAATTGGCTTTCAAAGCTTAGTCCAAGTGCTCCTCTAATAATACAGACGAAAACGGCCGCCTCGAAGTGAAATTGTAAGAGACAAGCGAAGAAGAAGTGCCCCCAGCTTCAAGCAGAGAGTACGGAGGGTGTGTACCAGGAGCTGGAGGAAATATCCAGGAACCGCGACGACAAAATATGAACAAGGGTGCAACCGTCTTCGAAAATAGCCGCACAAAGAGGAAGGGATTCTCAAGAGAACCCTTCGTCAAAGATCATTAACAACGCTCATGATCAGCTTCTTGTGCATAGCGACCAAATTCTGTATAGGTAGGTGGCGACAGTATTGTAAAGCACTTTTGAATGAACTATTTCCCCGGCTACACTTTCCAAGAGTCACCCCTCACTTTGAAGAAATACCCGGCATTGCGTATACAGTCGAAAGGGTTAGTGATGTAGTGAAATAGCCCAAAAAAACGGAAAGCGATTTGGGCAGACAAGATACCCTCTGAGTTCTCGAAAAGTATGAGAGACATCGGGTTCAGATGGCTCAGGATTCTCACCTCCAAACTTATGAAAAGTGATCCAATACTGAATCAATGGAATGAAAGTTACCATCTTCCTGTGTACAAAAGGAAGGGTGATACGCGGAACTACGAGGGCAAGGTGAAAAGTTCTCGGCTTGACAATGAAAGACTGCGATTTTCAGTTAAAAAATGATTTTACTTTTGTACATAAACTCCCTTGACTTCAACACACTTAGTCCAGCGTTTCTCCAACATCAGTATTCCTTCTCGGAAGTGAGAGTCTGGAAGGCTGTGAAAATATTCATCTACAGCCCTCTCAACTTCTGCATTGGATGCGAAGCGCTTCCCAGAAACAAATTTCTTCAAGTTTGGGAACAGATGGAAGTCTGAGAGTGCCAAATCAGGTGAATAGGAGGGATGGCCGAGCAAATCGTACCCCAAATCCCGGCAGTTTTCCCATCGCCAACGCACACTTGTGTACAGGTACATTGTCCTGGTGAAAAATGATTTTTTTCTTCTTCAAGCCAGGCCTCTTCTCGCGAATTTTGGCATCCAGCTGGTCAAGAAGGTTGGAGTAATATTCGCCTGTAATTGTTCTGCCTTTCTCGTATGATGATTCCCGTTCAGCATGATATGAAGATGGTGGAGCGGGTATTAGGTGACTAAATGCGAAAAATAATACGGCTATCTGATGATCAGTGCGGGTTTGTCGCGGGTAAATAAACCATAGATGCAATCCAAAGCATAAGGATCATAATCGAAAAACATCGTGATTCCTTAAAGGATATGCAACTTGTGTTGGTTGAGTTTGGAAAGGCATTCGACAGACAACCACGAGATCTGATATGGATGGCGCTAAGACATCGAGGGGTTTCAGAAACCTATGTATAATACAGATGATCATGGACATGTGCGTTTGAGCAAAGACAAAAGTAAGAAGCCCCGCTGGTATAACCAAAGAATTCCCAAAGAAAGCCGGGGTGCACCAGGGAGGCGTTTTAAGTCTTTTGCTCGTTATTGCAGTCCTTGACTATCTGCTTGAAGGTATGGTGAAAGACTCCAAATGCATAATTTATTCTTTGCTGAAGATAAGGCCGTCATGGGCACCGTTATAATCCAAAAAAGACGTAGTACTTCTGCTGTCCGTTCTCTGATCCACTCGGGCCTATTCCTTATTCTATTTTTGCCTATACATTTATTTGAATGGAACAGTGCTAGCCAAGTGCGAAAAGTTAAAATTTCTGAGACCTGTGATCAATAGCAGAGCATCTTGTGATGACTAGATCAATCATCGCGTAAGTGTAGGGTGGATGAAGTGTCGGGAAAACTCTGCTATCTTCTGTGACCGAAAAATGTCCCCTAAGCTGAAAGCAATGCTCTACACCACAATGTGGGACAATGTACAAGCTGACAGCTGAGATGAAGATGCTTCACATGACAGCTCGATTAATAAAGCTTGACCGAATAAGACGTTCGAAGGTCCATTGAATCGTTCACTTCAAAAATACCATACCACGAAAAAAACAATAGATCACGATCGGCTTAGCTGGTTTTGTCTTGTTCCAAGAAGAGATCATTTGAATCGTGTCAATAAGGCAATATCAATGAACGTTCCATAGATATCGCGAAAAAGAGGCAACCCTAAGAACTCCTGAATCACACAAATGCCACAACACTAGCATTTGGTTTGCCTCAGTAACAAAGTGATCCAAAATTGAGAGACTTGCCGATATTGCTGAGGTGAAACAGGCGAACCTAACAGGCGGATTAGTAGAAATGCAGTGAAGTGGGTGGGTTATGGAACCTTCAGAAAATACTGAGACATCAATAGAAGTTCCTATTGGTGTACTTAGGTACATACCTTATGGGCCAGCATGTGGCCT
The DNA here is from genome assembly GCA_945910035.1 of Brachypalpus laphriformis. NCBI lineage: Eukaryota > Metazoa > Arthropoda > Insecta > Diptera > Syrphidae > Brachypalpus > Brachypalpus laphriformis. Next base: position 276,434,500 of record OX246754.1, on the reverse strand, counting down.
TAGTGAAAAAGGATAATTCATCACATCACTAAAAAGGAAAATCGCATGGCTTACCAGAGGCGACTGTATCATATCTCGCAGTTTATGTCCGGTATTGAATGAAGGACGAAGTAAAAGCCTAGTAGTAGTAGTAGTAGTAGTAGTAGTAGTAGTAGTAGTAGTAGTAGTAGTAGTAGTAGTAGTAGTAGTAGTAGTAGTAGTAGTAGTAGTAGTAGTAGTAGTAGTAGTAGTAGTAGTAGTAGTAGTAGTAGTAGTAGTAGTAGTAGTAGTAGTAGTAGTAGTAGTAGTAGTAGTAGTAGTAGTAGTAGTAGTAGTAGTAGTAGTAGTAGTAGTAGTAGTAGTAGTAGTAGTAGTAGTAGTAGTAGTAGTAGTAGTAGTAGTAGTAGTAGTAGTAGTAGTAGTAGTAGTAGTAGTAGTAGTAGTAGTAGTAGTAGTAGTAGTAGTAGTAGTAGTAGTAGTAGTAGTAGTAGTAGTAGTAGTAGTAGTAGTAGTAGTAGTAGTAGTAGTAGTAGTAGTAGTAGTAGTAGTAGTAGTAGTAGTAGTAGTAGTAGTAGTAGTAGTAGTAGTAGTAGTAGTAGTAGTAGTAGTAGTAGTAGTAGTAGTAGTAGTAGTAGTAGTAGTAGTAGTAGTAGTAGTAGTAGTAGTAGTAGTAGTAGTAGTAGTAGTAGTAGTAGTAGTAGTAGTAGTAGTAGTAGTAGTAGTAGTAGTAGTAGTAGTAGTAGTAGTAGTAGTAGTAGTAGTAGTAGTAGTAGTAGTAGTAGTAGTAGTAGTAGTAGTAGTAGTAGTAGTAGTAGTAGTAGTAGTAGTAGTAGTAGTAGTAGTAGTAGTAGTAGTAGTAGTAGTAGTAGTAGTAGTAGTAGTAGTAGTAGTAGTAGTAGTAGTAGTAGTAGTAGTAGTAGTAGTAGTAGTAGTAGTAGTAGTAGTAGTAGTAGTAGTAGTAGTAGTAGTAGTAGTAGTAGTAGTAGTAGTAGTAGTAGTAGTAGTAGTAGTAGTAGTAGTAGTAGTAGTAGTAGTAGTAGTAGTAGTAGTAGTAGTAGTAGTAGTAGTAGTAGTAGTAGTAGTAGTAGTAGTAGTAGTAGTAGTAGTAGTAGTAGTAGTAGTAGTAGTAGTAGTAGTAGTAGTAGTAGTAGTAGTAGTAGTAGTAGTAGTAGTAGTAGTAGTAGTAGTAGTAGTAGTAGTAGTAGTAGTAGTAGTAGTAGTAATTAATTTTATTAAGACAAAAATAATGCTTTTCAATACAAAAAAAAGTTACAAAAATGTATTAATGACATGACTTAAAGCCGTCTGCCAGTTGCACAGATTTTTACTGACTCAGAAGTTTTCTTCAATTATTTTTCTTCTATACTTTAACGCTAATTCACAAGAGCTTTCCAGTTTTTTCCATTTAAAAAATCTTGTACTTCATTGTTATTTAAAATAGGTTTTCCAAAGCAATGTCTTCTAGTTCCTCGGAGGATGGGACATATTCCTAGGAAATGTGTAATATTTTCCCTTTGCGATAGATTGCACATAGAACAAATAATAGGTAGATCTTCTCTGTGCGGCACAAAATTCAACGGCAACACCTCACCTCTCGCCCGAAAGATTAAAGAAACATAGTTTATACTGTTAGAATCCTGGAAGTAGTTCCGAAAGCCTAGGTTAAATTCTAAGGTCTTATATAGTTCCCTGTGAGTTGACCCCTGCGTTTGCTCAATATATTCAGTCCGAAATCGTGCATCTAGGTGGGACAGGAAGTCATCAAGCATTGGTTTCCAATTGTCCTGTGCATACCATTTCAGGCTTAGCTCAAAATGATACCTCTCCGCTAGGTCTAGTAAATCCTTGTACCATAGACTTCGATTATTTACTGCAAATCTTACGGCTTTCTTTGTCAACCTCTCATCACTCATTTTTAAGGATCCCAGAAAATAATCGTTGCTCATCTTGAGCGTTTGTCGGAACAGAGGTGTAAGTCCTGTTTCGATCATGAGCATGTAATTCGGTGCTGTTGTTGGGAGTCGAAATGTTCTGCGAAGATAAAACCTTAGCAACTTTTCCACGGTATCATAGTACACATGACCCCAGGCTTGCGCTCCGTAAAAGAGTATCGATCTTGACACCGCTTCAAATCCTCTGTATTTCGCACTACGCGGTACAGAGCGGTTTTTAAAACAGTTTTCCCAGGTCATGGTTATATCTTTTTTTTGCCTGTACCAGTTTTTTGCTTAAATGAGCTTGCATGTTCAGATTGCTAGATAAAACCACTCCCAGATACTTAAATTGAGACACGACTTCAATTAGCTCTCCATTATAGGTCCATTTTTCCATTCTTGATCGCCTTCCCTCCACCTTTTTTAAAAATCATAATTTTGATCTAAATTGAGCTGTAAATTCCAAAACTGATAGTATTTTTGCATTTTGTTAATCATGAGCTTCAAAGATTCGGGAGATCGTGCCAGAGATCGTCGGGGTATAAGAGAGCCTTAATGAGTGCGCCAGCAAATGTGATTCCTCCAGGTAAATAAACAATAATATCCTCGATATACAGAGCAAATATTGGTGGGCTAGCATTGCAGCCTTGCCTTACTCCTACTGCTATAGTAAACCACTCGGATAATTCATCTACATTCCAAACAGTCGCTTTGGTATTGGTGTACAAGTTTTCTAGGGTTCTCCCAAACTTTAAGGACATTCCATGCTGATACAGTTTGTAGAACAGTCTCGAGCGATCTACTGTATCGAAAGCAGCTCTGAAATCAATGAAAAATGCATACAGCTTTTCCTTCCTTTCGATGAATGCTCTCGCTATACTTTGCATCAAAAATATGTGGTCAACCGAAGAACATCCGGGTCGAAAACCAGCCTGGAATTCCTTAAGAAGCCTACCTTCATGTATCCACCGCATTAACCGGGCTTGTAAAACACTGGTAAACAGAGACATTTAAAAGTGAGATCCCACGGTAATTAGAGGGATTTGAACAGTCGCCTTTTTTAAAAATCGAAAATATTATAGCTTGCCTAAAACTGTCAGGTACATTTCCCGACTCAAGTATATTGTTGAATACCAAGGTTAGGGCAGCCATAAATTCATTCGAACTATATTTATAAAACTCAGCGGGAATCCTGTCTGATCCAGGCGCTTTAGAATTCTGGGATCTATAAATAGCTTCTTTGGTTTCTTGTAAAGAGATTGAGCTGTCAAGTATCCCATTCAAAAAACAAGGTCTTGCGTATAAGATTGGCATTATATCGGTTGGTGTGTTTAAAAGACTTTCAAAATGAGTTTTTAAAATTTGGACCGGTCAGGTTTCTACTTATTTTTGAAGTGACACCATTTAATTTTCTTGCACCTTTCCAGAAGTCTGTCGAGTTTCTACAATTTCCTAGCTTTCTCGCTTCATTTATATACTATTCAGACCAGAAATGAAAACGCTTGCTTCCTACTTTTCAGACACACTAAATCGAACCACGGCATTTTATTGCTAATTTTTTTGCATGCTCGATTTGAGTCTTTTTTCTGGTTTGGTGTAGATGCAATTATTATTTTCTCCAAATTCTACCGCCAATTCTGGCGTTTAAATCACCAATTATCATAAGGTTGTTGTTTTGATTTGCATATAGAAATTCTTCCAGCAGACATGAAATCATTTTGCCACTTGTTGCAATTAAGGTAAGTTGGTACTATTATTAGCTGCTTTAAGCTGATTTCTATTTGTAGATAAGTAAGTCCATTATCAGCCCTTTCAAATTCACATTTAAAACCAGTTGCAACCGTTTTTTTAACCGCGTAGTACAGGAGACTACGCGATAGGGGTGAGTTAATGCCTAATCTTACGGCATTAACTCGACCACTGCAAGAGCTGTCAAGATTATGTGACCGCCCAAATCTACAAAACCGCCGCCAATACCACATGGGTAACAGGCTGATCTTGTGCAAATTTCACTAAAGAACATGATACGATTCATAAAAAGCTCAGGTTGGTTCGCTACTGGACCGACCGAAAGATAAAGAGTTTTAGCAGGTTCCACAAATAAAAAAGGGAAACACAATGGACCGTTTGAGCCCCGTGAGAAGCACCTAGGTGCACTTCCCCCTAACCTATCCACCTATGATACATTGAGATCACATCATAGCCTTGCCGAAATAAGAAGAAGAAGAATGCGGCCATTTGAGCCCTAGCGTATCTAAAAAATGCTGGAAATTGCCTTCCTCCAACCTGACGCCACCCACAGAGTATGCAATGAAAACTGACATCACTTGAGGTTCGAAACCACTGGACCAAAAAGTATACATCTTTACTATATCTTCTCAATTCAATCAGCATTTTGCTTAAAAAAAAAAAAAAACTCGATGGTGAATCCGTAAGAGTACACATTGGACGTATGTATTTCAACGCCAGAACAAGAAGAACGCTTTCGCCAGTTTCAGAAGAAGGGAAAGCGCTTATTTGATGACCTGAATGGCTTAATCTCGAGTTAGAAGACCGCCTACTTATCCCGGGATCCTTGCTATGGCACTACTGAAGCTGGTAATGGTTTTTACTAGTTGCTGTCTGTACTTTTCATATGATTGTGAGCGAAATCAATGCTCCTAACACCTTTAGTCAACAACCCCTACACAAATGCTTCATCCTGAGCCCACACCGGGCTTTCTTGACTTGATTGAGCGGCTCCTGGTGTTATTTGAACAACATGCGGACACATAACACTTCTCCCGCTCCGTATGTGTGTTCGCCACAGCCACAGCACTAACTTCTCCCTTTAATCGAACGAAATGTGTATTATTTCCCCATTCTTACGGTTGTCCTGTGTCCCTGTGTGTCAAATTGGCAACCATACACGTCGAATTTTCGGTCCTTTTCTTCGTTTCATTTTCGAAAATAAGAAACAATACGAGACTTAGAAATCAGAGCAGGGCATACGCTGACTTGGGACTTCCTTTTTCGCATTGCACAATGCGAAACAATGAGCACATGCAGTGAAAAATTGCACAGTTTGAGGTCCTTTTTTTTGCCTTTGCCCGGCTGCTGAGGCGCGCCATATCTAGTTCAGTTACCCCGAGACTTTCTTGATTTTTGGCACATGGACAATAACACCTTTTCCCCCCGAATGATTTATCGCAGTAAAAACAAATGGAATGTAGAAAATCGATTTGACAGATCGTGGTTTTCATCAACTAGTCGGAAGGAGAGAGAGTAGAAGTGATCCTTTTAGGGGAACCCCTCCTGTGGGGGACAACTGATTTAGGTGAATGAGTAGATTTTCGTCTGCACTTTGAGTGCGAAACCATCAAGAGGGGCATCCCGCTGGTAGTTTATACGTAGCAAGGATATGTTATCCTTGATAACTGCAATCGAAAGTGGTGTTTGGAATTAATTGGGAATTTGATTGTCCTGTTTTGACTTTGATTGACTTGCTTATGTGCGAGCGTTGTGTGCACTTTATTTCTGAATCAATGCATTTTGGCGCGATATCGGTTAGAGGTCGGTTGGTATAGAGCCTAAGGAAGTATCTGCGGCGGACTACTCGTATTTCAGCAACCTCAAGCATTTGCAGCTACTGACATCGAAACGGGACAAGAGCATCGACTTACAATCCTCCAAACAATCGACAACATAAGCTGCATGTATTTTCATCTTTGTTGCACATCTTATGGCTCAACAATGCCACCCCATTTCATATGTCCACTCAATTTGAAGAACTTGTCTTTGAGATTTTGCGCGGGCTTTGCACCCTTTTGAGTGGCGCAAAATGCACGTTAAATCCAGTTTACAGTTTCATAATGTCCTCTCTGACCCTTGTCTTGATTTATCCTTTATTCTCTGTGTCCATTCACCGGCGATTAAACAAAAATGCAAAAAAAAAGGAGGCAACAACACAAAATGTGGAACGACAGAAAAGCCCAACAGAATGGCGCAGAATTTCTAGAATGTGCAACAAGAATCTCGTTGTTATGCAGATCGGTAACCCCCGTCAAAAAGCCTGCTGTCAAAATTGAGCGTATCCTCGAATTCAATAATGAATACGACTACGCAAGGATGTGTTCAAAAAAAGGATTTTGGCGCGCGCGCAAACTTTTTATGATCAAGAGATTCATGCGATCGAAATTAAGAATATAATGTCAGACAGTGCGCAATGAATGGGAACAGGTTGGGATGAGTTTTTCTGTCGAATATCAAACGAAAAAAAATCCATGAGACAAGGATTCAGGAGACACCACTGGACAAATTGCATTAACATGTTGTTTGTTTGATTTTTTCTTTGGGGTAATTTTTGGGTGAATTGTTCATGGTTTGTGGACGAAAAACTGGTCTGCAGTAAAGGTAAGGAATATCATTTGTATGAGAGGAGGGGTTGCAAGGAAAGGGCGGTGACTGCTAATGACAAAGTCATTTGATTTAAAACAGTGAATTCATTTGGCCCTCTATGACGTACGAACTGATTTACAGACTTATGAGCGACATTACATCCTAATCATTTCTAACCTACCTCTTGTAGTTAATATTGAAAAAATCGACATGTTTATACATGCATATCGAACTTGCTCCATTTATCCTTTGGATAGAGATGTACAAGTGTTAATGAGGTGCAAGTGCACTGCAAACTTTGGTAGATATATTGTGCCTGCCGAACTAAGGCTGTAGTCGATGATATACTCGGTCTAGAGCACTTTCTCCAATCCAGCTGCTTTTATGAACCGGAGTATCTTAAGTGGATCCAGCGAAGGTAGATCTGTCTCTGATAGGAGATAGGCACCTAGGGGATTTCTATTTTTGTAGATCAGTGCTTCACATTCCATAAGAAGCTGCGCTGGTGTTTTCAAGTCCCTGCAGGATCTGCAGTGTCCGTCGCCTTCTATTCCCAGTTTCTTTGAGTCTGCAATGACCAGTTAACATGCCGTCAAGATGCGAAGTCAATTCTTACTAACTCTTACGCAGGTTCTGCTTCTTTTCTGATTGTTTCTCCCCAGAAGTTCTTTTGCCTGTCTTAATTTGGGGGTATCGTCCCAATGCTTGACCCACTTATTCTCTTCCTATTTTCTTAGGTAGGTAGGTAGAAGTGGTTGTGTCAGCAAACCAAGCCGACGCTTAATTAGCGCAGAAGCGCCGTTTTAATATCACAACTCAAGTAACCTACCGGATGTAACGAGGACGTTAACTACTAGGGAAAAGAAGAAGAAAAAGGGGGTAAGGATTTATTCAAATCTACCCCGTTACATTGAGGAAGCTGATAATATCCCCAATGCTAATCTCCGCTAGCTCTATAAGGTTTTCGAAAAACAATTTACCTAAGGTGTGCTGTCTGGCCTTGCCTTTAGCCGGACACTTGCAGGGGAAGTGCGAGATTGTTTCTATCTCGTCAGCAGTATTGCAGCTGCGACAGTGTGCATTAAATGCAATGTCTATTCTGGCTGCATGAACCCCGATGGGCCAGTGGCCAGTACTAACTGCCAGAACTCTTGCGATATCTGCAGGGTTTCTGTTTAGTAGATCTTGAGTTCTTTTCCGGGAGTATTAGGGCCACATCTGCCTGGAGATGACACAGTTCCGCACCCCCTGCCATCTACTATCAGCTTTTAGCAGATAGTGCGCGAATATGCCTCCCTTAAGGACCCCCAATGGGACGTTCACCTCCTTTGCAAGGGAAGCATCAAGGGCAGATTCTTGCCGCGCGAGTTCATCAGCTCGCTCATTGCCCTCAATGTTGTTGTGACCCGGAACCCAAAGGAGACAGATCCTTATCCGGTCACCCAGCGAGGCGAGTTTTTTTTGTTTGCACTGTTCTACTAGCCTTGAGGATGTAGTGGCAGATACTATAGCCTTGATAGCCGCCTGGCGGTCAATGAGGATGGCAATGGTATTTAGGAGTGTAGAGGTTTGCTTAAGTAGGCGGCAGGCCTCACGTACAGCAAAAACTTCCGCCTGGAAGACACTGCACGAATCAGGAAGCCGGTAAGACCTGGAAATATTGAGGGAATCAGAGAATATCCCCGCCCCTACCCGCAGTCCATTTTTGAACCGTTTCGGTGAAAATTGTTGATTCGAACTTATTTGTCAGTACGCCAGTTTCCCATTCCGCCCTGGTTGGGAATCTGACCGTGACGTTATTTCTAAAGTTCACTGTGGGAGTTATATAGTCGGTCAGCTTAGCTGCCAGATCCTGCGGTAGCAGATTCAGGATACTCTTGTGACCATACGGAATGGTGCGCCAGCATCCTGTTTCCCTTATCCTGACCGCACTACATGATGATAGATGCATAATGTGAAGATCGAGTGGTAAAAGGTGGAGAATAACGTTCAAGGCTTCGGTTGGACATGTCCTCATGGCACTCGTTGCGCCTATAGCCGCAGTTCTTTGTACCCTGTTGATAAGGCGGGGTTGGACGGTATTTACAATATTCTCGATTTCAGATGCAGAAAAGCCTTGTTCCCGGGGGGATATATAAGGATATCACCGTGATTTTCTGTTTTAGTTCGATTACAACGGCAACCGCTGATATTAGAGAGTTGATCTCAATAAATTTGTGGGGAAGGGATTTATGGACAAGAAGTCCTGTCTCTTGCTTGGCTGTGGTGAAAAAGGGGGCAATGATTGGGTTTGCAGATAGTGGGTTATGTTGATTATAAAGGCGTCTAGCATCAGCCATGCTTCACTTCTTCGTGGTTTTGATCTTTAATACTTCCTGGTTTTGGACGTATTTAGGGCATGATTTTGATGAAGATGGGTGATCTAGGCAGTTAGCGCACATCACACGTGTACAATCACTGGGATCGTGAGGGGGGAGCTTACAAATTTCGCATGATTTACTTTTGATGCACCACCTGGTGGTATGCCCAAGTAGCTGGCAGTTTCGGCATCTCATGGGTGAAGGGATATATTCTTTGACCTTAGCAATATAAAAACCAACTATAACTGATTGAGGCAAGAAATATAAGTCGAAGGCGAAGTGCATTAAGCCTGTAGGCTTTTGAATGCCGTCTATTTTCTTGCTAAATTTATAGACTTCGCTGACACCTTGAGATTTCATATTCGATATAATTTCGGCCTCGCTGATGTTGATGAGCCATGGAGCATATACTATGCCTTTGGAAGAATTTAGTTGTTTATGTAAGGTAACGGTAACTGGGCATTGATTTGCAATATTTGTCAGTTTGAGGAATTTTTCTACGACTTTCTCGGATCTGGCAAGGATTAATAGGCTACCGTCACGAAGTGAGGAGACGTTGTCATATTCAGTACTAACTGAGTCAAAGAATATACTTACACTAGACAGCGGAGTTTCAGGATTTTTGTGGCAATTACAATGAACTTAGGGTTCCTAGTGTTCCTTGAGGTTGGCAGCTCGGGGAATTCTTGGAGGTTGTGGAGTCTTTTATTTTTTTTCACCCTGGGCTCAAACGACCAATTGTTGGACAACAGGTCGAAATAATTCCCGGGCTTATCTTTGGGGCCCAGTGGGCCCATGATATATGTATATTATTCCAAAAAAAGTTTATGTAAGTGAGGTTAGTTAATCACAACACGAAAAAAAAAAAAAACAATACATGTCAATAGGATGTGAGAAAAACAAAAACACAGAAAGGTCTCCACGCTACGAGAGTATTTGTTTTCAAAAGATTTTAAATTAAATAAATCGGTTTAGCCCAAAAAACCTTTTGTTTTTCTTATTTTAAAAAAGATCTGTTTACTTTGGAACGCACCTTGTATTTCTTAAGCACTACTTTGCATTATTTCTAACTATTATGTTGAAATAATATTTATTATGTTCTCGATCAATCAATTTCTACACCCTCTTATGTATAATATATTTCTATATCGCAGAGGAGAATGAGGTTTTGAAAATTTCACAAGAACATGACTTGCCGTTGCTTTGGTTCAAGGTTGTGGCAGTAATTTGCCAAGCCATTAAGCTAAAAAAAATAAATAAATGTGTCTGGACCGGATACCCTTCGTTTCCCCAAAAAAAAAAAAAAAAAAATAAAAAAATCATTAGATAGATAGATAGATATTTATTTCGTTTCAAAATTACAAAGGTTTGCCACCACACAATTTACATACAGAGATATGATATATATATATGTATATCTTTCAACTGAACAAAATTTTAAATTATTTACAATTTTCTTACGATAATTTTATTATTCGAGGGGAAACAACGAGAAAAACCCTCATTTGGTTGAAAAAAAAAAAAAAAAAAAAGAAAAAAAGTTAAGTAGATAAAATTAATAAGTTGCATCATTAAGGCAATAATAAGTTTATAGGAAGTATCTACTTAATGAAAATATAATATATTAAAGTTTGTTGCTTAATTAAATTAAGTTAATAAATTAAGGAATAAATAAGTATAAAGTAAATGAATGAATTTGAATATAAAGTAAATGATTAAATAAGAAAATTAACAAATAAATAAATTAACAAATAAATAATTAACAAATAAATGAATTAACGAATAAATAAATTAACAAATAAATAATTTAACAACAAAATAATTGACAAATAATTGAATTAGCGAATAAATAAATTAACAAATAAATAAATTAACAAATAAAAAAATTAACAAATGAATAAATTAACAAATAAATATATGAAAAAGTAAGTAAACAAACAAAAAATAAATTAATAAATAAATAATCTTACAACTAAAAAAAATAAATATATAAATATGAAATGAACAACAAGATAAATATATTAACATATAACACAATAAACATATTATCCAAAGATTAATAAATAAAATAAATAAATTAACAAATATATAAACAAACAGAATTAATAAATTAACATATATATATATCAAATAAAGAACTTAGAACTATAGGTAGGTATGCAAAAACATGTGGAATTTTCACAATGTTATTCCAACCTGTGGTAACTGACATTTAATTCGTTTACTAGAGGGTTATCAGGTAGATCACATCTGATCAGAAATGTGTTGATAAGCTTTTGTATTCTATCGGAGATCAAATCAACGTTAGCTACGCTATGTAGATCGGAAGTGGAGTGATGCCAAGGAAGATTCAGCATCATTTTCAAAAGTTTATTTTGTTGTATTTGTAATTTTTTAACATGACACCTAGCACATCTACCCCATACTTGACAACCGTAGAGTAAGAGTGATTGAAATATAACTTTATGTATGATTATTTTATTTTCATCGGATAATGAGGACTTTCTGTTTATAAAAGGATATAGCATCCTAGTGGCAATACCTATTTTATGCAATGTTCTCCTTATGTGTTCTTGAAATGTTAGTTTTTTATCCAGATATATACCTAGATATTTTGCTGTTGACTCCCAAGCTATCTGATGTCCATTAACAATTAATTGGTTGGGTGGAAGAAAACAATGCTTTCTTTTTCTGCTAAAAAAGATAGCTTGTATCTTCTCCGAATTCAATTTAATTTTCCATTTTTTATAATACTCGCTTAGTTTTTCAGCGGCATTTTTAAGATTCATCTCGATGTTGAGACCGAACTCATGCGAAGAAAGTATCGCAGTATCATCAGCATATACTGCAAATTCGCATCCTGGTAAGTTTGGAAAATCGGATGTATATACGTTGTATAAAACTGGTCCGAGGACTGAGCCTTGGGGGACACCAGCGGGGACACTTAATAAGCTAGACGGACTGTTATTGGCATACACTTTACAACAACGATTTGACAAAAAACTTTGGACAATTTTGCAGAGAAAAACAGGAATATTAAAACTTAGCATTTTGTATAGAAGTCCGTTATGCCAGACGGAATCAAATGCTTTCTCTATGTCGAGAAGTATCATGCCCGTCGATTTTCCTATAGTACGATTAATCTTGATACTGTTGCATATTCTAAGTACTTGATGGCATGCACTATGATAACGCCTGAAACCGAACTGTTCATTAGGAAATATTTCCTTTTCATCAATTATCCTTAATCATTTTTCCTTAAGCACCCTTTCAAAAATTTTACTCAAGCTACTAAGCAAACTAATCGGCCTATAGCTGTCCGGTCTATCAGCAGGTTTGCCTGCTTTCGGAATAGGCACTATTTTTGCTACTTTCCAAGCAGTTGGAAAGTATTGCATCTTAAGGCAAGCGTTTATTATGAATGCTAAATATTTATTACCAATCTTAGGTAATTTTTTTAGATAAATATTTCTTATACCGTCCAGCCCACTTGTTTTTCTAATCACTAAGTTATCTATGAATTGTTGTATTTCTGACTCGGTAATAAATGCCCTCGACGGAGTTTGAACTTCACCCGCATTGAAAGCCTCTAAGGAGTTGTGTACGAGTGCATTTGTGTGAATATCCCCAAGGTGATCACCAACAGAATGGTTTTTTGCAAAGTTCTGGCAAAGCACATTAGCTTTGTCGGTATTAGTGTAATATGTGTTAAGGCCGTCTTTAAGAAACGGAATTTGCTTATTTTTGTTTCTAACAATTTTAACAATATTCCAAAAAGGTTTGGAAGATTTATCCAATGAACTTAGTTTTCTATTCCATTCTTCATTACGATTATTTTGAATAAAACTTGTAACCAATTTATTGAAAAATTTTAGTAGGGTTTGAGAAATGGGTTGCCTGTATCTTTGCCAGTTTCTCCTATGCATGTTTCTCAACCTGATAAGTTCTAAAACATTATCTGGAAGCTTCGAGCATAAATATGTTTTCTCTCTTTTGGGTATACTTCTGTCGGCAGAACTTAAGACATGTTCAGAAAATTTATTAACAATGTTATCAACATCCTCTTTGGTGGAAATGTTTTCTAGATTAGTAGGTACATTTCTAAGTTTTTTCTTAAGTTCTGCACGAAAAACTGTCCAGTTAGCATTTTTCAGATCTTGAAAATATTGCAGATGACTAATCCTTAGGTCTCCCATCTTTGCGGATGATTTGGTCATCCTTGGGTCCTCTCAAACCGAATTGCAGCGCGCACTCGAAAGGTTTGTAGCCGTTTGTGATGATGCTGGAATGAAGATCAACGTGAACAAATCGGAAGTAATGGTCGTTTCCAAAAAACCCGTTCAGTGCACTCTGCATGTTAGTGGAGTCCCACTGAAGCAGGTGGAGAAGTTTAAGTACCTCGGGGTTTTATTCACGAGTGATGGGAGGAGCAATGCCGAGTTATCCTGTAGAATTGGTCAGGCTGGATCAATTTTGAGAGAGCTTGGCCAATCTGTTATAAGGAAGGCCGAACTTAGTATTCAAGCTAAGCTATCGGTTTTTAACTTGGTGTATGTTCCAACTCTCACCTATGGTCATGAAATTTGGGTAGTGACCGAAAGAATAAGATCGCGGATACAAGCTGCCGAAATGAGGTTCCTTCGCGGTGTTGTTGGAATAACTCGTAGGGATCGAGTGCGCAACACCAGAGTACGCGAGGCGCTCAACGTTGAGCAGCTACTTCTCCGAACGGAACGATCTATGCTTCGATGGTTTGGTCACGTAGTGCGTATGTCCCCAGACCGGCTGCCAAGACGCGCCATGGTTGCCGTACCATCAGGTAGACGACTTCGCGGAAGGCCCAGAAATAGATGGTTGGATCAAGTCCGACATCTCTCTTGGAGCCGCTTAGGGATTCTCCCTGATGAATTGGAGTCAATGGCGGAGGATCAAGAAGGATGGAGAGTCCACCTGAGCATCCTACCCCCGCGACCCTCATGAAGGATTAGCGGGCCATTGAAAATGAATGAATGAATGAATGAAAATATTGCACATTTTTTTCACCAGACCATGGAATCCGACAAAGAACTGGATTGTGATCTGAGGACAGATCGTTTATCGACATTGGCTGAGAAATTTGACTAGGAATATTAGATGTAAATAAATCAATCACAGAAGGACGACCACGAGAACCAGCTGGAAAATACGTAGGACTAGGTGGAAACAAAACACAAATTGGCAACACTGCAGAAAGACTAGACAGGACGTTACCCCAAGAATTAGCTCGAATCATTAGGATCCGTACATTCATAATCTTTATGAAAAGCAACAACTGTATGTAGAATGTTTATTGCACTATTTTTAAAATAACTGCCCTGTACTGCGTAGTAAAAAGCATTTGCAAGTCGAAAGTAGAAGGTGTGGAGAAAATAAAAAAATTAAGATTAAGAAAATGTTAGAAAATGACATGGATTAACGCAAATCACCAACTTAATAGACCCTAGTAGCTAGCATCCTCAAGTAATTATATATAACACTTTTCGCGACCTGAAGGACATTCACCATTCGCACCGTATCATGTTGTAATATAATAAGGAAATCTATTGATATTCACATTTTATTGGCGTCTTTCTTTCTTCTAGCGTAATGAGGGTCTTAGAAATCTTTGAAGTCTGTATTTATTTTTGCATGTACGTTGTTGTTTCACAAGGATTTTCCAAATTGAAGGACAGGAAATTCTCTAAAAAAAATGCATTAAATCAGGTTTGGTCATTAGTGGGGTGCTAAACAAGTTGCTATGCAGGGTGTACAAAATTCCACGAATATTGTTAAGATGGCTGTTTTTAAAATATTTATGAAACATTGATGTACACTATGTTCATAGGTGTGTCATACCATGCTTAGGCATTAATTTTGAGCTAAATCGAGCCAGAAAAATGTTTGAAACAGCCGATTTTGAGAAATCGGTCAGCATTTAGTTACTTAGGGGGTGAACCCGGGCCTCAACCAACAAGCCTCTCCATTTAGCACGGTTTTTAGCTAATAGTCTCCAGTTGCGTACTCCAAGTTGGTCAAGGTCTCCTTGAACTTGTGCGCGCCACCTACGCGAGGAGGCCCTCTACTGCGTCGTCCCTCCGGGATAGATTCAAAGACTGCGGGTCGGAGCGTTGGTGTCTATTCATTCTACATGCCCTAGCCATCTCAAATGTCCAATACACAATTTTTTGACTAGGTCGATGTCGCTGTACAGCTCGTATAGTTCGTGGTTGTATCTTTTCCTACAAAAACCATCAACACAAACGGGACCGGATATTGTACGAAGAATTTTTCTCTCGAAGCGTCCAAGGATATCTTCATCCTCTTTTAATAAAGTCCATGTTTCAACGCCGTAAAGCAGGACTGGGATGATCAGAATCTTATACAGAGTCTCCTTAATTGTTCGAGATAGGGCTTTACTGTTGAATTGCCTTATAAGCCCAAAAAAACAGCGATTGGCAAGAGTTATTCTTCGCTTGATTTCTGCGCTGATGTTGTGTTTAGAGTTTATAGCAGAGCCAAGGTAGACAAAGTCCCTTACTACCTCGAAGTTGTAGCTGCCCACTGAGGTTCCGTTCAATTCGTCGGTGTTGATTGTCCCTTCTTGTTGAAGCATATACTTCGTTTTGCCCTCGTTCATCGCTAAACCCATTTTGAGCGCTTCTGCGTCAATGCTTGCAAACGCACTGGTGACAGCCCGCTGAGTTCTTCCAATAATATCAATATTGTTGGCGGATGCAAGCAGTTGTACGGATTTTTAGCAGGTTGTACCTCTGGTGTTGGCTTGTGAGTTCCGCACAATCTGTTCAAGTACAATATTCAAGAATTCACATGACAACGCGTCACCTTGTCTAAAACCTTTTTTTGACATTAAAGGTCTCGGTGAGGTCTTAACTGACCTTGATGGAGCAGCGAGCGTTCTCCATCGTCATACTGCACAGACAAACAAGTTTGGCAAGGATGTCAAAACTAGACATGGCTCTGTGAAGCTCTTCTCTATAGATGTTGTCATAGGCGGCCTTGAAATCGATAAAGAGATGCTGAGTATCGATTTGGGCTTCTTGGGTTTTCTCCAGGATCTGCCGATGTGTGAAGATTTCATCGATGGTGGGTTTTTCTGACCTGAAACCGCACTGATAGGGGCCAATCAGGCTTTTGGTTTTTTATCAAAAGCTTTCCATCAGAAAGTCTAATTTGGCAAGACCTCACCTTTTGGTCTCTACCTAGAAACAGAATTTCCACGGCTGCCATTTTCCAGTTTATCCGTGGTGTAGATTGATCAGCGGCTAAGACAACATCTCCATTTTTTAATTGAACGGTGGGTTTATTCGGCGGATGGTCCAGCCGCCATCGCTTTTTCAATTTAGTTGCGTATTTCATTCGCTGCTTCCGGGCATTTCGAAGCATCTCTGCGTCAGGCTTTGTTGGTGACAAATCTGTAGGTTGACTTCGGGACTCGAGAAGGAAACTTGATGGCGTCAGAGGCGATAGGTTCATTGGATCTGCGCTACATACATATGTGAGTGGACGGCTATTCACAATTTCTTCGGTCTCCACGACGACGGTTCTCAGGTGCTCAAAATTAAGTTTTGCTTTGCCGATTGTTACTATTATTCATTATTATTTATTATTTATCAATATATATACAATCTGTTGATTACAGCTAATTACATGGTATTGACATTATTAAAAAAATTCAGTACAACTCGTTTAAATATATTTCTATTCATTTAAAGGTCGACTTCATGATAAGTTAAATTAAACAGTAATAAAGAACGGGTTACGGGTTCATTTAGCCCATAATTTGTTCTGTGATTAGGAATAAAAAAGATAACATCCCTATTCCTTAAGTTTCTCTCAGGAACATAAAGAGTGCAAGTAAATCTGGAGAATTAATCCTCCCATTGTGTATATCCTTAATAAAAAGAACACTTAGAGTTTGTCTGCGACTTTCCAAAGATTTTAGATCAATTAATGCGGGCAAACCGTCAGACCACCTCAAGTTCCTTACGGCAAAGCGCGTAATATTTGAATATTTTCAATCCTTTCGGACGAGTTTTGGTAAAAAGGAGACCAAATAACGCTGCAGTATTCCAACCTGGATATAACCAAAGATAAAAAACCCGTTTTTAGAGTATAAATGTCCTTAAATACTACCGCGTTGCGTTTTAGAAAGCCTAGCAAAGAATTGGCTTTAGATATGATATAATCCATATGTGCTGAAAAAGAGAACTTGGAGTCAAATATAACACCAAGGTCCTTTATTTCGCTGACTGATAAAAGGTTTTCATTCCTAAGGCTGTAATTACACGAGGCCCGTGGTATTGAACGGAACGCACTAAAAATTTTGCACTTAGAGATATTTAGCTCTATGCGATTATATGCACACCATTGGAAAAGCGCATTTATATCTCTTTAAAAATTCACGCAATCATCAATAACATGAATAGGTGAAAACAGTTTCAAATCGTCTGCGAACATTAGACAATTAGAAAACTTTAAACAGTCCGGAATGTCATTGACGAAGAGATTAAAAAGGAGAGGGCCCAAATGACTGCCTTGAGGCAGGCCCGATTGAACCTCTATAAAAAAAGATTGAACCCCTTCAATTTTAACAATCTACTTACGATTAGACAAATAGGATTTCAACCATTCAAGAAAACGGGATTTGACCCTCATTCTTCTAAGCTTATTAAGTAAAAGTCCATGGTGGACTCTATCGAATGCCTTCATGAAATCAGTGTACAGGACATCGACCTGCATTTTTTTTTTCGAAAGTACAAACACACAAGTGAGTGAAAAGACATAAATTCGTTGTAGTCGAGCGAACACTAATAAATCCATGCTGTTTTGAAGTCAAAATTTCTTTCACCGCAAAATTGAGTTTTTTGAAAACCAATTGTTCAAATACTTTAGGAATTGCTGAAAGTTTCGAGACTGGCCTATAATTCTTAATAAAGTACTTGAGGCCACTTTTATAGATTGGACTTACGGATGATATTTTCCACTCTTCTAGAAAAACTCCAGTTAAGAGCGATTTTTTAAAGCGCTAACAATTATTTTTAATAAATCGCTCTTACAAATATTTGGCGCAACAGCTCTTTAAAAGTGCCAGGGCCTGGCCTAGCTTCTCGCAATCACTCATGTTGTGTGCGTTATATTTTTCACACGAATGGAAGGGACCTACAGTTTAATGCCGTATCCGAACGGCGATTTGAGAAGCTTTTTCGTGACAACAATACTCTCGGATGTTTGTCAGACGCTCGCGAGAGGTGGGATAGTGAAAAATCTTTTTGGTGTTTTCTGGGATTCGAACTTGAAACCTCATGCGTAGTGATCCGACACACTAACCACTTACGCCACGGCGCCCACTAGATGGTAGATGGCAGTCGCCAACAATAATATTGACAATATGTGACTTTGCTGGAAGTATAATCGGGTGTGTCGTATCCATCCCTTCGTTTGACGATTGCAGACGACCGCCTAACCTCATGAAGTTTTTGCACATACCAAAACCAGTGATTTTCAGCCAAAGCGGAATTATTTAAGATAACATTCTCCGCCCAATTCTGTCGACTGGGAATGTTTGTGTTGTATTTAATATTAAAGTCTAGAGTCGGTGTTAAGTAATCTGTGACTTCTACTACGTTGCTACATAAGCTTAGGATTTCAGATTTTAGGCATGCATGTCTTCTTCTTCTTCCTTTTATCAGCGAGGCTATGATCCGAAAACAAGGGATCACAACCCTCCCACTTCACCGCATTTCTACTGATCCGCATGTGGGGTTCGCCTATTTGACCTCAGAAAATATCGGCAGGCCTGTCGATTTTGGATCACTCGGTTACTGAGGCCAATGAAATGCCGATGTCGTCGCATTTGTCTGATCCAGGCGTTTATAGGCCTGCCTTTCCTACATCGCGATGTCTTTGGAACGTGCATTGATATTGCCTTTTTAACAGGGTTCAAATGATCTCTTCTTTGAACATGGCAATACCAACTGAGCCGGTCACGCTCTATTTTTTGTACGATGGTTTCCTTGATGTGAAAGCTTCCACGGATCTTCGAACTTCTTATTCGATCAAGCTTTGTCACTCCTGCTGTCATGCGAAGCATCTTCATCTCAGCTGCCGTTAATTTACTCTCATACTTTTTGTACATCGTCCAACATTGTGAACCGTATGTGAGCGCTGGACGTACAACTGCGGTGTAGAGCCTTCCTTTCAACTTAGGGGGCATTTTTCTGTCACAGAAGATAGCGGAATTTTCTCGCCACTTCATCCACCCTACGCTTACACGATGATTGATGTCGTCATCACAAGTTGCTTTGCTATTGATCATAGATCCCAGATATTTGAACTTTTCGCACTTGGGAAGCACTGTTCCATTCAAATAAATGTCTGGAATAGGCCTGAGTGGATCAGAGAACGGGCAGCACAAGTACTCTGTCTTTTTTGAACTAATGCGATACCCATTTCCCTCCAAAACGTCCACCCACACATCAAGTGCTCGTTGCAGGGATGTAGGATCCTCACTTATGATGGCTCCATCGTTAGGCATGCATGTATCATTACTGATCCACTGTGGTGATTCTTTCAGTCGCAAAGCCTCCTTCCCATATATATCTAGCGGAATCATATGCATTGTTGTTTCCAGCGCCACCGTAGGAGTCGTGCGGGGAGCCCCGGTTACGCAGACTCATGCGGATCTCTGGATCGTACTTATGGCAGTAAGGTAGCTGACCTTTTCCAGTGCAGTCCACCAGACTAAGATTTCGTTAATTTTCCAGCCTAGTTTCCTGTCCAGTATGAGGCTTAGGTATTTGGCATGCTTTGTGAAATTAAGGTGTATTCCTTTAATTTTGGTTGTTATGATCTCAGGAATTCTGTGCCTTTTTATAAATAGCACTAGCTCCGTTTTAGCCGGGTTGGCATTAAGTCCGCATCTGTCAGTCCACTTGACTAATTTTGCTAGGGCTGATTCCATGAGATCTCGTAAGGTCGTGGGGTGTTTACCACTGATTGCTATAGCAATGTCGTCCGCATAAGCTATACATTTGTATCCTTCCTCATTGTAAGGTGAGGAGTATTTCGTTCACAGTAAGAAGCCGTAACTGTGGAGATACTGGTGAGGCATATAGGATTATGAATGTAGCTACTTGGGCTTACAGCAGTCGTTGGCTGTACCTGTATTTTAGACATGATGCATGCAAGTGCAACGCTCGCATTTTCGGCTTTGTAGCTTACTTACATAAGGTGCTTATTAATAGACAGTTTCGCATCTATTATAGCTCCTAGATACTTAGATTTCATGGTCGCCGACTATAAAAAAATTTTTTCTACTGGTTATGACCACCACCTCCGTTTCGTGTTCCGCAAATCGAAGAGCGCCATTTGAATCTTTTTTTCTTTTTCTTAACTCAACACAAAGTTGTTATCAAGACACTTTAATCTACAATTCAAAACTAATGAGATGTTCTCACAGAGGCATATCCTTAAAAATCACTTACCTGAGAGAAATTGGGAAAACATATTTCCATAAATTAAAAACGCAATTTTTCGCAACACACATCCCATGGGAACCTTTTCGAAAGTTCATTGTGTCCCGCATCTGCATTTAAATTCAAATCTATACCCGGAAGACTCGTAAATTGCATAAATATTCCAGGATACCGAGAAAGTGAAAGCGAAAGAAGTCTCGTCCTGGATCCACCCCTAAGCAACACGTCAACGTTTATCTATCTCCTGAGAATCATTAGGCGCACACCTTTGCATCATCGCACTGCTTTGAGAAAATAAATTGCAATCCAACTTCAGTATTGTACCTATTCGTATGTGAGAATAGTTTTTGTTTGAAAAATGATCTGTTGGCATATCCTTTGGCATCCGTCACGAATTTTCTTTTCTACTCAAGAGACAAAAGCGACGAAGCTGTGATGTAAGCACATCAAAATTGAAACCGAAGTCTTGAGAGGGGTTACAGCGAACTGAGAGAGGGAGATTCCGTGGAGGGTTGTGTCACGAATGGGATAGAAGAGTATCTTTGCATATAAATCTCGGACATTCGTGGACAATGAACACAATAGAATGTCCAAGAGTGATGATGACATAAAATAGAGATTCCCTAGCGCGCCAAACCTCCTCTCTGTCTAAATGTCACATAAAGTATGGTATGCATGGGGCAGAGTACTTTTGTGCTTCTATGCGCGGAATCAATTCACCATGATAACGAAGGAACCCCTGGAAGATCAGCGCCAGAGGAATTGACTGACCAAGCACGTAGCAACGAAATCACGAAAAGGATGGTTTTGATATTTCTTTCTTTTCACTGTTCTGCGCGGAGATTAAGAAATGAAAAGTGAGAAGAAGAAGCAGTGATCGAGAAAAAAAGGGT
Organism: Brachypalpus laphriformis; assembly: GCA_945910035.1. Taxonomy (NCBI): domain Eukaryota; kingdom Metazoa; phylum Arthropoda; class Insecta; order Diptera; family Syrphidae; genus Brachypalpus; species Brachypalpus laphriformis. The sequence goes on along the minus strand of OX246754.1, from coordinate 276,413,444 downwards.
CCTACTATGCACGAAGGGTAATTTGGCGCCAATGCCATTTGCGCAACACATGGCATTGATTATGTGCAACAGGATTAATAATTTATTTATTTACACGAATCGAAACGAAATCAAGAAGATTGCAAATTACATCAATCGATCGACGCACGGATCGGTCTATGTGATTGAATCCTTGGGTGGGGAAAATCGATTTTTTTCTTCTTATACCCACCCGGTTCCCGTCGAAAATTGAGCACGTACCAACGGTGTATTTGTAATCCCGGCCACCTGGTGAATTTCTATAGAGTCGTAGTTGTGCAGCAGTGCAACACAGCAATCAAAATACAATGTGCATCGTCAATAAGATCACAAACGAAGGATGAAGACAAAGGACATTAACATTTCAATGCAACCTTGCATAAATAATTTTATTGATTTGATGAGCAGTTGGGATGGGTACTCGTATGGTGTTTTCTCTGGCTCTTGAGTAGCAGATCTGTGTGTGATTCGGTTATTTATTACCCGCGAGGTATTTCAGGATATCGATTTGGTGATGCGTGCATTTGGCAATTTGTGTGAATAAATTAAAGGAAATTGGAAAAAACACTGTCATTAGGGATGGTTTGTGATGTTTGCAAAACTTTAAACCCTCTTCGCATTATGGTGGCACTTTGTTTTGGAGTTAGGACAGCTGCTCATGGAAATAACGATTTAACTTTTGCGGATTTTTTCGGTGGCTTTGGATGGCAACAACATAGAAGTAGCATCTCTTGATAGATACCGGCTTGCTGAATTATAAGAAGTAGGCACTGCAGCCAAACGTCTTCCAGCTTAGTTACTAAGACTCTCGCACAAGGCGACCATTCTGTGCCATAAAGTATAGTAAGTTCCAATTGCCGCGCCAACACCCCGTAGTCTTTAAAATTACGAATCATAAAACAATGGTTCGTGAGACTTTTGGACTACGATTGTTTCTCTGATTCAGCACTTAACCGCGACGACATGGTAATAGCGATGAAGGACTCAATTACCAAAGTAGGAGTGTTGGGATTGCACGGACGTGGAGATGGCAATGACAACGGCGAGCGGCTTGAGGAATTCTGGCATTGGATAAACGCTGCTTAAGTACCAGATCTGCTTCATGATCAGCTGGGTCTCAAGCGCAGTCAACTTTCTGATCGGCCTACGTCTTAGAAGTTGTATTCACCATAGGAACAAATTCTTATCGATTGTAGCCAGGAGACAACTTCTGTTGATATCATTTAGGTTACTCATATATGACAACTCTGAATATTGGAGCAGAATGTGTTCCGTGGTTTGAACGGGAGTGCCACGTGGGCAAGTTGGGTCAGTAGTTTGACCCTATCTAGCTAGGGAACCGTTGCATCTCTCAGTAGAAGTCCGAAGTTGCACCACGCTTCTGAATATTGGACTTTGTCTGCCGGAATTTGCCCATGATGATTGCTAGGATTCTTCTAGCGAAAAGTGTTCAGCATTTAAGTTGTTTGCGAGTTCTATTGGAGGGTGTCTTCAGCGCAGTCTTAGGTTGGTGGTGTTTTTAATATTTGCACAATGTGGGATTCTAGCGTTTCCTCCGATTTTGTGGAATTCTTTGGTCAAGGACTGTGTCCTTCTAGGGTCAGGAGCAATGTAACTAGGGTCGTTCTTAGGGTGCCAGATATTTACCTCATGGTGGTGTTCAGTAGGGAGTCGTTCTCGTTGGTGTTCCGCAGTTGAATAAATCAGCGGAAGAGTAGAGGTGCATAAGCAGTTTGCAGAGGCATCCCAAGAGGTGCCTGTCAGTTTTTGGATCACGTTGATCAAATGAGGTCAAATATCTAGGAATTGTCCTAGATAAGAAGCTTAACTGGAACTCCCATATTAAGCATAAAATTGCCAAGGCGACTACTGCCTTGTGGGCCTGTCGCTGTATGTACGGCAAGACCTAGAGCCTGTCTCCACGGTTGTAAGACCCATTCTGACATACGCGTCCGTAGTCTGGTGGACGAAAACCAAAGAGGTCGCATCATAAATAAACTCACAAAACTTAATTAAACACTCTTTTTTTTTTTGTTTTAAGCCAAGTGCTGTGCTTGATTTTTTTTTTTCCAAGTGCTGTGTTTTTTTTTTATTAAATGCAATAATAGACTCTAAGCCTACTGTACCGGAGACGCCTATCCACAGCTCTCAGCACACTCTCGTGATAGAGATTGTTGGGGTAATAAGCCCCAAAGATCAGTTGGGGTAATAAGCCTTCGAATCATTTTGATCAAGTCCTGTTGTACCGGACCGCATTAGGATAGAATTTTATGTACTCAGACTCTGGTGTTCTGTACAAACGAAGGCAAGCCCTAAGGCAAGCTCTCTCAAACACCCGCATCTTTTCCAACAAGCTTGGCCCCACGTTGAACCACACGGGACATCCATATGCGAGCATAGGCCGAATGAGGGCCATGTAGCAGATTACCTTCAACCTCGCATCGAGTTGGCTGCTATAAAATAGTCTCTTTGTAAGGGCGAAAGCAACTTTGGCTCTGGCCAGAGCAGCATCTATATGTTTGTTGAAATATAGATATTGATCTAGCCAGACCCCAAGGTATCTGACTACACTTCGACTCGCAAGTGGCTGTCCGTGCTGTCCCACGATAGAGAACTTTCGCCAATTCTTTCTGGTGTCCCTAGAGGTCCCGCAGTATCTCTTGATCTTATCGAAGTCACGCTGCAAGAGTATTGCAATTACCTCAGTCTTAGTTCCTGATCTGTACGCGACCAAATCGTCTGCGTACGCTATGGCATGGTGAAGTGAACCTATGAGATCTCGTGTAAATATTGAAAAGGATCGGCGAATTAACCGCGCCCTGTTGCAAACCATTTTTTACTTAAAAAAATCCAGCAGACGTCACATTGCCATTCTTCACAATGAACTTCTTACTGGTGAGCATGTCATAAAGCATATACAGCAGTGGTTTACTTATGCCCAGCCTGCTCAACTTGTAGAAGAGTCCCTCTAACCATACGGTATCGAAGGCCTTCTCCAAGTCAACCAGGCAGGCACCCGTGCATTGCTTCTTGCTTTTGTTCCATTGATTATCCGGAATTATGTGCATGTCCTCAACCCACTTAGTCAGGGCTCTACGGATCACTTTTTCGAATACCTTGCTGATGTTCGGAAGTAGACTTATCGACCGGAGATTCCCCGGATTGGAACTATCTTTATTTTTTTTTCGGAATGGGATGCACCACCGCTGTTTTCCAATGCACTGGATAATGGGCATTATTCATTGCATTATTAAACAGGATGGTGTATATGTTCACCGCTTCTGGAGGAAGATGTCTTAGTGCAATGTTGGGTATACCATCGATTCCCACGGATTTCTTTTTCCTCAGTGATTCGAAGATCGCTTGGAGTTCTGCCTTCGAAATGAACGAGGGATGTACCCTTTCATCGGCGACGGCATTGTTTGCCATATTTCTTTCATTGAACACGGTGAAACCAGTGTTCTCAGATCGCCAATGCTCCATGTCATTTCGAAGGTAGAAGTTGTGCATAAGTTGGGCAAACACTATCATTCACCTTATACACGTCCTGGAAAGTCGCTCTTATGGCCTCTACCTTCTCCTGCGGATCTTCGATCGCAAAGAAATTGTCATCCTCAGCTGCGTTATCTGGATCTATACCAGCTGCTATAAGTATTGGTACATTGTTCGTAGTTCGGGCGATTTTAAGACGCGGAAGACCGAATTGTCCTGTCCCAGTGCAAATTTACGAAAGTCTATAATTTTCTTTAATTAATTTCGAGATGTTTCTAATCAACGACTTCAGCGTCCTGACCTCCTCCGAGTTCTGTCTGTCAGTAAACTGTCTGTACAAGATTTTTAATCTCGACAGCAGTCTACTTTTATGTTCGTGCAGTGCCTCAGTTGTTGCACTGCGGTATATGTCCACGTTGTCAGTGTGTTGATACTTAGGTATCGTACTGTCCATCGTTCGTTTGATTGTCTCGTCCATTTGCTTTAGATATCTATCAATCTCCTCATTTGACAGATTCCTATTAGACGGTAAGTCGAGCAAGTTCGAGGAGAGTGCTCTCGTCAACTGTCTGGAGAAGCGATTCCAACGCGTTCTACTGTTATTGTAGTCGTGCAATTGGACAAACTCCTCCAATTCCGCAATTTCGTTGGGAATCGTTATTTCGGCACTAAGTCCGCAATGGTCACTGTCATACACAAAAGTGTGTAAGCAGTTTATCGTTTGTCGGTCCATGTCGGTCAGTTGTAACCGTACGTCGAACAGCATAAGATCCAGATAAGATCCGCTTCTGGGATACGACGGACTATCCGTCGCTTTTAAGTCAAGTCGATACTCAACACTGTGCTGACCCCACCAATTGAATAGTAGGTTCCCTCTAGAATTTGGTGTGTTATTTCCCCAATCTCTATGTTTAGCGTTTAAATCGCCGGCTATAATGAAAAAATTCTCCTCCAACTCCAGCCTTAGTATTCGATAAACTGTCTCGAGCTCTGAAATAAAACAAGTAGATTGAGTAGGTTCAGGAGCATAGACCGCGATCATATACATCTTCTTTCCACTACGGAGGGGGATAGACGCGATACATGCTTCCAGCTCCTGGAATCTACGCACTTCACCGCAGTACACCATTTTATGACGCAACTCTTTTCTAATAAAGATCGCGACACGTCCTCCTTGTACAGAGTTGGGTCAGTCTCTTCTTATAATATTATAACTACTGTGCCTCAGCTTGTGTTTCTGGGATTGCTTAGTTTCGCTAACCAAAAGCACATCGGGAGAATGGTCCTCAAGCAACTTGAAAAGTACGGCTCTTCGTTCGATCCTAATCAGTGAATTCACATTCAGCGCAAGGATCTTTAAGAGTTGCTCCGCAGTGTTCGTACCCAGTACGACTGGTGTTGTGCTAGGCCCGGCAGAAGCGCGTAGATCTGGTCCACCCGCTTCGCCTGGTCCTGAATTTGTCACTGAAGTTGGCCCATCTGTCCCTGGATAGAGAGCAAGATAGCCAACAAATCAGGTTCAGCCTCCGGTGCTCTCGGCTTTGGGGCCTGCGAAACTACCTTCGGCTGCTTATAGCTTTAGCTTATGTCCTGTATCCCCTTGTGGGTCCTAGGGCCTCTTCTACGCCTACGCGCCATCGTGTACGGTTTCTGGCAATGTGTCTGAGTTCTCCACAACTTTTCTCGAACTGCCGTGCCTCCTTCTCGACTGTTCTGCGCCATGTTCTCCTCGGACCGCCAGGTCTTCTGCCATCCTGAGTGAAAGGGTTCCATTGCATAGCATGGTTCGCGTTGGAACTGTCACCCTTACGGAACGTGTGACCAATCCACTGCCACTTCCGCCGTTGAATGGTTGTGCCTATTGGTTCCTGATCCGTTCTCTCGTAAAGGTGTTCGTTAGAGATACGATTGGGCCAGAAAAACCTTAAGATATTGCGCAGACACCTATTAACGAACGTTTGCAGATTTCTGGTGATAGTGGTGGTCACTCTCCACGTGCTGCAACCATATAGCAGCACGGATTCAACGTTGGAGCGGAACAGTCTTATTTTGGTGCTCAAACTGATTGCATTGCTTCGCCATATTTTGGACAATATCCCGAACGCGGACTTTGCTTTGGCGATCCTGTTGGCTATATCCAGTTTGGTTCCACCATCGGTCGAGACAATACTCCCAAGATACTGGAAATCCTCTACTCTCTCTACCGGTTGTTCAGCAATACATATTTGAGCCGATGAGTTTGTTCCAAGGCTGATAATTTTAGTTAGCCGTATTAATTTTCAGCCCGACGACACCTGCCTCCCTCTCCACATCTGGAGGTCCATAATTCTGTGGGAGAGTAAGCATACATCGTCAGCGTAGTCAAGATGTTTCAATTGAGATGTAAGAGTCCATCGAATTCCTCCGTTTCCCGTCGACAAAGCTGCATGAAGCACATCGCTAATCACCGATAGGAATAATATTGGTGAAAGGATACAGCCTTGTCTTACCCCACTTTGGATCTCAAATTCCTCAGACAACCTTCCCCTGTGCAGAACGTTACATTTGGAGCCTTCAAATGTAGCCTTGATAATAGCAATTAGTTTATCGGGAATATCTCTCCTGCGTAAGGCACGCCAAATAAACTCCCTGTTGAGACTATCGAACGCCTTCTCAAAATCGATGAACAGCAGGTGCAGTGGCGATCGATATTCAACACACTGTTCGATGATAATTCGCAGGGTGTTGATGTGGTCGACACAGAAGGATCCAGAGCGGTAACCTGCTTGTTCGGCATCGAGTGTGTCTTCGAGATGTTGTTTGATTCGCTCCAGGATGATTTTAGCTATTATCTTAGCTACATCAGGCAGCACACAGATACCCCTCCAGTTTCCGCACTCCATTAAATTTCCTTTCTTAGGAAGCTTGACGATCATTCCCCTTTTCCACTCGTTAGGAAAGCTCTCAGCTTCCCAAGCTCTCTCTATAAGTGGAAGCAGAAGCTCAGCCGATGTTGTTGGTGCTGCTCGTAAGAGCTCTGCTGGAATACCGTCAAGTCCTACCGCCTTTTTGGTTTTGAGTGCCTTGATCGCGGTAATGATCTCATCTTTACTGTGAGTCGTGGTGCGTATTCGGGACCTTCTCACCTCGGGCATCTCAGTTTGATTTGGGAGCATATCGCTAGCGAATACACGGTTTAAAACCGTAGAAAAATGCTCTTTCCATCTCTTGAACTGGTCCTCTTCCGAAATGAGCAAGGAGCCGTCTAGGCTTTTCACTGGGTGTTGGCTGGAGCTGCGACCACCTGTCAGCTCTTTCGAGATTCTGTAGACAGTCCTGCTAGCGCACCTCCGTGCAGCTTCTTCTGCTTCTGTAGCCAGCGCGTTGATGTAGTTGCCCTTGTCACGTCGCACGCTACGCTGAACTTCTCTCATCTTCATGCGATATAGGGACTCTAGCTCGCTTCTCCCTGCTGCTGGGGTAGTTGCAACGCGAGTTTTTCAGAAAACCTTCGGCTGCGACTGTACCGTATTACCTCGGCCTGACGCCATTTGGGCGTAGGTCACTTGGGGAGTGACGGATTGTGCAGGAACACTTGGAACGGGCGGACGCTTGACTTCCACCTTCTGCTGACGAGCCAGATTTACTTTCTTAATGTATTGGAACTTAGGGCAACCCCGATAGTTTGCGGTGTGCCCCGTGTGCCTACACAATGTGCACGAGAGCAGACTTTTTTCAGTCGCGCCGTCCCTACCTAGCGCGCATTCCTCTGCTTTGTGGTCTTTTCCACATTTCACGCATCGAGGCTGCATATCGCAGTTCGACGCGGAGTGCCCAAACCTCTGGCAGCGAACGCATTGTATCATGCCTTCACTCCTTTTTATTTTTTCCTATGTGACAAGCTGGTAGTCTAGGACTTTGATACTCCTCAGACCATCCAGTTTGCTGTTGGGTGAGAGCCTGACCCAGGAAGAACGGTAATTTCTGCTTCTCCCTTTTGGCCTTAGCTGTAATGAATGGCTTGACCCCTACGAATTTGAGCTCATCGCACTCTTTCTCCTTGAGCAGCTTTAAGAGCTCCTCCGGTTCGGTAGACGGTTCCATCCCCTTCAGTAGCATGGTTTGCAACTTTCCCCCCTTCGGGGTGAAGGAGAAGAACTCCGTCGTCGATTCCCTCAACAAATCTTTAATCATATGATATTGCTCCACCGTATTGCAGTGTATAGCATGCCTATTTGAACTAAGTCGCTTAATGTAAAAGTTATTACCTATGGCCTATGGTGTCCTTCAATTCCATTTTAAATGTGTTAATTGGTGGAACCCTTTGCTTCGCCTTCTGCTGAGGCTATTGTTGCTGCTGCTGCTGATTCTGCTGCTGCCAGTATCACAGGTACTATGCACACTTGTCCCACAACAGCCATTGAAGCCATAATCAGACCTACTACGTTACATATATTTATAAAAAAAAGTGGCAATCTGCAGTGCAGTTAGTCTTAGAAAATCAGGTGCTAATAGTACACGGGATCACGTGGATCTCATGGAGCTATTGTCCGACTTCCCCGAGCTAGATATGCTCAGCACGGTCTCCGACTTTACGCCCAAATCATTCTACTTTGGTAGAAGGTTTGAGATTGTGATCCCAAGCCGTGATATATGGAATAATGCCGGACCGTCGCTTGATCCAAAAGGTATAGTGTGGTACACCGATGGATGAAAAATGGATTCAGGAGTCGGCGCCGGTGTGTATGGATCCAACTATGAAATTTCGAAATCACTCGGAATGAGTCCTAGTGTTTTCCACGCCGAGCTTTACGAAATTGAAATTTGTGCTAACATTAACCTGCACTCAGGCATCAAAGGTGCCTCTATCCATATACTCACCAATAGCCAAGCGGCGCTCAAAGCACTGATCTCCCATTTGATCAGTTCTAAGCTGCTTCGACAGCTTACAAAATCTGGCCCGACACAATAAAGTAAAATTGTGGTGGGTACCGGGTCATGTAGGCGTTGACGGCAACGGAACTGCAGACCTGCTAGCTAGGAAGGGCTCCTCTGAGTTCTTCACTGGACCTGAACCCTTCTGCGGAATATTCGATTCCGCCTTTAAACTTACCCTAAACATTTGGGAACACAACATGTGCATCTCCCACTGGAATAACTTCCAAGGTCTCAGACAGCCTAAAAGAGCTGTCCAACCCTTCCAAAGACAGGCAGCAGATATCCTAAAGTACGGCAGAAATGACATAAGAAGGCTTGTGAGCTTCCTTACCGGTCACTGTCAACTTCTTTACCACCTTAACAAAATGAGAATTTCGGAGGATATCACCTGCCGCCTCTGCCTGGAAGAGGACGAAACCGCAGAACACATACTATGTGAGTGTGTAGCTCTGTGTAGTACTAGGAGAAGCTTTTTCATTAAAGATATCATATCTCCAATAGATTTGAGGAACTCCTCCGCAGCCGTAATTATAGCTTTCATAAGGAGAGTAGAAGTACTGTTGCCCTAAAAGTGGCCTATGGCACAATAGATCTCCTTGGTCGCAGTGCCTACACGCCATTTGAGCGTGGCCACACACCTGTTTAAAAAAAAAAGCATACATCGTCAGCGTAGTCAAGATGTAAGAGTCCATCGAATTCCTCCGTTTCCCGTCGACAAAGCTGCACGAAGCACATTTAACAAGTAGGTAGAGAGAAACTTTCTCCCCTGATCCACGTGGTATCACAATGGACCTATTATTGGTCTAAGTATGTTGGCGATTCTCACCTAGTAGCCACTTCTACCTAGCTTAACCTAACCTAGGCTGGTAAACTGTGTAACACCAAGAATGATGGGGCCAAACCACAACAAGGCAAAAACAAATAATCTCCTAAGTAGAAGCTTCGAATTTCCTAAACAATTTGAGTGTTCTGAACGCACTCTCTGTCGAACCATCTACCTATATTATCAGGAGCCTTTTTGAGAGTTTATTGGGGTAACAAGTCTATCCAGCAAATCTAAGTCGTGACCTTCAGCCCGGCGTTCGGATGACAAGAGATCTGAAATTTAGTGAAATTTCAGCGAATAGTCTGGAGATGTTATTTGAAGATTCCTGGCTTCGAATTAAGAGAATTGATTTATTCGATGGCTAGTCCTTCCACGAAAAACTCGTTACTTCAACTCTTTATGAGATTCAAAATTTCTCATACAGCTGCATGGGTTGTTATAAATTATTTCACATTTCGCGAACCTTAAGCTGAGTTGTCTCAGCTGGTTAGTCATATAGGAAACAAGTTCCTTATGAAACAAAATTTAAATATAGACATCTACGGTACCTTCAATGTAACCGATGATATAAATTCCTCTTATCTTGACTGCCAATCAGGTCCGCACCTTTGGCACCAGACCAGTTAAACGTCTAATTAAATTTGAAATTTCCTAAAAGTAAACAGAAACCCAAGGAATTCGACACAATAACACAATAACCGCATTTCGACTGACCACTAAACTTTTAACCGTACACACACTCGATTCGATTCAAGGAACCATAAAAAGGATTTTTTATGTCCACAATCACCGGTGTAATCTTCTGTGAGGCAATCCTATGCAAACAGAACTTGATACGGTCCGCGCCGCGATACCAATAATAACAGCAATAAAATTAAGAAAGTATCCTTGGGAGGTAAAGTAATGACCTCTCCAAACAGCTTGACCGTGCATAAGTCAAGAACAAAAGATCCGCTCGCAGAAAACAGAAAGGATATCCATGACCAATGTTTGTTTAGTGTGAGCGCAATCATAATCGTATCAGTGCAGGTAACGGCGATAGGTCCTAATAAGGTCACCACCACCAGATACACTCGAGGATTTGTTTGCACTCTTGAGAGAGCTGACCTCGGGTTTTGTCTTTTTCCGAAAAATTGCATTCCAATAGAAAGTCCTTTGGGAGTAATTTACATTTTATGTGATTTGGGTGAGGAATCCTTTTTGGGTTGACGCAACGATGGAAAGGATTATTCCGCTCTACTTGCTCCGATGCAATAAAGATAAATGATTTACAATGTAATGGACATCCTGTTGGTCAACGTTCATTTTATGCTTCGGTGAAGGAGCAGGATCCAGTCCGCGAAAGGGTCAGCGGCGAAAAAACCGCCGGTTGATTAAATAAAAAGTTATAAAGTCATTGTGGTATGGATTTCTTAAGAAATGCTCTCCAAATGTCCTTGCCCGGGATTGAACAAGTTTTGTGCGCTGAAAAGTGTGGAAAAACGATTTAAAATTTAATGACCATCACATGCGTGTATTGAAGAATAAAAACTGCGCAACTCGCGTGAAGGACACTCGGCGTTTTCGGAAATTTATGAGGTCCCGTGAGAATTCGTTGCGCTAAGGATTTTAAATTTTATGACTTTCGCGGTGGAGATTAGGGTTCAAAGGATCTCTATGGTCAGCGGGGAGAAAGTCGTACTGCGGTGGTGGTACGGTTTGCCTATGTGTGAAAAATGAAATTAACGAATGACCTCAACGTGCTGCAGTGCTGTCTCAATAGATCAAAGGGTTCCTTTCCGTGGAATGAGTTTTCCCTGTTTATTGCGTGCTAGGATTGGGAAATTGAATTTTCTTTTGTCCTCCGTCTGGTGTGATTATTCAATATTTGATTTATCGGTAGGTTTGGGAATTCACTTATTCGAGGTGTTGAGATTTATTGCCAGCCAATTTGGAAGGGTATTGTCCTGGAGACAATGGAGATGGGCGGATCGCTCTAAATGTCGGTTGGTGTCAGATTTTATTGCATTTTGAAGTGAAATATATGCAGGCAGGTTTTGTTATGCAAATTAATTGGTGTAATTCAGCGGAACTTACTGTGCAGCATTTGTGGTGATTTATTGGGAGAGAAAGGAGTTTATTGAGAATCGTTTTATTATCAAGGAACCTCAAGTATTGAAAACATCTTGAAATGTTTCTGCGAACTCTTGTCCTGTCACATCTGTTGGTTTTTTTAATCGAAACATCATGGGGTTGCATTTGACTACCTCATACTACTGGCTTAGTTTGAAATGATGTTATTGTCCAATTATGAGATCGCCTAGTAGAAGGAAAAATCGGTTCTAGAGCTACTGAGACTACAGTTGGTTAGGTTGGGTTTAAGGGGTTGGCATCATCGAATTGGTGCAGCCAACCACTTAAACTATTGCGCTCCCCTGACGTGGAATTTCCTGTCTGAAACACTGAAAAGATAGAAAAAGAAACAAATAGGCTAAAGCTCTGTAGTAATGCGGCAGCCTCCTTGAAACCATCCTGAAGAAGTTATGAATTTCAGGACGGTGGCTGGTGGCTTTTCAGACAAGTCGCCCAGATAATTAAAAAAAAACCCTCCAAGGGCCGTCTTTCTGCTATTGTAGCGATTAGGGCATTTGCGAAGGAAGTGCTCTATGTCCACCTCTGCGTCTTTAATTTGCGCACACTCAAGGGGTTATGAATGCCTTACATGTTTACACAGAGTGCGGGCGTTGGAAAGGATAGATAATGAGGGAAACGATTTTTTTTTTTGATGTAGCGGCTTGAAGCTCAGTTGTTTCTGCTTCAGAGAAACCCCAGGAGTGGCGTCCAGATAACTGGAAAGATTTTTGTTATTTTTTGTCTTTGCTTCCGATTCACAGTATTTTTTTCCCGATAACCGATCACATAGGCAAACCATCATCAACACAGCGAACAATTTTTCTGTGTTGCCGCATCCTCTGGAGGAGAGTTCATCTGTACTTAGACGCATTCTCTTCCGGTGGGCGGCCAATAGGTTGTGACCGGCAATGATTCCTATAAAAAGCGCCAAGTTTGGTCTGTTTTGAGTGAGGATGAGTTTGGTCGTGCTGTGTACAGATGCTCCTGGAGACGAGGCACGATGGAAGCGCTCTCCATCTTTCGTCTGATTGTCGTTTAAGTAAGCATAGCATGTGAATTGATTTAACAAACTATAGGGGAGGAAGGACTGAATTTTGCACCATTGACAGGTCTCCTTCTGATCCCTTTCTTGCCATTTTGTTCCCTGGAAATCCTTTGCGTTCTGGGATCCACCGGAGTGTTACATGATGGTTATCGATGACCGTTTTATTAGCTTTGATCTGATTACCGCGGATGAGATGGCTTTTATAGCAGCTTGACTATCTATTGTCAATCTCTTTTCTCATAACAAGTTTCGTGGATAGTTCTTGTGTCGTCTCTGTTATCGCTAGGGCTTCCACTTACACACACTGCCGTGGTTCGGAAGTTTTAGTGATATTGCAATATCGGGCTCTGCTGAGTAGATACGCGAACCCACTCCTTTGTTTGTGTTAGACACATCAGTGAAGACTGAAATACTAAGCGGGTCTGCCCAGTGTTCCGCTGATGGGATGACTATTCTGACGTTCACGCTGAAGTCGGGAGAGGGCGGAAGATAGTCTGGGGTGGCGTCTATGTGAGTCCACCTTGCAATAGAACGGTGGCCCTTTCTCCACAAGTTGGATTCTTTTAGATGCAAGGCACACATCGCGGCTTATTTCTTAACGTATAAGTCTAGTGAAACCAATGCGAGAATTGTTTTAAGGCTGTGGTCGGGGTGGTTCTGATGGCGCCAGTGGATGCTATGCAAGCAAGTCTCTGGATTTTTGTCAGTTCCTTGAGATGTGTGACTATCTTTACTATTGGCCACCAGACAATGCGCCCATATGTTAGAATGAGTCTGACTATGGCTGTGTACATCCAGTGGATAATGGCAGGTTTGGGTCCCCATTTTTTTCTAAAAATTCTAATGTACGCATTCTTTATTCTTTCATTTGTATTGTCTCCCCAGCTCAGTTTGTGGTCAAGTATGCACCCTAAATATCGTGCTTTACCCGAGACTTAGAGTGGAGTGCCATTGAGTCGTAGGGGGCCACATGTTGGGATTTTTCTATTGTTGGTGAAGAGGACCACCTCTGTTTTCCCTGGGTTGACGTTTAGTCCACATCTTTTCGCCCAGATATGGAGGGTATTTAGAGCAGATTGTAGAAGTTTGGTGATTGTGTCGAGGAATTTTCCGGACATTAATAGGACGATATCATCTGCATATGCAACAACTTTTACTTTACTCCGTTGTGTCCTAATTTTCATAGGCTCTCGTTTACGACTAGAGTCCATAGTAGAGGAGATAAGACCCCACTTTGCGGGGTTCCTCTAAAAGCCTGTGCATTTACTTGGCTGTCACGCAGCTCTGAGTTGATGTGTCTCAACTTGAGCATACATTCTATCATATCGGAGAGCGTCGAATCTATTCTTAGTCGATCTAGTTATAGTCTTATCAATTCGGTTTTCACATTGTTAAGAGGTCCTTCTACGTTCAAAAAGGCCGCTAGCTTGAGTTCTTTGTGGTAGAGTGATTGCTTGATCATTGTTATCATTTCGTGCAGGGCTGTTTCGTCTGATCGGCTCTTCGTATAGGTATGTTGTGCTGAGGACATTTCTTTAGGGCTTATTTTGGAGCCGATTTGCAGACCTACTAGTCTTTCGAGAGTCTTCAACGCGAATGAAGACAGGCTGATCGGCCTGAAGTCTTTTGGGTTAGTGTGGGTTGGTTTACCAGCTTTGGGTATGAAGATGACTTTGACTTCCTTTTAGGCTTTGGGTACATATTTACAGTACAGACAGCAGCAACATTTTTTCGCGAGCCACGGAATGACGTATTCCCTGCTACTTTCTAGCATCATTGGGAAGATACCATTTCTGCCAGGCGTCTTATATGGATAAAAGTAGTCAATTGCCAATTTCAGTTTGTGTTCATCCATACTTTCGGCGAATAGAATAGGAATCTGCAGTAAGATCCTATAGAAAACGCTGATCATTATTATCAGCTCGAGGCACATGGGTCTGGTATATACCGTTGAATGATTAAGAAGAACCCGCTGTTTGATAAAAAAAAAACTGCTATAAAGGATGTGAACAGAAGGGAAAAGCATCTAAAAGAACAATGCATATCAAAATGATACGAAGATCACAGTTTCCAATCATATAGACACTTTTCAAGAACATTGTCAGAAGTCAAAGCTTGATGGACCTGATTTTGGACCTTGTATTCGTTATGTTATATGCAAGTGCCTTTTCCTACTTAGTTTTGTGATTGGCTGGGTGCCATACAATTTTTTTAGATTGCGCGGTCACATAACATCCAGAGTAATCAAATCAAAGTACTTGGAAAAGAATACTGTGAATCAAAAGTAAATGCAAAAGTAGTTCGAACGCCATCTATGAAGGATGTAGTGTAAAAAAAAACCTAATAGAACCTGAGTTTCAAAACCAATACACCTAAAATTGTACCTTTTTCCTATTTACTTTCTTCATTTACGTCGTGGTAAAAACATTTCTCACAACACACCAATGGTCTTGGATGGTTGCGGGCAGTGAGCTGCTGATCGCGTTCACACCTTGCGAAATGTGCACTGAGGGATCCATTAGTCTATAGATGTTGAACCTGCGCATTCTTGTGTTGTCGTGAGATCTTCGAACTGCAGCAGTGCGTAGTTGGAGAGTAGCTATCATAAGACGGTGATCTTGTACTATCTCCATATCTGTCCCTCGCCTGTTTCGTACATCTAGGATACTACTTCTAAAGCGGCGGCTGATGACAAAATGGTCAATTTAATTGCAAGTTGCTTGCCTGTCGTTGGAAACCCAGCTGACTTTGTGGCAGGTCTTATGCTCAAACATGGTGCCACCTATCACAAGGCGGTTGGCATTGCAGAAATCCACAAACCTTTCGCCGTTGTCATTGCGGTTGCCTATTTCATGCTTTCCGATTACATGTTTGAGCCCTTCGTTGTCGTTGCCTACCTTGGCATTCAAATCCCCCATCACTATGACAATGTCTCCATTTGGTGTTGTGTTGAAGACGGCACTAAGAGGTTGTAGAAACTCTCCTTTTCGTCCTCAGTCGAACTATTCGTTGGGGGCGTAACACTGTATGATGGTGACGCGTCGTACTCTAGTCCGGAATCTGGCTGTCATAATCCTATCACCATGAGACTGCCAAGAAATTAGGCCCTTGCGTGCTGTTGTTGCTAACAGTAGTCCGACTCCACATTCCCGCGGATTTCCGGATGGTCGTCCAGAATAGAGTAGTACAATGTTACGCGTTGGGGACTGGTACTCGTCCGCTTCTAACCATCTGATTTCACTTACCCCCAAAATGTCCCGTCTATATCCCATAAATTCTTTTTCCAATTTAAAGAATCTGGCATTGTAATGACGGTTTCCTTACAAGCTACTGTCGAGTGAAAAAACATCTCATGGCTATGGGAATAGCACAAGACAGCATCTGCAGAATGTGCAAGGAAGACGAAGAATTAGCAGAACACATCTTATGTCACTGCAACTGTTTAATCAGAACACGTCATCGTTATTTAGGTAAATTCTACCTTAAAGCAGAAGACCTATCTGCATGCTCACTCAAAAGCATAGTAGAGTTCATCACCAAATAGGGCATATTAAATGAGATTTAAGATCAGAGGAAATCACAATAGGCCTAATGAGGCCGCAGTGATAATGTAACCTAATGCCAACTCTTCAACAATCTACAAGCTGACCGTGAGTTGGGTGCCGCGTTTGGTCATGTTAGACCAAAAAAGCATTCAAATGAACGTTCCAATGCTCTGTTGACGCAGTTAGGGCGCAATAAATCAGAGTTTTGGTGCCGGTTAATTACTGTAGATGAAAATTGGATACACCATAATATCCCAGAATCAAAAATGTAGTCAAAACAGTGGATTGCGAAGGGGGAATCGGCTCCAAAAAAAGCAAAAACAGTTTTTTCGGCTGGGAAAGTGATGACGCCTGTTTTTTGGGATAGTCATGGAGTTATCTTAATCGATTCTTCAAAAAGGAAAAACCATTACAGGTGCATACTACGCATCATTACTTAACAAGCTGAAGGCAGAAATTGCGGAAAAACGGCCACATTTGCAGAAAAAAAAACTTGTTTCGCCAAGACAATGCGCCGCCTCACATCTCAGCGGTTAGGTTAGGTTAGGTTAGATTGGCTGTCTGCATCACGATGCAGACACACTTAGACCAGTAAAGGTCCATTGTGATGCCAAGGATTACCATTAGACCACTAATAAAACCAACCGGAGCTTTTGATGAAACGCTGAGGTCGTCAAGGAAGGGAGCTCCTAGATGGAGCATTCTTTTGCGTGATAGAGCAGGACATGTGCATAGGAAGTGAAGAATGGTTTCCTCCTCCTCCTCGTCCCTACAGCTCCTGCAGAAGTTATTTGAAAAGAGGCCAAGTCTTGTCCGGTGTCCGGTGATGACACCGATCACGCAGCTGATCTGTAATCGCTTTAGTTTAACCAACTCGGCACTATGTTTCTGGTCCAGCTTAGGCCAGTTCTGCCTCGAAATGTGACATGTAGAGCCAATATCCCACCTAAGGTTGGTCTTGCTAATAGCGTTCAGCTTCACGAGATGCTTACATATAGCGAGGGGCATACCAAGGGCTTGCCTTTCAGGCAAAATCCTTAGAGTAGTGCCCTGTCTAGCGAGTTCGTCCGCCCTACAGTTTCCTGGAATGTCTCTGTGACCTGGCACCCAGCATAGGTGAATGTTGAACTGCTCTGTCATCTCTGTAAGAGGCAAACGGCAGTCTAAGACGGTCTTTGATGTAAAGGAGCACGATTCCAGGGACTTGATAGCCGCTTGACTGCCGGTGAAAATGCTAATATCGCTGACAGATAATACATTACATTTCAGCCAAGACAGGGCTTCCTTAATCGCCATGATTTCCGCCTGAAAAACGCTACATTGATCCGAGAGGCGAAACGAGATGCTCAGGTTGAGCTTATCGGAGAAAACACCATAGCTCACCCCACCGTCGGTCTTAGAGCCATCTGTGTAGAAAGGCACCGAATTTTCATCATCAGGGGGAGAGTCATCCCACTCATCCCGTTCAGGGATACTCGTACGGAAGTGTCGGTCAAATCTCAGTTTCGGTGGGGTGGGGTGGGATCGAGGAGTGAGCAATGTGATAACTAGACCACTGAGAGGAGGCTTTAAGACGAATTGCCACACTGCCAGCAGTCTGTCTGCCGAGGATATTTGGGGGTAACAGGTTGAACATAATGTTCAGTGCCGCAGAGGGGGTAGTTCTTAGTGCACCACTGATGCACATGCAAGCGGATCGTTGCACTTTAGCTACCTGAGAGAGGTGAACAGCCTGTTAATAGCAGGCCACCAAACGATCACGCCATAGAGTAGTATAGGCCTGACAACAGACACATAAAGCCAGCGAGTGATTTCAGGTTTCATACCCCAGCTCCTACCTATAGCCTTTTTATAGGAATAGAGAGCTACATTGGCTTTCCTTACGCGTTCTAGTAGATTGGCTTTCCAGTTCAGTTTATTGTCCAGAATAAGACCCAGGTATTTTGCATTAACAGTGAATGTGAGATTGGTGCCATTAATCATAGGAGGGTCTACGAGGGGAACTTTATATTTCCTTGTGAAGAGAACAAGTTCTGTTTTATGAGGTTTAACCCCCAATCCACAATTGGAGGCCCACCTAGTGAGCCGAGAGAGAGAATATTGGAGGATTTCCTTGAGAGTGTCTAGGTGCTTGCCAGACGTAGTAATCACAATGTCATCAGCATAGGCAATCACTCTACAGCCTGACCTGTCTAGGTCCACTAGTAGCTCATTCACTACAAGATTCCACAGGCGGGGGGACAAAACTCCACCTTGGGGTGTTCCGCAACAGGCAACTCTTCTGGCTGATGCTCCACCCATCTGTGTGTTGATAATTTTGCGTGTTAGCAATTGATTGATCTCAGCGGTTACCATGGCGAAAATCCACGAATTACGGTTTGAACTGCTTGGCCACCCTCCTTACTCACCAGATCTAGCTCCAAGCGACTTATTTTTGTTCCCTTAGCTAAAAGTTGCGCTCGGAGGAGAGAGATTTTCGTCAAATGAGGAGGTCAGAACCTTCGTAAACAATTATTTTGCAGAAAAAGACGCTGAGTACTGAGTTGGACGAGTTAAAGAGATGGGAGCATCGCTGTGAGAAGTGTGTAGACCTACAAGGAGACTATGTATCTGATTATCTGCGTCTGGCATCCACCTCATTTCTCTCTCTCATGCCTCATTTATCTAATTCTTCGACTGCAGGGGGTTTCTGTTCCAGAACTTTCACACATTCAGCAACATATTTTGTTTGGAAAAAAACATTCATTTCTTTCTTGGAAAACATTCAATAATCATGGTTGCCACCTAAGATGCAAGGAAAGTATAAAAATCAATTTCAATTCATAAAGGTATCATTACCAAGTCCTGCTATGAGCATGGCACCCTTATTCCTTGCAATTGAAAAATACTTTTTCTTTTAAGAAAATCCGTTACGAAATTTGAAACCCCTGCCTGTTAATTGGACAAAATCTTGATATAAATAGATCGACTACCCTCTCGATTGTCAAGACACCCCACCCCCATCGATTGGTTTACCATTAATTATAGCAAGACCCCATCTGAGATTACAATTTCTAATTTTAGTTGATTTAATGGAAAATTAACTCTTCCTGGCGCAACGCGTCAATCCAGCATATCCTTCCATCCTTGTTTCCTTCCGTAATTCAATGCAATTACATACTAAGAAAATGTCTAAAAATAAAATAAAAATTAAGAAACCGGGATACGCCTTGTGAATGGAGAGGAATGTATTTAGACTACTCAGAGTGTGACACATAGGGGGACACCGCACAGCATAGCAGACACAATCCTTTTCGTGTTGTAGTCCTTCTCCACCATGCATACAATGCCGTCGTTTTTCAATTCAAATTGCACCCTAACCTAGGGTAAGTCGTTGCCCTCGTGATGGTTGGTGCTGTTAGAATGACGAGTATGTGGTGGCAGAGCTACTACCACCAGCTCACAGGCATACGAGTACACGCAACGCGCTGCCACTATTCACAGCTGGCGGCGCGCATTACCTTATGCAGAGGGAAAAGTGTATAGGTACCTGCGCGGGTTTCTTTACCTTGAGGTTTTGTGTTATTCTGCTGAATTTCAAGAGGAATTTCTTTGTATTTCCCGTTATTAAGGCGAGGATTACATTGTCCTGTAGGGACAAGAATGAATTAATTAACAGCACGGGACATTATTTGCTTGCGCGGTTTGTTTGTAGGCATGTCACGTACTTAGGTATAATCGGCTTAAGAGAGGCATTGGGGATAGTTCTCTACACCATCTTGGGATATCGTGTCATCTGTACCAAAGGCGAGCAGAGCCTTAGATATCATATGACTCATCAACTTTGCAAGAATGTGTACCTAAAGATCTTCCAGGCCAATGGCAGTTGCTATTCTATCGTGGGGAGAATTCCTACTAGCTATGGGGAAGAAGGTAGAAGCCTCAGGTGCTACCTTTGTATGGTTGAAGGTAGTTATGCTTCAACAGAAAGCAAGGGGGTACACCCTCTTCTAAGTCTTGCACATCTGCCTCAACTCTATGTACATTCGCGATTAGTTTGAACTTCAAAAAGCACCCCAAATTCGAAAAAAGTCCTCACTAAGGCTGCCACAGTGTCTAGACAGAATTCGACAAAAATACTCATACTTCGTGAAGTAATCCTTCTAAAACTGAACCATAAATCCAGTGATCATGCAGCAGAATCACCTCGGCGAAGGGCACTCCTCTAGGGCAGCATCAAAGTCTTTGGTTTCCGATACCTTAAGGAGCAGTACATGTGCTTACTTTTTACAATAATTTCTGGAACCCTCTTCTCGAATTGAAACTCTACTCTGGGGAGAGGGTGATTTTTGTTCTGCTCCTACCTCACTATCCGTACACAAGTACTCGTACATCATCAGCCAGCCAAAGTGGAAGTAGCTGTTATAGTCCTGCATTTTTATTAAGAAGGTTTTCTGGTCGATCTGGCTTAGCTGGTCGTCGTCGTCTTCTCCTGTCACCCAAGGAGAACCATAGTCAACGATGGCAGATGCAAGAATGCGCGTTAAGGAACATTTATATTAAAAACCATTATGCTCGAGAGAGGAGCACAACACAACACGGTACGGCACATTTCGAATTTCGATTACATATAGAGTCCTTTAGCATGCGACAAAAATACATACAAGTATGTGAAGCAAGGAAACAGGGAACACATTGAAGTATGAGTAGAATGGTAGAGTGCAGTGTTTAGGGACCCTTTTGCTCAATATTGCGCCACTTTTGTGTAATTGTACCCTCACCGATTCGGTGTGTGTGTTATCTTAAAGGACACCCTTGGCATAAAGTAACTATAGTAGCATTACGAGAGTGTATTTTAAATAATAAGAAATAATAACTACACTTCGAGACAGGATCAAAAAGGAGGGAATCTACTGATGGGGGTCTGCTGAGCTGTTCTTTATTTTTGGGTGCAATTCTAAGGGTTCTCCTTCAGTGCGATTGTTTAATGTTCAATGGAAAACAACACAATCACAGAAACAATGGCAAATAATTCGTTAGTTCAAGATGAGGGGTTTTCAGTGCATGACGAGTTGCTGAATAACTTCATCTGTTCGGAGAATATAATAGTAGCTACAAAATGTTCCAGAAAATTACACTCATCAAGTCATCCCACGAATACGAGTAATGCGGGTTTTCAAAAATTCCTTCATACAAAAAAAAGGAAAGTAAATCGAAGCATGCAGAATGAGCCATTCAACAGTGACGATGATAGTCACAGTTCTCATTAGCAGCCGTAAAAGAGTGAAACACCTTACGCATACAGGTCGGTGGGCAAATCATCGAGTCGAAGCCGTACATCAAGTACCTGGGAGTACAGACTCAGCTTCAGGGATCACCTAATGTACGCAGGCGAGAAGGCCTCTCGAGCAGTAGCGGCACTATGCAGACTAATGCCAAATATTGGGTGACCAAGGTTGCCAGCCAGAAATCTTCTAACGACCGTAAGTAAGTCAACACTTCTGTATGCGGCCCCAATATGAAAATCAGCGACGCAACGTAAGTCGTACATTAGAACGATGAACTCGGCGCTTAGAATCGTATCTTTAAGGGTATGCTGCGCTTTTAGAACTGTGTCAGCGGATACGATAAGTGTAATATCAGTCCGAGTGCTTATCGATCTAGACGAGAATATTCCAACGGCTCTCTCTCTAAAATCGCCCCAACAACTGGCAGTCCCCTTTACCCTGGGGCAACGTTCACAGCAAGCGCTCGCAATTGAGGGGCTAGTGCACGCAAAATGAAATATTTAAAAACAATTAGAACATCGCGAAAAACATAAAAGGGAAGAAGGAATATGAGAAGAAAAAGGAATCTGTCACACAACGCTTTGCATTGGACCTAGCCTGGAAGAAAAGAGGTTATTGACTTTAAGACAGATAAATGTATCAAACAATGCCTTGCGTCGGACACTCCTGAAGAGAAAGAAGCTTCGAGTACCCACTCGTATTCCTATTACTATCTTCTTAAACCAACGTAAGCTACCTATCCCGGTGGAATTCCACACAGATCTTTGGATAAGGGACTAGCCGATGACGTGCCACCCCATACACAGATTAATGGGTAAAAGTTGGGCTCTCGGCCACTGTTGAATTTGGACTGAACCTCCTCCAGTCCGTTGGCCGCTGCTCATGGTCATACAAAATTGTGTTGATTGTGGTGCATGTGTTGGTATCCCTCCTCCACAGGGAGGTATTTCCGGTAGCCAACGTGTCCGGACAGGAACTGTGTGAAGTGGTAGTTACAGTTCCCCCTCGCTCTCTGTCCATGATTTTATAGTGGGAATGAGCTTGTGGGTCCACCTGCCTTTTGTAGAGCTGTCCCACCTGGTTTGCCACAGCGTTGGTGATGCTGCCCTTTCCTCCTCCTTAATCGTTTTTGCCTCTTGCCGGTTCGAGGGACGTCTAAGGTATACCCTCTGCATCTCATCAGTGAGGATGTGGATTGGGACCATCCCAGCTAAAACGCAGGCTGCATCGTCGAAGATAGTTCGGAAGCCGCTGATCATTCTGATTGAGCAGAGCCTGTGAGCTGATGATAGCTTCTTCCTGCACTCATTTGTCGCCAGTGCACCTGCCCATATCGGGGCAACGTATAGAAGTACCGAGCTGACCACTCTGGACAGCAGGATCCTGCGGGCGTATCCAGGCCCGCCGATGTTCGGGAGCATTCGGGAGAGTGCTGCCTGCATCAGCGATGTTTTCTTACTAGAATACTCGACGTGGGCTTTGAAGCGCAGCCTGTTGTCGAGCATGACTCCAAGGTACTTCAAGGATTCTTTGGACCTGATTGTCTGGTTTCCGACCCGGAAGCTGGCGTATTCCACCTTTTTGCGGCTGGTTATTAGGACAGCTTCAGTCTTGTGGGCACCTAGTTCCAGACCGGTAAACTCCAGCCCATTCCTTTATTCTTATAACTGCCTCATCCGTGGCAGACTCCACCTCGTGTACGTGCTTGGCTACTGTAACCACTGCGATTTCGTCAGCGAAGCCAATTACTTTGACTCCCTCGGGCAATGTTAGTCGCAGAACTCCGTCGTACATAATGTTCCATAGGAAAGGTCCCAGAACCGACACTTGCGGGATTCCCGCGGAAACACTGTAGTGCTTAACGCCATCGTCAGTATGGTATCATAGCTTCCTATTACTGAAGTAGTCTGTGACTATCCTCAGCAGGTAGTATGGTGTATCCATTCTGGCCGGGGATCTCCTAATGAATGACCAGCTTGCCTTGTTGAACGCATTTTTGACGTCGAGCGTTACTTACTTACTTACTTAGGTGGCGCTACAGTTCGGGGTGAACCTGGGCCTCAACCAACAAGCCTCTCCATTTAGCTCGGTCTTTAGCTAATTGCCTCCAGTTGCGCACTCCAAGTTGGTCGAGGTCCCCTTGAACTTGTGCGCGCCACCTACGGCGATAATTCCCTCTACTGCGTCGTTCCTCGGGGTTAGATTCGAAGACTCTGCGGGCCGGAGCGTTGGTGTCCATTCGCTCTACATGTCCTAGCCATCTCAGACGTCCAATACGCAGTTTTTTGACTAGGTCGATGTCGCTGTACAGCTCGTATAGTTCGTGATTGAATCTTCTCCTCCAAAACCCGTCAACGCAAACGGGACCGAAAATCTTACGAAGAATTTTTCTCTCGAAGCGACCAAGGATATCTTCATCCTCTTTTAATAAAGTCCATGTTTCAGCGCCGTAAAGCAGGACTGGGATGATCAAGGTCTTATATAGAGTCTCCTTAGTTGTTCGAGATAGGGCTTTACTGTTGAATTGCCTTATAAGCCCAAAAAAACAGCGATTGGCAAGAGTTATTCTTCGACTGATTTCTGCACTGATTTTGTTAGTAGAATTTATAGCAGAGCCAAGGTAGACAAAGTCCCTTACTACCTCGAAGTTATAGCTGCCCACGGTGACGTTTTGTTCAATTCGTCGGTGTTGGTTTTCCCTTCTAGTGGACAGCATATACTTGGTTTTGCCCTCGTTTATCGCTAAACCCATTTTGGCCGCTTCCGCCTCAATGCTTGCAAAAGCACCGGTGACAGCCCGCTGAGATCTTCCGATAATGTCTATATCGTCGGCGTATGCAAGCAGTTGTACAGACTTGTAATAGATTGTGCCTCCGGTGTTGGCTTGTGAGTTCCGCACAATCCGTTCAAGTACAATATTGAAGAAGTCACATGACAGCGCGTCACCTTGTCTAAAGCCTTTTTTGACATCAAAGGTCTCGGTGAGGTCATTACCGACCTTGATGGAGCAGCGAGCGTTATCCATCGTCAGCCTGCACAGGCGGACAAGTTTGGCAGGGATGTCAAAACTAGACATGGCTCTATAAAGCTCTTCTCTATAGATGCTGTCATAGGCGGCCTTGAAATCGATAAAGAGGTGGTGAGTATCGATTTGGAATTCTTGGGTTTTCTCCAGGATCTGCCGAAGTGTGAAGATTTGATCGATGGTGAACTTTCCTGGCCTGAAACCGCACTGATAGGGTCCAATCAGGCTGTTGATAAAAGGTTTCAGGCGTTCACACAATATCGCAGAAAAGATCTTGTACGCGATGTTGAGGAGACTGATGCCTCTATAATTGGCGTAGTTGAGGGGGTCTCCTTTCTTGTGGATCGGGCAAACGATGCTGAGATTCCATTCATCAGGCATACACTCGTCTGACCAAATATTAGAAATGAGTTGGTGTATGCACTCTACCAATTCATCCCCAGCTGCCTTGAAAAGTTCGGCCGGTAAACCGTCAGGTCCAGCAGCCTTGTTCGATTTTAGCTTGGATATTGCTATCCTCACTTCGTTTTGGTCAGGTGGACGGAAATTTTGACTATCATCGTCCATGTTGAATGGTTCATTCTGCCTGACAGCGGGATGTTGGTCTTCGTCTACAGTCTGCAGAAGTAGTTTTTCCATATTCTCAGCACCGACTGTGATTCTACTACGAGGTTTCCATTCTCATCTCTACAGGTTTCTGTACGGGTATTACTTCTCTGACACGTTCTTTTTACCTTTTGGTAAAACTTCCGTACATTGTTCCTGGAGTATAGACTCTCGATATTCTCAAACGCGCGCTTCTCATGCTCTTTCTTCTTCTTTTGGAGAAGCCGATGTTCTTCCCGTCTCTTTTGCTCGTAGAGCTCACGAGCAGCTCTCGTCTTCCTTTGCAGCGCCGCTTTGTATGCCTCTTGTTTTGCTGCATGCACTCGCCGGCATTCTTCGTCAAACCAGGGGTTTCGCGGTGGTGGGCGAGCGAGACCCAGCACATCAGTCGCGGCGTTTCTGATGGCATGTTGGCAGCGTTGCCACTGGTCTTCGGCACTTGATGCTGGCGGTATAGGGGTGATTGAGGGATTTCGGGATACGCGTTCAGCGAAGAGTCTGTCGGTCTCTTGCGATTGTAGCTTTTCGACGTTAAATTTTCTCACAGTAATTCTTCTTTGTTGCTCAGATTGGGATATCCGCATTCGTACCTTGGCTACAACAAGGTAATGATCCGAGTCTATGTTGGCCGCTCGGAAGGTCCGGACATCCAGAATACTGGAGGCATGCCTTGCGTCGATCGCAATATGATCAATTTGGTTGATCGTGACATGATCATTGGACCGCCATGTCTGCTTATGAATATCGAGATGAGGAAACCATGTGCTTGCTATGGTGACATTTCGCTCCACAGCGAAATCAATTAGCCTTATTCCGTTATCAGACGTGGTGTCGTGTAGGCTATGCTTACCGACTGCTCTACCGAAGACGTCCTCCTTTCCTTTTTTGGCCCAATACGATCTTAACGTCGTATTTAGGACATTGCTCGTATGTTTTGTCGAGGAGCTCGTAGAAACACTCTTTGGAGGCAGGGTCCTTTTCTTCTGTGGGGGCATGAACACATATTAGGCTTATGTTAGCGAATTTAGCCTTGATCCGGATCGTCATAATACGCTCGCTCACGTGTCGGAAGCTTAAGACTTCTTGCCTAAGTCTGCCGCGTATGACAAATCCGCATCCGAATAAGCGTTGTCTGTTGCCTCTGTAGCAATCACCGTAGTAGATGTCACAGTTTTTCATCTTCTTTTTGCCTGGCCCATCCCATCGCACTTCCTGGATGGCGGTAATATCTGCTTTATAGCAGTCTAGGGCCTCTGCTAGTTGTTCGGCTGCACGTGGTCTGTAAAGGGACAGAACGTTCCACGTACAGATCCGAAGGTCGTTGTCCTTATTTAGTTTGCTGGGGTCGTCATTAGTTGGGTCATCCTTATCCGAGGCTTTTGGTTGTTTCGGAACCATGCGTTTTTTACGTGGTAGGGAAGTTACCCCGACGGCACAACCCCCAACCTGGAGGGCCAGTTCCTTAATTATTCCCCTAGGACGAGGGGCCGGGTACACCGGTGCCAGTAGTCCACTACGGAAGTATGAGCGCTGCCGTTGGCCCATTAAGGGCTCCTCCGCCACCATCTCTATTCCAATGTCCTGACCAACATTGGAAATTCCTTACCGACCTGTGATCCGAATACGTCGAAGCAGCTCGCGCAAGGTATTCACTAAGTTCAACCTAACTGGAACTATAGACGCCACCGTTGACTCCGTCTAGGGAATTCGTCCGCTGCCGCCTGGAACAGGAAGAAGTGCTCTAGTGAGAAAAGCACTCTTCCCCCCCTTTCTCATCTGCTGCCACCAAGAATCCGCCAAACGGGGTTGGTTACCCATTTCTTGGATTAAGGTACTAGGCACCCGGCTGTCACCGCGTGGAGGTTGAGAGTAGGAGTTGGTAGGCCTCAGCTGAGTGAAAACGCTTGTGTTTTCATATGATCGCATGCACTACCGTTTGACTAGAGCGTTACTACTGCGCAGTATTTCTTCGTTCCCCATTTCCACCTTTCCCTTGTATTGCTTCAGTTGCTATATCTACTACCGCCTTTATGGCATCGACGGTAGAGCGTGATTTTCTGAAGCCGTACTGACAGTCTGACAAGGCTCCGTTTTCCTCCGCCACCCCAAGCAGTCTGTTATAGATGATACGCTCTAGGGCCTTTCCCAGCGTATCGAGCAGGCATATTGGGCGATACGATGATGGTTGTCGGGGCGGTTTATTGCCCTTTGGAAGCAGCACTAAATGTTTCAATTTCCATGGTGTAGGGAATACCCCGTCCTCTATGCACCTTTGCATCGTTGTTAGAAAGATGTCCGGTCTCGTCTTAACAGCCGCCTTTATTGCCCTATTTGGGATGCCATCCGGTCCAGGTGCTTTGCTGTCTCCGATTTTTCTGCATGCCCCAAAGAGATCTTCTGACGTGATTGCCGGGATATGCTCCATGCTGATCTCCCTCGTTATGGAGACCATAGTAGTTGGTCTATGGGGGAATAGGTGCTCTACTATAGTCTTTAGCATTGCCGGGCATGTAAGTTGTGGAGACCTGCTGCTTTTAAGCTTCTTCATCACCACTCTATACGCCATGCCCCAGGGGTCTAATTCGGCCTCGTCACAGAGCCGCCTAAAGCTCCTTGACTTACTCTCCTTAATGGCCCTTTCCAGTTCTCGCCTCGCCAATTTAAATGTGGTTAGCCGCTCTTGGAAATCTTGTCTGCCTCTGGATCTCTGAGATCTGCGTCGTGCTTGTAGGCACTTCAGCCTGAGCCGTTTAATCTCGTCGGTCCACCAGTAGCAGGGCTCGCTTCTTTTACTGACAGACCTTCTGGGCATTGCTGCGTCGCACGCTGTGGTTATGACCTGGATCAGCTGATGCGAAAGTGCCTCAGCCGATCCATTATTTGTTGTGGCGCTGGTGCTTAGCATTTCTTCGAATGTGTCTTTGTCGAAGAGCGTTTCCTTCCACTTTGGTCCTGTTAGGGTGGGACGCAGTCTACGTTTCTCCTCGCTGACATTAAATATAATTGCCTGGTGGTCACTGTGGGTATAGTCTTCGCAGACCCGCCATTTGGTTGTCCGCAGGAGTGAGTTGCTCATGAATGTGATGTCAATGATTGACCCTCTGCCTGCCTTTCGAAACGTTTCCGCTGTACCGTCGTTGGCCAGACTAATGTCCAGTGCTGCGAAGCATTCGAGGAGAGCTCTTCCCCTTGCGTCTGTGGTTCTACTGCCCCAATCAGTAGCCCAGGCGTTGAAATCTCCAGCAATAATCACTGGATGTTTCCCTCGCGCGTCAGCTACGATGTCGTCCAGCAGCTTTAGATAGTCCGCCAGTGTTAGACTGGGGGGGCGAATAGCAACTATAGAAGTGCACACTATTTATCCTTGCAGATACGAAAAGGTCAGCCTGGTGGCCGACTGACTGTAGAGCATATCTCCCGCAGGTCCATATCGTGGTATCGTCTATCTAGCTGCTTCCATTTATGGGCTTGTACGGTTCGCTTATTAGGGCTACGTCGATCCTTTTCTCTCGTACAGTTTTCGCCAGAAGGTCCTGTGCAGCGGCGCAGTGCTTTAGGTTTATCTGGACGACATCATATTAATTTGGCCAGTGCCTTCTTGAGTACCGGGCACTTGCTGCTACCAGCTACGTGTCCGGCGTTTTCTGGCGTGACCGTCTTACACCAGAAGCATAATGCGTCCTTTTTGCATTCTTTGGCTATGTGGCCCTCCTCTCCACAGTTTCTGCACTGCTTGGATCGGTCATGCTCGCTCTTGCATTGACGCGCCGTGTGGCCAAACTCCAGACACCTAAAGCATTTGGTGAGGGCCTTTCGAACACGCATACGGCAGTTCACCCAGCCGACTTTGATTTTGCCGGACTTCAGCAGCTTGTTCCCCTTTTCTGTCGGTAGTCCCACTGTCGCGATCTGCGTGCCATCGTAGGCCTTCCTAAGGCTGAGCACATCTGCTTCGGCAACCTCAATGTTGTACTGAGCCTTGATAGCTTCGCAGATGTCTCTCCTAGTGGTGACTTCGTCAAGGTCTTTGATTTGGACCATGGATCTCTGAATTAGAGTGCGGATCTCCGCCTCCGCGCCAAGTTTTCACCGATTATGCTCCTAAATTGTTCGGTGCTGTCACCGGATTGGCGTAGCTGGAACAGCAGGTCGCCTTTCTGGGTTCTCCTAATCTTTGTGACCGATTCACCCAGGTTGTGGAGCTTGGGGTCCGCTTTGACCCTGCGTAGTATTTCGTAGGAAAGTTGACCCTTGGTTGCCACCACTATTGCGTCCGGTCGCGTTTTTTCATTGACAGTCTTGCCTGGCTTCTTCTCATCCTTCTTGTTGTTTTTGAGAACTTTCGACTAGGCACTGCCGCGGCCTATAATCTGCTCGTTGCTCACCGCACTGATGGGCTTTTGACTCTTTGTAGCTGTGTTGGCGACCTTCTTCCTGGAGGCATTTAACCACTCATTTTCTCCTGTTGCCCGTTGCTTGCTTGTGGTTGCGTTTGCCCGCTTATCTGTGGCCACTGGGGTCTCAACGGGTGAGAATCGGAAGGATGGAGAGGACCAAGGATGTAGTGCGTAATTTGCACGTAACAGTCCGAATGCTTGCAATCTAGACGAGAATAAGACCGCGGCACTACGTGGAAACGAGCACGATGACGGCACAACAACTGTAGAACCAATAAAGGCAGATTGGCAATATAGGTGAACCATCACAACGAATGGGACATACAGATTGATTCCCGAAATTGACGAGTGGGTTAGCAGAAAGCACAGGAACTACTACCTAACACAATTTCTATCGGGGCATGGATGCTTCCGGGAGTATCTCTACAAGTACAAACACGCGGATGATCCATTCTGTCAGCACTGTGAAGGAAAAGTGCAGAACGCAGAGCATGTTCTGATGGAATGCCAAAATTACCACAATGGGCAGGAATATCCTAGAAAGAGAAATTGGCGGCCAAGTGACCCCAAGAATCCTGATCTCATGTTGGCGAGAAGCGAAATGGGAGACTGCAAACGAAGTAATCACGAGTGTGATGCAGCAACTGCGTATAGATTAACGAGCAAGGAGAAACGAAAGGAACGAAGATCCTGCCAACTCTGGCAGCTAAAAAAGAAGTGATGAAATGTCAAAGCTGCCCCTGCGAAGGAATGCCTTGACTGGCGGTAAAATAAATAAATATTTGGCGCAACAGCTCTTTTAAGTGCCAGGGCCTAGCTACTCGCAACCACTCATGTTATGTGCGTAATATTTTTCACACGAATGGAAGGGGGGACCTACAGTTTAATGCCGAACCCGAACGGCGATTTGAGAAGCTTTTTCGTGACAACAATACTCTCGGATGTCAGACGCTCGCGAGAGGTGGGACCGTGGAAAAACTTTTTGGTGTTTTCTGGGATTCGAACTTGGAACCTCATGCGTAGTGATCCACTCTTCACTCTTGACTGACGGTGCCGCACGGAAACAACAGGACAGAGTAATAGGGTTGGTTTGTTTTTAGCACGTAGTCATGCAGGAGCTGGAGTCGGGCATAACTCGTAGCACAGGCTACAAGTATCCATAAAGGACGTTTACCCCTACCTGCGCATAAAAAAAAGAAGCCCAGTGGTGTTGTTTTTGTGTGTTTATTTGACCACTCGGATCCAAAAACTTTCCGTTCAAACACCCGCTTTCTGAATCACTAATCGGATAATCATAAGCACACGTTGCCAATCGATTTCCTGTCGATAGGCATCCGTTGTAGGTCTCCTTGTAGACTTTTTTTTTTTTTAAATAAAAGCAATGCCTATGCGTACATCGGCTGTCAACCAACCGACAGTTTCAATTTCAAATTGCTGCAAATACTCGTACATCAATCAGTAGAAATTGGAGCGCGCAATGAATGTCATCCACATTGTCGTTCTCGTATGCCAAACATTTGTGAGTAAACAAACGAACTGCCACCACCAACGGTCCATCTTATCTTAGAAATGTTGACCCAATTTAGTCAATTAATCTTACAGTTTTGTTTGACATACATAATTAGTTTGCTCGTATCGCAAATACCATTCCAGAGAGTCGGGGTTAAAGAGCATCATGTTCGTTTGCTAATTAAGCCGCATAAATACGAGTCTGCGCCGGGACTTGAGACACTCTGCCTGTGTGCCACATGTACCCGAAAACAAAAATAAAAAGATTTCAACTGCAACTTGCCCTCAACACCATTTCATGGTCAATTGGAATTCTGGATAACAAAAACACCAATAAATTGTGCAAATAATATTCGAAGGCACTGGATGTGGTTTTAGGAGTGTGCTCACCAGGCCACGCAAGTGCAAATAATGTGTTCGCCATGTGCGGGCTTTGTTTTGTTTCCTGCTTTCCGGTCAATTTGAGTGCTAATTGTTTAAAACTAACTGCAGCAGCAGGTCCTTGTCAATTGTTTGCGATTTGTCCTTAAAAATAAATTCATTCATAAAAATTTGCCTCTCAACAGGCAGACGTGCTGCAAATATGTCCAACAGATTTCCGTCCGTTAAGAGGCTGGTTTTGAGGTATTTTTCCAGGCGCCTGCGCAACCCTCACCCGAGCAGTTACAACAATAAATTTCCTAATTACATCCTGTTAAATCGAATTCGCAACGCCTGAGTCTTGGGAGAAAGTTCTGAGTGTCGTCGTCGTCGGCTGCAGGGTAGGTAAGCTAGTGACGGTGATTGTATAAGAACTCTCTCGCTTGACAATGGCGCGCTAATATATGACTTGTGATCCTTGGTCCTTTATCCTGCATTCGAGCAGTGAAATAAATTATGGGTGTGGATTCTTATTCGCTGTTTGTCAAACTTAGTTATAATGCATACTCGGCCAGGATTTGAAATTGGCATTATTCACATTTGGGTGGATGTCGTACAAGATGACGGAGGGAGTATGTAATATGGGCGCATAATTAATAGGCGGGGATAAATTACGATTTATGATTCAACGGCAATGGAGTAATTAAATTACATTACGGATGGATTACGAAATACTGTTTGGTACGAGTAGTCGTTTGTGAAGTGCTGACTTTTGGCATTCTCACGATTTGGCGGGAGTGGGTAGTTACAAACATTTTTAAAGTGCGAAGGTTTTCAGCGGGAAGTCAAAGAATTTGATTACGAATAGGAGACAGATCTTCTTTAAGGATATCATTTCCTTGATGGAGTTAAAACACTCCTCCGCAGGGGTTATTCTGGTCTTCATTAGGAATATAGCCTGACTTAAGGCTGAGTTTGTGGCACTATAGGCGTGGATCTGTTTAAATAAATTATTTTTATCTCAAATACTCTGCAATTAGATTTTGCCAGAGCGATGGAACACGTGTTTAGAACTTCTTCTACTTCTTTTTCTTCTTCCTATTTCGGCGAGGTTATGATCCGAAAACAATGGATCATAACTCTCCCACTTTACCGAATTTCTACTGATCCGCCTGTGGGGTTCGTGCGTTTAGAACAATGTCTGAAATAGCATCCTGATTAGTTTGTGCTGAGACACCTAATTACTCCTGCGAATTATACTCACGAAGTTGAATTTGTCAAAGGGTGTGTATAATACTCAAGTATACCTGAATACAACATAATATTTTTTAACTGATTGCGACGCGACGCATAAGGTAGGTGGTTTGTTTTTACGTGGATAGAACTTACGATAGCGATAGCTGTCAAACTGCCCACCATTTTTGACAATTATGTCCAGTATAGTCTGGCAAATCATTATAAATAGACTCACGCTTGAACAACGCTACCAAATTATTCAAATTTACTTTGAAAATCAGTCGTCGCTTCGTGAAAGTTGTAGACGGCTTCGTAATTTTTATGGGACACATGATCGTCTATCTGAGTCAGCCATCCATCGAACTGTGATCTACCAACGCGTCAAAGGAATGTGTACGGAAAAGATTATCGTCACAGGAAGAACAAGAAATGTTCGACTCGTCGTCGGTTTACATAGAAAATTTTACGCGAAAATCTTGGCGTGTGAGATTCAGTTGGTGCAGCAATTTAAGCTACGAGACCATCATTTCCGTCTTTCTTTCGCTGATTGGGTTCTAGAGCAGTTGCAAACTGACTTGTTGTTTTATCGCAAAATTGTGTTCAGCATTGAGGACCATTTTTAGGGGAACGGATTTGTTAATGAACAAATTAAAGCATACAGAATCCAAAAGAAATCCCATTACCATCCCGAAAAATGCCCCCATTGATGCGATTTCCGCGCTAATGGCATGATCAGACTTTAATTCTCAAAAAATAAAGCCGGATTCGCGTTACGATCAATGAAGATCGTTACCCGATCATGATCAATGGATTTTTCTTTGAAAATGCGGATGACATTGATCCGGACGAGATGTGGTTTCAACAGGATGGTGCTACATGAAATCACAATTTGGCGATAAGTTTCTACATTTACCTGTCAATTGGCATCGAAGATCGTGCACCTTTGATACTTCACGATTATTTCCTATTTTACTTACTTAGATGGCACTACAGTCCGGGGTGGACCTGGGCCCCCTGGTTGAGGTCCCCCTCCACTTGTTTGCGCCACCTGCCGCGAGGTCGTCCTCTACTGCGCCGTCCGTCCGGGGTGGATTCGAAGACTTTCTTAGCGGGAAGGTTGGGCTTCATCCGCTCTAAATGACCCAGCCATCTTAGTCGCTGTATGTGAACTCTTCTGGCTAAGTCGATGTCCTTGTACATGCCGTATAGTTCGGCATTGTACCTTTCCATCCACTCCGACGGGACCAAAGATCGCTCCAAGAACTTTTCTCTCGAAATAACCAAGGGCATCCTCATCCGGTTTTTTCAAAGCCCATGCCTCTGCGCCATACAGCAGGACTGGGATGATTAGTGTCTTATAGAGAGTTACCTTAGTAGTTCGAGATAGGGCTTTGCTACTCAATTGCCGTTTTAGCCCATATAAACAACGATTGGCAAGAGTAATTCTTCGTGTGATCTCCCTACTGATGTCATTTGCGGAGCTGACCATAGAGCCTAGGTAGACAAAATCCTTTACTACCTCAAAATTATATCTGTCTATTGTGGCGGGTTGTGCAAGACACCGATGTTGGGTGTCCTTTTTTGTAGACAGCATATATTCTGTTTTGCTTTCATTGACCGCTAGACCCATCTTTGCTGCCTTGATCTCAATACTCGTAAATGCCCCATTGACGGCCCGCTGAGTTCTTCCGATTATGTCAATGTCATCGGCATAAGCGAGTAGTTGTACAGACTTGTAAAAAATTCTACCTCCGGTGTTGGCTTGTGAGTTTCGTACTATTCTCTCAGTCCGTGTCAAAGACCTTTCCTGACATCGAATGGGTCGGTGATGTTCTTACCGACTTTGATGGAGCTACGAGAGTTCTCCATCGTCATTCTGCACAAACGGACGAGCTTGGCAGGGATGCCAAGACTAGACATGGCTCTGTACACCTCGTCTCTATACACGGTATCATAGGCAACTTTGAAATCGATGAAGAGGTGGTGCGTATTGATTTTATATTCATGGGTTTCTTCCAAGATCTGCCGTAGTGTGAATATTTGGTTAATGGTGGACTTTCCCGGCCTGAAACCGCACTGATAAGGACCTATCAGGTTGTTGACGATCGGTTTTAGGTGTTCACATAATATGGCAGACAGGATCTTATATGCGATATTTAGGAGACTTATACCTCTGTAGTTGGCGAACCCCACAGGCGGATCAGTAGAAATGCGGTGAAGTGGGAGGGTTGTGATCCCTAGTTTTCGGATCATAACCTCGCTGATAAAAGGAAGAAGAAGATACCTCTGTAGTTGGCGCAGTTCAGAGGGTCTCCTTTCTTCAGGATCGGGCAAACGATGCTGAGGTTCCATTCATCGGGCATACTTTCGTCCGACCAGATTTTACAGATGAGCTGGTGCATGCTCCTTACCAACACATCTCCTCCTGCCTTGAAAAGTTCAGCGGCAAGGCCGTCGGCTCCAGCAGCTTTGTTGGATTTGAGTTTACATATTGCTATCCTCACTTCATTCTGATCGGGTTGACGGGAATCTTGACTGCCATCGTCACTGTTGAATGGCTCATTCTGCCTGGCAGCGGAATATTGGTCATCATCGCCGTTTAACAGTCTGCAGAAGTGTTCCTTCCATATCCTCAGCACCGACTGCGATTCTACTACTATATTGCCATTTTTGTTCCTGCAGGCTTCTGTCCTTGCTTTGAAGCACTGGCATGGTCTTTTTACCTTTTGGTAAAATGTTCGAACATCATTCCTGCAATAAAGTCTCTCAATCTCCTCGATCGAGCGCTTCTCATGCTCCTTTTTCTTCTTTCTGAGAAGTCGATGTTCCTCTTTTCTCCTGCGCACGTAGAGCTCGTAAGCAGCTCTAGTCCTTCTATGCAGCGCCGCTTTGTACGCCTCTTGTTTTTCTGCATGTGCTTGCCGGCATTCCTCATCAAACCAGGGATGTCGTTGTGGTGGCCGAGAAAAACCCAGTACATCAGAGGCGGCATCTCTGATGGCTTGTTGGCAACGCTGCCACTGGTCTTCCGCATTTGCTGCTGGCGGCATAGGACTTAGATTAAGATTAGAAGAAACTCGATCGGCAAAGGTTCTAGCGGTCTCTTGCGATTGTAGCCGCTCGACGTCAAATTTCCTCACAGTATTTCGTTGATTTCGCTCCGTTCTGGATATCCGCATCGGTACCTTGGCTACAACTAGGTAGTGATCCGAGTTCATGTTGGCTCCTCGGAAAGTTCGGACACCCAAAATACTGGAGGAGTGCCTTGCGTCGATCGCAATGTGATCGATTTGGTTGACGATTTTTCGATCAAAGGAGAGCCATGTTCCTTTGTGTATGTCGAGACGTGGGAACCGCGTACTAGCTACGACAAAGTTTCGCCCCGCTGCAAAGTCGATTAGCCTAAGTCCGTTGTCGGATGTGATGTCGTGCAGGCTGTGCTTTCCGACCACGCTACTAAAGACGTCATCTCTTCCTACCTTTGCGTTAAAATCACCTAGGATAATTTTAACGTCGTGGCTAGGGCATTGCTCATACGTCTTGTCCAAGAGCTGGTGGAAGTCGTCCTTTGTCGCGTCGTCCTTCTCCTCATGAGGGGCGTGAACGCATATTAGGCTAATGTTGGCAAATTGATACGGATAGTCATAAGGCGCTCGTTCACATGCCGGAAACTCAAGACTTCTTGCCTAAGGCTGCCTCCAATGACAAATCCGCACCCGAATAGATGCTGTCCTTGTTGTCTGTAGCAATCGCCGTAGTAGATGTCGCAGTTTTTCATCTTCCTTTTGCCCGGCCCATCCCATCGCACTTCTTGGATGGCGGTAATGTCTGCTTTGAAACACTCTAGGGCCTCCGCAAGTTGTTTGGCTGCACGTGATTTGTAGAGGGACCTAACATTCCATGTGCAGACACGAAGATCGTTGTCCTTTTTACGTTTGCATGGGTCGTCAACAGTAAGATCATCCGTATCCGAGGCTGTTAGTTGCTTCGTAACCAAAGGTTTTTTTACGTGGTAGGGAAGTTAACCCGACGGCACAACCCCCAACCTGGAGGGCCAGATCAGATGCGCGCTGATGTGCTTACGCAGGTCTGAGTGTTCAGCTACACATGTATCGTCAGACTCAGCATACGCTCATCGTTAGTTCACTATCAGATAGCTATCCAGCGGGCACCGCGAGGAGGTGATGATGCGATTTTGCCCACCTGATTATTTCCTATAGGGATACGTTAAGTCACTGGTTTCTGGTGATAAAACAGTAACAATTGACGCGTTTGAAGCCAACATTGTTCGTGTTATTCATGATTATTTGGCCAGGATTGTCCGTGTTATTCATGATTATACGGCCAGGATTGCTCGAAAAAGTGACCTAAAATTGAATGGACAGTGACAGCCGCGGCCGTTGGTTAGACCTGGTCTACATTCCACAAAGTCTTTATGAAGATAATAAAGCAGCTGTTTGGGATGGACACAACCTGTCCAACTGGTTTAAGTCTCAAATGGGAGTGAGGCAAGGTTGTCTCATGAGTCCACCTCTATTTTCAATATTTCTGGATGATCTTGTGACCTTTTTAACAGGTGGAATTGTGTTCGGCGGACTCCAAATAAAGCTTCTTTTATACGCAGATGATATCGTCATTCTAACAGAAACTCCAATGATGTTGCAGATGATGGTAAATAATTTCCAAAACTACTGCAATTTATGGATTCTGAAAGTGAACACCGCCAAGTCCAAAGTAATGATTTTTAGAAACGTTTTTGGACGATACTCAAGACGAGAAAGATGGACTTGGACAAACCAGGAACTTGAAGTATCCTTCAAGGCCCACCTGGGAGAAAAACTAAAGGAAATGAAAATGGCAATAAATTGCAGTTGGCGGGGGTACGAAGAACGCTCCATCGAGCAGCAAATTTAAGGTTTTCGAAGCGGCTATGAGGTCAATCATGTGCTATGCTGCACAAGTTTGGGGTATATTCGATTACGAAGAGGTTGAAAATCTTTTAAGATATTTCTTTAAAAAAATCTTCAGATTACCCGAAAACACGCCCTCTACATCTTTACATTAAGATTGCACTTTCTCTACTTTCTGAAAGTAATGGAACTCCCAAACTACCGCCTTCCACACATCATCGCAAAATATTTGGTACAGCGGAAGCTGCTATTCTTTAACGAATGGTCGAGGCTAAGCAGCGAACATAATTTGCACCCAACGAACTATAATGCAGAATCTTGGCGACGTTCTCTGAACCAGCTGTTATCCAATATTGAAGAGTCTACCCGTGCGACGTTTAGATTGAAAGCGCAACAGAGTGAGACCAGGTTAAATTTACCTTAGTACTACTACTACATTCCACTAGTATGGAGACACGTTAAGATGGTTTTCATACCCAAGCTGGTAAATATTCTCACGTAAATCGAAAGAACCTCAGACCCATTAGTCTATCATCATTCATTGTTCATTCCTTTTGATCCAATAAATAACAATAAAACAGTTCATTGGCATCCATTGGCAGAGTTGATACACAACTTCTGTCTGCACTCAACACGTATACTGCAAAGGTCTTGCATCACAAGGAGTACTTAATTGTGGCATTCTTAGATATAGTGTAGAAGGCTTTTTTAACCACGTAAACACATCAGCAATTACAGATCTGAAAATAGATGAATCAACAGAAAGCTGGGTGTAGAAATGTTCTATCCCCTCTTCCTTGGAATTTGGTGGACAATAAACTACTTACTTTACTTACTTGTGTCTTGTATCCCATTTTGGGTCCAAGGACCTCTACTACGCCTACGCGCCATCGTGTACGGTTTCTGGCAATGTGTCTGAGCTCTCCCCAACTTTTTCCCAACTGCCGTGCCTCTTTATCGACTATTCCGTGCCATGTTCTCCTCGGACCGCCAGGTATCCTGTCGTCCTGAGTTAAAGGGTTCCATTGCATAGCATAATTCTGTGAGATAGTAAGCATACATCGTCAGCGTAGTCAAGATGTTTCAGTTGGGATGTAAGAGTCCATCGAACTCTTCGTTTCCCGTTGACAAAGCTGCACGAAGCACATCGTTAGTCACCAATAGGAATAGTATTGCTGAAAGGATACAGCCTTGTCTTACCCCACTTTGGATCTCAAATTTCTCAGACAACCTCCCTTTATGCAGAACGTGACATTTGGACCCTCTATATGTAGCTTTGATAATAGCAATTAATTTATCGGGAATACCTCTCCTGCGTAAGGTAACTCCCTGTTGACACTATCGAACGCCTTCTTAAAATCGATGAACAGCAGGTGGAGTGGCGATCGATATTCAACGCACTGTTCGATGATAGTCCGCAGGGTGTTGATGTGGTCGGCACAGGAGGATCCAGAGCGGAAACCTGCTTGTTCGGCATCGAGTGTGTCTTCGAGATGTTGTTTGATTCGCTCCAGGATAATTTTAGCTACAGCAGGCAGCGCGTAGATACCCTACCAGTTTCCGCACTCCATTAAATTTCCTTTCTTAGGAAGCTTGACGATCATTCCCTTTTTCCACTCGTTAGGAAAGCTCTCAGCTTCCCAAGCTCTCTCTATAAGTGGAAGCAGAAGCTCAGCCGATGTTGTGGGCGCTGCTCGTAAGAGCTTTGCGGGGATACCGTCAAGTCCTACCGCCTTGTTGGTTTTGAGTGCCTTGATCGCAGTAGTGATCTCATCATAACTAGGAGTCGTGGTGCGTATTCGGGCATTTCTCACTTCGGATACCTGATTTGGGAGCATATCGCTAGCGAATACGCGGTTCAAAACCGTAGCAAAATGCTCTTTTCATCTTTTGAGCTGGTCCTCATCCGTAATGAGCAAGGAACCGTCTAGGCTTTTAACTGGGTGTTGGCTGGAGCTGCAACCACCTGCCAACTCTTTTTGTACACGGTCCTGCTGTCGCACATCCGTGCAGCTTCTTCTGCTGTATTCAGCACGTTGATGTAGTTGCGCCTGTCACGTCGCATGCTACGCTGAATTTCGCTTATCTTCATGCGATATAAGGACTCTAGCTCGCTTCTCCCTGATGCTGGAGTAGCTGTAATGTGAGCTTTCAGCTGTTTTCGTTCGTCAATCCTTCTCCAGGTATCCTCGGAAAGCCACGCCCTATGTCTTCCATACGATCGACCGACAATTCTTTCAACACCAGATGTAAACACATTTTTCGCAGCACACCAATGGGCTTGGAATGGTTGAGAGCAGTGAGCTGCGATTGCTTCCACACCTTGCGAAAGGTGCTTCCTTAATTGTTGGCGCACTGAGGGATCACTAAGTCTATCGATGGTGAACCTGGGCATTCTTATATTGTTGTGGGATCTTCAAACTGCAGCAGTGCGTAGTTGGAGGTTAGCTATCATTAGATGGTAATCTCGTACTATCCTCACATTTGCTCCTCACCTGTTTCGGACGTCCGCGAGACAACTCCTAAAGATGGCAAAATGTTCAATTTGATATGAGGTTGTTTGCCTGTCATTGGAAACCCAGCGGACTTTGTGGCAGGTCTTGTGCTCAAACATGGTGCCACCTATCACAAG
Source organism: Brachypalpus laphriformis (assembly GCA_945910035.1). NCBI lineage: Eukaryota > Metazoa > Arthropoda > Insecta > Diptera > Syrphidae > Brachypalpus > Brachypalpus laphriformis. The sequence goes on along the minus strand of OX246754.1, from coordinate 276,373,547 downwards.
GCGGTTGGTAGTGCAGAAATCCACAAACCTTTCGCCGTTGTCATTGCGGTTGCCTAGTCCATGCTTCCCGATACCATGCTGGAGCCCTGTTTTTTCGTTACCTACCTCGGCATTCAAATCCCCCATCACGATGACAATGTCTCTACTTGGTGTTGTCTTGAAAACAGCGCTTAGTTTATTGTAGCAGCTCTCCTTCTCGAATTCTTTTTCCAGTTGGAGGAATCTGGCATTGTAAGGTCCACTCTACTGCTAGAGTAGCACTGATGCTTTGAGGGATACCCTAAATAGTCGATGTTATGCCTGGGCTTTCGAGTCCGTTCGTTCATTTCACACATGTTCATCAAATCCTTTCTTTACGATTGGACATTTGATGCAATCAAATTCACTTCCTCTCTGGACACGCCTCCCGCAGTGCAACACTATTCAAATGTGTGCAAATCTGTCCTTTGTCATCTGCACTGTAACCTTTGGAAAAGGACTAAAGAGAAAAAACACATCTTTTTGGCTCGTGCTGTGTTCAGAAAGAAATTCTTTTCAGAAACCCCTTGAACGTCTACCAAAGAAAAGATCCTGGTTTCACTTAAAATTCCAACTTTCACGGTCGACGAACACACAGCGCGCCGAAAAACACTTCACGGTATGCCCCCGACCCAATTGGACAGACGTGGCATTGTTTTAAGCAGACCATAGCGCGGGAACTGAAGCATTCGTCTAACCATATGGTCGACAAAAGTAATTTGTAGTCGATCAGAGGAAAGGATATGTGTTGTCGTCCAAAAAGTCAACCAAAAATTACACTCTAGCCGCACACAAGGATATTTTAATAGTCACCCCTGACTCGTGAAATTTCTGTTGTTTCCAAGGATAATGCAGGACATTTAGTACTGAAATATGATTATTGGTTATGTGCTGGTTTTGTGAAACCCCCCCGGTTACTTGCAATCGAAATGAGAAGTTAGTTCTTGGTGCTGGCTATGGCACATAGGGGTGGCATATGCTAAAAAGGGTAGACCACGACACGTAATACCAGTTGTTGCACCTGGACTGGATGTAAATTTCGTGTCAAAACGGAACTGTATAGGATATTGCACCGGGTTTTCGCGTTGTTTCAGAGAAATTTAGCATATTTAGTTCGCTTAATAAGTGGAAATTAATTATTTCGTCCTTAATTCACTTGTTTTTGCAGTGCTTGTGTACGTGTACTTCAATTTGTCAAAAAGTGCACTCGAGTGTGTCTCGAAAAGGGAAAGCGTATATAAGCTCTGCCGTGTGAAATATTGTTTCTTGTAAATTGAGAGGTGTTTAACACAACTTGAATATTTTGACATGACCTTTCTCCTGCATGCGATACGTTGACCTTTGTCAGCGTGTGGAATATGCAGGCGGCATCGTGACTACGGGTTATTGGCGTAGAGCAAATTAAGTGCATGAAAGTTGGGGACATCAATCGGTCAATACGAGGTGTATTGGATGGAAGTACCGGATGTAGTTTCGCAGGGCTCTGTCCTATCTCCGACCCTGTTTTTGATTTATGTCAATGACCTCTGTGCTTTCAATCCAATCTATTCCTTCACGGATATCAAAACTCTTCACTTTATGAACTCACTTTTGGCATTACGACAAGGACCCCAAGGCGAACCCCACAGGCGGATCAGTAGAAATGCAGTGAACTGGGATGGTTATGATCGCTTGTTTCAGATCATAACCTCACCGAAAATAGGAAGAAGAAGAAGACAAGGGCTACAAGTTGTGTGGCATGAATATCAACCGAATGCAATTGCGATACGGATGCTATCATCAATTGGGGCGTCAAGGAACGAGTTGGGTTGAACGCGTTAAAAGCTCAGTGCTGTCCCCCGTCCCTGAAACAGGACACTACCGTAGCAAAACTAATAAGAATGGACTTGACATTGAAGAGTACGATGGCTTGTTAAGCTTGGTATGCATGTTAGCCCAGAGCTTCATTGGAATCAGTAGGTAACTGATTCTGAGAAAAGTGGTGCTAGATGCCTCGAATTCCTCAAAAAGTTTTTTTTTTTTTCAATTCCACAGGCAATGGCACAGTGTGAATGCCGTAAACAACACGTGCATCTCTGCGACTGAGTTTAACCAGAGAAAGTGAATTATCTTAATCGAATATTAGAATGGTGTTGGTTGGTTGGTTGGTTAGTTGAGGGTGGCGGTTCATTAAAGAACCCAATGAGCGCTGTTGTACCATTTTGATAGTACAACACAGCCTGTCGAGTTTAGGTAAAGAATGAGGGCTCGAGTAGTTTCCTCAGATATTTCTCCAAGGTCGCCGAAAAAGGAATTACCTAGGGTACGCTGTCTGGTTCTCGCTAGAGCCGGGCAAAGAAAGTGAAAAAGAGATACTAGATTAGCATCTCTGCAGCTACGGTATAAGGTGTCATGGGGGATGCTTGACTGCATGGTCACATTCGACCAATGGCCTGTACTGATGGCTACAATTCTGCCAATATCTGGTCTTGATCTGCTAAGTAAGTCGTTTGATTTAGGTTTGTCATAGCTGGGCCATGTCTTCCTTGATATAGCGTAGCTAGAAAACGATGTCCACCTGTGGGTAGCTAGCTTTAAGAACTGATTGTGAATGTTGCCGTTGACGACTCCCAGCGGAATATCGACTCTTTCAGCCAGTGAGTCGCTAAGGGCTGACCCTTGTCAGGCCAGATCATCCGCTCGCTCGTTTCCCTCAAAATAACTGTGCCCAGGGACCCAGATGAGGGTGATTTTTGAGTGAGCGCCTAGTTTCCTTAGCTCCTCCTGGCATTGCTCTACCAGTTTTGAAGATGTGAAAGCTGGATCAATGGCTTTGATTGCAGCTTGGCTATCAGTGAAGATAGCAAGATTGCGGCTGAGAGTTGGGGGCATTCAGTATGTGACATGCCTCACGAATCGCGAGAAGCTCCTTTTGAAAGATACTGGCGAGATTCGGTAAGCGGAAAGACTTCGAGACATTAAGCTTGTCAGAGAAAACGCCTGTGTCGACTCCATCCGTGTAGGTGGTTATGTCCGCTTTTCCACTCAGCTCTGCTTGGGAAGCTTACTGAGAAGAGTTTTCTGAAGTTTACAATGCGGGTTTTGTAAACGGTCGAAGACGCAATCAGGCTTGTTGGTATTGTCTCTAGGATACAACTATGACCGTGCAGCACCCAAACTGTCTGAGCCGGACTGCGCTGCATAATGCTGCATCCTTGACGTGTAGTTCAAGAGGGGTCAGACGGAGCATCAGAGTCAGAGCATCCGTTGGGCAGAATCTCAGAGCGCCCGTCACACCTACGCATGCCGCTCTTTGGACTCTTTTTATTTTAATGAGTTTATATTTTCTACCAAAGGCCGGCCACCAGACGTTAGCTCTGTAGGTGAGAATTCGGTGCACAACGGCTATGCGCATACTTACTTAGGTGGCGTTACAGTTCGGGGTGAACCTGGTCCTCAACCAACAAGCATCTCCATTTAGCTCGGTCTTTAGCTAATTGCCTCCAGTTGCGCACTCCAAGTTAGTCGAGGTCGCCTTGAACTTGTACGCGCCACCTACGGCGAGGAGGTCCTTTACTGCGTCGTCCCTCGGGGTTAGATTCGAAGACTCTGCGGGCCGGAGCGTTGGTGTCCATTCGCTCTACATGTCCTAGCCATCTCAGACGTCCAATACGCAGTTTTTTGACTAGGTCGATGTCGCTGTACAGCTCGTATAGTTCGTGGTTGAATCTTCTCCTCCAAAACCCGTCAATGCAAACGGGACCGAAAATCTTACGAAGAATTTTTATCTCGAATCGACCAAGGATATCTTCATCCTCTTTTAATAAAGTCCATGTTTCAGCTCCGTAAAGCAGGACTGGGATGATCAGGGTCTTATACAGAGTCTCCTTAGTTGTTCGAGAAAAGGCTTTACTGTTGAATTGCCTTATAAGCCCAAAAAAACAGCGATTGGCAAGAGTTATTCTTCGACTGATTTCTGCACTGATTTTGTTAGTAGAATTTATAGCAGAGCCAAGGTAGACAAAGTCCCTTACTACCTCGAAGTTATAGCTGCCCACGGTGACGTTTTGTTCAATTCGTCGGTGTTGGTTTTCCCTTCTAGTGGACAGCATATACTTGGTTTTGCCCTCGTTTATCGCTAAACCCATTTTGGCCGCTTCCGCCTCAATGCTTGCAAACGCACCGGTGACAGCCCGCTGAGATTTTCCGATAATGTCTATATCGTCGGCGTATGCAAGCAGTTGTACAGACTTGTAATAGATTGTGCCTCCGGTGTTGGCTTGTGAGTTCCGCACAATCCGTTCAAGTACAATATTGAAGAAGTCACATGACAGCACGCCACCTTGTCTAAAGCCTTTTTTGACATCAAAGGTCTCGCTGAGCTTATTACCGACCTTGATGGAGCAGCGAGCGTTCTCCATCGTCATCCTGCACAGACGGACAAGTTTGGCAGGGATGTCAAAACTAGACATGGCTCTATAAAGCTCTTCTCTATAGATGCTGTCATAGGCGGCCTTGAAATCGATAAAGAGGTGGTGAGTATCGATTTGGAATTCTTGGGTTTTCTCCAGGATCTGCCGAAGTGTGAAGATTTGATCGATGGTGGACTTTCCTGGCCTGAAACCGCACTGATAGGGTCCAATAAGCCTGTTCATAAAAGGTTTCAGGCGTTCACACAATATCGCAGAAAAGATCTTGTATGCGATTTTGAGGAGACTGATGCCTCTATAATTGGCGCAGTTGGGGGGGGTCTCCTTTCTTGTGGATCGGGCAAACGATGCTGAGATTCCATTCATCAGGCATACACACGTCTGACCAAATCTTAGAGATGAGTTGGTGTATGCACTCTATCAATTCATCACCGACTGCCTTGAAAAGTTCGGCCGGTAAGCCGTCAGGTCCAGCAGCCTTGTTCGATTTTAGCTTGGATATTGCTATCTTCACTTCGTTTTGGTCAGGTGGTTGAAAATGTTGACTATCATCGCCCATGTTGAATGGTTCATTCCGCCTGACAGCGGGATGATGGTCTTCGTCGCCGTTATACAGTCTGCAGAAGTAGTTTTTCCATATTCTCAGCACCGACTGTGATTCTACTACGAGGTTTCCATTTTCTTCCCTACAGGTTTCTGTATGGGTATTGCTCCTCTGACACGTCCTTTTTACCTTTTGGTAAAACTTCCGTACATTGTTCCTGGAGTATAAGCTCTCGATATTCACAAACGCGCGCTTCTCATGCTCTTTTTTCTTCTTTTGGAGAAGCCGATGTTCTTCCCGTCTCTTTTGCTCGTAGAGCTCACGAGCAGCTCTCCTCCTCCTTTGCAGTGCCGCTTTGTATGCCTCTCGTTTTGCTGCATGCACTCGCCGGCATTTTTCGTCTTACCAGGGTTTTCGCGGTGGTGGGCGAGCGAGACCCAGCACATCAGTCGCGGCGTTTCTGATGGCATGTTGGCAGCGTTGCCACTGTTTTGTCGACGAGCTCGTAGAAACATTCTTTGGTGGCAGGGTCCTTTTCGTCTACTAAAGCTGGCCAATATTAGCAGAACTAACCACAGACTGAAACAGATCTGGCCTGGGCTGGATCAGAAACGTAATGCCGGGCTGGCTATGCTAAAGCATTCACAGACTACCTACGTTATCGATGTACTCACTGGACACTCTCTGATAGGCCAACATGCTAAAAGGTTGAACCTCTTTTATAAAGACTTCTGCAGGATGAAACCACCCTTCACCTTCTATGCACAAGTATGACCCTGGCCTAAAAAACAATTTCATCTAGGAGCTTCTATCTTCGATTACTTTAGAGAACTGGAGTCCTCAGGCGTTATAAGCATGCTCCGCTTTTTTTAAATCTCCGGTTGGTTTAATTAGTCCCTTGATAGCCAAATGGATCTTTACTGGTCTAAGTCTGAACCCTCGTGCAAATAGCCACACTAACCTAACCTATTGAAAGACCTTTAGGATCCTGTTGTACCCACTGGGCAGACTTTTTTTTTCTTTGCTGCTACAGTGCTCTGAGATGTTGCCACGTTCAGGCTTTCCAAACGAACAGAACGCAGAATCCTAGACTGGTTTGATCTGAATACCTTCACGTTTTCGAAAGACATTTGGCACGTGCTAAATGATACCCATCGTTTCAAACACTTTTTCTTCATTCCACCTACTTTTCTATTTTTCTTTCGAATACACAAAAAGAAATGCAAATAAAAAAAATTGCAAGGGAACACGTGTATACCACACAAGGCTTCTCCTTTCATAGTTTTCATTGAAACCAGATCCAGGAAGACATGCGATCCGATTCTTGTGATTCCTTTCAACGTGCACACGCTCTAATGTGAGATTCTACCACCAACACGTACACCAAGTCTCCTCTCTTTGCCTTCATCTCCACGCAAATGGAACTCTCATTAGGAGTCCTTCGGCGACGAGTAACTTTATGATGCAAATTTTGAGCTATACCACGTCTAGGTCGGAAGACGGAAGTGAGTTTGATTCTCCAGGAATCCTTCCATTGTCAAACAGACAATTGGATTGCTCAATTAAGGAGCACCCTATCCTTCTTTCTAAATTGGCGGCAAACGGAAGTTCATTAGAGAAGATGACGGTGACGTCTTCGGTGTGTAATTGCGCTTTTTTTTTTACCGTGCAAGTCGGTTGCTCCTTCTCTCTATTTCATGTTCTATTGACCCTGGCGCGCACAGCCAACCTGTCCCATTGTTCTCATTATATACGCCGAGTGAAGGTGTCTTTCAGTTTTTCGTAGTAATTTCTACGAAATTACATCACGGAACTCAAAAAAAGAAATGTTCAACGACCGTAGGAATAGAAGAAGTTTCGTTGTTCCTTTTGGAAGAAAGGGTCGCCAATAACCGTCACCACCACATAACTGCGACGCACAGGAGAGCTCGGTTTAGCATATAGTTTCACTCGAGTGACTATGGATATCATTCAGTCCGCAAGTGGGGGTCTTACACTTTGAACTCGACACGAAGTCGAGTCTATAACGCATTCTATGCGCATGATGCATAAAATTGTGTTCCTCCTGTTCGTCTCTTACCTCTCTCGGGAGAAACACTTGTTGTTCTGATGTGTGTCGCGGTTAGACAACACAACGCCCGGTCAGGAGGTTTCTTCTTGAAACACAATTAACCTACCTTCTGAGTGCTCAAGTCCCGCTCAGACGGAAGCAGTTCATTTGGTGGACGATTGATTTTTGTCTGTTTTTTGGCGGAATATGGGAAAAAGGACATTCGGTGTTTGTTGTGGGCACAGGAGAGACCAGCCAACATAACAGGTTGATATTTACGGCGAAATGGTTGAGTGAACTTTGGGGGGCACGAACTGTTTTGTAAACACAAAGGGGTTGTGTATTTTGAGTAATTCAAGTCGAATGACGAAGAATACTTTTATTTTTGTCTTCATGTGGGAGTGTACCACCCGAATAGGTGCAACGGATACCAGAATCGAATCGCTAGGTTCGCCAAAGATGTGGTATTCTTCAGAAGGGTTGAACCAATAATATGGTGTCAAGCCTAGCTTTGGCCTTCCAGATTCACTTTGCGCAGAGTTTAGGTCACTAAAGTCATAGAGGTCACAGAGTTTTGCTATTCTTAGCAGAAAGGCAGTGAAGACCTCAATGCAAGACTCAGTATCTGAATGGGTTGGGTCCAGGCTCAAGTCATGCTAAATTGACTCTACCCTAGGAGGTCGTTAGTGGAAAGCAGCCTTGGTAGGTATTCTTTGGTAACTGGTACAGTCATCGTCGTCGTCAATGTGATCGTGATAGTAAGGAATACATTCCTACGAATACAAGTAATGAGCAAAAGACGTGTTGTTCACCAGGAAAATGTGGGATGGACCTCGTTACTTCAGAATCGGGAAAGTATCTGGTAAAAACCTTGTCTTCTTCTTCTTCTTCCTTTTATCAGCGAGGTTATGATCCGAAAATAAGGGATCATAACCCTCCCACTTCACTGCATTTCTACTGATCCGCCTGTGGGGTTCGCCCCTGGGAAAAACCTTTTACTCCAAGTTAAGTCGACGATCACACTAAATATGCATATGTGGCCGTTTATTAGTAGTGTGACTAAAAGTGGTGCGTCGGATGGGTGTGATTCCCATTTCTACATACAACGTGACGGTCTAGTAGTGAGCCTACATAAGTAGACTTTTAAGGTCAAGCATAGCATTGGAGACTATACTAGATCGCATACCTCTGAATCACTACTGTGGTATTAGGACTGCGTCGATTATACTTAGGCTTATGGAAGTAGAGTAGAGCAGATTCCCACGGCCCCTAATGTATTTTGTCATGGTGTAGGATGCTAGACCATTTCCATGAAGTTCAGCACTAAAAGACCTGATGGATCGTCAGTTACACACAGAAAGGAGCTGACTTACACAATGACGATTCCAAAATCGACATTGGTACTGGGACTAGAGACTACCTTAAATCTCTAGGACCTTACACTATCGGATTGAAACAGTCTGCATTGCTTTTCAAACAGAAGTCTTAGCAATCTTAACGCTTACAACTCACGGATGCCCACAAGGCAAAGTATTATTACCTCTTGTATGATCTCTCATCATAGGCAGTTTGCATGTGTCACTGAAAGGTGAAGGTATCGAAGCCATTGGTATCGTTTCAGAGGTGATGATACATAGCACACAGATAATGCAATGAGAAAAGGGTCTCTGTAAACACAAAAAACACATCCAAATTGGACCATCTTAGGTTACAGTGTCGAAAACTAAATTTATGAAATAAATGAGGAGTGAGATAACTTACGACAGTTGGAGTGAGAAATCATCACAAATTATACTTCCGACATCCTGTAGTTCGTATTGAACCATTTGTACATCCACTGTTCGCCGATGCAGATTGGAAGACCCTTGATGAGGAGATACTTGATGCTTTTTTGCTTTAGGATCCACTGCGGTCTCCAGGTGTCAGAAGGCTCGTTTGATGAGCTAGAAAAGTAGGAAGTTCGAGTCCTTTTTAGGCGGGATTCCTTTTATCTTATTTTTCCTAGAAGGAGGAAGAGCAGAAACCTTGGCCATATTAAGCTCAATTTCTTTAAAAGCAGCAGGTTTGTCTGTATTTGAGGACGTCCAGGAGACAATTTTTAAAGCGGCGACTTATCGCAATGTGATCGATCTGGTTGGATGTTCGTTGCCTATCAGTAGAGACCCAACTGATTTATGCTTAAACAGCGTACCTCCGATGACTAAGCGGTTGGTATTGCAGAAGTCCACAAACCGCTCACCGTTATCATTACGGTCTCCCACGCCGTGAACTCCCATCACGTGCTTAAGCATGGTGTTGTCGCTACCCACCTTGGCATTGAGATCTCCCATCACCATTACGATGTCCCCATTAGGCGTTTGATTGTAGGCGGCGCCTAAGTGGCTATAAAAATCATCCTTTTCATCCTCAGTCGCGTCTAGAGTCGGAGCATTACACTGTATGATGGTAATTTTTCTAACTCTACTCTGGAACCTAGCCGTCAATATCTGGTCACAATGGGGTTTCCAGGATATGAGGCTACTACGTGCTGCTGGAGTTAACATGAGTCCTACGACGGAACTCCGTGCACTTCCAGCTGGTTTACCAGAGTAGAGCATGGCAGTGCTTTTTTTTTGGGGAGATGTATTCCCCAGCATCGCATCATCTTATCTCGCTCACGCCTAAGATGTCGATTTTATACCGTGCGAATTCGCGCTTCAATTGGAGGAATCTGGCGTTATAAGGCTCTTCCTTGAGTCCAGGAGGGTCTTAACGTCCCAGAATCCGATCGTTGTCCATGTTCGATAGCCAAAGGTCGGCAACAAATTTCCGTTTCGGAGCAATAGTTTGTTTTACGGTTGCGGCTCGCTGGGCCACAGACCAACCGACACTTATCCTGTTTTTTTTTCGCAGGAAGCTCGCCATTCGTCCTCTCCCGTTCGCAATTTCCGAACAAATTCCCAGATGACACCACGAGGAGGTGGGAGTAGGGCTTACTAACAGAGCTGCTAAGTTTTCGGCTGCAGTGGCTCCTACTCGTTACTTAGCGGACCAGCACCTATCGGGAGATGCTGCCCCTACGAGGTCTTTGTTAGTCGTTTGCCATCCAAGCAATGTACGGTACTTTATAATTTCTTGTGAATATCACTATCTATGTCGTGTAGGGATTGACACCAAGACCTAATTTTTTCGTCAAATCTTAAGTCTCTAATTGTTGAGAGAGGAGGCCGATAAGCTGGCGAAAGAGGTGTTAGCAACTCCATATGACAAGAATTCTTCTGCGGAATGGGAGGATTAATTACTAATTACTGGGCACACTTCTATCCAAACCATTCCCCGCAAGATCTGCTATGCTTTTGCCATGTTTTTCAAAACAACACAGAGCTAGAAACTTGCAGATATCTATTCTCTTTTGCCATTCATTAGGACCATCATGGTCTCATTTCTTTGTCGCCCCCTAAAGAGTAATCTCTTGAGCGTACAAAGGGAACAAAAGCACTTTTATTCAAAAGACGATCGTGATCCAAACAATAAAATGTATTCCCATCTATAAAAGATAAAACTTCACTCATAACTTAATTACATCGGGTCACAGATTTCATCAAACGAGATACAATACAATCACCAGAACCATCAACATCAGACTACCACATCCCCATAAAGGAAGTTCCTCTATGGCTTCATTCCCACATAATGAAAGCTCTGACAATGAATCTGATCCAATTCGCATGATCATCATGTAATCTCTCTGGATATTCATTCTCTCTTTTCGAGTATCTGACAGATACACGAAAAACTCTCAAAACCAAAGGCAATCAAACTACGCAGCTCTTGGTTGTTGTGCTGCCGGGACACCAAATGCGCATGGGAACGCATGAAATCCATCGGTAATTTCTCTGGAGTATGCAATGTAGTTTGTTCTCGTTTCAAGGTTCGACAGAAGTATCGTATTTTGCTTGTCTTCACTCCCCGAGCCGCCACTTAACCCTTTTCTTTGTGTCGAACCAAAGTTTTTTGGTAGAAAACAGGCCCAACCACCACTAACAACAGACAAGACAGTACATTGTCTTCTTCCAAAAAAAAATAATAATAATATTGAGGGACCCTGCCTGCCTCGTAACAAAAGACATTTCAATATGCCCCCATGAAAGTGTACTCATCCAGAGAGTGAAGAGGAAGTTGGCTTGAGCAACGAATTCAATCACTTGACCGAATCTTTTGTTGAGGGTGGAGGGGTCTCGTTACATCTCCACCAAAAAAAAAAAAAAATTCCTCCTAAATAAATGCCTTTGTTTAGTGAGCAGAAAATTTCCATATGTTATTGTTAATTATTATTGTATGGTGCCCTGTGCCTTGAGACTATACGATTTCCGCTGAGAACCTATCAAATGGAACAAATCACTTTCGTAGGGAATGTGAGACCACCTGAGCAGGGGACGACACATCTGTTGATCGTAGAGGACATAGGGAAGAACTTAAAGTAAATACTTCTTTTTTTTTTTTTTTGTAGAAGGAGTGGCCACATTTTCTATATCTTAACTCTCCGAAATAACAATGAGGCTTAGAATCATCTATCATACCGCGGGGAGTAATGACCAAACGTCGACGATTTTCGGGCAAAGAATGATCTATGGAATTTCAGCACTATTATCTTTGAAGCCTCTAAACTTTTTTCACGATAGACAGCACATTGAAACGAAAGAAATACGAGTGGTTTGGTACTTGTAAAATGTAATGACCGGATATGGACAACCAGATTTCAATCAAGAGTTGTGAAGGAATCTTTGTCACACACCTTAAGTTAAAGAAAACAGAAGAAGAATACGAAGTCATCTTTTCACTTCAAGCGAACTGAGAGCTGTCATAATAAACCAAAGGACACCTGTTCCTTCAGTCGATTCAATCTGCGGTAGAGAGCTCCACTTTCATCAACAGAGCCAACACTCGGTTCATCAAGCGTTAGTCCAAAGAATCCTTGCACCACTGGATATCTTTGGATATCTTTGTGTACTGGATATACACGGCCGGCGGATGTAAGCCCCATTCTTACATATGGTCCACAAATATGGTGGATGATACTTGAGAAGCAATACCACCTTTCAAACCTCACCAAAATCCAGAGGGCAGCGTGGATCGGAGTCACGGGATCAATGAGAACAACACCAACAGCGACAATGGAAACCATGCTTAGTTTCAATCCACTTGATATCTCCTTCCTTTATCAGCGAGGTTATGATCCGAAAATAAGGGATCATAACCCTCCCACTCAACCGCATTTCTACTGTTCCGCCTGTGGGGTTCGCCTATTTGACCTCAGAAAACATCGGCAGCCCCGCCGATTTTGGATCACTCGGTTACTGAGGCCAATGAAATGTCGATGTCGTCGCATTTGTCTGATCCAAGCATTTATAGGCCTGCCTTTCCTACATCTCGATGTCTTTGGAACGTGCATTGATATTGCCTTTTTAACTGGGTTCAAATGATCTCTTCTTTGAACGTGGCAATACCAGCTGAGCCGGTCGCGCTCTAATTTTTGTACGATGGTTTCCTTGATGTGAAAGCTTCCACGGATCTTCGAACTTCTTATTCGATCAAGCTTTGTCACTCCTGCTGTCATGCGAAGCATCCTCATCTCAGCTGCCGTTAATTTACTCTCATACGTTTTGTACATCGTCCAACATTGTGAACCGTATGTGAGCGCTGGACGCACAACTGCGGTGTAGAGCCTTCCTTTCAGCTTAGGTGGCATTTTTCTGTCACAGAATATAGCGGAATTTTCTCGCCACTTCTTCCACCCTACGCTTACGCGATGATGTATGTCGTCATCACAGGTTGCTTTGCAATTGCTCATAGATCCCAGATATTTGAACTTTTCGCACTTAGGAAGCACTGTTCCATTCAAATAAATGTCTGTAATAGGCCTGATTGGATCAGAGAACGGGCAGCATAAGTACTCTGTCATTTTTGAACTAATGCGATACCCATTTCCCTCCAGAGCGTTCACCAACACATCAAGTGCTCGTTGCAGAGATGTAGGGTCCTCACTTATGATGGCTCCATCGTCAGCAAAGAATAACTGATGTACCTTGGGGTCCATCTCTTTACCTTCAAGCAGATAATCAAGGACTGTAATAAAGAGCAAAGGACTTAAGACGCTTCCCTGGTCCACCCCGACTATGATTGGGAACTCTTCGGTTACTCCAGCGGGGCATCTTACTCTTGTCTTTGCTCCCTTGTATGTACATGTCCATGATCATCTGTACATAGGTTTCTGGAACCCCTCGATGTCTTAGCGCCACCCAGATCAGATCTCTTGGTTGTCTGTCGAATGCCTTTTCAAAGTCAACCAATATAGTATGCAAATCCCTTAAGGAATCACGATGTTTTTCCATTATGATCCTTATACTTTGGATTGCATCTGTGGTTGATTTACCCGAGACAAACCCACACTGATCATCAGATAGCCGAACGGTAGTTATCACAGTTTCGCGTACCACCCTTCCCTTTGTATACAGGGAGAAGGTAACTTTCCCCCCCATTGATTCGGCATTGGGTCACCTGTCACAAGTTTGGAGATGAGAATTCTGAGCCATCTGAACCCGATGTCTCCCATCTATCTTTTTCCAGAACTCAGAGGGCATCTCGTCTGGCCCAACCGCTTTTCGTTTCTTGGAGTATTTCACCGCCTCACTAACTTCGACTAACTTCGACTGTAATATCGAGTATTTCTTCACAGTTAGGGGTGGCTCTTGTAAAGTATAGCCGGGGAAACTGTTCATTTAAAAGTTCTTCACAATACTGCCGCCACCTCTGCAGAATTTTGTCGTCATCCACAAGAAGCTGGCCATGAGCATTGTTAATGAACTTTGGCGAACGAATCTCCTGAGCATTCCTCCTTCTTTGGGCGGCTATTTTGAAGATGATTGCGCCCTTGTTCATATTGTGTCTTCGCAGCTCCTGGATAGCCTAGTTTGCATCAGCAACCGGGAAAGATATTTTCTCCAGCTCCCGATACAGGCCCTCCGTACTCTCTGCTTGAATCTGAGCGCACTTGTTCTTCGCTTTTTTCTTGCAACATCTGTATTCCAGTTTCGAGGCGAACTTTTTCGTCACTTTTATTAGAGGTGCACTTTGACCAAGCTTTGAAAGACGCTTTCTTCTTATTTATTACCTTCTAGCTTCATCACTCCACCACCATGTTTCTTTAACGTGTTGATGGTGGCCTTTTGAAGCTCCTAGCATGGATTTGGCATTCTTCAAGCAAGTTCGCTGTAGGGAATCCCACATGTTTTGTGCTCTGCACTCTTCATCCTCAGTTCCGTTGATGTCACACCATTATTTTCTATAACGAAAACAAAAGCCTTGCCTTTTTCTTTGTCCAGATTGTTTTATAATTTGCGCGCACTCAAGGGGTTATGAACACCCTTAACATGTTTACGCAGTGCGGGCGGCTTCAGCGAAACTCCGGTCCAGATAGCTGGGGAGATTTTTGTTATTTATTTTTGCTTCCGATTCACAGTATTTTCTTCCCGATAACCGATGTCATAGGCAAATCATTATCAACAGCGCGAATAATTTTTCCAGCCATTTGACCAAGATACTGCCAGGCCAGTGTTATGCCTTCACAGTTTGCTTTTCTTTGGTGTTTTCATACAAATTATTGTTACAGGAGACGGTGTTGCCGAGCGATTGCCTCTCCCAGGATCACTTTGCAATCTTTTACCCGAGACTTCATGAAACTGCCTATCAAATGGTAGTCAATCTGAGTTTCATCTCCACCACTGCTGTAAGTGATCAGGTGTCGGCTTTGTTTGATGAACATGGTATTTAACACGATAAGACCGTGTGATTTACACATGCTTAGGATGTCTTCAACAGGAAGGTTCCTGGTGCCATATCCTAGTCTTCCATGGCAGTCTTCATAGTCTTCGTTTGATTTCCCGACATGTCCATTCAAATCTCCTCCAACAAACAGAAACTCTTCCTTTGGGATGTTCTTAAGGAGATTGTGGAAATCTACCCAAAGTGCATCATTATCTCTCTGATTGCACCCATTTTGGGGAGCATATGCACTGACAATATTCCACACCTTTCCTTCTTTTACTAGTTTGAGAGACATCAAACGGTCGCTGGACTTCGAAATGGTCAAGACGTTACCAAGTAGCTCTGCCGCAAGGATGATACCGATTCCGTTCTTAACCTTTTCCGTTCCGTAGTAGAACATCTCGTAATCTTTTGTCCTAACGTACAAGAAACGCGCCCGATTTCCGGTGTTTTACCATTTCGTCTCTTGGACACACAAGATATCCACCCGCCTTCTATTCATCATCTCTTCCAGCTCGTAACTTCGACCGGTCATGCTTCCAACGTTCCAACTCGCGACTCTCAATTCCGTCCAAACTGTTTCATTATTTTGCTAGCCTCCGGAATCCGTATAGCTCTGACCCGAACATTTTTGCTCGGTCCAGGATCAGTACCATGCACAGCAGTGGTAGTGCCTGGCGGGGTAGTGCCTTTCGTTTTAGCAAGTATTACCATAATGATACAGTTTTGAAATATTACCATATTGCGATGGTGTTTGTTGTTTGACACGTGCATGCTCCTGTTTTAGTATTGTTTGATCTTTCTTCTATGACACCGGTGATCTCCAGTCGTGTCAACCCACGGACTCGCATGCACACTTATGGGAGGGTTTTTAAGGTAGTATATGTGTCGCTAGGCTCACTTGGGTGTTATATTGCCTAGATCTGATTTGTCCCCTTAGTCGCCTTTTACGACAAGCGCTAGTTATTGGGGGGCGCTGCAGTGATATTCTTAACCCGTCCCTGCACAGGGAATTCATTCCACTTGATATATATAGAAAAAGGAACTGGCATTCTATAACGACGGTTCTAAGATAGACGTTGGCACGGGACCCGGAGTTTATTGTGAAGTCCTAGGAATAAACCACTCCCTTACAATAAGCGACGACTGCAGCGTCTTGCAGGCCGAAGTCACACCCATTACACAGGCTGCCTAAACTATACGCGAGAGTAATATCGTTGGTAAAACGATCACTGTCTATATAGACAGTCAGTCAGCCGTTAAGGCTCTGGACTCTGCTGTAAATAGGTCGAGGCTTGTGAGGACCTGCAAATCACTTTTAAACGACATATCTAGAGCCAATGCGGTATTCTCTGCTGGGTACCAGTGTATATGGATTTTGAAGAAAACGAAACGATGAGCTTGCAAGGAAGGGTTCAGCGATGCATGTATCGAGGGCTCTCCCCTTTGTAGTAACCCCAATCAGTTCCTTACGGAAAAAAAAATAGAAGATGAAGCCATCGGTCAAGCAAACAGACGCTGGATTCATCTAGAAGCACGCTCAACGCCCAGGGCGCTATGGTTGGCATTTAGCAAGAGATCAACCTCTCTATTGAAACTTGGCCATCATAAAGTACGGTTCATTCCCGGCATTACTATTGTCATTCACGCAGAATGAAGACGTTTCAGTGACGAAGAAGAAGTTGAATCTGTTCGATTTAGTTTATGTTGAGCTGATAGAGCTCCTGATATTCATATCACTATCTGGGTGGTTCTAACAGCCGACCACCCGAACTGTTGGTCTAAGTGAGCACTGACTCTTTTATTAAAAGGCACCCATCTATTAAACCTAACCTAATCTTGCCTCATTAAATCCCTGTACGCCATCTTTGTCTACTTGACTACGCTCATCAAGTCTGGTCTCTCTATACAGCGTAGGTTCATTCGTTTCGCCCTGCGTGGTCTTCTCTGGGCAGACAGTCATGCTTGCGCCCATACAAAGATGCTTACAAACTCTAGAAAACGCCACCAAGTTGCTGACATACTCTTCATACAGCAGTTGTTAGCTGTTCTACTGCAAAGGATCTACCTGAACACTTGCAAACAACCCTTACCACAATCTAAGGTTTATAGCCCTCTTTCGTCCCGCTCTCTACCGTACCAATTACGGTTACTTTGAAGAATCCATGTCCAAATGGTTGATTATGGCCAATTTTCTTCTTCAAACGTCGGCGAAGTTATGATCTGAACTCAAGGGTTCATAACCCTCCCACTTCGCTGCATTTTTACTGATTCGCCTATTTCACCACAGGAAATATCGGCACGCCTCTCAATTTCAGATCACTTCGTTACTGAGGCAAACCAAGTGCTGGTGTTGTTGCATTTGGTGATCCAGTTTTTAAGCCTGCCTCTCTTTCGCGATATCTTTAGAACTTTTATTTATATTGCCTTCTTAACAGAGTTCAAATGATCTCTTCTTTAAACATGGCAATTTCTTGCACTGAGGACCTTGACAATCTAAGACAACACCCTAACATCGGCACTAAATGGTGCCATGTCCGAGGCCTGCCCACTCCGCAAACCTCGAGGTAAAAAGAAACCACCCTGGTGGAATACAAATCTCAGTACTCTTAGGAAAGACAGTAGGCTCCTTTTTAATATTGCTAAAAGCTCCCGTGAGACGGCCGATTGGGACTCCTATAAACTGTCTCTAAGGAAATACAAAATCTCACTGAGGAAGGAGCAACGACGATCCTGGAGACTCTTCTGCGACAGCATTGAAAAGTCCTCGGAAGCTTCCAGGTTGCGGAAAATCCTCTCTAAAAGCCCTTCTATACCCAGCTACCTTTTGCATCCGGATGGTCACTGGACCTCCTCTGCTGAGGAATCCATTGACATCTTACTGGATACTCACTTTCCTGGTAGCTCCCCTGTTGCCGTATCGCAAGTGGGAAATTCCCCCCTTCAACCTTGCAGCAACTCCTTAGTCTTGATAACTACAGAAAAGATCTGATGGGCCATGCGCAGTTTCAAACCCTTCAAGTCCCCAGGACCTGACGGTGTTATTCCAGCTGAAATTCAGCAATGCGAGGACATTGTGCTTCCATGGCTCAAAGTCATCTTGTCGGGCTGTCTAAATCTGGTCTATATTCCCAAACTTTGGACCGAGGTTGAAGTCATATTCATACCTAAGGCAGGAAAGAGCTCGCACGTGGATCTCCGACCTATCAGTCTATCGTCCTTTCTGCTTAAGACTTTAGAAAGGTTAATTAATATCCATTTTCGGCAAAGTATTAACCCAGCTTTACTCTCGCCGTCCCAACATGCGTACTGCAAAGGCAAATCGGTTGAGACAGCCTTACATTCGCTTGTGCGCACCATCGAAAAATCCTTGAGCATCAAAGAATACACCATGGTGGCTTTCCTTGACATTGAGGGAGCTTTTAACAATGTCAAACCAAAGGCGATTACGGACGCACTTGTAAATCTGAAAGTGGATGTTTCGCTCGGAGTGTTGATCAATCAATTGCTTACATGCAGGATTATTAACACACAGCTGGGCGGAGCATCGGCCAGAAGAATTGCTCGCTGCGGTACACCTCAAGGTGGAGTCTTGTCACCTCTTCTGTGGAACCTGGTAGTAAATGAGCTACTGATGGACCTGGTTACGTCAGGTTGTAGAGTGATCGCCTATGCTGATGACATTGCTATTGCTGCCTCCTGTAAACACCCGGACACTCTCAGGGATATCCTCCAATATGCTCTCCTTCGGCTCACTAGGTGGGCCTCCAAATGTGGACTGTGGATTAACTCCCATAAAACGGAACTCGTTCTCTTTACGAGGAAATATAAAGTTCCCCTCATAGGTCCTCCTATGATAAATGGCACCAGTCTCACCTTCTCTGAAAACGCAAAATATCTGGGTCTTATTTTGGATAGGAAATTAAACTGGAAGGCCGGTCTACTAGAGCGCGTCAAGAAAGCTAATGTAGGTCTCTATTTCTGTAAAAAGGCTATAGGTAGGAGCTGGGGTATTAAACCTCAAATCACTCATTGGCTATACGTGTCCGTTATCAGGCCTATACCACTATATCGTGATCGTATGGTGGCCTGCTCTTGACAGGGCGGTCCACCTCACTCAACTAGCTAAGGTGCAAAGATGTGCATGCATCTGCATCAGTGGTGCACTGAGAACTACTTCCTCCGTGGCACTGGACATCTTGTTCAACCTGCTACCTTTAGATATTTTCAGCAAACAGATGGCTGCCTGTGTGGCCATCCACCTGAAATCCTCCTCTCAGTGGTCTAGCTATCGCTTTGTCCACTCCTCGATCCTTGATCTTCTCAACTTTAAACACGAAAACACGGACTACACCCCGCCGAAACCCCCCCCTGTCGATGGTAGTTCGGATCACTTCTTTACAGACGGATCTAAGACGGAACGTGGGGTGGGTTGTGGTGTTTTCTCCGAACAGCTCAATCTGAGCATCTCTTTCTGCCGCCCTGATCATTGTAGCGTTTTCCAGGCGGAAATCATGGCGATTAAGGAAGCCCTGTCCTGGCTGAAATGTAATGTATTATCTGTCAGGGATATAAGCATTTTCACTGACAGCCAAGCGGCAATCAAGTCCCTGGAATCGTTCTCCTTCACTTCATAGGCCGCCTTAAACTGTTGTCTATCTCTTATGAAGATGACAGAGCAGTTCAACATTCACCTATGCTGGGTGCTGGGCCACAGAGACATTCCAGGTAACTGCAGGGCTGACGACCTCGCCAGACAGGGTACCACTCGAAGGATTTTGCCTGAAAGGCAAGCCCTGGGTATGCCATTCGCTACATGTAAGTATCTACTAAAGCTGAACGCTATTAGCACGACCAACCTCAGATGGGTAAACGGCTCAACGTGTCACATTTCGAGACAGATCTGGCCTAAGCTGGAACAAAAACGTAGTGCCAATCTGATCAAGTTAAAGCGTACACAATTCAGCTGCGTTGTCGGTGTTCTCACTGGACACTGTCTTATAGGCCAACACGCCAAAAGACTTGGTCTCTTCTCCAACGACTTCTGCAGAAGCTGTAGGGACGAGGAGGAAACCATCCTTCACCTCCTATGCACATGTCCAGCCCCGTCGCATAAAAGAATGCTCCATCTAGGGTCCCCCTTCCTTGACGACCTCGGCAATCTAGCGTCCTTAGACGTCATGAGCATCCATCGCTTTGTCATAAGCTCCGGTTGGTTTTGTTAGTGGGCCCTGAGTGGCCTAATGGTTTGATCCATGGTATCACAAAGGACCTTCACTGGTCTAAGTGTGTCTGCACTCTCGTGTGGACAGCCAACCTAACCTAACATGGCAATTCCAGCTGAGCCGGTCGCGCTCTATTTTTTATGAGATGCTATCTTTGACGTGAAGGCTTCCACGGATCTTCGATCTCCGAACTTCTTATTCGAGCAAGCTTTGTCACTCCTGCTGTCATGTAATACTCGTAGCTTGTACGTTTTCCAACATTGTGAACCGTATGTGAGTGCTGGACGCACAACTGCGGTGTGGAGCTTTCCCTTCAGCTTAGGGGATAGTTTACGGTCACAGAATATAGCGGAGATTTCCCGCCACTTCATCATCACAGGTTGCTTTCCATTGGTCTCAGATATTTGAACTTTTCGCACTGTTCCATTGAAATAAATGTCCGGAATATGCCGGAATGGATCAGATAATGGGCACCATAGGTACTTTGTCTTTTTTGCACTAATGAGGTACTCATATCCCTCCAAAACGTCGAGTGCTCGTTGTAGAGTCGTAGGATCCTCACTTATAATGACTCCATCGTCAGCAAAGAATAACTGATGCATTTGGGATTTTTGAAGCAGATAGTCTAGGACTACAATCAAGAGCAAACAATTTACGATGCTTCCCAGGTGCACCCTGACTTTGATTATGAACTCTTTGGTTACTCCAGCTGGACATCTTACTCTTGTCTTTGTTCCTTCTGCACATAGGTTTCCTCTCGATGGCTTAGCGCCTCCTATATCAGATCTCGTGACTGTCTGTCGAGTGCCCTTTCACGATATTTTTCCATTAAGATCCTTATACTTGCGATTGCATCTGTGATTGATGTACCCGAGACAAACCTGCACTGATCATCAGATAGCCGGTAATACCCGCTCACCGCTCTTCATGGTATGTTGCATGAGCTTAACCGAACGGTAATTATCACAGTTTCAAGTATTACCCTTCCCTTCATACACAGGAAGAAGGTAACATTTCCTCCATTGCTTCGGTATTAGATCACCTCTCATAAGTTTGGAGACGAGAATCCTAAGCCATTTGAACCCGATGTCACCCATCTTTTTCCAGAACTCAGACGGTATCTCCTCTGGCCCAATCGCTCTTCGTTTTTTTTTTCTTTTACTGTAAGAATGTTGGCTATTTCTTTAGAGTTAAGGGTGCCTTTTGGAAAGTATAGTTCATTCAAAAGCCCTTCAGAATACTGTCGCCACCTATGCAGAATTTTGTCGTCATCCACAAGAAGCTGGCCATGAGCATGGTCAATCAACTTTGGCGAACGAATCTGCTAAGCATTCCTTCTTCTTTGGGCACCTATTTTGAAGATGGTTGCACCCTTCTTCATATTGTGTTGTCCCATCTCCTGGATAGTGTGGCAACCGAGGAAAATATTCCCTCCAGATCCCAATATAAGACCTCTCTGCTTTGAGCTGGGCATATTTCTTCTTCACTTGTCTCTTACAACGTCTGTATTCCACTTCTGTTTGTATGACTTCAATGGCTTCAAGTTACTTAAATGACTTCAAATGACATAAAATGACTTGAAAAACTTCAGATGACCTTAAAGATTTAAATCTTGACTTCAAGAACTTCAAATGACTCCAAGTGACTACAATGACTTGAAATTATTTCAAAAAAAATTCAAGGACTTGAAGTGATTTCAGCTGCAAATGACTTGATCTGACTTAGAAGACTTCAAATGATTTCAAAAGACTTCATTTCAGGTGACGGATTTCAAATGACTTCATTGACTTCAAATCAGTTCAAGAACTCCAAACACATAAAGTGACTTGAAAGACTTCAGATGGTTTCAAAGATATAAAATTACTTCAATGACTTACTTAAAATGACTCCAAACGATTTAAGAAACTTTAAGAACTTCAAATGACTTAAAAGGCTTCACATGACTTCATGTTCTCCGCACTGGCCGTAGTGGAACTTTTTCTTTTCTTTGAGGTTTATGGAATTACCGCCGTGGGCGCCGTGGCGTAAGTGGTTAGTGTGTCGGATCACTACGCGTGAGGTTCCGAGTTCGAATCCTACAAAACACCAAAAAGTTTTTTCACCGTCCCACCTCTCGCGAGCGTCTGACAAACATCCGAGAGTATTGTTGTCACGAAAAAGCTTCTCAAATCGCCGTTCGGATTCGGCACTAAACTGTAGGTCCCTTCCATTCGTGTGAAAAATATAACGCACACAACATGAGTGGTTGCGAGAAGCTAGGCCCTGGCACTTAAAGAGCTGTTGCGCCAAATATTTATTTTTATTTATTTTATGGAATTACCGTACCATTTACAAAGAGCTAAATGATCTGTTCTGCTTCCGAAGAAATTCATAAACTGATGTTCGTCACGCTTTTGAAGCCTTTACTTTCTAACGTTCCTATTCGTGTGTCAAAAGTGCATCCAGCCTATCAATTAGACGGCTGATTGAGGACTTTATTTAAAATAAATTTAAACACATCTGCATCAACCAGTCACTCTACTCCTTCTAAGGACGTATGACACCCTACACAGAATAGTTATCAAATTATTTTACAAAAAGGACATAAAAAGATTCCATCGCGAGTGATAACACTTCTGTTCTCCTCTCCAAAAAAAGGACGATAAGTTATGTAGAACCTAGTTCTTACCCATGTGTGCTCATTTAGAGTTCATTAAACCCAGTCCAGTTGCTAACGCCAACCTATTCAAATGACACCAACTTTGTGGATTCCCCTAGGAAGTAATTAACGCACCTTTTCCATATTAAATTTGGAAAATGATGATGGCACGAGCCACATTTAGTTTTAATGTGTCTTCCACTCTGGGAGATCCACATATGTCGTCCACTTTTCTCCGTTCCTGTACACACATCTTGTGGCTAGTGTTGAGGAAATTCTCGCGCTCTTTGCTGGCAATGAATGTCCTTTTCCCAATTCGAATGATAATTTTCTTCCTGTTGCGGGTTTTCCTCTGCAGGAATATGGGGGAATATAGCTCGCGCGCGCGCTATTCAGTCTACCGAAACCAAATTATTCATCTCTAGCACACTCCATGTTATTGTCGTATCTAGGCACCCGAGACGGTCATGTCAGGTGCCAGGTTTTGTTTTGTTTTTGTAATTTCCTCTAAGATTCTAATGTAGTGCAGTGGAGGTACTGGTAACAAGTAGCGGTTAGCTGTTTTCATTGTACGGTGCAACGGAGCAAATCGGAAAATGTGTCTCCTGGTATTTTGCCGTTAAGACTGAGGAATAGTATTGGGGGAGTACTTGAGCATCAGGTGGCGCGAGACACCTGTATAGGGTGAACACTGACCGAAAAGTTGGGGAAAATTTTGTCACATTAGCGGTATATTGTAGTTCTTACGTATACGCAGATGACGCTATTTTTAATGAGAATATAATGTCATGACTGAAGCAAACATCTTACAGATCTTTAAGTCACCAGAATGCAATCTTTTTTAATTAATGGCTATTGAAGAAATACATCATTTCTACTTCACTTTCTTGAGTAAGAAGTCTCGTTGA
The DNA here is from genome assembly GCA_945910035.1 of Brachypalpus laphriformis. NCBI lineage: Eukaryota > Metazoa > Arthropoda > Insecta > Diptera > Syrphidae > Brachypalpus > Brachypalpus laphriformis. Next base: position 276,349,952 of record OX246754.1, on the reverse strand, counting down.
GTAAGCACGCAAAAAGTAGCTGAATGTTATTAGCAAAAGAAGATGAAGTTCATTGATGAATATAGATAACAAGATCGGACCTTATATGGAAACCTGAGGAACTCCTAAAGAAATAAGTATGGATCCAGATCTACTTTCATTCATGAATTGTGTATGTTATGAACCCATTGTCGCGCGATAATGGCTGTTCCTATAGAGAATCATCCTCAGTTGTCAGAGAAAAGATACAAATATAGATCACAAATATGATCGTTTCCTTATCTGGTTTCTGCCAGGGTTTCATAATGTTTCTTCTATCCACCGAGAAGTTGCAGTAGCAGTAGAGGACTGTATTAGACAACTGATGAGTATCAATGCTTAAAGCGAGAACTACGAGTATTTACGCTCCACCAGGAAAGGGCAGCGTAACCAAACGTGTCAATAGTCGACCGTCCCGGGATCATGAACAAGATCTTAGTGTGTCTAGACAGAAACGGGGTTAGGATGGTCGCATACGCGTATGCTGTGGTTATTGTTTATGTTGGGCAAGTTTCTTTCCGTGTTGAGTGAAATCGTGAACAACGCTTAAAGTTACGTCGGCGTGAACCTGGGCAAAAATCTACACCAAAACCAGGGTAAACAATTCCTCCGTCTGAATGGATAACTTCTTTCTTCGTCATCGCCCATCGTTAAGTATTTTGGAACAGTCCTAGATCGCAAACTCTGTTAGAAACTGAATATGAAACTGAATTTATTTATCGTATGAAGTTTACAGTAACAAAGATACAGATATACAAGAAGTGTTGACAAGTTACATGAAGAATTACATAATACAACTTTTACTATAACAATTTTACTAAAAGGATTTCACAAGTTGATGTCAAGTTCTTTGACCCAGTCTATTGAGCTGAGTGTTGCGTCTGCGAAATCAGACAGGTTTCCGGGATACGACCTTAGTAAACATTCGCCTGGATCAGACAAATGCGACGACATCGGCATTTCATTGGCCTCAGTAACCGAGTGATCCAAAATCGGCAGGCCTGCCGATATTTTCTGAGGTCAAATAGGCGAACCCCAAAGGCGGATTAGTAGAAATGCTGTGAAGTGGGAGGGTTGTGATCCCTTGTTTTCGGATCATAGCCTCGATGATAAAAGGAAGAAGAAGACCTTAGTAAACATTCGGTTACAATGTGTCTGATTGTTTGTCATTCAGCTCCACAGTCGCAGCTTGATGAAGTTGAGACACTCCAGTTAGATCGTATGCGGTTGAGTGGTACCAGTACATTTCCGGTTAAGTTAAAGCTAGCGAGAGGTATCGTAGGGTCCACAATTTGGATTAATCCAGTTCTCCGTTCGTTGCTTACGTCAAATTCGGCTGAGACTAACTGCTGGAACACAATGCAAAGTCGCTGTGGTAGTGGTAGCCGTTCAGGTATGAGCTGTCAAAGTATTGCGCGCTACGCTCTCTAAACTCGCCCACAATGAGGTGGCGCGCTAATGTCAAATCGAATTGTCATTGAGCCAGTTGTAAAATTTTTCTCGATTTAGAAGTGTTTATTCAATTAAATGGATGACAGGGAAGAAATTGCCTTTTTCATGTCGCTTGTGCAGATGTGCTACCTTGCACATAAGTTACTGAAAAGAAAGAAGAGGAGATGGTGGGTACGCCCTTTGCACCAAGAAAGGAGCACCAATGGTTTTTTCAAACCGCATTTTCTTTCATGAAAAAACATGATCCGGACCTTTTTTTCAAGTCAACAAAAGAGCAGAGAGAGAGAGTCAACAAAAGAGCAATACACGTTATTGTTGTCCATAGTCAAGGACTCGTTGACTAAAACGTGTATTAGAAAGCCGATAGATCCGGAGTGCAGAATGGTCCTTACCCTACTTACTTAACTTTACTAGGGCCTTGTACGCACTGCGACCTATAAGATCTATTGTGCCAGCCTGGTGTTTAGCTGAGATCTTGGTTCATGCTCTTGATAAACCTCAACAAAGCTCCAGGCTCAATATTCCAGAAGTCAAAGGGACTCAATAAAGACCTTCCGATATATATATACTAACACCTCTTCTCGCTAAGCAGTCCGCCCGTTCGTTGCCCTCGAAGCCTTTGTGACCTGGTATCCAGGCCACGGTGACGGTGTTTTTCGATGCGAGATCTTCGAGTAGGTTTAGACAGTCCCAAGTTTTAATCCTACCGTATACGATTTTAGAGCCATAAGTGCAGCCTGGCTGTCTGAGAGGATATAGATACGAGTACCCTCGACTCTTCTACGCAGACATTCTCGTACACAGAGCTCGATCGCATGGACTTCCGCACGTTGGAACCAGGGTCCATAAACCCCTGCGCCAGTGCTACCATTTTCCAATTTGGAACCATCTGTGTACCAAGTTTGAGAGTTTGGTAAGACTACAAGTCCTCCATTCCTCCATGTGTGGCGGTCACCTATGACCACATTGAATTTCCTGGAGAACCGGTATTTCTTGATCATAGTATCTGGGATTTCGAGAATAGGGTCATTTTGAATATAACCTAGAATCTTCCTTACCCTAGTGTAAGTCATCAATAAAAATTGTTTCTCTTTCTAATAGTCCTTTATTTGAAGGTATCTGTCTCAAGAAGTAACACCAAACTACTTGGACTGGTCATTCCGCATGGGCGGAATCTCCTGTTGTTATTGCTGTTGATGGTGATGGCGAAGGCGATGAAACAACAACAGCAGCACGGGGTTGGGCCAAGTAATTCTGGATGGTCTTCATGGTGGTCATCAGCGTTTGCTCGACCGTGTCCCCTGCTGGCTTGCGCCTTTTTGGTAGGGAAGGGCTTTCAATCGGAGATTTATCTCCAATAGGGGTCGTAGCCGTAGCAGTTTCCTCCACTGCGGAGTACTGAAATTCAGGCGTTTGTGGCATTGGTCTGAAAGTGAAACGTTGTCCCGCTGTTGTCGGCGTAGCGGGTGAAGTCTCACTTTCAGTATTGTCTTGGGGAGCATTTTTGTAATTTCCGAGAGTTCTGAAAAAATAAATATAAAATTATTTTGTTTAACATCCGTAATTGAAAAGTACTCACAACCTAGGCTTCAGATGATCTTTAAGAAATTCCATTAACTCGGCATACTTACCCGATGGTTCCGACTCGTCAGCGCCCTGCCCAGAAACTATTTTTTTTTATTGAGACTCCTAGCGTAGGTATCCCGAAGCCCCTTCCACTTTTTTTTTTCACTATTTCAGCTGAGAAAAATATCATAAGAAACAGTAACCATAAAACTACATAGGACAACTTACCGGGCAATCCCAATACATCCGCAATGTTCTGCCATTCCCTTGCCTTTATTTGAATGTTTTTGTATAGCGAATGGCTCAGATTTCACAAGATTTCTTTCTCGCGAACGGCCTCAATAATTTTCTCGACTTCACCGTCCTATTTCGTTGGTTTTTAGTGAGCTGTCATAAAGCCGCGCGGCTTTTTTTTAAAATATAACCAACTTGTACCACACCACGGTACGAGTACTATTTTGCCGTGTTCTCGGAATAGTGCATGAGATCGACGAATATTTGGTGGTGCTATGTGACTTAGCACTGGAAGCCAATGCGTTGGTGTAGACTTCAGGGCTCCTGTTATGATTCGCATGGTATTGTTAAGTTGGATATCTACTTTTGGGGTATGCGAGCTATTCGTCCACACCGGGGAACAGTGCTCAGCTGCAGAATACACGAGTCCGATTGTGGCAGAGCGAAGTGGTGTAGAACTAGCCCCCATGATGTCCCAGCGAGTTTTTGAATGATGTTATTTCTTGTTCTTAGTTTTCCATCTGTTTTCGTGAGATGTTCTCGGTAACATAATGCTCTATCTAGCGTTACTCCGAGATATTTTGGGTGTGGGTTGTGAATTAGAAAGGTGCCGTTGAAATGAACTCTTAGTTTGTAAAATGCCAATTTGCTGTTCAGATGGAAATAGCAAACCTCAGTCTTTGTCATGCTTGGACACAGACGCCATTCACTAAAGTATGTATTTAACACTTTAAGGTCATCGTTCAAAATGTTTTCGGTTATTGTGATATTTTGATGCTGGGTGGCTATAGCGATGTAATCGGCATATGAAAACTTTCTTGACAGGGTTGGGGGTATGTCGTGGGTATACAGATTGAACAGAGTTGGTGCCAATACCGATCCTTGCGGTAATCCGTTGTTAATCTTCTTCGTATCACTTTTAACATCGTTCAGAAAGACTTGGAACTTCCGGTTTAACAGCATATGCCTCACCAGCTGAGTCATTTTGCGACAGGGAATAATCTTTAAGAGCTTATAGAGCAGGCCTTGTCTCCATACCGTGTCATAAGCTGCTGTGAGATCGATAAACGTGATGTCTTGAACATTTTTTCAAACCCTGCGATATGCGTCGTTAAGGCAAGTACCTGATCGGTGCAGCTTCGGCCAGTTCGAAAGCCAGCTTGTTCAATGGGAATGTGCTCGTTTATGGTTGGACTGATTCTGTTGAAAATACCATAACCCGTTCAAGTAGCTTATAACATGAATTCAAAAGGGCAATGGGGCGGTAGCTTTCGGGTTTATTTGCCGATTTTCTGAGTTTTAGGAGAGCAATTATATTTGTTTCCTTAAACGATTTTGGAAGTTCTCCCGTCTCTAATGTTCGAGAATAAGGGCGCCAGCCATCGGTGTGTGTTGGGCCCTGCATGCTTCAGGAATTCTGGATATATGTTGACGAAACCAGCTGCCTTACCCATCTTCACAGAAGCCAAGGCAAGGCTACTTCCATTTCATCCATTGTAATTGGGTTGGAATACTGAGATATCTCCGAGCAGCCAGTTCGCGTTGCAGAACTTCGAACACGATGGCGAGCAGGCGTGGTTGACGCTCTATGCTCCCCGAGGGGTTAAAAGATATAAATGAAATGAAATGACCCTGCTCTCAACCTCTTTAGATCCCGCTTGATTTTAATCGTGTGCCGTGTGTCTGGTGGTGTTCTGGACATTTTTTTAAATATGGTTGGCAATATCGTTGGGATTTATTGGAGGTTTTCCAACGTTGTCTATATTTCCTCCTCCAAGTTTTCTCAGCAGACTCCATGCTTTTCTACTTGAGTGAGTAAAGTCAAGGCCTTCCATCGCAGTTTGCCACTTATGCAACCGACTTTTATCAAGTGAACAGAGTAGTTCATCCGCAGTTTCAGGGTCACCGCTTTCCTCAAACTCCTTATATAATCGAGTGCTCTCTGCGCTCCATCCAGGGATATATTCTTTCCTGTATCCGCGTGGTATGTGTTTTTTAGCAATAGATATTACCAGTCTGGAGAATCGTTCATAGTTAGATATCTTAGGTGGGATAAAACGGATACAGCTGTCTAATTGCTTAGAGAACTGTTCCCAAGCAGCTTTGCCGAAGTTCCAGCGAAGTCTAGGTACTAAGTTAATGAGTGGGACTTGGATGCCGATTGTGATTGCAACTGGTCGGTGTTGGCCATGCGGGAAGCCTGACAGAACGGTTCTGGATGTTGGGATGGGACGGTTTGCAAGGTAGCGGGATACGAAACACAGGTCAGGGTTGTAGTCCCACCGTCATCTTCTGGAGTGGAAAGTCCATCGATCCTTAGCGTCGAAGATTAGATGAATATTGTTGGAATCCGCCCAGTCAGCTAGTGCTTCGTCATTTCTATCATTCACTGCATATTTCCAGAGGTTATGGTGGCTGTTAAAATCGTTAATATATACAGTGGGTTGGTTGTGTGTGCCTAGAACATTATTCGACCATAGTGAAGCTGGAGGTTTGTAGACGTTAACGATGTTTTGGCCAACAATGTTGATGATGGCCGTGTGGATGTTATCTTCAGCATTCTCATCTACCAGGTGAACATTATTCAAGCTATTTCGGACGAATGTGGCTGTTCCGTAGGTATGGTGATATGTTGCGCCGTTCAGGGAGTAGCCTTGGATGTTACCACGGGACTTAAGGCTCATGTGTGTTGCAGCGTGTGTCTCTTGGATGACAGCTACGTCGATATGGTTGTCTTTTAAAAGCCTAGATAGATATTCGCTTTTTGATTTGCCTATGCCTTCAATGTTTAATTGACATATGCGGATTGATGGTCCGATATGCCTCGTTAATTTGTGCTTAAAAGTACCGTTTGGTTGGATGGTTTTATTGCAGTTCATGTTGTAAACATTTTTTTAAAAATGTATTTCTAGTATTTCTTTTTCTTCTTCTCGTCCTTCTCCTTTTCTTGTTACTGGTTGCCAGGAGAAACATTAATGTTTTTGTGTTTGGCATCCAATATTGTACACTATTTTACGTTATCGAGGTTGCACCACGTGGAGGCAATATACTTTGCAACCTAAGTTGGGAAGGCTTCAATCTAAAATGATCCCATGGATGTACAAGGTCATAGTTCTCTTAATTCCGACTTACGGGTTGCTAGCTTGGTGGCGTGCCTTAAGTAAAAATATAGGCACAATGAGGTTATTCTTCACAGCGAACCCCACAGGCGGATCAGTAGAAATGCGGTGAAGTGGGGGGGTTATGATCCCTTATTTTCGGATCATAACCTCGCTGATAAAAGGAAGAAGAAGAGGTTATGCTTCACAGATGATCTAACTATGTCCCTACATCTCCTGGTCCTGATATAACACCCAAACGTAGCGTTACTATCTTTAGAAGTAGCAATATTGAATGCTTATATTCGGCGGTTACATCCATTAAGCGGGCAAGGCAATGGCAGGACGAATTCAACTGCTTAAGCGGTCAGGTTAGTGTAACATTTCTCTGAATCCTAGTCTATAGGGACATAGAAGGGAACAAAAGAGTTGATGATTCGGCTAGGCGGGGTCATCTCTTGACAAATCACAGACTGAAGAAGTCCACATTCTAATAGGATCTGCCAAGGGCAGTATACGAGTATACGCTCACTTTTTAATATGGGTCAATCATAGATGGAAAAGGCCAAGTAATTGCATCATATCTAGGAAGGCATGGCCTAAGTGAAATAGAACCAAAACAAACGAGCTTCTAAACCGACCTTGAATTTTTTTTTTCTTTCAAGAGTAGGTGAAAAATCTTCCATAGGCACTATGAGAATAGCAAGTGCGTGCTCATAGTAGTGTCAGTTTCTTACTGACTAAAAAAACACCACCCTTCGATATAAATTTGTTAGATATCGCAACTCAGTATAAACTTATCAAGCAATTTTTCTGTCACGAAATAAAAACGTTTGGCAGGTTACTTTCCACTGAAGGATCCTGTATATTCCGCAATCTAGACGCGGTTAATCATTATCTCGCCAAGTCGAAAGGTTTCGTCCTTTGTAGTCGGCGCAATAAATTGCTGTAATCCAAAATTTGTAGGACTGTATTGTTGACATGTCCGATTAGTCGGCTTCTATGCTTTCTCGCGAAGCTTCTAGTTTCAGCTTCGATTGTCGGAATTCCGAGATCTCTGTGGATATCGTCGTTTCTACTATACCACGGTGCTTGGACAATTTCTCTTAGCACTTTATTTTGAAAAGCTTGTAAAATATTTGCATTTGTTTTCTTCGTACAACCCCAAAGTTGTATACCGTAGGTCCACACCGGCTTTAGCACTTGCTTGTATAAAAGCAGTTTGTTCTCAGTACTGAGCTCGGAATGCTTTTCGAGTAACCAGCACATTTCTCTATATTTGATTTCGAGTTCTCTTCGTTTCATTTTCACGTGCGAATTCCATTTCAGTCTTGCGTCGCGTGTCATTCCCAGGTATTTGGCCTCGTTTGCAAAAGGTATTCGGGTCGATTTTAGGAAAATTGGCAAGTCATTAGTTTTCTTGTAAGTGAAATTCACGTGAACAGATTTAGATTCGTTGAGGGCGATCCGCCAGTCCCTCGTCCATTCATTTACTTTATTCAGTGCGTTTTGCAGTTTTGCAGTCGTTTCTTCGATTGTTTTACCTACTGCTAGGATAGCGGTGTCATCGGCAAACGTAGCAAGGATAGTGCCATCTTCGTTCGGTATATCACGAGTATATAGCAAATAGAGAAGCGGCCCAAGAACGCTTCCTTGTGGTACGCCGGCCGAAATTTCTTTGAGCTCGGAGTATTCGACTCCATGTCTAACACGAAAGAGTCTGTTCCCGAGATATGATTCTAGAATATCGTATAAGCATAGAGGGAGAACTTGTCGTAGTTTGGATTTCAAGTCATCATGCCCCACCTTATCAAAGGCTTGCGAGACGTCAAGAAATACGCTTGAGCAAATCTTTTTTTGTTCAAATGCTTTGATTACGTCATGCACCTGGTCAATCGTCGAATGCTTGCTTCTGAACTCAAACTGGTGGTCAGGGATAAGATTATTTTCTTCTATAACAGTTGGAGACACCTTAATAATATCCTCTCGAAAATTTTCGATATGATTGCAAGAAGCGAAATCGGTCTATACGATTTTACTTCATTTGGCGGTTTTCCTGGTTTTAAAACCATTTAGACTTCCGCAACTTTTCATTGGCTCGGCACGTGTTTTAATCTGAGCGCAGTATTTACAATATGGAGAAGCTTAATCAATGCTTTTCTAGGTAAAACTTTGAGAATTTCTCCGGTAATCAAATCATAACCAGGAGATTTCTTAGGTTTTAGATTCTCGATCTCATGTGTGAGTTCCCTTAGCGTTGCACTTGTGAGCGTTTAATCGTCAGATGGTAAATCCAGCCTATTGCGGCTGTCGTAAACCACTTGACCATCGTACGGTTTAAAGGTTTCTTCCAGGTGCGCCGCAAAGACGACCGCTTTTTCTTTATCTTCCCTCGCCCATTTATTTTGATTTAATTTGATTGGCGGTGCGGAGAATTTGGGCTTTTTGGTGCCTTTTACAGCTTTCTAAAGTGAATAATTGGAATCTTTTTTCGCTGTTAAACTTTCAAGGTAAGAGCCTATTGCACGATTCTTAAAATCCTTAATAGTCTTCGTCAACAAATTGCACAGACGATTCAAGTGTGCTTTATGCTGCGGAGCATGACTCTGTTGCCATTTTTTACGCGCTTTTCTTTTTTCCTTGACCAATTCTTTTATTTCCGGAGGATATCGCAAACCGTATCTGTCCGGCATTTTCCTTGGATTGGGCGTATTATTCCAAGAGGCGAGCTGTACGATCTCAGCGAAGCAATCAACTTCAACCTCAAGTTCATAGGGCGTCGTAAGTGGAACGCGCAGTTCAACATTATCTTCAATTTCGTTCCTAAAGCCTTCCCAGTTAGTTGAATGGTTTATTCTGCTTGAGAGCCGAATTGTTATATTTGTCGCCGTTGTACCTATACAGTTTGCAGAAGTAGTATTTCCATATTCCCAGCACCGACCGTGATTCACTACAAGGTTTCCTTCTTCATCTCTATAAGTTTCTAAACGGGTTTTGTTCCCTTGATATGTGCTTGCCGGATTGCTTGCCAGAAACCAGGGGTTTCGTGTTTGTGGTGGGGTGAAACCCGGGACACTAGTCTCGGCGTTTTTGATGGCATGTTGGCAGCGTTGCCACTATAGGCATAGTAGCCATTGAGAGATTTCAGGCCACACGTTCAGCGGAGACTCTGGGAGTCTCTTGCGATTGCAGCCTTCCAATGATAAATATTCTCATAGTTTTGGCACTTTGATGTGACGCTTGGGATATCCGCAGTCATACCTTACCTACGTCATTTTTGGCTTTTACATCTAGAAACTGACTGGACTGCTGAACGTTAGATTCAGGTTTCGAATCCTAGGAAACTTTATTTTTTTACGGTTCTCCCTATAGTGACCGTTTAACAAGCATCCGCGAGAGCATTACTGCCATGAAAGCCTCATAGTTACGCATTTTAGATGCTCACGTAAATATAGCACGCACAAAAAATTGGTTACGAGAAGCTAGAGTCTAGAGATTGCAAGGGCTTACAGGGACCCCACTTGATGTGCTACGCCTTCTTCTTTCTGGGCTACAGTTTTCGCCGAAAAAATGAACCACCCCGACAGAGCTGTGATATCGAAGTTACACTTGCTATTCGCGGTACTGACTATGGAACCTACGTATTGGAACTCGTAAATGGTTAAACCCATTGCGTTTGGACCCGGATTACTCTTTGTTCAGACCCTTGCGGTAAAATTATTAAATACTCGGACTCGTGACGCAGTGGCTAGTGTGTTGGATAACTATTAATTAGTTCTTTAATCTTGGTTTCGCAAAGAAAGCAGCCCACCAATGCCTAGGCCAGGCCTGTGATAGATTGAAGTCATTACTTTGAATCTATTCGTAATGTGAAAACAGAAATTGTATCTCTATTGTGTTATTATTGAAGGATCCCCGAAGGACCCGTTTCAGATTGATGATTAATACTGTAATTACATTTGTGCAACATCAACATCCTTTGTACTTTGTGGTTTTATATCTTTTTTCCCCAGAAACTCGACACCTTTTCTACAGGATTATTAATATTTTGCAATTTTTCTTCTCTCTTTGTATCCTTACAGATACCGCAAAACCATTCGATGAAGAACATCAACAACCTGAGGATCAGGTTCACGAGCCTTCAAAGTGAGTACCAATAGGCATTTTTTATTTTTTTTTTGGGAAACTAAATCTGAACCTTTCCTTGATGGCGCCGATGCCTTTCAAAAGAAAGATCCTCTATTAGTTTTGAAAAATCACCTGTACCCAGTACACAACACAGGTTTGCGAATTTCATTTGACAATTGGAACAGAGACTCATAAATTTATCTACTGTCAGTGTACATTGCACTAATGGGCTTTTTTTTTTGTTAAAAAGAAATTCTTTCGATCCTTGTAGTCCTTGGAGGGCATACTTCTGTAAAAAGAAACTGAGAAACAATGAAACTTTTTATTTGTTTTGATTTGAAATTTATTACTCTGGGGGAGGATCTGAGGGTTGGGTAGGAGTTCTGACAGCACAACTTAGTCCAACATATGGGCCACCAAGGATCTTGAATACTTGATTGCACACCAGATTGTTGAGAAGTATGAAATCGCCTACGATGCCATTTCAAAGGATATTTTTCCGCATATTAAGGACCGGCATTGTCCCCGTTTCGCATATCGAATTCAGCTTACAATGAGAACTAATTATTCTGTACCCAGAGAAGAAAGCGCGACATACCTACCTGTGGCAGTACTCCTTTCCATTTGTAATAGTTCAAGCCATCAACACCACAGGATAGGCGCCAGGATTCATAATGCATGACAATGTCCATCGTCTGGCTGGCTTGCTGTGACGTGCACTTGACTCTTATCCTGGAATGTACCTAGTGAAACTGGCGCTTAAGTGCGATACCATTGCAAGGTGTTATGGTCAACATGGCAACTCTATTGTTTTTGCTTAAATTTGAGCGGAATGGTGATCAGTGTTAACAATGAAATTTAAACTCCTGCCAGGAGAGGTTTACGATGTTTTGGTCAGAGGTAGCAGCGGGAGAGAAAGAGGACTACCATTGCACAAATTGCAAGGTGGCAGGTATTATGTTGCGAAATTTATCAAAACACCAGGCTTCTGCGTAGGAGTTTCCTGTGTCGTCCTTAAAAAATAAACGGCACGCAGTGGGTAGAGATAAATCACCGAGTTTACGCGGGCGATAGTGTTTACATAGTCAATCGTCACCTATGTCCTTTTTTATTGGTTCTGTCTTGAGCCGAGCTGGAAGACTAGTATTGAATTCAGTGTGGCTGGAAAAGTTGGCTGGCGATATCTGTGATTTGTCTGTGATAAAAAATAAAATGCCGCTATAGTACTAAGGAGAAAATCTAATATTCAGTTGTGAGACCAGTCATGATGCACGCTTCTCAAAACTTGGAAGTTTCTCAAAAGTAAAAATAGCGTGAAAGAGCATCATGTACTTCATTAGACAAATGCCAAAGAAAAAATCGACAGGAGCATTATAAGTCATGTATATTCTTAAAAGTGCACTTTGCCATAAAAGGATACCACAATAAATAAATCTCGAAACACTACCCCTATACACTTTTCGACAACAACCTGTGTGGTATATCATCCTTTTCAGGCGTCCCAACACAAAAGAATCGACTTCAAGTCAATGATTTTGAAAGAAAACGTTTCAATTTGTACCCCAAATTGTCATGGATTCAATGAGTCCCAAAAACCATAAAAATCAGCGATAATTTCCAAAAGCATTGTTCAGGACAATAGATGCAACCGTGGAATTGTCCCTTCTCCCCGACACTTGAGATTGTTTTATTTCTTTCGAAAGAAAAGAATCGATTTTTGAGAAGAAAAAGCGCGAAATGATCACAAAAGTGGAAATTATTGAATTCAATTCGAACAATCAAATTTGTTGCTATTGACTTCTATTTTTTTTTCAAAATCTAATGGAGAGGAATTAAAGTGATTTAAACGTTTTTATTGGAGGGTAGTATAAATAGCATAAATGTAGAGAATTGATAAAAAATAAAATATCCTCATAATTTGGTGTCGCGCTCTTATACTGGGTTCGTGTAGATATTAATGATAACGTACAAAATCTGGAGAGATCACTTGTTTATAGGGACTGTCAAGTCAACATCATAGATGCCAAACAAAGCACACCCACAGTGTAAGTTGGATCGGACAAAAGAAACCTCTGACTTTGAAAGAACACCAAGATTGAAGCGCTTTTTCACAGCTCGCGGCCAATGCGGAACCTCGCGGGAGAAGGAGTCGTCGACGTACGAGGTTAACGTTTGATTCATTAATAAAAAGATACAATTTTCTCAAAGGATCGTAATGAGGGAATTCCCCTACGACGCAACGGAGGAACTGCGGATAGCAGTCCTGGTGGCGGATGATTTTATTTTATTTATGTTATGTCCTGTATCACCTTGTGGGTTCTACGGCCCAGTTCGGTTCCACCATCGCTTGTGATAATACTCCCAAGATACTGGAAATCCTCTACTCTCTCTATCGGTTGTCCAGCAATTCATATTTGTGCCAATGAGTTTGTTCCAAGGCTGATAATTTTAGTTTTTGCCCTATTAATCTTCTGCCCGGCAACGACTGCCTCCCTCTCCACATCTGCTGTCATTTGGTAGAGGTCCATAATTCTATGACAGAGTAAGCATACATCGTCAGCTTAGCCAAGGTGTTTCAGTTGAGATGCAAGAGTCCATCGAACTCCTTTGTTTCCCGTCGACAAAGTTGCACGGTACACATCGCTAATCACCAATATGAAAAGTATTGGTGAAAGAATACAGCCTTGCCCCACTTTGGATCTTAAATTCCTCAGACAACCTTCCTCTGTGCAGAACGTGACATTTGGAGCCTTCATATGTAGCCTTGATAATAGCAATTAGTTTATCCGGAATACCTCTCCTGCGTAAGGCACGCCAAATAAACTCCCTGTTAACACTATCGAACGCTTTCTCAAAATCGATGATCAGCAGGTGCAATGGCGATAGATATTTAACACACTGTTCGATGATAATCCGCAGGGTGTTAATGTGGTCGGCACAGGAGAATCCAGAGCGGAAACCTGCTTGTTCGGCACCGAGTGTGTCTTCGAGATGTTGGTTTATTCGCTCCAGGATGATTTTAGCTATTATCTTAGCTATTGCAGGCAACATGCAGATACCCCTACAGTTTGAAGCTTGACGATCATTCCCTTTTTCCACTCGTTAGGAAGCTCTCTCTATAAGTGGAAGCAGAAGCTCAGCCGATGCTGTTGGCGCTGCTCATAAGTGATTTGCCGGAATACCGTGATGTCCTACCGCCTTGTTGGTTTTGCTTGCCTGATCGCGGCAGTAATCTCTTCATTACTGGGAGTCGTGGTGCGTACTGGGGCATTTCTCACCTCGGGCACCTCAGTCTGATTTGGGAGCATATCGCTAACGAATACGTGGTTCAAAACCGTAGCAAAATTCTCTTTCCATATCTTGAGGTGGTCCTCAGCCGAAATGAGCAAGGAGAGACGTTTAAGCTTTTCACTGGGCGTTGGCTGGAGCTGCGACCACCTGTCAGCTCTTTGATGATTCTGTAGACGGTCCTGCTGTCGCACCTCCGTGCAGCTTCTTGCACCTGTCACATTGCACGCTACGCTGAACTGCTCTCATTTTCATGCGATATACGGACTCTAACTCGCCTCTCCCTACTGCTGGAGTAGCTGCAACGCTAGCTTTCAGCTGTTTTCGTTAGTCAATCTGTCTCCAGGTATCCTCGGAAAGCCACACCGTATGTCTTCCCTGCGATTGACCGACAATTCTTTGAGCACCAGATGTAAAAACATTTTTCCCAGCACACCAATGGTATTGGATGGTTGCGGGCAGTGAACTGCTGATTGCTTCCACACCGTGCGAAAGGTGCTCCCTTAATTGTTGGCGCACTGAGGGATCACTAAGTCTATCGATGTTGGTGGTGGATTAGCTTTACTGTTAGGCCAACGGCGGCGGCTAAACCTTCAGTGAATCGAGGTTACCGACGTATGCGTCAGGTGGCAACCGGCACTCAAACCATTCATTCATTCATTCATTTTCAATGGCCCGCTAATCCTTCATGAGGGTCGCGGGGGTAGGATGCTCAGGTGGTCTCTCCATCCTTCTCGATCCTCCGCCATAGACTCCAATTCATCAGGGAGAATCCCTAAGCGGCTCCAAGAGAGATGTCGGACTTGATCCAACCATCTATTTCTGGGCCTTCCGCGAAGTCGTCTACCTGATGGCACGGCAACCATGGCGCGTCTTGGAAGCCGGTCTGGGGGCATACGCACTACGTGACCAAACCATCGAAGCATAGATCGTTCCGTTCGGAGAAGTAGCTGCTCAACGTTGAGCGCCTCGCGCACTCTGGTGTTGCGCACTCGATCCCTACGAGTTATTCCAACAACACCGCGAAGGAACCTCATTTCGGCAGCTTGTATCCGCGATCTTATTCTTTCGGTCACTACCCAAATTTCATGACCATAGGTGAGAGTTGGAACATACACCAAGTTAAAAACCGATAGCTTAGCTTGAATACTAAGTTCGGCCTTCCTTATAACAGATTGGCCAAGCTCTCTCAAAATTGATCCAGCCTGACCAATTCTACAGGATAACTCGGCATTGCTCCTCCCATCACTCGTGAATAAAACCCCGAGGTACTTAAACTTCTCCACCTGCTTCAGTGGGACTCCACTAACATGCAGAGTGCACTGAATGGGTTTTTTGGAAACGACCATTACTTCCGATTTGTTCACGTTGATCTTCATTGCAGCATCATCACAAACGGCTACAAACCTTTCGAGTGCGCGCTGAAGTTCGGTTTGAGAGGACCCAAGGATGACCAAATCATCCGCAAAGAGCAGATGACTAATCCTTAGGTCTCCCACTTTGAAACATTCTCCGCCACGGCTGCGCTGCAACATCCAATCCATATATACAATGAAGAGGAGAGGTGACAGAACGCACCCCTGGCGGAGTCCAACGCCCACAGTGAAAGGTATTGATTTAACACCGTTTATCCAAACACAGCTTTTACAGTTTGTATATAAAGACTGAATCGCCCTTAACAGGGAACCATCAATCCCATACTCCTGCAGAACACTCCAGAGTTTGCCTCGAGGAACCCTATCATATGCTTTTTCCAAATCCACAAAACAAGTGTAGACAGGTTTGGCATATTCCCAGGCTTTCTCAAGAACCATTCTGAGAGTGAACAACTGGTCGGTTGTGCTTCTACCGGGACGGAAACCGCACTGCTCATCCCCCAAACTGTCCTCAACCACAGCTCTGGAACGCTTTTCTAGCACCTTAGCGAAGACTTTTCCAGGGAGACTTAAAAGAGATATACCCCTGTAGTTGGCGCAATCTCGTTTGTCCCCTTTTTTAAAAAGAGGAACTATCACCCCCATTTGCCAATCACCAGGTGTTTCACCGCATTCCCAGGCCACTTTAATGACACGCGAGAGCCATTGCACTCCCTCTTTACCTAAAGCCTTGAGCATTTCTGGCCGAATTTCGTCCACACCAGCAGATTTGCCAACTTTTAGCGCTTTGATCGCCAAAGTTACTTCCTCTACCGTAGGACTACTTTCCGCCCAACTCTCGACCATAGGTCTGTCATCATCGGTGCCCTGTTCGGGATTGAGCAATTCTGAGAAGTGCTCGCTCCATCTGCGTAAGATGTCCTCCTCATTGGAAAGAAGTCTACCGTCTTTGGATTTGACTCCTTCAACGATATTCAACTTTTTTCCTCTGAGTCGGCGGACGGTCTGCCAGAACATCTTATTTGCAGATCTGTGGTCACGTTCCAATTTCTCGCCAAACTCCTTCTAAGACTGTTCTTTCACTGTTTTCACAGCTAATTTGCAAGTTCTTCTCGCCTCAGTGTACCGATTTCGAGAATCGGAGTTCCCCAAGTCAATCCACACCTTAAAGGCTCTCTTCTTCTCTCTGATGGCTTCTTGAACTCCGGGCGTTTTAAACCAAGCAGTTCTTTTCTCACCACCAGCCGCCACACCAAGCCGCTTCACTCCACAAACATCTCCCGCAGAGGCAATAACCGCTGTTGAAAACAGTTGCCATTCTTCCTCTACATTTGATGGAACAGTTGGAATTCGTTCAAACCTTTCAGATATTTGCCGTGCAAATGTCTCCCGTACCTCATCGTCCTGTAACCTCTCCCATCGTATGCGTGTAACCATCCTTGGTTTACGCTTTGGTAGGGAAGGCACTCTCTCGCTAAGATACAATTTGCACAGCACTAAGTGATGATCAGTTGACAGTTCGGCCCCTCTCAATACGCGAACATCACAAACCATTCTCTTCAGACACGATGGTACCACAAAGAAATCGATCAGCGACTTCTGCTGAAGACTCTGACGGTACCACGTGTATTTGTGAATGTCTTTGTGTGGAAAGATAGTGTTCATGATGGATAAGCCATTTTCACAACAAAAATCCAACAACCTCTCTCCGTTCGCGTTTTGATCAGGATCACAGTTCCTCCCAATCACACTCCCCCATGTCATAACATCTACACCCACATGAGCATTGAAGTCACCCATCAGGACAAAAGAATCCATATCTGCAACCTTTTCAAGGGCAACATCAACTTCATCTAAGAAAGCTGCGTACTCTGACAGAAGGTTCGGTGCATACACCTGCACCAATGCCAGAGTTGATCTTTCAAGCTTGAGCTTTAAGATCACAACTCTCCCTCCTAATGGTATCCACTCCAATACTCTGTCTGTTAACCTGGGACTTGTGAGTATCCCCACTCCCGCCCCAGCAAACATTGAGGGTGCGACTCCTGACAGAAAGAGCTTCCACCCACCCGAAAGGTCCACAGTTTTAGAACCTCTCTGCTTTGTTGAAGAGACGCCAACTATATCTAGTCGACTTTTAACAGCCTCCCCAACCAGCTCAAGATCCTTCCCTGTGAGCGATGAGACGTTCCATGTGCCTATCCTAAGTCGATGCCGTTGTCGAATCTCACAGAGTCCATCTGTGCCCCTATCGGTGCACAGCGCGTTCACCCCTTGACCCCCGTAATGGTTCGCGAGACCATTGACAGGAAGCTCGTAGCCATTTCGGGTTTGACCCGGCCGGCTGCCGAGCGGGACAGGCCGACCACCAGACGCTCGCATCCTGACACCCTTCAGGCCTGGCTCCAAAGGATGCCCTGGCTTACCAGGCTTGGCAATATCCGAGGCCGGTCGTCTTCTTCGTGTCATGTGCGCTTTGTTAGCCGTGACTGGGTTGTATGGATGGGAATAACTATTTAAGTTACCCCATCCGCACATCTCAGTCACGTTGCCCGCCCCCACCACGAGGAGGTCAGCTGCCAGGGGGGCGCACTCAAACCATAGCCAAACAAATTTTAAACTCCAAATACAATGACAAGCACGATCAAAAGAAAACAGTATAAAGCCCTAGCTTTATACGTCCCCCTTAAGCGACAGTAGACGAATAAACGTTGCATGCATCCAGGACACGAAATTTAAGGGAGCCAAAGCAAAAGAAATTGGTTTTGGATACAAACTATTCTACAACGGCTCAACCACTCAACAAAGCGGAGTGGGTGTTATTATTGATGCACGTACTGGGTCAGCGTTTCGGTAACGAGATCTTCAAACTGGCTCATGTCTGTCAAATTGGCCTTAGACAATAAACCCTGTGTGAACATAATATCCACCTATGCACTTCGAACTGGCTGTGATAACATCTCCAAGATGGCTTTTGGGAAGAATTTGTAGATATGCTGCAAAGTTTACCCCCTGGAAGAACTAATACTTATATGGGCATATAGGAAGAAACAACACGCAATATGAATCAATGCATAGCGGGTTTGTATATGGGCAGAGAAATGCACAAAAATACAAATATTTGGCGCAACAGCTCTTTAAAGTGCCAGGGCCTAGCTTCTCGCAACCACTCCTGTTGTGTGCGTTATATTTTTCACACAAATGGAGGAGACCTACAGTTTAATGCCGAATCGGACCGGCGATTTGAGAAGCCTTTTCGTAACAACAATACTCTCGGATGTTTGTCAGACGCTCGCGAGAGAGAGAAATGCACAGGGATTCCAATTTTCTTAATGTGACTCAAGCATTTGGACTGGTAATCGTAAACAGCTTCTTTGCAAAACTCGAGAAACATTTAATCACCTGGCAAACATCAAAGCTCAGAATGGGTACGATTTTGTCGCTAGCATTCGTAGCTTTATTACCAGCCCTTTCTTCAATGCCAAGAGCGCTGATGATATGTGGAGAGGTTTACTGTACAAACGAGGCGACAAGGCAGACTACAGTGGCAAATAAAAAAACCGCTTTCAAAAAGTGGCAAGCGTTGAAAACACTCGAAGACTACCAGGCCTACAGAGAGGTAAAGAAGGAAGACTGCCGTTGCAATAGCCAAAAACTTAGCCATCGGGCAATTTTATGAAAACTTAAATGGCGCGGAAGAACACAAGGATATAGTATTTAAGTTGGGCAAATTTAGACTTGCTTGTGTTGATATGGAACGACTGGACGGCGGATCCTGTTGGATCTTCTTATTTGGCGATCTTGATCCAAAGGTTTTGCGAAGCTGGAAGGATCGGCTCGCATTGCCATCGTGCTGGAATCAGCTGTTGCTCCTGACAAATCTGTTTCTAACCCAACTGGCGAATTAGGATAATCCTTCATGGTCCTGATACCAATCATTTCATCCTCAGCTGTAACTGCATTCTCTGAAGATAGATTTATATTTCCTCCATTTGTGCTTTTGTTCTTCATCAGTTGTTGGCTATCTATGCTGAAATTAAGTCAGAAGTATTACGTTCAACATTAGTGTGTCTTATCTGATCTATATGCCTCCGGTATGGAACACCATCGACATTAACGATATAATGCCATCCCTTTTAAGACCTTCCCAAATTTCCATTTGCATTCTTTGTTCTGGTAATATCGAACCCTGAACACGATCCCCTAAATCAAAACTTCTTTTGCAATCCTCTAAGTCCGTTGTTTGATCAGTGTTGTGTTCTCGTTAAGTCCAACCTTGTACGAAGATTGAATTTAAGCATCATCTTTGCTGGGCTTTTCCAGGTCGCTGAGCTTCGCGTTTTTTTGTACTGCATTAGCAGTAGTTTGGTATGCATATCCCCCGAATTAATTACAGCTGAGCGTAACCCATTCTTAAGTGTCTGGATGAAACGCTCTGCCTGTCCGTTTGTAGATGGATAAGGATCCTGTTACTTCCTAGAACTATAGATGTAAAATTGGTTCCATTGTCCGAAACAATCTTCAGAGGAATGCCGAATCTAGCAAATAACTCTCTCATTGCCCGAATAGTATTGAAATTAGTTATTCGATTCATGGGAACAATCTCAAGCCATTTTGTTTTCGCGTCGACAACTACGAAGAAATATTTTTCCACGAATGGCCCAGCAAAATCAATGCGGCTTGCCACGGCTGCGCAGGTACCTCCCATGGATGAGTTGCAATCTTTGCTGGTTCCTTCAACACCCTTGCGCAGTCTCTGCAGCCTTTCAATAGTTCTTCAATGTACCTGTTGATTCCCTGCCAATAGCAATAGCTCCTTGCCAAAGACTTCATTTTAGTTATTCCTACCTGCACCGAATGTAGCTCAGTTAGTACCCGCGATCATAGGGAGCATGGGATTATCAATCTAATATATGCATTTTTCCTTTAACATCAGCTCATTTTACATATTTTTGTATGGTGTACCCTTCAAGCTAGCTCCTGTTTGTAGAAGAAGCCATAGCGAAGTCAGGCACTTGTCTCGCCTAGTTTCTCGGGCCACCTCTTCATTTGTAATGGGTAGGACTTCGTCCCACAGTTGATGTACTTCGTAGCTTTCATTTCCAAACCTAGCTAAGGGATTCCTAGAAAGGAAATCATCATTGGTGTGTTCCCTTATATTGTATTGTGTAGTCAAAGCCTCTTAGAAATTGAGCATAATGAAGCAGCCTCTGCGCTGTTAGTAATGATAAACCTTTATTCGGGCGGCTTATTATCTGTAATAAGTGTAAATTTCCTGCCGTAACAATGGTTAAAATGTGTATGTAGCCTCCAAAATATTACTGTTGCCTCCTTATCTAACTGGCTATAGTTGGATTCTGCCTTTGTTAGACTCCTTGACACGAAGGCAATTGGTCTTTCGCCTTTATTGGTTGTGTGCGACAAAATTGCAGATAAACCAAATGGGGAAGCGTCCATAGCCAAAATAAAAGGCAGGTTCGAGTCAAACGAAACCAACGCATTGTCACTCATCATTTCCTTCTAAATTGCATCAAAAACATGCTGACATTCCACAGACCAAAAATATTTCGTATCTTTCCTCAAAAGTTGTTAAAGTGGGTGTAATTTCGTAGAAAGGTCCGGTATAAACTTATGATAGTAATTAACCATTCCTAGGAATGAGCGTAGATGCTTTAAATTAGTAGGCGCGCGGTTCGATTTTCGTAAGTGCCTCGACTTCTTCTGTTGTTTTGTGTAACCCTTCCTTATCTATTTTATACCCGAGATATGCCACACACTTTTCAAAAAGGTTTGATGGATTTGAATGTAAGTAAATTTTTTGAAATTTTCCTAATAAAAGCATGCACCTATGCACCCATCACAATCAAGTCATCGAAGAACATGCAGTACCCTCGAGATTCTTAACTATGTTCTCATCCATACAACGCTGCCACAAATTTGGTGCGGTTTTAACCTCAAACATAGATTTTCGGACCTTGTAGAGCCCTTTTATACTGCTTCTTCTTCTTCTTCCTTTTATCAGCGAGGTTATGATCCGAAAACAAGGGATCATAACCCTACCCTGTTATGTCATCGCATTTGTCTGATCCAGGCGTTTATAGGCCTGCCTTTCCTACATCGCGATGTCTTTGAAACGTGCATTGATGTTGCCTTTTTAACAGAATTCAAATGATCTCTTCTTTGAACGTGGCAATACCAGCTGAGCCGGTCGCGCTCTATTTTTTGCACGATGGCTTTCTTGACGTGAAAGCTTCCACGGATCTTCGAACTTCTTATTCGATCAAGCTTTGTCACTCCTGCTGTCATGCGAAGCATCTTCATCTCAGCTGCCGTTAATTTACTCTCATACCTTTTGTAAATCGTCCAACATTGTGGACCGTATGTGAGCGCTGGGCGCACAACTGCGGTGTAGGGTCTTTCCTTCAACTTAGGGGGCATTTTTCTGTCACAAAAGATAGCGGAATTTTCTCGCCACTTCATCCACCCTACGCTTACGCGATGATGTATGTCGTCATCACAAGTTGCTTTGTTATTGATCATAGATCCCTGATATTTTAACTTTTCGCACTTGGGAAGCACTGTTCCATTCAAATAAATGTCTGGAATAGGCCTGAGTGGATCAGAGAACGGGCAGCACAAGTACTCTGTCTTTTTTTAACTAATGCGATACCCACTTCCCTCCAGAGCGTCCACCCACTCATCAAGTGCTCGCTGCAGTGATGTAGGATCCTCACTTATGATGGCACCGTCGTCAGCAAACAATAATTGATGTACCTTGGGATCCGTCACTTTACCTTCACGTAGATAGTCAAGAACTGTAATGAAGAGCAAAGGATTTAAAACGCTTCCCTGGTGCACCCCGACTTTGATTGGGAAGTCTTCGGTTACTCCAGCGGGGAATCTTACTCTCGTCTTTGCTCTTACGTACATGTCCATGATCATCGTCATATACATAGGTTTCTGGAAACCCTAGGTTTCTGGAAACCCTCGATGTCTTAGCGCCACCCATATCAAATCTGGTTGTTGTCTGTCGAATGCCTTTTCAAAGTCAACCAATACAATATGCAAATCCCTTAAGGAATCACGATGTTTTTCCATTATGATGCTTATACTTTGGATTGCATCTGTGGTTGATTTACCCGCGACAAACCCACACTGATCATCAGATAGCCGTATTATTTTTCGCAGTCGGCCACCTAATACCCGCTCAACGATCTTCATGGTGTGTGACATCAGCTTGATCGAACGGTAGTTATCACAGTTTCGCGTATCACCCTTCCCTTTGTATACAGGGAGAAGGTAACTTTCCCTCCATTGATTCGGCATTGGGTCACCTGTCACAAATTTGGAGATGAGAATTCTGAGTCATCTGAACCCGACGTCTCCCATCTTTTTCCAGAAGGGCATCTCGTCTGGCCCTTTTCGTTTCTTGGAGTATTTGACCGCCTCACTAACTTGTTCGACTGTAATGTCGGGTATTTCTTCACAGTTAGGGGTGGCTCTTGGAAAGTATAGCCGGGGAAACTGTTCATTCAAAAGTTCTTCACAATACTGCCGCTACCTCTGCAGAATTTTGTCGTCATCCACAAGAAGCTGGCCATGAGCATTGTTAATGAACTTTGGCGAACAAATCTCCTGAGCATTCCTCCTTCTTTGGGCGGCTATTTTGAAGATGATTGCGCTCTTGTTCATATTGTGTTTTCGCAGCTCCTGGATAGCCTGGTTTGCATCAACAACCGGGAAAGATATTTTCTCCAGCTCCCGATACAGGCCCTCCGTACTCTCTGCTTGAAGCTGGACGCACTTTTCTTCGCTTTTTTCTTGCAACATCTGTATTCCATTTCGAGGCGACTTTTTTCGTCATTATTATTAGAGGGGCAGTTTGACCAAGCTTGGAAAGCCGCTTTCTTCTCATTTATCACCTTCTTAGCTTCATCACTCCTTCCGTAAGGGGTACTCCCCTGAGTATCTCCGATAGTGCGAGATACCTTGGCCTGGTGCTCGACAGGAAACTGAACTGGAGACTAAACATCAACGAAAGAGTCAAAAAAGCCACGATAGCTTTTTACTCGTGCAATAGAATATTTGGGAAGACTTGGGGACCGAGCCCCAAAATCATCCTATGGATGTATACAGCTATAGTAAGGCCAATACTAACGTATGGCAGCCTTGTATGGTGGCAGGTAGCCAGCAAAATAAATAACCTAGCTGCTATCACAAAAGTACAAAGACTAGCGTGCATCGCCACAACCAGTGCGATGAGAACGACACCTACAGCAGGACTCGAGGCCATTCTCAATCTGCTTCCGCTAGACATCTTTATACAAGTATCGGCAGCCCATAGTGCCTTAAGATTAAGCCAAACAGATAGCTGGAGACCAAATGCAATGGGTCACACCACGATCCTGCAGAGATATCTAGGCAGTGTATCTAATACAGACTACTTAACGCCTTACCTAGACTTCTTAAGACCATTCTCTAGCACCTATCCGAGCAGGGAAGACTGGAAAAATGACAGAACGCCTAACGAGCGATCCTTAGCTGTTTACACCGATGGATCCAAAATGGAAATAGGTGTAGGCGCAGGCATCTTCTCTGAAACGCTTGGCCTCTCCATGTCAGCTCGGCTTCCGAACTACAGCAGCGTTTTCCAGGCGGAGGTCCTAGCAGTTACAATAGCAGCTCGTGAGACTGCGATGAGGGCAATACCACGAGAGGATATCACCTTTTTCATCGACAGCCAGGCAGCGATAAAAGCAATATCTGCTATAGAAATAAAATCGAAGCTTGTGAAGTGTTGTAGAGAAGAGCTCAAGGTTCTTGGAACACAGCACGAGGTAAGGCTCTGCTGGGTCCTTGGTCATGAAGGCATTCCAGGGAATGAGAAAGCCGATGAATTGGCTAGAGGTGGCTCAGCATTAAGCTCGGACCAATCCGACCCCTCGGTGTACATCCCGCCTTGCGCCCTTAAGCTCGTAGCAGGAAACAAAGCCATAACGGAGGCTAACAATAGGTGGACCTGTTTAGATACTTGTGTCACCACGAGGAAGCTGTGGCCCGCTTTTGACAGAGTAAGAACCAATAGACTCATACAGAGGCACAGAAAATCCCTCTCTACTCTAATTGGAGTCATTACGGGGCATAACACCATGCGGTACCACATGAAAAAACTACGTGTGACTAGCGAAGACCTTTGTAGAGGCTGCGGCGACGAGGAGGCTCAGGAGGACACCGCCCACTTTCTCTGTCATTGCCCAGGCCTCTATCATTTGAGAAATAAGATCCTTGGGCAACACTTCTTTGAGGATCTAGAAGAGTTGTCCAACAGACCAATAAATGACATCGCAAACTTCATCAAATCCTCTGGATGGTTTGTATCTAGGACACAGTGAGTACTTAGTTCTTTCTTTAGGATACTAACAAGACGGTATTTTTCCACGAGGTAGGGATTTCCTTTTTCTATCTCCTTTCCCCCCTTGGGTATCACAATGGGTCTATACTGACCTGAGTGTGGTGTGGAGGTTTTCTATCCCCCTACACCTGCCCACTTACCTAACCTAACCTAGCTTCATCACTCCACCACCATGTTTCTTTGGCGTGTTGGTGGTGGCGTTTTGAAGCTCCTAGCAGTGATTTGGCATTCTTTAAGCAAGGTCGCTGTAGGGAATCTCACATATTTTGTGCTCTGCACTCTTCATCCTCAGTTCCGTTGATGTCACACCATCATTTTTCATAACGAAAACAAAAGCCTTGCCTTTTTCTTTGTCCAGATTGTTTTATAATTTGCGCGCACTCAAGGGGTTATGAACATCCTTAACATGTTTACGCAGTGCGGGCGGCTTCAGCGAAACTCCGGGGGTGGTGTCCAGTAAGCTGGGGAGATTTTTGTTGTTATTTGCCTTTGCTTCCGATTCACAGTATTTTCTTCCCGATAATCGATGTCATAGGCAAATTATTGTCAACAGCGCGAAGAATTTTTCCAGCCATATGACCAAGCTGTTGCCTGATCAGTGTTATGCCTTCACAGTTTCCTTTTCTTTTGTGTTTTCATACAAATTACTGTTAGCAGGAGACGGTGTAGCTGAGCGATCGCCTCTCCTTGGATCACTTTGCAATCTTTTACCCGAGGCTTCATGAACTACCAAATGGTAGTCAATCTGGGTTTCATCTCCACCACTGCTGTAAGTGTAAGTTTAACATGATAAGACCGTGCGATTTGCACATGCTTAGGATGTCTTCACCAGGAAGGTTCCTGGTGCCGTATCCCAGTGCTCCATGACAGTCTTCGTAGTCTTCGCTTGTCTTCCCGACATGTCCATTCAAGTCTCCTCTACCAAACAGAAACTCTTCCTTTGGGATGTTCTTAAGGAGATTGTGGAAATCTAGCCAAAATGCATATTTATCTCTCTGATCGCACGCAATTTGAAAGCAGCTAACAAAGTACATATTTTTGAATTCCACTTCAAACTCCCGCCAAAAGATCCAAGTCCCCCATAACACCCAATTAAATATTGATCTCATCATTAATTCTTTATTCAATATTGACAACCCAGAACATTACTCTTTGCATACAAAATCCCGCCTTACTACTGAAAGAGTCTTGCAATATCGCCCAAAATCTCATTCATAAAACTTGGTTTTCCGCCGGAAACAAATCTCTGCTTATCAATGGTTTTGAATTTTAAAATGACCTTGCAAGACCTTATCAGACTGCGGTTGCATATGCAAATAATGAGTTTGACTTTTGCAAACAAACTCAAAACTATTTCTCGGACGGGTAAGCTCACCCTCAGTCTGTTGCTTTTCTGATAAAAAAAATTTGTACGCCTGCTGTATTTGCATAACGATAAAGTTGCCGCTAAGTTTACTTTTGACGAAAAAGCAAAATAAAAGGAAAGGAGGCGCGCACTCGAAAATTCATTCATAAATTATAATATTATGCGGTGTTTAAAGTATTTGACAAATATTGAACTCATGGCGGAGTGTGCCATTTGAACAACTAATCTGGGGTGTTCTACTGAATGGACATTACGAGGTGAATGCTATTTCTGTCGGATATCGATGGGTAAGAAAGCTTCAGATAAAGAACTAAATTGTTTAGCTTTTTATACTGTATAATAATAGGGGGGCTGTTGGTTAAAGTTGAAAAAAGGAAAAAGAAACACATGGACTAGCAAAGCCAAATTACGCCCCAGATATGATATACGTATATAGGTGTGAATGAGGTGCAACTGCACTGCGACTTTTGGCGTATCTGTTGTGCTCCCGAAACTAAGGCTCTAGTCGATAATATACTCGGTCTAGAGCACTTCCTCCAGTCCAGCTGCTTTTATGAATCTTAAGCGGATCCAGCGAAGGTAAATCCCTCTCTGATAGGAGACATGCACCTAGGTGATTTCTTTATTTGTGGATCAGTGCTTCGCATTCCGTAAGAAGGTGCGCTGATGTTTCTGCGAAGCCCCTGTAAAATCTGCAGTGTCCGTCTCCTTCTATTCCCAGTTTCCTAAGGTACTCCTTGAATGACCGGGTAACATGCCCATAATGATTTGATTTGGATACGTATAGCAAGAGAACAGTTCGAAACTGGCTTACCAAGTTCGGCGAAGGAGATATTTCGCTCGAAAATATGTCAAAAAGGTGAACCAGAGGAGGTTATTGATAATGAAGAACTTGCAGCAGCTGTTGCAGAATCTACCTACGATTGTTTTTAGCCCTGATGTGAGGTTCAAAGTCTCAGCTGCAACCATAAGTCGTCACCTATCAGCCATCGAAAAATTAAAACAACTATAGAGATGGGTGCCGCCCCGACGACGTTTGGAGGTTGCAATATCGTTGACTAACAGACACCATGTGGATCCTTTCTTGCATCTCGTCGTCACCTGCGACAAGAGTGGATCCTCTACGATAATCGGAAGAGGTCGGGAGAATAGATAGACGCGAGTGAGCTTCCCAGGGGACTTGCCAAGATAGACTTGCACCCCAAAAAGGTAATGGTGACAGTATGATGGACGAGTGAGGGTGTTCTCCATTATTCATTTCTCAAACGCACAGATACAATCACGACCGAGTCGTACTGTAGAGAAATCGATATAATCCACAACAAATTGAGCCAAAAACAGCCGCCACTGGTCGCATACTGCTGCATGATAATGCAAGACAACATACAGCACAGCCAATGTTCCTGAAGCTGGCGGAGTTGAGATATAAAATTTTCCCTTATTCGCTTTACTCACCAGACTTATTCCCGACCGATTACCACCTTTTCCGAAGTTTGGGCAATCGCCTCCAAAATAGACAGTTCATAAACCCAGATGCCCATAAAACAGGACTTTGAGGACTTCATGGCCCCAAAACTACTTTAACCACTCGGGGGGCATAGGGCGTCAACCACACCGGTGCGCTATCTTGTTCGGAGTTCTGCAACGCGTTTGAGCTGCCTCTAACTCATTCTTAAAGAGCTCGACTGCTCCTCAATCTAGTTCCGCTATTCTGCCTGCCTGGGTGAGCCGATAACACCACATGGCGTATTTCGTAATAGAGTTGTCTTCGCGCCGTAGGGTTTGTCCAATCCACTGCCACTTTCTCCTTCGTATAATAATGCTTATATGTTCTTGGCCCGTTCTCGTTCATTGGAGATACGGTTCGTCCAAAAAATCCTCAAGATGATCCTTAAGCATTTGTTTACGAAGACTTGCAACTTGCGTGTGTTAATGGTGTCTACCTTCTAAGTACTGCACCCATAAAGCAGCACCGATTCTACGATGGAACGGAATAGTCACAGCTTGGTTCTTAAGCTGATAACATTGCTTCTCCAGATTTTAGATAGCATTCCGAACGCAGCTTAAGCCTTCCCATTCTGCTGCACACATTCAGTTCGGTGCCACCGCAATTAGCAGAGACCACACTTCCTAAATAAAGAAAGTTATCAACTTTCTCGACTTCCTGTCCGGCAATGTTAAGTTGAGCGCGGTTGTTAGAAGAAGTGCTCAGGGTTTTTGTTTTGGCAGTGTTTATTTTTAGCCCCACTTTGTTTGCCTCAGCTCCTAGATTTTGGGCCATCAAACGAAGATCCATTATCCGATGTGAAAGTTAAAAAACATCGTCAGCGTAATCTAGATGTTTAAGGTAAGATGTCATAGTCCAGCGAATTCCATAGTTGCCTTCCGTCAATGCTGCACGGAGTACATCGCTGATAACCATCAAGAACAATAGTGGGGACAGTATGCACTCTTGACGTTCTCCACATTGGACTTCAAAATCCTCCGTCACCTTGCCATTGTGTAAGACGTGACACTTACCGCTCTCGTATGTAGCCTTTATAATAGCTATAAGTTTTCTCCTGCACAAGGCCAACCAGATAGCAACTCGATTCAAGCTGTTGAAAGCCTCCTTGAAGTCGATAAACAGCAAATGTAGCGGAGACCTGTACTCGACGCATTACTCTATTATGATCCGTAAGGTGTTGATGTGGTCGATGCAGGAGGATCCATCACGAAAGCCTGACTGTTCGACGTCGAGAGTTGGATTTAAATACTCTTTGATTCCTTCCAGAATTATTCTAGCTGTTATTTTGGCAACGACTGGAAGAACGCAAATACCTCTACAGTTTCCGCATTCCGTCAAGCTTCCTTTTTTCGGAAGTTTTATGATCATCCCCCTTTTCCACTCCTGTGGAAATTGTTCACTATCCCAAGCTCTCCGTATTAGAGGGCGCGGCAGATCTGCCGATGTATTTGGCGCTGCTTGAAACAATTCGCCAGGGATGCCATCAATACCCACCGACTTGTTCTTCTTAAGGGACTTGATTGCTGTTATTATTTCGGTTTAACTGGGAGGTACGGTGCGAATTCGGGAATTCGCTTCGAACTGCTCATTCGAATTCGAGATCATACCGCCATCATCTAAGTGGTTTAGCACTGTAGCAAAATATTTTCTCTCTATCTAGTGAGCTGGGGCCTTATTTTGTATTGCGTTGCTATAGCAAATGTATTCAAACTCCATTTCCAAGTAATTTAAGTGACGTTTGATAGATGTTTTGACAATCTAACTTTCGGAAATGTTTGAACAGAGAACCATACAAAATACCAATTCATTTTAGAATCGGATTACATTTCCGAATGGCAATCCGAATCCGAAAGCAGTACAAAATAAGGCCCTGGTCCTCATCCGAGATCAGAAGGTTACTGCCTAGGCTCTTCGCTGGGTGTTACTTGGAGTTCCGACCACCAGTGAGCTGCTTAGTGATGCTATCAGCAAACCTACTGTCGCACCTGCTCGCTACTTCTTTAGCCCTTGAAGCCATACAGTTGATGTGCTGACGTTTATCATGTCTCACACTACGCTGCACTTCTTTTTTCTTCGCACGGTATTGGGCTTCTAGCTCGGTTCTCTCTACTGCTGAGGCTGCTGCAATCCGAGCCTTGATTGCTGTACTCTCAACGATCCGTCTCTAGGTGTCTGCAGATAGCCATGCACGAAGGCTTTACCGACATAGGTGCGTGCCCCAGCCGTAAAAGCATTTGTCACAGCATTCCAGTGATTATCCATGCTCTCCTACATTGTGCTGCTGATTGCTTCTGCTTCTAATGCAAGTTGGTCCCTGCTGGTGGTCTCGGCTGCACGGGAGCTTTTCCGAGTACGCCTGGCTCTGCTCCAGACGCTTTGCTAAACTTACCTCCCCTTGATACTTATATCATGGGTTGTACTATCAAAGCCATCCATCGTCTTAGGCGGGGTGGTTTTTGGTATACTCCACACTGGAATTTTGATGAACTTGCACGACACTTATCTTACGACTCCGGTCTTATGGATATGCCGTCTGACGCAATGACACCAGAACTTCAGCTGATGTGCAAATTTAGAGTCGACTTTCGTTGCGTTCAGGAGTGGGTTCCGTCGTATTTTCACGGACGGTTCCAAAACCAATCAAGGGTCTGATGCTGGTGTCTTCGTGGAAGTCGACAACATTAGATTTCACTTTTCGTTAGGCAAATATGCGTCTTTTTTCCAAGCGGAAACTTATGCAATCCTAATGGCCATGAACTATGTTGTGAAGAACAGGGGGAAGGGACGTAGCCTTTGTGTCTGTGGTGACAGTTAGGCTGCGCTTAAGGCCTTGCTTAACCCTTTAACCACTTCCAAAATAGTTCGTGAAACCAAAAACTCTTTAAACTCGGTCGCAAGGTTGAATTCTCTGTCTCTTATCTGGGTCCCAGGTAACACTGGGATCTTGGGGAACGAGATCTCCGATGAGATTGCTAGACAAGGCTCAGAGGAGGGTTTCTCAGGTCCCGAACCCGCGTTGGGTGTCCCTGCGTCCTCGGTTAGGGTTTTCATTGACGATTGTGTATGGCATGGCTCTCCAGGATACAGGTTGACTAAACGTATGCTCCCGGACGTCTGTAAGAAATCAGCGGCATTCTTGCTGTCTCTCAGCAGAAAAGACTGTAGACGGCGTCTTGGCAGGCCACTTTGCTGTCGCCAAGCACCTTAACGTGCTGTGCCTGAGTGACACTACAATCTGCGACGTTTGTGGAGAGAGCGACGACACCGCGGAACATTATCTGTGTGAGGGTCCGGCCTTTGGTCGTATCAGGTGGCAGATCCTTGGTGCTGATGTGCTGAGTGGTGGTACTGTAAGCTCCTCATCACTGAAGTTCTTACTTGACTTTCTTAGGAAGACAAGGAAATTCTAATAAAATGGGTAAATCAGGGTTTGCTCTCTGGTAGTACAATGGACCAGTTGCGTCTGAGTGCTCCAGTCAAGCAAAAAAAAAAAAAAAGAAGATGGTCCCTGAATTGTTGGCGCACTTGGGGAACCTTGAGCCTGTCGGCATTAAACCTGGTAATGTTAGGTAAGTTTGAGTGGTTGCTATTGACGAGGGGGAAATTCCGGGGGTAGCGTTCAGATAACTGGGAGATTTTTGTTACTTTTTGTCTTTGCTTCTGAATCACAGTATTTTTTTTTCCGATAACCGGTGTCATAGTGGGCGCCGTGGCGTAAGTGGTTAGTGTGTCGGATCACTACGCATGAAGTTCCAAGTTCAAATCCCAGAAAACACCAAAAAGTTGTTTCACGGTCCCACCTCTCGCGAGCATCTGACAAACATCCGAGAGTATTGTTGTCACGAAAAAGCTTCTCAAATCGCCGTTCGGATTCGGCACTAAACTGTAGGTCCCTTCCATTCATGTGAAAAATATAACGCACACAACATGAGTGGTTGCGAGAAGCTAGGCCCTGGCACTTAAGGCGAATCATTTTCGACAGAGCGAGACATTTTTCCAGCCACATGACCAACCTACTGCCAGTTTTATGCCTTCGCAATAGTGTTCATACAACTTTTCGCAATTGATCGGACTGACTTTATATATTTCATGAGAAATAAATAAATGCTTGCTGACATCAGGATTTGAACCATGAACCATTAGCGTGGCAATTGACGACGTTACCACTACACTATTGCCACCCCTAATCCGTTCCTGTAGGATAGATTGCATACGTTTTAGCTGTCTTTCCTTGGTGAATGGTATCACAGTGGTTTTGCTAGGGTTCACTTTAGTTTAAAACATGGCGTTCCAAATTTTTGGCTAAAAAAATTGTATAACTGTATTTTAGGTAAAGGCCTGTTTTTAAAAATTTTCCGTTCTCCGGCTAGTAGACAGCCGAATTCGCTCAAAATTTATACGTGACCAATTTTTCATACATGCATGATGTACAGAGTTTTCGAAATAGATGTATATAATTGTTTCCTAAAATCCGAATGCGCTGCAGTTGAAAATAGTAACATACTCGCAGGTATGGATGGCTGCCGTCTAACCGCTTCAAAGTTCAAGTTCTCCACTGTAATGCCTTTTGATGGTACATCTTGCATCATATCCATGTCTTCTTTTGAGCGTCAGGTGGTAATATTATGGTTTTGAGTTTCTACTTCATCATTTGATACAATCAACACAAAACTCTCTGCAAGACCTACGCATATTGATTTCTTATATCCTGACGGTTACTTGCCACCATCATCATGACCTTGGCCTGTTGTTAGCGCCCATACAGATCCATTGTTTTCAATTCTCCTCTGTCCATCCATCCCTAAGGAATTCGATCCTCTCCAACGCAGAATAAACAAATCGAACAGATTGCGTCCGTTACAGAGGCCACCGCGACGGTGGCGGCTGCAGATCAACAACTTGGGTTTCGCAAATGTAAACACAGAATCTCACAAGGAGGAGTATCCTGCTTCTAGAATATCCCAGTTACGGTCCATTGTCTTTAGCTGGTAACATATGGTGCTGATTTTATTTTTTTATTGCCCTCGGCATAAACGATCCATTTTATACGTTAACGGTTTCACGCTACTGATTTTCGAGTGATTTCCCCAGAAATTCCTTTCGTCCTCATCGAGCATAAAAAAAAGTTCAAGTGGACCTGAGCTACCTAGTGGAAAGTGGCCGAGATTTTGGCGCGAGATTTGTTGGTCTTATTGGTTTCTAGTGTCAGTGTTGCACTTGCTCGGACGGACACAAACAAGTGTAACGAAGGAGATTAGGGGTAGTGCTTTGGTGTAGGGATTCCCTACACCGAGACTGTGTGGGTTATGTCATGTGCCACCGAGAGTGTGCGGGTAGGGGAAACACTTGTCGTGCGCTACCTGATGGTTTGTTGGGAGATTTTCTTTTGTAGGTGTGTCGGACAAGGGGTACTCTGTGATTATGTTGCACATAGGGATAACAAGTTCCTGTTGGATGTTTTTCAAATTTTGTTTTGATTATTTGTCCTTTGGGGGAAAACGTCAATGTAGGAAGAATTGTGATAGATATGTGGTTTGGAAAATGGTCTTTAATTTTCCCCGTTTCAAATTGGAAATTAAAGTACATGGGTTTTAGTTACCTAAATTGCCGATAGATGGAGCTGTAGGTGATCGTTATTTTTTTATTTATTTAGAAATATGGTTTGCTTGAGCGTTTTATATCACGTACTCCTCTCCTTTCTTCTGTTTCTAATTTTATTTTGAGATTGGGAATTTTTTTTTAAATTTCAGATTAAAGTAGCCGGTCTGCAGTATATATGTACATATATTTGAAATTGACGATGTAACGTGAATGTACTCATACTGCTTCTTTTTTTTTTTTTGGTTTCGCCAAGGGATACGTGGTAATCTTCTAAGGATACTAGAAGCCCGTGCGATTCGCACACCCGAATAATCGATGCCAGGAATGTGCCTATGTACTAATCCACACCCTGCACACTTCTACCACTCTTCCCGCGAGGCTGCAGTTAGGTATTACTTCGCGAGGCTAGTTAGCATGGGTATTCGTCTTGCATGAGCTGTTGCTGCTTCTGCTTCTGGTGTTTTTAGATGATGGGCTATGTCTATGTTCTCCAATGGGAGAACCGTCTGCACTGGAATATTTCGTGCTCCGTTGTTTCTTTTTCTTCTGGATATTCAGGGCAAAGCAGTGAGGGTGTCCAAATCTGTACAAGTACTTGCGATGTGTAAGGTGATAGTCACAGTCTCCGAGTTCGCGATTTGTCCAAATATCGATTCTTGGTATAAGTTTGTAGGTCCATCTGTCTTTTGTGGTACTGTCCTATTTGTTCTGCCAGCTGGCTAGTGATGTCGACCTTTCTTCTTCTTTTATTGTTCTCTCTGTAGCTGCACCTTCCGGACGGGGGAGTCTCCTTATGTAGACGAGGATATCGATGGGGACCATTCCGGCTATGACAAATGCTGCTTCATCCGAGTTTGTTCTAAATCCACTTATGATTCTTAGAGCATAAAGTCTATACCGAAGTGAGTTTATTTCGTATCGCCTTTGTTGTCAATGCCTTCGTCCACACCGAGGCTGCATAAAGGAGGACTGAGCTGACTACTCTTGAGAGTAGAATTCGCCTGTCGTAACCGGGCCCCCCGATACTTGGGAGGATCCTGCAGAACGCTGCCTGAATTCCCACAGTTTTTTTACTCAGAAATTTTAGAAGGCTCTTAAAGCTCAGCTGGTTGTCTAGCATCACACCAAGGTATTTGATGTCTTTTGACTATTTGGCTGGTTCCAACCTGGACGTTGACGTATTCTGGAACTTTTTTGTCTTGTTATATGGACGGCCTCTGTTTTATAGTCAGCCAGTTCCAGACCAGCTGTCGCCTTCCAGTTTTTAATGCAGCATATTGATTCACTTGTGTCTGTCTTTACCTCGTGGGTATATTTCGCAATGGGTACCACTGCGATATTATGAAATTCAATAATTTTTACTCCTTGCGGCAGAGTTAGTCGCAGAACTCCATCGTACAAGATGTTCCACTGGAGGGAGCCGAGTACGGAACCTTGTGAACTCCTACGGACACGTTGTAGGTAGTATTTCAAGCCCTCGTCGGTTTCATACCTCAGCTTTCTATTAGATAGTTCGCCACTATTTTTCACAGGTAGTATGAAGGGCCCAATCTGACTAATGTTCTCCTCATAAACGACCAGTCTACCGAGTTGAACGCATTTTTTATGTCCAACGTCACTATCGCGCAGTATTTTTTTAGTTTCAAAACGCCATCTTTCTTGCATCGATTCGTCTGCGATGGCTACTACCATCTTAATTGGGCTTACCGTTCAGCGAGATTTCCTAAATCCGAACTGCAGGTCGGATAGTGTATCTGCTAACGCAAGAAGTGTTTCGTAGATGATGCTCTCCAGGATTTTCCTCATTTTATCTAGGAGGCAGTTTGGGCGATATGAGGACGGTTTTCTGAGTGGCTTCTTTCCTTTAGGCAGGAGAACCAGCTGTTGCAATTTTCAAGGCTCGGAGACTTTTCTTTCAGACACTTTTGCAATGTTGCTTTGAAAATGTCTGGTCTCTTTTGAACAGCTATCTTTATTGCAATATTTGGTATGGCAATAGGTCCCGAGACGCTTTTCTGTCACCTACTCTTCTGCTTCCTCTGTTGTTTGTATCTCCTCTGCTTCTCGTACTGCTGTACCTTGTGAACGATGTGTGCAGCACTACAGCAACATAATTAAAATCGCTGGAGCAGTTCTTTATTTTATATGTTGCCAAGGTCTCAAAGAAGCTTATGGCTTAGTTTCTACGTGACTATTGACTGTCACATTGACTCATTATACATAGGGCGTCCATAACGTCATCCTGTTTGAACTGTTGCAAGAGGTTTTAACTCTTTTCAAATCGTTTCCAAGGTCGCTTATATTCCATCTCAACACGCGCTAAGCTTATTTAGGGCGACTTTATTAGGTAAACAGATCTGCAAACAATTGGTAGGAGGACTTTCTGGTTCCAGGAGTGGCTAGCGGTGGCGAATGGCTGTGGAATCGAGGTTAACTTGAGCTTGAAATGCATTTTAGAGTGCATACCACAAATTCTTCAGTTATTTAATAAAACTACCAAAATCGTGAAGTGAGCTGAATGGACTAACTGCAAGTCTGGATAAGAAATTCTGCGTTCTTGAAAGACGTATCAGGATTACTGCGTGGAACCACTTATAACTGGCTTAATCACAACCTATAGGAAAACTAATTTCCGCACGATAATGCATTTTGTTTTTGCCTAGGGGGTTGTCGGAAAATGCTAATGCGCATGAGAAACAATCCTGCTCTGTTTCAGGCAGTGTGAGACTCCTACTCACTAAAAAACCACCTTTAACCCCTTTTTTCTACTTGACACCATCCACTCCGGGACTGCTTATCTCATTTCTTGAGAGTAGTGTCGTTTTCTTTCCAATCTGGGGACCGGCCTTTTCATATTCGCCTCCTGGAGCGGGTTCATTCACTCTCGCCGGTAAGGCTTTTATCTGCTTTATGCATTTTCTGAGGGAATGTTTGCGTCCTCCTCTCTCTTTTTGGATCTGAGTACCGTCTCGATGAAAAAATATATTTTGTTCCACTTGCCCGTACTCGAGATCATCTTATCTAAAGTATTTTCTGGGGAAAAGTTATCTATTTCCGATTCCAATCTACTCCTCTGCTCTGTCCATCTGCTACAGACGGAAAACGTTTGGAAAGCGTCGTCTTCCAATGAGTCTCCATATTGGCAGGCTGCTCTCCCTACTTTATCCATCTTGTGGAGGTATCGGTTGAAATACCTATGTCCGGTTTAGAACTGGGTGACAAAGTAGTTCACTTCGCCGTGTTCCCGCTCTGTCCACCCCGTGACGTCTCTGATCAGCCTCGCGGTCCACCTCCCTCTCATTTCCGCGCTCAACCTCATTTGTTCCGCGGTCATCGTGGGACAGGTCGCCTGCGCTTCTAGTTTTTTTCAAAACAACCCTGTAGTCGATTCCTCAGGAGTCGCTGTTGATCTCCCGCCGAAGGTCCTCCCATTTTTGTTTCTTGCTCGAATTGATAGCCCTCTTGAGCTCGAATTTTGCGGATCTCAAGGTCTGGTTACCTTATGAAGAACGTTAATATCTCTTGAATTACCGAATTTTATTAATCCCACACACTCTATCACTACATCTTCCGGGAAGCAATCACTTCCAGATCCAGTTCTTATCCGGCAATGAAACTGATGTTAAGAAAGGTGGAATGTCTGCAGTCAACCACTCCGCCTTATTCACTGTGGTCTCATGATGTTCTTTAAAACTGCGAAGCAGTTCACCATCCATCTTTTGAGTTGATCTTCATCAGGGGTTAGTCATGAATCACCTGGATGGTTATATTGTACTTGCCAGTATCAGATGCTGTGAGATTGTAAAGACAGTCCTAGAGCCAAATTTATTTTGTGGTCTTTCAGCTTTCAGAGCAAGCATGCACACTCGTTTGTCATGGCTTGCGTCAGCATAATCGTCAACGTTCACCATCGTACCATCTATCACAGTAATCAAACCTCATGCCGGGGACTCTATTAAACATTGAAGCCCCCGTTTCTTTCAGCTTCATGTTGATCCACAGTATGATCTGACTATGTGGAGTTGCCATATTATTACCTTTCTTGTGTCGGAAGCTTGTGGATAAGTCCATTGGGTGAATCCTACAGAGCGACTACAGGCTGCAAAACCCCCTACGGTTTTGGTTTTACAGAAGAAATCAACAAAAGATCTCAAACCCGTTCGTCAATCTACTTATATGCATCATGTGACACTTCGCACCTTCATAACTTGATTTTATAATAGGCAGTCGAGCAGTTATACCACAGACAATCACAGCTATTCCCTGTTCAGTGAGAATAACAGCAGTGATCACAATCACAGTTTCACCTCTATTCGATGGCCTTTTGCCCTGGCATTCACCAGATACTAAAGAACTGGTCCAACAAGTTATGTCGGATTCTTAGCAACTAAAACTGCGGGAAGCAGGATTAGGTGTTGGGCTCACTCGTATACGTAGCCTGTTGCGCTGAGTTTCGTTGCCACTCCTGCCGGCGCTGCTTCGTCATAGTGGTTGTTATGGTGTCGCAACTGCATTCCAGCCATCCTCCGTGCTTATCACCTGCTTTATAAAGTTGTCTGGAGTTAAGTCAGCCACCAGGAGATGTCATCTTTGACTGTTGCCGTACAAGTTGGGCACAACGGGTTGTCATCGTGCCCAAATCTTGACATATAGATATGCATCCATGTCTTGTAAGCAATTGTACCAAATGGAAATTTAACTCCCTGCTTCCTTTTTGAGATATTCTGGGCATCCGCCTGCCTTTGTAAGATCCCATCTCCGCTGCCATGCTTGCAAACTTCTTACCCTTAGTGCTACCCACAGCATCGTAGGAATATGTTGGAGACGCGCTACATACTCAGTGATTCTGTACACTGCTTCTGCCTTTCTGTATGATTTCGTTTTCATAGCGCCGACTCATATTTGGGACACGTAGAGGATTATCGGCGCCGAAACTCTTGTTAAGAGTAGTTTCCTCATACATTTGGTATAATACTTGCCAGGGCAGCGGTTGCCTTTGCTACCTCTGTTTGTTTAAAAGTTTACCTCACCTTTATAGTAATGCCAAGGTACTTAAACTCCGGCTTTGGAATCATGGTTTAATCTTATGGTTGATCTTATAGTCTCCATTCCCGAGCTGTAAGGAAATCCACCTTTGAAGTTGTACTGCCTCGTAAAGCCAAGAACTATATGCAAGAGCAAAAGCGCTATGTGGCTTAGTGATTAGATTTGGTTAGTCATTCATAAGAAGTAGACCGAGTACAGTTCGTGAGAAGTTGAATCATGATAAATCGGTCTGATGTTTTTTTGGATGGCAAGCTTGATCACTCGACTACATACTATGTAGCTCAGCACAGGTCCAATGCGCCAGATATATATCAGATTTTGAGCTGCTTGTGCGGAAGGT
Organism: Brachypalpus laphriformis; assembly: GCA_945910035.1. Classification (NCBI taxonomy): domain Eukaryota; kingdom Metazoa; phylum Arthropoda; class Insecta; order Diptera; family Syrphidae; genus Brachypalpus; species Brachypalpus laphriformis. Next base: position 276,311,520 of record OX246754.1, on the reverse strand, counting down.
CCCAGTTCTTTCTGTATTTATGCCTGATTCTTGAAAGTTAAAAGAAATATTGAATGGCGGCACTCAACGCCTTTAAAAAGAGTCTGTCGCCTCGACTTCCTATGCCAATACCAATGCTCAAGCAAAAGATGTTTGGATCTTCTAGGGAACTCTTATTTGTCAGCTATCTTTTCTGGACACTTTTTCCCCATCATCCAATTCAAAATACTGAGGCTACATGTAGCAAGTTTTCTAGCCATGTTGTGTATACTGCCCGCGACAAGGATATGTACTTGTTTTCGAATTTAGATTCTGTCTGCCTCAAAGAAGGAGTGTTCCCGACCAGTGGGAGAAACAAAGATTGGTCCTCCTACCAAAAGGTAATAAACCACCGCAGGATTCCTCATTGCATATGGCTCTATGCATATTAGACATCACGGGGAAAATACCGGAGCGCATCATAAGTGATAGATTGGAGAGTGCGATCGATGAGGCAGGTGGCCTTGCAGATCGCCAGTATAGATTCCGTAAGGCACGTTGTACCGTCGACTCCATTGATGAACTTGTGAAAAAAGCCATCACAGGAAGACGATGGAAAGGCCAGAGTAAACAGTTCTGCGCAATCACCACGCTGGATGTGAAGAACACGTTAAACATCGCAAACTGGAGAAATATCCTGCGAACACTTACTACAAAGAGAGCACCTGCAGAAGATAATGACGGACTATCTCAGAAATAGAATACTGCACTACGGCACCGACGATGGAACGAGGTAGTATAACGGCAGAGGTGGTGTGCCCCAAGGCTCCGTATTAGGTCTGCTAATGTGGAGTCTAATGTTTGATGACGTCTTCAGACTTATCCGTAGAATCCCAAGGTCTTCGAAATAACAGACTTCGCCAACGACATAGCAATCATTGTAGTGACCAAACTTCTTGAGGAATTGGAGCATGACTGCAATGAAGCTATCGGTATGTTTCAAGACTTCCTAGTACGCATGGGCTAAAAACTTGCAGAGGAAAAGACAGAAGTAATGCTCATAAGCAGCAGGCGTGTCATGGAGACTATTAGAGTAACCGTGGGCTGTCACGTAATAGTTTCCAAACCATAGCTGAAGTACCTTATCATTACTACAATACATATAGTATAGCAATATGCGGCTGAGAAGGCAGCGTGGGCAACGCACGGCTGCCCTGGCAAGATTCATGGCAAATATCGGCGGACCAAAGAGACGACTGCTCTTATCAAGAGTTCCGGCATCGATAGTGTTCTACGGCTCCAAAATATGGGCTTGTACCACGAAGACGAAGTCATACAGAAGAAAGACGGAGACAGTTTATAGAATCAACGTTTTAAGAGTATGCAGCGCCTTGCGAACAACCTCCTACGACGCGGCATGTGTAGTGGCTGGCATTGTACCAATAGACCTTCTGACTAAAGAAGCCCAATGGAAATACCGTGGCAGCAGGACAGCGACATCAACTGCGACGAGTCGAAGTGTTTCTGAGGCACCACCAAAGACAGGTCTGAATAAATGGCGAGAGAGATGAGACCACTCAGATAAGACAGCTGGACGCAGAGATTGATCCCCAATATAAACGCTTGGATCAATAGGAAGCATGGGGAGCTGAATTTCTACCTGACCCAGATACTCCCTGGGAATGGCTGCTTCAGACCCTACCTCCACAGGTTTGGACTAGACGACAACCCTTATTCCCAACGTGCACGGAAGCAGTCCATAGGTTTGGACTAGATGACGACCCCTATTGCCCAACGTGCACGGAAGCAGTCGATGATGCGGAACATATCATGTTCCATTATCCACGATACTATGAAGAACGACTCATGTTGGTGAACAAACTGGGTGAGGACCTAACCCCAGACAACTTCATCAGACATATGATGAGCAGAGAAGATGCTTGGGAAGCAGTTAGCGGCACTGTAACAACCATTATGAAGGAGCAGCGTAGACAGGGGCGACAACGAAACGCAGCGCAGGAGGCTGCCTACATGAACAAGTCGAGTGCCTAAGGCCAAAGTCCTCCGACGAAATGCTTGATGACAGCGCCGCGAGGACTAGGGATACAAGGGGAGGTGGGTTTAGCGGGTGGAAATCTCACCCTGTCACTGAATACGGTCTCAGTTTTGTCTTTAAAAGATTCCTTCCGACGCAAAAAACAAAAAGAAAGATTCTGTGAGGAAAATTCGACATTACGACAAACATTGGACACAACAAGTGATCCTGTATGTGACCATATGCTCAGTCAACGAATTTGTGTCGATTTGGGTGCTGGCAATAAACGCTTCCTTGAAGAGAAGAAACGGCATTACCAAACAGTAGCGACGTAAAGTCCTCGCTTTATCCTGATGTCCACGTGTTCATTTTGGGCGATAATGTGTAAGCATTGACTGGAGAGAGATGTGTGGATTGTTATACGACCTTTGTAGCGTTGCCGACGTCTTTCGCCTTCAAAAGTGGGCAACATTGACAGTAGTCTAATCTAGACTTAAAAATATTAAACATGTCTTAGCTCCGAGTAGTATTTGATCTCCTTCACCAGGACTTCTCTAATTTATTACCTAACATGTTACGAAAAAATAAAAACGGACTTTCTTCTTCCGATTTTCTTCCGAGAATCCTTTTACTTTCTACCGAATTATTTGTTCAACTGTCCGAAAGAATTGTCAAATGTCACATTGTTCTAGGATCATAGAAGATTTGCGCGTATGTGATCGGAGACAATACCGGAGATGAGTCCTGTGACAACAATAAGGCTTTTCGCACATTTGGCATTCCAAATAATTTCACAATCTCAGTTTGCAAGGATACACCCGTTCCGATCATCTACATATGTATGTACGTGATTGCAACAAAAAAAAACCCAGCTAAGTAAATGTCCAGTGACAATAGTGCTCTATGCTCACTCTACCGGTCTTATCTCTCATTGACCATCTCGTAGGAGGTGGAATGCTTCTTACGAATGAGTAGTGTCCTGTCTAAAGAAATTACAACGAAACGTGCACATCCTACCGTCTGGCACTGAGTCCTTTTCTTCTACACTTGACAATATAAGCTCAAATCTAGTTAACTAAACAAAAGCTTCAGGCAAAACATTATTAAAACTGTTGAATAGATTGAAAGGACAAAGTCCTTTTGCAAAAGGTCTTACGATGGAGATAAGCACAGCGCGCCAAAAATAAGAAGAGATCTCTAGTCTCGGACAGAGAAAAATGAATTGCTTATCCTTATATTGTTTACTCATTTAATGAAGATAAGAAATCTTTTGCTGTCACTAAGGATACTCCTCTCCTGTCGTTGTTTTTGCGTTGAAATTGTTGTTATGTCTTAATCCTGATTAGAAGGGAAAGATACGAGGATGCCAAGTGTAGGCAATCGACCGCATACTGAGAGTACCTGCATAACCGACAATTTACATTTGGAAATCCATTTTGGCGAACCTTCTCAGGGGGAATTGCGCGCCAAAAAGACTTGGCACACAGATAAGTGGTTGAAGGATATTTTATCGTCGAGTCTATCATCACTTAGAGTGCACTCTCTGCTGGAGAATCGAATCGGTGTTGGTGATTGCGGATTCTGCTTGACTGTTATCTTGGAGAATGATGACGGGCATTTTATGTCCTTTTTTTGGAACTCAATGATGCTGTTAATTGGGAGATAGTCATGGTGCCGTGTGGCCGTGTGGCCGTGTGGCCTTTTGGCAGAATGTAAAGTGTCAAAGTGATTATTGCGATCTTTTCTTCCATTAATGATGGGTTATCTGTCGTTAAACTGTTGATAGCCCTCTAAGAGTGGTCGGAGATGGAACAAGCTGGATTTATCGGTGAGCAATCGAACCTGACTTTCGAAATACTTGTAGTCCCACCAGGATTGCCTCTGTCACCAAACCAGTGGACATTTTGCGCAACTCCATTATTCTATGCGATAATAGCCAAATATCGACAACATGGTCGAGGTTTTTTTTTTTTTTGGATAGGTTGTAACGGCTCCATTGGACTCCACAACTTCGCATTGACCAAGCGGTGTGCAACACATTATTAATCACTACCAGAAAGAGTAGTAGTGATAGTATGCAACCTTGCAAAACGTCGCTTCAAATCTCAAACTCATGTCCAACAATCTACTCATATGCATCATGTGACACTGCACACTTTCATAACATGCCTTTATAATAGGCACTCGAGCAGTTATATCACAGAACAATTACAACTGTTCCCTGCTCAGTAAGAAGAACAGAGTGATGACTAGCAGATCACAATCACTGTTTCACCTCTATCCGATGCCCTTATGTTGTTGTTGCAGCTACATAAATATTTGTGTTGTTGGGTTGCCGGTCAGTTATTTCAAGGCCCAGGAAAGTTATTTCAAGGCCCCAGATGGGACGGTTCCACAGAGCTTGCAGACGTAAAGTGGTGGGTTTGGCCAGACAGTTGTAAAAGTGTTGTGTGTTGTGCGGACCGTTCGTACAGTTTGGTCATCTCTCTTCGATGCTGGGGTCAACATGTGATTGGTAGCTATTTAGTATTTGGCACCATCCCGAAAGTAGTTGGGCTAAGATTGCCCTAGTTTGGTGTGGTACGTGACGTTCTTCATTGCCTTTGGAAGGAGGACGACCACCTAGGACAATGTTTGGGTGATCATTTCCTACTGCGCTAGCTACCCCCGTGTGGTGAATTCTTTTGTTAGCGTCCTTGTAGCGCTGGGGGTCGAAATGCTAAAGTTGAGTGTATACCGAGGTGGGTGCTGCAGCGTTGTTATAGGTTAGGATGCTCTCGTAGGTGGCAGGAGGAACTGTTGGGAGAGCGTGGTGCTGTGCTCTTTGATGGACTTTATTTTAGTCCCCGCGTGGAGGTGGTCTTCATGTGCCATCTAGCAGCAACCGGTGATAACTCGCATGACTGAGTTTTGCCACATTTGAAGCCGCCAATTTGTGTTGCTCAACTGTGGGGTCCAGATGGGAGCAGCATAATTCATGACGGATCGGCCGATCGCTTTATAGGTGCCTAGGAGAGTTTCTTTGTCTTTCCCCCAGGAACTGCCTGCCAGAGATTTTAGTACGTTGTTGTGTGATCTAAGGCGGTTGCGGATGTTTGATGCATGTGTGGAGGAAGTTAGCATGCTGTCAAAAGTGACTCCCAGAAATGTTGGCTGCGTGACTATAGTCATGCGTCGATCTACGTCTGCTATATCGAGATGTATCTTCACTTTCTTTGTCCAGGACGTGAACAGTGTGTCCCTGAATATTTCCGCTGTAGATTGCGTTTGCTGAAGAACTTCTACAACAGCTTAGTAGTTGTCTAGATCCATACACAGCTCAGGTATGTTTGGGCCCGAAGTGAGGATCGTGCAGTCGTCCGCATATGACACAAGATTCATACCGTCTGGTGGAGGAGGCAACTAAGAGATGTAGAAGTTAAACTGAGTGGGAGACTTGGTACGCCTTGTTTTACTTTCCTGTACTGCGGTCTCGTGTTCCGGAATTCTACGTAAGTTTTTCTGCCAAATCAATAATTGGATAACCATCGTTTCTTGGAGTTGGGCAACGTGCACTCCAGACTGGAGTCTCCAGTATGTCGTTAAGTATCGTGGCGTGATCCACAGTGTCAAATGCTTTTGACAGGTCCGGGGTGACGACGAATGTTCTGTGGCATGGTTGTCTTTGATTCAAGCCGTTGCTAACTTCATTCGCAATGATGTTTAGAGCCGAGGTGGTGCTGTGTCGTTTACGAAAACCATGTTGATGTTGCGCTAGAGTTAAATTCTTTTGTGTCCTGGTATCCACCAGAATTACGATTTTACTGTGCATGAGCAAACAATATTTGTAAGATATTGTAACAACATTGAGCGCATGGAGCATGGGGTTCAGCCAGTGAGAAGAACAGAAAACAACAGAGTGATGACTAGCAGTGATCACAATCACAGTTTCACCTTTATTCGATGCCATTGTGTCCTGTTATTCACCAGAATTTTGATTTTATTGTGCATGAGCAAGCAGTATTTGTAAGATATTACATCAGTGCGCGCATGGAGCACAGAGTTCAGCCTCCTTTTGTTCGAGTTAAGTGGTCTGAGGTAGTTATAGTAATCCTTCTTTGACATATAATTCCACACCGAACAGAGTATACCTAAACTATCTTTGGGGTTTTTTGAAGTATGTCTTTCCATCCATTGAATTGAATTGTTCGCTGTTTTTAATTCGCATATTAAATGCGCTTCTTCGGCGTAGGTACTCATAGTTCCTGTGATGATCGCAGAGGTATGGTATTATTTAAAATACGTGCAAATCAAGTATCATTTGATAAATGATGAACATTTGATTTGAGGTCATAAAAAGTACTGAAAACGTTCGTTAGAATGGTACTAGTTGTATACTTACATTCTTATGTCCTGCATCCCCTTGTGAGTCCTAGGGCCTCTACTATGCCTACGCGTCATCGTGTACAGTTTCTGGCTATGTGGCTGACCTTTCCCCAATTTTTCTCCAACTGCCGTGCCTCCTTCTCGACTGTTCCGCGCCATGTTCTCCTCAGACCGGCAGATAGTCTTTGTATTGTAGTCTTTGTAAATGTTTGTTAAATTAATCAATAAATATCAAATATCAAATAGGCCAGACTAGGCCCATTGTGGCACCAATGCATAGTAGCTGATTTAAGATTTTCTCTCAGTTTAAAGTAATATTCGTCACAAAATGCTTGCCCTTAAGCAGTACTGATAGCAAATAAAAAAAAAAAAAATTATTAAAATAAGATGCACGTGCACGCACGTTCCAGTATGTACCAGTGATACAAGCTGCTCTTGCATAACTTCGAAAGAGGTATACCGAGTTAGGTGCGCCATTTTTTTTTTGTATGCCCAGGTATTTTTCGTGGAGTATTGCAGGATACGCATGAATCACTTTTCGTTTAGATAACAACAAATGAGCAGTCCTCAATTTTGGAATCCCCAAAAATCCTACAAAAGGACATAATCTCCTTCGTTTTCTTCTGCTCCTGCACATGTTTTGCTCAACTTAATGACATTCGAGCTCATATTTCACAAAAAGACCAAAATAACCGTCGACCAGCAATCCTAATTAGGACCAATTTCAATTTGTGTTCCACATGGACCACAAATGAACCACCACCACCACCAGGTAACCAGTTGAAAAAGTTCTGCTTATCTTCCATTAAGTTATGATCCTCAGGATTAACTGACCGTTGATTATGTCAATTGATTAGACATCTAGTTTCTGATTGTTGTGCATTTTTTTGAATATCCTGCACAACCTGCCAACCCTGTTTACCTGCTGGACAAATAGAAAACTCCGGCACCGGTCGGTTGCCCATTTGCATGGACATCTATCATCTGTGCCGAAGGTTGTACACCGAACACAGGTGAACCGTAGATAATCCTTCTTCTGCTTGTCTTTGATAAAAGAGTTGCCTTTGTGTCCTTTCAGATTTACATGAATAGACAGATTAACGCCTTTGTTGTGGGTGGCACGGGATTTTGTGTCCTTTTGCACGGTTCCGTAAGAATGGAAATTTTTAATAAGAAATTATCGCACAACAATGGGACGTAATTTCCATAACAATGATCGGGGCCAGCAGGAGGCTGCTGTGATTCTTCTTCTCCCTGGATGGAGGTCCTTTTAGCGCCAAGTCGAATGTGGATTTTTTATGTTTTTCAATGCATTTTTGGCGCGAAGTGTCATGGCCTTCTAGGGTGATGATGTATGGCCTATGCGGGGGCATATTCAAAAAAAACGTTAGTGGAATTTAAATGAGAATTTAACCAATTATCTTACGGTATTTATCTTTATATTCTGTTTGTGATGAGTTTTTAATGATCTTGGTTGGGATTTTCGAACAGCGTGTATCCTGTCAGCATTGTCTTTGGACTGATGATGGGCATTGGTAAAATTTACAAAAGATATGTCTTTGATCATTAATAACGATGACCATGATGTTGATGTTGATAATGTGAACAGTTTCCTAAAAGTATCAGTTCTGTACGACTAGAAGTGAGACTGTGATTGCGATCGCATCAATCAACTGAGTAGGGAACAGTTGAGTAGTCAGTATAGTATAACTGCTCAGTTGTTAATTGTGACTTACTGCCTCGAATGTTACGGACGACTCCACACGAAACACACTCACTGCTTGCTCATTGTTCTCCACTAACATCGACCTACCAAACCGCAGTTTACATGCAGCGCAGTCGTCTCCTTAGCTTTTAGTCAAATCAAACTTTGTATTTTTTTTTTTTTTTTTTTTTTTTTTTTTTTTTTTCCGAGGGTAGGTGAAAATCTTCAACAAGACACTATGAGGATCGACAGCGCGTGCTCATAGTAGTGTGGGATTCTTACCCACTAAAAAACCTCCCTTCAAAACAGACTTGTTTTTATTTTTACTACAACTAAGTATTCGACTTATCAAGTAGTTTTCGTTTCGCGAAATAATGACGTTTTGCAGGTAGCTTCCCATTAGAAGTTCCTGCTAGCTCCGCAGTTTAGACGCGGTTACTTAACGCGCTAAGTCTAAAGGTTTGGTTCTTTGTAGACGGCGAAGTAAATTTCTTTCATCCAAAACTTGGAGGACTGTTATATTAGCGTGACTTTCTAGTCGACTTTTATGCTTTCTCGCGTAGTTTTTGATTTCGTCTTCGATTGTTTTAATGCCAAGATCTCTGTGGATATCGCTATTTCTGATATACCATGGCGCATTAACAATACCCCTTAGCACTTTGTTCTCAAAGGTTTGTAAAATTTGGATGTTACTTATTTTGGTACAACCCCAGAGTTGTATACCATATGTCCATACAGGCTTTAGCACCTGCTTATATAAAAGCAGTTTGTTATATATATTAAGCTTGGAATATTTTCCAAGTAACCAATACATTTCTCTATATTTATTATCTAATTCTTTGCGTTTTTTCTTTACGTGCGTTTTCCATTTCAGCTTTGTATCAAGTGTCATTCCAAGATACTTAGCCTCGTTTGCAAACGGGATTTGAACCGAGTTCGAATAGATCGGCAAGTTATTTATTTTCCTATAAGTAAAATTTACATGAACAGATTTGGTCTCGTTGAGTGCGATTCGCCAAATCTTTGTCCATTCATTTACTCTATTCAAAGCTTCTTGCAGTTTTTCTGTAGTATCTTCGACCGTTTTACCTACTGTCAAGATAGCAGTGTCGTCGGCAAATGTAGCTAGCTCAGTGCCTTCTACTTGCGGTATATCACCAGTGTATAATAGATATAAGACTGGACCAAGAACGCTTCCTTGCGGCACCCCAGCCATTATTTCCTTAAAATCAGAATATTCGTTTCCACATTTGACGCGGAATAACCTATTCGTAAGGTAGTTCTTCAAAATGTTATATAGGTGCTCTGGCAGAACTTGTCGTAATTTAAACTTTAAGCCTTCGTGCCAGACCTTGTCAAAGGCTTGAGAAGCGTCAAGGAATACGCTTGAACAAATCTTTTTTTCTTCAAGTGATTTTTCGATTACATGTGTTATACGATGTACTTGTTCAGCTGTAGAATGCTTACTTCTGAATCCGAATTGATGATCCGGGATGAGATGCCCTTCTTCTATTACCGGCTGTATTCGCCTAACCAATATTCTCTCAAACACTTTGGATATAATTGGAAGAAGCGAAATCGGCCTATAAGACGTTTTTTCATTCGGCGGTTTTCCAGGCTTAAGGACCATTATAACTTCGGCGACTTTCCATTGACTGGGAACATATTCTAGTCTAATCGCGGCGTTTATAATAAACAGAAGCTTAATTAGAGCTTTTCTTGGTAGTGCTTTAAGAACTTCTCCCGTAATTAGGTCGTATCCAGGAGCTTTCTTAGGTTTAAGTTTCTTTATTTCTTCCTTAAGTTCGGTAAGCGTTGCATTTCTTATTACGCTATTGTCTATATACGACGTATTTATATTTTCAATAAGAGCTTGTCCATCAAACGGTTTGAAAGTTTCTTCCAGGTGGGCGGCAAAAACTTGCGCTTTTTCTTTATCATGCCTGGCCCATTCGTCTTGATTTTTCCTAATTGGCGCGGCTTGAATTTCAGGTTTTTTAATACCTTTTATAGCCTTCCAAAGCGAATAGTTAGAATCTTTTTCTGCCGTTAAGCTTTCTAGGTAAGTTTGTATTTGATTATTCTTAAGGTCTTTAATAGATCTTTTTAGTGAGTTGCACAAGCGGTTAAGATGGGCTTTATGTTGCGGAGCCCGAGTTTGTTGCCATCTTTTACGCGCTTTTCTCTTCTCCTTAATCATCTCTTTTATTTCCTGCGGATAAGTTTGAATGTAACTGGCCGGGGTTCTCTTTGGTTTGGGAGTATTCTTCCACGCGGCATCCTGTAAGATTTCGACGAAGCGATCTACTTCAACTTCAAGTTCATAGGGCGTTTTAAGTGATACGCTCAGCTCAATATTTGCTTCAATATCTTTTTTAAAGCCATCCCAATTAGTTTTAGCGCCGGTTAATCTGGCCGGTCGTACTTTTTTAATCAGAGCTTCGCTTATCGTCATAATGATTGGAGAATGATCAGAGGAAAGATCAAAGCGTTCTTCAACTTTTATACAGTTGCCAGATATTCCTTTAACAACAAAGAAATCAATCAGATCTGGTATCTTATTTCTATCAGTCGGCCAATATGTTGGTTTACCCGTCGAGTAAAAATCACAACTGTATTGCATACCCGCATTATAAAGCTTTCTCCCTTTCTGAGAGGCGTACCTTGAGCCCCAGAAGGGGTGTTTCGCGTTGAAGTCACCACCAATAATAAAATTTGGTTTAAGGAAGTTGAAGATGTTTGTGAAATCACTTTCTTCAAGTTTACATCGCAGTGGACAATATATAGACGAAATGTTGAAGGCAAAATGTCTATTTCTAACGCGTACCGTGCTTACTTGCATTGCTTCTAATTCAATCTTTATTTCTGCAGAGTGTTCGATAGATTCTTTTATAAACAAGGATGATCCGCCTCTGGCTCTTTCCGATGGGTGAAAGGCGTGATACACGCTATATCCCCTTATCTTAATATTCGATTGCTTTGTCAGATGAGTTTCACAGACTAAGCATATATCAATATCTTTTTCTCGTATAAATATTTCTAACTCGTCGAGTCTTTGTATGAGCCCGTTGGCGTTCCAAGTAAGAATTTTAAGCGTTTCTTTCATATTCTGGTTGAAGTGCGCGTGTTATGAATGTTGTTTTCTAGTGCAACTAGTCTCTCGAAAATTAGTTTATTTGTTTTGCATTGCTCTTCAAGTTTCGCGAGAATTAGGGAAAAAACATTGGATACATGATCTTCTGAACTACCTCTATCACCATTTTTCAATGTCGCAACTTGAGTAGGAGTCTTTACATTAAAGTTTGGACGGTTTCTTGCTTTGATCTCCCGTGAGTTGTCGGTCGTGTACGTACTCTTAACTGTCTTCGCCGCTTGAGCATAAGACTGCACGCCAATATTCGGAGATTTTGCTTCTGTCACCTTATCTCTATTACTTTCGGATTTTTTATCATTAACCGATCTTAAGTTAATATTGACGGATTTTCTATCTTTCGCTGCTTTTTTCGTAGCTATTTTGGGTCTGTTCTTGATTGGTTTCATATTCGAACGCATCGAATTTTTTAGCGTATCGCGCCGTTTTTGGAGCTCTTTCGCCACTTCGCAACCTCGATAGTTCGCAGGATGTTTTCCTTTGCAGTTTGTACAGGTGGCTGGTGTTTGCTTATTTAGATGACACTCTTCCGAGAGATGTTTGCCTGCGCATTTAACGCATCGCGGCTCTTTCTGGCAGTAAGTCTGCGTATGATTGAAGCCTTGACAGCGCTTACACTGCGGGATCGATCTGGAGCTCTTACGCATAGGTTCGATTTTGACCACGATGTTAAGAATAGTCTTGATACCAAATATAATATCTTTATTTTCGTCTTTATCAAAACTAAGCATGAATAGTGGAAGTCCGCGCTTTACCAATTTTTCATGATCTCCCTCCGACTGTTGCTTCTCCTTCTTGATAATATTGACGGCATCAAACTTTGTATTGAACACCCTGTTTCTTGCACTGAGTACGGCATCATAGGACATAGTTGTGCTTGTGATTGTAACTGCTTTTGTTCTATTATATAACTGCTCAACTGCCCAGTATTCAGGGTAGTCCATACCAAGTTAAAAGCTTCAGTTGTGACTGTGATTGTTCTATTGCTCAAAGTAGGTGAATACTAAATCGTATTGTATAGGAAAGCTCCCCATGTTGTTGCAGCTAGTGTCTGGATTATGTTGTTGCGGGTTTTGAGTTTTGCTGCAGTATTCGTAAGGTGATGTTTAAATGACAACATTCGATCCAACGGTACCTCAAGATTTTGGTGTGAAATTGTGGTTCAGCTGAACGTCGTTGAAAGACACTGACAGTTTTGTTTGCACAAGCTTGTAGTTAAGGTGGAAACAGGTTACTTCCGTTTTGCTCATGCTTGTGCACAGGCGCTGAGTGTTGAAAGCTCCCCAGTAAGGGTTGATTCCGTATTGGGTTTGTTTTTGAGTCGTCTGGTTATCACGAGGTCGTCAGCGTACTTAAATTTTTTTTTGAGGTCGTTTCTGGGTAGTCATGAATATATAAATTGAAAAGCAAGGGTGCTAATACTAATCCTTGAGGAAGGCGATTATAACGATACGATGATTGGGGCCCAAGTGCACTGCGACCTATAGGATCTATTGTGCTGCCCCAATGGTTAAACAGAGTTAAAAATTAAGGCTCTTGATAAACCTCAATAATGTCTTCGGTTCCATGTTCCATATATCCGCTGGGCCCATCGAGACCAACGTTAGATAGAGTAATTGTTTCTTTGCGCCCCCTGGACATTCACAAAGAATGTGTTCTGCTGTCTCTCTTTGTTTCCCGCAGAGTCTGCACATGGCCGCATCTGAAAGTTTCATTTTATTTAGATGGTACCTGAGTGGACAGTATCCGTTTAGGTAGCCCGTTAGAGTTCGCAAATCGTCTTTGCTTAGTTCAAGTAGCTTGCTAGCTCTATTTCTGTTGGGGCTTATGCACTTCTTCGCTTGTCCTAGGTCCTTTTGATTAGCCCAGTGTTCGGCGAGTCCTTTAGCTTCCTATTTTGTTACTGTGGAGTGAATATCACTGGGTGGTACCCCGAAGTAGGGTTCAGGGCCGATGAGTGGGCGGCCAGCGCCTCTCCTCGCCAGGCAGTCTGCTCGTTCGTTCCCCTCAGAATTTTCGTGTCAAGGAATCGATGCTACGGTAACATGATTTATGGATACGAGGTTATCAAAGAGGTCAAGACAGTCTTACACGAGCTTTGACCCTACCGTATAGGAATTAAGGGTCTTAGCGCTGCCTGGCTGTCTAAATAGATAAGGATGTGGGTATATACAAAGAATACAAAGTTCTATCGCATGGACTTCTGCTTGGAAGATGGTAGGTGATTTACCAAGCGCTGCCGCACGCTGAAAGTTGGGACCATAGACCCCAGTTCCGGTATTGCCATTTTCCAATTTGAAGCCATCTGTGCACCAGATTTGTGCGTTGGGTGGTGTCTCGCGAGCGTCTGACAAACATCCGAGAGTATTGTTGTCACGAAAAAGCTTCTCAAATCGCCGTTCGGACTCGGCATTAAACTGTAGGTCCCTTCCATTCGTGTGAAAAATATAACGCACACAACATGAGTGGTTGCGAGAAGCTAGGCCCTGGCACTTTAAAGAGCTGTTGCGCCAGATATTTGTTTTTTTTTTTGGTGTCTTGAGACCTTTGTTTCTCCATTCTTGACGGTCACTTCGAATTTCCTGGAGAACCGAAATCTCTTAAGTATCATATCTGGAATCTTGACAAGGTGCAAGGATAGTTTTTCTAGGGATGGTGGTTAGGCCCTTGGTTCTACATAATTTTGATATCAAATTGAGGATACCTTGCATTATTTCAGACATGATGTTTTCGAATTTGCCCACAACGCTGATGACGACATCATCTGCGTATCCCTGTACTCTGTAACCAGATTTCGTTAGTAGCTCTAGGAGTTCGTCTATAACTAAGGTCCAGAGCAGAGGAGACAGTACTCTCCCCTGCGGACAGCATCTGGTGGCTATAATAGTCTACAGCGATCCTCCGCACTCTAGCTTTATTTTTTTGCGTTGTAGCAGGATAGAATCCAGTTTATGATCAGGGCTGCGATACCTTTCTGGGTCATAGCCTTGTTTATTGCTTCATACGAAGTGTTGCCTAAAGTTCCCTGTATGTCACCCACAAAGAGCGGTTTCTTTTGCATCCAGGGTTTCGTTCATTTGTGAAAGCAGGCTGTGAATAATGGTCTCTGTGGATTTGCCAGGTTGGTATGCAAATTGGTGTGCATGTAATGGATCAAGAATAAGGAACGTATCCCTTATGTAGTGATCAACGATTTTGTTCATAGTTTTTAGGAGATAGGAGCTGAAGCTGATGGGACGGTATGATTTGGGCAATTGTTTCGCCGGCTTTGGTATAAAGACTACCCTAACCTCTGTCTAACGGTTTGGTATGTAGCCTTGTGTTTGGCTGGATCTGAATATCCGTAGAAGGGAACGAGTCAATAATACCTGTCCTTGTTGTAGGAGGCAGGGAAAGACGCCATCTTCACCTGGTGATTTAAATGGACTGAAAGTGGAGAGAGCCCATTTTATATTGTTGGCGGTAAAGATTTTACTCGGTAGGCTATAGTCCTGTCTAGAGAAGTGGAGAACAAGGTTCCTTAATTGTGCTGGAGAGACCACACTATCGGGGATGCGTACCGGGAAGAGAATGTCAAGTAAAATTTGACAGGTCTCCTCAGGACTGCCTGTGAACTCGCCGTTCTGTTTCCTTAAAGAACCGATGTAGTTCGAGTGGCTCTGTTCTAGGGCTTTCTGCAGTCGTGCCGCCACTGGGAAGCTTTAAATTTTCCTACAGTGGGATTTCCAAGAGTCTCGTTTAGCTTTACGGAGTTCTTTATTGAAATTGCTAGAGCTTCTTTGTAACGGCACCAGTCGCCATTATGCTTGGCTCTATTGAATAGTTTTCTTGCTTCCCGCCTAATGCTTTCGAGATGCTTACTCCACCAGGGGACATCTCGACGGATCTTCTTCTTCACAGCCGCCTTCATAAGCGTCGGAAATAATTTTTCTGAAGTGTCATTCCAGTACTGGACTAGTGCTTATCGGGACCGTTGTGCGGTTAAGATCTGCCCCGAGAAGACAGCGATATATTTCCCAATTTTTGGATCTAGGGTTTCTGTAAGAAGCAGTGTTTTTGTGTGAGGTTTCGAGGTCAAACCTTATATGATTATGATCCGACATGGAGACCTCGTTGGACACATGCCAGTTGGTGATAGTGTTATAAATGAAAGGACTGGCCAAAGTGAGATCCAGTACATCTTGTCGAATGACATTCATAAAAGTAGTAACTCTTCCCCTGTTTACCATGTTGTTGTTTGGACATATATATTCAAAAAGCAACTCACCTCTTTTGTTTTTGGGGCCATTATTAAGTTTTCTCGTCCGGTTATGTGTTTCGTTGAGAAAAACTTGGAATGATCTGTCGCTTAGTATGGTGTTTAAAACGGTTGCCAATTTGGTACTGTACATGGTACGACTTGGAGAAGTTTGCAGATCAGACTGTCCCTCCAGATTGTGTCGTACGCGGCCGTTAAATCAATAAATGCTACGGATGTTTTAAGGTTCGCTTGGTGTTAACACTTAGCCTGTGCAACTGCGCCTAAATCCAGAGTGTTCCATAGGTACTACTGCATTGATGGGAGATTCGATTGTGTTGTATATTAACCTTTCGAAAAGCTCGTATACAACACTAAGGAGTGCAATCGGACGGTAGCTTTCTAGTTTGTTTCTTGGCTATCCGGGTTTCAATAACGCAATGACATTGGATTTTTTTTTTTTTTAATTTGGCGGGAAAGTTCCCTGTTTTCAAGATGTTTGAATAGAAGCGCGAAAGCCATAGCTTGAACTGTGTGCCACTGTGCAGAAGAAATTCTGGAAATATGCTATCAAAGACAGCAGGGCAGCTTCGACTTCCTTAAGGGGGAAATGCCTTGAAAACTCTGCAACCTGTTGTGACCCTATTTTCAGTGACTTGAGTTTCTTTTTGATTGATCTGCTTTCTTGTTTATCGGAAAGAGGTTTGGAAAGCTTTACAATTCTATCGGTAATCGAATTTGGCTGATTGAGAGCTTCGGGACAGCTGTTGTAGTACTGTTTCCAAGCTTACGGAGCAAGCTCCATAAGACTGGAATGTCTAAAGTGCCTTGTTGAGGGTCTTAAGTAGCTCATCTGCAGCCGTGGGCTCGCCGTTGCCCTCAAATTCTTTGTAAAGACGATCACTTTCGTCAGACCATCCGGGAATATATGTATTGTTTTCGATAACCTCTCGGTATGTGCTTCTTCGCAGTGGAAACGATGATACCGACAAGACGCTTGTAGTTGTGTGCTATGGGCTGAACCCATCTTATATTTGCATCAATTCAATTTCAATTCAATTCAATTTGTTTATTTTCAATGTACAAGTAAGACTGAGTCTTTTATAGTACTAACAATGTTAGTAGTACAGCAGTAGTACAGTCTAGTTTCTTGAGGAATAAATGTCACCGACTGACATAATTTGCGAAGACCACCATAGATTCGGCGAACAATGTAGTTTATGTGGTTACTGCAGGTCTCCGCTCTGGATCCTCCTGTGCCGACCACATCAACACCCTGCGGATTATCATCGAACAGTGTGTTGAATATCGATCGCCACTGCACCTGCTGTTCATCGATTTTGAGAAGGCGTTCGATAGTGTCAACAGGGAGTTTATTTGGCGTGCCTTACGCAGGAGAGGTATTCCCGATAAACTAATTGCTATTATCAAGGCTACATATGAAGGCTCCAAATGTCACGTTCTGCACAGGGGGAGGTTGTCTGAGGAATTTGAGATGCAAAGTGGGGTAAGCTGTATCCTTTCACCAATATTATTCCTATTGGTGATTAGCGATGTGCTCGTGCAGCTTTGTCGACGGGAAACGGAGGAATTCGATGGACTCTTACATCTCAACTGAAACATCTTGACAAACGATGTATGGTATGCTTACTCTCCCACAGAATTATGGACCTCCACTAAATGACAGCAGATGTGGAGAGGGAGGCAGGTGTCGTCGGACTGAAAATTAATACGACAAAAACTAAAATTATCAGCCTTGGAACTAACTCATCGGCACCTTTGGTCGTAATTGCAGCTTACGAAAGTGAGATCAGGGTTGTAGTTCTTTTGCTAGCGTCTAGAGTGAAAGGACCCAGCATTCTTTGCGTCAAAAAAGAGGTCGAGGTGATTTATGTCGGTTCATTCAATTGACTTGAGGCTATTTAGGTCGCTGTCGGCATATGTCCAAGAGGTATGGTGGCTATTAAAGTTACCATTGTATACTGCTGGATGGTCAAAGTGTGGTATAATATTTGGTGGCCAGAACGTGTTTGGTGGTTTGACTTTGGTAACATGTGTTCCAGCTATATCAACGGTTATAATGAATATATTGTCTGTGAAACTTTGTAGTATAAACCTTGCATTTTCAATACAATTTCTTAAATGCGTGTATGTCTAGGAAAAGCAATACTCGTCATGCATATGTATAAGATAATGGTCACAATCCGACGCTTTTTGGTGATCCTGTCGAGGATTTTACGAATTCAAGAAACAGCGTATCTCACCCTTTTAATACTCGAAACGTATTTGCTCTAGCTCTCATCGTTTTTCTGGCAAATGGCCACGATATCGTACCTATTGAGCGATATTAAATGAGGCTTTCAGAAACTCTCCTAAATAAATTGTTTAGCATTAGAAGCCCTCCACTCCTAAAGTGGTACTACTACCTGCAGTGGAGAGGACAGCAGGTCGATCCTGTTGCTCCATGCTAAGGTATGCTGCAGGAATTCCTGCGTACTCCTGCTTGCCAAGTATCCAGCTGCTTTTAGGAGATCCTTACTCGCTTAGAATGACAAATGCCTACTCCCATGGATCATGGATCCTGGGGTGCGGTTGAGAAGCTACAGGATATCGAATCGGTAAAATAAAATCTGCTTCCGGAATGTTGTGCAATCAATGTTGAAATATTTTAAACACTTTTTGACTGAACCTCATCTCGAAAGTTCAACTTGGTACAATTTTCGCAATCGATACGCATGAATGAACCGAAAAAGAGAAAGAACCAACATTTTCTCAAAAACCTGCCGCCAAAGATGCCGACCACCAATGGACAACAATTTGCACAATAAATTGACAAATTGTTCCATCACCTGTGCTCACATTCGAATAGACTCTTTCTTACGTCAAAAAAAAAACTTCCGAAATCTTTTATTCTTCTTCACAATCCAACCGCAAGTCACACTGCTCAGTCACCAAGAAGTCACCGACCACGACGACAAGACTATTAATTTGCATAGTTCAAATCAATCCGACGTGTCTTGTGGTCAAGCCCACTGACGATGATGGGTCATCATGCCTGTCTGTCACTGTGCAGCATCATTATTCCCATTATCACTGGTTTCGACCACAAAACATCCATTAGGCATCCCAAAACGAAACGACAACACCGACCACCGACCATCGGCCATTGACCATTTCGTCGACCATTAAAGAGTAGCGAAAAGGATTCCTTTTTTGTGACCGACGAGCGCGCAGTTACCACTGGCCACCATGCTGGCTCCAGCATAATCAGACTCCGATGTGTGCATCCTTTTTAGATGCTAATAAAAATTAATGACGTTTTCTCTCTCGTCGTCTTCGGGCGTCGTCATTGCCGTCGTCGTGTGCTTATAGTTAGTGTTGGACGTTATGGTTATTTGTGGTCAATCAGTGCTGAGGGTAGACCGGGTTTTTTTTATATTCACCACAAAATTGCCAATACACCTGAGGGATGATGGTATTTTCTCGCCGGACAAAATCAATTCTTCACAGAGTTGCTGGAGATTAAAAAAAAATAAAATAAGAATACAAGGATACAAGGATTTGTGGTCGATTTGACGCAGGTTCAGGTTTGAATCGGCAACGTAAGGCTATGTCGTTGCTCTTCCTTCATGATGAGGGTGCATGCCTTAAACCTGCTGGGCAGAATCGTCCAATAAATAAAATAGATTGCAGTGAAATCCGTTGAAGGGTCCTTCTTCAGAAAATTTGAACAATTAATGAGCGATTAGTTAAGGACTATTCGGTTCCATAAACTTGCGTAGTTACTAGTTAAGATATGGTATACAAGACAAGTTGACGAGTGGAGAGAGCTGTAGTAAATTGAAATAAATCCTTATCCCTATACATATTGGAATTGTACCTCCGATGATCCCATGTGCTGCAGAGAGCTTGGGCAAGCTCTAGACACCAAATAACATACATACTCTCGGACTCCTTGACTGTATCCTTCAAAGAGGTAGAAGTGAAGACACAATCATCCTGCGCACTATTAGAGAGCACTACTTATTAGCGAGGCTTCTAAAAGAAGACACATAACTTCCTTTGACGGGAAAGTGCCTCAACTATACGTAGGTGTGTTGGCAAGAGTTCAGCTACCCCTCGGACCAAGAGTCCCACAACTATATGTAGTGCTTCATTCGCCAGTAGTGGTTGGAGTTTAATAGCGACAATCTTAAGAAAAATGAGCACACACTGCATATCCACAAGCTTTAAGATACACACAACCGGAAGGTTGGAGTAGGCTCCATCATTGACATCACCAATGGAAAGACAGGGGTCGAATCGCATCCTCCGTCAACGGATGACTGGCGACGTAATTTGTATTGTTGGTGGATCTAGCAACAACATACATACAAATTACGTGACGAGTTGTTCGTTCACAGAGAACGCACTCGACCCCAGATCTTTCAATAAGGATGCATTCGAAGAGATATTGAACGGTGATCTAACCCTAAGTGGAGCGGCGAAAATCCTCGTGTTTCATCTTACAGCCACTACAACACTGCGTATGATACATCAATGCCTAGAAGAACAAACAGCAGGAAGACATTACCGTGTTACTGGTGGAACGAGGAAATAAGGACACTTCGGGTAAAACGCCTACAAGCCCGCACAAAGTCCAGCGATGAAGGCGGAGATCGGATTTCTAACAATGCCTGGACACCCTTAGACTGGTAAGACGTAGATGTAGATGAAGACGTATATTGTTGAGGGGTGCAAGTGCACTGCGACCTATAAAAGATCTATTGTGCCCCCCTTACTAAGCCTCTAGCCGATGATATACTCGGTCTAGAGCACTTCCTCCAGACCAGCTGCTACAGCAAACCGGAGTATCTTCAGTGGATCCAGCGAAGGTAAATCCGTTTCTGATAGGAGGTAGGCACCAAGGTGATTCCTTCTTTTGTGGATCAGTGCTTCGCATTCCATAAGAAGGTGCGCTGGTGTTTCTGCGAAGTCCCTGCAGAATCTGCAGCGTCCGTCTCCCCCCCTCTATTCCCCGTTTCCTAAGGTGCTCCTTAAGTCTGCAGTGACCTGTTAACATGCCCGCCAAGATGCGAAGCCGATTCTTACTAACTCTTAGGCAGGCTCTGCTTCTATTCTGGTTGTATTTCCCCAGAAGTTCCTTTGCCTGTCTTATTTGGGGGATATCGTCCCAATGTTTGGCCCATTTGTTCTCTTCTTCTTTCCTTAAGTCTTCCCTTATTTTGTGGGGTCCTATCCCACAGAAGGGTTCTGGTCCAAGGAAAGGCGTGTCTGATCCGTTTCTAGCTAGTTCATCAGCTGCTTCGTTCCCCTCTACTCCTACATGTCCTGGTACCCAGTAGAGAGTTACTTTGTTTGTTTCTCCCAGTTTGTTGATCCTGGTGAGACATTCCCATACCAGTTTGGATCTGAGCGGCTTGGCTGTCTGATAGTATCGCGATGTCCTGCCCGCGGTATTTCCTGTCTAAGTTGAATTGCGCACATCTTTCGATCGCGTGAACTTCTGCTTGAAATATACTGGGGAATATTCCCAGTGATTCTGAGTATCTAGTCCTGGGCCCGTACACTCCTGCCCCAGTGCCAGTAGATGTTTTCGATCCATCTGTGTACAATTTAATTGCGCTTTGTTTGAGTTGGTATTTATCGGATTCGCTGCTCCAATCTCTTTTGTTGCTCAGCTTTGAGTCAAATTTCCTTTCAAAGCAGTATTTCTTGACCATATCATCTCTGGGCCAGTCCAGAAGCGGCACCGATTTGAATAGGGTTACTCGCTCTTTATTTGCGACGCATGTTCCTTTCCCGATGCCCTCTTTGCTGATTCCTAAAATGGTCTCCTTGGCGATTCGCTCTAGCACTATGTGTAGTGGAGGTATCCCTACGATCACTTCTAGAGCTGCTGTGGGACAGGTTCGCATGGCTCCTGTTATACATATACAGGCTAATCTTTGCACTTTGTTGAGGGATGTCCTCGTCGTGGTTAGTCTAGATCTGTTGACCCATGCCACTGCCCCGTAAGTGATGATGGGTCTTACTATCATCAGATACATGCACCTCAGTGTGGCTGGGCTACAACTCCAGGTCTTTCCTGAAATGTTTTTGCACACCATAAGTGCTCTGGTGGCTTTGGTTACCACAGTTTCTACATGTTCTCTCCAGAGGAGTTTGCTGTCTAGTGTTAGACCTAGATACTTGACCTGTTTCTGTGGGACAACTCTGATCACTTCCAACAGGATGGGTTGCATACGCTTTAACTGTCTTTTCTTGGTGAAGGGTATCACAGTGGTTTTGGTAGGGTTCACTCTGAGTCCTACCATTTTACACCACTTCTGTGTGATTCGTAGACCCCTCTGATAGATTTCGCATAGCGTTTCTTCAAATTTTCCTCTTGCAACAATGACTATATGGTCGGCGTACCCCTGGCACGTAATGCCGGCACCTGTCAATTTGTGCAGTAGTTCATCTGCTACAAGGCTCCACATCAATGGTGATAATACCCCTCCTTGTGGACAGCCTCTAGTGGTGCTTATTGTGATGGTTTTTTGACCCACCTCTATCTCAGCAGTCCTAGTTCTTAGCATCTCACACATCCAATTACTTGTGGTGTGATTTACTCCTTTTATTTCGAGACCCCCCCTAATTGCTTCATGGGAGGTGTTATCGAAGGCTCCTTCGATGTCTAGAAATGCGCATACTGTTGTTTCCTTGCTCTCCAGTGTATCCTGAACCCAACTTGTCAGCTGGTAGAGCGCAGTTTCGGTGGATCTTCCTGCTCTGTAGGCATGTTGATTGTGGTGGAGAGGTATTCTTTCCAGCACAGTCATTCTTAGGTGATTATCTATGACCTTTTCTAGCGTCTTTAACATGAATGAGGTCAAGCTGATGGGTCTAAAGGATTTTGGTAAAGTGGTGTCGCTTTTTCCCACTTTTGGAATGACTATGACCTTTGCCCTTCTCCATATTCTTGGTATATGCCCAAGTGCGACGCTGCTTCTCAATAGTCCTAGGAGGTGTGGCATAATGATTTCCTGGCCTTGTTGTAGTAGGGCAGGGAATATTCCGTCCGCTCCCGGTGCTTTAAACGGCTGGAAGGTGTTCAGAGCCCAACTTAGCCTTTGATTCGTGCAGATGTCTCTTGCCATCGCCCAGTCCTCTCTCCTGGGCCTTTTATGTCTTCCTAGTACATCTGTGCTGCTGTAGATTGAGCTACCCGGGAAGTGTGTCTCTAATAGTAGAAGGGCCCTCTGCTCTTCATCTTCGGTATAGCTGCCATCTTGCTTTTTCAGTGAGCCTGGCGCGCCTGCTTTCTCCGTAGCCAGTGCTTTATGTAACCTGGCCGCTGCAGGGGTTGACGTTATGTTCTCACAGAATGCTCTGAAGCTATTTCTTTTAGCTTTTCTGGTTTCCAAGTTGTATCTTGTTAATTGCTCGGTGTATGTTTGCCTGTCTCCGTCACGCTTTGCTTTATTAAAGAGCTTGCGCACCTTTGATCTTAGGTCTACTAGCGTTTTGTTCCACCAGGGAATGTCCTTCGCATCTTTGATCGCCCTGTTAACCACTTCTACGTTGTTTTCCAGTTCTGGGAAGTGGCTCGCCGTTTTCTTTCGTTTCACATTTATTAGGTTCCACTCGAGTGTAGACCTATATCGGTCCCAGTCAGTTTTGCGGGGGTTTCTTTTCGGGGTAACCTCCTTACTGAGACCTTCTTGGCACGTTGATGAGTAACGATAGTCAAGGAGGTGACAAAAAAGTAGACGGTAACCCTGTTCATAGGACCGAAGCCCTTGTACGGTATGGACATTCGAAAAAAGGGATCGACCAGAACTAAGGCAAGAAAATACATTCGTAGGAAGTTCCTATAGAAGAGGATCTAAGATCCGAATCTGCCTAACCAGAAAATAGACCTAGTTCCTTACGGGACACTATAAGCTCTGTGGACGCCCTAGAAAATTGGGAATGGAAACCAGATTCAGTAATGAAACTAAAGAGCCTCTGGACCACATTTTAAGGAACTGTGAGGTACTGACTTGTAGCAGACTTACCAGTTACAGAATAAAGAGGAGAAGATTTCCTAAACCCAGTTTGGGCCCTTTGTGTTGCTGGATTTGTTTTTGCTCGAGAATGGCGTCGGTTAGCGCAGAGAAGGGGCGCAATGGATATTTTAGGTCGCAGTATACCTATTTATACGTATATAGTCGTGAGATATTCGCACTTCTCTTGTCGACTCGTCACAATTTTTATGAAACAGACCCAAGGTGTTCTTAAGTTTTGGAAAAAAAAAACGCCCAAGATTAGGCTCCGGAGTTTCCAAATTAGTATCCTTCCTAGAAGTATCCACAACTTATGGTTTGAGCCCACTCTGTATGTGCCGTCCTTAACACAGTTTCTTTTCAGTTCTTCTCTGTTCCATGAGCGAATTACATTCTCCTGATTCTCTGAACTTTATCACAAAATAAAACAATTAAGCAGCACTGTTTGGCATGGCTCTATGACTCATGGAACGCCCCTTGAATAAATCTGATAACTCATCGAAGGAAAGACAAACATCTGCTCTTACATTAGAACGTTGCAACTATCGTTAATTATGATTACTTTTTCTGGCCAACCAGTTTGCTGGTTCGAAGATATTCAAGATTTATTACAACTCACCCCGTCACTCGAGCAGATATGGGGTGTCACTTCTGTGTGAGGACTTGATTGGTACCACCACCATATCTGAACCGCACACTATCGTCATCATAGTCATTATCATATTGCACGTTACATGAATCCGTTTTGATGGAGAGTCGATGTAATTTCATGGTTTTTCTCTGAGGTGGGGTGTAACAGCTAGTTTTGGAACCTGAATGTTGTAAAGCTATAAAGGTTCTAAGGTACACCGGTTTTTTTTGTTTTGTTGCATAGGAGTAATGATATGCTACCATCACCCCGCATAACGCTTATCTTTGGATTTTCTAGTCGTAAAGTGGTTTCGAGAACACGTGTCATTCGACAAAAGATAAAAATGAGAAAATAAACAAACGGGTTGGTGTCGGTTGAAGTAATAAATGAAAATTTCTTGTTTATACCCCCTGGAGTAGAAAGTTTTGAATTTAAATTTTATTGTTCTATGGGAGAGCTAAGCTTAAGCTGTTTGGAAAAGAGCCAAGTCGAGTTGTTAGAAAATTCTTCTCTAATTTATGATTACAGATAGACAGTGTTTTCAGGAAGAAGAATGTTAAATAGAAGTTCAAGTTGCATATGAACTTTCAGTGAATTGCTAAACGGCCAACTAACCGAAGAATTGGAGGCTCTACCAATACAAGACAAAGACTCCATGCTGCCGCCACCGAGTATGGAAGAGGTTCGATCTACCGTAAAAGATGCAAACCTAGTAAATGCAAACGACACCGGTGATTTGTCCCTTGTGACAAGATAATTATCTGGTTTAAAAGTTGTGAACATTTACAAACCACCGAATACCCCCTGGTACACCGACATGCTTTCCGTTTACCAACACCCAGCAATCTATGCTGGAGATTTTAACAGTCACACATACGTTGGTGATGGGATGGAAGCATTGGGCTAAAGCAAATCGCTTAACACTTATTATTGATGCCAATGACAGAGGCACCTTTTACTCAAGAAGATGGTGTAGGAGTTTAAATCCCGATTTGCTACATCGGACCAAAGATCGCAACAGATATCCAGACAAATTTTACCCGACTTCTCCCACAGCCAACATCGTCCAGTTGCCCTAGATGCCGGCGTAAAAATCTCGTTAGTGATCTCCACC
This sequence comes from Brachypalpus laphriformis, assembly GCA_945910035.1. Lineage (NCBI taxonomy): Eukaryota > Metazoa > Arthropoda > Insecta > Diptera > Syrphidae > Brachypalpus > Brachypalpus laphriformis. Next base: position 276,286,294 of record OX246754.1, on the reverse strand, counting down.
CCTTGACCTAGGTGGAACTCCAATAAAGCATCTTGGCATAACTTCGCATTAGAGATGAACTCTCGCTTTGCGCTATTCGCTGATTCCCCCCGACGCTCAAGAACTACGAGAGATTCATCGATATCGTAAGAAATACACTTTTACGGATGGAGTGCTGAAAGCGGCAGAATTCTCGCGAAACGGTGATCATGAAGTTGCAGAAGAACTACTACAGTCGCTTGATAGAACACGCCTGAATCTTTGGAAGAAAACCACTTCTTCTTCTTCTTATATTCTCTAACCCCTCGGGGGACATAGGGCGTCAACCACGCCTGCGCTCCATCGTGTTCGGAGTTCTGCAACGCGTTTGAGCTGCCCCCAACTCATTCTTAAAGAGCTCGATTCCTCCTCAACTGTTCTGCGCCACGTTTGCCTAATGCGTCCCACTATTCTGCCTGCCTGGGTGAGCGGATTCCACTGTATGGCGTATTTCGCAATGGAGTTGTCTTCGCGCCGTAGGCTGTGTCCAATCCATTGCCACTTTCTTCTTCGTATAGCAATGCTTATAGGTTCTTGGCCCGTTCTCAGAGTTGTTCGTTAGAGATGCGGTTCGGCCAAAAAATCCTCAAGATGATTCTTAAGCATTTGTTTACGAAGACTTGCAGCTTGCGTGTGTTAATGGTGTCCACCTTCCAGGTACTGCACCCATAAAGCAGCACTGATTCTACGTTGGAGCGGAACAGCCGTAGCTTGGTTCTTAAGCTGATAACATTGCTTCTCCAGATTTTGGATAGCATTCTGAACGCAGCTTTAGCCTTCCCGATTCTGCTGCATACATCCAGTTCGATGCCACCGCGATTAGCCGAGACGACACTTCCTAAATATCGAAAGTTATCAATTTTCTCGACTTGCTTTCCGGCAATGTTAAGTTGAGCGCGGTTGTTAGAAGAAGTGCCCAGGCCTTTTGTTTTGGCTGTGTTTATTTTAGCCCCACTTTGTTTGCCTCAGCTCCTAGATTTTGGGCCATCAAATGAAGATCCATTATCCGATGTGAAAGTAGACAAACATCGTCAGCGTAATCTAGGTGTTTAAGGTAAGATGTCATCGTCCAACGAATTCCATAATTAGCTTCCGTCAATGCTGCACGGAGTACATTGCTGATAACCACCAAGAACAATAGTGGGGACAGTATGCAAAATGACGTACTCCATTTTGGACTTCAAAATCCTCCGACACCTTACCATTTTGCACGACGTGACACTTACCGCCCTCGTATGAAGTCTTGATAATAGCTATAAGTTTTTCTGGAATGCCTCTTCTGCGCAAGGCCAACCAGATAGCATCTCGATTCAAGCTATCGAAAGCCTTCTCGAATTCGATAAACAGTAAATGTAGCGGAGACCTATACTCAACGCATTGTTCGATTATGATCCGTAAGGTGTTTATGTGGTCGATGCAGGAGAATCCAGCGCGAAAGCCTGCCTGTTCGACATCGAGAGTTGAATCTAAATGTTCTTTAATTCGTTCTAGAATTATTCTAGCTATTATTTTGGCTACAGCTGGAAGAACGCAAATACTTCTCCAGTTACCGCACTCCATCAAGTTACACTTCCTTGGAAGCTTAATGATCATCCCCCTTTTCCACTCCTGTGGAAATTGTTCACTATCCCAAGTTCTCCGTATTAGCGGATGCAGCAAATCTGCCGATGTATTTGGCGCCGCTTGAAATAGCTCGGCAGGGATGCCATCAATACCCACCGCTTTGTTTTTCTTGAGGGACTTGATTGCTGTTATTATTTCAGTTTTACTGGGAGGTACGGTGCGAATTCGGGAATTTGTTGCTTCGAACTGCTCATTCGAATTCAAGATCATACCGCCATCGTCGAAGTGATTTAGCACTGTAACAAAATGTTCTCTCCATCTAGTGAGCTGATCCTCATCCGAAATTAGAAGGTTACCATCTAGACTCTTCACTGGATGTTGTTTGGAGTTTCGACCACCAATGAGCTCCTTAGTGAGTCCTACTGTCGCACCTACTCGCTGCTTCTTCAGCCCTTGAGGTCAGTGAATCGATATATTGACGTTTGTCACATCGTAGCACTACGCTGCACTTCTTTCTTCTTCGCACGGTATTGGGCTTCAAGCTCGGTTCTCTCTACTGCTGAGGCCGCTGCAATCCGAGCCTTGATTGCTCTACGCTCATCGATCCGTCTCCAGGTGTCTGTAGAAAGCCATGTGCGGTGGAGTTTCTGCTTTTTACCGACATACGTGCGTGCCCCAGTCGCAAAAGCATTTTTCACAGCACTCCAGTGGTCATCCATGTTCTCTTGCAATATGCTGCTGATTGCTTCTGCTTCTAAGGCAAGATGGTCCCTGAACTGTTGGCGCACTTGGGGAACCTTGAGCCTGTCGATATTAAACCTGGTGATGTTAAGTAGGTTTGAGCGGTTGCTGTTGACGGATGCAGTACGAAGTCGTAAATGAGCTACCATAAGATGGTGATCTCGTTCTTGTCCGACGTCAGCTTCACGTCTGTTTCGAGCGTCAAGGAGACAATTTCTAATGCGGCGACTAATCGCAATGTGGTCGATCTGATTGGATGTTCGTTGCGTATCAGTAGAGACTCAACTGATCTTATGGCAGGTGTTATGCTTAAACAGCGTACCTCCGATGACTAGGCGGTTGGTATTGCAGACGTCCACAAACCGCTCACCATTGTCATTACGGTCTCCCACGCCATGAACTCCCATCACGTGCTTAAGCATGGTGTTGTCGCAACCTACCTTGGCATTGAGATCTCCCATTACCATTACGATGTCCCCATTAGGCGTTTGGTTGTAGGCGGCGCCTAAGTGGCTATAAAAATCATCCTTTTCATCCTCAGTCGCGTCTAGAGTCGGAGCATAACACTGTATGATGGTAATTTTTCTAACTCTGCTCTGGAACCTAGCCGTCAATATCGGGTCACTATGGGGTTTCCAGGATATGAGGCTACTACGTGCTGCTGGTGTTAGCATGAGTCCTACGCCAGAACTCCGTGCACTTCCACCTGGTTTACCAGAGTAGAGCATCACAGTGCTTTTTGTTGGGGAGATGTATTCCCCAGCATCGTACCATCTTATCTCGCTTAGCCCTAAGATGTCGATTTTATACCGTGCGAATTCGCGCTCCAATTGGAGGAATCTGGCGTTAAAAGGCCCTTCCTTGAGTGAGTCCAGGAAGGTCTTAACGTTCCAGAATCCGATCGTTGTCCGTGTCCGATAGCCAAAGGTCGTCAACAAATTATCCGTCCTTATCCAAGGCGATTGTTTCCGTTTCGGAGCAATAGTTTGTTTTACGGTTGCGGCTCGCTGGGCCACAGACCCACCGACACTTATCCTGTTTCTTTGCGCAGGAAGCTCGCCATTCGTCCTCTCCCGTTCGCAATTTGCGAAGAAATTCCCAGACGACACCACGAGGAGGTGGGAGTAGGGCTTACTAACAGAGCTGCTGGGTTTTCTGCTGCAGTGGCTCCTCGTTACTTAGCGGAGCAGCACCTATCGGGAGATGCTGCCCCTACGAGGCCTTTGTTAGTCGTTTGCCATCCAAAGAAGAAATTTTACGCGGGTATAATTTTACTAAGGCGCTTCTACCCACTTCTTAGCTTCCCTTATTTAAAAAAAATACACAATTTCTTAAAGCCTGGAAAACTGCATGAAAATCAGGGACGTTGCACCGTTTGTAAGCCAGGTTTCGTTGTTTTATGGCTTCCTGTATTTTAGGTGTAAACCATGTGACAGTATTTGTTCGCATATATTTTGTTTTTATCGAAACGTGTGAGCTATAGAGATGACGTATGGCATTTGGCATGAAATCAATTTGATCACCAGCAGAAGTCATAAAATAAACTTCTTGCCAATTCACCTACAGAACGTCCTCTTCCAGCTAATTCAAGTTGATCCTCCTAAGATTCCTATACAAAAATTTGCTTGACCCATTATTACTTATCTCAACTAAGTGGTGATCAGAGAGGTAGCTTCTGCTTTAGTAACAAACTTAACATTTATACAGTCATGGATGTATATTGCCACTCCACCGCCGACACGGTTTTCCCTATCAGCTTGATATAACTTGTAGCCATTGATATCATTTATAACAATGAGAAAGTCGGGTTGAAACCAAGTTTCAGATACACACACTATGTCAATTAAAACATTACGTGCAGTCGTACATATTTACATTAAAATTATCCCCAATTCTACAAATGCATCCAAGTGTTTGAATGCCCTCTTAACATCGATATTACCTTCGCGACCTGCTGAAGTTCAACATAAAAAAAAAAGAAAATAAGTCAATGCTCAGAATGCACAGACAACACAGCTTGGTTTGAAGTGGGTCTATCCAAAGAGAACTCATGGTTACCAACATAATTGAGCTGCATAGTTCATTACACCCATAGGAAGAGTACTTGAAACCCTTGAATCAATTCAATCACTGCATTCAAAAGAAAACCTCTATCACGATTCATTAAAACACAATTATCTACAATTAGTGATGGTGTATTGCATACAGAGATACAATCCTTCAATCAAATGTGGTAAATTGTTAAGTAATGTATCTCCCTTTCCCAATCAAATTAAATGCTTTCATCTAATAATTGTGGGCTGTGTCGATAGAACTATTCCAAACGAAACCAAACCACCACCATTAAATTTTCTTCATAAAAATATGTGCAAAGAGAGTGGGCCCTATAATCCAACCTTATGGTGAACCACTATTTCCTCATATCTTTCCCTCCCACACGTACAAAATTACATAATTAAATGACGCCATACACCAACGTAATCCTGTCAACAATTATCTCACCTCTCCACCCTGCAGCAGCACTCGTGCACTGTCAGAAAGCGCACATGTGGGCGTCTAAACTTCATTTCTCTCACGCCTGCCCATTTCGCGTGCAACTCACGCCTTTCCTCGTCGTAACGTCTGCGAAATTCCACTTTTTGGCGCTCTGCGCTTTCATAGTCACTTTCGTTCGTTTTTTCTCCGTTATCTGGCAAAAGGGCACCACAACTAAAAGCAATAAAACGAACCAAGGAATGGACCAAAAGAACCGGCTTATCCAAGCACACGTATGTTTACGTTCCCATAATCCCAGCACTCCTAACAACGAACGAGTGGAGAAGATTACCCCCCGCCCAAACTCAAACCCAATCGCTCCATCTAAGAGCTCCATTCATCCAGACGACTAAGCAACACTTTGCGTCCCGCATTAGGTTCTGAACTTGTTCTGCCAGATAGATTCCGACCGTTGGAGGTACGAAAGGAAGCACCAAAACAGATTTGATAACGTATTTTATTTTCCTGGGTGGGGGCTCACCTCCAACGTTGTTGGTTGTGTAATGGATGGGCTTGCCCATGACCTGGCTTTTGCCTGCGATGCTCTAACACACAGAACTGATATTGGTAATCGATAACAGATATTAATTTAACGAACAACTTGATGGTAGTCTTTGGCGTTTGCCTCAGCGAAAGAGGGGAACTCGTGACAAATTAATTTGCGTTGCCATAAATTTGGAGAATCATTCTCTAAGTTGACAACCTGCCATCAATGGTTTCGGGAACCTCAGAGGAATATTCAAATGGAATTCTTTGGAAGTGAACTGTCTGGAGGATTGTCTGGGCTATTGAAAAGGATTAAGCGCTCATTTGAATACAATGGAGGCAGACGGAATATACAGAACCATTTTATGAAGTAGTCGTGACAGTCATGGGTTTGTTGTATGCGATTCTTGAAGGAATGTGGATTGGATTGGAATTTCATGCAATAAGCTTTGGAATACTGCCTATGAATTATTATTATTATTTGTGTAGGGTTATTTTGCACTGCGACCTAATGGTCTATTGTGCCCCCTGCTAATACCTTGGGGAGGTTTGTTCCCTCGTTAGAGTCCCCTTCGCAATTGCAATTCCTGAGGAATTGTGTTTGAAGGTTATATGCTCTTACTTTGCCTCGGCGAGAATAGTTCACCTTAGATCTCTTTCTCCAGACCAGTTTCTTTTAAGAATCTGTGAATGAGAAGTGGGTCCATGGTTGGCATATCCTCTTCTGATATTTGGCATTTGCCCAAGTATTGCAATCTTTTGTGGGTCAGTGCCCCACAGGACTCCAGAAGGTGTTCCGGAGTCTCACATGACTCGTTGCAGAATCTGCAATGGCCTTCATTTGTTATACCTAGTTTCCGTAGATGCTCCCTGAGTTTGCAGTGCCCCATTAGGAAGCCTGTTAGGATCCGTAGGTTATTCTTGCTAAGGCAGATGCAGGCTTCGAATCTTTTCCGGTTGTAACATCCAAGTAGTTTCTTAGCTTGCCTCAGGCCTGTGGTGTTGTTCCAGGTTCTTGCCATGTCTTCTCTCTCCATTTTCCTGAATTTCTCGCGTATGGTGTGTTCCCCCATTCCACAGAATGGTTCAGGTCCAATGAAGGGTTCTGCAGCCCCTTGTCTTGCCAAGGCGTCCGCTGCTTCGTTACCCTTTATCCCGACGTGACCGGGTATCCAGTAAAGTGTAACTTTATTGTTTCTGTCCAGTTCATTAAGCTTGCATAGGCATTCCCACACAAGTTTTGACTTAATGACATAGGAGTCAAGTGCTTTGATAGCTGCTTGGCTGTCTGACAGTATTGCTATGTCGCAGTTGCTGTATCCCTTTTCGAGATTGAGTTGGATGTATAGCACATATTTCAGCTTGAAAGATGCTGGTGCACTTGCCCATAGCTTCTGAGTGCTTGGTCATTGGCCCAAATACGCCCGCCCCTGTTCCCTCTCCAGTTCTCGTACCGTCTGTATAACACTTTATCATGTGGCTGCCCAGTCCGTACATCGTGGATTCGTTGCTCCACTCTTTCTTGTTACTTAACTTTGTACTAAAGTTTTTTCCAAAGTTAAATTTCCTGATACTGTCGACGGCCAGAAGGGGAAGTTTTTTGAGAAGTGCATCGTATTCTCTCGAACCAACACATTTCTCCCTATCAATACCTTTTTTTTTTGCCATCCTTAGGATCGTCTGCTGTGCATTTTGCTCCACTACATGATGGAGCGGTGTTAGCTCCAGGAGTACTTCCATGGCTGCAGTTGGATACGTTCGCATGGCCCCAGTGATGCAGAGGCACCCAAGTCTTTGCACTTTAGTGAGTGTCTCCCTCGTTGTGACTAGACTAGTTCGCTTTGTCCATGCTATTGCTCCATAAGTGATCATTGGTCTCACAATGGCAATGTACATCCATTTTAGAATGTTTGGACTAAAGCCCCAAGACTTACCCGCTAGGCTCCTGCATATCATTAGAGCACGGGTAGCTTTTTTGGATATCTCCTCTATGTGTTTCTTCCACAAGAGTTTGCTATCTAGGTGCAGTCCTAAATATTTCACTTCCTTTACCGGTGCCAGTATCGTGCCCGACAGTCGGATTGGCTTCAGCTCAAGTTTTCTCTTCCTCGTGAACGGTACTAATGTGGTTTTGACCGGGTTTATATTGAGCCTAGCCGTGCTGCACCATTCTTGAGTTACTGTTAGGCCCCTTTGTATAATATCACATAGGGTTTCCTCGAATTTCCGCCTGGCAATCAGTACAATGTCATCAGCGTAGGCTTGACAATTAATTCCAAGGCTTGTTAATTTTTCAAGAAGCTCATCCACAACAAGACTCCACATTAGGGGAGATAACACTCCTCCTTGTGGGCATCCTCTTGTTGTGTTGACCCTGATAATTCTATGTGATGTTTGAGTTTCTGCTGATCTTGTTCTCAGCAACTCATACGTCCACTTAGATACTGTTCTGCTAACTCCCTTTCTGTCAAGGGCTCGTTTAATAGCTTCATGTGAAGTGTTATCAAATGCCCCTTCGATGTCTAGGAAGGCGCAGATTACTATCTCTTTTGTTTTAAGAGCACTTTGGATTGTTTCCGTTAGCTGATAAAAACCAGTCTCAGTGGATCTGCCCGCTCTGTATGAATGCTGACGATAATGCAGTGGGGATGTATTAAGTACATCCTTCCTTAAATGGTTATCCACAGCTTTCTCGATTGTTTTAAGAAGAAACGATGTTAGGCTGATCGGTCTGTATGACTTAGGCTGTGTTGGGTCCTTCTTCTCCATTTTTGGCATAAACACAATTTTCGCCCGTCTCCATTGGTTTGGAATATATCCCAGTGCAAGACTGCTTTTTGTTATTTTGACCAGGCGTGGTAGTAGTTTTTTTTGCCCCCTTTGCAATAGGGCTGGTATAATACCATCCGCACCCGGTGACTTGAAGGGCTGGAAGGAGCTAATTGCCCACTTGATTCTCCCTCTGGAACAGATAGCCCCTGCAATCTCCCAATCGTGCTTCCGAAGTCTGGTCGTGTTGGTCATGCTACCGTCACAGGTGTTCTGCGAACGTCCGGGGAAGTGAGTTTCTAAGAGCAGTGATGCTCTTTGTTCTTCATCTTTAGTAAAGCTGCCGTCAGGTTTTTAAGTGATGTTGGCATTCCCCCCGATTTTGCAAGGGCTTTACGTAACCTGGCTGCAGCAGGAGTGCTGTTTATTGTCTCACAGAACTTCCTGAAGCTCTCTTTTTTCGCCCTTCTTAACTCCTTGTTGTAGTTTGTGAGTGGCGCCCTGTAGCTTTGCCAATCCCCATTACGCTTTGCTCTGTTAAACAGCTTGCGTGTATCAGAGCGTAACTTTGTTGGGTTGCTACTCCACCATGGCACATCTTTCCCACCCTTTCTGTTGCTTATGGGGCAACTCGATTCGAACGCGTTTGTAATCGCTGTACTAATGCCCTCTACCGCGTTTTCTAACTCTAGATAGTGTGCTGGAGCCCTTCTCAGATCAATATGCTCCAGATTACTGTCTAGGGTTTCTTTAAAGACCTCCCAATTTGTTTTTCTTGGGCTCCTGACTGGATTTCTTATGATACATGCACTATTTAACTCAAACACTATGATTCAATGGTCAGATAATGATGCTCGGACTACCCAGCGTGAGGTCAAGAACTTCCTGTCTAACTCTAGTAACAAAGGTTGGGGTATTTCCCTACATTATATATATCAAGGGATAAACAAAGAATGAATTCTAGTAAAGACTCACCCCTGGTATTGGTGTCGGTGCTCCCCCATATAACATTGTGAGCATTGGCGTCACATCCAATCAGCAGCGTCATTTGGAGCTTGTTACAGTGCTCCACTAAGCGCTGCAGTTCTGTTGGGATAGCTGGTTCATCCCCAGCACAGTATGCAGAGGCAATGATGATGGTGCGGTGTACTCTGTCGATGTTGAAGGAAACCTGATTGATAAGGATACATGCCCTTGGATTGGTCACCCTTATATCCCAAATTACTTTTGCATCCTTGCATGACAGTCCTTTGACTCCTCCTTTCAAGATCCATGGCTCCTGAATCAATACAATGCCCATGTTTTGTTTGGTAAACATCCTAGCTATTGCGGATGATGCCGCTATGGCGTGGTGGACGTTTACCTGGGCGACCTTTATTTTACTGGTGGAGTTCATCGAGCTAGTGCTTGCCCCACCCTCCGCCAGCAGAATCTTTTCTTCCTCCAGGTTAATGTTCAGAGGGAAAGAGATTACTCTACTGTTTATGTCCTCCTCAGATAACGAGTCATCTTAGATGGACATAATTTCATCTGCGCTCCGAGCGTCCCGTTCTGCAGTTGCAGTTGGTGCTTCGACGGTCAGCGGAACTGGATGATCCACTTCCCGTGGTGTCTCCTCTGAGGCTGGTTTCGAGCTGGTACTATGCCCTGCGCTTTCCTCCAGCTTCCTGATTCCACCCACCGTCACTCTGCCAAACCGGTAGCTCAGAGAGCAGTTTTGAGCCTTAATGGCTTCAAAAGACTCTTGGTCGATTCCGAGGGCCAGTATCTGCCCAGTCCCCTCGTTGCGACCATACAAAACCTTCAGGCCATCATTCTGCGCTTCTAGGAGTGCCAAAGAGGTTTGGTAATCCTGATCCACGCTGCGTGGTAGGAAGACGGTGATGGAATGGGTACGTGGTATTTCCGCACTGCCGCATGCAAGGGCCCACCCCTTTTCAACCCTTCAGTTTGGGAGCTACGGTCTTCAGCCATTCCACCGCTTGTGGAGTCTCGCAGTCGACCAGTAGCATGCCATTCTTGAAATGAACGCCCTGGAACTTGAGCTTATGCTCCCATCCCAGGATCATTTCCGCCACGTTGGCGTTCTCGAGTGCTTTGAGGTCCTCAGCATCGAGCATTTCCTGTGGGTAATTCACAGGAAGTACTGCAACCTGCTCAGCCTTTGCGGCCTCAGCATGTCTTCCACCAGCCGGAGCTGCCCCAGCAGCCACAGCATAGCTTCTGCCAGCTGAGACAGCGCTAGCATTCGCAGGCTCTGCGTGGGGCCTCATAGCGCTCTCCTCGGTCCTCAGCCTTTTCTGCACATTACATGCAGGAGGTATTATGGCATTACTGTCCCTCTTGGCTGATGGCACAGCGGTGGAGTCGGGCTTTGCCCTATGCTCCTCCGCCTTTTTCCTGGCATCCTCAGGTGCAAGGCCTTTTCGAGGTAGCGCAGGTACACACCCTCCATTCTGGCACGTTCCAAGCGTGCTGCTGTTTTTGACGGCTCAGGGATTTTCCTTGAGGACATAGCGGCTGTTTGGCTGGTGCTTGATTGCACTCGCCTAAAGCCTCCCTCTCGGCTTGTTCCTGGCCGACTCCCACCCACTAGGTCGTCTACACAGAGTCTTTGCTCCATCCGACCCGCTAGCATAGAAACGGTACCACTCCGCATTCTATCTAGGTTGTTTTTTATGTTTGTTTTTTGTTTTTGTTTTTTTTTTATTATGGTTCATAATCCCACGAGTAGCGCGGGAAAGAGAGGTCAGCTGCGCCAGAGCCCCGCATTAGCGCAGTAAGATCGTGGTTACTCCCTGAGGCAATCCTGTTTCAGAGAGACTCCGTTATAATACAGCCGGTATACCCCCGGGTCGCGTAACACCTTGGATTAAGGGGGCAGATCTTGGTTCGTTACTCATCAGTCCGCTCATCGGAGTGAGTCCTTGCAACTTAAGCTCTCGCACCACGTCAAGGTGTCTGCCAAGCGAGAGATCTGCAGTCTAAGCTTATAACTAATTAATGAGATATTATATCTTAAAGTGTATAGGCATTACAATGATAATAAATGAAAATGAAATGAAAGTGACTGATTGGTTGGAGATCCGAGTGTTCCACATGCTAGATTTTTCCACAATGTCCTCACTTTGCTGAATCTCAGCACGAATGATACCGTCAGGTCCTGGGGGCTTGATGGGCTTGAAGCTGCGCATGACCCAACGAATATTTTCTGTAGTTAGTATAATCAAGGAGTTGCTGCCCGATGGAAATGATATGTTTTCCGATTGGGAAACAGCAACAGGGGAGCTACCAGAAAAGTGGCCTAGTGGCCGTCTGACCACCGAGCTTTTAGAGAGGGTTTTCCGTAACCCTGAAGTTTCTGAGGGCTCTTCAAAGCTGTCACAGGAAAGTCTCCAGGTGCGTCATTGCTTTTTCCTCAGTGAGCTTTTGTATTCTCTGAGATTCAGTTCCAATCAGTCGTCACGCGTGAGCTCTTAGCAGGAGGAGTCCACTGTGTTTCCTAAGAGTACTGAGATTTTCCTTCCACCAAGGTTGTGTCTTTCTTCCTCGAGGATTGCGGAATGGGCAAGCCATAGACATGGCATCGGGAAGTGCTAATGTTAGATTGTTGACCAAACACCCAAGAAGATCATCAGTGTTTATAGGTTCAGTAGGCTTCCTTTAAAGAGACCAATTGGAATTTTTGTAAGTTCTAAAAACCTTCTGCTTAGGCGGATGGTCATCTAGACTAAATTGGAGGTAACGATGGTCTGAAAAAGAGTGCTCTTCAGAGACTCTCCAGTCCCTTACCAAGTTATAAATGTGATCAGAGACAAGGGTGATGTCCAGGACTTCTTGTCGGTTACGAATAATGAAGGTCGGTGTGGAACCCCCGGTTACAGATTAGGATGTTAGTTCTACGAATAAACTCATAAAGTTGCTCATCGCTTTCATTTATGTTGGAATTGCTCCAGATTAAGTTTTCAAGCGATACAACGACTCTAGCTCACTCCTCACTGATCCTGAAGTAGCTGCAATGCAGGCTTTCAGTTGTTTCCGCTCGTCAATCCATCTCCAGGTATCCTCAGAAAGCCACGCGCTATGTCGTCTCTGCGATCGACTTACACAGATTAACGAAATACTTGGTTGCTACACTATTCATCTGAACCATACTTTGGAGCAAACAGTAGTCACCATCCTAATAGACTGTGTCTTAATAAATCCCTTCATTGTGATTCAAAGATTTGAGTTTTTGACGGCAAGGCTTTCATGAATACGTTTTCGAACGATTTCCTCCAATATTTCATTACACTAATCTAGCAGAGATAATTGTAATGGTTTTCCAGAAACTGGCCAAAAGCTGATAATGAAACGGTTGCCTCTGGCTCCAAATACGAAGTAGAAATCAGTTTCTAAGACTCCATGTACCTAATCGTTTGTTATCGAAATTTAATTTCCTAACGACGGACGACGACATGAAAGGAAAACTAATCTTCCACACGCCCATTACGAGCATCGAATCTGGTATCCTTCATCTCAGGAATACGAATGGATGTAATTAATTTTTTTTTTTTTTTTGAGAATGAATCCTCGGGGATTTTAGATCTGCTGGGTCAGTCTGAGTGGATACAGAAGATACACAATAGAAACTCTTCACGTTTGTGATGTAAATCAGGTTCTTTTCCTTCTTTTGTTGTATGTATGCCCTAAAATCGATTGCGCGTTTTTTTTATTTTGTTTTCTAACCCTGGCGTGGCTTTTTGTTTGATTTTGTACTCGTACACCTATGGAGTATTAGAATACTCGTAGGTAACCTCACACGTGTGCGACGCAGTCATGAAATAGGCATGAACCCGATATGAACCTCGAATGACCTCTTCTTGATTGAGGTTCAATGGTTAGATCACCGTATTTCGTCTGAGGATCGTCTTTTTTTTTGTAACAAAATTATAGGCTCCACGATGTTGTGGAACCCTTTTTGGTTGTACCTTCATTCTCACGGTCATTAGAAGTTCAAACGAGGAGAAGAGAACGAAACACACACTCAAAGTACTTTTATTTGGTCACTTAAGATTGTGAAGGACGATGTCCCAGGAGCATATAATTACGATCTTCTTCCTCATTCGACATTCACAAAGCGAAATGGATTTTTATTAATTAATTAACGAAAGGATGTGAAGTCGCTGATGGGATAAGTCGCTTGTTAGAGATTTATTGCTAATCGAATGATTTAAGGGCACGACAATTCAATGTTGACCCTCCCGCTGTGAGCAGGTCCAGTCTGACTTATGCAGCAGTTCTTGGCTTCTTAGTGGGGTACTTGTGAGGTTAAATTTATTGGTATGCAGGTTCATTGTCATTTGAACTGGCTATTGTATGCAAAAGAAGATGGGTGTCCAATTGTTATTATTTTTATTTACAGTGGAGTGTTAGATTTATTTAAGATCTTTCAAGTTGAAACTCCCTGAATGCAAATCACTTTTCTAGGTTGTAGAACAAGCAGCTATGTACTGCGACTGCACCATGCCTAGTTCAGTAGAAATTCAACAACAGGTGATAGTTTTGCAAGAATTACATTTTGGGGACCTGCATTGCGATTGATCGGGAAACTACTGACTGCCCAAAACTTGGCTTGGGCCAGTAGCGCAACAATCAAGTTCGTGATGAAGTGCTTACTTTACCTCCTAGTGGTGGTCCCCGGGCAACTATACGTATAAACCCTTATACGTATAGGCCAAAATTGTAAGTGCGGGTTGTCTAGGGCCTTGATTCTAGGCTAGGTAACGTGGGCCAGCAACCTGCGTTACTGAAACCAGCTCGCTACTGAAACCGACACTATGCCTCGGATAAGGACTGATCACATGTTGACGACTTTTGGCTATTGTACCCGGACAAAGATAGGTTTCTGGAATGTAAAGACGCTCCTCGACTCGGGAAGAGAAGGTCCTTACAATGCCAGATTCCTCCAACTGGAAAAGGAATTCATGCGATATAAACTGGACATTTTGGGGGTAAGTGAAGTAAGATGGTTAGAAGCGGGCGAGTACCAGTCTCCAACGCGTAACACTGTACTACTCTATTCTGGAAGACCATCCGGAAGTCCGCGGGAATATGGAGTCGGACTACTGCTAACAACAACAGCACGCAAGGGCCTGATTTCCTGGCAGCCTCATGGTGATAGGATTTTGACGGCCAGATTCCGGACTAGAGTACGACGCGTCACCATCATACAGTGTTACGCCCCAACGAATAGTTCGTCTGAGGACGAAAAGGAGAGCTTCTACAATCTCTTAAGCGCCGTCTTCAACACAACACCAAATGGAGACATTGTCATAGTGATGGGGGATTTGAATGCCAAGGTAGGCAGCGACAACGAAGGGCTCAAGCATGTAATCGGGAAGCATGGACTAGGCAACCGCAATGACAACGGCGAAAGGTTTGTGGATTTCTGCAATGCCAACCGCCTTGTGATAGGTGGCACCATGTTTGAGCACAAGACCTGCCACAAAGTCAGCTGGGTTTCCAATGACAGGCAAGCAACCTCCAACCAAATTGACCATTTTGCTATCAGCCGCCGCTTTAGAAGTAGTCTCCTGGACGTCCGAAACAGACGAGGGGCAGATGTGGGGATAGTACGTGATCACCATCTTATGATAGCTACTCTCCAACTACGCACTGTTGCAGTTCGAAGATCCCACGACAACACAAGAATGCCCAGGTTCAACATCGATAGACTTAGTGATCCCTCAGTGCGCCAACAATTAAGGGAGCACTTTTCGCAAGGTGTGGAAGCAATCAGCAGCTCAATGCCCGCAACCATCCAAGACCATTGGTGTGCTGTGAAAAATGTTCTTACATCTGGTGCTGAAAGAATTGTCGGTCGATCGCAGGGAAGACATAGGGCGTGGCTTTCCGAGGATACCTGGAGACGGATTGACGAACGAAAACAGCTAAAAGCTCGCGTTGCAGCTACCCCAGCAGCAGGGAGAAGCGAGCTAGAGTCCCTATATCGCATGAAGATGAGAGAAGTTCAGCGTAGCGTACGACGTGACAAGCGCAACTACATCAACGCGCTGGCTACAGAAGCAGAAGAAGCTGCACGGAGGTGCGACAGCAGGACTGTCTACAGAATCACGAAAGAGCTGACAGGTGGTCGCAGCTCCAGCCAATACCTAGTGAAAAGCCTAGACGGCTCCTTGCTCATTTCGGATGAGGACCAGCTCAAGAGATGGAAAGAGCATTTTGCTACGGTTTTGAACCGTGTATTCGCTAGCGATATGCTCCCAAATCAGACTGAGATGCCCGAGGTGAGAAGTTCCCGAATACGCACCACGACTCCCAGTAAAGATGAGATCATTACCGCGATCAAGGCACTCAAAACCAACAAGGCGGTAGGACTTGACGGTATTCCAGCAGAGCTCTTACGAGCAACGCCAACAACATCGGCTGAGCTTCTGCTTCCACTTATAGATAGAGCTTGGGAAGCTGAGAGCTTTCCTAACGAGTGGAAAAAGGGAATGATCGTCAAGCTTCCTAAGAAAGGAAATTTAATGGAGTGCGGAAACTGGAGGGGTATCTGCGTGCTGCCTGCTGTAGCTAAGATAATAGCTAAAATCATCCTTGAGCGAATCAAACAACATCTCGAAGACACACTCGATGCCGAACAAGCAGGTTTCCGCTCTGGATCCTCCTGTGCCGACCACATCAACACCCTGCGGATTATCATCGAACAGTGTGTTGAATATCGATCGCCACTGCACCTGCTGTTCATCGATTTTGAGAAGGCGTTCGATAGTGTCAACAGGGAGTTTATTTGGCGTGCCTTACGCAGGAGAGGCATTCCCGATAAACTAATTGCTATTATCAAAGCTACATATGAAGGCTCCAAATGTCACGTTCTGCACAGGGGAAGGTTGTCTGAGGAATTTGAGATCCAAAGTGGGGTAAGACAAGGTTGTATCCTTTCACCAATATTATTCCTATTGGTGATTAGCGATGTGCTTCATGCAGCTTTGTCGACGGGAAACGGAGGAATTCGATGGACTCTTACATCTCAACTGAAGCATCTTGACTACGCAGACGATGTATGCTTACTCTCCTACAGAATTATGGACCTCCACCAAATGACAGCAGATGTGGAGAGGGAGGCAGGTGTCGTCGGGCTGAAAATTAATACGACAAAAACTAAAATCATCAGCCTTGGAACTAACTCATCGGCTCAAATATGCATTGCTGGACAACCGGTAGAGAGAGTAGAGGATTTCCAGTATCTTGGGAGTATTGTCTCGACCGATGGTGGAACCGAACTGGATATAGCCAACAGGATCGCCAAAGCAAAGTCCGCGTTCGGGATGTTGTCCAAAATATGGCGAAGCAATGCAATCAGTTTGAGCACCAAAATAAGACTGTTCCGCTCCAACGTTGAATCCGTGCTGCTATATGGTTGCAGCACGTGGAGAGTGACCACTACTATCACCAGAAAGCTGCAAACGTTCGTTAATAGGTGTCTGCGCAATATCTTAAGGATTTTCTGGCCCAATAGTATCTCTAACGAACACCTTTACGAGAGAACGGGTCAGGAACCAATAGGCACAACTATCCAACGGCGGAAGTGGCAGTGGATTGGTCACACGTTCCGAAAGGGTGACAGCTCCATAGCGAACCATGCTATGCAATGAAACCCTCTAACTCAGGATGGCAGAAGACCTGGCGGTCCGCGGAAAACATGGCGCAGAACAGTCGAGAAGGAGGCACGGCAGTTAGGGAAAAGTTGGGGAGAACTCAGACACATTGCCAGAAACCGTACACGATGGCGCGTAGGCGTAGTAGAGGCCCTAGGACCCACAAGGGGATACAGGACATAAGTAAGTAAGAATTACATGCGAAAGGGTATATTTCAGACCAGATACTCGGTATTACCCAGACAACTGGAAACTGAGCTCTATACTAACAAAAGGAGAAAACGCTACACTTTATAGCACCTTCTGTTGGGGGTATCCCTTCAGCATCTCTGACACTGCTAGATTCCTGGGACTTGTGCTCGATAAGAAACTTAATTTGAGACTGAATCTCAACGAAATAGTCAAAAGAGCCACGACAGTCTTCTACTCGTGCAGTAGAATATTTGGGAAAACCTGCGGACCTAATCCCAAAAGCATCCTGTGGATATTTATTTATTAATTTATCGTATGGTATGAACAACTTACAATAACAAAGATACAGAGATACATAGATACAAACATTTTTTTTTTCTTTTTTTTTTTTTTTTTTTGATATTTACAAATGAATGTCGAGATTCTTCAGCCAATCAATGACGCTAGGTGGTACATCTACGAAGTCAGAAAGGCCTCCAGGGTAGCGTCTTCGTGGACATTTTGTAACGATACGCCTTATGTCTTGTCGTTCTGCTCCACAGTCGCACATCGGTGAGCTTGAAAGATTCCCCTTATACAGGGTGTCTGCACAAACACCGCAATTGGATCGAATTCGGTTGACTCGCACCCATAGGCTTCGCGGTAGGTTGAAGCGAGCGAGGGGCATCGTGGGGTTATCAATTGGAATCAGCCCGGTTGTGCGGCTATCCATCCACTGTCTCATCCAATCACTAATCGGGTCGAAGTCAGTCGAGATTAATGCCGCAGCCATGCTCATGGTTGGTTTTCTAGATCTGAGCCCCGTCGGTTGGATAAGGCTGGGGACATCATCATGTATTGGCAGCAGGGGATTGGCAGCTATTTTTGCATACTCTCGGATTAATGCATGAGAGCGGCGTATCTTTGGTGGAGCTATGTGGCTCAGTACAGGGAGCCAATGTATTGGTGTGGATCTCAGAGCCACAGTTATAAGGCGTATTGTGTTGTTGAGTTGTACATCCACTTTTGAGATATGCGCACTATTCATCCACACCGGAGAGCAGTATTCCGCCGCAGAGTATACAAGCCCTATTGCTGCGGAGCGAATTGATGTTGCGTTTGCACCCCATGTCGTACCGGTAAGTTTTTGAATGATGTTATTCCTCGTCCTCAATTTTCCCGCTGTGTTTGAGAGGTGGTTCCGGTAGCATAATGATCTATCCAGCGTCACCCCCAGGTACTTCGGGTTAGGATTGTGGTTCAGCAGAGCAGCATTGAAGGCCACCCTCAGTGTATAGGATGTCAGTCTATTATTTAGGTGGAAGCAACAGACCTCGGTCTTTGACATACTTGGGCACAGACGCCATTCTGTGAAGTATGTGTTCAGGAGTACCAGATCGGAGTTTAAAGTTCGCTCGGTTGCTTCTATACTCTGGTGTTGTGTGGCTATGGCAATATCATCAGCATATGAGAACTTTCTCGACTCAGTCAGAGGTATATCGTGGGTGTACACGTTAAATAAAGTTGGTGCTAGTACTGACCCCTGTGGTAACCCATTGTTCACCTTTTTTATGTCGCTCTTAGCATCATTTAGGAAGACTTGGTGTGTCCGGTTAGATAGCATATTGTTGACCAGGTTAGCTGTTTTCCGACAGGGTATAGTTTTTAGCAAGATTAGGCCTTGTCTCCATACCGTGTCATAAGCTGCTGTCAAATCTATAAATGCCACCGATGTTTTGTGCATTTTTTCATATCCGGCTTCAATGTATGTCGTCAGGGCTAGTACCTGGTCCGTACAGCTACGACCAATCCGAAAGCCAGCTTGGTCGATAGGGATATGGTGATTTATAATAGCGCTGATCCTGTTGAAGATAACTCGCTCTAGTAATTTGTAGCAGGAGCAGAGGAGGGCTATTGGGCGGTAGTTTTCGGGTTGGTCAGCTGGTTTTCACGGTTTAGGATGAGCTATGACTTTTGTTCTCTTAAAATACTGCGGGAGTTGCCCCGTCTTTATAATTTTGGAAAAAAAGAGACGCCAGCCATCGTTGAGTATTGAGCCCGGCATGTTTAAGAAACTCAGGGTATATATTGTCAAAACCTATTGCTTTACCCGTTTTCACCGACGTCAAGGCAGTTGATATTTCTTCTAGTGTGACTGGCCTTGAATACACTGTTGTCTCTGGGCATTTCTGTTTTAGAGTTTTAAGATCACGTTTGACTCTGTTGGTGTGCTGTTTGTCTGCTGGTGCTCTGGACATTTTGAGTATGCGGTTTGCGGCATCGTTGGGGTAACAGCTGGGCTTCCGGCGCTCACATTTCCCCCTCCAATCTTTCTTAGCAACCTCCATGCTTTACGACTTGAGTGAGTGAAGCTTAGGTCTTCCATCGCAGTTTGCCATTTGTTGAGCCGGCTTTTGTCTAATGACCTAAGTAACTCATCGGCAATTTCGGTGCCCCCGCTTCCTTCAAAGGCTTTATAGAGACGTGTAGTTTCAGCGTTCCATCCAGGGATGTACACCTTACTGTATCCGCGTGGTATATGTTTTTTAGCAATAGCTAGCTATGACCAGCCCAGTGAAGCGTTCGTAGTTGGATACTTCTGGAGGGATGAACCGAATGCAACTGTCCAGTTGCTTAGAGAACTCTGTCCAGTTGGCTTTGCAAAAATTCCATCGCGGTCGGAGTATGGAATTAACAAGTGGAACTTGTATGCCAATTGTAATTATGACAGGACGGTGCTGGCTATGGGCGAAATCTGAGAGAACTGTTCTGGTGGCTGGGAGCGGTCGGTTTTCCAGATCACTCGATACGAAGCATAGGTCGGGATTGTAGTCGCGGCGCCATCTTCTTGAGTGGAATGTCCCTCGGTCTTTAGCGTCAAAGATTAGGTAGATGTTGTTGGAGTCGGCCCAATCAGCTAGTGCTTTCCATTCGTATCATTCGCTGCATAATTCCACAAGCTATTGCTGTTGAAGTCGCCGATGTACACAGTGGGCTCGTGGAGTACACGTAAAATATTGCTAGCCCAGGGGGTGTTTGGTGGCTTGTAAATATTCAGAATGTTCAGGCCAGCGGCGTTGATCGTGACAGTATATATGTTGTCTTCAGCGTTCTCTTCTACTAAGTGTACGTTAGAGAGTTTGTCTCGGACAAGGTGGCTGTTCCATATGCATGATGGTAGGTTGCCCCAATCAGCGAGTACCCTGGAATCTTCCCTCGTGTTTTTAGGCTATTTTCTCTTGCAGCGTGCGTCTCTTTGTCAATGTCATTATCTCTCAGAATCTTTGCTAGGTATTCGCTTTTCGACCTATTTATGCCTTCGATAATTAATTGGCATATGCGGACTGATGGTCCGATATGCGTTGTCAGTTGGTGCTTAGGAGTACCGATTAAATGTGAGACTTTGCCTTTTTTTTATTCATCTGTTCTTGTTTCTTGTTATTGATTGCCGGGAGGACAATTAGTGCTGTTATATCTGTTTAATGTACGGCGAACAATAGTGTACACTATTAAGCGCTATCCAGGTTGCACCAGGAGGAGGCGGTGTACTTTGCAACACTCCTGTGGATGTATAAGACTATAACTAGGCGTATACTGACTTAGGGCGGCCTCGTATGGTGGCACGCCACCAGCAAAACATTCGATGGCGCTACAGCCAGGGGTGGACTTAGGCCTCAACCAACAAGCCAACTCGATCGTTAGGTAAATAGCTGCTTCAAATTTCGCACGTCAAGTTGGTTGAGGTCTCTTTCCACTTGTGCGCGCCACCTGTGTACTGCGCCGTCCCTCCGGGTGGATTCAAAGATTTTACGGCCCGGAGCGCTGTAGTTCATCCGTCCTTCATGTCACAGCCAACTAAGTCGTTGTATATGAACTCTTCTTTCTAAGTCAATAACGCTGAACAGCCCATACAGTTCGTCATTGTATCTCCTCCTCAGCCGAAAATCGCCCTAAAGATTTTTCTCTCGAAACGACCAAAGGCGACATCATCCACTCTCAAGAAGGTCCATGCCTCTCACTTGAGACATTTAAGAGGGCTTTACTTCTCAATTTTCATCTTAGGCCAAAGAAACAGCGATTGGCAAGATGTAACGTTCCAGATAGTCTTCTGATTGCATCAATATCGTTGGCGTATGCGAGTTATTGTAAGGATTTATGAAAGATTGTGCTTCTACTGTTGGTACATGAGTTCTATATTATCCTTTCGCGAACGGTGTTAATAGCATGACAGTGCGTCACGTCTAAATTCTTTATTGACATTGAAGGTCTCGGTGTGGTCTTTACCGACCTCGATGTAGCAGCGCGCATTCTCCATAATCATCATGCACAACCGGACGAGTTTGGTAGGAATGGCATAGGTAGACATTGTACTGTATAGCTCATCTCTAGATTTAGATTAGATTGGATTAAATTAGATTTTATTACCCTTTTTTTTTATATAACACACAAAGGTGTGTTATACAGCATGGCAAAATCCGTCTGCCAGAGTGACAATTAAAACGAATCAATAATAAATATTTTCGAAATATGGGCTTTTATATAATTAAAAGGCTTCATCTACTATTTGTCTACGATAAGTAGACACAGCTTTAATGTATTTGTATAGCGATAACTAATCTCTGCCATTCAATACGCTATGTACTTCTTCATGTGATAGTTGGTTTTCTCCTAAGTGCAGTCTCCTTATCTCCTTCAGTATTGGACAAACTCCTACGAAGTGTAACACATTTTCTCGTACCTCCAGATTACAGAGATCGCACAGTATCGGCAAATCAGGTCGATGGGGGACGAAATTCAGGGGCATTAATTCTCCTCGTGCTTTCAAAATGGTTGATATTACATCTGTTCCATATTTTTCATTCATGTAACTTCTATCTCTAAGGTCATGTGAAAGCTTGGAGTAGACTTCTCTATGAACAGAAGCTTGGGCTTCCTCAACAAACGAATTATGGATTTTGGCACCTAGGCTGGTTAGGATGTTATACAGCTCCATTCTCAAATGATGGGTATTACGCAAATCCAAATTAAGAGGACAATTCGCTCTATCAGCTATCTTTTTCCATTTTGCAAAACAGGACGCACTTCGTATGCGACCTGTCTCCATATTAAAAACTCTTATCACATAATCGAAATGCATTTTGAGAGTCTTAATGAACATTGCCGGTAGTCAACTATACGTATAAACCCTTATACGTATAGGCCAAAATTGTAAGTGCGGGTTGTCTAGGGCCTTGATTCTGGGCTAGGTAACGTGGGCCAGCAACCTGCGTTACTGAAACCAGCTCGCTACTGAAACCGACACTATGCCTCGGATAAGGACTGATCACATGTTGACGACTTTTGGCTATTGTACCCGGACAAAGATAGGTTTCTGGAATGTAAAGACGCTCCTCGACTCGGGAAGAGAAGGTCCTTACAATGCCAGATTCCTCCAACTGGAAAAGGAATTCATGCGATATAAACTGGACATTTTGGGGGTAAGTGAAGTAAGATGGTTAGAAGCGGGCGAGTACCAGCCTCCAACGCGTAACACTGTACTACTCTATTCTGGAAGACCACCCGGAAGTCCGCGAGAATATGGAGTCGGACTACTGCTAACAACAACAGCACGCAAGGGCCTGATTTCCTGGCAGCCTCATGGTGATAGGATTTTGACGGCCAGATTCCGGACTAGAGTACGACGTGTCACCATCATACAGTGTTACGCCCCAACGAATAGTTCGTCTGAGGACGAAAAGGAGAGCTTCTACAATCTCTTAAGCGCCATCTTCAACACAACACCAAATGGAGACATTGTCATAGTGATGGGGGATTTGAATGCCAAGGTAGGCAGCGACAACGAAGGGCTCAAGCATGTAATCGGGAAACATGGTCTAGGCAACCGCAATGACAACGGCGAAAGGTTTGTGGATTTCTGCAATGCCAACCGCCTTGTGATAGGTGGCACCATGTTTGAGCACAAGACCTGCCACAAAGTCAGCTGGGTTTCCAACGACAGGCAAGCAACCTCCAACCAAATTGACCATTTTGCTATCAGCCGCCGCTTTAGAAGTAGTCTCCTGGACGTCCGAAACAGGCGAGGGGCAGATGTGGGGATAGTACGTGATCACCATCTTATGATAGCTACTCTCCAACTACGCACTGCTGCAGTTCGAAGATCCCACGACAACACAAGAATGCCCAGGTTCAACATCGATAGACTTAGTGATCCCTCAGTGCGCCAACAATTAAAGGAGCACTTTTCGCAAGGTGTGGAAGCAATCAGCAGCTCAATGCCCGCAACCATCCAGGACCATTGGTGTGCTGTGAAAAATGTTTTTACATCTGGTGCTGAAAGAATTGTCGGTCGATCGCAGGGAAGACATAGGGCGTGGCTTTCCGAGGATACCTGGAGAAGGATTGACGAACGAAAACAGCTAAAGCTCGCGTTGCAGCTACCCCAGCAGCAGGGAGAAGCGAGCTAGAGTCCCTATATCGCATGAAGATGAGAGAAGTTCAGCGTAGCGTACGACGTGACAAGCGCAACTACATCAACGCGCTGGCTACAGAAGCAGAAGAAGCTGCACGGAGGTGCGACAGCAGGACTGTCTACAGAATCACCAAAGAGCTGACAGGTGGTCGCAGCTCCAGCCAATACCCAGTGAAAAGCCTCGACGGCTCCTTGCTCATTTCGGATGAGGACCAGCTCAAGAGATGGAAAGAGCATTTTGCTACGGTTTTGAACCGTGTATTCGCTAGCGATATGCTCCCAAATCAGACTGAGATGCCCGAGGTGAGAAGTTCCCGAATACGCACCACGACTCCCAGTAAAGATGAGATCATTACCGCGATCAAGGCACTCAAAACCAACAAGGCGGTAGGACTTGACGGTATTCCAGCAGAGCTCTTACGAGCAGCGCCAACAACATCGGCTGAGCTTCTGCTTCCACTTATAGATAGAGCTTGGGAAGCTGAGAGCTTTCCTAACGAGTGGAAAAAGGGAATGATCGTCAAGCTTCCTAAGAAAGGAAATTTAATGGAGTGCGGAAACTGGAGGGGTATCTGCGTGCTGCCTGCTGTAGCTAAGATAATAGCTAAAATCATCCTTGAGCGAATCAAACAACATCTCGAACACACACTCGATGCCGAACAAGCAGGTTTCCGCTCTGGATCCTCCTGTGCCGACCACATCAACACCCTGCGGATTATCATCGAACAGTGTGTTGAATATCGATCGCCACTGCACCTGCTGTTCATCGATTTTGAGAAGGCGTTCGATAGTGTCAACAGGGAGTTTATTTGGCGTGCCTTACGCAGGAGAGGCATTCCCGATAAACTAATTGCTATTATCAAAGCTACGTATGAAGGCTCCAAATGTCACGTTCTGCACAGTGGGAGGTTGTCTGAGGAATTTGAGATCCAAAGTGGGGTAAGACAAGGCTGTATCTTTTCACCAATATTATTCCTATTGTTGATTAGCGATGTGCTTCATGCAGCTTTGTCGACGGGAAACGGAGGAATTCGATGGACTCTTACATCTCAACTGAAACATCTTGACTACGCAGACGATGTATGCTTACACTCCCACAGAATTATGGACCTCCACCCAATGACAGCAGATGTGGAGAGGGAGGCGGGTGTCGTCGGGCTGAAAATCAATACGACAAAATCTAAATTCATCAGCCTTGGAACTAACTCATCGGCTCAAATATGCATTGCTGGACAACCGGTAGAGAGAGTAGAGGATTTCCAGTATCTTGGGAGTATTGTCTCGACCGATGGTGGAACCGAAGTCCGCGTTCGGGATGTTGTCCAAAATATGGCGAAGCAATGCAATCAGTTTGAGCACCAAAATAAGACTGTTCCGCTCCAACGTTGAATCCGTGCTGCTATATGGTTGCAGCATGTGGAGAGTGACCACTACTATCACCAGAAAGCTGCAAACGTTCGTTAATAGGTGTCTGCGCAATATCTTACGGATTTTCTGGCCCAATCGTATCTCTAACGAACACCTTTACGAGAGAACGGGTCAGGAACCAATAGGCACAACTATCCAACGGCGGAAGTGGCAGTGGATTGGTCACACGTTCCGTAAGGGTAACAGCTCCATAGCGAACCATGCTATGCAATGGAACCCTCTAACTCAGGATGGCAGAAGACCTGGCGGTCCGCGGAAAATAGGCGCAGAACAGTCGAGAAGGAGGCACGGCAGTTAGGGAAAAGTTGGGGAGAACTCAGACACATTGCCAGAAACCGTACACGATGGCGCGTAGGCGTAGTAGAGGCCCTAGGACCCACAAGGGGATACAGGACATAAGTAAGTAAGTAAAGTATCCGTTTGAGAAAGAAACGTAAAAGGCGCTCGACCATATCATTTTTGAAGTATCCCCATACTTGTGCAGCATACATCATAATAGATTGTGCAGTTAGCACCTCGTAGATGCGATATTTTGTAGACATGCTGATGTGTTTGTTTGCCATACACAATTTCCAAGTTGAGTTAATAGCATATTTTGCGTCCTTAAATTTCCGCTTAAGATGTAAGCCCATGTTGTTTTGGGGTGTTAGAGTTACTCCCAGATACTTGTATTCTTTAACGACCTCCACTCTTTCTCCCTCAAGTCTCCATGCTTCTTCCCGTTGAGGACGCCTTCCTCTTCCGTTTCCAAAAACCATTACTTGTGATTTGGCTCGTTTGACAACAAGAGTCCACATTTGGTAGTACTCCTCGAGTTTCGTCATCATCATTTGTA
This sequence comes from Brachypalpus laphriformis, assembly GCA_945910035.1. Classification (NCBI taxonomy): domain Eukaryota; kingdom Metazoa; phylum Arthropoda; class Insecta; order Diptera; family Syrphidae; genus Brachypalpus; species Brachypalpus laphriformis. Next base: position 276,260,616 of record OX246754.1, on the reverse strand, counting down.
GCTTATTGGGTATATTCGCTAAGAGAACGATATCATTCGCATATCATCAAAGGTTTTATTTTGACAGCGACTCCTCCGTTATAGTCTACAATGTCATCCAAAAATAAGACGAATAAGAGTGTACTCAAGGTACAACCCTGTCGTACTCCCGTAGTTATCAAGAAACTCTCAGACATTTCTGTTCCGTTCCATACCGCGGCACTGCATCGATGATAGATTGCCGCCTTAAGCATTTTCACCATTTTGGACGGTACTCCCATGCTTTATAATTTGTAGAAAAGCAGATCTCTATTTACACTATCAAATGCTGCTTTAAACTCTACAAAATATGGATAAACTTTCTTTCCTTGTCCGCGGTATATATCCACAATCATACTTAGTGTAAATATTTGATCCACCGTTGAGTATCCTCTCCGAAAGTCAGCTTGAAATTCGCTCAATTTGTTATGCGCATTTATCCAGTCTGTAAGCCGATTGAACAAAATAGATCCAAATATCTAAACCTTTTTAAAAATCTAAAATATTAAAGCAATTTCAAAGCATGCAGATACGCTATCACTTCCATACATATCATTTACAAGATCGAGAAGGCAATTGGCAAATTCGTTGTTGCAGTGTTTGTAAAATTCATGGGGTATTAGGTCTACACCAGGGGCCTTCTTTTCCTTAAGATTTTTAAAAACTTTCTGGAGCTCCAGGAGTGTGAATGGTCTATCCATACTTTGATCCTCAATTTGCGGCTCACAGTACTGGAAGGGGAGTACTGTCCTTTCTACGTTTAAGAGCTTTTGGAAATGTGTTTTCAGGTCCGCTAGTGGAATATGTAAACTTATTCTGGATTTTATACCCTTTATAACACGAACTGCTTCCCAAAACTCTTTCGAATTCCTGCTAACTGCGATTACTTGCATTTTTCCCTCGTAAAATTGATTTTTCTTTACCACACAGAGAATTTTAAAATCCTTATTCGCTTTAGAATACATTTGCCGAAAGAAATCAGTATTATATTTTCGAAATATTTTCAAGAAGGCAAAGGTTCTCCGTCCGTCCATCAAACAAAGCCGACACCTGATCACCTACAGCAGTGGTGGAGATGAAACTCAGATTGACTACCATTTGGTAGGCAGTTTCATGAAGCCCCGGGTAAAAGATTGCAAAGTGATCCTGGGAGAGGCAATCGCTCGGCAACACCGTCTCCTGCTAACAGAAATTTTTATGAAAACACCGAAGAAAAGCAAACAAACAAGGGTCTCTGAGAAAATCAAGTGGTACAATCTGGACAAAGAAAAAGGCGAAGCTTTTGTTTTCGTAATGAAAAATTACCTCTCTCACACCATCAACGGAGCTGAGGATGAAGAGTGCAGAGCACAAAATATGTGGGATTCCCTACAGCGAACTTGCTTAAATAAGGCCAAATCACTGCTAGGAGCTTCAAAAGGCCACCATCAACACGCCAAAGAAACATGGTGGTGGAGTGATGAAGCTAAGATGCTGATAAATGAGAAGAAAGCGGCTTTCAAAGCATGGTCAAAGTGCCCCTCTAATAATAATGACGAAAAAGCTCGCCTCGAAATGGAATACAGATGCTGCAAGAAAAAAGCGAAGAAGAAGTGCGCCCAGCTTCAAGCAGAGAGTACGGAGGGCCTGTATCGGGAGCTGGAGAAAATATTTTCCCCGGATGCTGATGCAAACCAGGCTATCCAGGAGCTGCGAAGACACAATATGAACAAGAGCGCCACTATCTTCAACATAGCCGCCCAAAGAAGGAACAATGCTCAGGAGATTCGTTCGCCAAAGTTCATTAGCAATGCTCATGGCCAGCTTCTTGTGGATGACGACAAAATTCTGCAGAGGTGGCGACAGTATTGTGAAGCTTTTAAATGAACAGTTTCCCCGGCTATACTTTCCAAGAGCCACCCCTAACTGTGAAGAAATAGCCGACATTACAGTCGAAGAAGTTAGTGAGGCGGTCAAATACTCCAAAAAACGAAAAGCGGTTGGGCCAGACGAAATACCCTCTGAGTTCTGGAATAAGATGGGAGACATCGGGTTCAGATGGCTCAGAATTCTTATCTCCAAATTCGTGAGAGGTGATCCAATGCCGAATCAATGGAGGGAAAGTTACCTCCTCCCTGTATACAAAGGGAAGGGTGATACGCGAAACTGTGATAACTACCGTTCGATCAAGCTGATGTCACACACCATGAAGATCGTTGAGCGGGTATTAGGTGGCCGACTGCGAAAAATAATACGGCTATCTGATGATCAGTGCGGGTTTGTGTCGGGTAAATCAACCACAGATGCAATCCAAAGTATAAGGATCATAATGGAAAAACATCGTGATTCCTTAAGGGATTTGCATATTGTATTGGTTGACTTTGAAAAGGCATTCGACAGACAACCACGAGATCTGATATGGGTGGCGCTAAGACATCGAGGGGTTCCAGAAACCTATGTACAGATGATCATGGACATGTACGAAAGAGCAGAGACAAGAGTAAGATGTCCCGCTGGAGTAACCGAAGAGTTCCCAATCAAAGTCGGGGTGCACCAGGGAAGCGTTTTAAGTCCTTTGCTCTTTATTACAGTCCTTGATTATCTGCTTGAAGGTAAAGTGATGGACCCCAAGGTACATCAGTTATTCTTTGCTGACGATGGAGCCATCATAAGTGAGGATCCTACATCCCTGCAACGAGCACTTGATGTGTGGGTGGACGTTTTGGAGGGAAATGGGTATCGCATTAGTTTAAAAAAGACAGAGTACTTGTGCTGCCCGTTCTCTGATCCACTCAGGCCTATTCCAGACATTTATTTGAATGGAACAGTGCTTCCCAAGTGCGAAAAGTTCAAATATCTGGGATCTATGATCAATAGCAAAGCAACTTGTGATGACGACATCAATCATCGTGTAAGCGTAGGGTGGATGAAGTGGCGAGAAAATTCCGCTATCTTCTGTGACAGAAAAATGCCCCCTAAGTTGAAAGGAAGGCTCTACACCGCAGTTGTACGTCCAGCGCTCACATACGGTTCACAATGTTGGACGATGTACAAAAAGTATGAGAGTAAATTAACGGCAGCTGAGATGAAGATGCTTCGCATGACAGCAGGAGTGACCAAGCTTGATCGAATAAGAAGTTCGAAGATCCGTGGAAGCTTTCACATCAAGGAAACCATCGTACACAAATTAGAGCGCGACCGGCTCAGCTGGTATTGCCACGTTCAAAGAAGAGATCATTTGAACCCTGTTAAAAAGGCAATATCTATGCACGTTCCAAAGACATCGCGATGTAGGAAAGGCAGGCCTATAAACGCCTGGATCAGACAAATGCGACGACATCGGCATTTCATTGGCCTCAGTAACCGAGTGATCCAAAATCGGCAGGCCTGCCGATATTTTCTGGGGTCAAATAGGCGAACCCCACAGGCGGATCAGTGGAGGTGCGGTGAGGTGGGAGGGCTGTGATCCCTTGTTTTCGGATCGTAGCCTCGCTGATAAAAGGAAGAAGAAGAAGAAGAAGGCAAAGGTTCTCCGTCGAAGCTTTTCGCATTCGTAATCGTACCATTCTTGTTTTACGTGACAGATTTTTTTCTTTTGCGATGGCTACTGTTCGAATGATTTGTTGTAGATCATCAACTGTGGGTATCCTTTCGGCGCCCTGCAATCTTTGAAGTTCTATGTTGAGGTTTTTCTATCGACGTTTCGGCGCACTCCTTATTTTATTTGAATCTTGAACCAGTTCCTTGGCATCAATACGTAGCTGACAGTAAATCGGCATGTGGTCTGAGAAGCTCTTTAGATGCACTTCGAAATGTTCAACCTCGTAACTCTATGCTTCGTTGATGAGGCAGTAATCTATAACCGTGTTTGAATTTTCGCGTATATTCACCTCTTTCGTTGACGTTTGTTCTTCCGTTCAAAACCATTAAACTATAATCATCTGCTAACTCCAATAAAGTTCTCCCATTCCTGTTGATCATTAGATCTTTCGATTTTCTTTGACAGTTTACATTTGGCTGATATTCGCTTTCCATGAAGATCTCCTGCTCGTCAATTCTTCCATTTAGGTCACCAATAAGCATTAGCCTTGTATTTTGCAAGTTGAGCAGAGTTTCACATAAAATCTCAAAATCGTCTTCCCAGTGGCAGCTATTGATGTACATTGGTAGAATACAGTGCTTGGTGAAATTAAAATTCAGCTCCAAAAAAAAGTTCCGCATTTTATTTCGTATTCTTGAAAAAGAGTATTGAATGTTTCATAATTTTCATTCATTAAAAAAGTTTCTAATAGAAAAAATACATCGAATTGTTTAACGAAATTAAAAAAATCAGAGGAAAGTAACTTATTTCTTAGCCCATGAACATTATAACTTAATATGCTTAGACATTTAAAACTACTACTACAGTCTCTATAAATGCTTTCATACTGTTAGTCTATCAACAAATAGGTGGTGGATATCGATTTGAAATTCCTGGGTTTTCTCCAGAATCTGCCGAACTGTGGTCGGTGGTGGACTTCTTGGTCTAAATCCACACTGATATAGACCATTCAGGTTTTAAGCGTTCACACCATACGGCAGATAAGATGTTGAGGAGACTTGCGCCTCTATAGCTATCGCACTTTAGACGTTCTCCATTCTTTGGGGTCGGGTAAACAGTGCTAAGGTTCCTTTCATCGGACATATTTCCCTCCGATCATATTTTGCAAATAAGTTGGTGCATGCCCCTTACCAAGTCATCTCCCGCTGCTTTAAATAGCTCGGCAGCTAGGCTGTCAGCTCCATCCGTTTTATGGTCCACAGTCTCCAAATGTCCCTTCATGTCTTCAGCACTGACTACGACTCTACTACAATGTTTCCTTGTTCGTCTTTGCAGGTTTCGATTCGAGTTCTATAGCTCTGGCATATCCTATTTACACTGGCTGATAAGAGACCATGCAGCCAAACTAGGCATCCCCCATTGTTCACATTGCCGCAAATGCAACTGTTGAAAAATATAATGAAAATGGAGCACCAGAGTGTGCACTCACACTAATATACTTACTGAAGTTCATTGTAAGATTTTAAGTTGAATAAACAGTTGAAGTTTAGAATTCAAGCGGTTCACTTGTTTCGATCTTGTTCGCTGACATTGGGCCGGGTTTTCTAAGTCTGGAATATTATCGAGTTTCTATATTCTTTTTTACAGCAACCCTTATCCACTATATGTATATGCGCCTGTCTGGCACTATTTAGGCCCAAGCTTCAGGCAAACCCTTCTTCAACTCTCAGAGAAAAATGTTAAAGAATTAATAGCTTCCGTAAATTCCCCAGGATTTACTTGCTTACTTACATGCTGTATCCCCTTGTGGGTGCTAGGACCACTACTATGCCTACGCGCCATCGTGTACGGTTTCTGGCAATGTGTCTCAGCTCTCCCCAACTTTTCCCCAACTGCCGTGCCTCCTTCTCGACTGCTTTGTGCTGAGTAAAAGGATTTCGATTGCATAGCATGGTTCGCTATGGAACTGTCACCCTTTCGGAACGTGTGACCAATCCACTGCCACTTCCGCCGTTGGATAGTTGTGCCTATTGGTTCCTGACCCGTTCTCTCGTAAAGGTGTTCGTTAGAGATACGATTGGGCCAGAAAATCCGTAAGATATTGCGCAGACACCTATTAACGAACGTTTGCAGCTGTCTGGTGATAGTAGTGGTCACTCTCCACATGCTGCAACCATATAGCAGCACGGATTCAACGTTGGAGCGGAACAGTCTTATTTTGGTGCTCAAACTGATTACATTGCTTCGCCATATTTTGGACAACATCCCGAACGCGGACTTTGCTTTGACGATTCTGTTGGGTATATCCAGATCGGTTCCACTATCGGTGGAGACAATACTCCCAAGATACTGGAAATCCTCTACTCTCTCTACCGGTTGTCCAGCAATGCATATTTGAGCCGATGAGTTTGTTCCAAGGCTGATAATTTTAGTTAGCCGTATTAATTTTCAGCCCGACGACACCTGCCTCCCTCTCCACATCTGGAGGTCCATAATTCTGTGGGAGAGTAAGCATACATCGTCAGCGTAGTCAAAATGTTTCAGTTGAGATGTAAGAGTCCATCTAATTCCTCTGTTTCCCGTCGACAAAGCTGCATGAAGCACATCGCTAATCACCAATAGGAATAATATTGGTGAAAAAATACAGCCTTGTCTTACCCCACTTGCAAGACGTGCCATTAGGTAGACGACTCACCGGTAGGCCTAGAAATAGGTGGTTGGATCAAGTCCGACATCCGGACGATTGTGAAGGACGGAGGGTCCACCTGAGCATCCTACCCCCGCGACCCTCATGAAGTATTAGCCATCGTTTTGAAAATGTATGCATGTATGCATGTTGTTAGATCATAACCTAGCCGAAATAGGAAGAAGTATTAATATAGGACTTTGTCTACTTATGGTGGGCTCCGCATATAACGTCAGTGAGGGCATCAAACTCTTGGTATTCGCTGTTTTTCTGTGCTAAGAAGGCAATTGAGTAACAAAGCCCTATCTGGAACTACCAAGGTAACTTTGTATAAGACTCAAATCATCCCAGTCCTGCTCTATGGCGCATTGTCAAAATCGGATAAGGATGGCCTTGGTTACTTTGAGGGAAACGTTCTTTAAGTGATCCTTGATCCCGTCTCCGTAGCCAGCGAGTGGAAGAGAAGGTACAATGCCGAACTATCCGGCCTATATAGGTGCAATGCCAGAAAAGTACACATACAGGGACTGAGATGACTGGGTCATGTAGAGCGAATGGAGCCTAACGTTCCACCCCGAAAAATCTTCGAATCCACCCCAAATAGACGGCGCATTAGAGGTCGGCCTCCGTACGCAATTGGAGGCAGCTGGCTGTAGAGGTTTGTTGATTCAGACCCAGGTCCACTCCGAATTTTGAATACTTTTAGATCCTTTTACTTCCCATTGCCAATTGACAATCAATATCTGCTAAGTCACCTTTGCGGACATTCTAGAATCCCATACACTCACAAGAAGATTTTAACAAAAAGATCGTCCTACTGACTGAGGCTGACATGATCATCGCTTACTACTGAGGATTGGATTATTTCCGAAAAATATTCTCATAACCATCCACAGGATACAAGTGCCGCGAAATTCATATAAAAGCAAGAGATTCAGAGACAACGTCCAACCGGATGTGTCATGATACTCAGGATGAGCATTAGACATCAGCAGGAGTAGCTCCTTTTCCAGAAAAAAAAAAAAAATTATTTTCAGCCGTTGCGTTGTTTTGTACCTCTCTCGTTGGCACTTTTGCAAATGCCGACAAAATTTTCAATTTCTCGAAATGCGGTTTGAAATACTCAGAATTAAGGACGAGAGAGGGTAACATCGCATCAAGAGTAGCCCGTTTTGTTGAATGGATTTGATATGTGTGTTGCCGGCATGGGAGGAGGGGGGTGTGTTCACTTGCGATGTCACACACAGTAGAAAACGACAGTTTTATGGACTCTTGAGGGTTCTGCTTGCGATTCATTGCCAAAGATAAGGTGTTGTCGTGTTTATGGTTCTTACGGACACCGACTGTGGAATCCGTTGAGACCAGATACCTGTTGTCTTCTATGGACGGGATGTGATGGGTGCGTTCTTGGACACAGTGTGGGTGTCCTAAACATGAGGTTGTAACTGGATATATACTTTATTACTCCTCTTTAAGGAAACTGACAGGACAATAGACTGCATGGGGTTCAAGATTTTATATCAGATGAATGATAATTCGCTGCGGAAGAGAATAGAATATACTACCAAAGCTAATGTGGAGTTCGTCTGTCTTACAATCATCGTTATGATTGGGTGACACGCGTTTTACTAATTGGTTATATTTGTTAGGGGATGTGCTCAAAAAATGGATGCTTGGTTCCTAGGGACAGGCTTAGGAAAAGGAATCATATTCTTAAGCAAATTACACTGGAAAACGTTCCAATCGACATATCCAGAAAAGCAAAATACCTAGGGGTTATTCTTGACAAAACGCTCACCTGGAATTTACATCTGAACAAGGTTACCGAGAAATCGACAAGAGCAATGTTTATGTGCCAGCGCTTACATGGTAAAATTTAACTAAAGCCCAAGGTAATATACTGGACGTATAGCGCCATTATCAAACCCATGGTCACTTGTGCATCATTGGCTTTGTGGGCAAAAATATCACAGGGGCAAAGAAAACGTGCCCCCCGGTAGCAATGCGAACAAGGCTTAGCCTCACACCACTACATCTTGCTGTACAAAAAGAAGATGAGTGCTCTTAGGCTGGCCAAGATTTTGGATCTTAAAATTGGCAACTTTACAGGCCATCTGTAGGTTAGGTTAGCAAGGCCTTAAGCCGTTCCCATTCTTCAGCTGCCTTGACGTGGCGGAACGGCTTAAGAGTCAATGACCCTAAGGGTCCAAAAGGACCCCAGGTGAGACATCGAACTAAAGGCTGAAGACGTCTTGACTGTGACGCAAAACCTGTTGAAAGTATGACGGAAGAAACCTTCACGGTATTTACTCCAGGTGGTACGCGCGCAAGTGACAATCCATCCGTGGTCTTTTCGACCCCGGCCGGGACAAGGATTCTGGAGTTCCCAACCAGCATACTCAAACCCCCCGCCTCTGACGTTGACCCGGAAGTAGTAGCGATGCTTGCTTCTGAAGAATCCTGCGGCTCTGTCCTCGACTCGTTTGGTAGACTGGGCTGGAATGACGGAGAAAGTGGCGGAAAGGCTTCGGCTGGAACGTCTAATTTCTGTTTTAATAGTCGGGCAGCTGGTCGAAGTTGTGTTGAAGATGGTTTGACTCGGGATACCGAAAAAGGTGAACGAGCTCCTGAAACGGCGCACTCCGATGAGCTCCTGACTAAGAGTCAGTTGAAGAGGAGAAGAAGGAAGGCGGCGATGGCGCGGTGCAAAGAGGCTGCAGAGTCAGCTGAAGGCGCAAGCGCTGGTAACAGTCATCCCTCGATGGCGGCAGGAAAGAGGCATAGGTCGGCAGAAAGTACTCCAACTGGAGTCGATCTATCCCTCGGACCCAACGCCGGCTCCCCTTCGATTGGCTCGAACAGGTCAAATCGGACGAAGCAAGTTTCACCTACTTTCATCGGTGGAACCGTGTGCGCATCTGATGCCCCTCTGCTGGACACACTCTTACCGGTAGCGTTATCTGCGCACAAAATCTGAGTGATGCTGGTGTTGTTACCCCTAAAGGTCCCAGCACTAGCGGACAGAAAATGGCAGACGCAGGCAAAGCCACGGGTAAGGGTGCTCGTCTCGGCGGAAGCGTGGGTGCATCAGGTGCTCGCCCTTCTACCAAGAAGCCTCGAACCGGAGGTATTACCCGCGCACAAAATCTCGGTGATGCGCGTGCTGGAACTTCTAAAAGCTCTAACACCTGCGGACAGAAATTGGCTGACGCGGATTAGACCCTCGGTAAAAAGCAATCCGGATCGAAGGAGCGAAGGGAGCTTCTACGAACAAGATATTCATTTCTGACCTCGCACTACTGGCAATTGAAGATGTTCTGATCTATTACGTGTGCATCGTAAGGCGCTGCAGCATGCCTACCTTGAAACAGTATGTACAGCAGCATATCTATTAAAATCTCATCTCAACTGCAAGAGATGAACACTGGTGTAGAATCGACCACAAGGATAAGGAAGATTCAACCGTTAACGACCCCAGCAAACGAAATAAGAACAACGACCTTCGGATCTGTACGTGAAATGTTCGGATCCTTAACCACGTGCAGCCGAATAATAAGCAAATACCCTAGACTGCTATAAAGCAATATAAGCGCCATCCAGGAAGTGCGATGGGATGGCCCGGGCAGAAAGAGCATGAAAAACATCTACTACGGTGATTAATACAGAGGCAACAGGCAACGCTTATTCGGATGCGAATAACCCTCTCACGCAATTCAGACGCGATTTGAGGACCGACATAATAGCCATTCGTGAGCAGTACCGGAAGAAAAGCGGAGCCGGCTTGTATGCGGACGCTCTAGGCACAGCCGCCATCTGGATCTCGAATGTAAGGGCAGTCAACGTTAAGAGACACGGCGTAGGAAGAGGTTTTGTGTGGTTGAATTGCAATGGATTCACACTAGTAAGTTGCTACTTCACGTCAAATAAACCATAAGCGAGTTCCGAGAAAGCTGGACGCCCTAGAGAACACAGTGCGAAACTCGAAGGGGCGATATTAGTGCCCGGTGATTTTAACGCTTAAGCATTAAAGTGGGGAATGAACTCTACAGATTCAAGGGGAAGACAAATCCTCGAGATGGTCGCCAGGCTGAGCCTTAATGTAATGAACGTTGGCAACACATCGACCTTCAGAAGATCAGGTTACGGCGAAACTATACCTAGCAAAGGGAAGGGGATCCAGACTCCCCGTCAGCGTACAGACCCCTATGTATGCTGAACACAACAGGAAAACTTCTTGAGAGAATGCTGAAGCCTCGACTCTCTGTAGCGGTGGAGAGAGCATGCGACCTATCTGAAAGGCAGCATGGATTTAGAAAAGGCCATTCTACAATAGGTGCTGTGGGAGAGGTGGCTAGGGCTGCCCAAGTAACCCATCAGGGCAACCACTACTCGAGGAAAGTTGTTGTGTTGGCAACTCTCGACGTAAGAAATGTCTTCAACTCGGCCATATGGTGCGACATGCTGAACGCCCTGGAAATAAACTTTTGGGTATCACAGTATCTACGACGAGTGATAAGGGACTACCTTAGCGACAGATAGCTAATTTATGACACAGAAGGACCATATAGGAAAGAAATAACGGCCGGAGCAGCGCAGGGCTCAATTCTGCGACCGGATTTATGGAACATCCCCTACGATGAAATTCTTCGCCTGGAGATGCCCGAAAACACTTTTCTGGTCGACTATGATACGACATCCGCTGCAGTGATCACCGCCGGGACACTGAAGACGCTAAGAGAAGACTAAATCAAGTCATGAGACGGGTGCACACATGGATGGAGAACCACGGCCTAAGCTTAGCAGTGGAGAAAACCGAGATAGTCCTGCTGGCAAGGAAGCGCATACCCACAATGATTGAGCTCCAGCTGGGTCCGGAAATCATATACACTGCGGAAGCAGTAAAATATCTAGGAGTTAGGATAGATACGAAGCTCACGTTTTGGGAACAAATTAAGTCCGCATCCGAAAGAGCCACAAACACATGCCTATTGCTAAGCAGACTGATGGCGAATATAGGAGGTCACACTGCAAGTAAAATAAGACCCCTGATGTCGGTTACGCACTCAATACTCATGTATGGCTCCGAGATCTGGCGCTCAAAAAGGAGATATACAGTGCAACGTATAGGAGGCTTTCGGATAACGAGTTCATACTGAACAGTGTCGGAGCCAGCAGCCCTAGTAGTCGCAGGAGTGACGCCCATTGATCTCCTAGCAGCAGCAAGAAATTACGTCCACGACAAGAAGGCAGAAAAAAGCACGGCAACAGCAACTACAGAAAACCAGATGGAACGCCGAAACGAGGGGAAGGTGGACCTACCGGTTGATCAGAGACGTTGCTGCATGGACGGAGCGGTAGCACGGTGAAGTGAATTATTATATCACTCAGTTCCTTACCGGACATGGTTACTTCAACCGGTACCTGCACAAGATGAGAAAAGTAGGGAGCGCAGCCTGCCAATATGAAGACTCTTTGGAAGACGATGCGTATCACACCTTTTTTTTTTACCTGCAACAGGTGGGCAGCAGAAAGAAATAGCCTGGAGTCAGATATAGGCAACTTTTCTCCAGATAATGCCGTAAACAGGATGGTCTCGAGTATCGACTTCTTCCTTTTTCAGCGAGGCTACGATCCGAAAACAAGGGATCACAACCCTCCCACTTCACCGCATTTCTACTGATCCGCCTGTGGGGTTCGCCTGAGGTCTCGAGTATCGACATGTGGAATAAAATATCTTTATTCATTGAGGCGGTACTCAGGTCGAACAGGAGAGAGGTGGAAGTAAATATAGCCTCAGTAAGTTTACCAAATTGATGAAAGCAAGATATTATAAACCCACACCAAGAGAAAAATGGGAAAAAGCTGGTCGCCAGAGGGGAAAGAAAACGACACCACTCTGAAGCAAAGCTAAAGCGGTTCCGGAGTGGATGGTGCCTGAAGGAAACTCCTGGAAACGTTGCCAAAACCAAGGCTTACAGCAGCCGTGCAGAGAGCAGGAGATTTGTCCGAAAGACAACACGGATTCAGAAAGGGCCACTCTTGGAGCAATTGAAGAAGTGGTAAGGACCGTCGTATTCAGCAGGATGGACCGATATGCTGAACGCCCTCGAAAGCATTTTTGATATTCCCGAATATATCTTGCGGATGGTGAAGGGCTATCTTAAAGACCGGAAGCTGTTATACAACACCGCAGAAGGACCTCGAATAAATGATACGTCTACGACAAAAAACGGAAATTGGAGTGGAAGCGGCAACCGAGGAGGCGAAGGAGCTCACCGAACAGAAATGGCAGGAGAGATGGAGTTCAGATAGCAGAGGACGATTGTCCGCGAGGAATCACCCTCATGAGATTTATGTAAGCCGCCTTGCCAGCAAGAAAGAATTAACCCGCTAGAGAACACAAATATGAAAAAGCCGGCCCCGAAAGGGGAAAGAAAACGACACCACTCTGAAGTAATGCTAAACCGGTTCCGGAGTGGATGGTGTTAGGTTGAAAAGGGGTTAAAGGTGATTTTTTCCTGAGTAGGAGTCAAACACTACTTGAAACAGAGCTGGACTGTTTCTCGCTTTTCCACTACCCCGTAAGCAAAAAAAAAATTGAAATAGGAGTAGAAATATAGCATCTGTTCTTACAGAACCCCAGCATGAATTTGGTCCTAATTAAAACCCAACAAAGCTCCTTCCTAAGGCGATTACACTTCCCTGTCTTCAAAATAAGGCGTAAAACCTTCCGCATTTCACTGAAAACATAAATCAGTCCAAGAATAAAAGGTACAGCATACGCATTGACATAAACTCACCCAAATTACTTGACGCAGTCCACGTTCTTCCGCATTTCCTTCCGGCTTCCCAAATTGACACTAAACAAATGCAACGCACATCTCATCTCACCCATTACCATCACCATCACCATCACCAGCATCTTAATTTCTTTTTTCTTTCTTTTTATTTACTTTTCCGCTTAGTAAGCCTCCGATAATAGAAATTTTTTAATAGTTTTTCTCTCCTTTGGGATAATAATTGGTGAAGCGAATCGACCCTTTTTCCCTAACCCCAACCGAAAAGAAGATGCATCTTCTTAAGAATCCAAAGAATCTCTCACATGCATCGATAAACAAAAAAGTTTTTTTTTTTCTACTAAAGTGCGAATGATTTGTGCCTCCTTCCCCATTAACCCGAATTAAAATATACAACACTACTCGCAGATACAAGATTGTTTTCGTATCTTTAATGCCATTGTTTCGGAGGTGATACTCGCACATACAGCATCTCGCCGCCGAAAGATCGTTAGATTTTCCTTTTTTTTATCGTTAAGTCGTTAAATTCTAAGAGAATAGAAGAGAGAAGGAAAAAAACAAAAAAACATCGACAATAAATCGAAAAACAAAACAAAAGACGGGACGAAGAAGGAGCAGCGCAATGCGCGAGATCATTAAAGAATTTTCAATGCGAATTTATTACACATTACGTTGGGATGAGACGGACGACGACGCGAGAGGATGCTGAGAATGGGCAAACAAAAAAGACAAAAGGACCAACAACCCACAAGGAGATCGCTGTAATTGCATAATCAGTGGTTCTACAGGAATATAACCCTTTATGGCGAGATGATCGTACAGAGGATGCTGTGTACGTTAAATTGAGTTTCCTGTAGATGGGTACTCGTAGATAGCAGAAATTGCTACCTCACCATAGAACATTAGATGCAACGATCTTCGATTGGAAATGGTATCTGTCCTTCTGCTTAGGACAGGACTAAGCATAGTTCAATGATCCTAGGCGAAGTTAATGTTGTTATTGAACGCACAGAGAGCTGGCGAATGGTGAAGTGAAACTGATCGCTATTTTCAAAGGAAATCCTCAGCCATGTAATCATGTTGCCATCGTTTGGTCGGGGGTATGCTGAAAAAAGACACTTAGTCAAAGTATTGCGGTAGTAATGTTCGTCTTACATGTCAAGGTAATTATTGCCAGCTACGAAACAGGGGATCCTGTACCACAGGGGATATCTTTTCAGTGGCCTTTAGCTCTTTTACAAGATTAAGAGCATGGTAATTACGCTTTGAGGAGAAGTAAGGATAACCTAAGATGTAGTCTTTGAATAAGATCGGTTACATTACACGTTGAATAGCAGTTCAGCAGACCAAGTGTCTACCAAAGTTTCGACGAAGAAGTTACTTACTTACTTAGGTGGCGCTACAGTTCGGGGTGAACCTGGGCCTCAACTAACACCAAGAAGTCGGTGACTTACTTTTTTTTAAATCCTTTTGGCTGCCATAAACTGTCAAAATATGAAGTGTGAAGGTATTTTTGTTCGAAGGCTGAGGTGGGCTCGTCGACTCCAGGGTCAACCCAAAGAAATACCCTAAACTTAGGGAAAGATGTACTTTATTTGGACGTTAGGGGGGATTAGTGTTTACTTTCTAACAATTTAAGTGCTTTCTAAGAATTTGTATACCTAACAGTTCGGTTTAAATAGCTTAAGCTACCTTATTGCTCCTCGTGGTCGTCTTTAGGCTGGCTCTGGTACTGTTCGGGTTGCTGGGTGGCTCGGCTCGGAATGGTCGTGTCTCGGTGGGAGTACCCCAGTCCGCCACAAGGGCAGGCTTGTGAACTTTCTCAGTCCGCTACAAGAGCAGTCTTAGAAAGGATCCAGTCCCCCACAAGGGCACGCTTCTGAAGGATCCAGTCCGTTACAAGAGCAGGCTTAGGAGCGACCCAGTCCGCTACAAGGGCAGGCTTAGGAACGATCCAGTCCGCTACAAGAGCAGGCTTAGGAGAGACCCAGTCCGCTACAAGAGCAGGCTTAGGAAGTACCCAATCCACAACAAGAGCCGGCTTAGGAAGGACCCAGTCCGCCACAAGGGCAGGCTTAGGATCGACCCAGTCCGCTACAAGAGCAGGCTTAGGAAGGTCCCAGTTCGCAACAAGGGCAGGCTTAGGAACGATCCAGTCCGCTACAAGAGCAGGCTTAGGAGAGACCCAGTCCGCTACAAGGGCAGGCTTAGGAAGGTCCCAGTCCACAGCAAAAGCAGGCTTAGAAAGGACCCATTCCGCCACAAGGGCAGGCTTAGGAAGGACTCGGTCCGCTACAAGAGCAGGCTTAGGAGGAAGTGATCACAAGCGTTTCTCCCAAATGGGGGGAAAACCTGACAGATAACGGGTCGAGTACGGTCACTAGCTTACTTAGGTGGCGCTACAGTTCGGGGTGAACCTGGGCCTCGACCAACAAGCCTCTCCATTTAGCTCGGTCTTTAGCTAATTGCCTCCAGTTGCGCACTCCAAGTTGGTCGAGTTCCCCTTGAACTTGTGCGCGCCACCTACGGCGATGATCCCTCTACTGCGTCGTCCCTCGGGGTTAGATTCGAAAACTTTGTGGGCCGGATCGTTGGTGTCCATTCGCTCTACATGGCCTAGCCATCTCAGACGTCCAATACGCAGTTTTTTGACTAGGTCGATGTCGCTGTACAGCTCATATAGTTCGTGATTGAATCTTCTCCTCCAAAACCCGTCAACGCAAACGGGACCGAAAATCTTACGAAGAATTTTTCTCTCGAAGCGACCAAGGATATCTCCATCCTCTTTTAATAAAGTCCATGTTTTAGCGCCGTAACGCAGGACTGGGATGATCAGGGTCTTATACAGAGTCTCCTTAGTTGTTCGAGATAGGGCTTCACTGTTGAATTGCCTTATAAGCACAAAAAAACAGCGATTGGCTAGAGTTATCCTTCGATTGATTTCTGCGCTGATGTTGTTTTCAGAGTTTATAGCAGAGCCAAGGTAGACAAAGTCCCTTACGACCTCGAAGTTATAGCTGACCACTGTGAAGTTCTGTCCACTTCGTCGGTGTTGGCTGTCCCTTCTTGTTGACAGCATATACTTGGTTTTGCCCACGTTTATCGCTAAACCCATTTTGGTCGCTTCCACCTCAATGCTGGCAAATGCACCGGTGACAGCCCGCTGAGTTCTTCCGATAATGTCTATATCGTCGGCGTATGCAAGCAGTTGTACAGACTTGTAATAGATTGTGCCTCCGGTGTTGGCTTGTCAGTTCCTCCACAATCCATTTAAGTCACATGATAGTGCGTCACCTTGTCTAAAACCTTTTTTGACATCAAAGGTCTCGGTGAGGTCATTACCGACCTTGATGGAGCAGCGAGCGTTCTCCATCGTCAGCCTGTACAGACGGACAAGTTTGGCAGGGATGTCAAAACTAGACATGGCTCTATAAAGCTCTTCTCTATAGATGCTGTCATAGGCGGCCTTGAAATCGATAAAGAGATGAGTATCGATTTGGAATTCTTGGGTTTTCTCCAGGAGCTGCCGAAGTGTGAAGATTTGATCGATGGTGGACTTTCCTGTCCTGAAACCACACTAATAGGGTCCAATCAGGCTGTTGATAAAAGGTTTCAGGCGTTCACAAAATATCGCAGAAAAGATCTTGTATGCAGTGTTGAGGAGACTGATGCCTCTATAATTGGCGCAGTTGACGGGGTCTCCTTTCTTGTGGATCGGGCAAACGATGCTGAGATTCCATTCATCAGGCATACACTCGTCTGACCAAATCTTAGAGATGAGTTGGTGTATGCACTCTACCAATTCATCCCCAGCTGCCTTGAAAAGTTCGGCCGGTAAGCCATCAGGTCCAGCAGCCTTGTTGGATTTTAGCTTGGATATTGCTATCCTTACTTCGTTTTGGTCAGGTGGACGGACATTTTGACTATCATCGTCTATGTTGAATGGTTCCTTCTGCCTGACAGCGGGATGTTGGTGTTCGTCGCCGTTATACAGTCTGCAGAAGTAGATTTTCCATATTCTCAGCACCGACTGTGATTCTACTACGAGGTTTCCATTTTCATCTCATACAGGTTTCTGAACGGACATTGCTTCTCTGACACGTCCTTTTTACCTTTTGGTAAAACTTCCTTACATTGTTCCTGGAATATAAACTCGATATTCTCAAACGCGCGCTTCTCATGCTCTTTCTTCTTCTTGTGGAGAAGTCGATGTTCTTCCCGTCTCTTTTGCTCGTAGAGCTCAAGAGCAGCTCTCGTCTTCCTTTGCAGCGCCGCTTTGTATGCCTCTTGTTTTGCTGCATGCACTCGCCGGCATTCTTCATCAAACCAGGAGTTTCGCGGTGGTGGGCGAGCGAGACCCATCACATCAGTCGCGGCGTTTCTGATGGCATGTTGGCAGCGTTACCACTGCTCTTCGGCACTTGATGCTGGCGGCATAGGGGTGATTGAGAGATTTCGGGATACGCGTTCAGCGAATCCAAACCCAAAGTATCTAGGTGTCCCGCTGGACCGTACACTTAAAGAAAACTTCACTCAAGCTGGATACTAGAAACAACTTATTACAAGGGTTGACGGGTTCTGCCCGTCTTACTTCCGTCAAAACTGCTGCGCCGGTGTTATGTAGAAGCAAGCACACCAAACAAGTGGACACCAAACTGAACGCTGCAATGAAAATTGGACGGCCGAAGACCCGGAACACATTCTGGACGACGGGAGAAAAACTCGAAAGTGAAAATTTGAATGGGAACAGAGCATGAGCCGTAGAACTACGGAAACGCAACTTATTTAACAAGACGATCGTGGCGGACCCAAGCCAATGTCATATGTTTAGAAGCGAACGGGCTTCGTTTGTTCAATTATGTGTCTCAAATGACCACCAAAACTTATTACTGAACCAAAGATGGTAGACTATGCACGTAATAGTAATGAAACAAATCAAACTGGAAAGGCAGATCTTCGCCCTCCACCCATTACTACTAGCTATCAACAATTTATAAGCTCTGTCCGCAATCTGATAAAAAAAAAAGAATTTGCTATTCGACGATTTGCTATTTCTTCCTATTTTGGCGAGGCTATGATCCGAAAAAAAGAGATCATAACCCTCCCACTTCAGCGCATTTCTACTAATCCGCCTGTGGGGTTCGCCTATTTGACCTCAGAAATTATCGGCGGGCCTGCCGATTTTGGATCACTCGGTTACTGAGGCCAATGAAATGCCGATGTGAGCGCTGGACGCACAACTGCGGTGTAGAACCTTCCTTTCAACTTAGGTGGCATTTTTCTGTCACAGAAGATAGCGGAATTTTCTCGCCACTTCATCCACCCTACGCTTACACGATGATTGATGTCGTCATCACAAGTTGCTTTGCTATTGATCATAGATCCCAGATATTTAAACTTTTCGCACTTGGGAAGCACTGTTTCATTCAAATAAATGTCTGGAATAGAACTGAGTGGATCAGAGAATGGGCAGCACAAGTACTCTGTCATTTTTGAACTAATGCGATAACCATTTCCCTCCAGAGCGTCCACCTACACATCAAGTGCTCGTTGCAGGGATGTAGGATCCTCACTTATGATGGCTCCATCGTCAGCAAAGAATAATTGATGTACCTTGGGATCCGCCACTTCACCTTCAAGCAAATAATCAAGTACTGCAATAAAGAACAAAGGACTTAAGACGCTTGCAAAGTGCACCCCGACTTTGATTGGGAACTCTTCGGTTACTCCAGCGGGACATCTTACTATTGTCTTTGCTCCTTCGTACATGTCCATGATCATCTGCACATAGGTTTCTGGAACCCCTCAATGTCTTAGCGCCACCCATATCAGATCTTGTGGTTGTCTGTCGAAAGCCTCTTCAAAGTCAACCAATACAATATGCAAGTACCTTAGGGGATCACGATGTTTTTGCATTATGATCCTTATACTTTGGATTGCATCGGTGGTTGATTTACCCGATCAAACCCGCACTGATCATCAGATAGCCGTATTATTTTTCGCAGTCGGCCACCTAATACCCGCTCAATGATCTTCATGGTGTGTGACATCAGCTTGGTCGAACGGTTTCGCGTATCACCCTTCCCTTTGTATACAGGGAGAAGGTAACTTTCCCTCCATTGATTCGGCATTGGATCACCTCTCACGAATTTGGAGATGAGAATTCTGAGCCATCTGAACCCGACGTCTCCCATCTTTTTCCAGAACTCAGAGGGCATCTCGTCTGGCCCAACCGCTTTTCGTTTCTTGGAGTATTTGACCGCCTCACTAACTTCTTCGACTGTAATGTCGAGTATTTCTTCAGAATTAGGGGTGGCTTTTGCAAAGTATAGCCGGGGAAACTGTTCATTTAAAAGTTCTTCACAATACTGCCGCCACCTCTGCAGAATTTTGTCGTCATCCACAAGAAGCTGGCCATGAGCATTGCTAATGAACTTTGGCTCCTGAGCATTCCTCCTTCTTTGGGCGGCTATTTTGAAGATGGTTGTGCTCTTGGTCATATTGTGTCTTCGCAGCTCCTGGATAGCCTGGTTTGCATCAACAACCGGGGAAGATATTTTCTCCAGCTCCCGAGACAGGCCCTTCGTACTCTCTGCTTGAAGCTGGGCGCACTTCTTCTTCGCTTTTTTCTTGCAACATCTGTATTCCATTTCGATGTGAGCTTTTTCGCCTCGCTTTTTAGAGGAGCACTTTGACCAAGCTTTGAAAGCCGCTTTCTTCTTATTTATCACCTTCTCATAGATGTCATAGGCAAATCATTATCAACAGAGCGAACAATTTTTCAGCCATATGACCAAGCTACTGCCAGGCCAGTGTTATGCCTTCACAGTTTGCTTTTCTTCGGTGTTTTCATAAAATTTTCTGTTAGCAGGAGACGGTGTTGCCGAGCGATCGCCTCTCCCAGTATCACTTTGCAATCTTTTACCAGAGACTTCATGAAACTGGCTACCAAATGGTAGTCAATCTGAGTTTCATCTCCACAACTGCTGTAAGTGATCAGGTGTCGACTTTGTTCGATGAACATGGTATTTAACACGATAAGACCATGTGATTTGCACACGCTTAGGATGTCTTAACCAGGAAGGTTCCTGGTGCCATATTCCAGTCCTCCATGGCAGTCTTCATAGTCTTCGTTTGTCTTCCCGACATGTCCATTCAAATCTTCTCCAACAAACAGAAACTCTTCTGTTGGGATGTTGTTAAGGAGATTGTGGAACTCTAGTCAAAATGCATCTTTATCCCTCTGATCCCACCCATTTTGGGGATCATATGCACTGACAATATTCCACACCTCTCCTTGTATTACTAGTTTGATAGACATCAAACGGTCGCTGAACTTCGAAATGCTCAAGACGTTACCATGTATCTCTGCCGCAAGGATGATACCGATTCCGTTCCTAGCCTTTTCCGTTCCGTAGTAGGACATCTTGTAATCTTTTGTCCTAACGTCCAAGAAGCGCGGCCGATTTTCGGTGTTTTTCCATTTCGTCTCTTGGACACACAAGATATCCACCCGCCTTCTATTCATCATCTCTTTCAGCTCGTAACTTCGACCGGTCATGCTTCCAACGTTCCAACTCGCGACCCTCAAATTGCGTCCAAACTGTTTCAATATTTTGCTTGCCTCCGGAATCCGTAGATCTCTGACCCGAACATTTCTGCTCCGTCCAGGATCAGTACCATGCACAGCAGTGGTTGTACCTGGCGGGTTAGTACCTTTCCTTTTAGCAACTATTACCATAATGATACAGTTTTGCAATATTACCATATTGCGATGATATTGGTTGTTTGACACGTGCATGCTCCTGTTTTATTATTGTTTGTTTGATCTTTCTTCTATGACATCGGTAATCTCCGTGTCGTGTCAACTCACGGACTCGCATGCACACTTGTGGGAGGGTTTTTAAGATAGTGTATGTGTCGCTGGGCTCACTTGGGTGTTACATTGCCTAGGAGTTTCCAGCTTATTTGTGACTCATTAAACTGTGAGATGTGACTGTGATTAAATCACTGCTAGTTTCAACTGCTCTTTTTCTTGATTGCTCTCTGTGATCACTGCACACTAAAAATCGCTCTGTAGCTTTTCAGTCTAATTGTGTATCGCTGGTACTTAAATCATTTCTTAGACCAATATTAGCTACAAGTTGAAGCCAGGACTTAGAGGTACTCGTGTCTATGTAGTTACCAGTGAATACCCCAAGAAGGTAAAACAAGCAAGGGCGGCTCAAACTAGTCGCATTTGTAACCAAATTGCGCAAACCGTGTTTTTGCCAATCAGTTGTTCAGTTGAAAGTTCTTACATAGAGAGGGACCTTACCTTGTTTCCCAATACTCGTAAATTTGCCAAATTGCCGAATAGACCATAATTCCTACAATTATAGTCAAGTTATCCTCCCATTAGATCCTTTCATTCACCAGTGCCGCTTCAATTAAAAACAGACAACGAACTCGTGATGAGAATAAAGGAAAACGCAGCACAGATCAATACAATGTACAACTACTGCTCCTCCTTGCCACGATGACGATTGTAAACAAAATACCTCCACCCGACTCCATTTGCATACAATCAAATCAAAAAAATGCAAAAGGAAACCCTGTACCCACCACCAGTCCAAGCTAACGACCGTCGTCTTCAGTTCTACCATTCATGTGATGGCGAACATTTTTTCCAAACAACATTCCAACGCGCAAGGAACGGCCCAAGAAAAGGAAATTTGATGCAAATAGCTGCGGATGATTGCCATACACGAGGTGAATAAATTAAAAACAACTTTTCTCCTTGCAGCATGCTGCAGTTCAGTGCGCCTCCCTCCCCCCGCGCATATGAAGACAGTACAATGCCTAGAATAGGTAACTGACATCAACAGTCGTTACGTCACGTACCGAGGCAAAGGGACACCATTACAAAGGAGTACCTTACTTCCACTGCAACAGCAGCAGCAGCAGCAGCATCATCATCCCAAGGAGCGAAAGGAGGGCGTAGGGATGAAAATAAATTATTTTCACCTTGAAGCGATCTCTTCAATTTAGATAGGTTTTCCTTTTTTGCATACACACACATGACGGGATGCAGCAATCAGGCGCGAAGCATCGACGGTTTTCAATTACAATCCTTTCGCTACTACTATACGTGCCAAGAGATGAATAATTTTGAATGGATAAATCGATGGAATGGGTTAGTGATTCCATTCAAAGGCGGCAAATCGAAAAACAAGAACAAGGAGGCAAGGACTAGAGATTGAATGGAAATTTGAATTAGATCTAGTGACGTCGGCATTGTCTCTGATGGGATTTCGAAACGAAAGGAAGGAAATGGGAACTATTAAGAAGGTCTGAGGTACATACAACAGAATGGATGACAATGAAAGGAAACATTACCAAATCTCTGTCATCTACATAAAGAGGTTCCGATAAATTAAATTTCTTGAATAATGAAGAAATCGGAATATAAGGCACACAGGAGCCTCATTGTCTCGCAGGATCTTGGAATATTGAACGAACTAATCTCTCCATAGTCCCTGTAGTAAGCTTATCGTCCTCTGCAAGGATACAATTTTAGTTTTGTACTCTTCAGATGGTCTACCACAATCCTTTGAAATGTTGGCAGGCTGAATCTGAACTATTTAGCTTTCATACAACCCTCATTTCCCGGGTTTAATTCTCTGTTCCAGTGTTTAATTCTCTACTAGACAGGTAAAGTATGGCTACTAACCTAAGTTTGTATCCTATGATTTCTAATCACTAACATATCAGAGCTGGCAATATACCAGCTAACCGTGCGGTTTTATAAGAAAATGCTGCCAGCAACAGTGTTCCTTTTGCATCTGTTTCATCCATTCTGTTTGTTGATAACTTAATCAAAACTCAAGAGGGTTAATCTTAGATTGGGTGACTGTCCCCACTCAGCAGGGACATACCTAGACCAAAAAAAGGTCCATTGTGATAGCACTATGGAGATAAACGGACTACCAGCACCGGGGACCCACATGGAGAATTCCGAACAGAATGGGACAGGAGGCAGGTCAACCGGTTTCGATGTGAACCCATGCCGAAGAAGTATGATTAGCCGTTAGGCATCAAACCAGTTTGACCCACAGACAAAGGTTTTTATTTGGCTTAAGTTGAGTCTAGCCAGATCGTTAAGATCTTCGAAGAAGTATTTCCCTAGGGTTTTCCTTCTCAAGACCAATAGGGCAGGACAGGTACACAAAAGGTGTGTCATGGTTTCCTCCTCTTCCTCGTCTCTGCAGCTTCTTCAGAAATCGTTGAAGGGATCACCAAGTCTTCTGGCATGTCTGCCTACCAGACAGTGCCCCGTGAGGGCCCCAACTATCTTTCTTAGATTTGTCCTATTAACGGAAATAAGCCTACTGGTTTTCCTACAATCCAGCTCTGGCCAGATTTATTTAGAAGAGAGACATGTGCTGATATTGTTCCACCTACTTGTCATTTTAATGGCTGCGGAATCTAATTGAAATGTTATCGATTTAATAGGTGCTGCCGGTTCCCCCTATTGTCAGGGAGGCTCCGGTCTGCACCCTTCTTAGCTAGATCGTCCGCCTTGCAATTGCCTGGAATATCCATGTGGCCTGGAACCCAGCACAGGGATACGTTGCACCTGACAGCGATCTCGTTAAGAATCGGATTATTCGCGATTCCAAGGCTTTTATCGCAGCTTGACTGTCTATGTAGAAAATAATAGCGCGTACGTACTTACTTATTTACTTATGTCCTTTATCCCCTTCTGGATCCTTCTGGAAGAGCTCTACGGGAATATTGTCAAGTTATACAGCCTTGTTGGATTTGAGTGCCTTGATCGCGGTAGTGATCTCATCATTACTTGGAGTCTTGTTGCGTATTTGGACATTTTTCACCTCGTGCACTCCAGTCTGATTTAGGAGCATATCGCTAGCGAATACGCGGCTCAAAACTGTAGCAAAATGCTCTTTCCATCTCTTGAGCTAGTCCTCATCCGAAATGAGCAAGGAGCCATCTAGGCTTTTCACTGGGTGTTGGCTGGAGCTGCGACCACCTGTCAGCTCTTTGGTGATTCTGTAGACGATTCTGCTGACGCACCTCCATGCAGCTTCTTTAGCCAGCGTATTGATGTAATTGCGCCTGTCACGTCGCACGCTACGCTGAACTTCTCTCATCTTCATGCGATATAGGGACTCTAGCTCGCTTCTCCCTGCTGCTGGAGTAGCTGCAACGCGACCTTTCGGTTGTTTTCGTTCGTCAATTCGTCTCAAGGTATCCTCGGAAAGCCACGCCCTATGTCTTCCCTGCGATCGACTGACAATTCTTTCAGCACCAGATGTAAAAACATTTTTCATAGCACACCAATGGTCTTGGATGGTTGCGGGCAGTGAGCTGCTGATTGCTTCCACACATTGCGAAAGGTTCTCCCTTAATTGTTGGCGCACTGAGGGATCACTAAATCTATCGATGTTGAACCTGGGTATTTTTGTGTTGTCGTGGGATCTTCAAACTGCAGCAGTGCGTAGTTGGAGAGTAGCTATCATAAGATGATGATCTCGTACTATCCCCACATCTGTCCCTCACCTGTTTCGGACGTCCAGGAGACTACTTCTAAAGCGGCGGGTGCACTCTATCGAGTTAATTGAAAGCCAGGTCGCGGCTTCACGGACTGCTGTGGCTTCTTCTTGAAATACACTACAGTGGTCCGGCAGTCGTGTGGTGATACATATTTCCAGTGCACTGGAGTAAACTCCCGCACCTTTTCCAGACGCTGTCTTGGGTCCATCTGTGTAAATCTCTATCGCACATTCATGTAGAATTTCTCCCGATTCCCAAGCACTTCTACTAGGAATCCTGGTATTATACAATGCTTGACGTAAAAGTCCAAATAGGGGACAATGTAGTCCGAATCACTAGGAAGTCCGTTAAGGATGGTTGCGTTGCCCATATTTCCAAGAGCCAGTTGCGAGGATTCCCTAAGCCGTAATGCTGCTTTGGCCGCCATCTGCTTCCCAAAGATATCAACGGGAAGAAGATTGAGCATATTTTCTAGTGCAGCTGTAGGAGTGGTTCTAAGGCCGCCCGTTATGCAGACGCAGGATGTCCTTTGAACCTATTCAAGTAAAGCAATATTGCTTTCCTTGTCCAGTGCTGTCCACTTGACTAGTACAGTTTAACGACTGCCGTATATATAGAGTGAACAATCCGCGGCTGGAGACCCCATTTTGGCCCTATAGCTTTCCTACATGAATAGAAGGCAATCTTGGCCGTCCAAGCACGATCTTGAATATTCAGCTTCCAACTGAGTTTTTTTTTTTATGGAAAATAACCCCCAAATATCTGGCATGATCTGCAAATTGCAATTCAATACCCTTGACTTTTGAAGGAGTTATGTATGAAATGTTATACCTTCTTGTGAATAAAACTAGTTCAGTCTTTAACGGATTAACTCCGAGACCGACACTATCTGTCCACTTTACGCGTTTATTTAGAGAAGACTCCATCAGGTCTCTAACTGTAGGAATTTCCCTGATGTCGCTATCGCAATGTCGTCCACATAGGCTATGAAACAGAAGATTAGGAGTATTTCATTCACAATCATGAGTCACAATAGTGGTGATAATACTAACCCTGTGCTCCAACCTTCGGGTTAGACAACATCCTAGCTCAGCATGGATGAGCCTGCTTTTAAGCATTTGTTCGATCCAATAGCAATGCTAGTTGTAAACCCTCAAGCTAAGAAGAGCAACAGAAATAGCTTCTGTTTTTACATTGTTGAAGGCTCCTTCAATATCAAGGAAGGACATCATAGTGAAATCCTTGTTCTCAAAAGATTTCTCAATGATTCCTACCAACGAATGCAGGACAGTCTCTACCGATACGCATGTTTGGATACCGATAGGAGATTACTATCCAAATTTGTTATAAAATGGACGTCAATCAGCCTTTCCAAGGTCTTTAATAGAAAGAGGAGGCTGGTCGGACGGAAATCTTGAGGTGATGTGTGAGAGCTCTTACCGGCTTTCGGTATGGAGACTACTTTGGCCCTCCTCCAGGAATTAGGGGTGTAGCCGAAGTTTACACAACTACTAAAGATAATGTGGAGCCAAGGTCTTAAAGTATCAAAGCCTTGCTGTAGTTCGACTGGTAAGATGCCATTGAGACTAGGGGATTTGTACGAGAGGAAGCTGTGCACTGCCCACTGCATTTTCTTGGGGGTAACAACATCCCCTGGTAGTGTAAATTGGACTCTTATCTACAGACCTAATCTTACTTCCAAAGTTTCTGCCATTCCATGTTCTGCCATGGACGAGTGCCATTTTGAAGAATGGATCTATGGAGACTATTTTCTCAAATTCGCATCTGAACCATGTAATAACTCAGATCCTTCTACTTAGTGAAAATGTAGTTACCGAGAGTCCTCGTTCTTCTTTCACCGAGGGCAGGGCATTCACAAAGCAGGTGACAGACAAATTGAAGTTCTTTTTCGTCCCTGCAGCTCCTGCAGAAGTCATAGTGGGGTTCGCCGATACGCTCCGCATTAACCTCAATGGCATAGTGTCCCGTGATTGTACCAGAGACGACCCGCGTACCGTTACGATTAAGCCTAACCAGAGAACGTGATCTCATATCATAAGCTGGCCACAGAGTTGTAGCAGTTACCAGATTGATCCATCGCGTTTTCGCGGAGTTTTTTTTATAGAGCTTATAGGAACCTTCACGAAGTGGAGGGCCTGCGAGATATGCAACGCCGACCCCATTTTTGCGAGCACATCTGTCAGCATTGGAGTCACGTAAAGGGTTACTAACTGGCGTATTGTTCTTAGCGATCCCATGTTCCCAATGCAGTCTGACCTCTGAATCTTGATTTCGAATGAGAACCTCAAGTACGACCAAGGACGCAGAGCCTGAGAAATCATCTTTGGATTCCTGGCTAGCAATCTCGTTGAAAATCTCATCCTCCTCCCAGTGTGACTTTGGACCTAAACAAGAATCAAAGACTTCGACCTAGCGACCGAAGTCAAAGAGTTCTTGGTTGGTTGGTTAGGATCGACCCACGATGAGGAAGCACTTAGACCAGAAATAGGTCCATTGTACTGCCGATTTGTAAGGTGGGCGGGTCACCCTCTTACTCTAGGAACCATTTGCTTCGTTGTATGAAGGAGTTAATTTTAGCCATGCAGGCGTTGCCGAGATCATTTAGATCATTGAAAGAGTATTCACCCAGGGTGGCTTTCCTAATGTTAGCGAGCGCAGGACAAGCGCATAGGAGGTGACTGATGGTCTCTTCTTCCTCTTCATCCCGACAGCTTCTGCAGAAGTCATTATAGGGGGTGCCTAGTCTTTGAGCATGTCTTCCTATGGCGTAGTGTCCGGTGAGAATGTTCGTTATTTTGAAGAGGGTTCCTCTCTTGTGCTTCAGGAGTCCGATGGACCTAGATTTGTTGGCCAAAGTTGTCTGGCGGTGTTGCATTGGCCTAGATGTTGCCATCGGTAATTTGCCGGCCACCTTCTCGTCGTCGATATGGATAAGGTACTTAACGTTGGCGCTTTGATATCGGTAATGCTTATGCTATTTGCACCAGAGAAGCCTTGTCGAGCCAGCTCGTCAGCTGCACAATTCACCGGTATGTCGCAGTGACCTGGTACCCAGCAAAGGGCGAGGTTGTACTGACCAACTAGTAGTAGTAGTAGTAGTAGTAGTAGAAGTGATTTTTATTGAACATTAGAAAATTGTTACTAATACATAATTAAATAATCACAAATATGCATTGGCGTTTGCCGTCAGCCTGAAAAGAGAGATTTACAAAATTTTAAAATAGAATTCAAAAGATTCTCTCAATTACTTTATCTGTCTAAATTCGTTTTAGTTATATTCACTAATTTTTCTAAAAAGCTTCATGTAATATTTGTTGCCTGTATTTTAAAGCGGACTTTAAGTAGCTAAACAGAACCTTCCAATTTTGACCGTTTAGTATTACCCTGACTTCAGCTTCCGGTAGCACATGTTTATCCCAATGGGTTCGCCTTATCGCCTTTAATATTGGGCATACTCCGATGAGATGGAAGACGTCTTCTAAGGCATGCAGGTTGCATAGTGAGCATTCAGAATTTCGTTCGGTTCTATATGGCATGTAATTCAAGCGCAGGAGCTCTCCTCTAGCCTTAAATAATGTTGAAATAACTTCCACACTGTTTTGGTCTTGGAAGTAGTTGAATTCCCCCAAGTCATGTTGAAGAGTTCGATATATGAGTCTGGTTTGACTCTCTTGGGCTTTTACTTTAAATGCCTCACGGGTGGATAGGTCGACCTTAATCAACAGTTCCTGTAGTGCCTCTCTCCAAGATGTAGGATTGTAATCCGCTAGTTGGATATCGTGAATGCCGCAGAGCCTGGACCATTCGAGGAAAAATTGTTGCCTATGGTGTATTATGTGCATTGCAACCAAATTCGGAAGCCTCTGACTCGAGAGTGAAAGACTACTATCTCGTTAAGAGATACGCGGCAGTCTTTCACTGCCTTAGATTTCATAGTGCTGGATGCGAGGGTTTCGATGGCTGCCTGACTGTCGACGTAAATAGCAATAACCGATGTTGATAGTTAAAGAGAGGTGTATATCCATGTCTTCTGAGAAGATTCCGTCACCGACTCTGTCCTTCGTTTTGGACCTGTCCGTGAAAATTGAGAGCGATTCGTTGTATAGGACATCGCGTTGCGTCCACTCAGCTCTGTCCGGTATTTAGTGCATGTAGCCCCTGTTGCAGTCATATTCAGTGGGCAGGTGGTCTGTGAAATTGGGAAGATGACGACGACGTCGGAAGTATTTCTGCGTGCCCCATGTGTTGCTCCTTCCACTGCCTTGCGCCTCTCATCCTTGTTGCTGAACTGATAGCCAATTGTTTACTGACGATGTTAATCGGAAGTAGGTGGAGCATGGTTTGAGTTCTTGTAAGCACGAATAAGTGGTTAAACGCTTGAGCAAGGCTTTCAGCCTCTATAACCTTTTTCCAACAAACCACTAACGTAGAATTTTCTGCGGGATCGAATTTTTTCAAATTTCTACTCCATACTCATACATCTTGCAGGATGAGATACGTTCTGACTCCTCAGCTACGTTCTATTAAGCCTCTGAACCAGAGAGAGTAATTGACTATAAGGGCGTTCTATATTCAGAGTTCTTATGATGCGATTCGCCTGATTGTCTCTTTCTTAATAAAAGCCTTTTGCAACATTTAAAGCGTTTTACGAAGGATATTTGAATTATGCCGCTTTACTTTCACTTCAACCCACATTCCTGTCTGACCATCATCGTCCGCGCCCGCCAGGAAAACACTTTCGTTTTTCCCGCCCAAAATGACTATCCCAACCCAACCACACCTACATGAACTTGAAACTATACGAGCAGCTCGTCCAACAGATCCTCAAAGCAAGCCTATGCTCAACATTTAATCATTGCCTGCACCAACAACGCTGCATAGAATTTTAACAGAAAAAATACAATGAATGACTCGCGTAAGGTTTCTCTCCGCGTACCTCATCGCGCCCTCGTAATGGCCGTCATCCGGTGCCGGTATCGTTGTCATTCCATCCAAACGTGAAAATATTCAAATATCCCTACAGAAGGCGAAGACGAGCTGACAAAGATTACACAATGCCCACAGAGTGTCGTTTGTAACTTTTATTACCTTTCCTTACAAAGTACGTGTATCTTGGTGTTGACCAAAGCCCTATAAGTGTATTTAGTCCGAGATACAAGTTGCGCATAGATATGGCATACTCAAGCGAATTTAGTTATTTCCATCAGGTATCTGTAATTTCAGTCGTGTGTGCGCGCCGGCCGGTCAATCGAGAATTCTTCACACGGACCCGGGCAATCGCCAACCGAAAGGGCTAGTTGTCGTCGTCGTTGTCCAGTCCAGTGGGACGACGGATTTTTATGTTTTTATCTATGTAAATTAATGCTCGCTCTCCTAGAGAGTTATCTTCCGTGCTCAGGTTGATGGATAGATTTAGAAGTCGTATCTAATATCTGTGACATGGGGACATGGGCCGGCGTTGAGCTTGCCCACGCAAAAAAAAAAAAGTATCTTATTGGCTTGGTGTCTGTCTCTTCCGCAAATGAATTTCTCATGAATCTAATCTATCAAGCCGAGTGCGGTGGCGGCGGCGGCGACAGTGGTGAGGCATTCGGGGATGTCTAATGCCACCGACCGGAGCCGATGGTTACATGTGTTGTATGGGAGATGTAAAAATTGCTGAAGAGGTGGCAACGTGAATTTTAATTTGGAAAATTGCCGGCATTTGAGATTACGGTGGGCTCGTGTCTATCGCGTGATAGGTTCAATTAGCTGGGATGCAATTGCGGCGGAAGTGCTAACAAGCAAACGTGTTAACGTGTGAATTACTGACGTTGGCATGCATAACTCGCCTGATGGTATTGCAAAACTCTGTACATCTCGCAGGATACTGTAGTTGTAGATTAGATTCTTGTCAGATTATCTCCTTCTGCTCAGCCATTAAAATGTTATTCCATGGACCAGGAAGTATCTATACCTAACAAAATCTGTCAACATAACCTTTTACCCAACCCACACACATCTAAGAATCTCTTCCTAGTGCACATTCCATTCTGGATACTCTCACTACAAAAATTCGTAACGAATTGATTTCCCCCCCGCACGCCTTACACATAGATAATGCGTGTTGTGGCATCCGCTGGAATAGTGGAACAGGTTACTTTACCCCATTATTCGTATCCCGACTATATTATCAAGAAGAACCAACAAACACCACCAACACAGACGCCTATTTAACCAGTTCATATAAAAATAGAAAGGAAAAAACGCGGGATGCGTCTAACGAATTTTTCCAACAATCTATAGATAAACCTCCATGTTTGGGGTTGGTGAACTCTTTGTGTACGTTAGGCTGGTGTTGAAGGTGCCCTGCAACAACAACAAAGACTAGCGTTTGTCCGGCTCAATTTAAATGGAATGAAACGAACGATAGATGAACATAGTCCTAATGCACTTGGAGCCAAGCCCTTTTGGGGGGCGGCTGAGGGGAAGAGGAAACCCAAGGAGTAAACAGGGAATCCGAAAAGAAAATGTGATAAAGAAGTAAACACACTTTATATGATGCACCATTGTTCAGATTTACGATGGGCTTAGGATCCACCTGTAGATAGATAAGAGTTGGATGTTAATGATGAAAAAGTTCGGGTGTGAGATTCATCTGTAGGGTATGTTTGTTTTTGAATTTCATTTAAAAGATAAAGACATACGTTGACTCCATATATAGGATCTGCGGATGTAGGTTGGTTGGTTAAGAGTGGCCCTCGATGGGACCACAGAAAGGTCCATTGGGCAGCCACTGAGAAGCGACGCGACGGGTGGATCACTTGCCTACACCTGAAAACATTTACTCAAACCATAAGAAGAGGTATTCACCTAGTGTAGCATTCAAATGATATGTGCGATGGTTCCTTCTTCTACAGCTTTGCATCTTCTGCAGAAATGAGAGAAAATGTCCAGTCCTTGAACGAACGTACCAATGGCACTATGTCCAGTGATGACATTGATCGGTTTAAAGAGGGTTCCAGAAGCCGGTATTGCATTGGTCTAGTTGTGGTATTACGTTGACATAAGCGCTGGGATGATGGTAAAGTCTATGCTGTTCGTACCAGAGGAAACTTGTCGAGTGAGGTCGTCGACATTCTACGAAAATCGCGAGACATGATCCTAGGAAAACGTGGAAGCTGATAAATGAAATCATGGGTCGTCCTAATTAAGAATTTCGCGATAGATAAATGTATCACATCTCTACCAAATGCGTATGCTAAACACTTGTTTGACCAAACCTTACATTTTGTTCGATGTAATTTTTTCTGACCATAGGAATACTTTTGTTGAGGCGAACCCCACAGGCGGATCAGTAGAAATGCGGTGAAGTGGGAGGGTTATGATCCCTTATTTTCGGATCATAACCTTGCTGATAAAAGGAAGAAGAAGAAGAAGAAGGAATACTTTTGTTGGGAATTACATCTTTGTAGAGAAAAGCAGTGCGGCCAAAGTAATAAATATCCTTAGGATGATGAACTCCAATAAATCACCGTGAGCTAACAGCATTAGGGTGATTGATTTAAAGACGCGCGCTCTCGTATTTGCCCCCGTCATTGCGGAAATTATAAACCCCAGATTTACGCAAACTAAAATTCCACAAATGCTGAAGACAGCTGTGGTACGTCTCATTCATATAAGCGGAGCAAAAGGGCAAATAGGCAACTACAGGACAATACCAATTTTACTGGTAATCGATAAATGTTTGGAGGAGGAAGTGGCCAGAATGCTGTTTAGCTTCATTGCTAAGCACAAAATTGTTCACGAAAAGCAATATGGATTTCGGAACAAGAGCACTGGCACGAAATCTTAAACAGAAAGCATCACGTCCTCGTACTTTGCATGGGTTTTAGCAAGGCTTTCGATACGCTTAACCACAAGAGAATGGTAGAAGTGCTTAGGTTAGGTTAGGTTGGCTGTCCACACGAGAGTGCAGACACACTTAGACCAGTGAAAATCCTTTATGATACCATGGATCAAACCATTAGGCCACTCAGGGACTAACAAAACCAACCGGAGCTTTTGACAAAGCGATGGATGCTCATGACGTCCAAGGACGCTAGATCGCCGAGGTCGTCAAGGAAGGGGGACCCAAGATGGAGCATTCTTTTATGCGACAGGGCTGGACATGTGCATAGGAGGTGAAGGATGGTTTCCTCTTCCTCCTCGTCCCTACAGCTTCTGCAGAAGTCGTTGGAGAAGAGACCAAGTGTTTTGGCGTGTTGGCCCATTAGACAGTGTCCAGTGAGAACACCGACAACGCAGCTGATTTGTGTACGCTTTAACTTGATCAGATCGGCACTACGTTTTTGATCCAGCTTAGGCCAGATCTGTCTCGAAATGTGACACGTTGAGCCGTTTACCCATCTGAGGTTGGTCGTGCTAATAGCGTTCAGCTTTAGTAGATTTGTCAGTAGGTTGTCAGCCCTGCAGTTACCTGGAATGTCCCTGTGGCCCGGCATCCAGCATAGGTGAATGTTGAACTGCTCTGTCATCTCCATAAGAGATAGATGACAGTTTAAGGCGGCCTTTGAAGTGAAGGAGAACGATTCCAGGGGCTTGATAGCCGCTTGGCTGTCAGTGAAAATGCTAATATCCCTGACAGATAATACCTTACATTTCAGCCAAGACAGGGCTTCCTTAATCGCCTGGAAAACGCTACAATGATCAGGGAGGCGGAAAGAGATGCTCAGATTGAGCTGTTCGGATAAAACACCACAACCCATCCCACCCTCCGTCTTAGATCCGTCTGTAAAGAAGTGAACCAAACTACCATCGACAGGGGGGGAAGTGTCCCATACATCTCGGTTAGGGATGCTTGTACGGAAGTTACGGTCAAATCTCAGTTTCGGCGGGGTGTAGTCCGTGTTTTCGTGTTTAAAGTTGAGAAGATCAAGGATCGAGGAGTGGCCAAAGCGATAGCTAGACCACTGAGAGGAGGCTTTCAGGCGGATGGCCGCACAGGCAGCCATCTGTTTGCCGAAAATATCTAAAGGTAGCAGGTTGAACAAGATGTCCACTGCCGCGGAGGGAGTAGTTCTCAGTGCACCACTGATGCAGATGCATGCAGATCTTTGCACCTTAGCTAGTTGAGTGAGGTGGACCGCCCTGTCAAGAGCAGGCCACCATACGATCACGCCATATAGTAGTATAGGCCTTATAACGGATACGTATAGCCAATGAGTGATTTGAGGTTGAATACCCCAGCTCCTACCTATAGCCTTTTTACAGGAATAGAGAGCTACATTAGCTTTCTTGACGCGCTCTAGTAGATTGGCCTTCCAGTTTAATTTCCTATCCAAAATAAGACCCAGATATTTTGCGTTTTCAGAGAAGGTGAGACTGGTGCCATTTATCATAGGAGGGTCTATGAGGGGAACTTTATATTTCCTCGTGAAGAGAACGAGTTCCGTTTTATGGGGTTAACCCCCAGTACACATTTGGAGGCCCATTTGGTGAGCCGAAGGAGAGCATATTGGAGGATTTCCCTGAGGGTGTCCGGGTGTTTACCTGAGGCAGCAATAGCAATGTCATCAGCATAGGCGATCACTCTACAACCTTTGATTTGACATTGTTAAAAGCTCTCTCAATGTCAAGGAAAGCCACCAGGGTATATTCTTTGATGCTCAAGGATTTTTCGATGGTGCGCACAAGCGAATGTAAGGTTGTCTCAACCGATTTGTCTTTGCAGTACGCATGTTGGGACGGCGAGAGTAAAGCTGGGCTAATACTTTGCCGAAGATGGATATCAATTAACCTTTCTAAAGTTTTAAGTAGAAAGGACGATAGACTAATAGGTCGGAGATCCTTTGGTTCCACGTGCGAGCTCTCTCCTGGCTTAGGTATGAATATGGCTTCAACCTCGGTCCAAAGTTTGGGAATATAGACCAGATTTAGACAGCCCGATAAGATGACTTTGAGCCATGGAAGCACAATGTCCTCGCATTGCTGAATTTCAGCTGGAATAACACAGTCAGGTCCTGGGGACTTGAAGGGTTTGAAGCTGCGCATGGCCAATCGGATCTTATCTGTAGTTATCAAGACTAAGGAGTTGCTACAAGGTTGAGGGAGGGGTATTTCCCACTTGCGATACAGCAACGGGGGAGCTACCAGGAAAGTGAGTATCCAATAAGATGTCAATGGATTCCTCAGCAGAGGAGGTCCAGTGACCATCCAGATGCAAAAGGTAGCTGGGTATAGAAAGGCTTTTAGAGAGGATTTTCCGCAACCTGGAAGCTTCCGAGGACTCTTCAATGCTGTCGCAGAAGAGTCTCCGGGATCATCGTTGCTCCTTTCTCAGAGAGATTTTGTATTTCCTGAGAGACAGTTTATAGGAGTCCCAATCGGCCGCCTCATGGGAGCTTTTAGCACTATTAAAAAGGAGCCTACTGTCTTTCCTAAGAGTACTGAGATTTGCGTTCCACCAAGGTGGTTTCTTTTTACCTCGAGGTTAGCGGAGTGGGCAGGCCTCGGACATGGCACCATTTAGTGCCGATGTTAGGGTGTTGACTAGATGGTTAAGGTCCTCAGTGCAAGAAGGTTCAGCAGGCAGGCGGGATGGAATAAGCGTTAATAAACGTTTCCTATAAATGGACCAGTTGGTTTTCCTATAATTTCTAAAAACATTCTGATCAGACAGATAGTCATCAAGACTAAATTGGAGGTAACGGTGGTCTGAAAAAGAGTGCTCTTCAGAGACTCTCCAGTCCTTAACCAAGTTAAAAAAGTGCTTAATAGACTAGGAATTCTCGGGACTTTGTCGAGCTGGCTTAAGGACTACTTGGCGAAGATCAAAGACGCGTACAGCAAGGATACGCAAATCAAGTATGCAGTCTCACAAGATTCAAAGCTCTGCCTGATTCTTAACATATTATACACAAATGAGGTGCTTTGGGTATTCGGAAATAGTACACCGTATGTCTACGTTGACGACACGGCGATAGTCGTCCGTCATAGATGTCTGGATGCAGCAACAAGTATTATGCAAGAAGAATTCAGCAAGCGGTCAATTGATGCTACGACAGCGGCCTAATAATAAATGCATCAAAAACGAAGATGCTGCACATACGAGGCCCGCACCACAAAGTAACCTAACAAACTTACTTACTTACTTAGATCGCGCTACAGTCCGGGGTGGACCTGGGCCTCAACCTACAAACCTCTCCAGCCAGCGCCGTTACGAGCCAGCTGCCTCCAGTTGCGCACGCCAAGTTGGTTGAGGTTCCCCTCCACTTGTTTGCGGCACTTACCGCGAGGTCGTCCTCTACTGCGTCGTCCATCCGGGATGGATTCGAAGACTTTCTTAGCGGGAAGGTTGGGCTCCATCCGCTCCAAGTGACCCAGCTATCTTAGTCGCTGTATGTGAACTCTTCTGGCTAAGTCGATGTGCTTGTACAGGCCGTATAACTTTTCTCTCGAAATAACCAAGGGCACCTCATCCGGTTTTGTCAAAGCCCATGCCTCCGCGCCATACAGTAGGACTGGGATGATTAGTGTCTTATAGAGAAATACCTTAGTAGTTCGAGATAGGGCTTTGCTACTCAATTGCCGTTTTAGCCCACAGAAACAACGATTGGCAAGAGTAATTCTTCGTGTGATCTTCCTACTGATGTCATTTGCGGCATTCACCATAGAGCCTAGGTAGACAAAATCCTTTACTATCTCAAAATTATATCTGTCTATTGTGGCGTTCTGTCCAAGACGCCGATGTTGGGTGTCCCTTTTTTTGTAGACAGCATATATTTTGTTTTCCTTTCATTGACCGCTAAGCCCATCTTTGCTGCCTCTATCTCAATACTCACAAATGCCCCATTGACGGCCCACTGAGTTCTCCCGATTATGTCAATGTCATCGGCATAAGAGAGTAGTTGTACAGACCTGTGAAAGATTGTACCTCCAGTGTTGGCTTGTGAGTTTCGTACAATTCTCTCAAGTACTAAGTTAAGGAGATTGCATGATAGCGCGTCACCTTGTCTAAGACCTTTCCTGACATCGAACGGTTCGGTGATGTTCTTACCGACTTTGATGGAGCAGCGAGAGTTCTCCATCGTCATTCTGCACAAACGGACGAGCTTGGCAGGGATGCCAAAACTAGACATGGCTCTGTATAACTCATCTCTATACACGCTATCATAGGGAACTTTGAAATCGATGAAGAGGTGGTGCATATCGATTTTATATTTATGGGTTTTTTCCAAGATCTGCCGTAGTGTGAATATTTGGTCAATGGTGGACTTTCCAGGCCTGAAACCGCACTGATAAGGACCTATCAGGTTGTTGATGATCGGGTTTAGGCGTTCACATAATACGGCAGACATGATCTTATATGCGATGTTGAGGAGACTTATACCTCTGTAGTTGGCGCAGTTCAGAGGGTCTCATTTCTTTAGGATCGGGCAAACGATGCTGAGGTTCTATTCATCGGGCATACTTTCGTCCGACCAAATTTTACAGATGAACTGGTGCATGCTCCTTACCAACTCATGTCCTCCTGCCTTGAAAACTTCAGCGGCAAGGCCGTCGGCTCCAGCAGCTTTGTTGGATTTGAGTTTAGATATCGCTATCCTCACTTCATTCTGATCGGGTTGACGGGAATCTTGACTGCAATCGTCACTGTTGAATGGCTCATTCTGCCTGACAGCGGAATATTGGTCATCATCGCCGTTTAGCAGTCTGCAGAAGTGTTCCTTCCATATCCTCAGCACCGACTGCGATTCTACTACTATGTTGCCATTTTCGTCCCTATAGGCTTCTGTTCTGGCTTTGAAACCCTGGCATATTCTTTTTACCCTTTGGTAAAATTTTCGAACATTATTCCTGCAATAAAGTCTCTCAATGTCCTCGATCGAGCGCTTCTCATGCTCCTTTTTCTTCTTCCTGATAAGTCGATGTTCCTCTTTTCTCCTGCGCACTTAGAGCTCTTAAGCAGCTCTAGTCCTTCTATACAGCGCCGCTTTGTACGCCTCTTGTTTAGCTGCATGTGCTTGCCGGCAGTCCTCATCAAACCAGGGGTTTCGTTGTGGTGGCCGAGAGAAACCCAGTACATCAGAGGCGGCATCCAGCATCAAGTACCGAAGACCAGTGGCAACGCTGCCAACATGCCATCAGAAACGCCGCGACTGATGTGCTGGGTCTCGCTCGACCACCACCGCGAAACCCCTGGTTTGATGAAGAATGCCGGCGAGTGCATGCAGCAAAACAAGAGGCATACAAAGCGGCGCTGCAAAGGAAGACGACAGCTGCTCGTGAGCTCTACGAGCAAAAGAGACGGGAAGAACATCGGCTTCTCCAAAAGAAGAAGAAAGAGCAGGAGAAGCGCGCGTTTGAGAATATCGAGAGTCTATACTCCAGGAACAATGTACGGAAGTTTTACCAAAAAGTAAAAAGAACGTGTCAGAGAAGTAATACCCGTACAGAAACCTGTAGAGATGAAAATGGAAACCTCGTAGTAGAATCACAGTCGGTGCTGAGAATATGGAAAAACTACTTCTGCAGACTGTATAACGGCGACGAAGACCAACATCCCACCGTCAGGCAGAATGAACCATTCAACATAGACGATGATAGTCAAAATTTCCGTCCACCTGACCAAAACGAAGTGAGGATAGCAATATCTAAGCTAAAATCCAACAAGGCTGCTGGACCTGACGGCTTACCGGCCGAACTTTTCAAGGCAGCTGGGGATGAATTGGTAGAGTGCATACACCAACTCATTTCTAATATTTGGTCAGACGAGTGTATGCCTGATAAATGGAATCTCAGCATCGTTTGCCCGATCCACAAGAAAGGAGACCCCCTGAACTGCGCCAATTATAGAGGCATCAGTCTTCTCAACATCGCATACAAGATCTTTTCTGCGATATTGTGTGAACGCCTGAAACCTTTTATCAACAGCCTGATTGGAC
Source organism: Brachypalpus laphriformis (assembly GCA_945910035.1). Classification (NCBI taxonomy): domain Eukaryota; kingdom Metazoa; phylum Arthropoda; class Insecta; order Diptera; family Syrphidae; genus Brachypalpus; species Brachypalpus laphriformis. The sequence goes on along the minus strand of OX246754.1, from coordinate 276,222,093 downwards.
CCTATCAGTGCGGTTTTAGGCCAGGAAAGTCCACCATCGATCAAATCTTCACACTTCGGCAGATCCTGGAGAAAACCCAAGAATTCCAAATCGATACTCACCACCTCTTTATCGATTTCAAGGCCGCCTATGACAGCATCTATAGAGAAGAGCTTTATAGAGCCATGTCTAGTTTTGACATCCCTGCCAAACTTGTCCGTCTGTGCAGGCTGACGATGGAGAACGCTCGCTGCTCCATCAAGGTCGGTAATGACCTCACCGAGACCTTTGATGTCAAAAAAGGTTTTAGACAAGGTGACGCGCTGTCATGTGACTTCTTCAATATTGTAATAGCGGCCAAAATGGCTTTGGCGATAAACGTGGGCAAAACCAAGTATATGCTGTCAACTAGAAGGGAAAACCAACACCGACGAATTGGACAAAACGTCACAGTGGGCAGCTATAACTTCGAGGTAGTAAGGGACTTTGTCTACCTTGGCTCTGCTATAAATTCTTCTAACAAAATCAGTGCAGAAATCAATCGAAGAATAACTCTTGCCAATCGCTGTTTTTTTGGGCTTATAAGGCAATTCAACAGTAAAGCCCTATCTCGAACAACTAAGGAGACTCTATATAAGACGTTGATCATCCCAGTCCTGCTTTACGGCGCTGAAACATGGACTTTATTAAAAGAGGATGAAGATATCCTTGGTCGCTTCGAGAGAAAAATCCTTCGTAAGATTTTCGGTCCCGTTTGCGTTGACGGGTTTTGGAGGAGAAGATTCAATCACGAACTATACGAGCTGTACAGCGACATCGACCTAGTCAAAAAACTGCGTATTGGACGTCTGAGATGGCTAGGACATGTAGAGCGAATGGACACCAACGCTCCGGCCCGCAGAGTTTTCGAATCTAACCCCGACGGACGACGCAGTAGAGGGAATCATCGCCGTAGGTGGCGCGCACAAGTTCAAGGGGAACTCGACCAACTTGGATTGCGCAACTGGAGGCAATTAGCTAAAGACCGAGCTAAATGGAGAGGCTTGTTGGTTGAGGCCCAGGTTCACCCCGATCTGTAGCGCCACCTAAGTAAGTAAGTAAGAGGCGGCATCTCTGATGGTTTGTTGGCAACGCTGCCACTGGTCTTCCGCATTTGCTGCTGCCGGCATAGGACTTAGATTGAGATTAGAAGAAACACGATCGGCAAAGGTTATGGCGGTCTCTTGCGATTGTAGCTTTTCGACGTCAAATTTCCTCACAGTATTTCGTTGATTTCGCTACGTTCTGGATATCCGCATCCGTACCTTGGATACAACTAGGTAGTGATTCGAGTCCACGTTGACTCCTCGGAAAGTCCGGACACCCAGAATACTGGAAGAGTGTCTTGCGTCGATCGCAATGTGATCGATTTGGTTGACAGTTTTTCGATCAAAGGAGAGCCATGTTCCTTTGTGAATGTCGAGACGTGGGAACCGCGTACTAGCTACGACAAAGTTTCAGCCCGCTGCAAAGTTGATTAGCCTGAGTCCGTTGCCGGATGTGATGTCGTGCAGGCTGTGCTTTCCGACCACGCTACTAAAGGAGTCTTCTCTTCCTAGCTTTGCGTTAAAATCACCTAGGATAATTGTAACGTCGTGGCATGGGCATTGCCCATACGTCTTGTCCAAGAGCTGGTAGAAGTCATCTTTTGTCGCGTCGTCCTTCTCCTCATGAGGGGCGTGAACGCATATTAGGCTAATGTTGGCAAATTTAGCCTTGATACGGATAGTCATAAGGCGCTCGTTCACATGCCGGAAACTCAAGACTTCTTGCCTAAGTATGCCTCCAATGACAAATCCGCACCCGAATAGACGCTGTCCTTTTTGTCTGTAGAAATCGCCGTAGTAGATGTCGCAGTTTTTCGTCCTCCTTTTGCCCGGCCCATCCCATCGCACTTCTTGGATGGCGGTAATGTCTGCTTTGAGACACTCTAGGGCCTCCGCAAGTTATATGATATGAGCGCTGCCGTTGGCCCATTGAGGGTTCATCCGCCACCATCTCTTTCTCAATACCCTGACGCAGTATTGAAAATCTTTACAGACCTCAGCTCCAAATATGTCGAAGTAGCTCCGGTAAGGTATCCGCTGGTTTGTAGACGTCACCGTTGATTCCATCGGGAGAATTCATCCGCCGCACGTCCTCCTTCTGAGGACCTCTTGCTAGACTTCTGAGACGCATATTTCAGCCAATCAGGTCAACAAGAGATGCCACGTCCGGTTAAACATATGCGCGCTGAAGTTCACCCAGATGTGATTACGCAGGTCCGAGTGTTCAGCTACACATATATCGTCAGACTCAGCATACGCTCATCGTTAGTTCACTATCAGATAGCTATCCAGCGGGCACCAGGGGGAGGTGATGATGCGATTTGGCCCACTAGAGCATATGCTTAACACTAGAATTATTCAGGCAACTCTAGACAATAGCAATATAACCAAATTTGGGGTGGAACACCCTAAGGCGGTGTTATCTCACCTCTACTGTGGCTTATAGTTATGAATAAAATCCTTTTAACATTAGACAGTGAAGGAATCAAGGTAGTCGGGTATGCAGACGACATGGTGATACTAGTGTCAGAAAAGTTTCCCTCCGTCCTAAGCGACGTCATGGAAAATGCTCTGAGTAAAGTAAGCTCTTGAGCCAAAAAGGTTGGTCTTGGTGTCAACTAGAGCAAAACTGAACTGATCCTCTACACCTCTGCACTTGCTCGGCTAAATGGCCAACCGCTCTCCTTATCGTCCAGTCGTTTTGCCCACAACAGATTACATTATACACAAATAGCTCTAAAGCTATATAAATTGACTCCGAAGGAGAAAACTTAGGGCGGCTCACACACCAAAGCAACAAGCATTGAACAATCCGCAATATGCAGAAATACTATCCGCACATTGTATGTGCGCATAAGTTCCTGACGTAAGGAAACACAGTCAAGGAGCCAGACACCAGGGTATCTTAAACAAGACCTCGTTTGCAGCTAAGACTACTGAAAACACTTTCATTACTTTGTACAAAGATTGTGAGATAAAAAGATACAATCACGGGCATATATCAAAATCCAACCACCCGATAGCCGTTAAAAGATTTTCAAATCCTCAGCTTGTGTTCAACTCCCCGCATTCACTTGCACTTGGCTCCTTCAACCCGTTTGGGTAACAGACACTTTTCCATTTCCCCCAACATGATCGTCATTAAGATTCTTTTCCCCCAGAGATCAAGTGGGGAAAGTAAGTAGCAAGGAAGAAAGGGAAAACGCTAGGAACTGGATAGGGAACGTGTTTTTCCTCCACCTCCTGCCCCATGGCCATAGACAATGTGAGAATCATTGCCTCCGACTCCACCGATAGATGTGGTGTTGCACTCAGAGGCATCCAATACTCATTAAGATCACTTGTGTGTGATCCCAGAATCGTGATAAAATTGACGCCTCTGTAGGCGATCTCAGCAGCTGTCTATACGTGGATGCACACAGCTTCTAGAGAAAACCTGTCCGCGCTTCGGAAAGGGTTCAGAGGTCTTATCGTAGTTTTCCTTTGTTCAGGATTTGTTTATGGTTCCTAGCTTGTCTTTGTTTCGAGTTTTTCCCCATTCCATCCCCAAGTCGGGGCGCAGAAGAAGGAAGATGTCAATCACCTGTTATGTGTACATCACTCGCATCTGATGATGGAACCGCGCTGTGGAAAATGTTTTCTAGAAACGGATTTTTTTTTAATCCAACGACTGACAAGGATTTTGTGGAAATTACACTGGGATTGGTCTTCTTCGATGCTCGGCGTGTGTGTATTTTATTGGAGGTGTTTTACGACGACCCCCGTCATGGGTAAAGGATTATATTTTGATTGATGCGACGCAATTAGAATTCTGACGGGCAATGAACGAAGAACATTCGTTTGGCTGGAGTATCTGGATTGAATTACAATTTTTGGTATCTTTTCGGAGGAGTTCCTTACTTCGAATTATTATGGATGTCAAGTTTCGGGCGGTATTGTGTATCCTGCGTGTGTGTGTGTCGTGCTGTTGTCATGACATTTCTAGGAACGCGGATAATTTACCAAACATAAAATGTATTGAAACGGATGAGAGCGTTCGTGTCTCAGGAATATCAAATTTGAATCGCATTTTGGAAATTTTGGAAGTAGTTTGCGAACTGAGGACATGCGGAGGTTTTTAAAGAGTCTTTGGAAGTTGGTATTTTATTAGTAATTCGTTGGGTTGAGCTATACCAAACTAGAAATTTGCAAGGATTTATTCTGAGATCCTAGAGCTGCTTAACGACTTACAGAAGAGAGATTTCCCAGGATACAGTTGAACAACGCAATTGAGCAGAAAATGTTAGAAGAATTGCTTGTATCCATAAATATCGGATCCATAAATGAGTATTGGTAAGACCATACTCTAATATAGCAATAGCTTGAATGCAATGTTTAGGTTCGTGGGTTTAAAGAGCCGTGACAGACTGTAGTAAACCTTGTTGTCTTTGTGCAGCCGTGCGATAGTTTTGACTGATTGGACGAATGTTAGATGTACATACATACTTGAGTTCTCCTTCATTAACGTTTGTCTGGATGAAGGAATCTGGTGCAGTGGATTCGGATCTTCGGATGTTGTCTGCATAAGCTAGTATCTGACTGACCTTGGTGACGATAAACCCTCTTGTTACTGTGACAGAGTGTCGGATTGTTTTCTCCAAGACCAGACTGAATAGGATACAGGTCTGACCTCTCCTTGTCGGAGGCTATTTACAGCGAATTTTGGAGAAAGACTGGAAGATTTACCCGCACAAAGTGCAAACAATGCCTGTAGGCTGCCAATCGCGTGTAAATTACAGCCAAGCCCTGCGATTGCCTCGTTATTTGAAGACGAAAGTGGAGGCATTCACTACTAGGGGTTAAACTAATAAGGACCACATCAGCCATTTTTTTCTTCTTAAGTTTCGTAGTTCTGATACGGGTACGTTACTTTAGGTTAGGTTCGGTAAGGTGGCTGTCCAGGACACACTTAGACCACTTAGGTCCATTGTGATACCACGTAAAGTTAGGACCGGAGGAATCACCGGTTACCGGGGAACCTTAACCTTTCTCAGGAGGGTACTGGCTGAGAATAGCTGTGCTTAAAGTGGCTAGAAAGGGTGACTGACTTAATCAACCCTAAAGTCAATGTGTACCGGGTAGGTATGGTGTACAAACAAGTATTGGGGGTGATTGATTCAGTCGAACCCCCTGTACTATTGTGTAAGCTATATAGGCAGGTATGGTAAGTGAACCGTGCAGGTGTAGAGATGCATACGCGTAATAGAGTGACTGTTACAATAGAACTCTAAGTACTGCTATGCATAGGTGTTGACTAGGTAGGGTGACTGTTTCAATCAAACCCTTCATACCTAGGTGGACCGTGCATGTGTAGAAGTGCATGAGCGTAATAGAGTGACTGATTCAATCGAACTCTAGTACTGCTGTGCATAAGGTGTTGACTAGGTAGGGTGACTGTTTCAATCGAACCCTTCATACCTAGGTGGACCGTGGAAGTAGTGGGGAATGCATAATAGAGAAAACCAGGCGACCAATACAATCAAACCTTGCACTTATATGCAGTCAAACTATGGGAGTTGGTTTGGTTAGGTTGGGTGACTGATTCAATCGAACCCTTAGAAGCTAGTTGCACCTTGTAGGTGGGGTGCATGAGAGCAATAGAGCTGATCGATTTTCAGTTAAATCTTAATGCGAATCTAAATAAATTTATAATGTCTATGTTAGACAGATCACTTAGGTCTTCAAAGAAGTATTCACCTAATAGTTTTTTCCATAGGGTAGATAGCGCTGGGCTCCTCCTCCTCCTCTTCATCTCTGCAGCTTCTACAGAAATCGTTTGCTGGGACACCCATTCTAGTGGCGAGTCTACCTAACAAACAGGGTCCCGTGATTATTCCCACTGTGAGGCTTATGTTCCTTCTGCTTAATGAAAGGAGTCTTTTGGTTTTCTTTACGTCTAGTAGAGGCCAGATCTTTGTGGTCGATACGCACGTAGCTAGATTACTCCATCTATTGTTTACAATCGCTTGCGCTTCGTTAAACATGCGAAGTTTTATCGTTTGTATAGGGGGTGCCGGTACTTCTCTATTGGCACCTAGAGATAGTACGGTGCCTTATTTAGCTAGTTCATCTGCTTTACAATTGCCTGGAATATCTGTGTCCCGGGACCCAGCACAGAGTGGTACTGCATCTGTCCGCAATCTCGTTAAGAGATTCGCGGCAATGTTTGACCAACTTAGATCTTATTGTTGACGTTTCCAGAGCTTTGATCGCTGACTGACTGTCTATGCAAAGGACTGTCTATGAAAGGGTACAAAGAGAGTCTGCGCGCTGCTTCACAAACAGCCGATATCTCCGCTTGAAATATACTGCAGTGGTCCGGAAGTCGGAGAGCTACGTTCAACAAAGGTACTTCGGAAAATATACCCAATCCTGTACCCTCCGATGTTTTGGAACCATCTGAATAGATTTCGATTGCGGCGTCATTTAGAATGATACCGTCATCCCATGCGGATTTGTCAGGGATGGTGGTGTTGTATTTGATATGGAAATCGATATATGGGGATACATATGTAATCTGTTTCTCTGACATTGGAATTTTGAAAAACTTTCATGTGGCCGATTTGTGAGCTTGTCCACTGGAGAGATTCTCTAAGTCTTAGGGCTGCTTTGGATGCTACCATTTTCCCAAAGATATCAATGGGATAAATGTTAAGTAGGGTTTCTAAGGCGGCTGTGGGAGTAGACCTGAGAGCCCCTGTAATGCACCTGGACTATTTTTAATTGAACACCCCATTTAGGACCTATAGCCTTTTTACAGGTGTAGATGGTGATTTCTGCTTTCTTGGTACGGTCTTGAATGTTCTGTTTCCAGTTAAGTTTACTATCAAGGGTTAGCCTTAATTATTTTGCTTTGTTTGTAAAGCTAAGTTCCGTGTTTCTAAGCTTAAGTGGAGCTATGATCGGTATTTTGTATTTCCTAGTGAATAGTTCTAGTTCAGTTTTGGACAGCTTTACGTTAAGTCCAACGCTGTTCGTCCATTTTGCTACTAAATTTGCCCCCGAATTCATTAGATCTCTTGGGGTTTGCGGGAATTTACCTGAAATGGCTATGGCGATGTCGTCAGCATATGCAACGACCTCGTAGCCTTTATTTTATATTGAAGTGAGTAGTTTATTCACTACTAATATCCAAAGTAGCGGAGAGAGAACACCCTCATGGGGTGTGCCTCTGTGCGCTAACGTTTTGGTTGAGCAGTGCCCGAGCTCGGATAGAATTTGTTTGCTGTTCAGCATTCGTTCTATCTAGATGCGTAGGCAGCAATCAGTCTCTAGGTCAACGAGCGCTCTTATAATGGATTCTGTATTGATGTTATTGAAGGCGCCTTCTTTGTCAAGGAAACACACCATTGTATATTCGTTAATAGAAAAGGTTTTTTCAATGGTGCCTACTAACGAGTGTAGAGCTGTTTCCACTAAAAGCCTTTCCGGTAAGCATGCTGGGAGTTAGATAAGGTTTGTACCTTGAGTTTTGAACGATTATAGTTATCAACTAGCCTTTCTAAAGTTTTTAGGAAAAAAGAGGAGAGGCTAATTGGTCTGAAATCTTTCGGAGTGTAGTGTGAGGTCTAACCGCATTTCGGGATGAAGACCACCTTAACTTTTTTCGATGTGGATGGGGTATAGCCGAAGTTAAGGCAGCTATTGAAAATCACGTAGTACCAGGGGGCCAAGGGTTTTATGCCCTCTTGCAGTTCTACTGGTGTTATACCATCTAATCCTAGAGATTTATATGGGAGGAAACTATTAACAGCCCATTGAATTGTATGAGTGTTTATTATTCCAGTCGGAATGTCCATGATTGAGTGGTGTTGAGGTATAGATATGTTTGTATCTATAGAGTTTCCTGGGAAATGAGTGTCCATGAGAAGGTTTAGGGTTACTTCTGTGGACATGGCCCAGTCTCTGTTAGGTTTCTGGATAAAGCTAGGGATATGAGGAGACTTGCAAGGTTAGGTTAGGTTAGGTTAAAGTGGCTGCCAGCACAGAATCACCAACACACTTAGACCAAAAATAGGTCCATTGTGACACCACATTGATCATGGGAGAAAATTTCTCCTACTTACTCGTTAAACCATTTTGAGCTTCTTATGAAGCGTAGGAGGCTTTTAATGTCGATGTTTTTCAGGTCGCTTATGTCGTTTTAATTGGGGGCTCCTAGGTAAAGCTTTCTTCTACTGGAGAGAGCTGGGCAGAAACAAAGGAGGTGAGGAATAGTTTCTTCCTCTTCTTCGTCCATGCAGCTTCTACAAAAGTCGTTCGAAAAACGTCTAGTCTTGCAGCATACCTGCCTATTAGACAGTGTCCAGTGATGACACCGATTATAGCGCCGATATGCAATCTGTTGAGCAAAATTAAATTCTTAGAACGTTTTAGATCCAGCTTCGGCCAAATTTGTTTTGTTGCTAGACATGTGGGTCCACTTGTCCACCTAAGATTTGTACTCTCGATAGAATCCAGCTTAAATTTGAGTTTGCAAGTAGCGATTGGTATACCTAAGGGGCCTTTATCCGGCAGGATGGGTATAGTTGTTCCTATTCTGGCGAGTTCATCGGCCTTACAATTCCCTGGAATGTCCCTATGCCCCGGCACCCAACATAGGTGAATATTGAACTGCTCAGACATCTCCACGAGAGACGATCGGCAGTCTAGAGCTACTAAGGAATTTATTGAGGTCGATTCCAAGGATTTGATTGCTGCTTGGCTGTCTGAAAAGATGTGGATATTTCTAGCAGATATCACGTTTTTCTTAAGCCAAGATAAGACTTCTTTAATCGCCAAAATTTCCGCCTGGAACACGCTACAATGATTTGGAAGATGGAATGAGAGCTTAAGATTAAGCCTCCACCAACTCCGTCCTTGGATTTTGAGCCATCAGTGAAGAAGTGGATTGACCCTTCTTCTAAAAATGCATCATCATTCCAGAGTGATCTGGAGGGGATGGTGACGAGGAAGTTCTTGTCAAAGTTTAGACGTGGGATGGTGTAGTCCGTGTTTTCGGGAGAGATTTTGAATTCATTTAGTTTGGAGGCGTGGCCAGATTCTTTTCTTGACCACTGTTGGGTAGCTTCGAGGCGAATGGATGAATTCGCTGCCATTTGCTTGCTAAGTATATCGAGGGGTATCAGATGAAACAAAATGTTCAGTGCCGCAGAGGGGGTTGTACATAGTGCTCCGCCTATGAACAGACAAGCTGCGCGCTGGACCATACTTAGATAGTCGCGATTTGTAGCTTTTTCTAAGGTCGTCCACCAGACAATCACCCCGTATGTGAGTATCGGTCTAATGACCGAGATGTAGAGCCAGTGATTCGGGGTTGTAAACCCCATCTATTTCCAATAGCGTTTTTGCAAGAGAAAAGTGCTACTGTAGCTTTCTTTACTCTTTCTTGAATATTAGGTTTCCAACTTAATTTCTTATCCAGGATGAGACTCAAATATTTTGCAGTGTCAGAGAAAGTTAGGCTGATACCATTGAGAGAAGGAGGGTCGACTGACAGAATTTTACATTTCCTGGAGAAGAGTACAAGTTCAGTTTTGTGGGGGCTTACACCCAAACCACACCGAACTGCCCATCCAGTGAGCTTGTTTAAAGCGTTTTGTTGAAGTTTCTTTAGAGTATTTAAGTGCTTTCCTGAGACAGCCAAAGCAACATTATTTGCATAAGCAATCGCCGTGCATCCCTCACCTTCCATGATTATCAATAGCTCATTAATCACCAGATTCCACAAAAGAGGGGATAAAACACCACCTTGCGGAGTGCCTCTACTGACAGACCTTCTGGTAGACGTCCCACCCAGCTTAGAGTTGATAATCCGACCATTGAGCAGTAGATTAATCAGTTCGCAAAGTGAGCTGTCGACCTTCAGGTCTGATAGTGCATCTGCTATCGCTGATACATTGACATTGTTGAAAGCGCATTCTATATCCAGAAAAGCAACCATTGTATACTCCTTATGAAACAGGGAATATTCCACTTTACACACCAGTGGATGTAATGCCGTCTCCACTGATTTGCCCTTGCAATATGCATGTTGGGCCGCCGACAGTAGTTTCTTATCAATACTGTTGCGTAAATGGATATCAATCACTCGTTCTAATGTTTTTAAGAGGAATGATGATAGGCTTAAAGGTCTGAAATCTTTTGGATTTATGTGACAGCATTTACCCGCTTTGGGTATGAAGACAACTTTAACTTCTCTCCATATCTTTGGGATATACCATATACCAAGTCTAGCCAACTTTTAAAAATGTCTCAAGCATCGGCAGGATTATATCCGATGACTTCTGTAACTCGGCAGGTATTATGCCGTCTGGTCCCGCGGATTTATATGGTTTGAAGCTGTGCAGTGCCCACTGAAGCTTGCTCTGTGTAATCAGTTTTAAGGAGTTTGTCTTTTGTGCAGATAGTTTCCTGAAAACCATATTGCTAACAATTTGAGAACTGCCTGGGAAATGAGTGTCAAGCAGTAAGTTTAGCGAATCTTCGCTTGAAGTCGTCCAAGACCCATCAGTTTTCTTAAGGTAACTGGGTGTTATTGGGAAGGTGTTATTGAAGAGAGGATTTTTCCCAGACATAAGATTCTCCAAGAATTACGTTTGGCTTTCCTTAATTCTTTTTTTGTATGTGTTTAGGGATGCCTTGTACAAGTCCCAATCTAACGCGTCTCTCGTACTTTTGGTATTATTAAAAAGTTTTTTTTAGAATTATTTCTTAAATGGCATAAGCCTGCAATCCACCAATGCGGCTTCTTCTTGCCCCTGGGTTGAATCAAGGGGCAGGAAAAAGTCATTGTTATATTTAAAGCTGAAGTTAAGTCCTCAACCACGCGATCAAGTTCTTGGGGGTTGCAGGGGGGGATTAAGGTGATCTGAGGTAACTAAATTGCTTAAAGTTGACCTGTACTTGAGCCAATCAGTAGAGAGAATTGGAGATACCTGTGATCCGAGAAAAATGGTTCGCTTGACACCTTCCAATTCTTGATGCGTTGGACGATACTATCGGAGGCTAAAGTGATGTGATGGTGAGCGTTAGCATCACATCCTATAATGAGACCAGTCTTTTGCCTCCTCGCATCTGCGAACAGTCTTTCCAGGTTATCCCCAAAAAGAGAGTCCATATTGTCATGGGCGAGATACGCCGACACCAAGAAGTAAGAGCTACTGGGCGTTTTTATTCTCGCTGCGGTTGTATCTCGATCACTTTAATTATGGAGTAAAGTTACATTTGGGTTACTTTTCACCATTATACACGCACTGGGTTTACCTCCGTCACGCACATACAGGGTGTAGTAGTTAGGAGTCAAAAACGAGGAAATAATTCCCCGGTAAAGAGATAGGTATAATGGACGACAATTCAAGGGAATTTTCAACGTAGTTGCGATATCTATTTTTTCCTGAGTGAATTTTTCCCCTTTTTTTGAAGATGCCCAATTTTTGTTCGGGAGAAAAATTCCGAGGGAAAATTTATTCACGATAGCCCTGTATATCTTCCTTGTCCTTTGAGAGACTGAGAAGAAGGCCGGTAGAAGCCGTAATGGAGTGGTGGAGGTTAATCTGAACTAACTGCAGCATTAGCGCTACAATCAGGCAGAGAAACCTCCACCACTGTGGTATTCAAGGCTTCCAAGTCTGAGAACGATTCGGACAGTTCGTCCTCACTCAAAAGCAGTGGATGAAGTTTGTCAAAATTGTCATTCGTCTCCATGTCAGGAGATTTGGAAAATATTTTCATTAATCTGCTAGAATCGTTTGGCCGTCCTATATTGCTACAGAATGATCTCCATGATTCTCGCTGAGCTTTCCTTGTCTCTCTTTTGAAAACCCTGAGACTGTTCTTATAGTTATCCCAGTCTTCTGGAGATCGTGAAGACTTAGCTACATTAACATGTTTCCTACTATCATTTACATAACTTTAAATGGGATAAATTTCATGCTGCTTTCTACATCCTTTTATTCACTTATGCTTCAGCGTGCTCGCTTTCAAATGGGGAAATATCAATTTGAGCTTAAGCCCCATATACCAGAGAGGAGTCTCAATCTGTTTATGATTGTTAAAAGTTGCGAATTTCTTTCACAACTCTTGCAAGGGTGAACGTCTTGCAACTTTTGTAAGGCATTCCTGTACCATTCAACGAGGGTTAAGTATGCTAAACCTTGAGATTGATTATGAGACTAAAACGTATCTTGTCATTGACTCGTAAAATCGAAACGGTTTCTGACTTGCAAATCGGAAAAAATTCCACCTGTACATTCGAATCATTCTCCCACACTCAACCGTCGATTTCTACGAACTAGCTTTGCGCCAAAATGTGTCCGCATTCAAGTATTATTCCCCAAAGGATATCCCTACAAAGAGTAGAAGTCAACCGCCAACTGAAATCAATAAATCTTCATATATTGTCCTGCCCAACACATCCCTAGACAGAATTGGCAAAATTTCTCTGAATTTTATGAATGAATCCTCAACTCCCAGGACATGAATTTCGTATAATATCCCTTCAACTGACAAATTGCTTTTCATGAATGAAATTTTCATGGTGCATCAATCGTTACTCCTTTCCCCATTCATAAGAATTTCTCAGGACATTAGCCGAGAAAATCAATTCAAATTGATTGCAAACAACACCAGCAGGATAAATCACACAGAAAGGAGTAATAAAACTCTCGAATGTCCTTGAGAAGATGGATTTCGCACCTCCATCAAGGAAATTTGAATAAATTCGGTCAGCATCATCACGAAAGGAAGTAGTTTCCGGACGGTTTATGTAACTTTCTAAATCCCTACACAGGTGCTAACCGTTTCGGTGCATGTCCTTTCAGGACGTTTTTAATTTGAATGTAACACGATTCATTATCATCTCACGTGCTGTAACGTGCATCTAAAGAATAGATACACCATCAAAGAGACTCAGCGCACATAATAATCATGTTTCTTCTCATCCTTTTCAAGGATGTGTACTGTTTTTGTTCTACTTGTTTCAGGGCACTTGCAATGAATGAACCAGTAACACAGTTGTGAACTAAGGATTAAACTCAAATAAGGAGGATAATCTATTGACAACCCAATCGTGCTGTCTATTATCCTTGTGCAAAATTCATGAACTTGTTTGCGGAAATATTTCATTGATCCTCTGTGCCTAGGTGTGTCCTCTTCCTTACAATAAAGTACTACAAGGATAATAATAAAGGAATTTCGTTTCTATTCTCCAGTCAGTCAGTGAAGTGAAAATCTCCTTGAGGTCACGTCCACAGAAGGTTCCGAACTCCCATCCGGACCACCACCGACAGGATCATGGAGCGAGTGGTTATCTCTAGGATTCCCACATTCCATCCGCCAAAAAAAAGAAAAGTACTCACTTTTTCGTCCTTTTTTTCTGTCGGAAGGTAATTCGAATCTAAGGAATTTCTTCTGGTAAAATGGATTTCCAGAAATATTGCGGCAACACTTTGTGGCAAAAAATTCTCTTAGATCGCATCATGGTCTCGTCTGGAATGTGTGCCCCTTTTGCAATTCCTTTCCCAGACCATCGTTGGATTAAGCCTCCAATGGACAATAAAGGACTCGTTCAGCAAAAATTTGTTTGGAAGGTATCCTTGCAAGTGAAGAAAACCATGTTGGAATCGATACTGTTTGGGTGTTCTGCTGTCCTACTTTTCACATACCGAACGACCTTCCTTCCTGGAAGGAATTTCATTCATAGGACCGTTCTTTCGGCACTTTTTTGCTGCTTCGGGAGGCTTTATCACTCGAGAACTGTGAAATTCTTGTTAAAATCATTTTTATGGAGTTTTATTTATTTTTATTTTTTTATTTTTGGGATTTTACAATGAGGACATTCATTCGGAGGGCGATAGTCGTTGAGAGTGTGGCGCTCTGGGAAATGTGTAACAGGAAGTTGTTTTGGCACATTACAGGAGGGAGGGGACACTCATCGAGTGGATGAATGGGCTCGTTGTTGTGGGAAACATGATTTGATTTGTGAGATAACAATGTAAAGGAGAAGTTATTTATGGGAGAATTGTTTGATGGAATTTGCGGGCCTAAGACGGGAGTAGATAGACGAAGGATTGCTAGAATTTAAAGTGTAACTGCCATTAGTTGGGACCTTGTATCAGTTGGTTGAAGATTGAACTACGGATAGAAAAGCAAATACTCATGATCATAGCGAATCGATTGTATGTTGATCACAGATAAGCGAATCCCTTACTGCTTACTTCGACTTTCCCCCATTTGATTTGCGAAGATTGCAGGATAATAAATATTTATCACACAACAAATGATACATAGTAGTTCTGGGAATGCTATTCACTTTTATTAGCAGTTTATGATCCGATGAAATAGCCCTTCTCTCCATAAGGAAGCCTTTTATAAAGCGAAAGGTAGTTCTGACGTCTGTATTCGCCAGGTTGCCACGGTCATCGAAAAGAAGTACTCCAGGATGGACAGGATAGATCTGGCCAGATACAGACGTCTATATTCGCCAGGTTGCCACGTTCATCGAAAAGAAGTACTCCAGGATGGACAGGATAGGTCTGGCGAGATGCAGGGGGAATGAAGGATGATTTGTTCCTCCAACTCCTACAGAAATCGTTTGATAAGATACTCAACATTGTGGCGTGTAGGCCTATTGGACAATGTCCTGTGAGGAGACCTATAGTGCAGCTGATATCTGATCGCTTCAGCAAAATCGTAGCATTTGATCTTTTCTGATCCGCCTAGGTTAGGTTAGGTTGATATCCTACGTAAACGTCAGGATTCACTTAGACCAAATGAGGTCCATTGTGTTACCACGTGAGCTGATTATTTCCGTCATTCTTGGTACCATTTTGATTTTTGGATTAACTTCCAGATGCTGTTGATATCCTAGTCGGCGATATCTGTAAGTTCCTCAAAGAAGTATTCCCCAAGAGCTTCTTTTTTAGCTGAAGATAGTGCTGGGCAGCCGTAGAACAAGGTGGATTCCTCCTCTTCTTCATCCATACAACTGCGACAAAGATTATTGGCCGGAATTCCAAGCCTCGCGGCGTTCCTGCCTAGCACGTTATGACCAGTAAACAATTCAACTGGGATACCTATGCGTGGTCTGCTGATCAGTAGCAGGCATTTGGTTTTTATTTTTTTTAAATTGTGGCCATGTTTGTCTCGCAGGGTTGCATATGCCAAGATTGTGCCATCTCTCATTGGCCTGATTCAGTGCCGCTATAGAGATTTTGTTATCTTGCCGTTTTTATAGGCAGATGCAGCCCACTGTTTCGTGCCATTTTTAGCTAATTCGTCTGCTCTGCAGTTACCTGAAATGTCCGAATAACTAGGAACCTAGCACAGAGTGAGATTGAAGTAATTCGATATCCTATTTAGGGATGCGCGACCCAATATAGATCTTGTTATTGGTGATGCGATTGCTTTTAAAGCTGGTTGGCTGTTGGTGTAAATTACGATGTCCGTGTTCGATACCGATCTCATCGACAGCCATTCAGCCGCTTTATGAATAGCCTTAACCTCCGCTTGGAATACACTACAATAATCTGGTAGTCTAAAAGACTGTTGCATATCCAGGGGTGCCGAGAACATGCCTGCCTCTACGCCATCCTCTCTTTTACACCCATCGGTGTATATTTCCAAAGCGGAATTTTTTAGAATAACATTCTCCGCCCAATTCTGTCGACTGGAAATGTTTGTGTTGCCTAGAGACGGTGTTAAGTAGTAAGGGTATGGTAATCTTCGAAAGATACTAGTAGCCCGGGCTACTAGCTGCACGATTCGCAAGCCCGAATAATCGATGCCAGGAATGCGCCTACGTACTAGTCCACACCCTGCACACATCTACCACTCTCCCCGCCGGACTGCCGTAAGGTATTACTTCGCGGGGCTGGTTACCAATTAATGTTATGCTTCTTGTATTGCTGCTTCAGCTCTCCCTGCTCTCTCAATTATTCGGAGCTCTTTTTGCACATTCGTTATAAGGGTACAAATTTCCAGCCAATTCGCCTCTGACCGCAGCATTTGGTCTACAAGTAATGGTGGACTTGACATGTTATTTCTCCATTCCGTAAAGCGATTGCAATGGAATATTGCATGCTGTGTATCTTCATCCTGGTCTGGACAATGTGGACAGAGGGGTAAGTTATCATGTCCAAATCTGTGTAAATATTTGCGATAGCCAGCGTGACCCGATAGGAACTGCGTAAGGTGGTAGTTGCAGTCCCCAAACACTCGCTTCGTCCAGACCTCAATGGTGTTGATCAGCTTGTAGGTCCATCTACCTTTTGTACTGTTATCCCACCTGACTTGCCACATAGCTAGTGATGCTGCCTTCTCCTCCGCCTTTATCCTCTTGACGATATCTGCTGACAATATCTCTTGATGACTGCAGGTTCCCCTTTGTTAGATCCTTACCATCTCATTTGCGAGGATGTCGATGGGGATCATTCCGGCTATGACACAGGCTGCTTCGTCCGATATTATTCGGAAACCGCTGATTGTTCTTATTGCGCATAGCCTGTATGTTGACGATAGTTTTCTCCGTGTTTCTATCGTCGCTAACGCCGCCGCCCAAACCAGTGCAGCGTATAGGAGAACCGAGCTAACCACTCTGGATAGTAGAATCCGTTTAGCATATCCAGGGCCACCGATGTTTGGCAGTATTCGAGGAAGGGGTGCCTGCAGTAGTGAAGCCTTCTTGCTCGAGTATTCCACGTGTGTTTTAAAACTTAACCTGTTGTCGAGCATTACTCCTACGTATTTAACTGCTTCCTTGGTTCTAATAGTCTGAGTTCCGACTTGAATATTCGCATATTCAACAGATTTTCGACTTGTTATAAGAACAGCTTCAGTTTTGTGGTCTGCTAATTCTAAGCCGGCGGATCGTAGCCAGTCTTTAACTTTTCCGATTGCATCGTTTGTCGCTGATTCTATTTTGAGGATGTGTTTAGCCACGGTGACCACGGCGATGTCGTCAGCGAACCCGATTATCTTAACTCCTTGTGGAAGTGCTAGTCGTCGTACATGATATTCCATAAGAGAGGGCCTAGTACCGATCCTTGTAGGACTCCTGCCGTGACGTTGTAGTACTTTACCCCCTCGTCGGTTTGGTACCTCAACTTCCTGTTGGTGAAGTAGCTTGTAACTATCCTCAATAGGTTGTATGGAGTATCCATTCTGGCTAGCGATCTCCTTATGAATGTCCAATTCGCGCGAGTTAAAGGCGTTTTTGATGTCCAGAGTCACTACTGCACAGTATTTCTTTGTTCCCCCTTGCCATCTTTCTCCTTGGCTCGCTCCAGTTGCTGTGTCAACTACCGCTTTTATGGCATCAACGGTAGAACGCGATTTTCTAAATCCGAACTGATGGTCTGACAGTGCTCCTTGCTCTTCTGCTACCACGAGCAGTCTGTTGTATATTATTCATTCAAGTATCTTTCCCAAAGTGTCGATACGATAAACATATTGGGAGATATGACGATGGTTCTCCATGTGGTTTGTTTCCTTTTGGTATCAGTACTAGATGTTGAAGCTTCCATTGCCCAGGAAAAACTCCTTCTTCCATACACTTTTGCATAGTGTCTATAAAAATGTCCGGCCTCTTTTGGACAGCCACTTTCACTGCCTTATTGGGGATGCCATCTGATCCAAGAGCTTTGTTGCTTCCTATCTTCCTGCATGCTTCGAATAGTTCCTCCCGTGTGATAGCAGGGATGTGCTCTGCATTGGTCTCTCTGATTATATCACACAGAGTAGATGTTCTATGGGGGAATAGGTGCTCTATTATGAATCTTAAGATAGCTGGGCAAGTTATTTGTGGGGACCTATGACCTTTCAGTCATCACCATCCTGTACGCCATACCCCAAGGGTTTATGTCTGTTTCGTTACAAAGTCGTTTAAAACATACTGTTTTACTCTCTTTGATCGCCTTTTTTAAGTCGCGTCTCGCCAGTTTAAATGTGTCTAGACGCTTCTGAAAATCGACTCTTCCCCTCGATCGTTGGACTCTGCGTCGGGCTTGTAGACACCTTGCCCTAAGTGTTTTTATCTCCTCGGTCCACCAGTAGCATGGTGCACCTCTTCTACTAACTGTTCGTCTGTGCATTGCTGCATCGCAGGCTGTTGTGATAGTGTGGGTGAGCTGGAGCGAGAGAGTCCCCGCTGTTCCGCTGCGAGTTATGGTATCGGTACTCATCATTTCCTCGAAGGTGTCTTTGTCGAAGAGTTTGTCCTTCCATTTTGGGCCTGTTAATTTAGGGCGTTGGAAGATTGGATAAGTTTCCTTAATATCAATTAATATCGCCTGCTGGTCGCTATGTGTATATTCCTCGCTAAGCCGCCATTTAGTGTTGCACAGGAGAGAGTTACTAACGAAGGTTATGTCGATGATTGACCCCATACCTGCTTTGCGATATGTGCTTGCACGCCCCCTGTTTGCGAGCACTATTTCTAGTGGCGCAAAGGTTTCCAGTAGAATACGCCCTCTGGCATTGGTGAGCCTGCTACCCCACTCTGTTGCCCATGCATTGAAGACACCGCCTATGACCACTGGAGCTCTACCGCGTGCATCGGCCATTAGGTTGTCCAGCATTGTCTGGTATTCACTCGTCGTTTAGCTTGGTCGAGCATAGCAGCTGTAAAAGTAAATACCGTTTATTTTTGCCCGTACAAAGCCATCTACCTGTTCATGAGTTTCTTGGTAGGCGTGTCTTCCACATATCCATATTGCAGCTTGCTTAGTTTTGTCACCAATCCAAATGTTGCTGTCGAGGTTTTTGTAGGGTTCGCTAATCAATACGATGTCCGCTCCCTTGTCCTTAGCCGTTTGTGTCCGCAGGTCCTGAGCCGTCTTACAGTGGTTCAGATTAATCTGTATTATCTTCATGATGTTTTGCTCGTGATGGCTCTCCTGAAGACTTGGCATTTGTTGCTACCGGCCACGTGTTTTGCATCTTCTGGGTGATCATTTCTACAGAACATGCATGATGACTCCTTCTCCTTCTCACAATTCTTTGCAATGTGACCTTCTGTTCCACATTTTCTGCACAGCTGTGTGTTAAGTAGTCTGCGACTTGAATTCCGTTGCTGCATAAGCTTAGAATTTTGGCATGCCCTGTGTCATTACTGATCCACTCTGATGATTCCTTCGGTCGCAAAGCCGATTTTATTGCTACCTCCTTCCCATAAATATCTAGCGGAATCATATGTAATATTGTTTCCAGCACCACCTTAGGAGTCGTGAGGAGATACATGCCGACCTCTGAATCGTACTTATGGCAGTAAGATAGCTGACTTTTTCCAGTGTAGTCCACCCGACTAAGATTCCGTACATGACTGTCTTACTACCGCTGTGCATTATTTGCAGACGGACACCCCACTTATAGCCCAATTCTCTTTTACACGCGTATAGTGCCGTAACGGCATTCTTAATACGTTCATGCATGTTCATTTTCCAGCTTAGTTTCCTGTCCAGTATAAGGCCTAGGTATTTGGCATTTTCAGAGAAACTAAGGTGTATTTCTTTAAGTTTCGGTGGTGTGATCTCCGGAATCCTGTGCCTAACTGTGTTTTAGCCAGGTTGACATTAAGTCCGCATCTGTCAGTCCACTTGACTAATTTGCTAGGGGTGATTCCATGAGATCCTACAAGGTCGTGGAATGTTTACCATTGATTGCTATAGCAATGTCGTCTGCACAAGCTATAAGTTCATATCCTTCGTTTTCTAAGGTGAGGAGTATTTCTTTTACAGTAAGAAGTTCCACGTTGAACTGATCTTCTTGATTTGCAGCAGCTAAATTCTGAATTGATCACCCAGCGTAACAAAATTTGGTTGATTTAGTGACTTGGTCTAGCATTAATCCCTAGTTTACTGTGGGCCTTCATTATGGCCACCGGTTTGATATTATTGAAGGCCCAAGCTTTTCCGGTCTTCGGTATAAAACCACTCTATCTCTCTCTAAAGTTTAGGTATGTAATAATTATCTAGGCAGGATCGGAATAGTTTAATCAACCAGGGTCGCAGAATGCCATGTGCATGTTGAATCTCCACTGGGATAATTCCAGCTGGTCCTGCCGATTTAAATATATGGAAAGAAACCTTTTTCCACATACGAGAGCTTTCGTTTACAACTTCCACTGAGTGGCGATTCTGATCGGAATGTTTCGTGGTTGAAGTCATTCGCTGATGCATTTCCGGGGAAGTGAGTATCCAGCAGTAGAAGTCTCTACTAGAGGTCGTCACAGTTCCATCTGATGTAGCTAAGTATTGCAGGAAACTTAGACAGGATCTTCCTAACTCTTCCACCCTAGGCCAGACCTGTCTGCATATTTGGCACGTCGTGCCATTGGTTTTACTGATAGCGTCCAGGGATCGAATCGCCGCCGTATTCGTGAACAGATGACTGATCACACAATTTGTATTGTGTTGTTGGTAGATTTAGCAACAACATACATATAAATTACGTGACGAGTCTTCTGTTCACGGATACGGCGATTCGACTCGAGCTTAAGTTGAAGTTTGCACTTGGTAAGCTGCGTACTCACAACCTGCCTATTCGGTAGGATAGTTAGGGTTGTACCAAGTCTGGCGAACTCGTCAGCCTTGCAGTTACCTGGAATGCCTCTGTAGCCTGGCACCCAGCATAGGTGAATGTTGAACTGCTCTGCCAACTCCGTGAGACAAGCGGCGGTCTAGATCGACCTTTGAAGTAAAAGAGAACGATTCCAGGGACTGAATAGCCACTTGGCTGTCCGTGCTAACACTAATATCCCTGGGAGATATTACATTATATTTGAGATCTGATGGGTCTTCCTTTATTCCCATAATCTCGGCCTAAAAATGATACATTGAGCTCGGAGATGGAAGGAGATGCTCAGGTTCAGCATGTCGGAGAAATGCATGGAGTGGTCCGCTTGGAGGCTAGACCATTGAGACGAGGCTTTCCGACGAGCGGCCGCACTAGCAGCCATCTGTTAACCGAAGATATCTAGGGGCAATAGGTGCAGCATTGTGCTACGAAGGGAGTAGTTCTAAGCGCACTACTGATACGCATGCAATCAGACCTTTGCACTTTCCGTAGAAGGTTGAGATTTACAGCTCTAGCAAGAGCCGTTCACCATGCAGTTACGTCATATAGAAATATGGGCTGGATTACGGACACGTACAGCTAAAGTGAGGTATGCGGTTTCATACTCCAGCTTCTCACTAAGAGTATAGCTTCATTATGCGGTTCCAAGATCCGTACTACTGTTTCATTTCTACTGGTCTGCCTGTAGGGTTCGCCTATTTGACCTCAGAAAATATCGGCAGGCCTATTTTGGATCACTCGGTTACTGAGGCCAATGAAATGCCGATGTCGTCGCATTTGTGTGATTTAGGCGTTCCAAGATCTGGTTCCTTTGACAAAATTCTCAGTGACATGATAGTCCGATCGATGTGCCGGATTTATTTTTTAGTTCGGCAGTTGTGTTGGCATGGATTTTGGATTAAAGATATTTCCACAAAAGAAGTCGCAGGGGGTAAAATCGCAAGATCTGGGCGGCAAATTGATCTCCGACCGTCTTGGGAACTTTGTGGAAACTTCTCCGCCAGTCATTGTTTCTGCGACTCTATGATATGTGTCACCGTCGTGTTGGAATCGCATTTTATCAAGGCCTTGTTGAAACCACATGTGTTCCAACCCCAATTCGGGTATCAAGAAGTAAAGTAACATGGTTCTGTAAAGCTCGCCAATGACAGTTGTCACGTTGCAAACACTTTAAAAACTTATGTCCTTTAACCCCTCGGGGGGCATAGGGCGTCAACCACGCCTGCGCGCCATCGTGTTCGGAGTTCTGCAACGCGTTTGAGCTGCCTCCAACTCATTCCTAAAGAGCTCGATTCCTCCTCAACTGTTCTGCGCCACGTTTGCCTAGGGCGTCCCGCTATTCTGCCTGCCTGGGTGAGCGGATTCCACTGCATAGCGTATTTCGCAATGGAGTTGTCTTCGCGCCGTAGGGTGTGTCCAATCCATTGCCACTTTCTTCTTCGTATAGTAATGCTTATAGGTTCTTGGCCCGTTCTCAGATAAAGCTGTTCGTTGGAGATGCGGTTCGGCCAAAAAATCCTCAAGATGATTCTTAAGCATTTGTTTACGAAGACTTGCAGCTTCCGTGTGTTAATGGTGTCCACCTTCCAGGTACTGCACCCATAAAGCAGCACTGATTCTACGTTGGAGCGGAACAGTCGTAGCTTGGTTCTTAAGCTAATAACATTGCTTCTCCAGATTTTGGACAGCATTCCGAACGCAGCTTTAGCCTTCCCGATTCTGCTGCACACATCCAGTTCGGTGCCACCGCGATTAGCCGAGACGACACTTCCTAAATATAGAAAGTTATCAACTTTCTCGACTTGCTTTCCGGCAATGTTAAGTTGAGCGCGGGTATTGGAAGTACTCAGGGCTTTTGTTTTGGCTGTGTTTATTTTTAGCCCCACTTTGTTTGCCTCAGCTTCTAGATTTTGGGCCATCAAATGAAGATCCATTATCCGATGTGAAAGTAGACAAACATCGTCAGCGTAATCTAGGTGTTTAAGGTAAGATGTCATAGTCCAACGAATTCCAGAATTAGCTTCCGTCAATGCTGCACGGAGTACATCGCTGATAACCACCAAGAACAATAGTGGGGACAGTATGCACCCTTGACGTACTCCACTTTGGACTTCAAAGTCCTCCGACACCTTACCATTGTGCACGACGTGACACTTGCCGCCCTCATATGTAGCCTTGATAATAGCTATAAGCTTTTCTGGAATGCCTCTCCTGCGCAAAGCCAGCCAGATAGCATCTCGATTCAAGCTGTCGAAAGCCTTCTCGAAGTCGATAAACAGTAAATGTAGCGGAGACCTATACTCAACGCATTGTTCGATTATGATCCGTAAGGTGTTTATGTGGTCGATGCAGGAGGATCCAGCGCGAAAGCCTGCCTGTTCGACATCGAGAGTTGAATCTAAATGATCTTTAATTCGTTCTAGAATTATTCTAGCTATTATTTTGGCTACAGCTGGAAGAACACATATACCTCTCCAGTTACCGCACTCCATCAAGTTACCCTTCTTTGGAAGCTTAATGATCATCCCCCTTTTCCACTCCTGTGGAAATTGTTCACTATCCCAAGCTCTCCGTATTAGCGGATGCAGCAAATCTGCCGATGTATTTGGCGCCGCTTGAAATAGCTCGGCAGGGATACCATCAATACCCACCGCTTTGTTTTTCTTGAGGGACTTGATTGCTGTTATTATTTCAGCTTTACTGGGAGGTACGGTGCGAATTCGGGAATTTGTTGCTTCGAACTGCTCATTCGAATTCAAGATCATACCGCCGTCGTCTAAGTGATTTAGCACTGCAGCAAAATGTTCTCTCCATCTAGTGAGCTGATCCTCATCCGAAATCAGAAGGTCACCGTCTAGACTCTTCACTGGATGTTGTTTGGAGTTTCGACCACCAATGAACTCCTTAGTGATGTTGTAAACAGTCCTACTGTCGCACCTACTCGCTGCTTCTTCAGCCCTTGAGGCCAGTGAGTTGACATGTTGACGCTTGTCACGTCTCACACTACGCTGCACTTCTTTCTTCTTCGCACGGTATTGGGCTTCAAGCTCGGTTCTCTCTACTGCTGAGGCCGCTGCAATCCGAGCCTTGATTGCTGTACGCTCATCGATCCGTCTCCAG
This sequence comes from Brachypalpus laphriformis, assembly GCA_945910035.1. Lineage (NCBI taxonomy): Eukaryota > Metazoa > Arthropoda > Insecta > Diptera > Syrphidae > Brachypalpus > Brachypalpus laphriformis. The sequence continues at coordinate 276,198,298 of OX246754.1, read as the reverse complement.
GTGTCTGTAGAAAGCCATGTGCGGTGGTGTTTCTGCTTTTTACCGACATAAGTGCGTGCCCCAGTCGCAAAAGCATTTTTCACAGCACTCCAGTGGTCATCCATGTTCTCTATGCTGCTGATTGCTTCTGCTTCTAAGGCAAGATGGTCCCTGAACTGTTGGCGCACTTGGGGAACCTTGAGCCTGTCGATATTAAACCTGGTGATGTTAAGCAGGTTTGAGCGGTTGCTGTTGACGGATGCAGTACGAAGGCGTAAATGAGCTACCATAAGATGGTGATCTCGTTCTTGTCCGACGTCAGCTCCACGTCTGTTTCGGACGTCCAGGAGACAATTTCTAAAGCGGCGACTGATCGCAATGTGATCGATCTGGTTGGATGTTCGTTGCCTATCAGTAGAGACCCAACTGATCTTATGGCAGGTGTTATGCTTAAACAGCGTACCTCCGATGACTAGGCGGTTGGTATTGCAGAAGTCCACAAACCGCTCACCATTGTCATTACGGTCTCCCACGCCGTGAACTCCCATCACGTGCTTAAGCATGGTGTTGTCGCTACCCACCTTGGCATTGAGATCCCCCATTACCATTACGATGTCCCCATTAGGCGTTTGGTTGTAGGCGGCACCTAAGTGACTATAAAAATTATCCTTTTCATCCTCAGTCGCGTCTAGAGTCGGAGCATAACACTGTATGATGGTAATTTTTCTAACTCTACTCTGGAACCTAGCCGTCAATATCCGGTCACTATGGGGTTTCCAGGATATGAGGCTACTACGTGCTGCTGGAGTTAGCATGAGTCCTACGCCAGAACTCCGTGCACTTCCAGCTGGTTTACCAGAGTAGAGCATCACAGTGCTTTTTGTTGGGGAGATGTATTCCCCAGCATCGTACCATCTTATCTCGCTCAGCCCTAAGATGTCGATTTTATACCGTGCGAATTCGCGCTCCAATTGGAGGAATCTGGCGTTATAAGGCCCTTCCTTGAGTGAGTCCAGGAGGGTCTTAACGTTCCAGAATCCGATCGTTGTCCGTGTCCGATAGCCAAAGGTCGTCAACAAATGATCAGTCCGTATCCGAGGCGTATGTTTCCGTTTCGGAGCAATAGTTTGTTTTTACGGTTGCGGCTCGCTGGGCCACAGACCAACCGACACTTATCCTGTTTTTTGGCGCAGGAAGCTCGCCATTCGTCCTCTCCCGTTAGCAATTTCCGAAGAAATTCCCAGATGGCACCACGAGGAGGTGGGAGTAGGGCTTACTAACAGAGCTGCTAGGTTTTCGGCTGCAGTGGCTCCTACTCGTTACTTAGCGGACCAGCACCTATCGGGAGATGCTGCCCCTACGAGGCCTTTGTTAGTCGTTGCAAACACTTTGGAAACTTGAAAAAGTAGAACCCAATCATCTTTCAGCACAGATGACGTCCTATACAGGAACTTTTAGTAGTGAACATATGTAAAGGGGCGTTTCGAGTGCCCCAGAGGCGAGTATTCTGCTTGTGGACATGTCCGGAGAGGTGGAAATGTGCTGCTGTTTGAAGTGGCTGTGTTTCAGACAGACTTGGTGGTCTGTGGGCAGCAGCTGATGCACTATCTGCGTTTTATTCGGAAACATGTTCATGTCTTTCTCCGCAGTATGGTGCAGAGACGGCCTGGAAATGCCCAATTGCGAACCAATGGACACATTTCCACATCCTCGCGTACAACATCATCATTCTCGGCCGAACGGCCTGTTCTTGGTCTGCCAGCCCTTGCCCTATGTCGTGTTCAACTAGTCCCTTCGAGACGACGGACTAAGCGTCGAATTGTACGACCAGTCGTTGCCAAATTGCGGATATATCTTCGATGAAATTCATATTGTGCTCTAATCACTGACGAATTATGGTATTCCTCAATCAAATTGACACACGGTCTTGAGTAGTGTATAGCGTTCCATTGTTCATCGCCGTGTCTTTCGCATCTGTTTACTACACAACCGTCAATATCACGATGATAAGAGATATCATTTGCATTAATTATACACAACTCATATCGGGTCTCGATTATGTGGCTCGATTATGTACCAGAACTTCTCGGGCGGAACCCCACGATAAGTGCTTGAACCGATTTCACTATGGAACTGAGTCAGAGAGATTCAGCAGATGTCGGATATAATCTAAAGGTTGCCCTTCAGCTATGGATTTCATGTCTCCAACGATTCCAGCGGATCGCATATTTGCAGGAAGAAGAAGAACTATACAGCTGCATCTGCAGTCTAGAAGATCCGGTCAGTCAGCTGGATTTGGTGGATGAAGCATCTAATCTGGATAGTATGTTACTGCAGTCGAATTGTTAGTAACTCAAGCAACCTTTGAATTTGTTTGTCCAACGGATCTCACAAGCTCAGCAAAAACCGTCGCTTAGCAGAAGATCCTCAAGTCCAGATTTGCTAGGTTCCTGAATACATTTGTAGGCAAAGATCCTTTGGAAGGTTCAAAACAGTTTGTCATAAGCGCCATCCTATTATCTTGAAACCAGAACAACATCTAATCATCTAAGAAACAAAGCGAATCATAGTTTGGCTGGATGTTTGACTGACCACGGATAAATATTGTCAATACACTGACTGCCAACAAAAGGGTGCGAATACATACATAAGTGTCTGAAGTGTATGTTTACGTCACTAATTCTGTCATAAGAGTCAAATCCTCCCCACAATTCGTTTAAGAATACTTAATTAGTTCCCACACCTCAGCGCCCTTCTGCACAAGTCATCCATACAATGTCAATCGATAAATTCACCGCTTTATGCATTCATTTCCAAATCATACGAATAAAACATAACACGCAGCGAAATGGCACGAAGCCTGGTGGTTCAGAACCTCATCGAGAACTTGAGGGAACCCTCTTCATCATCTTCCACATACCGTTTTGATTCGGGTATCTATGCATATTCTGTTCCCATTTAATAAAGTATCTGCATATCTATTCGATTCGAAAAAAAGGGTCTTCGTCTCACATAACTCAGGTAACTACTCAGCTGATCACAGTCAGTATGTGTATGCCCCAGTTGTGCTATTCGCCTGTCATCCCGTTTGGGAATATATACAATCGGTATCTATACCGCACCCATGTGAAGGATAACAAGTATCTAGAAGTTGACACACTCATTTATAAAAAAAAATATTTCTTGAGCTTGTTGTGAAGGAAACAATCTTTAATAATGCAAAATAATGCAGATGGGCAAACTGTAAAGGAAGTATCGCACATTACCTATGAGTGTAAGAGTGTCCCGTTTAATGAATTCCGGTTATGTCCCATGGCAGAGCCGGAGAGACCGCCATGGGATGGGAAATGAATTTTCGCCATGGGTTAGGATTTAGTCTCTGGTATTGAGCTGCAATCAGCATAACTAGTTTTCGTCGAACGTTACGCAGACGAGTGACAACAAATAAGGAAAGTTTGGACGGCTGTCAAGTTTGAAGGAAATCGTTGAATCGTCAAACATGACCACAAATGCTCCCATCTATCTCTGTGTGTGCAATAAATGGGTGCAGTAGTCTTTTTTGGATTTGTGCTCTTCTTTGGGTTGTTTAATGTCGGTGAGTACATATGTCAAATGCGGTGTCACTGCGGAGGACACTGGACGAGGTTAGAGGTCATACTAGGGACTGGTAGAATGCGTTTTATAAATTAACTTGTTTTCTTTGTCATTTAAAATTGAAGTAAAATTATGTTTAATGCTAATGTTGCGAATATATCATGTCCTTCGACGTTTGCTGAAGGGGGAGGGGTAGAATTCGTGTTTCGGACACACATGTCCAATTATTTTGAAAAGGGAAACACGATTGAAAGTTGATTTCTTCGACGCTTAAAATATTTTCTTGGGCATTTTAATTCTTATTTAGTGAGTAAGAAACTCGAAGCTGAAGATGAATGAGTACAGGGCAACTATTCTTTTGGAGAGGTGTGTTCTGCCAGTTAGAGAGTTAGAATAGGCAAATGGTAAGAAAGCAGAGCAATTACTCATTTTCTTTCGAGTGAATAGACTACGAATATGGATGAAGGGCAGTGTCTATAAAAAGATACCAGTACAGTATCTACCCTGTGGGCGCCGTGGCGTAAGTGGTTAGTGTGTCGGATCACTACGCATGAGGTTCCAAGTTCGAATCCTACAAAACACCAAAAAGTTTTTTTCACGGTCCCACCTCTCGCGAGCGTCTGACAAACATCCGAGAGTATTGTTGTCTCGAAAAAGCTTCTCAAATCGCCGTTCGGATACGGCACTAAACTGTAGGTCCCTTCCATTCGTGTGAAAAATATAACGCACACAACATGAGTGGTTGCGAGAAGCTGGGCCCTGGCACTTAAAGAGCTGTTGCGCCAAATATTTATTTTTTACAGTATCTACCAACTACTAATTCCATTGGAATGTGCTCAAGGGGTGGCACTCTTTCTGGGATGTAGGCAGCGGCGGAAGAATTCTCCCTATGGGATGAACGGCGGACGCGAAACGAGTGCAAACTTCGGATAAGTATTATAATACTCTGGCAATCGGAAAAGGACAATGGTTTCGAGTCTGCCCGTGTAATCCTTCTACAAACCACGTGCAGTCGAAAAACGTACGGAGCCCTATGATAGTTACAAAGCAGATATCCCCGCCACCCAAGAAATTCAGTGACGGCGCCAAATATGACTTACATATGTGCTCCTCGACTGGACCTATGATTAAAAACCTAGCCATGAGGATAAAAACTGGGATATGAAGGTGGTACAGTTGGAGAACATAGCCTAAATGACAAGACATCCGGTAGTGGATTCAGGCTAATCAACTACACAGTGGGTTGAAACTTTGTAGTGGCAAGTACGCGATTTCCTCGTTTCAGAATCCACAAAAGAACACATAACCATTAATCAAAAATCGACCATATTTCGATTGACGTAAGGCACACATGCACTACATTGGATGTCCGAACATTTTGAGAAGCCAATGTAGATTGGGACCATTACTTAGTTGGAATGCGGATATCCAATGCAGAGCGGAACCAGTAAGGTCGCCAGAGTTTGCCGATCAAATACCCCTCAATCTCGATAGCAATGCTATTCTGTCAGCAGCAAGTGGAGATAACCAGTGGGAAAATTGCCAACAAGCCATTAGAGATGCTGCTTCTGATGTGTTGAGTTCACCGCAAAGAAACCCCTGGTTCGATGAAGAATACCAGTGAGCCTATCTAACTAAAGAAGAAGCACATAAAGCGGCTATGCACAGAAGGGCCAGAGCTACTATCGAGCAGAGGAGAAGCGAAAAGCATCGTCTTATGTACTTGTATCCTTTTTTTTTTTGTTAAATACTAGGCAGCTGTCATTGGCAAACATGAACAAATTGCTTTGGTGCGAAGTTTGCGGATGTCGTTTACGTATGAGCAGAAAAGTGTTGGCCGCAGTCCACAGCATTGTGGTACCCCATACTCCGTGGCTGAGTGAGTGCTCTTTCTGTCATCGACTTCAGTGAGTTTTTCGTACGACATCAGGTTGCAGAGCTAGAACGTAAACGTACAGGGATGTGAACGGAAATCTAGTGGTAAAGTCATAGTCACTGCAGAATATTTAGAAAGATTATCACTGCAGGCTGCTGCCAACAGCTATGATGACCGAAATGATGATTGCGCTCAGACAAAGAGCCTTGGTCACTTATGTAGATGTAAATGTGTGGTGATCTATTGTGCTCCCCAAACTAGGACTCTAGTCGATGAGATACTCAAATTAGAGCACTTCCTCTAGTCCAACTGCTTTGCTCAACCGAAGTTTCTGAAGCTAATTCAGCGAAGGTAGATTCTTCTCTAATAAAAGATAGGCTCCCAGGCTCTTCTTCGCAATCTAAAGATGATATGCTGATGTTTCTTGGAAGTCCCTGTAGAGTCTGCAGTGTTCATTCTCTTTTCTCCCCAGTTTCCTGAGATGCCTCTTTAGCCTGCAATGCAGGATGTGAAGTAGATTCTTTTTTAACGTTTGTGCAGGTTCTTCTTATTTTCCTCCTGCCATAGTTACGCTTTCACACTCTGCACTAAGCACTCGGACAGCGCAGAAGAGTGGACTTTTACACAACTGAAGGGAGAGTGATCTAACGACAAACTATAGGTATACTAATTATACGATGTGCGTTCAAAAAGTATCCGACTTTTACCTATTTATAAAAAAAATACGATTATTCAGATACAATAATCTTACACTAATCTCCTTCAAAGTAGTCCCCTTAGGCTACTACACACTTCTCCCAACAGTTCTGCCACTGCCGGAAGTAGCGCTGGAATGCCCGCATCTTTTGAGATGGCGCGTAGCTAGTCCGGCTACAATCTGATCCCTTTTAGAGGCATTTTCAGCTTGGAGAAAAGCCCGAATTCACACGGAGCCATACCGGAAGAGTAGGCCCGACAAAGCACAAGCGTGTTGTGTTTGACCAGGAAACTCTGTATCAAATGTGAAGAATGGGCTCACAGATCGGGCCATTTGCGTCTCACGGCGTCACGAAGGCAACCGAGAACCACTTGGTAGATCCTGCATCATCAGGATCTCCTTTCTCAATGTTGAAGGCCTACCAAAACCTGCTTCACTCTCCACTGATGTGCGGCCATCTATGAACCGGTTGTATCACTCCATTATCTCTGTGTTGTCCATTGCTTCGTCGCTGAAAGCATGTTGAATCTTGCGGATTGTTTTCACTTGAGAATCGTCGAGTTTTACACAAAGCCTAATGCGTTGTTCAATTTTAACTGAGTCGATCTTTTTTCTGTCAGCGTTACGAGAAAGAACGTGCCCACAGCTGAGTGTTTTTTTGTGTCCAGTGCCGGACAAGATCAGCATAAGTGTGCAATCGTCTCCTTTCTTTTCTCAATCGTCACAGTTGCGATAAAAATACAAGCCCTACAGTTTGTCTGTCAAGAATAAAGTCTTCTGTAAGGACACCTATGAAGTTGCTTATGTGCGATCTACTGGCGGTTATTAGACGGTTGGATCGGCTATAGACCAAGTTTTCCTTGTCTTCTATTTGTTTGAGCACCAGCGCTTAATTCTTTGACGTTAGGTAAAAAGGGGTTAAGTCAGAAATTGCAGTTACCAGAAAACGATATTTTAAGTGTGTTTTTTATATGAGCAATGTACTGCCTTATTGCCTGTGGATCAGTTAATTACTATAGGAAGCAGTTGCGCTAGACTTAAGTTGGTAATACCAATCGAAAAAGGAAATAAACTGGCTTAAACCCATTTGCCATTTTTTGACTTAACCCCTTAATACCTGGCACCAGAGAATTTAGAATTTTCTTTCGCTACCTCTTTTGTTACAAACGGTCCATCTGAAGCAAACATGAACCCCAGACTTGAGCCTAGCCTGACTAATTCATCAGAAGGTATTGCCTGGTAAGCCCATGTGGTCGGGTATCCAGGTAATTTTGTGCTCTTCAACAATAGACAACACTTTCTTGACTTAGATCTTATACTAGTAGTTCAGACTTTCAGCGTCTTATTAACAGCCGGTCGTCAGTAATTGGATTCATGAACAATCAACTGAAGGCCTTTAGAAGGCTATGATCACTCTACTTAAATCACGCTGCAATAGTTCATCAGCCGAAATGAGAGGTTTATTGCAGGTGAGAGGGAGAGAACTTCCGCATCCATCCATTAACCATCAGTGGTTTCCCTCAGGACAGTCTTCTCCGCTGGGATCCTTGTGCTGAAACTTTAGTCGGAAGGACTGACATAGTCAGTCTTTCTCGGCATCGTGTAACTACACTTGAATTATGATTTAACTGTGAGCGGAAGCCTCTTCCTTCCAGTGACCACCTTCTCTGATTCAAAGTGCGTTTATCGTGGCTAAAATGTTTCCATGTCCAACGATAATAGGCGTAGAAGTGTGTCGAGTGCTGTGCTGAGAGTAGTTTTCAGGGCACCAGTGATACTCCTTCTAAAAGGGGGTTCCCGTTCTAAAAGGGGGACCAAAATCTACAAAATGAACAAACAAACACAAAACCAAAAAGAAAAAGCAAAAAACAATAACAATAACAATAACGACAACGACAATAAACAACAAACACGACTAAACTTATTGTGACAGTCACAACTACAAACATCTACCGACGACGACCAAAAAACTAGTAGAAATTGCGATTCAGACTCACTGACTACAACTCTCCCTCACTCCTTTTCCGATATGCTTCATATCGACAGCGCGGAGGAACAATCTCTTCCTCCTCCCGAAACCGATTCAATCGATGTAGGTCCTGGGGTCGAGAATGAATTGCTAAACGATTCAGAAAACGATGAGACACTGAAACAGCCTGAAACTTCACCTGCAATCAAAATTCGCGGCTACATCATGCCCTCTCAGCGGTTTTTAAATAGAATGAAAGACAAGGACAAGACAAGGCGTTGATAAGGAAGTACTCCGAATTAGGTGAGAGTATCGTAAAGAAACCAGTTACAAGAGGAACCCCGCAAGGAGGAGTAGTTTCTCCTTTGCTCTGGCTCCTCGTCGTTAACAAAATTCTTAAGATTATCAAAACCAAAGGAATAAAAACAATTGGATGTGCAGATGATATAGTAATCATGACCAGTGTGAAATACTTACCTACCTCAGTAATCTCATGGAATCTGCACTAAAAGAATTATCCTCCTGGGCAGAACAAAACAGCCTAGGCATTAATCCGACAAAGACCGTACTAGTTCTGTTTACCAAACGATGGAAAATAGATGAGTTTGACCTCCCAAAACTGAATTGAACTCCTCTATAACTCTCTCCAACAGCAAAATATCTCGGAACAATCCTAGATTCGAAGCTTACCTGGAAGAAGAACACAGAAGAAAGAACAAAGAAAGCACTATGCGCATTCTACGCTTGAAAGAAAACCTTTGGTAAACGATGGGGCCTGTGTCCGTCCATAATCAATTATCAGACCTATACTTACCTATGGTAGCATTGTATGGTGGAATGCAACGGACAAGACCAGCTATCTAGTAAACCTAACTAAGGTACAACGACTGGCATGCATAGGTTGCGCCAAGGATGTGTAATCTTCAAAGATACTAATAGCCCGAGTGCTACTAGCGTGCACGATTCGCAAACCTGAGTAATCGATTCCAGGAATACGCCGACGTACTAAACACACACCCTACCCACTTCAACCACTCTCCCCGCGGTACTGGCGTTAGGTATTTCTTCGCGGGGCTGGTTAGCAATAATGCTCTAGTCTCCGAGGCCGCCTCTTGGGCTCTTCTTAGGGCTTCTGCTCTTCGCAGCGCGTTCTGCACACATACTATGAATGAGCAGATCTCCATCCACTCGCCCTCTAATCGTGTCATGTGACTTACAAGATTTTCTGGACATGGCAGGTTTGCTGTATCGTCTGCAAAGCGTCTGTAGTAGAACACTGCATGCTCCACATACTCCTCTTCGTTTGGACATTCTGGACACAGGGGCAAACTATCGTGTCCACATCTATGGAGGTAATTCCGGTAGCCGCCGTGTCCGGACAAGAACTGTGTGAGGTGGTAGTTAAAGTTCCCCCTCGCTCTCTCTGTCCATGATTTTATAGTGGGAATAAGCTTGTGGGTCCACCTGCCTTTTGTAGAGCTGTCCCACCTGGTTTGCCACAGCGTTGCTGATGCTGCCCTTTCCTCTTCCTTAATCCTTTTTACCTCATGCCGGTTCGAGGGACGGCTAAGGTATACCCTCTGCGTCTCATCCGCGAGGATGTCGATTGGGACCATCCAAGCTAAAACGCAGGCTGCATCGTCGGAGATAGTTCGGAAGCCGCTGATCACTCTGATTGTGCAGAGCCTGTGAGCTGATGATAGCTTCTTCCTTCACTCATTTGTCGCCAGTGCACCTGCCCATATCGGGGCAGCGTATAGAAGTACCGAGCTGACCACTCTGGACAGCAGGATCCTGCGGGCGTATCCAAGCCCGCCGATGTTCGGGCGCATTCGGGAGAGTGCTGCCTGCATCAGCGATGCTTTCTTACTAGAATACTCGACGTGGGCTTTGGAGCGCAGCCTGTTGTCGAGCATGACTCCAAGGTACTTCAAGGATTCTTTGGACCTGATTGTCTGGTTTCCGACCCGGAAGCTGGCGTATTCCACCTTTTTGCGGCTGGTTATTAGGACAGCTTCGGTCTTGTGGGCAGCTAGTTCCAGACCGGTAGACTCCAGCCATTCCTTTATTCTTATTACTGCCTCATCCGTGGCAGACTCCACGTCGTGTTCGTGCTTGGCTACTGTAACCACTGCGATATCGTCAGCGAAGCCAATTACTTTGACTCCCTCGGGCAATGTTAGTCGCAGAACTCCGTCGTACATAATGTTCCATAGGAGAGGTCCCAGAACCGACCCTTGCGGAACTCCCGCGAAAACACTGTAGTGTTTAACGCCATCGTCAGTATGGTATCTAAGCTTACTATTGCTGAAGTAGTCCGTGACTATCCTCAACAGGTAGTACGGTGTATCCATCCTGGCCAGGGATCTCCTAATAAATGACCAGCTTGCCGAGTTGAACGCATTTTTGATGTCGAGCGTTACTACTGCGCAGTGTTTCTTCGTCCCCCATCTCCACCTTATCCCTTGTATTGCTTCAGTTGATATATCTACTACCGCCTTTATGGCATCGACGGTAGAGTGTGATTTTCTGAAACCGTACTGACAGTCTGACAGGGCTCCGTTTTCCTCCGCCACCGCAAGCGGTCTGTCATAGATTTTTTTTTTTTTTTTTTTTTTTAAACAGGTGTGTGGCCACGCCCAAATGGCGTGTAGGCACTGCGACCAAGGAGATTTATTGTGCCATAGGCCACTTTTAGGGCAGCAGTACTTCTACTCTCCTTATGAAAGCTATAATTACGGATGCGGAGGTGTTCCTAAGATCTTTTGGAGATATGATCTCTTTGAGGAAAAAGCTTCTGCTAGTTCTACACAGAGCTACACACTCACATAGTATGTGTTCTGCGGTTTCGTCCTCTTTTAGGCAGAGGCGGCAGGTGATATTCTCCGAAATTCTCATTTTGTTGAGGTGGTAGAGAAGTTGGCAGTGACCGGTAAGGAAGCTCACAAGCAAACAAATAAAACAAATATTTGGCGCAACAGCTCTTTAAAGTGCCAGGGCCTAGCTTCTCGCAACCAATCATGTTGTGTGCGTTATATTTTTCACACGAATGGAAGGGACCTACAGTTTAATGCCGACTCCGAACGGCGATTTGAGAAGCTTTTTCATGACAACAATACTCTCGGATGTTTGTCAGACGCTCGCGAGAGGTGGGACCGTGAAAAAAACTTTTTGGTATTTTCTGGGATTCGAACTTGGAACCTCATGCGTAGTGATCCGACACACTAACCACTTACGCCACGGCGCCCACAAGCCTTCTTATGTCATTTCTGCCGTATTTTAGGATATCGATTGCCTGTCTTTGGAAGGGTTGGACAGCTCTTTTAGCCTGCCTGAGACCTTGGGAGTTATTCCAGTGGGAGATGCACATGTTGCGTTCCCAGGTGTTTAGGGAAAGTTTGAAGGCGGAATCGGGTATTCCGCAGAAGGGTTCAGGTCCAGTGAACAACTCAGAGGAGCCCTTCCTAGCTAGTAGGTCTGCAGTTTCATTGCCGTCAACGCCTACATGACCCGGTACCCACATCAATTTGACTTTATTGTGTCGGCACAGATTTTGTAAGCTGTCGAAGCAGCTTAGAACTGATTTTGAGCTGATCACATGGGAGATCAGTGCTTTGAGCGCCGCTTGGCTATCGGTGAGTATATGGATAGAGGCACCTTTGATGCCTGAGTGCAGGTTAATGTTAGCACAAGTTTCAATGGCGTAAAGCTCGGCCTGGAAAACACTAGGACTCTTTCCGAGTGATTTCGAAATTTTATGGTTGGGTCCATACACACCGGCGCCAACTCCTGAATCCATTTTTGATCCATCGGTGTACCACACTATACCCTTTGGATCAAGCGACGGTCCGCCATTATTCCATATATCACGGCTTGGGATCACAATCTCAAACCTTCTACCAAAGTAGAGTGATTTAGGCGTAAAGTCGGAGACCGTGCTGAGCATGTCTAGCTCGGGGAAGTCGGACAATAGCTCCATGAGATCCACTTGATCCCGTGTACTATTAGCATCTGATTTTCTGAGACTAACTGCACTGCGGATTGCCACTTTTTTTATGAATATATGTAACGGAGTAAGTCCGATTATGGCTTCAATGGCTGTTGTGGGACAAGTGTGCATAGTACCTGTGATGCCGAGGCAAGCTAGTCTTTGGAGTTTTGTGAGTTTATTTATGGTTGTGACCTCTTTGGTTTTCGTCCACCAGACTACGGACGCGTATGTCAGAATGGGTCTTACAACCGTGGTATATAACCAGAAAATGACCTTTGGAGACAGGCCCCAGGTCTTGCCGTACATACGGCGACAGGCCCACAAGGCAGTAGTTGCCTTGGCAATTTTATTCTTAATATGGGAATTCCAGTTAAGCTTCTTATCCAGGACGATTCCTAGATATTTGACCTCATCGGAGAAATTGATTGTTGTGCCGTTTAGAGTCACTGAGCCAATATTCAGCGTTCTTCTTCTTGTAAACGGTACAACGACTGCCTTGCTGGGGTTAATCGATAGGCCCTCCCCAGCACACCAGTCCGAGACTACAAGGAGTGCATTATGCATGAGTTGACACACATTGTCTTCATGTTTGCCTTTAATGATGATCACTAGATCATCTGCATAGCCTATGGTTGTGAAACCTGAACTATTAAGCGTGTTCAATAAGTCATCCACCACGAGTGACCATAAGAGAGGCGAGAGGACGCCGTCTTGAGGGCAGCCTTTGGCCGCGGAGACCGTCACAGAGACCTCTCCAGACGAATATGTTATTATGCGGCTATCGAGCATGTTCCTAACCCATCTGGTAGTAGGCTCGTCTATTCCCCTGCGTCTCATAGCACTAGTGATGGATTCATAACCAGTGTTATCAAAAGCACCTTCTATGTCAAGGAATGCACAAAGGGCAATTTCTTTGGAGCGGTAGGCAGCTTTAATCTCTGTGACGAGATAGTGAAGGGCGCCTTCCGTAGATCGACCTTTCCTGTATGCAAATTGACTAGAGTGCAGAGGTATAGTCTTTTCAAGAATGCCTCTAATGTGTAAGTCTAGCAGTCTTTCCATGGTTTTCAAGAAAAACGATGTCAAGCTGATTGGACGGTAGGATTTGGGTAGCTCGCTGGGTTTGTTACCTAGCTTAGGGATAAACACCACATTTACCTCCCGCCAAGTTAGTGGAATGTATCCCAGGTTGAAGCTTGTTCTAAAAAGAGCTACCAAGGCAGGCAAGATGTAATCCAGACCTTTCTGTATGAGAGCTGGAAAAATACCATCACTGCCAGGTGCCTTAAAGGGTTTAAATGAACCGATTGCCCATTTAATTTTTTCTTGACTGAACAGATTTCCAGACAAGCTGTTAACTCTTCTGGAGGTGCCACATGTGGAGCCTTCAGGAGCAACAGGTACGTGGTCGCTTAGAATTGTTGAGCCAGGGAAGTGAACCTCGAGCAGAGTTTCCAGGGTTTCCCTTCGACTGGCGGTGTAGGTGCCATCAGGTTTGATGAGCAATCCCACCCCATTGGAATGATCCTTTGAGAGAGCCTTTTGGAGACGGGCTGCTACTGGAAGGGACTCGATATTTTCGCAGTTCTTTCTCCATGCTGTTCTCTTGGATTTCCTCAACTCTATGTTGAATTTAGTCAAAGCGGACCTATATTCGTCCCAATTTTTATTGCGTTTTGCGGTGTTGAAAAGTTTTCTCACCCTTTTGCGGAGTATCTCTAGCTGGTCATTCCACCACGGTACGCTCCGTTTACCTGTATTGTCATTTTTCGGGACACAGCTACTCCTGAAGGAAGAGATTAGGAAGTCATTTAGTTGGCAGGCTGCCACATCAACATCACATTTAGATCTTAAAGATGTTAGCAGCATGTCATCCTTGACGGCGAGATTTTCGCGAAAAAGTGCCCAATTAGTTCGTTTCGGTACGTAATGCGTTTGATTATTTTGTTTAACCCCACCCGAGATGTTAAATCTGATATGCTGATGATCAGATAGTGAGGGTTCATTTGACACATGCCAATTTACAACAGAATTGGAAATAAAAGGGCTCGAGATAGTGAGATCAAGTACCTCTTCTCGAATAGAATTTATAAAAGTTGGCTTGTTACCTTCATTACATACAGCTAAGTTTCTACTAGTGATATAATCAAGAAGTAACTCACCCCTTTTGTTAATGTCGCTGCTACCCCATGCCACATGATGGGAGTTGGCATCGCATCCAATGATCAGGTGCCAGTTGCGACGGTGACATAGGTTCACCAAATCCTGCACAGCCAAGGGCGGAACAGGCTCCGAATCTCCATGGAAGTAGGCGGAGGCGCACACGATCTCACGAACTCCTCCTAAAATCGGAATTTCGACCATGCAGGCCACCAAATCTCTGCTGATGAACTCTGGGATGGGAAGAAAATTAATTTTAGAACTGATTAAGCAAGCAGCCCTAGGCATTAACTCCCCATGGGCATATAACAACTTACATGTCCTACTATGAAGGCCCTTAATTTTGCCTCCAACCACTCAAGGCTCCTGAATGAAACCAAGGGTGATTTTATCCCGGATGAACCGTTGGCTAAAGATGTCCGAGGCACCTTTAGCATGATGCAGGTTGCCCTGCAGCACTTTGATGTCATCATTCATCATTAGTGCATTATTGTTTTTCGTGGGATGGTTCCTTATTACTGGCAGACGCATTAGTGCCTGTTTTCTTAATTTCACCATCCCAACGAGAGTGACCAGCAAGCCTATCCCTCACAGCAGAGGCTGTCTTTTCTAAAAGAGTGGGCACAGGTGCCGCACCCGCCATCTGAGCAGCAGACGGTGTCACCGTCGAGACGCTAGCATCGCAAGTCACCGAACCCTGCAATGTGGCCGCACTAGACTCAAGTGTACTACGTGCAACCTCATTGGAGATTTTCGAGGTGGAAGGTGCAGACACAGGTGTACTACGCTCCACAGTGTCCAGCGATGCTGCGCCCCTAGGACGGGTGGCATCATCCGTAACTGCTCCTACGGCAGTTTGTGCGGGTTTCTGCTCACCTGGTACCTTGTCTGAGCTCTTCAGGATCAGCCTAACTCTGCCAAAACAATATGCCACATTGCCTTTTAGCAGCTTCAGGCGATCCATCGAGCAGTCCGTGACACCAAGTACCAGATGAACAAGATCACGCTCTACGGTCCTTTGAACCACCCTCCAGTTCCTAGCGAACAGATCAGTATTCTGAGCATCCAAAAGCGTCAGAATCTTACTAGTGGCAAAGCCGGTACTTTGTGGAAAGAACCCACGGATGATATGTGGTTTAGGAAATGAATCCTCATCCACAAGCATCATGTTCAAACCACATTTCCCTCTGATTTTATCAAAGTTGACCCTCATCCACTCTGCAGTGGAGGGGTCTGAGCAAATAATGAGGAGCCAGCCTGATTTGTGAAACAAACCATGAAATTGTGGCTTAGCGACCTCGTCTACCAGCTCAATAATGGTGTCCATGATGCTATTTTGGACGCCGGCCATTTGCTCGGCACTAAAGGGACTGCGCGCCAGATCAGCGGGAACCACACCCAATTTGACAGTACCTACTTTGTCCCTGTACGAGGTCTTGTCGAGTGTGGCAGTCTCGGTCCTGGCTTTTTTCTTCTGCGGAGCAGAAGGGGTAGACTCCTCGGATCGCATTCGCTTCACCTCGGTACCCTTTTCAGGCTGAGAGGATTTGGCTATCTCCAGAGCACGTTCTCTGGAAGCGCCGTCTTTTAAGGCGCGATTGAAACGCCTTCTTTCAGCCGAAGTTAGTCGAACGAATCCGCTGGTGATTAGAGACAATTTCTCAACACCAGCTTCAACGGCAGTGCATCCGGAACGAACCGAGTGTTCGTCCGAGAGCATGCTGGAGGACTCTCCGCAGAGAGTGTCAGAGTCCGAGTCAGGAAGGGAGGACAGGTCCGCCTCATCCCGTCTCTTATCAGCGACAATGATGAGGGGGTCGGCTCTAGTAGCAGCGACCTCCTCAGGATTTAGGGAAAGCACGGTTGCTGACCCAGAAGTTGATGCAGTAGAGGGTGCATCACCCTGTGAATTTTTTATAAGATCTGAAATTTTGGACCCACGAGTAATCGGGAAAGGAAACATCGCCCACAGCAGAGCCCGGTATACCATGGGAGGGCATAAAATAAAACAGGAGGTCGCCTGGGTATCCTGAGTTCGCATACTAACGACTAAGCACCCTCTTAGCCACGCATCCCTCGGCGTATGCTGTTCCACCTTGGATTAGAGATTTTTTCTAGAGGTTGTCTCCTCACGTTGCACACTTTGGCCGAATACCACAGTTATGAATTCGAGCCGAATGGTCCAAAGAGGCCCAAGAGAACACATAGTCCGGTTGAGCGTCCTGGGACCAGTAGGCAGATTATCATGATGTAGCATTCGTTGCCCGGCGGCCGCCCCGAGGAGGCAGTGAGTCTTCTTGTAACGGTTACTCAGTAGGGATCGTCCAAAAAACTTTACCCTAAGAGTCCGCACCTGGCCGCCGTCTGTCATAGATAATACGCTGTAGGATCTTTCCCAGCGTATCGAGCAGGCATCCCCCCATGGATGAGTACATTTGAAGCACAGCTGCCAAAAGCGCGGTTTGCCTCAAGCAATCGGACGCGTTTAATCATAGCTCCTATGGACATGGTTCTATACTACAAAGATACAGAACAGATCTCGATAGAACAACTGACTATGTCATACCCTATACAGACTTCAATAAGAATTATTCCACGCTTATTCCCGAAAGACAAGAGTGGTACTCCAACACATTAACCAATGAACAGGCTCTTGAACTCTATACAGACGGGTCTAAAATGGATACAGGAACTGGTTCTGGGGTCTGCTGTGGTGTGTATCACTCAATATCAACGACTCATACAAGCTCCCAGACGACTGCAGTATCTTCCAAGCCGAAGTCTTCGCCATTGAAAGTGCAGCACGGACCATTCACAGAAAGAAGCTTAATCCTTCCAAGATTACCATCTTCATAGATAGTCAAGCGGCAATCAAGACACTAGACAGCGTGGAAAATAGATCAAAAGCAGTTTCCAGATGCCGAGATTCACTTAACAATATATGCAACACCCATGAGGTAACTCTCTGCTGGGTTCCCGGACATAGTAATATAAAAGGGAATGAGATAGCAGATGAACTAGCCAGAAGGGGATCAGCATTGGAGATAGAACATATTCAGACATCAGTAAAAGTTCCTATTGGTGTACTAAGAAGAGAAATCGACCTCAAAACTAGAGAACTGATTAGCTCCGTATGGTTTACCAGAGGCGACTGTATCATATCTCGCAGTCTATGGCCTATACTATAATGAAGGAAGAACCCAAAGCCTGCTGGCAATGAATAAAAAACAAGTCCGTATCTTGATAGGTGCACTCACAGGACACTGCGCGATAGGGGAAATGGCCATTCGACTAGGCATCAACTCACCCGACCACTGCAGGAGCTGTCAAGACGTGGAAGAGATAGAGAGTATCAAACACTTGCTGTGTGACTGCCCAAATCTGCAAAACCGCCGCCTCTACCACTTGGGCAACAGGTTCTTTGTAAATCTAAGTGATCTTGGGCAGGTTCCACTAAAGAACATGATACGATTTATAAAGAGCTCAAAGTGGTTCGCCAATGGACCGTCCGATAGATAGTGAGAAAGAAAAAGACTAAGTTTTTACAGGTTCCACAACATAAAGGGAAACACAATGGTCAGTTTGGCCCCTGTGAGAAGCACCTAGGTGCATTTCCCTCTAACCTAACCTAACCTAAAAGAAGGGACAACTAGCATCCCAGCCCTTGGCTGGAGAGAATTGCTGGTTGAGGCCCAAATCCACTTTGCACCGTGGCGCCATCTACATTACGCAGGGTCTTCACTAATTATTTTTATATTACTGAGGCTATTGATCAACGCTCTCAACGCCAATTTTAGTGGTTCCAATTTATATAGTGATTTCCTTGTGTGATTCTCTTGTAGAGCAGCGGATTCTTGTATACATTTCTATGTTTACACTTCCGATATACCATTGTAGCCTTCATTCCCGCCGATAAGTTCCCCATCTAATCAATCATAATCAGTTCATTATTATTTTGCACCTTAACTCTGTAAATTGTCACCCCAAAGTCTCCTTTTCTTCGGTGATACAAAACCCGACGATACTCCAGTGAGTATCTTATCGCTCAAATACTTAGAAAACCACAAAAAGATACTTTTCTTTAGATCCCGCTCTTTTGACTATTTTAAAGTCAATAACGCCCAACATTTGCACAATCTAAATAGAATGTCAAAATATGTAAATATGTAAATAACCGAAGGGAGATCGTGAATCTTATCAGCGGAAATAGCACAATCCTATCCGGACAAAGCAAACGGAATCAGCTGTTCGCGATAAGTAACATATTTGCCAACTACTTTGGACATCTTGTTCTGGGATTCATGAATGACACCATAAAGTGTGCCTCCTTTCGTTTTGTTGTATCCTTTTTTTTTGGCAAACAAATTGTGCGGCAAACTTTATCGAAGTGCAAACACAGCAGGAGTACCGAAAAACTCGTAAGGGTTAAGGGGGCAATTGCGCGCCAAAACGGCCTTGAGATAAGATACAAAGTTGCAGAATAAGATATGCATATATTTATTCTTAGGTCTTGAAATTGCAGTCCGATAAGAGGGTAATATAGATATGAATGCATTTAATGTATAAAACGAATTCTGACTTTCAGTGAATAAGAGGAGCGGACTAAAGTGACATATGAGGCAATCTATAGTTGATCTATAGCTGGGTTCGATCACACTGTTAATAATTTAGATTAAGACAGACGGGTTTCTGGGCATGTACCTAGTTGACGAGGTTTTGTATTAGGATTCTTAGGATACCAGATGATAACTTGTGGCAGTTATCCATGGCCAAGCGTTAGGTTGAGTGTATGACAATGGATTGGTTATACATAGCAATCCAGCTTGTACTCGGATCTCTGTGGATCCATTTTATTCCCGAGTTGTGGGATGTCAACCTAGAAAAAAGAAAAAAATATCGGACGAAATGTGCCCTCAATCACATTTAAATCGCTACAATCTCTGCATTGGAACACACTGATGCGGTTTGGTAGCTCTATTGCCTGGGCCATGTCGGACTCTATTGAATAGATACCGCAGTCCACACATTTTTATATTTTTCACAGATTCCTCTTCTAGCAATCCTTAGAAACGACAACATTAGGAAATTAAACTGTGAAGAGATTTTCCTATCAAAGTTCAGCATTAATAAGAACTGAAGCAATCCACAGTCAATAGACTGAGCAACTACACGATAAAGTGGTAGATAGATGAACCCAGAACTGATGAAAGAACTGAACTGGTGCAGGAGTATTA
The DNA here is from genome assembly GCA_945910035.1 of Brachypalpus laphriformis. Classification (NCBI taxonomy): domain Eukaryota; kingdom Metazoa; phylum Arthropoda; class Insecta; order Diptera; family Syrphidae; genus Brachypalpus; species Brachypalpus laphriformis. The sequence goes on along the minus strand of OX246754.1, from coordinate 276,178,798 downwards.
AGATTAACTACGATGTACTCCGCACCCATTGGTATAAGCATAATCATCCTTTAGGCCAAGATACGAGTACATATGCATATGCCATAGACAGATGCGTCCAAATCAATTTTAAAAGAAACTACACGAGTTGGAATAAAGCAATAATGTCAGTCGATGTCAGGTCGATAAGCTTCCTTCTGAGCATCAGCAAGGTAGGTAGATAGGTTCATTGTAAAGAATGGCAATGTGTCTTCTGTTGGGACTTTTGAAATATCAAAATGGTCTGCAACAAGGTGCGGTTTATTCGCCGATCCTCTTCAACATTTACACGAGGGATCTCATAGGATCACTTCACCATGCCACAGCATACCCAGATGACTTGATCGCGTACAGGTCAGGCAATACTCTTGCAACGTGACTTTGACAAGATCAGGGGATACTGTGATGACTGGAGGCCAAAGAAGTTGGAGACCATCCTTTTCAGGACGCCGTTGTCTATGGCCTCTAGGGATACCAAGAAAAATTGGCGAAAGTTCTCAATCGTGGGACAGCACAGACCAAGGTACCTTGGGATCTGGCTAAATCAATATCTACATTTGAACAAACATATAGATTGCTATTGCCCTTAGGTAGGTAGGTAATGTGGCGGTCCAAAAAGAACCCAATTAGCGCTTAAAGTGCGCCGTTTTGTTACCACGGACTCGTGTATACCTGTTGTAGTGGGTAGTTAAAGATGATGTTAAGTTTAAATCCAGGCCGTGGAGTTCAGAAAGAGGATTAGTTCTCCAATCCTCTTGTCCGCTATCTCTCTCAGATCCTCGAAGAAGGGTTTGCCAAGAGTTTGTTGTCTGATCCTCGCCAGGGCCGGACATCTGCAAAGGAAATGACATAGAGATTCTTTCTCATTAATATCCTTGCAGCTCCTACAAAAGGTGTTGTGGGGGATACCAAGCTTGGCCGCATGGTCTCCAACTGGCCAGTGGCCTGTGATAATAGCTACGATTTTGGCAATAACTGGTCTTGATTTGCCTAGTAACTCTTTTGACCTGGGTTTGTTGAAACGGGGCCACGTCTTCCTAGATATGACACACCTTGTGAGGTTGTTCCAGCCGCGATTGGCTAGCTCTGGAGGAAGTGAAGGTGAATATAGCCCTTAACGGCACCAAGCGGAATATCGACTCTTTCTGCTAGAGAGCCATTAAGGGCCGACCCTCGCCTGGCCAGCTCATCAGCACGCTCATTTCCCTCATGGTTGCTGTGCCCTGGGACCCAGATGAGAGTGATTCTCGAGTGAGTGCTTTGTTGATTCAATTCAAACCGGCATTGCTCTACCAGTTTTGAAGAGATGCAGAATGCATCAATGGCCTTGATGGCAGCCTGGCTATCCGAAAAGATAGCGATATTGTGGTTAGATGTTGGAAGATTGTTTAGCAGGCGGCAGGCTTCTCGAATCGCAAGAAGCTCCGCTTGGAAAACACTAGCAGAGTCTGGGAGACGGAAGGACCTTGATATATTCAGCTGGTCAGAGAAGATACCTGCGCCGACTCCGCAGTCCATCTTCGAACCGTCCGTTTATATCCCTATATCATAGTTGCAGGTAACGCTTCCGTTCTTCCATTCTTCTCTGGAAGGGAATTTAGCTAAGAACGATTTTCTGAAGTTGAGTTTGGGTATCGTGTAGTCGGTAGAGGGTGCAACCAGTTCACTTGGAATCGTCTCCAGGACCTTGCCGTGACCATATGGCCTTGTGGTCCAGCATCCATATTCCCTGAGCCGGACTGCGCTGCATATAGCTGTGTCTTTGATGTGTAGTTCGAGAGGGATCAGATGCAAGATCACACTGAGAGCTCTGTTGGACAAGACCTCATTGCTCCTGTGATACCCACGCACGCCGATCTCTGTATTTTTTTTTATTCTGTCGATTTTGTACTTTTTGCTCAAAGCTGGCCACCAAACGATAGCGCCGTAAGTAAGAATTGGACGCACAACGGCTGTGTACATCCAAAGGGTCATCTTTGGCTGGAGTCCCCATTTCTTACCGAATGTTTTATTACAGGCATAGAAGGCTACGCTTGCCTTCTTAATTCGCTGTTCTATATTGAGTTTCCAACTAAATTTCGGGTCTAGAACCGTGCCTAGGTATTTTGCCGGTGTGAATGCAGGTACCTTGGTTTTGGTGGTAAACAGCATCATTTCAGTCTTCTCCGGATTTACTCCGAGGCCACAGCTCGTAGCCCATGAGTGTACCTTATCCAGAGCCATCTCCATGAGTTGACTTATCGTGGAGAGGAACTTTCCTGATACTAGCATAACCATATCATCCACGTACGCAACCACCTTAAAACCCTCCCTATCAAGTCGCACCAAGATTTTGTTGATCGACATTAACGAGAGCAGGGGGAGATGCCCTTGCCTTATGCTATTGCCCTTACAAGGAGACTGTTTTATAGCAGCCAACTCGATGCAAGGGTGAAGGTAATCTGCTACATGGCCCTCATTCGGCTAATGCTCGCATATGGGTGTCCGTTGTGGTACAACGTGGGACCAACTACTTACTTTACTTTAAATCCTTTCATCCCTCGAGGGGCATAGGGCCACGCCTGCGTGCATTCTAGTTCGGAGTTCTGCAACGTGTTTGAGCTGCCTCTAACTCATTCCCAAGCACCTTGATTTCCCCTCGACGGTCGTACGCCAGGTTTGCCTCTCGCTGTTCTGCCTGGCTGGATGAGCTGCATAGCTTATTTCGTAATGGAGTTTTCGTCACGCCGTAGAGTGTATTCAATCAACTGCCACTTTCTCCTGCGCACATTAATGTCTATACTCGTAGGTTCTTGGCACGTTCTCAGATAAAGTTGTTCATTGGAGATACGATTGGACCAAAACATCCTCAAGATGATTCATAGGCATTTGTTTACTAAGGTATGCCGCTTTCGTGTGATAATGGTATCCACCATCCAAGTAATGATTCTACGTTGGAGCGGAACAGTTACAGCTTGGACAGTCACAGCTTAAGCTGAGAACATTACTTCTTCAGACGTTCGATAGCATTCGGAACGCAGTTTTAGCCTTCCCGATTCTACTGCACACATCCAATTGGATGGTACCGATGTCTGTTGAGACCACACTTCCTAGATAAAGAAATTTGTCTACTTTCTCGACTTGCTGTCCGGCAATGTTGAGTTGAGAGCGGTTATTAGAAGTGCTTAGGGCTTTTGTTTGTGTTTATCTTAAGCCCCACTTTATTTGCCTCAGCTTCTAGATTTTGGGCCATTATCCAATATGTAAGTTGGCAAACACTATCGGCATAGTCGCCGTGTTTAAGGTAAGTTGCCATAGTCCATCGAATTCCATTGTTACTTTCCGTCAATGCTGCACGGAGTATATCGCTGATGACCACCAAGAATAACCGAGGTGACAGAATGCACGCCGAACGTACTCCACTTTGGACTTCAAAATCCTCCGACGTGACAGTTACTACCCTCGTGTCTAGCCTTGATAAAAGCTATGAGTTTTTCTGGGTTGCCTCTCCTGTAAAAGGCCAACCAGATACCACCTTGATTCAAGCTGTCCAAAACCTTCTCGAAGCCGGTAAACAGTAGATGTAGCGGAGACCTATACTCGATGCATTGCTCTATTATGATCCGTAAGGTGTTTATGTTGTCGATGCAGGAGGATCCGGCACAAAAGCCTGCCTGTTCAACGCTGAGAGTTCAATCTAAATGTTCTTTATTGCTTTCTAATATTGTTCTAGCTAGTATCTTAGCTACGGCCAGTAAAAGGCATTATGCCTCTTCAGTTTCCACAGTCCATCAGATTTCCTTTTTTCGGAAGCTTGACGAACATCGCTCTTTTCCACTCCTGGGAGAATTGTTTATTTTCGCACGCTTTCCGTTCTGCCAATGTGTTTGGCATCGCTTGAAATATTTCGACTGAGACCAAGGTGTTGTACACAACACCTGAGTCGGAGAACATCAAATTCTATCTTAATGAGGTGTACAACAGGGCGAATCTGATCAGGGTGGATAATTTGTTGATCACGCTGATTTGAAGGCACATTGTAAGAGCAATAGCCTCTACCATGAGAGTGTGCCGGAAGTCTATCTCTCTTCCAGAAGTTCGTACCAGCTTTTCATCTTGTCGGACGCCAAGACCAAGACCAAGACTGCGGTGGTAACGTCGTCAATTGCCACGCTACTGGTTCGTGATTCAAATCCTGATGTCAGCAAGCATTTATATATTTCTCGCGAAATATATAAAGTCAGTCCGATGAATTGTGAAAGCTTGTGTGAACCCTACTACGAATGCATAACACTGGCAGTAGCTTGGTCATATGGCTGGAAAAAAATCGTTCACTCTGTTGAAAATTGATTTGCCTATAACATCGGTGGTCGGGGAAAAAATGCTGTGAATCAGAAGCAAAGCCAAAAATTTAAAAAAAAATCTCCCTAGTTATCTGGACGCCGCCCACGGAGTTTCTCTGAAGCATAAAGAGCTGAGCTTCAAAACGACTACACCAAATCTTTCTCTCTCTCTATCTATCCTTTCCAACGCTCACACAGTGTAAAAACATGTTAAGCGAATTCATTACCCCTTGAGTGCGCGCAAATTATAAAAAAAAAGACTGTATTCAGCTTCGCTCGTTTCGCTGTATACCGGGAACATCCTCCACTATATATCGGTTGTTTGGTAGAACCTTCGTGACGATATATGAACCGCGGTACCCCTTCCAGCTTTCTTGATTAACCCGTGGCAGCGGGCTCGTTCTCAATCAGTACGAGGTCCCCGGACTGGTACTGCTTTGGCTGCTGCCGTCTGGAGTCAAACCTTTTCTTCTGGTAGCCTTGGGTCTGCCTGATGTTCGCCAGTACCTCGTTTCACCGCCGGTCTATTTCGTCGGCTTCCATCCGTATTTGCTCCCCCAGCTTTGACAGCTTGTCGGTCAAAATGTTCCTCGGCGTGTAGGCGAATAGGAGTTCCTGCGGGCTCGCTTTCGTCGTGCAGTACCGGACGGTGTTCAATTCGCACTGAACCGTTCGCAGATGACTTACCCACTCTGCCCATTTTTCTGACAAGTTTATGCATTTGAGGGACAAGGAATGGTTCGGTTGTATCCCTCCACCTAGCCTAACCTATCTCTCCACCTGGCCATTTGCTCTGGGCGTCCTGACAGCCGTGCTGATGTGCTGCATCCCGTTCTTTTCGCAGAACTGCTCAAACATCCCGGATGTAAAGGTGGTTCCTCGGTCAGTTACGACCCTTCGGGGCAATCCAAAATGTCTGGCCACGTCGTTCAGAATGCTAAAAACACCTCTGCTGTTGGTGGTTTTTACGACTCTCAGTATGATGTACTTGGTTGAGTTGTCAACCAAGGCCAGAACATATCTGGTTCCACCTTTCTCCTATGTAGATGGCCCAAAGTGATCCAAGTGTACGGTGTCGAAGGGAAGAGGAATGGGTTCTATACTGTGGAGTTCGCCCTCAGGCATGCCCCTCTCCTCTTTGCATAAGCCCACTCAACACACAACTTGATGTAGATCCTCTCATCTTCGAAAACCAGAACGTCTTCCTTATCCTCTCCAGCGTCTTCTCGTCAGCAAGGTGTCCCACATCGTTGTGGCACATTTTCAAAATTCGCCATCTTATGGCCTTGGAGACCACCCCTCTCTCTGCACTGCCTTCCTTTCGAAACAGTCGATGCCCTCTAACGAGATAGTCCTTTTTTAGCTGCTTTTTCCCCGAAGTCATTCATCTCAGTTGCCTTCTGCGTGGAAATTATGTCGTGTAGCTTCCGGCCACTGCATGGTAGTCACCCAATCCTCGTCAGAGATTATGTATTGACATTCAGGATGAACGCAAATGCCTCCTCCACTGGATGCTGGCCTTCCACAGGTTGTCGACTTAAGGCGTCAATATGTGCAGCCCTTTCCCCGGCTGATGAACTGCTTAGTAGTCCAACTCTTGGAGTTTGAACCACCCTCCACCCGGGGAATCAATTTCGCCTTATTGCTGGTCGCTGGCCTCACATTCCGTAACGACGTTGAAACGTCTGCCGAGCAAATACACCCTGAATCGGTTCAGACCTCCCACTACTGCTAGGACTTCGAGTTCATACGAATGATATGATGTCGTCAACTGTTGAGCGACAGTCAAGTGCCATATGGGAAAATATGGCTCAATATGTCAAACATTCTTAGAAATGTTAACCTTTTTCTCGAGATGCTATAAAATTAGCTAAAATATTTACGCGCATAAAAATCCCTGTATCCTTAGACATCTAATCACAGATAAATCAAATGACACAAGACCAACAGCATTCCAAAGTGCCTTCGATGCGTCGCGCCACCACATTAAGGTAAACACAACCAAGAACCTTTAATGCCCGTGAAACCATTGGAATTTGTTTCTACTAACATCGTTCTCCTCAAAGTCACCTTGAGAGATAAACTCACTTGGGTGCCGCATAACAAAGTGAATTAACGAAAAGGATCAAATTGTGGAATCCCCCCGCCCAAACAACAGCAAGAAACAAGAACAAAACTGGATTCCGAACAGGTATCCGACTGTGTCCCTTAATGAAATTGATGATCAGCATCAGCACCTTATCCGCTCGCGCTGTCTGTCTGTCTTCCAAGGATGAAGGCCAATAATCATTAAATCCAAAACGAATCGGTGAACCTGTTTTGATGCACTTCCATTCTCATCAGCTGATTTCGGGAATTTCACTCAAAAGTATCCTTTTGTTGTGTATCCAGGTCCTCTTATTAATTTGTGTAGGTGTGTGTTGTGGGTTTATCATCACTTAAACTCACAGAAAGGAGATGAAGAATAAATCTCCTTTCAGATCCGTTCAAATGATTATATTGACGCAAACAGGTCCTGCAGGAAATTTAATTTCAATTTTCTTTTCATTTCGTTTATTTGACTTCAGTGTGAGCAGGGTGCTGCTCCCTGCTGCAACAGGTATCTGTATAGATCAGTTGGTCCTGATAGGGTGTAGAACAGTACTCGAAAAAGGCGCGAAATATATCCTTCTGTGTGCTATTAGAGTTGTGTTACATAAAAACCCGAGGAGGAGAGGATTATTAATGGCAATGGGACTGGAACTAGAAGAAGACTTGAATTCAATTGAAAGAATAGACAGTGTAACAGATAAAAGGACTCTCCCCAAATCAGCTGTTTTTTTTTTTGCTTTTATTTTCTTTTTTATGATTTCACCCACAGGATTACGAGGATATTTTTTTTGTATTTTGCCATGGGAAAGTGTCCGAATCGAAGATTCCTACTTCATATTTCATGTCAACTTGCCAAACGTCAACGGTTATTCCTTAAGAGGTTTGACGGTCTTTCTATCCATTGTCGCCTGCGAACAGTATACATTTGTATCCACAATTACGGTTGTAACAAATCCTTGTACAAATAGTTCAATTAGTCCTAGGGACATTGATTTATATGCGAGTACTTGGCGAAAATAAAAGGTGTCAAGGAGAACACAAAAAACAGCAAAATAGCAGACGTTTGGCAGGTATCCTTACTGTGATGGTGCATATAAATTTCCGATGTCCTTTTATGCCGAAAGTTTTTGTCAATGATTTGGCAAGTTGAACGACTTGTTGGTGCGGGTGCGATATTAAGTGCAGGTACTCATATATCAGTTGGTAGTTCTCGCCAATAAGTGTCACATTAGGGATTTATGTGGTGGAAAAAGGACATGCTTTATGAATGCACTCGCAATTTAATTGTTTACATTAGACGAGTGGGTGTGGCGCGGTGTGTTCACGTATAATAAATTTTAATTGGTGCTATCGCATTGAAGGTAGACCTATGAAAACGTGAGGATATGGGAGAGTACAGATGCGCTGGGAAATTATGAACTAGCAAGTGATCCTGTGAAGAGCATAACGAACAGTCCCGCCACCTTTAAACACTTTTCAACCTAACACCACCACTTCGCGATCGGTTTAGCATTACTTCATATCCTATTCCACATGTCGATACTCGGACCATCTTGCTTATGGCATTTTCTCCGACTCCTAACCTGCATTGCGATTGATCGGGAAACTATTGACTGCCCAAAACTTGGCTTGGGCCAGTAGCGCAACAAATCAAGTTCGTGATGAAGTGCTTACTTTACCTCCTAATGGTGGTCCCGGGCAACTATACGTATAAACCATTATACGTGTAGGCTAAAGTTGTAAGTGCGGGTTGTCTAGGGCCTTGATTCTAGGCTAGGTAACGTGGGCCTCCAACCTGCGTTACCGAAAATTACTCGCTACAGAAACCGACACTATGCCTCGGATAAGGAATGATCACATGTTGACGCCTCTTGGCTATTGTACCCGGACAAAGATAGGTTTCTGGAATGTAAAGACGCTCCTCGACTCGGGAAGCGAAGGTCCTTACAATGCCAGATCCCTTCAACTGGAAACGGAATTCATGCGATATAAACTGCACATTTTGGGGGTAAGTGAAGCAAGATGGTTAGAAGCGGGCGAGTACCAGTCCCCAACACGTAACACTGTACTATTCTATTCTGGAAGACCATCCGGAAGTCCGGGGGAATATGGAGTCGGACTACTGCTAACGAGGGCCTAATTTCCTGGCAGCCTCATGGTGATAGGATTTTGACGGCCAGATTCCGGACTAGAGTATCACGCATCACCATCATACAGTGTTACGCCCCAACGAATAGTTCGCCTGAGGACGAAAAGGAGAGCTGATGGGGGATTTGAATGCCAAGGTAGGCAACGACAACGAAGGGCTCAAACATGTAATCGGGAAGTATGGGCTAGGCAACCGCAATGACAACGGCGAAAGGTTTGTGGATCTCTGCAATGCCAACCGCCTTGTGATAGGTGGCACCATGTTTAAGCACAAGACCTACCACAAAGTCAGCTGGGTTTCCAACGACAGGCAAGCGACCTGCAACCAAATTGACCATTTTGCCATCAGCCGCCGCTTTAGAAGTAGTCTCCTGGATGTCTGAAACAGGCGAGGGGCAGATGTGGGGATAGTACGTGATCACCATCTTATGATATCTACCCTCCAACTACGCACTGCTGCAGTTCGAAGATCCCAGGACAACACAAGAATGCCCAGGTACAACGTCGATAGACTTAGTGATCCCTCAGTGCGCCAACAGGGTGCACTTTTCGCAAGGTGTGGAAGCAATCAGCAGCTCAATGCCCGCAACCATCCAAGACCACTGGTGTGCTGTGAAAAATGTTTTTACAATTGGTGCTGAAAGAATTGTCGGCCGATCGCAGGGACGACATAGGGCTTGGCTTTCCGAGGATACCTGGAGACGGATTGACGAACGAAAACAGCTGAAAGCTCGCATTGCAGCTACCCCAGCAGCAGGGAGAAGCAAGCTAGAGTCCCTATATCGCATGAAGATGAGAGAAGTTCAGAGTAGCGTGCGACGTGACAAGCGCAACTACATCAACGCGCTGGCTGCAGAAGCAGAAGAAGCAGCACGGAGGTACGACAACAGGACTGTACAGAATCACGAAAGAGTTGACAGGTGGTCGCAGCTCCAGCCAACACCCAGTGAAAAGCATAGACGGTTCCTTGCTCATTTCGGATGAGGACCAGCTCAAGAGATAGAAAGAGCATTTTGCTACGGATTTAAACCGTGTATTCGCTAGCGATATGCTCCCAAATCAAACTGAGATGCCTGAGAAGAGAAGTTCCCGAATACGCACCACGACTCCCAGTAACGATGAGATCATTACCGCGATCAAGGCACTCAAAACCAACAAGGCGGTATGACTTGACGGTATTCTAACAGAGCTGTTTCGAGCAGCACCAACAAAATCGACTGAGCTTCTGCTTCCACTTATAGAGAGAGCTTGGGAAGCTGAGAGCTTTCCTAACGAGTGGAAAAAGGGAATGATCGTCAAGCTTCCTAAGAAAGGAAATTTAATGCAGTGCGGAAACTGGACGGGTATCTGCGTGCTGCCTGCTGTAGCTAAGATAATAGCTAAAATCATCCTGGAGCGAGTCAAACAACATCTCGAAGAAACCCTCGATGCCGAACAAGCAGGTTTCCGCTCTGGATCCTTCTGTGCCGACCACATCAACACCCTGCAGATTATCATCGAACAGTGTGTTGAATATCGATCGCCACTGCACCTGCTGTTCATCGATTTTGAGAAGGCGTTCGATAGTGTCAACAGGGAGTTTATTTGGCGTGCCTTACGCAGGAGAGATATTCCCGATAAACTAATTGCTATTATCAAGGCTACATATGAAGGCTCCAATTGTCACGTTCTGCACAGGGGGAGGTTGTCTGAGGAATTTGAGATCCAAAGTGGGGTAAAGCAAGGCTGTACCCTTTCACCAATATTATTTCTATTGGTGATTAGCGATGTGCTTTATGCAGCTTTGTCGACGGGAAACGGAGGAATTCGATGGACTCTTACATCTCAACTGAAACATCTTGACTACGCAGACGATGTATCCTTACTCTCCCACAGAATTATGGACCTCCACCAAATGACAGCAGATGTGGAGAGGGAGGCAGGTGTCGTCGGGCTGAAAATTAATACGGCAAAACTAAAATTATCAGCCTTGGAACTAACTCATCGGCTCAAATATGCATTGCTGGACAACCGGTAGAGAGAGTAGAGGATTTCCAGTATCTTGGGAGTATTGTCTCGACCGATGGTGGAACCGAACTGGATATAGCCAACAGGATCGCCAAAGCAAAGTCCGCGTTCGGTATGTTGTCCAAAATATGGCGAAGCAATGCAATCAGTTTGAGCAGCAAGCTAAAACTGTTCCGCTCCAACGTTGAATCCGTGCTGTTATATGGTTGCAGCACGTGGAGAGTAACCACTACTATCACCAGAAAGCTGCAAACGTTTGTTAATAGGTGCCTACGCAATATCTTAAGGATTTTCTGGCCCAATCGTATCTCTAACTAACACCTTTACGAGAGAACGGGTCAGGAACCAATAGGCACAACCATCCAACGGCGGAAGTGGCAGTGGATTGGTCACACGTTCCGAAAGCAAACCAAAGACAGTTCCATGGCAAACCATGCTATGCAATGGAACCCTCTAACTCAGGATGGCAGAAGACCTGGCGGTCCGAGGAGAACATGGCGCAGAACAGTCGAGAAGGAGGCACGGCAGTTAGTTGGGGAGAACTTAGACACATTGCCAGAAACCGTACACGTTGGCTCGTAGGCGTAGTAGAGGCCCTAGGGCCCACAAGGGGATACAGGACATAAGTAAGGTAAGTAACTATTCTTTTCTGCTGCCCACCAAATGAAAAAGGTGTGATGGGCATCATCTTCCAAAGAGTATCCGTATTGACAGACTGCACTCTCTACTTCTCCATCTTGTGCAGGTACCGGTTGAAGAAATCATGTCCAGTAAGGAACTGGGTGATACAATAATATACTTCACTGTGCTCCCGCTATCCATGCAGCAAAGTCTGTGATCAATCGGTAGGTCCATCTTCCCCTTTTTTCAGCGTTCCACCTGTTTTGCCATTTCTACTTGGTCGACGTACTTCCTTTCTGCTGCTAGAAGATCAATTGGCGTCACTCCTGCAACTACAAGAACGGCCTGTTCAGACACTATGGGGTAGAAGCTGGATACTCGGAGAGCTCCTCTTCTCTGTAATGCTGCCATTCGCTTCCCCACGAGGCGAACCCCACAGGCTGATCAGTAGAAATGCGGTGAAGTGGGAGGGTTGTGATCCCTTGTTTTCGGATCATAACCTCGCTGATAAAAGGAAGAAGAAGAACAAGAAGCTGCCATTCGCTTCCTGTATTTCTTTTGACTGAGTGCGTCAATCCGAATCTCGCAGCCATACAGGAGTATAGAGTGCGTAGTCGACATCAGAAGCTTACGTTTGCTCATTTTTTGCCCTCCTACGTTCGCCATAAGTCTGCTCAGTGCTGCGGTGATCTTCGCCGCCTTGTCCGGCGCGGACTTTATCTGCTGTCAGAAAGTGAGTTTGGTGTCAAGTGTTATTCCAAAATACTTCGCTGCTTCTGTTGCTACTGCAGCTTCTGATCTCACTTGGAACTCAACATGTGTGGAAATTCGTCTCTTTGTCAGCAATGGTATCTCCGTTTTTCCAGTCGCTAGGCTTAATCCATGGTTTTCCGTCCGTGGATGCACGCGCCTCATAACTTGATTCAACTTTCTTTGGGCATCTTCGGTGTCCCGTGCAGTGATAATGCAGCAATATCATCTGCGTAACCGACCAAGAAGGTGCCTTCCGGCATCTCCATGCGTAGAATCACGTCGTAGGAGATGCTCCATAGGTGGGGATCTAAAATTGAGCCATACGCTGCTCCAGCGGTGATTATCTTCCTGCGTGGTCCCTCAGTGGTATTTTAGATTAGCTCTCGATCTCTAAGGTAATCTTTGATCGTCCGTTAAAGACACTGCGGTATCTTAAAGGTGTCTAGTAGGGCGTCCAACATAGCACACCGCCTGGCGGAGTTGAAAGTGTTTTTCACATCCAATGTTACCAACACGACAATCTTTCTGGGATAATGGCTTCCCAGAAGTTGGAAATTGAGCCAACTGAGCTGTGACCACTTCCTATACTGCTCCAATTGTTGAATGGTTTCTGAAACCATGCTGCCTCGCCGGTGGGTGGCAATGATGCAGTGGGTAGTGTGTTTGCTCGTCAATCGATGTGTGCAGGTTCAAGCCGCAGCGGGAAACAGTAATCATCAGCCACCCGAGTATAAAGGAAAGCGAATTACATCGACGTTTTTCCAACCACTGCACTAAAGAAAGGTTCCTGCCTATTAGTACAATGGACCGGAGAGTCTGAGTGCTCTGGGATTTGGGTTTCCTGTAAAAAAAAAAAATGCTGCCTCGCTGAAAGGTTGCCTGCTGTTTCAACGGCTGTAGAGAGTCGCGGCTTCAACAATCTCTCTAGGAGCTTACCTGCCGTGTCCCGCCCTGCCTGCCTGATGGTGTATCCGGATCCCCCTTTCCCTTGCTGATCAATGCAAGGCGTTGCATTTTCCAGTTTTTGTGGAAGACTCCGTCTTTTAAGCAGCTGTTGTACATGCTGAGCAACAGTCGGGGGCACGTTCAAGCGATTGTCTTCAGTACTTCCGCTGGCACGCCATCAGGTCCAGGGGCTTTGTTATTTTTCATGGCGCTAGCGGCCACGACCAAGTTTTCTTCGCTGAACAGTGGAATCTCATCTTGTAGAGTTGGAATTTCTTCTTGAACCCTGACTGGGTGCGTCGGAAACAGAGCATTCGCAATGACCTCCATCTTTTTCGCCCTTAGGGCTGGGCAGGATACCTGCGACCCCAATTTGCGCATAACTACCATGTACCCTAGTCCCCAGGAGTCGATATTGACTTTTCGGCGGAGTTCTTCCCACTTTCTCTTCTAACTGCTATTTATGGCTCTCTTGAGTCCTACCTTGGCCGTCCTGAATTCTTCGAGTACATTTGCAGTGGCTTCGACGTTTCCCCTTGTCCTACTAGTGACTTTGCGTCTAAGATGTAGGCATCTCCTTCTTAGTCCAGCAATTTTCTCCGTCCACCAATATACCGATTTCTTGCGTCCATTTCAGTTGTTTAATCGCGGCATCGCAGTATCGCACGCTTGGCGTATCAGTCGCATCGTAGTATCTACTTTTCTCACGGCACCATCTGACATTTCCAGAATAGCGTCTTTTCCTCTTTCTATCACTGAAGTAAGAAGCTCTTCATTTAGTCTGGCCGTATTCCATCTGGTTACTGTCCTTTGGTTTTCACTGCGGACGCGGTGGTCTCTTTGCAGATCATAGAATATGTATGGTATTGATGATCGCTACCCTTGTAGTCTTCGATGACCCTCCAGTTAGACACATCAGCTGCCATGCCATCCGATGCAAAAGTGACATCCGGTGTCGTTTCTCCATAGCCAGGCCCTTTAAAGGTTGATGTGTTTCCCACGTTCATTACATGCGATATCAAGAATCTGGCAGGGATTGATAATCTAGACATGGCTGGCATGACTGACTGGCTGCCAGATTCCAATGTATCAGAATTGAGGAAGAGGAGGAGACACTATCTCATGAGGCTGGCTCCCCACCTCTTGAAGTAGCTTATTCTTTGCTGCTGTCCCCAGAACCTGGGAAGTGAGTGCTAATAAGGAGTTACAGGGTTTCCGCTGTAGAATCTGTCCTGTTACCATCTGCTTTTCTCCGAAAAGATGGATTACTATGTCCTTTGCTGAGTTTTGCGGATGAGTTGGTCTTAGCTATTCGATTAAACTTCGGTCAGTTTGTTCGTTTAGGAAAGTAATCCAATTTTGTTCCGAGAAGGACTTTAAATTAGACACTCTTCAGTTCTCCATCATACAGCTAAACTAATCGAATAAAACAGCAAAATTCTTTGGCCAATACGCAGCTAAAACCCATTCAATCCGACAGGACCGGACGGTATAATTTCGGCTGAAATTCAACAAACAGTTAATCTTAGCCTTGCTTGATTGACTGTAATCTTTAGAAGTTGCATTGGTTTATTTCACATCCGTAAGGCGTGAAGCGCTGAATGAACTGCTTCGAATTCTGGAAGGGGAAGGTTGTAAAGCAATTGCTTATGCGGACGACTTTTCTATAGCTGTCTCAAGCAAACACCTCAATATGCTCAGAGATCTTTTCAAAAATGCTCTCTCTAAGCTCCCTAAATGGACGAAATGATGTGGTCTTGGTGTCAACCCACAATAAATAGAACTGGTCCTCTTGACGGGGAAATACAAAATTCCGTATTTTGACCTTCCAATACTATGTGGCACTAGTCATTCTTGACATCTAACTTAGCTGGAATCCCAATATCCTAGAACGTATAAAAAAAAAACCCACTACAGCTCTGTACTGCTGAAAGAAAACAATAGGAAATAAATAGCGACTACAGCCACGAATTATATACTGGTGGACAGCTTTGAAGAAAGCTGTTCACTTAACCAATCTAGACCGAGTGAAAAGGTCGGCTTGCCTATGGATCAATGGAGCACTAATAACTCTAGTGAAGCATTCTGTTTCACTTGCTGCCCTTGGATATTTATTGCAAATAAGTGACAGCATGTGCAGCCAGACGCATAAAGGCCATATCTCAGTGTCTCTAGTCAAAGCATCGGACGACACTCCTCTATTCTTAACGATATTGATTTCCTTCCGCAAGATACCGATTAAATACTTCCACAATTTCTGTTCGATAAAAACTTTGAAACCTGCATCCCCTCCGGACGTGATTGGGAGAAGGATCTGGGGTTACAAGAGGGATTCATATGGTTCTACACAGATGGATATAAGACAGCCTATCGATTTCATCGAACAAGATGAATCTCGGCACGTCTCTCGCTACATTGAAATTGCTACTTAAGCTCAATACTATCAACGTAACCAACGACAGATGAGCAGACGGACAATACGTGCCTCATTACTAGACAGATCAGGTCTAAGCTGGTCTAAGCAGAAACAATCCAATTGTCATTAGATAGAAAAGTATAGTAGGTGCCATTAGGGGCACTGCATCATTGGAAGGAATAGCCCTCCTCGCAAATGACTTCTTTAGAGGCTGTATGGCCGTGGAAACCATACTTCCTACACCTCCTTTGTAGTGCCAAGCTCTCTCTGTGCGTATACGATTGCACTTAGGAGCCTACTTCTTCGACAGTTTAGGCGAATTGGCTAACGCCAACATCAGCAGCAACCAGCTGGATCTAAGGGTAGTTCTTTTTGGAGATCCTAGATCCATGTGGTACAGCAATGGACCTTTGACCTGATCAAAGTATGGCTGCATTCAATGCAGCCTGCCATGCTAACCTAACCTAACCTAAGCAATAAGACAGTAACTCCGGTAACTCCACTCTGTTTTGGAGAAAGAAGTCTGAAGAAAGTACGAAGTGGAAGGGAAGATCAGCTTCAGCACATGGTGCGCCCGCTTTGAGACGGTGATTTCTGTAGAATAGCAAAACGGACAACAGACAATAATAAGTAGCGATGTGATGTAACCTTTTCAGGCAAATATAAGTCTTCTTGCTACTAAGTAGGTAGGTCAAAATATAAATACCCACATAAACAGATTAACTAGTCGCATTCGCTGCTTCGTCGATCACATATCAATCGTTGTCGTGTGTGGCCAAACTCCTAGAGGAATTGGAGCATGACTGCAATGAAGCTATCGGGATGGTTCAGGATTGGCTAGTAGACATAGGCCTACAACTTGCAGAGGAGAAGACAGAAGTAGTGCTTATAAGCAGCAGGCGAGTCATGGAGACGAGTAATCGTGGCCGATCACGTAGTAGTTTCCAAACCAGAGCTGAAGTACATTGGCATTACTACAGATCCAAGGGTAACCTTTGAGCAACATCTGCAGTATGCAGCTGAGAAGGCAGCAAAGGGAATGGCTGCCCTGGCAGGGATCATGCCAAATATCGGCGGACCAAAGCACAAAAGGAGACTGCTCTTAGCAAGAGTTGTGGCATCGATAATGCTATCTACTGCTCCCAAATAAGACCTTGTGCCATGAAGATGAAATCATACAGAAGGAAAACAGAGACAGTTTGCAGAATCAACGCGTTGAGAGTGTCAAGCGCCTTCCGAATAACCTCCAACAATGTGGCATGTGTAGTGGCTGGCATGGTACAAATAGACCTTATGGTTTAAGAAGCCCAATGAAAATACCATGCCAGCAGGACAGCTGCACCAACTGCGATGAGTCGAAATGTCACTGAGGCACCACCAAGCATAAGTCTGGATGAATGGCAGGAGAGATGGGATCACTCTGGTAAATGCAGGTGGACGCAGAGATTGATCTCCAATATAAACGCTTCGATCAATACGAAGTATGGCGAGCTGAATTTCTACCTGATCCAGATCCTTAATGGTCATGGTTCAAAGCCTATCTCTGCAGGTTTGGACTCGTTGCCCAACGTGCACGGAAGCAGTCGTGGATGCAGAACAGATCATGTTCCATTGTCCACGATACCTGCTAGTGAACAAACTGGGTGAGGACCTAACCCCAGACAGCATCACCAGACAGATGATGAGCAGGGAAGATGCCTTGCAAGCAGTTAGCCACTCTGTGACAACCATTATAAAGGAGCATCGAAGACTGGAGCGACAACGAAACGCAGCGTAGGAGGCAGTCAACACGAACGGCAAAAATCCGCTCTCACGATGACATGCTTGACGGCAGTGCCGCAAGGACCAGTGGTAGGAAGGAAGGTGGGTTTAGTGGGTGGAATTCCCACACTATCACTAAGTTCGGGCTTAGTTTCGTCTTTAGAAGATTCCCACCTTCAGACGAGAAAAAAAAAAAGATACTCGTACTTAAATATGGTGCGGGAATGTAATGCGCAGTCAGCATAGAGTTCCTTCCAAATACATTAAGCTTGGGATAACCTCAGACTCCTAAGGCCACCTGTTTAACATTCCTCAGACAAGCTATCGAATGACATGGTTCCACGATTATTTGCTACCATTTGTCTTGACAACCGCCAAGTATCTCTTACAGCATCCCGTAAACATGAAACTCCATGTTATGCCTCAACTTCCAGATCCAAATTCTATAAACAAATTAACGACTTGCATTGGCCTCTTTATATAATTCCTACCCCCTGGAGGAAGGTGAACCGGCTCCTCTGTAGATATGACGCGAAGGCAAGAAAAAATATCTGCTCTGGTTGAAAGACTTTTTTTTTTGTTTTTACTCTCCACCTGATTACAAACTAGAAGGAAACAAAAAAAAGGAATCGACATCGTTAAACCAGAACACAAAACTTTATCACAACAACATCGCCTTTGTTCCATCTAGGATGACTTCTCTCTCGACTTTTCACATCCTTAATCTCTCTTTCTGCCGCTCTGTTGTGGCGCATTCTTTGTGCTGTTTCCCCCTGTAATCAGATGTTTCCTAGAAATCCCAACCTGAACCTAACTATCCTGAGAAGTAGAAGGCAACACTCTCCGTCGAGAGTTAACACACAAAAAAGGAACACACGGCTGCGAGTTGAACCAAATCCAGATTTCGTAATTAATGTGAGTTTTTCTGTTTTATTTTTTTTTTTTTAATGAATACATACCGGGATCAGGGATGGAAAAATAGGAGCTCCCAAAGATTAGGATGGGAATCTTTTTTAGACGTTCCCTCTCTCGCTCTCAATCGATTGGAATGATGTTAAATATTTTGTGTCAAAAATTCTTCGGTTAATTGTGATGTGATAGTGAACCAGTTTAAAGGTTCTGGCAATTATAGGTTCTCTAGGATTTGATTATCCTTTGGGTGCGCTCATTGAAAAAGTGTGGGAAACCCCATATCGAATCTATAGGTGATTCACTAAATTTTATGCTTGATTGATTGTTAAATTTATTATGAATGAGGGGGCGAACCTATCAATTTGATGACTTAATTTCTGTTTTTCTTTTCGTTTCTTTGCAGGTGTGGCGATTCGAAAATTGGGTAAGTACGACTTTAGAGATTTACCCTATCTGTGTATTGTTAAAAACGAAATTATGGTACTTGTGATGCTTTAGCCGCAGTTACAGCAAATCGTTAGCTCTTGATTTTATCCTTTTCTGGCGTTATTTACACCAGAAATCGCTCAAAACTGTGTAAAGTATCTCCGATTATTCTCGACACTGTTCTGTGCCGGGTTTGCTTAAGTTAACCCACTTTTTTTTTGACGTCCTTTTATTATTTATTTATTTACGAGTATCTTCTTCTTCGTGACAGACGTAGTCACTCTTGGAGTACCTCTTTCTTCCACACTGAAATACATATTCTTGCTGAAAGGATGCCTCCAAGGAGGAGTTCTCTCCCCCTTATTGTGGTCTAACAGAGTAAATAAACTACTGAAAATACTCAACAACGAAGGCTTTTTTGTCCAGGGCCACGCAGATGATATTGCGATATTAATCCTAGGAAATTTCCTAGAAACAATCTCTGATCTCCTCCAGAGCGCTTTGAATATAGTTGCTGACTGGAGCCAAAAAGTGGGCCTTAACGTCAACCCAAAAAAGACCACCTTAGTTGTATTCACCAAAAGAAGAAAGCGAGAACAATTAAAAGCACCCGCACTCTTTGGTGAAACAATAGAATTCTCTTAGGAAGTCAAATACCTTGGCCTAACACTAGATGAAAAACTCACCTGGAATTCTCATCTGACAAAAGCTGTAGACAAAGAAGATAAGATAAGGATTTCTCAAAATTATGGACCAGCAAAAGTCTTATTGGTAGAAATTGGTGCCTAAACCCCAAAATGATGTTATGGCTCTACACGGCAATAGCAAGGCCAATTGTCACATATGCAGCACCAGTATTGTGGCAAAAAAGAAATCAAAGGTCTAGACAGGACAGGCTCAACTTCAACGTTACATTCCCAGATCGCAATAACTGTGAACAGAACAAACATACATTTGCCAATAACTCTCATGTATGGTACACAGACGGATCCAAGACAGATGAAGGAGTAGGGGCTGGAGTATACGGCGCTACTACGAAAACCTTTAAAAAGTAACTCCGTACTCCAAGCCGAAGTATTCGCTATAGAACTATGCATCAGAGAAAATATAAACAGATCTATAACCAACGAGAACATTTATATTCTTACAGATAGCAAGGCTGCTCTACTGGCAATTAAGGCTTATAAAATAATATCCAAACTATTATCGGACTGCCTTCAACTACTCATATCACTAGTTGCACCGCTACAATTACACGAGCTCAAAGTCTCGGATTTCTGCAAACACCGGTAAGAGAAGATGAACTCTTACAGAGGTGAGTACAATTGAAACAAGTACGTCCAGAGGTGAGTACAATTGGTACAACAAAAGTTAAGTAGCAACCAAAAAATGCTTACAAAACAAACCAATAATAAAATCGTACTCATATCACTAGCCAGCACAAACAGAGTTCATCTCATTCGGGTGCCAGAACACAGCGGATATGAAGGAAATGAAAAAGCTGACCGGCTAGCCAGAACAGGAGCTGCGTCAAACCTTATGATGCCAAGACCATTCTGTGGATTACCAGTGAGTACGGCAAAAAAGCTGTATCAATAATTGCCTAAAAGAAAAAGCGCATCATTACTGGATGGAAACTGAAGGTAACAGACAAGCCAAGATCTTTCTGCCAAATACTTCCCTCAAAAGAACGAAACAACTCTTAAACTTAACTAGGAGTTAGATTCGAATAGCCACAGGTTTCCTTATAGGCCACTGTCGAGTGAAAAACACATCTCATGGCTATGCATCTGCAGAATGTGCAACGAAGACGAAGAATCAGCTGAACACATCTTATGTCAGTGTAAGTGCGGGTTGTCTAGGGCCTTGATTCTAGGCTAGGTAACGTGGGCCAGCAAACCTGCGTTACCGAATATTGCCCGCTACAGAAAACGACTCGGGAAGCGAGGGTCCTTACAATGCCAGATTCCTCCAATTGGACCACAAATTCATGCGATATAAACTGGACATTTTGGGCGTAAGTGAAGTAAGATGGTTAGAAGCGGGCGAGTACCAGTCTCCAACGCGTAACACTGTACTACTCTATTCTGGAAGACCACCCGGAAGTCCGCGAGAATATGGAGTCGGACTACTGCTAACAACAACAGCACGCAAGGGCCTGATTTCCTGGCAGCCTCATGGTGATAGGATTTTGACGGCCAGATTCCGGACTAGAGTACGACGTGTCACCATCATACAGTGTTACGCCCCAACGAATAGTTCGTCTGAGGACGAAAAGGAGAGCTTCTACAATCTCTTAAGCGCCGTCTTCAACACAACACCAAATGGAGACATTGTCATAGTGATGGGGGATTTGAATGCCAAGGTAGGCAGCGACAACGAAGGGCTCAAGCATGTAATCGGGAAACATGGTCTAGGCAACCGCAATGACAACGGCGAAAGGTTTGTGGATTTCTGCAATGCCAACCGCCTTGTGATAGGTGGCACCATGTTTGAGCACAAGACCTGCCACAAAGTCAGCTGGGTTTCCAACGACAGGCAAGCAACCTCCAACCAAATTGACCATTTTGCTATCAGCCGCCGCTTTAGAAGCAGTCTCCTGGACGTCCGAAACAGGCGAGGGGCAGATGTGGGGATAGTACGTGATCACCATCTTATGATAGCTACTCTCCAACTACGCACTGCTGCAGTTCGAAGATCCCACGACAACACAAGAATGCCCAGGTTCAACATCGATAGACTTAGTGATCCCTCAGTGCGCCAACAATTAAAGGAGCACTTTTCGCAAGGTGTGGAAGCAATCAGCAGCTCAATGCCCGCAACCATCCAAGACCATTGGTGTGCTGTGAAAAATGTTTTTACATCTGGTGCTGAAAGAATTGTCGGTCGATCGCAGGGAAGACATAGGGCGTGTCTTTCCGAGGATACCTGGAGACGGATTGACGAACGAAAACAGCTAAAAGCTCGCGTTGCAGCTACCCCAGCAGCAGGGAGAAGCGAGCTAGAGTCCCTATATCGCATGAAGATGAGAGAAGTTCAGCGTAGCGTACGACGTGACAAGCGCAACTACATCAACGCGCTGGCTACAGAAGCAGAAGAAGCTGCACGGAGGTGCGACAGCAGCACTGTCTACAGAATCACGAAAGAGCTGACAGGTGGTCGCAGCTCCAGCCAATACCCAGTGAAAAGCTTAGACGGCTCCTTGCTCATTTCGGATGAGGACCAGCTCAAGAGATGGAAAGAGCATTTTGCTACGGTTTTGAATCGCGTATTTGCTAGCGATATGCTCCCAAATCAGGTATCTGAAGTAAGAAATGCCCGAATACGCACCACGACTCCCAGTAATGAAGAGATCATTACCGCGATCAAGGCACTCAAAACCAACAAGGCGGTAGGACTTGACGGTGTTCCGGCAGAGCTCTTACGAGCAGCGCAACAACATCGACTGAGCTTCTGCTTCCACTTATAGAGAGAGCTTGGGAAGCTGAGAGCTTTCCTAACGAGTGGAAAAAGGGAATGATCGTCAAGCTTCCTAAGAAAGGAAATGTAATGGAGTGCGGAAACTGGTGGGGTATCTACGTGCTGCCTGCTGTAGCATTTGTTCGATGTCGAACAAGCAGGCTTCCGCTCTGGATCCTCCTGTGCCGACCACATCAACACC
Source organism: Brachypalpus laphriformis (assembly GCA_945910035.1). NCBI lineage: Eukaryota > Metazoa > Arthropoda > Insecta > Diptera > Syrphidae > Brachypalpus > Brachypalpus laphriformis. The sequence continues at coordinate 276,156,717 of OX246754.1, read as the reverse complement.
CTTCGGATTATCATCGAATAGTGTGTTGAATATCGATCGCCACTGCACCTGCTGTTCATCGATTTTGAGAAGGCGTTCGATAGTGTCAACAGGGAGTTTATTTGGCGTGCCTAACGCAGGAGAGGTATTCCCGATAAACTAATTGCTATTATCAAGGCTACATATGAAGACTCCAAATGTCACGTTCTGCACAGGGGAAGATTGTCTGAGGAATTTGAGATGCAAAGTGGGGTAAGACAAGGCTGTATTCTTTCACCAATATTATTCCTAATGGTGATTAGCGATGTGCTTCGTGCAACTTTGTCGACAGGAAACGGAGGAATTCGATGGACTCTTACATCTCAACTGAAACATCTTGACTACGCTGACGATGTATCCTTACTCTCTCAAAGAATTATGGACATCCACCAATTGATCCCTCAAAAGAACGAAACAACTCTTAAACTTAACTAGGAGTTAGATTCGAATAGCCACAGGTTTCCTTATAGGCCACTGTCGAGTGAAAAACACATCTCATGGCTATGCATCTGCAGAATGTGCAACGAAGACGAAGAATCAGCTGAACACATCTTATGTCAGTGTAAGTGCGGGTTGTCTAGGGCCTTGATTCTAGGCTAGGTAACGTGGGCCAGCAAACCTGCGTTACCGAATATTGCCCGCTACAGAAAACGACTCGGGAAGCGAGGGTCCTTACAATGCCAGATTCCTCCAATTGGACCACAAATTCATGCGATATAAACTGGACATTTTGGGCGTAAGTGAAGTAAGATGGTTAGAAGCGGGCGAGTACCAGTTTCCAACGCGTAACACTGTACTACTCTATTCTGGAAGACCACCCGGAAGTCCGCGAGAATATGGAGTCGGACTACTGCTAACAACAACAGCACGCAAGGGCCTGATTTCCTGGCAGCCTCATGGTGATAGGATTTTGACGGCCAGATTCCGGACTAGAGTACGACGTGTCACCATCATACAGTGTTACGCCCCAACGAATAGTTCGTCTGAGGACGAAAAGGAGAGCTTCTACAATCTCTTAAGCGCCGTCTTCAACACAACACCAAATGGAGACATTGTCATAGTGATGGGGGATTTGAATGCCAAGGTAGGCAGCGACAACGAAGGGCTCAAGCATGTAATCGGGAAACATGGTCTAGGCAACCGCAATGACAACGGCGAAAGGTTTGTGGATTTCTGCAATGCCAACCGCCTTGTGATAGGTGGCACCATGTTTGAGCACAAGACCTGCCACAAAGTCAGCTGGGTTTCCAACGACAGGCAAGCAACCTCCAACCAAATTGACCATTTTGCTATCAGCCGCCGCTTTAGAAGCAGTCTCCTGGACGTCCGAAACAGGCGAGGGGCAGATGTGGGGATAGTACGTGATCACCATCTTATGATAGCTACTCTCCAACTACGCACTGCTGCAGTTCGAAGATCCCACGACAACACAAGAATGCCCAGGTTCAACATCGATAGACTTAGTGATCCCTCAGTGCGCCAACAATTAAAGGAGCACTTTTCGCAAGGTGTGGAAGCAATCAGCAGCTCAATGCCCGCAACCATCCAAGACCATTGGTGTGCTGTGAAAAATGTTTTTACATCTGGTGCTGAAAGAATTGTCGGTCGATCGCAGGGAAGACATAGGGCGTGTCTTTCCGAGGATACCTGGAGACGGATTGACGAACGAAAACAGCTAAAAGCTCGCGTTGCAGCTACCCCAGCAGCAGGGAGAAGCGAGCTAGAGTCCCTATATCGCATGAAGATGAGAGAAGTTCAGCGTAGCGTACGACGTGACAAGCGCAACTACATCAACGCGCTGGCTACAGAAGCAGAAGAAGCTGCACGGAGGTGCGACAGCAGCACTGTCTACAGAATCACGAAAGAGCTGACAGGTGGTCGCAGCTCCAGCCAATACCCAGTGAAAAGCTTAGACGGCTCCTTGCTCATTTCGGATGAGGACCAGCTCAAGAGATGGAAAGAGCATTTTGCTACGGTTTTGAATCGCGTATTTGCTAGCGATATGCTCCCAAATCAGGTATCTGAAGTAAGAAATGCCCGAATACGCACCACGACTCCCAGTAATGAAGAGATCATTACCGCGATCAAGGCACTCAAAACCAACAAGGCGGTAGGACTTGACGGTGTTCCGGCAGAGCTCTTACGAGCAGCGCAACAACATCGACTGAGCTTCTGCTTCCACTTATAGAGAGAGCTTGGGAAGCTGAGAGCTTTCCTAACGAGTGGAAAAAGGGAATGATCGTCAAGCTTCCTAAGAAAGGAAATGTAATGGAGTGCGGAAACTGGTGGGGTATCTACGTGCTGCCTGCTGTAGCATTTGTTCGATGTCGAACAAGCAGGCTTCCGCTCTGGATCCTCCTGTGCCGACCACATCAACACCCTTCGGATTATCATCGAATAGTGTGTTGAATATCGATCGCCACTGCACCTGCTGTTCATCGATTTTGAGAAGGCGTTCGATAGTGTCAACAGGGAGTTTATTTGGCGTGCCTAACGCAGGAGAGGTATTCCCGATAAACTAATTGCTATTATCAAGGCTACATATGAAGACTCCAAATGTCACGTTCTGCACAGGGGAAGATTGTCTGAGGAATTTGAGATGCAAAGTGGGGTAAGACAAGGCTGTATTCTTTCACCAATATTATTCCTAATGGTGATTAGCGATGTGCTTCGTGCAACTTTGTCGACAGGAAACGGAGGAATTCGATGGACTCTTACATCTCAACTGAAACATCTTGACTACGCTGACGATGTATCCTTACTCTCTCAAAGAATTATGGACATCCACCAATTGACAGCAGATATGGAGAGGGAGGCAGGTGTCGTCGGGCTGAAAATTATTACGGCAAAAACTAAAATTATCAACTCATCGGCTCAAATATGCATTGCCGGACAACCGGTAGAGAGTATCTTGGAAGTATTGTCTCGACCGATGGTGGAACCGAACTGGATATGGCCAACAGGATCGCTAAAGCAAAGTCCGCGTACGGGATGTTCTCCAAAATATGGCGAAGCAATGCAATCAGCTTGAGCACCAAAATAAGACTGTTCCGCTCCAACGTCGAATCCGTGCTGCTATATGGTTGCAGCACGTGGAGTGTGACCACTACTATCACCAGAAAGCTGCAAACATTTGTTAATAGGTGTCTGCGCAATATCTTAAGGATTTTCTGGCCCAATCGTATCTCTAACGAACACCTTTACGAGAGAACGGGTTAGGAACCAATAGGCACAACCATCCAACGGCGGAAGTGGCAGTGAATTGGTCACACGTTCCGAAAGGGTGACAGTTCCATAGCGAACCATGCCATGCAATGCAACCCTCTAACTCAGGATGGCAGAAGACCTGGCGGTCCGAGGAGAACATGGCGCAGAACAGTCGAGAAGGAGGCACAGCAGTTAGGGAAAAGTTGGGGAGAACTCAGACACATTGCCAGAAACCGTACACGATGGCGCGTAGGCGTAGTAGAGGCCCTAGGACCCACAAGGGTATACAGGACATAAGTAAGTAAGTAAGTAAATAGCAAGCACATGGTTTCCTCATCTCAATGTTCACAAGCAGACATTGTGAGATTTCCACTAGCTAAACCCACCTCCCCTTCTGCTCCTGGTCCATCGCGAGGAGTGACTTTGGCCTTAGATACTCGCTCGAGTCTTCGCTGTTCCTTCATAATGGTTGCTACTCCTTCCCAGGCATCTTTCCTGCTCATCATCTCTCTGGTGATGTTGTTTGGGGTTAGGTACTCACCCAGTTTGTTCACCAGCAGGTATCGTGGACAATGGAACATGATATGTTTTGCATCCTCCACATGCACGTTGGGCAATAGGGGTTGTCGTCTAGTCCAAACCTATGGAGGTAAGGCCTGAACCATGGCCAGTAAGGATCATTGTCAGGTAAAAATGAAGCTCCCCATGCTTCCTATTCACCTAAGCGCTTATATTGGGGATCAATCTCTGCGTCCACCTGCATTTCTCAGAGTGACTCTATCTCCCCTGCCATTCATCCATACTTGTCTTTGGTGGTGCCTCAGTGACACTTGGACTCGTCGCAGTTGGTGCCGCTGTCCTGCTGGCATGGTATTGGAAATACCAGAAGGTCTATTTGTGCCATGCCAGCCACTACACATGGCACGTTGTAGGAGGTTGTTCGGAAGGCGCTGCATACTGTCAACGCGTTGATTCTGTAAGCTGTCTCTGTCTTCCTTCTGTATGACTTGATCTTCATGGTACAAGCCCGTATTTGGGAGTCATAGAGCATTATCGATGCCGCAGCTCTTGTTAAGAGCGGTCTCCTATTATGCTTTGGTACGGCGGTATTTCGCATGATCCTTACCAAGGCAGCCGTAGCTTATGCTGCTTTCTCGGCTGCATATTGCAAATGTTACTCAATAGTTAATCTTGCATCTGTAGTAATGCCAAAGTACTTCAGCTCTAGTTTGGAAACTACCACTTGATCGCCAACGGTTACTCTTATAGTCTCCGTGACTCGCCTGCTGCTTATGAGCACTACGAGTACTTCTCTTTTCCTCTGCAAGTTGTAAGCTTATGCGTACTAACCAGTCCTGAACCATCCCGATAGCTTCATTGCAGTCATGCTCCAATTTGTCAACGAGCTTGTTGACTACAACGATTGCTATGTCGTCGGCGAATCCCCACATATTGCTCTACATACGTAGGCTCAGACAGCGCGCTCTAGCCAAGCCCTTCTTTGACAACCTAGAAGAAATAGCAGAGAAAATTATCGGAGTAGTTAGCATTTTACATGTCCACCCGCTTATCTCTAAGCTTAACATCGATAAGGGTGTTACAGCGTCATTTTTTCAAACTCACAATTCGGTCACTTACAGCATCAGTTCGCGATAGTATATCAGATGAGGAGCAACGTTATGTCTATATTTCTTCATTTCCAAGGACTTACATGTAACTTGAACTGTCTTGACATAATCCTTCATCTAAAACACTACCCACACCCATTGACCCCCCTCAAACCGGGCTACTGCAAATGACATCGTGTTACTTTTTCAATGTCATTGCTCTCGAACGACGACGCAACACCCGCTCATGTGCGGCATCGTCTCTCAAAAATGTAACCATCACTACAACAAGCACCGCAAACAGTGTTACATAACATTCACATCATAATGTCAGCACCGAAAGTAATTTAAATACTCTCCTCACAGACGTTTTCATTCATGTTGCACTTGTTGCACGCACATCTCACTTCGTCCGTCGCGTTCGCGTTCACCCAATCCAATTTAATATGTGACCCTGCGTCCCCCTTGTCGCCCATATCCATCAGTCGACAACGACGAGGACTGTCTTTTCACATTAAAACCTCGTTAAGCCCAAACAGAATCCCATAAATTCTCATCAACATAAAAAACCATCCAACAACGTCGTCATCACCGTTCTCCTTGCATCCCCTCGACCCCGGGTCCATTGCGTCGTGCATCCTCTGTCGATTTGCCGACAGCGATAGCAAATTTGTTGTTGCCATTGTCCAGCTCTTCGCCCCGACTACTCCAACACACGCATGATCGTGTTGGGAGGAGATGTTCCGTAAACATTGCATGGCAGCATCCATCCAGCACTCGGGGTCTGAGGGCCGGTCGCGCTTGCGCATACACATTAGCGGAATGGAAATAACGAAAACTGTTGACACAGTGATAATTAAACGGTTGTGATCGCCGCCACATCCTCTTTTCCTCCAACCTCTTATCACGATCTTCGCCGTTTACCCTTCGCTTTGCCGTTGTTTTATCGAAGATCACTGTGCGTCGTCGTGGTGTTGGTGTGGATTTTGGCGCCAAAATCGTTGGTTTCCCTCATTTTTTTCTGCACTTGCTTCTCGTTTCTCCTTCGGGTGCCATGAGAACTGGAACCTCATTCACTTTAACACTCTTCGGCCAATTATGCTTTGGGGAGGGAGGGGGCGAGAGCTATTGAGGAGCCTTTGACACCCCTAGGCACCCCCGGTACGCCAGAGCGCGCTTTATCAAAATAAACTCGAGTTGAGGGTGTGAAATCCGCGATGCTGAAATTTTTGCGGTTTGGTTCGGTTAGAAGAACGATTCTAGGAACCATGGCTTTGTTTTTTTTTTTTTTTTTTTTTTTTTTTTTTTCTGTGAATGTCAATCAATTTCTATCATAAACTGGTATCTATCGGAGTTTGGAGGCAATTAAACGATACGCAGATACAAGATTCGGGGGTCATCTGGAACGGAACATCAAAATATTGTTTAACGAGGGGTTTAGCAGCAGTATACCATGATCGCGTGGTGAATGAAACTGATGTCAAGGTTGCCGAGCATGCTGTCGGGTTATGGTTGCTCATGTTGATGATGTCACTTTAGAGCAGAGTGCTGCTGTTTCATGTTCTGGGGAATATTGTTTGCGAAGTTTCCATTGAGTATTGACAAAGGAATTCACACAAATGGCTTTTGTAAGACGATCAGCTTTATTAGGTGGACAAGATTCATTTGACATTCTGAAGAGGTTATCTTGCCTCAGGCAAGCGCTTAAAGGCAAATGGGTTCTGGATTCTTTTGCCAATCGCCTTGTGATAGGTGGCACCAACGACAGCTGGGTTTCCAACGACAGACAAACAACCTTAAATCGAATTGACTATTTTGCCATCAGCCGCCGCCCTTCTGGGAGTAGTCTCCTGGACGTCCGAAACAGGCAAAGAGCAGATGTGGGGATAGTACGAGATCTGCATCTTATTATAGCTACTCTCTAACTACGCACTGTTGCAGTTCGAAGATCCAACAACAACACAAGATTGCCCAGGTTCAACATCGACAAACTTGGTGATCGCTTAGTGCGCTAACCTTAGGGGATACCCCTTCGCAAGGTGTCGAAGCAATTAGGAGCTCACTGCCCGCAACCATCCAAGACTATTGGTGTGCTGTAAAAAATGTTTTTACATCTGGTGCTGAAAGAATTGTCGGTCGATCTCAGGGAAGACATAGGGCGTGGCTTTCCGAGGATACCTGGAGACGAAGTGACGAACGAAAACAACTGAAAGCTGGAACTGCAGCTGTACTCCAGCAGCAGGGAGAAGCGATCTAGAGTCAGTATAAGGCATAAGGATGAGAGTAGTTCAGCGTAGCGTGCGACATGAAGAAAAAACTTAAATCATCATCAGCATCGTCGAGCAGTGTGTTGAATATCGGTCGCCGCTTAACCTGCTGTTACTTTGGCCTCGTGCCCATAATGATGGTTCAAAAATGAGAAAATGAGCACTGGTGTAGGATCAGGCATCTTCTCCGAAGCCCTAGGTAAATCGAAATCCATAAGACTTCCAGACCACAGCAGCGTCTTCCAAGCAGAGTGGCAATAGCCGCCCATGAGTCTGCAGTAAGGGCAATACCTCCAGAAGGTATCACCATCTTTGCCGACAGCCAGGTAGCTGTAAAATCGATTACTACCATAGAAATTAAATCGAAGCTTGTGAAGTGTTGTCGAGAAGAGCTGAGGGTTCTTGGAACACAGCACAAGATATCGCTCTGCTGGGTCCCTGGACATGAGGGTATCCCATGCAATGAGAAAGCCGACGGGCTAGGAAGAATCGGCTTAGCAGCCCTACTAGAACAAAATGACCCCCCTGTGTGTATCCCGCCCTGCACACTCAAGCTCGTTGCAGGGAATAAAGCCATTAACGAGGCGAACACAAGATGGATCTCCATGGAAACTTGTGCCACCACCAGGAAGCTATGGCCATCCTTCGACAAAGCAAGGACCGAGAGAATTACTTGGAAAGTTAGGAAATCCCTTCCCACCCTCGTGGGCATCATCACGGGGTACAACACTCTGCGGTACCACTTGAAGAAACTACGCCTAACGAAGGAGGAACTCTGCAGAGGCTGTGGTGACGAGGAAGTTTTTGAGGTCACTACCCACTTCCTGTGCCACTGCCCGAGTCTTCAACACTCCAGAAAAAAGTTCCTTGGTAAATATTTTTTCCAGGATCTCTCCGGAAGATGATCTTCATCACATCATCAGGGTGGTCTGTATGCAGAAACTAAGACGGTGATTGAGTTTGAATAGTTTTTAGTTTCAATGGGTAAGGGATTACTTTTTTCCCTATGGGTATCACAATGGGTCAACGCTGACCTGAGTGTGGCAGAGAGCGTCTCTCCCTGCCAGCCCACATACCTAACCTAACCTTCACCGGTTGTTCATCGATTTTGAGAAGGCGTTCGATAATGTCAATAGGGAGTTTATTTGTTATACGGAGGAGAAGTATTGGCGATAAATTAATTGCTACTCAAAGCTACATACGATGGGTTCAACTCTCACGTTCTTCATAGAGGCAGGTTGTCGGAACAATCCGAGATCCAAAGTGAGGTAAGACAAGGCTGTATTCTTTCACCAATACTATTCTTATCTTTACTACGTTGACGATGTATGCTTACTCTCTCAAAGAACTATAGATTCCCACCGAATGACAGGTGATGTATAGAGGGAGGCTGTTATCTTCGGAACAAACTCATCAGCTCGACTGAAATATGCATTGCTGGACAACCGGTAGAGAGAGTAGAGGATTTCCAATATCTTGGGGGTATTGTCTCGACCGATGATGGAACCGAACTGGATATAGCCAACAGGATCGTCAAAGCAAAGCACGCTCCAACGTTGAATCCGTGCTGTTATATGAATGCAGCACGTGGAGAGTGACCACTTCTATCACCAGAAAGCTGCAAACGTTCGTTAACAGGTGCCTGCGCAACATCTTACGGATTTTCTGGCCCAATCGCAACTCTAAGGAACCTTCTACCAGGGAACGGATCAGGAACCAATGGGCACAACCATCCAATAACTGAAGTTGAATAAGATTGGTCATACGTTCCATAGCTAACCATACTACGCAATGAAACTCTTAAACCCAGGATGACAGAATACCTGGCGGTCCGAGGAGAACATGGTGCAGAACAATGTAGAAGGAGGAACGGCAGTTGGGGAAACCTGAGGCACTAGACTAAAGTACATTAAGAATCGATAAGACCATAACTAGACTGACTCGGAGTAGATTCCACACTCTCCGACTGGATGCTCAAGACGAGACACATTGCCTCGAAGTTGGGTGACAGCGAAGTAAATGCAAATTCTAATATATGGGTGGTCATTAGCGGAGAAAATATCATATCTCAAGGAGTTGACTAAAATCCAGAGCCACCCTGACTGCAGCACTTGAAACAATTCTCGCACCACTAGACGTAATTTTTCTAAGAAATCAGCTGCGATGAGTGCCCTGCGCCTAAAAGAATCCAACCTATGTAGAAGGGGCCGAACTGGGCGCACCTAGATGCCACCACAGACTATCTTCCGTCATCCCCCGACTTCTCAACGGCGATTTGAGAAGCTTTTTCGTGACAACAATACTGTCGGATGTTTGTCAGACGCTCGCGAGAGGAATGAAGAGGAGAAGTGACAAAACGTAGCTTTGGCGAAGTCCAACGCCCACAATGAAAAATATTGATTTAACACCGTTTATCCGAACACAGCTTCTACAGTTTATATATAAAGACTGAATGGCCCTAAGCAGTACTCCTGCAGAACACTCCAGGGTTTGCCTCGAGGAACCCTATCCTATGCTTTTTCCAAATCCACAAAACAAGTGTAGACAGGTGACAGGAGTGAATAACTGGTCGGTTGTGCTTCTACCGGAACGAAAATCGCACTGCTCATCCACCAAGCTGTCCTCAACCACAGCTCTATAACGCGTTTGTAGCACCGCAAACTTTTCCAGGGAGACTTAAAAGAGGTATACCCCTATAGTTGGCGCAATCTCTTTTGTCCTCTTTTTGGCCGAATTTCATCCACACCAGCAGGGTTGTCACTTTTTAGCGATTTGGTCGCCAAAGTTACTTCCTCTTCCGTAGGACTACTTTCCGCCCTACTCTCGACCGTAGGTCTGCCATCTTCGGTGCCCTGTTTGGGACTGAGCAATTTTGAAAAGTGCTCGCTCCATCTAACGGGTGGGCCAACTACAAGTTTCTTTTTAAAAATGCAATAAAATGAACAAAATAAAATTGTTCCCATGTATTATGGCTTTATTAGTAAGAGCAAGTATTCCCATTAATTATGGAACACAAAGTCGTTCAAGTGGCTGCCTCGGCTGGCCTTGCAGTAGCGCATTCTATCACTCCAATTTACCAAGACCTTGTTGCTGGTTTCGGGCTGTAGCTCACGGATTGCTTGGATGAAATTGGCCTTAAGTGCTTGAATCGTTTCCGGATTGTTGGCATAACATCGGTCCTTCACGGTTCCCCACAAAAAAAAGTCCAAAGGGGTCAAATCGCTCCAAGCGGCCAATTGAAATCCCCAAGACGGCTGATAACACGATTTGGGAATTTGGTGCGCAAAAGACCGATTGTGGCATGGGCTGTGTGGCATGGCGCGCCATTCTGCATGAACCAGATTTCGTCCAAATCCATGTCTTCAATTTCAGTAAACAAACAAGTCGTTAACAACGTCCACCGTTGACCGAAACGTTGTTCCCAGCCTCATTTTCGAAGAAAAATGGTCCAATGATGCCACCACTCCACAATCCGCACCAAACTGTCACTCTCTGTGGGTGCATTGGCTTCTCGACAATAACGTGCGAGTTTTCCGAGCCCCAGATGTGGCAATTTTGTTTGTTAACGTAGCCGCCGAGATGAAAATGTGCCTCGTCAGAAAAGATGATTTTTCGCCCAAAATTGTTGTCCAATTCAAGCTGCTCTAAGGCCCAAACTGCGAAGCGATAACGAAGCGGATGGTCGTGCGCTTTTAATTGCTGAATCAATTGGACCTTGTAAGCGAATAAATCCAGATCTTTGTGCAGAATTCTCCTCAGGCTAGTGCGTGAAATGTTGAGCTGTTGAGATCGATGACGAGTTGATGTTCGTGAATTGAGTCTCACGCTCTCGGCTACAGCAGCCACATTCTCGTCTGTGCGCACCGTACGACGACGGGGACCATGAGTGTTGTCCACTAGCATACCAGTCTCACGAACTTTTTGCACAAACTTGCGTACAGCAGCCGCGGTGGGTGCTTCAGTTCGGCCAAATTTTCTTTTAAAAAAACGCACTGTTTGGGCTGCACAGCACTATCTTTGGAAATAAGTTTTCAATATTTCCCAATGCTGTTCAAGCGTATAGCGACTCATTTCGTTCCGCGGAGGTATGATACTGACTTTCTGTCAAGATTTCGAGCGGGAAACAGCTGTCAGTGTCAAAATAACCTATGATTTAAAAAGAAATCACTAGATGGCCCACCCGTTACGTAAGATGTCCTCCTCATTGGAAAGAAGTGCACCGTCCTTGGATTTCACTCCTTCAACGATATTCAACTTTATTCCTCTGAGTCGGCGGACTTATTATTTTATTTGTTGTTCTGTGATCACGTTCCAATTTCTCGCCAAACTCCTTCCAAGACTATTCTGTCGCTGTTTTCACAGTTAATTTGCAAGTTCTTCGCGCTTCAGTGTACCGATTTTGAGAATCGGAGTTCCCCAAGTGAATCCACACCTTAAAGGCTCTCTTCTTCTCTCTGGTGGCTTCTTGAACTCCGGGTGTTTTAAACCAAGCAGTTCTTTTCTCACCACCAGCCGCCACACCAAGCCGCTTCACTTCACAAACATTTCCCGCAGAGGCAATAACCGCTGTTGAAAACAGTTGCCATTTTTCCTTTTCATTTGATGGAACAGTTGAAATTCGTTCAAACCTTTCAGATATTTGCCGCGCAAATGTCTCCCGTATCCCATCGTCCTGTAGCCTCTCCCATCGTATGCGTGTAACCATCCTTTGTTTACGCTTTGGTAGGGGAGGCACTCTCTCGCTGAGATACAATTTGCACATTGCACAACACTTAGTGATGAACAGTTGACAGTTCGCCCTCTCTCAATACACGAACATCACAAACCATTTTCTTCAGACACGATGGTACTTACTTACTTACTTAGATGGCGCTACAGTCCGGGGTGGACCTGGGCCTCAACCGACAAACCTCTCCAGCCAGCGCCGTTACGAGCCAGCTGCCTCCAGTTGCGCAAGCCAAGTTGGTTGAGGTCCCCCTCCACTTGTTTGCGCCACCTACCGCGAGGTCGTCCTCTACTGCGTCGTCCATCCGGGGTGGATTCGAAAACTTTCTTAGCGGGAACGTTGGGCTCCATCCGCTCTAAATGACCCAGCCATCTTAGTTGCTGTATGTGAACTCTTCTGGCTAAGTCGATGTCCTTGTACCAGGCACGATGGTACCACAAAGAAATCGATCAGCGACTTCTGCTGAAGACTCTGCCGTACCACGTGTATTTGTAAATGTCTTTGCGTGGAAAGATAGTGTTCGTGATGGATAAGCCATTTTCACAGTAAAAATCCAACAACTTTTAGTCAGGATCACAGGTTTCTTCCAATAACACCACCCCTTGTCATAACATCTACACCCACGTGAGCATTAAAGTCACCCACAAGGACAAAAGAAACCATATCCGCAACCTTTTCAAGTTCAGCATCAACTTCATCTAAGAAAGCTGCATACTGTGGCTGAAGGTTCGGTGCATACACCTGCACCAATGCCAGAGTTGATCTTTCAAGTTTGAGCTTTAAGATCGCAACTGTCCCGCAACATAGTTTCCGGAGTTAAGACATAACGACCGAGTGCTTCTTACCAGAAACCCATACTCCTTAACACTCCAGAGATTGCCTCATTACTCATTACGTTACAATCTCAGTCGGGTCTAAGTGGATCGATTGTGTTCCCAAGTACGATCTTCGACCTGTAAAGGGATTCTGTATGGAGATAGTATGTTATATCCTCCGCGTTGAGAGTGACCGGCTAAGCCTACGTAACCTATGTAGATCATGACTGAGTGTTCGAAAGAAGAAGTGTGCCATCCTGTTTATATATCCTTCATAATCCTTTTGCTAATTACACTCGTATTCAACTTTATTTATATCCCAACCACATAAACCCCCACTGACTCCAGAGGAATCTAATATCATTTGCATTCAGTCTCCTCTTTTAGTTTTCAAATAAAAATTCCAAAAATATAATTTATGCTCCCATGCCAAGAGGACATACACAGGACGGCCCAACAGCCTACCACCGCCGCCGACAACAACTGAAAAATCCATAAAGCACTCCCCAGGAGAGGACAAACTAAAATCGTTTGAAAAGTGAATCTCAATGGTGCTGCACGGCTTCGGGCTCCCAGGAACCCACGAAAATAGAACCAAAAACAAGTCCCACATCATCATCATCATAGTGACGAGGACGACAATGATGATGATCATCTGCGACAACGTCCTCGTTGTGGTCTCCTCTCTACTGCGACATTCATAAACATGCCGAGTGGGAAAGGAAAAAGGAGCCACAACCAACAACAATAAGTCTCGCAATCCCAAAAAAGAAAAGACAAATCATCTAAACTAATAAAACTAAGGACATAACCTCGTAGACCCTCTCTTTCACTCTGACTGTGGGAAAAACTGAAATCTTCGACAGTCGTCCCAGAGATCTGTGGTCTCTCCTCATGGTAGATGCCCCCCTGAGATGGAAGTGAGGGCGAGCGCGTGTATCGGCTGCAGGTTTGGCGCAATTTTTATCATTTTTCTGTTCTCCTTTCCACTCTGATTATGTGTGTGCACGCATTGACCAGTGTCCATGTGAGGATATGTATCTCTATGCAGCACAAGATAATAAAATGCAGCATAACAATAATTACACTGACAGTGGGCACAAGAGACTAGTAACAACAACACAGGCCAAGACCGTGAAAAAAAGAAGAAGATCAGAGGAGAGAACAGTAAAAAGATCGAGGAAAAGGAATGAAATTATAATAAACAATCCGAAAGGAGTCTGGGTATGTTCCTGCTGAGATGCAATTTTTTAGGACTCGTCTTGGTTTTGTTTTCTTTGGGCCGAGCAATCTCATCTGTCGGACTGCAGCAGCGAGAACAAACAGCTCTCGACAGCGATAAAAGACAAACGACAATTTAACACTTGAAGTATCCCAGGAATGTGGTTTTGAATCGTGGGATGGATGGATGGTTTAATGGTTGCAAACGAGAATGGGCTGGTTGCCGTAAGCATTTCGTAAAGGAAATATTTTCAAATAACCTGAGCAAATATTTGAAGTTGCACGAGAAGGGATTAGGTTTGTTATAAGACCAAGGTCTGAGCCTTATAGTTTTCTTAGCTGGATGAGTTCCGAATGGTCTATTAGGGTATCCACCATAAGTAGATACGAGGCCTTATCAACTCAACTATCGTCAAAGATGTGGTGTTTATCCCTAAGCTAGGTAACAAACCCAGCGAGCTACCCAAATCCTACCGTCAAATCAGCTTGACATCGTTTTTCTTGAAAACCATGGAAAGACTGCTAGACTTACACATTAGAGGCATTCTTGAAAAGACTATACCTCTGCACTCTAGTCAATTTGCATACAGGAAAGGTCGATCTACACAAGGCGCCCTTGACTATCTCGTCACAGAGATTAAAGCTGCCTACCGCTCCAAAGAAATTGCCCTTTGTGCATTCCTTGACATAGAAGGTGCTTTTGTTAACACTAGTTATGAATCCATCACTAGTGCTACGAGACGCAGGGGAATAGACGAACCTACTACCAGATGGGTTAGGAATATTCTCGATAGCTGCATAATAACATCTTCGTCTGGAGAGGTCTCTGTGACGGTCTCCGCGGCCAAAGGCTGCCCCAAGGCGCCGTCTCTCGCCTCTCTTGTGGTCACTCGTGTGGTGGGTGATTTATTGAACACACTTAATAGTTCGGGTTTCACAACCATAGGCTATGCAGTTGATCTGGTGATCATCATTAAAGGCAAACTTGAAGACAATGTGTGTCAACTCATGCAAAATGCGCTCGGACTGGTGTGCTGGGGAGGGCCTATCGATTAACCCCAGCAAGGCAGTCGTTGTACCGTTTACAAGAAGAAGAACGCTGAATATTGGCTCAGTGACTCTAAACGGCACAACTACCAATTTTTTCGATGAGGTCAAATATCTAGGAATTGTCCTGGATAAGAAGCTTAACTGGAAGTCCCATATTAAGCATAAAATTGCCAAGGCAACTACTGCCTTGTGGGCCTGTCGCCGTATGTACGCCAAGGCCTGGGGCCTGTCTCCAAAGGTCATTTTCTGGTTATATACCACAGTTGTAAGACCCATTCTGACATACGCGTCCGTAGTCTGGTGGACGAAAACCAAAGAGGTCACAACCATTAATAAACTCACAAAACTTCCAAGACCAGCTTGCCTTGGCATCACAGGTACTATGCACACTTGTCCCACAACAGCCATTGAAGCCATAATCGGATTTACTCCGTTACATATATTTATAAAAAAAAGTGGCAATCCGCAGTGCAGATAGTCTTAGAAAATCAGGTGCTAATAGTACACGGGATCACGTGGATCTCATGGAGCTATTGTCCGACTTCCCCGAGCTAGACATGCTCAGCACGGTCTCCGACTTTACGCCCAAATCACTCTACTTTGGTAGAAGGTTTGAGATTGTGATCCCAAGCCGTGATATATGGAATAATGGCGGACCGTCGCTTGATCCAAAAGGTATAGTGTGGTACACCGATGGATCAAAAATGGATTCAGGAGTTGGCGTCGGTGTGTATGCACCCAACCATAAGATTTCGAAATCACACGGAAAGAGTCCTAGTGTTATCCAGGCCGAGCTTTACGCCACTGAAACTTGTGCTAACATTAACCTGCACTCAGGCATCAAAGGTGCCTCTATCCATATACTCACCGATAGCCAAGCGGCGCTCAAAGCACTGATCTCCCATTTGATCAGTTCAAAATTAGTTCTAAGCTGCTTCGACAACTTACAAAATCTGCCCCGACACAATAAAGTAAAATTGATGTGGGTACCGGGTCATGTAGGCGTTGACGGCAACGAAACTGCAGACCTGCTAGCTAGGAAGGGCTCCTCTGAGTTGTTCACTGGACCTGAACCCTTCCGCCTTTAAACTTACCCTAAACATTTGGGAACGCAACAAGTGCATCTGCCACTGGAATAACTCCCAAGGTCTCAGGCAGGCTAAAAGAGCTGTCCAACCCTTCCCAACAAATTCCTCCTTGCCAGATCAGTATACACTTGTACTTCTCTCGCTCCACATATGTCGAATGTGGTTCAGTACTTTTTAAGACAAATATTCTTCACTACCCGTTCAGTTGCCCGTTTCTTTAAGGACTCCAATCATTGTAAATCTACATGTCCAGAGGGATTCCACCCCTTGTTTTGAAGAGGTGTTCTTCGACCTTAACCTTAACATAAGCTCTTCCACCTGTCGTAGACCACAAGGATCTGTGCGTGTACTCAAAATATTCTCAAAAAGGGCGACAAAATCTCCGCTTTTAGCTCAGTACTTTCCAAGGTCATAGAGATCATCGTCAATAACCACTTTATGAGTTATTTCCAAAGAAACTATCTCCTAAATGACCGTCTGTATGGTTTCATGCAATAGTGTTCCACGGCGGACTTAATGACCTACCCGTCGGAAAATTTAAATAAGTGTATTTATCATTAAGGTGGGCGCCGTGGCGTAAGTGGTTAGTGTGTTGGATCACTACGCATGAGGTTCCAAGTTCGAATCCCAGAATACACCAAAAAGTTTTTTTCACGGTCACACCTCTCGCGGGCGTCTGACAAACATCCGAGAGTATTGTTGTCTCGAAAAAGCTTCTCAAATCGCCGTTCGGATTCGGCACTAAACTGTAGGTCCCTTCCATTCGTGTGAAAAATATAACGCACACAACATGAGTGGCTGCGAGAAAGCTAGGCCCTGGCACTTTAAAGAGCTGTTGCGCCAAATATTTGTATTTGTCATTAACCCTAGAAAGATAATCTACGTCTGCCAGACGTATAGCGCGCAAAAAAATGTAATATCCTTTGGCAATGGAGTTTAAGTTTCTTGTTTTTATTGTTTAAATTAATTTTTATTTTTACTGAACCATAACTTCATTTCTCTTAATATGAATTTCATTAATAAATAAAACATTAATATTTTATAAAAAGCTCATGGGTTTCCATTAATACATTAAAAAAGTGCCATACGTCTCTGAGACGTATGATTATCTTTTACGTCATAAAAAATATGATTATCTTTCTAGGGTTAAGATGTATGCAGAGTAGCTGTCCTTGATATGTATATCTAAAACATTAAATAGAGTGTGCCATGGTTCCTTCTTTAACAAGCACCCCTTGTTGGGCTTTCTCGAAATCGATTGCGAATTTTTTTTAAGTAGTTGATCAGTACAAATTGTATCATATGGACGTACTTCTACCCTATTCGAAACCTGATGTCCCACAGCTACCTTTTATCTGACACTTCTTCCTTCCTTCCCCAAGCGATGGACCCACAGCGGCAGCGTATCCCAACTGAACTCAACATTGAGTACTGCCTCCTATCTTTGAAGCAGGACACTAAGTTGCCAAACTAAATATATGTGAAGTTGGCATTGAAGAATCCGATGTTTGGCATGGATGTATATCAGCCAAGCCCTTCACTGGAATCAACAGATTACTGAAACTACAAAGGTGGTGCTAGATACATTAGATTCATCAAAAGCATTGAAATGTTTTTTCACCTATAGACTTGGCTACAAGCAATAAAGCAAGCATATAACACGTTTGTCTGGGCATAGGCTCCCGCCAATTGCTTGATTTTACATGATCATGTTCAGCATGAAGCTCTTAGCAGCTATATTTGTTCGCTTGAATATCTCCGAAATGTTGAGTTCCGGTACTTCTACCGCAAGTGTTCGGATGGTATAGATTTTTTTTTTTGGTTGCGCCAAGGGATGTGGTAATCTTCGAAAGTTACTACTAGCCCGGGCTAAAAGCGTGCACGATTCCTTGCTCTCTCAATTATTCGGAACTCTTTTTGCACATTCGTTATAAGCGTACAAATTTCCAGTCAATTCTCCTCTGACCGCAGCATTTGGTCTATAAGTAATGGTGGACTTGGCAGGTTATTTCTCCATTCCGTAACGCGATTACAATGGAATACTGCATGCTCTGTATCTTCCTTCTGGTCTGGACAATGTGGACAGAGAGGTGAGTTATTATGAGTTCAAATCTGTGTATATATTTGCGATAGTCACCGTGACCCGATAGGAACTGCGTAAGGTGGTACTTGCAGTCCCCAAACAGTCGCTTCGTCCAGACCCCAATGGTGGGGAGCAGCTTGTAGGTCCATCTACCTTTTGTACTATTATCCCACCTGACTTGCCACATAGCTAGTGATGCTGCCTTCTCCTCCGCCTTTATCCTCTTGACGATATCTGCTGACAATATCTCTTGATGACTGCAGGTTCCCCTTTGTTAGATCCTTACCATCTCATTTGCGAGGATGTCGATGGGGATCATTCCGGCTATGACACAGGCTGCTTCGTCCGATATTGTTCGGAAACCGCTGATTGATCTTATCGTGCATAGCCTGTACCATATGTTGACGAAAGTTTTCTCCGTGTTTCTATCGTCACTAACGCCGCCGTCCAAACCGGTGCAGCGTATAGGAGAACCGAGCTAACCACTCTGGATAGTAGAATCCGTCTAGCATATCCAGGGCCACCGATGTTTGGCAGTATTCGAGAAAGGGCTGCCTGCAGTAGTGAAGCCTTCTTGCTCGAGTATTCCACATGTGTTTTAAACCTTAACCTGTTGTCGAGCATTACACCTAGGTACTTAACTGCTTCCTCGGTTCTTATAGTCTGAGTTCCGACTTGAATATTCGCATATTCAACAGCTTTTCGACTTGTTATAAGAACAGCTTCAGTTTTGTGGTCTGCTAATTCTAAGCCGGCGGATCGTAGCCAGTCTTTAACTTTTCCGATTGCATCGTTTGTCGCTGATTCTATTTCGTGTATGTGTTTAGCCACGGTGACTACGACGATGTCGTCAGCGAACCCGATTATCTTAACTCCTTGTGGCAACGCTAGTCGCAGGACTCCGTCGTACATGATATTCCATAAGAGAGGGCCTAGTACCGATCCTTGTAGGACTCCTGCCGTGACGTTGTAGTACTTTACCCCCTCGTCGGTTTGATACCTCAACTTCCTGCCGGTGAAGTAGCTTTTAACTATCCTCAATAGGTAGTATGGAGTATCCATTCTGGCTAGCGATCTCCTTATGAATGTCCAATTTACCGAGTTAAAGGCATTTTTGATGTCCAGAGTCACTACTGCACAGTATTTCTTTGTTCCCCCTCGCCATCTTTCTCCTTGGATCGCTCCAGTTGTTGTGTCAACTACCGCTTTTATGGCATCAACGGTAGAACGCGATTTTCTAAATCCGAACTGATGGTCTGACAGTGCTCCTTTCTCTTCTGCTACCATGAGCAGTCTGTTGTATATTATTCGTTCAAGTATCTTTCCCAAAGTGTCGAGTAAACATATTGGGCGATATGACGATGATTCTCCAGCTGGTTTGTTTCCTTTTGGTTACAGTACTAGATATTGAAGCTTCCATGGCCCACGAAAAACTCCTTCTTCCATACACTTTTGCATAGTGTCTATAAAAATGCCCGGCCTCTTTTGGACAGCCACTTTCACTGCCTTATTGGGGATGCCATCTGATCCAAGTGCTTTGTTGCTTCCTATCTTCCTGCATGCTTCGAATAGTTCCTCCCGTGTGATAGCAGGGATGTGCTCTGCATTGGTCTCTCTGATTATATCACACAGAGTAGATGGTCTATGGGGGAATAGGTGCTCTATTATGAATCTTAAGATAGCTGGGCAAGTTATTTGTGGGGACCTATGACCTTTCAGTCATCACCATCCTGTACGCCATACCCCAAGGGTTTATGTCTGTTTCGTTACAAAGTCGTTTAAAACATATTGTTTTACTCTCTTTGATCGCCTTTTTTAAGTCGCGTCTCGCCAGTTTAAATGTGTCTAGACGCTTCTGAAAATCGACTCTTCCCCTCGATCGTTGGACTCTGCGTCGGGCTTGTAGACACCTTGCCCTAAGTGTTTTTATCTCCTCGGTCCACCAGTAGCATGGTGCACCTCTTCTACTAACTGTTCGTCTGTGCATTGCTGCATCGCAGGCTGTTGTGATAGTATGGGTGAGCTGGAGCGAGAGAGTCCCCGCTGTTCCGCTGCGAGTTATGGTATCGGTACTCATCATTTCCTCGAAGGTGTCTTTGTCGAAGAGTTTGTCCTTCCATTTGGGCCTGTTAACTTAGGGCGTTGGAAGATTGGATGAGTTTCCTTAATATCTATTAATATCGCCTGGTGGTCGCTGTGTGTATATTCCTTGCTAAGCCGCCATTTGGTGTTGCGCAGGAGAGAGTTACTAACGAAGGTTATGTCGATGATTGACCCCATGCCTGCTTTGCGATATGTGCTTGCACGCCCCCTGTTTGCGAGCACTATTTCTAGTGGCGCAAAGGTTTCCAGTAGAATACGCCCTCTGGCATTGGTGAGCCTGCTACCCCACTCTGTTGCCCATGCATTGAAGACACCGCCTATGACCACTGGAGCTCTACCGCGTGCATCGGCCATTAGGTTGTCCAGCATTGTCTGGTATTCACTCGTCGTTTAGCTTGGTCGAGCATAGCAGCTGTAGAAGTAAATACCGTTTATTTTTGCCCGTACCTACCTGTTCATGAGTTTCTTGGTAGGCATGTCTTCCACATATCCATATTGCAGCTTGCTTAGTTTTGTCACCAATCCAAATGTTGCTGTCGAGGTTTTTGTAGGGTTCGCTAATCAATACGATGTCCGCTCCCTTGTCCTTAGCCGTTTGTGTGAGAAGGTCCTCAGCTGTTTTACAGTGGTTCAGATTAATCTGTATTATCTTCATGATGTTTTCCTTGACTTGTATTAGAAGGTCTCCCTCTGTGCAAAGCTGCCACTGGTCTTCCATTTACTGCTGGCGGCATAAGACTTGGACTAAGATTAAAAGAAACTAGATCGGCAAAGGCGGTTTCTTGCAATTGTACCTGCCCGACGTCAAACTTCCTCACAGTATTTGGTTGATTTCGCTCCGTTCTGGATATCCGCATCGGTACCTTGGCTACAACTATGTAGTGATCCGAGTCGGCTCCTCGGAAAGTCCGAACACCCAGATTACTGGAAGACTGCCCTGCGTCGATCGCAATGTAATCGATTTGGTTGACGGTTTTTCGATCAAAAGAGAGCCATGTCCCCTTGTGAATTTAAAGACCAGGGAACTGCGTCGACTACCCTGAATCTGTTGTCGGATGTGATGCCCTGCAGGTATTTCTTTCCGACCACACTACTAAGGCCGTCCTCCTTTCCTAGGTTCGCGTTAAAATCATGCAGGACAATTTTAACGTCGTGGCTCGGGCATTGCTCATACCTCTTGTCCAAGAGCTATTAGAAGCCATCCTTCGCGGTGTCGTCCATCTTCTCGTGAGGAGCTTGAGCACATATTAGGCTAATGTTGGCGAATTTAGCCTTGACACGGATAGTCATGAGGCGCTCGTTCACAAGCCGGAAACTCAAGATGTCTTGCCTAAGTCTTCCTCCGATGACAAATCCGCACCCGAATTGAAGCTATTCTTGTTGTCTGTCACAATCGCCGTAGTAAATGTCGCAGTTTTTGATCCTCCTTTTGCCTCGCCCAGCCCATCACACTTCTTGGATGGCAGTAATGTCTGCTTTGCAGCAGTGTAAGGCATCCGCAAGTTGTTCGGTTGCACGCGGTTTATAGCGGACCTAACATTCCACGTGCAGACACGAAGATCGTTGTCCTTTTTACGTTTGCTTGGGTCGTCAATAGTAAAGTCATCCGTATCCGTTAACTCGATGGCACAATCCTCAACCTGGAGGACCAGTTCCTTTTGAGATAGCCCTAGGACGCGGGGCCGAGTACACCGGTTCGAGTAGCCCACTACGGGAGTATGAGCGCTGCCGTTGACCCATCAAGGGCTCCTCCGTCACCATCTCTATTCTAAGTTCCTGATTAACCTTGGAAATTCCTTACCGACCTGTGATCCGAATATGTCGAGCTCGGGCAAGGTGTTCACTAAATTCAACCTAACTGGAACTGTAGACGCCACCATTGACTCCATCTATGGAATTCATCCGCCGCCGTCTGGAACAAGAATAAGTACTCTAGTGATAGAGCACTCTTGCCCCCTCTCTCAACTGCTACTAAGCACCCAGCGGTCACCACGTGGTGGCTGAGAGTAGGAGTTGGTAGGCCTCGGCTAAGTGAAAACGCTTGTGTTTTCATGTAATCGCATGTATTACCGTTTGTTGACCACGTGCCATCTATAAAGACTGAGCAAAAGTTTGTTTTTAATCTTAACTTATGCCTATGGAACAATCTCTTGAATGTTAATACATGATTGTACCACGTAAGTTGGAAAGGAAAGGCACGGAGGGAAATATTGGTGTAATGGTTCGAAGTTCACGTGGTATTAGGGTTCAAAAAAGCTCCGAGGTTGGCGTCCAGAAGATTTGGGGAAAACTTTTTTGTTATTTTTTCGATGCTTTATGATTCACAGTATTTATTTTTTTTTTCTCTTCTACATAGTGTCCTTCACATTCATTTCTGACCTTTTGACAAATTTTCAAAATAATGGTGCATCACTGTAAAAAACGTTTTTATTATAAAATCGTAATTCAATATCTTATCTGTAATAGCTGCAAAGGACTACAAGAGCAAGTACATGCGACTCAGTAGTGTCCTACATTTGTCTTACACTACAGAGGATTGAATCCTTAGAGCTTTTGCGTACAAATTTACGACGATCTTTCGCAATTCGTCTAACTCGCTTTCCTTCTAAATCTCGCAGGTCTGGGGAAACCAAAAGTTCAAAACTTGACAACTTTGGAAGATCATACGCTTTAAAAAGTCCTTTAGCGCCGACATCCCTCTCATCATCGCAAGCTTTAAATTAATAACACACCACTAGTATCTCTTCCCACTGAAAATACCACCGACACTCAGTGGCTCAGACTCAAGAGCCTCTCCAGTCTAAGAAGATCAATACACTTAAATCACAACAACACAATATCTCAGCAAAAGAATGCGCCGATGAAGGCAAAAAAGCCCTCGACACTCTACCACTTAGCCGGTCCTTTTGCCTCTCTCTCGTCCAAGCTAATGGCTAAGTCGCAGCAATTTTGCATTTTTGGCGGGAAAACTTCGCTACCCAAAAACGAAGAACAAGACACACATGTGACGATGGAAAGGAATCCACGAAAGAATCGCTGCGGCAGCATATAACCTGTACCGTCTCTGCCGATGGAATCATGGATGTGTATGGGTTCGCGGTCTTTTAACTGATTTTTCGTAGCCTTCTCTCCGTCCAATCCAAAATCAGTGCCACCACCAAGTGAATACAAAGTGTTCCTGCTGTTGTTGCTGCTGCTGCTGATGATGATGATGGTGATGATGCTGACGGTGTGTAGTGGTGGTACCGCTCATGCGCGGGTATATGGCACAGAAATTCCAAGAAAACCCCCGGCGGATTACTGCTTCGTGTGGCTGCGCGCGGTCATTCAAAAATAAAGATTCAAAAAAAAAAAAAACCCTGGTGCTATGTTTATTATGTGTGTAAAAGGATAAAAGGCGAGTTATCAGCGCACATAGCACATACTCGTAGCACGATCACCAATACACGGATGCCTGTCCGTCGCCTCTTTCCAAAACAAAAAACATATGATTGCGCCCCGCACATATCCAATTCACTTTGTGTTTGTCTTTTATCGTCTTCCCGTCTCTCTTTTAAGTGATTTTTGTTTTTCGTTTTGTAATACTCGTATCTTCAGTCGGTCCTTTCCGTTCGCTGATCGTTAGTTAGGTGGGTTTTTGGGATCTTCTGAGCCTTTGATGGTCCGCAGTACCATTCAGAATATGAACTAACATGAGACTACAGTATTCCGACCAAGGAAGAGTCAGGCTTTTGGAAATAAGTAAAAGTCGGTAGGCCATGTGAGAGGAGTAAATATTAAGAATGCCTCACCCATTCTTGTGTGAAACTCCTCATTCAAGATACGATTAGGGCAGAAAGTCCTTACAATTTTCGGCAAACAGATTGCTGCCAGTGCGGCCATCCGACTATCACATTGACTACTGCTCGTTCCTTGATCTTCTTAACCTCACCCACGAAAATACGGACTACACCCCGCCGAAACTGGGATTTAACCGAAACTTCCGCACGAGTATCCCCGAACGGAGTGAATGGAACAGCTCTCCCCCTGTATACCACCTTGATCAAAAAGTTCCCGGAATTTATTCAGAAAATTAAAAATACAAGTTTATTCATCTAAATCTATATTGTCCCCTTCCAAGTAATCCCCATCGACTGCAACACACTTATGCCAGCGCTTGATCCAATCTTCGAAACATTTTTTATATTCGGTTTTCGGTATGTCCATCAGTGCTTCCTGCGATTTTTCCATTACTTTCTCTCGGCTGCTGAAACGCTTTCCCCGTAATGGTTTTTTAACTCGATTGAACAGAAAGAAGTCACAGGGAGCCAAATCAGGTGAATTCGGTGGCTGTTGGATGGTATTTGTTGCATTTCTCGTCAAAAAATTACGAATAATGATGGCACTGCGCGACGGTGCGTTATCATGGTGCAAAATCCACGAGTTTTCTGCCCACAATTCTGGTCTCTTTCGGTGAATTGCTTCACACAAACGTCTCATAACGCCCAAATAATACTCTTTGTTTACTGTCTGGCCTTCTGGCAAAAATTCATGATGCACTACACCGTTGTAATCCATGAAAACCGTGAGCATTGCCTTCTTTTTTGACTCAAAACGACGTGGTTTTTTTGGTCTCGGCTCATTTGGTGAACGCCATTCACTTGCCTGATGTCTGGATTGCGTGCCGTACTCATAAACCCACGTCTCGTCTCCAGTAATGATCCTTTTGATGAATGTGGGATCGGATTCAGCCTCGCAAATCATGTCTTTTGCGACGTCAACACGGTCTCTTTTTTGCATGAAATTGAGGTCTTTTGGCACCAACTTTGCTGCTACACAACGGAAACCCAAATCATTAACCAAAATGTCTTGGACGGATCCATAGGCAACGTTCAAGTCCTCCGCTATCTCTCTGATGGTTAATTTGCGGTTATTGACCAACATTTCTTTTACTTTATCAATATTTTCGTCGGTTTTCGATGTCGATGGTCTGCCACTGCGTCCATCATCTTCGATTGACTCACGACCACTTTTGAACCGCCCGTGCTACTGGTAAACGACCGTTTTCTTTCGAGAATCGTTGCCGAAACATTTTTCCAACATTTCCAACGTTCGCGCACCATTAAATCCGTTTTTTACGCAAAATTTAATACAAGTTCGTTGTTGCAAATTTAAATCCATTTCTAAAATTGTAAAAAATCGCCAACACACACAGAGATAGATACTCTTGGCTACGTAACTTTTGCAAATGTCAAGCTATGACGCTAAGACTTAGAGGGAATATCAACAACAGATGTACCAACTTAACAAAGAAAACAGAACTCAAATCGGAACGACGGGAGCGCCACACCGTTTTTATTCCGGGAACTTTTTGATTAAGGTGGTATAGTAGTTCGGTTCACTTCTTTGCAGTTGGCTCTAAGACCGAAGGTGTGGGGGTGGGTTGTGGTGTCTTCTCAGAAAAGCTCAACCTGAGCATCTCGTTCCGCGTCCCAGATCCCTGTAGTGTTTTTCAGGCGGAAATCATGGCGATTAAGGAAGCCCTGTCCTGGCTAAAATGTAATGTATTATCTGTCAGTGATATAAGCATTTTCACTGACAGTCAAACGGCAATTAAGTCCCTGGAATACTGCACTTGAAAGGCCGCCTTAAATTGCCGTTTGTGTCGTACGGAGATGACAAAGCAGTTCAACATTCACCTAAGCGAGATGCCAGATCCCAGGCATATTCGCTAGACTGGGTACAACTCTAAGGATTCTGCCTATTAGACAAGCCTTCGATATGTCCCTCGTTGCATGTAAGCATGTCTCACGGCAGTGTCAGATTCTTACTGACTAAACCTAAGTAGCTAGCTCAGACCTCGCTCGCCGGGCCACCGTCAGATATTACTTTGCGGGCAGGTTTTCCGCGTTACGCGACCTGGCTTTTCGCCTGTCTGAGATCGAGTTGTATTTGGGTTACTAGTGTGGAGACTGCCTTCCATTGATCCACCAATTTCAGGATCTCCGCTATTGTATTTGTAGCATTCATAACACTCACTTTCCAGTCTCCGTTTTATCTCGTGCAACCTTGGGTACTTAAAAGCAATATGTTCCGGGTTTTCGTCGTATCCAGAACATACTGGGCATCCTGGTGAGTCGTCGAGTCTAAAGCGGTGAAGGTATCGGCGATACCCACCATGGCCTGAAAGAAATTGCGTCAGTTGGTAGTTTACCTCTCCATGGCTTCGATTTATCCATGAGTCTATCCTCGGGATAAGTCTGTATGTCCACCTTCCCTTGTATGAGGCGTCTCATCTTTGTTGCCACATCCTACTTGATGTTACCCTGTCTTGTCTTCTTAATTCAGTAGAGCTCGGGTTTCCAATAATTCCATCCCGAATTCTCCTTGTTTTATCAGCCAGGATATCTATGGGAATCATGACGTAAGCCGCTTCATCCGAGATAGTTCGATAAGCCGGTATAACCCGTAGTGTGGTAAGTCTGTAGACACTATTTATCCGCAGTCGATTTTGCTTAACTTTTAGCGCCTCCCACCAGATTGGAGATGCGTAGAGCATTGTTGAACTCACGACTCACGAGGTGTATTCTCCTGGTGGTTCTTGGGCCCCCAACATTTGGCAGAATTCTTGAATGCGCCGTGTATACATTTGATGCCTTCTTTGATATGTATTCCATATGTTTACCGAAGTTAATTCGGTCGTCTAACATAACGCCGAGATACTTAATGCAGCTTTTGAAGTGTACCGTGTTGCTTCCCACCTTAAATTTTATGGTCTCTCCTATTTTGTGGCGACTAATAAGAACTGCCTCGGTCTGTGCTCTACCAAGGCTGAACGCTTTGACTCCAGCCATTGCTTAACAGAATCGTTGGTTTCGTTTGCGTTCAGTTCTACGAGTAGCTTGTTGAAATATTTCGCCGTAACCGCTATCGCTATGTCATCGGCAAAACCTATGATTTGAACTCCGTCGGGGACGCTCATCCTCAGTATGCCATCGTACATTTTGTTCCAGAGAATCGGTCCGAGAACGGAACCTTGTGGAACGCCAGCGGTTACGGTAAAATGGAGCATAGATAAGTGATCCTTATGACTGCAGCATAAAATGAGCAGTAGTCTCTGGCTTTTGAGATCAAAAGTAATTTTTGTTTATCCCAAAGAAGTCAAATGATTTGCAAAAGCCGTGCCCTGCTTGCCGTGTTCGCAATAAGGCGTCTGTGGACATCTAATCTTGTTGATTAAAAGGTCTTTTTGATGAAACGCATTCCAAAAGCTCTCGTGGATTTCAATCCATGTCATCATACGCTTAAATTTTCTGCGAAGAATAGGGTGTACTAGAATCTCTTGTAAGACTTTATTAAACGGGCAAATACGTTTGGGTAGAATGAAACCGGCAAACGTAACAACTGGCGGTTTGGTCCAACCCAACAAGAACGGTATATTTTTGTAGAGCTTCTTTCAGTAAATCTACTCCACTAACATGTCTTCCCGCACAAATTCTTTTCCTCATTAGCTGGAACGGAGCTAGGCCCGATCAGTCGAAACAGCCCTGCACGAAATAGTAACAATGATCTAGCAATCACTCTACCATAAAGAATTCACGCTAGCGACCTTTTTAGACATGGTCTTAAACAATGTGGAAAACGAATCGTAGATTCCACACTTTTACACTTAACACTTTTTGAAGCAGACTGAATGTATGCTCAAGTCAAGATACGTTAACTCAGAGCTGGGTGACAGCCAAGTAAATGCTCTGACCTCTAGAGGAACCCCGCAATGTGGGGTGTTATATCCTTTACTATGGACTCTAGCCGTAACCGAGATCCTATTGAAATTAGGACGCAGCGGAGTAAAGGTTCTTGCACATGCAGATGACATCGTCTTACTAATGTCCGGCAAATTCCTCGACACAATCACCGAACTTCTACAATCTGCTCTAAATACCCTCCATAACTGGGCGAAAAGATATGGACTGAACGTGAGCCCAGCGAAAACAGGGGTGGTCCCCTTCACAAACAATAAAAAAATACCAACATTTGAACCCCTACGACTCAATAGCACTCCACTCGAAGTCTCGAGCAAAGCACGGTATTTAGTGCAAACTTGACCGTAAACTGAGCTGGAGAGATAATACAAATGAAAGTATAAAGAAAGCGTACATTGCGTTTTATGCTGCCAGCAGAATTTTTGGAAAAAAATGAGGACCCAAACCCGCCATCATCCACTGGATGTACACAGCCATAATCAGAGCCATTCTAACATATGGGTGCATTATCTGGTGGCCAATAGTAGAGAAAGTCACACATCCCAAGGAACTGACAAAAATCCAGAGACTTGCTTTCATAGCATCCACTGGCGCCATCAGAACCACCCCGACTGCAGCCCTTGAAACAATTTTCGCACTGATTCCACTAGACTTATACAGGGTGGGCCAACTAAAAGTTTCTTTTTAAAAATGCAATAAAATGAACAAAATTAAATTTTTTTCCATGTATTATGGCTTTATTAGTAAGAGCAAACATTCCCATGAATTATGGAACACAACGTCGTTCAAGTGGCTGCCTCGGCTGGCCTCGCCGTAGCGCATTCTATCACTCCAATTTTCCAAGACCTTGTTGATGGTTTCGGGATGTAGCTCACGGATTGCTTGGATGATGGCCTTAAGTGCTTGAATCGTTTCCGGATTGTTGGCATTACATCGGTCCTTCACGGTTCCCCACAAAAAAAGTCCAAAGGGGTCAAATCGCAGCTCCGAGGCGGCCAATTGACATCGCCAAGACGGCTGATAACACGATTTGGGAATTTGGTGCGCAAAAGACCGATTGTGGCATGGCGCGCCATCCTGCATGAACCAGAGTTCGTCCAAATCCATGTCCTCAATTTCAGTAAAAAAAAAAGTCGTTAACATGGCTCTGTAACGCCTATCGTTGACCGAAACGTTGTTCCCAGCCTCATTTTCGAAGAAAAATGGTCCAAGGATGCCACCACTCCACAATCCGCACCAAACTGTCACTCTCTGTAGATGCATTGGCTTCTCGACAATAACGTGCGGGCTTTCTGAGCCCCAGATGCGGCAATTTTGTTTGTTAATCTCCGCCGAGATGAAAATGTGCCTCGTCAGAAAAGATGATTTTTCGCCCAAAATCGTTGTCAAATTCAAGCTGCTCTAAGGCCCAAACTGCGAAGCGATAACGAAGCGAATGGGCGTGCGCTTTCAATTGCTGAATCAATTGGACCTTGTAAGCGAATAATCCCAGATCTTTGTGCAGAATTCTCCCCAGGCTAATGCGTGAAATGTTGAGCTGTTGAGATCGATGACGAGTTGATGTTCGTGAATTGAGTCTCACACTCTCGGCTATAGCAGCCACATTCTCGTCAGTGCGCACAGTACGACGACGGGGACCATGAGTGTTGTCCACTAGCATACCAGTCTCACGAACTTTTTGCACAAACTTGCGTACAGCAGGCGCGGTGAGTGCTTCGGCCAAAACTTCTTTTCAAAAAACCCACTGTTTGGGCTACACAGAACTCACTTTGGAAATAAGTTTTCAATATTTCCCAATGTTGTTCAAGCGTAAAGCGACTCATTTCGTTCCGCGGAGATATGATACTGACTTTCTGTCAAGATTTCGAGCGGGAAACTGCGGTCAGTGTCAAAATAACCTATGATTTAAAAAGAAATCACTAGATGGCCCACCCGTTACATTAAAAAATCAGCCGCGATGAGTGCTCTGCGTCTAAAAGAATCCATCTTTTGGAGAAAGGGCCACCGTACTATTGCAAGGTGGGCTCACCTAGACGACACCACGGACTATCTTCCGCCATCCCCCGATTTCAGCCTAAACGTCATAGTGGTCATCCCATCAAGGGAACACTGGGCAGATGGTGGGACCATCAACCCGCATGGTATTTCAGTGTTCACTGACGGGTCCAAAACAAACGAAGGAGTGGGTTGGGGTATCTACTCAGCAGAACCCGATATTGCAATATCACTAAGACTTCCGAACCACGGCAGTGTGTTTCAAGTGGAAGTCCTAGCGATAACAGAGGCGGCAGGAGAACTATCCACGAATCTTGTCAACCTGCTATAAAAGCCATCTCATCCGCGGTAATAAAATCAAAGCAAATAAAATGTTGCCGCGAGGAGCTTAAAACGCCAATCGATAGCCATCATTTAACACTCTGGTGGGTCCCAGGACAAAAAGGAATTCCAGGGAACGAAATGGCAGATGAACTGGGAAAGAAGGGATCAGAACTAAACCTCTCAATGGTCCAAAACTCAGTCCTTCCTCCCCAAAAACTTGTTAAATCAAACATATCACTTGGCTTAAAGCGACAAGCAGACAAAAGGCGGAGAGCGCTTCCATCGTGCCGCGTCTCCAGGAAGATCAGGACAAAACACGACAAGGTGAAAACCAAGCTTATCCTCACTCAAAGCAGACAAAATTTGGCGTTTTTCATAGGAATCATTACCGGTCATAACCTATTGGTGGCCTACTGAAAAAAATTCCGCTAGGTACAGATGAACCTTTCAGAGGCTGCGACAACAGATGCTGAAGAGGATACGGACCTCTTCTTACGCAAATGCCCTAGTCTCTGCATTACCAGAAAGACGGCGCACGGAGAGTATTTCTTCAATCATCGTGGCGACCTGTCTGAAAAGTTACCAACCACCATCATGAAATTCATAACTTCTTCAGGATTGTTTCTGGGAAGCCGCTCCAACACCACATAACTCTAGTCATTTTGTTTCTTTTTTCATCTTTTCATGGTTTCAGCCAGGAAATTCCACGTCAGGGGAGCACAATGAATCCTTTTTAGATCCGAGTGCAGGCTGCACCCGTTCGATGCAACAAACCCCTTACATCAACCTAGCTGCATCCTGCTTGAGTACAACCCTAAACATCATGGGTTCCTGCAGGGCAGATGTACAACCACAAGCCTTACTAAATTTGTTTTAAGATGTCCTTGGCTACTGCTTTCAGTAAAGCGTTTGACAAAATCTCTCACCAAATCGTACTACTGAAACTCAGAGTGCTTGGTTTTCGTCGATGTCTATTTGATGGGTTAAGTCTTATTAGAAGATCGCAAGTATAGTGTCCTACTCATATCATCGGATTCAAACAAACTCAATCAATGTGACCTCAGGACTACCTCAGGGTTGCCATTTAGGACTTCTGCTCTTCTTGTTGACTATAAACGATGTCGAGGTCATCATCACGGGATCTGACATAGATATTTATGCAGACGATATGAGGGTCTCTAGACAAATTGTATTTATGCACTGCTCATTTTCACTCTCCGCAGGCTGACCGTTTTGCCTTACGTAGCCTGGGATAGAATGACCCATTACACCTACTTCCTTATAAATATTTTGAGCAACAGCTCTTTAGGGCCTAGCTTCTCGCAACCACTCATGTCGTGTGCGTTACATTTTTCACGCGAAAGGAAGAGGCCTATAGTTTAGTGCCGTATTCGAAATGCAATTTGTGTTAAGAAGCTTTCTCGAGACAACAATACTCTCGGATGATTGTCAGACGTTCGCGAGAGGTGGGACCGTGTCCGCAATAGTCCGACACACTAACCACTTACCTCACGGCCACTCACTTCCTACGAGAATCTAAATTTGTTAGACAAAACTTTTTAAATTTACAAACCTCAAAGATAAGTCGTGATGTCGCTGCTATACTTGGGAGCTATTGGTTGCACTTACTTGTTCCAATAGATCTCTATTAATACTAATCCTCGCAGTTTAAGGTCAGGACTCCTATTCCGCCTTGACTGCCACCGTGTCGACTATGATCAGCAGAACTGGCAGTGCCAAAACTCACCGTCTCTAAGTGGTATGCCTTAAGCGGCTCATGGCTTTTGAGTGGATGAGCTGCTAATGGGAACATTGTACATTCAATGTTTGACCCATCTACCTTCAACCCGCCTGATATGCTCTTCGTCAACACGCGCGTTCAATAATTTGAAATACCTTGTTGTCCCTTATTTCTGGTTTGAGCTTCCCTAGACGCATTCTACTTATGACGAAGCTGCAGCAACTATAACACAAACAAGGACTGCAAAATCAGTCACAAGAGTGAGTTTTTCATCATAAACCCTTCGTAACAGAATTGAAGTCTCAACTGCCAACGAATGGCGTTAAGAGCAACGTATTCTTGCATCCCCCACTGTAAGCCCAACTCTCTGCAGGACGAAATGCTCACAAAAAGAAAAGAAAAGGAAAGAAATTGCGTTGGAATTTATTCATTGCCAAGGCGATTACCAGACGTAATATTTCATTCGAGTGCAGCCCCAAAAACTGGGAATCATATGGAGAAGACGCAATACAAGTCGAGATTCCATTCGACGCTGGATGATGGCATGCGAAATGCACGATCTTATATAAAAGTTAGAACTGCACCAAGAACCGACGCGACGCGAGTTCCATTGATGTACATTGCCTGTGGATACCTTAAGCGTTTCACCGCCTTCTCCTCTCTCTCTGTCGAGTGGTCCAGATTTTGTGGAATCTTTGATCTTGAACGACGACGACGACGTCGTTGCATGGTCCAAAGCATGGGAATCAAATTACAAAATATTGCTAACACCCACTTTCAGTTGTCGTTGCCTTAGTTGAGAGTTAAGTTGTTCTGCGCTACCAGGAGAGAGGACCTGAATGCAATTTTTACTGGCGGTTTGGCACATAAATCTTCTTCCAGAGATAGACATAAACAATTATCGGGCAATTGAGTGCAGTCTGCAGTGGTTTCGTCTAAAAATCGCCGTTTCAAGTGGCAAATAGTTAATGTCCAACACTTGAAGAAGATTTAGTTTCGTGACCTGTTGGGATGTGTAGTTCTGTTGTAATGTTAACCAGGACGAGGTGGTTACTTGAAATTGGTTTTGGTTTGACGTAAGAATTGAAATTGGATCGATGGTTTCGAGTAGCATCCCAAAGACATGATTGACGTTTGAAAGGACATCTTAATAGATCGACTCGAATGTCCTGTTTATTTAGTTTCGAGTGGAATACTGTTGAAATGCCTTTTGGGAGAAATGTAGTTGCATAACATCCTAACGATCCCTAATGTATCCGCAGTGCCATTAATATGTCCGCACTAAGATTACGTTACTCAAGTCTGTTGAAGCAGTGAAGATATGGTCAAGAAATACTGCTGAGCAACAAAAGAGACTGGAGTAGTGAGTCCGAGAAGTGCCAATTCAAACAAAAATGGAACACGGACGGATCGAAAACATCTACTGGAATTGGGCAGGAGTTTACGGGTCATTCACCAAAAAAAGATATCTAAAGCGTACGCAACCTATCCTGTTGGAAGGAATCAGGGTCGACCCACAGAAACAGGTCAAGTATCTAGGTCTAACACTAGATAGCAAACTCCTCTGGAGAGAACTTGTAGAAGCTGTGGTAACCAAAGCCACCAGAGCACTTATGGTGTGCAGGAACATTTCAGGAAAAACATGGGGATACAGCCCAGCCACACTGAGTTGGATGTACCTGATGATAGTAAGACCCATCATCACTTACGGTGCAGTGGCATGGGCTAACAGAACTAGGCTAACCACGACGAGGACATCCCTCAACAAATTGCAAAGATTAGCCTGCATATGCATAACAGGAGCCATGCGAACCTGTCCCACAGCAGCAATATAAGTGATCGTAAGTATACCTCCACTATACATAGTGCTAGAGCCAATCGCGGAGGAGACCATATTGAGAATGAGCAAAGAGGGCATCGGGAAAGTAACAAGCATCGCAAATAAACAGCGTGTAATCCTATCCAAATCGGTGCCGCTGACCAATCCAGAGTCAAGAACTGGTATTGGAATGCCTCACAGACTGGGAGAGGCAAATACCATAAAGTAACTCTCTACTGGATACCAGGAGTGGAGGGAAACGAAGCAGCTAATAAACTAGCAAGAAACGGATCAGACACGCAGTTCCTCGGACCAAAACCCTTTTGTGGGATAGGTCCTCAAAAATACAGGAATACTTAAGGAAAGAGGAAGAGAACAAATGGGTCAAGCATTGGGGCAATATCCCCCAATTAAGACAGGCAAAATAGCGTCTGGGGAAATACAACCAGAAAAGAAGCAGAACCTGTCTAAGAGTTAGCAAGAATCGACTTCGCATCTTGACGGGCATATTAACGGGTCACTGCAGACTTAAGGAGCATATTAGAAAACTGGGAATCGAGGGAGATGGACACTGCAAATACTGCGGAGACTTCGCAGAAACACCAGCGCACCTTCTTACGGAATGCAAAGCATTGATCCGCAAACAAAACCATCACCTAGGTGCATATCTCCAATCAGAGACAGATCTACCACTCATACTCCGGTTCATAGGAGCAGATGGAATGGAGGAAGTGCTCTAGACCGAGTATGTCATCGACTAGAGCTTTAGTTTGGGTTCTCAATAGGTCTGCCAAAGGTTGCAGTGCACTTGCATCTCATAAACACTTACATACTCGCATATCTATATCTATACATGAATGAATACAAAACAAACAATAACCCCAAACAACAACAAAACAAGCAACAGTCAAACCAACGGTGAGTATAGAGGAGACCCGTTCCAGAGGAGCTCAGTGATGCTGAGGTCACCTGTGGGACAATCAGATGGAGCACTTCCGGTGGCATCGGAGGCGACGGTTGAAAAAGCCCCTGATCGACCTGACTTCCACAAGCTGGGCATGCAGATTAGGGAACTAGTCGACATGCTCGAAGACGGAAAGCGGCGCTCAATACATCAACCAATGAGAGACGCCATAGAAAGCATTCGGGCGTTGTATGAACTCTCGGCAATCCAGCTGCGGGATGAAAAGGCCAAGGAAGTGATAAGAAGAAATAACTCTTCTCAGACCTCCCCCTGGCTCAAACCTGTCCAGGACGCAAAAAAGAAGAGACTGCCATCGGAGAACAGCACGCCGAAGCCGAAACGTGAACGCAAGCAGAAGCGCCCCTCAGATGAGGAAAATAAGAAGAAAGAGCCAAAAAAAGTCACAGAAACGGCTTTGGCAAAGGCTAAACAAGCCAGTACCTCTGGTAATAAGAAAAATACGATGCGAGAAGAAGACAATGGTTGGTCAGCTGTTAAAAGCAAGAAGGCCACCAAAAAGAAGCAGGGCAGAAAACCAAAACCTGATGCCATCGTCATCGAAGCGAAAGGGGAGGCTTCCTACGCCCAGATACTCCGAAGCGTAAAAGCAGACCCTAAGTTGGAAGCTGTGGGCAAGGCGGTATCCAGAATCAGGAGAACGAAAAAAGGGGATCTTCTGATACAACTGAAGGAAGCAGGAGACAAAACGACGGATTACAAAAACGTCATTGGCGAAGCTCTAGGAGAACAGGCTGAAGTCAGAACGCTCACTCATCGTACCACGATCGAGATCAGAGACATCGACGAGGTCACTACTAAGGAGGACGTATGCGCGGTGATCAGAGCCCAATTCGATTTGGGCAGGGTCATGACTACTGACATCATTTCTTTGCGGAAGGCGTACGGTGAGACTCAAACGGCAATAATTAATCTCCCTGCAGAAAGTGCGAAGAAACTATTGGAAGCAGGACGCATCCAAATTGGCTGGGTAGTCTGCCGCATTCGTGAGCGGACGCTGCTACAGAAATGTTTCAAGTGCCTCGAATTCGGACATTTGGCCAAGCATTGTAAGAGCGAAGAAGACCGCTCCAAACTCTGTAGGAGGTGCGGTAAAGAGGGACATATCGCGAGAGATTGCAGCGAGGAACCATCCTGCATGTTCTGCAGGAAAGTCAACCCGGAAAATGCAAAGCACATAGCCGGCGGCAATAAATGCCCTGTCCTCAAGAAAGCGATCTGCAGCAAGAAACCATGAAGGTTATCCAAATTAACCTCAATCATTGTGAGACAGCTCAGGATATCCTGGCACAAACCATCAAGGACGAAAAAGCAGATGTAATCTTGATCAGCGAGCCATATAAAATTCCTGACAACAGCAGCATCTGGCTCAGTGATCGATCGAAGCGGGCCGCAATATGGTCATGTGGGAGACATGCGTTCCAGGATGCAAATGAAGAGTCAGAGGGTTTCGTTCGGGCCAAAATCAACGGTATACACTTCTATAGTTGCTATGCTCGGCCCAGCTGGACTATAATTGAATACCAGGAAATGCTAGATAACCTCGTGGCTGATGCTCGGGAAAGAACTCCAGTGATTATTGGCGGAGATTTCAATGCATGGGCGACGGAATGGGGCAGTAGATTTACCAACGCAAGGGGTCATGCCCTCCTGGAAACATTTGCAGCTCTCAACGTAGGCATCGCAAACGTAGGTAGGGCTAACACCTTCCGCAGAGCAGGCATGGGCTCAATAATTGATATCACGTTAGCGAGTAACTCCATCCTGCGGGGAATTAAATGGAGAGTCAGTGAAGATTATACCCACAGTGACCACCAAGCTGTTATAATTGACATTGGTAACGCCAGAAGCACTCACCGCCCGCGATCGACTGGTCCGAAATGGCAGGATAAGCTCTTCGACAAAGATACATTCGCGGAAGTGGTTGACACCTTCACGCTAGTCCGAGGATCGGCAGAAAATTCAGCTCGCCACCTCACCCAGTCCATCAACATGGCGTGCGATGCATCAATGCCCAGGAGGGCCTCAAGTAGAAGACGCCTGCCTTGCTACTGGTGGAACGATGAGATCAGGGTACTTAGAGCAGAGTGTCTACGGGCAAGGCGCAAAGTACAAAGATCGCGAAACACACCCAACTTTCAGGAGTACCTATCGTCCTTTAAGCTGGCGCGAAAACAGTTAAGCAGAGTTATCAAGGAGAGCAAAGCAAGATGTTTCAGACAGCTCTGCGATGAAGCTAACGTAGACCCTTGGGGCACGGCGTATAGGATG
The DNA here is from genome assembly GCA_945910035.1 of Brachypalpus laphriformis. Taxonomy (NCBI): domain Eukaryota; kingdom Metazoa; phylum Arthropoda; class Insecta; order Diptera; family Syrphidae; genus Brachypalpus; species Brachypalpus laphriformis. Next base: position 276,119,658 of record OX246754.1, on the reverse strand, counting down.
GTGATGAGAAAGCTTAAGGGCGGCAACTCCCCGCAGATAACATGCCCGTTAATGCTGAAGTCAATAGTAGAACATCTTTTTCCAACGAGAGCATCTACTATGTGCGCAATCACCAGAGAAAACTTTACAGAGGTAATTCCAGTGATTACAATAGAGGAATTGACAATCGCATCCAGAAAGATAGGTGACAACAAGACGCCTGGACCTGACGGCATCCCTAACAAAGCAGTGAAAGCCGCTGTTCAAAAAAGGCCAGACATCTTTATTGCAACAATGCAAAAGTGCCTAGAAGAAGGAATTTTCCCTAAGCAATGGAAACTGCAACACCTCGTTTTATTGCCAAAAGGAAACAAACCCCCAGGAGACCCATCGTCGTATCGCCCGATATGCCTACTGGACACAATGGGAAAGATCCTGGAGCGAATCATTTACAACAGATTGCTCACAATAGCGGAGGAGAAAGGGGCTTTGTCCAACCAGCAATTCGGATTCCGAAAGTCTCGCTCAACAATTGACGCCATTAAAGCTGTAGTTAATATAGCAGCGGAAGCAATTGAAGGTGAAAGATGGCGATACGGCGCCAAGGAATACTGTGCAGTAGTGACGCTAGATGTCAAAAACGCATTTAATTCGGCAGACTGGCCCACTATAAGAAGATCTCTTGCTAGGATGGATACACCATCTTACTTGCTGCAGATAATGGCGAGCTACTTTACCAACAGGAAACTGAGGTATGATACCGACGAAGGAGTGAAGTACTACGATGTTACAGCTGGGGTCCCGCAAGGATCGGTGCTGGGCCCATTACTATGGAACATAATGTACGACGGAGTTTTACGACTACCACTGCCACCTAAAGTGAATATAATTGGATTTGCTGATGACATCGCTGTTGTTACAGTAGCAAAACAAATCAGTGAAGTAGAATCAGCTACAAATGTGGCAATCAGTCAAATCAAAAGCTGGCTAGGATCCGCCGGTTTAGAATTAGCTGACCACAAAACTGAAGCTGTTCTAATAACCAGTCGGAAATCTGTGGAATATATGAATGTACAGGTTGGGACCCAAATCATCAGATCCAAAGAAGCAATCAAATACTTAGGAGTAATGCTCGACAATAGACTGCGGTTTAAACAGCATGTTGATTATTCGAGCAAAAAAGCGTCACGACTTCAGGCAGCACTCTCAAGGATAATGCCCAACATTGGAGGACCTGGATACGCTAGGAGGATCCTACTATCCAGAGTTGTCAGCTCAGTCCTTCTTTATGCGGCTCCGGTTTGGGCGGGGGCTCTCGCGACCAAAGAAACAAGGAGGAAACTTACATCAGCCTACAGACTCTGCGCTATAAGGACCATCAGTGGTTTTAGAACTATCTCTGACGAAGCAGCCTTTGTCATAGCAGGAATGGTTCCTATCGACATCCTCGCGAACGAGATGCAGAGAATCTACAATCGGAGACGCTCGAGCCACCAAGAGGCTAGCGAAAGAAGAAGGGTTATAGAAGAAGAAAAAGCAGCTTCAAGAGCTGTGTGGCAAGATCGATGGGATAATGCGGTTAAAGGCAGATGGACCTATAAATTAATCCCCACCATCGACATTTGGATAAACCGAGCACATGGGAACTGCACCTACCACCTCACGCAGTTCCTGTCTGGCCATGGAGGTTATCGCAAATATCTTTACCGGTTTGGACACGATAGCTCTCCGTTGTGTCCAGAATGTCCAGACCAGGAGGAAGATACGGAGCATGCAGTCTTCTACTGTAGGCGATTTGAAAACTGGAGAAACGAACTTCCCAGTCCCCCATTCCTCATAGATCATATGGTACAATCTGAGGAAAAATGGATGGAAATTTGCGCGTTTATTACGCATGTGCAAATGCAGCTTCGAATTCAAGAACGAATACGTCGAGAAGCAGAAAGTACAGCATAAATTGCTAACCAGCCCCGCGAAGTAATACCTAACGGCAGTCCCGCGGGGAGAGTGGTAGAAGTGTGAAGGGTGTGTGTTTAGTACGTAGGCGTATTCCTGAAATCGATTACTCAGGTTTGCGAATCGTGCATGCTAGTAGCACTCGGGCTATTAGTATCTATGAAGATTACACATCCCTGGCGCAACCTAAAAAAAAAAAAAAAAAAAAAAAAAAAATATCTATACATCTATTGAATCAAAGATTCACTCGTATTTCGGAATGGGCAGGCGGCAAATTGAGTGTGGAGCTGTTCAATGCAGTGGCGTAACTATAGGATGGCACAATTGACATACTACCGTAGGGAATAACCTTGGGAAATACCCGGTATGGCCTTGTAGATATACATATTCCAGAATGCTTTGGGATTGTCAAAGCTACACACAGTCAGGCGTTTACCAAATTTGAAATCCAATTTTTTATTTTTTTTTTGATGCGCGCGTAGGGGTAGACATCCTTTATGGATACTTGTAGCCTGTGCTACGAGTTATGCCCGACTCAAGCTCCTGCATGATTACGCGCTAAAAAACCTCAGATTTCTCTGTCCTGTTGTTCTCCTGCAGCACCGGCAGTCAAGGCATTCCTTCGCAGGAGCTGGTTTGACATTTCGTCGCTTCATTTTTAGCTGCCAGAATTGGCAGGATCTTCGATTTTTTCATTTCTCCTTGCTTGTTCCTCTATACGCAGTTGCTGCATCATACTCGTGATTTCTTCGTTTGCAGTCTCCCAGACTTCATTCCTCGCCAACATAAATGAGATCAGGCTTCTTGGGGTCACTTGGCCGCCAATTGCTCTCGCGCTAGGGTGTTCCTGCCAAATATGTAATTTTGGCATTCTATCAGTACATGCTCTGCGCTCTGCACTTTTCCTTCACAGTGCTGGCAGAATGGGTCATCCGCGTGCTTATCCTTCTAGAGATACTCCCGGAAGCATCCATGCCCCGATAGAAATTGTGTTAGGTAGTACGAGTAGTTTACCTCCCCGTGCTTTCTGCTAATCCATTCATCAACTTCGGGGATCAATTTGTATGTCCATCGCCCTTTGGTTTTGATGTTCCACCTATGTTGCCATTCTAGTTTTATAGCTCGTTTTCGCGTATGGCCGCAGTCTTCTTCGCGTCTAAATCGATGGGCATTCGGCCTGATATTACGCTTACCGCATCCGCTGATATAGTTCTAAATGCGCAGAATACCCTTAAAAATGCGATTCCATGCGCCGAGCTCATCGTTCTAATGTACGACCTACGATGCGTCGCTGATGCCCATATTGGGGCTGCATACAGGAGTATTGACCTACTCATGGTTGTTGGGAGATTTCTAATTGGCTGTATTGGTCCCCCAATATTTGGCATTAGTCTGCATAGTGCCCGGGAGGCCTTCTCGCCTGCGCACATTAGGTGATCCCTGAAGCTGAGTCTGTAGTCCAGCAACACTTCCAGGTACTTGATGTACAGCTTCGATTCGATAGTTTGCTTACCGACCTGTATGGTAATGTGCTCCACTTTTTTACAACTGCTTATGAGAACGGCTTCGGTTTTGTGGTCCACTAGCTCTCAACGTGATGTCTGTAACCACAGCTTCAAAAAATCCAATTGATGCGGGTACGTATGTATGTCTGTACTTTCCAGATCATCAAAGTCTTGGTCGTCTCCTCTCTGGGAAAAAAGTAACATTGTCAGGCACGATACTGATATCAGTCAAAGAAGTTAAGTACCTAGCACCATACCTACACAGTAAACTGTTTTGGAAAAAAACATTCAAAAGAGATATCTATGAAGGCTACTCGTGCTCTTATGATATGCAGGGGCCGAGTGTACAAATCATGTGGATGCTGTCCAAGCATCCTAAAATGGATATACGTTGCTATTGTGAGGCCAATGATCACCCATGCCATATCATAGGCAAAACGAACCAGTTTAGTCACAATGAGTCAATAATGTGTAACGACTTGCGCGTGCCTCTGCATTATTGGAGCCGTGAGAACTTACCCAACTGCAACCAGAGAGGTACTCCTAGAACTCACACCCTTGTACCTTGTGGTTGAGGATTGCGCAAACAGAACGGTCTTAAGGATGACCAAAGAAGGAATCGGAGGGAAGTGCATTGGAACAGAGAATTCGAGGTGCTTGGTAAGAAATGTTCTCTTCTAGCCATCTCCAGCAATAAAAAGAACTGGAGCACTGTATCCACAGTCTTCAGGCTGAACAACCACACAATATGGTGATATACAGGTGGATCAAGAACTGGGTTAGGAAGTGGCGCAGAAGTATTTGGGTCAAGCACAACGTACTTTGAACCCCTGGGTAAGAGCACCAGCACCAGTGGAAACGACATTACACGTTTACTTTACGTAATATCGAATATTCCCTGCATCACAATGAGCACATAGTAGTGACATTCTTAGATACCGAAGGCGCTTTTAACAACTTGAACACTTCAGCAATTGCAGATGCACTATGAGATCTGAAGGTATATTGATCAATCTAGTGCTTACTAGTCGGATTATCACCCTTAAGCTGAGTAAGACATCTGCTAAAACATCTGTGAGTAGAGTCACCCCACAAGATGGCATCCTATTCCCTCTTCTATTATTGCCTACGCAGATGATATTGCTATCCTAAAAACAGGTAAATATCCGCAGACACTAGCCGATATATTGCAGTCTGCCCTCAATGAACTGATCAGATGGACCGACAAATGCGCCCTCTCCGTTAAACCGACGAAGACTGAACTAGTTCTATTCACAAGAAAACGCAAACTCCCTGACTTCACTCCACCAAAAAGAAGTGGATTCGTTCTTCAACTTTCAAATAGCGCTAGCTACTTAGGCCTAAAGCTTGACCGCAAGCTAATTTGGAAAGGGAATATCGTCGAACATGCCAGAAAATCACTGTCTCCCCTATACATCTGCAAGAAGGCAGTAGGCTCCACTTATAGCCAAGCATCATGCACTGGCTATACACGTCGATAATAAAACCGGTTCTTATGTATGTAGTACTGCTATGGTGGCCGACCCTGGAGAAGACATCCAACCTATACATAATGGAGAAAACTGAACGAGTTGCATGTCTCAGCATTACCGATGCATTGAGAACTTCTCCCAAACCATGCTTCACCCACTTCCAATTGACATCGTCAGTAAACAATTGTTCGGCAATAAGACTGAGAGGCTCCAAGCAGTGGAAGGAGCAACACACGGGACACGCCAAAATGCTTTGGATGCACCGTCATCTCCCCAATTTCACTGATAACCTGCCCACTGAATATGACTTCAACAGGAGCTACATCCACTCAATACCGGACAAAACTGAGTGGACGCAACGCGATGTCCTATACAACGAATTACTGTCAATTTTCACGGACGGGTCCGAAACCAAGGTCCAGAATCTTCCCAGAAGACCTAGACATAAACCTCTCTTTTAACCTTCCAAGCCAAAGTTACCACTGTTCGCCAAGCCGCTGACTAGCTAGCGATTAATACACTATCAACATCGGATATTATTATCTACGTCGATAATCAGGCAGCCATCAAATCCTTCGCATCTAGCACTACGAGATCTAAGGCAGTGAAAGACTGCCGCGTATCTCTTATTGAGATAGTTGGTCAGTACAACCTCACCCTTTGCTTGGTACCAGGTCACTGCGACATACCGGGGAATTGTGCAGCTGACGAGCTGGCTCGACAAGGCTCCTCTGGTGCAAATAGCATAAGCATTACCGATATCGAAGCGCCAACGTCTTATGTTAAGTACCTTATCCAAATCGACGCACGCCGAGAAGGTGGCCAATTATCGATGGCAACATCTAGGCCAATGCAACACCACCAGACTACTTTGGCCAGGTTAGGTTAGGTTAGGTTGAGTAGGGTTATAAGGTTATCATTAGACACTAGGCACTAAGGTGAGCCCATCGCGATCCGTAGGGAACCTTTACGCCAAGAAGACCTGAACCAATTCTCCTACACAATTGATTTCCCTATAGAATTTGAAAATGCCCTTATTATGCTTTTGGAACCTTACCGCTTCTAGGTTATCAAAGAAATATCTTCCAATGTGCTTTAGCCTTGTTTTGGCAATCCCTTGGCATTCGCAACGTATATGTGTTATAACCTCCGAAACATGTAGGTCATTGCAGTACTTGTAAACATCCGTATTTGATAAACCCAGTCTCATAGCATGCTTCCTTAGAAGACAATGGCCAGAGAGTATTCCTATCACTGTTCTTAGCCCTGACCTTTCTAGTTTTATGATCTCCCTAAACTTCCTGCGGTTTAACACAAGCCACAAGGTCTTAGACACCTTATGACCATCTAATTTGGACCATCTTAGATTAGCTATAATTCCCCTACCCACACACCTTGGTGGTTTAATGTTACCGATTATGTCCCTATACGGGAGCTTTGATCGTCTTTTGGCAACTCGTCAGCCTTTTCATTGCCTTCTATATCGCAGTGTCCAGGTACCAAACATAATCTGACACGGTTCTGCAGCTGGGATGAAAAGGAAGAAGAGACCATCAGTCATCTCCTATGCGCTTGTCCTGCGCGCCAACTTTAGGAAGTCCACCCTTGGTGAATACTCTTTCAATGATATTAATGATCTCGAGAACGCCTGCACGGCTAAGATGAACTCCTTCATACAGCGAAGCAAATAGTTCCTAGAGTAAGATAGTGACCCACCCATCTTACACATCAGCAGTACAATGGACCTACTTCTGGACTAAGTGCATCCTCATCAAGGGCCGATCCTAACCAACCAATCAACCATTCTCTCTTCTTTCGAATTTGGTGGTCAATACATTACTGATAATCCTGGAACCTGAGGGATGCACGGTGATCGCTTATGCGGATGACGTTGCTATAGCAGTCTCGGGAAGGCACCTTAATACTTCAAGAGAACTCCTACAAAATGCTTGAAACTTTGTTCCTGCTCAGGTATTAGCAGATAGCCATATGCTATAGTATTTCTGCCTTAACCAAGATTTTGGTTACAGATACTTTCAACAGCTTTCGACATCTATGCTCGCTTGTACTTAACTTCGAATTACGGGTGCACTGACCTTCATGATAATTAAGCTCAGGAGACTTAGATTCATCGGCTAGTATTCTCAAATCAATCAAACACAGGTTGAAACTTTTTTAAAACTCCTGCCGCTGCACTTCGCTTTTACCCAAGCTTAATTTTTTTTTCATATTACTAAGTGGCCCTTCAGTTAATGGTGAACCTGGTCCTCAACCAACAAGCGCTTCCATTTAGATCGGTCTTTAGCTAACTGCCTCTAGTTGCGAACTCCAAGTTGGTCGAGGGCCCCTGGAACATGTACGCGCCACCTATGGCGAGGAGGCCCTCTACTGCCGTCTAGGTTAGATTCAAAGACTCTGCGGGCCGGAGCGTTGGTGTCCATTCGTTCTAAATCTCCTAGCCATCTCAAACGTCCAATACGCAGTTTGTTTTTATTAGGCCGATGTCGCTGTACAGCTCATTTAGTTTGTCATTGAATCTTCTCCTCCAAAACCCATCAACGCAAACGGGACCGAATATCTTACGAAGAATTTTTCTCTCGAAGTGACCAAAGATATATCCATTCGCTTTCAATAAAATCTATGTTTTACCGCCGTAAGCCAAGACTGGGATGATCAAAGTCTTATATAGAATCTCCTTAGTTGTTTGAGATAGGGCTTTACTGTTGAATTGCCTTATTGGCCCAATAAAACAGCGATTGGCAAGAGATATTCTTCGCTGGTATCGTTATCAGAATTTATAGACAAAGTCCCTTACTACGTCGAAGTTGTAGCTGCCCACTGTGACGTTCTGTCCAATTCGTCGGTGTTGATTGTCCCTTCTTGTTGACATCTTATATCCTTACTTGGTTTTGCCCTCGTTTATCGCTAAACCCATTTTAACCGCTTCTGCTTTAATGCTTACAAACGCACCGGTCACAGCCCACTGAGTTCTTCCAGTAATGTCAATATCGTCGGCGTATGCAAGCAGTTGTACGGGCTCTTGATAGATTGTGCCTCTGGTGTTTGCTGGTGGGTTTTGCACAATCCGTTCAAGTACAATATTAAAGAAGTCACATGACAGCGCGTTACCTTGTCTAAAACCCTTTTTGACATCAAAGGTCTCGGTGAGGTCATTACCGACCTTGATGGAACAGCGAGCGTTCTTCATCGTCATCCTGTACAGACGGACAAGTTTGGCAGGGATGTCAAAACTAGACATGGTTCCATATAGCTCCTCTCTATAGATGTTGTCATAGTCGGCCTTGAAGTCGATCAGGAGTTGATGAGTATGTATTTGAAGTTCTTGGGTTTTCTCCAGGATCTGCCCAAGTGTGGACTTTCCTGACCTGAAACCGCACTGACATCGCAAAAAAGATCTTTTATGCAATGTTGAGGAGATTGATGCTTGTATAATTGGCGCAGTTGAGGGGATGGACCAGCAAACGATGCTGAGATCCTAATCACTAGGCATGCGTATTTTTTTCATCACACAATCCTTCTTTTCCCACCAAAAAGGCTTCTACTACGCAGCATTCTATAAATAAAAGCTCCGGCTTTTCAAGGCCCCAAGCGAATCATATCAGTTTATTGCATAAGTCCAAACCGTTTCTTATCATAAATAAGCGAAAACTTATTTTTGTTCCACAAAAAGTCGTTACAATATCTCAAGTCGTTCCCGCTCGTTAATTTCTTATCGTAAACAATGCTCTGGAGGTGATAAAAGAATCATTTGTTACCCGCCCCCATTCGTATGGAATCGACTTAGAGCTGCAAAAAAAAATGTAACACACAACTGAATACAAACCTTTTCCCGAGGCACAAAGAACTGAATGAATTCTTAAGATTCAACGAAACAGACTCAACCATAATTGCAGCACTCGATCCAGACCAAGAAAAAGTTCTCTCCTTCAGCTGGATACCGCATGTCAATTATTGCAAACCAGTCAACAAAAAAAAAAATTTAAAGAATACCTCACCATGACCTCTTAAAAAATGCCGAAATTCCACTTCAGGAATCTTAAGGACTTTTCTTCATCTTCAACCAGAGACAATGGACGTCTTAGTGTTTGACCAAACGTCAACCTTGCGAAATGTGCATAGAAATGGAATTCGGGTGAGAAAAGTACACACTGGGAGTAAATAAGGAGAGAAACACTTCACAAAAGGAATATTTTAAGGACCTGCCAGCAGGTCATCGGCACTCAGACGAATTGAACAAAGTCTGACAGTGAATTGAGGGCAAATTTGCACATAAGGAAAGTCTATTTAAATTGCAATTGTTACACAGATGGGATTTAGATGAGTATCTGTGGTCCTAATCAAGAAGGACATCAGCATTGACATGGATTCCTGAGAGATCGCGAGATTTCCCCCACACGTGCTCTGATTTAGAAGGATCCTCCTATTCATCAAATGCAACCAGCTGACCGTAAAATTTCAATCTAGTCACAGCGGTTGGTCGTGTATCCTTTTTTCCAAACTGTTGCGTCATTGTCACTCTGTCCTACTGAAAGTGTTGCAGAGTATGAATTGAGAAAAGGATTTTCTCTTTCCATTCATGCCTTGCAACGAGTGGCAAAAGGATAATTTTTTTAGTTCATATTTTTTTCTTAGCAAATATCCTTTTTAATTATACTTCGCCATAGGACGATGGGACAGAACCATTGTGGAGTTATTTTTTTTTTTTTTCAAAGCCTCATAGGTTTAAGTGCGAAAATTGTATTTACTCAACAACAATCAGATGCACTGTTTATCGGGATATGCTTGCAGAAAGGAAGCGTTTCAAGAATTGTTTCTTTTATTTGCAGTACTCCTTCTCTTTTTATGTAATCAATGGTGTTCTTTACGGCGGCTTCCACTGAAGAAGTCTGAGCAGAAGTATCTTCTAGCTACCTTATGGTCAATCTAAACAGTACTTCAGTTGATGGTTAACACTTTGTTATTTTTTACCCTCGAAGGTGACCTTTTTTTTAAAAAAAAAAAAAAAAAAATGCAGTCAGAGATACATAAGGATGAAGCATTTTAGCAAATATTTATTTTTATAATTTGCAGTTCTCGAGAGGATACGTCATTGGATGAGAAGTAATTTAGTGTTGATGTAGGAAGGAGTAGGTAATTTTTGGTTTTCGATCACGCAATTTTGATTAATTTGGACGTTACTGTTATAGAAGGTAGGTCTACTAATCCGGTGTATCTGTCGTGCTGTACTACCTGAAACCAAGCAGCTGGGCTTTATATATGCAACCTTTTTCTTTTTCATGCGCAGGTAGGGGTGAGAATCCTATATGGATACTTGTAGCCCGTGCTACGAGTTATGCCCGACTCCATGCTCCTGCATGGGTGCGTGCTAAAAAAAAACCCTTCCTATTTCTCCGTCCTATTGTAGCCGTGCGGCGCTGCCAGTCAAGGCATTCGTTTGCAGAGGCGGGCTTGTCATTTCGTCCTTTCGTATCTCATCTTTACATTTTACTTTTATATCCTCTATCCCTTTCTGGGTCCTAGGGCCTCTACTACGTCTACGCGCCATCGTGTACGGTTTTTGGCAATGTGTCTGAGTTCTCCCCCAACTTTTCCCTAACTGCCGTGCCTCCTTCTCGACTGTTCTGCGCCATGTTCTCCTAGGACCGCCAGGTCTTCTTCCTGAGTTAGATGGTTCCATTCATAGCATGGGTCGCTATGGAACTGTCACCCTTTCGGAACGTGTGACGAATTCACTGCCACTTCCGCCGTTGGATGGTTGTGCCTATTGGTTCCTGACCCGTTCTCTCGTAAAGGTGTTCGTTAGAGATATGATTGGGCCAGAAAATCCTTAAGACATTGCGCAGGTACATATAAACGAACGTTTGCAACTTTCTGGTGACAATAGTGGTCACTCTCCACATGCTGCAACCATATAACAGCACGTATTCAACGTTGGAGCGGAACACTCTTATCTTGGTGCTCAAACTGATTGCATTGCTTCGCCATATTTTGAACAACATCCCGAACGCGGACTTTGCTTTGGAGATCCTGTTGGCTATATTCAGTTCGGTTCCACCAGCGAGACAATACTCCCAAGATACTGGCAATCCTCTACTCTCTCTACCGGTTGTCCAGAAATGCATATTTGAGGCGACGAGTTAGTTCCAAGGCTGTTAATAATTTTAGTTTTTGCCGTATTAATTTTCAGCCCGACGACGCCTGCCTCCCTCTCCACATCTGCTGTCATTTGATGGCGGTCCATAATTCTGTGGGAGAGTAAGCATACATCGTCAGCGTAGTCAAGATGTTTCAGTTGAGATATAAGAGTCCATCGAATTCCTTCGTTTTCCGTCGACAAAGCTCCACGAAGCACATCGCTAATCACCAATAGGAATAATATTGGTGAAAGGATACAGCCTTGTCTTACCCCACTTTGGATCTCAAATTCCTCAGACAACCTTCCCCTGTGCAGAACGTGACATTTTGGGCCTTCATATGTAGCTTTGATAACAGCAATTAGTTTATCGGGAATACCTCTCCTGCAAAAGGCACGCCAAATAAACTCCCTGTTGACACTATCGCACGCCTTCTCAAAATCGATGAACAGCAGGTGCAGTGGCGATCGATATTCAACACACTGTTCGATGATAATCCGAAGGGTGTTGATGTGGTCGGCACAGGCGGATTCAGAGCGGAAGCCTGCTTGTTCGGCATCGAGTGTGTCTTCGAGATGTTATTTGATTCGCTCCAGGATGATTTTAGCTATTATCTTAGCTACAGCAGACAGCACGCAGATACCCCTCCAGTTCCCGCTTTCCATTAAATTTCCTTTCTTAGGAAGCTTAACGATCATTCCCTTTTTCCACTCGTTAGGAAAGCTCTCAGCTTCCCAAGCTCTCTCTATAAGTGGAAGCAGAAGCTCAGCTGATGTTGTTGGTGCTGTTCGACAGAGATCTGCAAGAATACCGTCAAGTCCTACCGCCTTGTTGGTTTTGAGTGCCTTGATCGCGGTAATGATCTCATCTTTACTGGTAGTCGTGGTGCGTATTCGGGAGCTTCTCACCTCGGGCATCTCAGTCTGATTTGGGAGCATATCGCTAGCGAATACACGGTTCAAAACCGTAGCAAAATGCTCTTTCCATCTCTTGAGCTGGTCCTCATCCGAAATAAGCAAGGAGCCGTCTAGGCTTTTCACTGGCTGTTGGCTGGAGCTACGACCACCTGTCAGCTCTTTGGTGATTCTGTAGACGATCCTGCTGTCGCACCTCCGTGCAACTTCTTCTGCTTCTGTAGCCAGCGCGTTGATGTAGTTGCGCTTGTCACGTCGCACGCTACGCTGAACTACTCTCATCTTCACGCGATATAGGGACCCTAGCTTGCTTCTCCCTGCTGCTGGGATAGCTGCAACGCTGTTTTCGTTCGTCAATCCGTCTCCGGGTATCCTTGGAAAGCCACGCCATATGTCCTCCCTGCGATCGACCGACTATTCTTTCAGCACCAGATGTAAGAACATTTTTCACAGCACACCAATGGTCTTGGATGGTTGCGGGCATTGAGCTGCTGATTGCTTCCACACCTTGCGAAAAGTGCTCCCTTAATTGTTGGCGCACTGAGGGATCACTAAGTCTATCGATGTTGAACCTGGGCATTCTTGTGTTGTCGTGGGATCTTCGAACTGCAACAGTGCGTAGTTGGAGAGTAGCTATCATAAGATGGTGATCACGTACTATCCCCACATCTGCCCCTCGCCTGTTTCGGACGTCCAGGAGACTACTTCTAAAGCGGCGGCTGATGGCAAAATGGTCAATTTGGTTGAAGGTTTCTTGCCTGTCGTTGGAAACCCAGCTAACTTTGTGGCAGGTCTTGTGCTCAAACATGGTGTCACCTATCACAAGGCGGTTGGCATTGCAGAAATCCACAAACCTTTCGCCGTTGTCATTGCGGTTGCCTAGTCCATGCTTTCCGATTACATGATTGAGTCCTTCGTTGCCTACCTTGACATTCAAATCCCCCATCACTATGACAATGTCTATGGTGTTGTGTTAAAGACGGCGCTTAAAAGATTGTAGCAGCTCTTCTTCTCGTCCCCAGACGAACTATTCGTTGGGGCGTAACACTGTATGATGGTGTCGCGTCGTACTCGAGTCCCGAATCTGGCCGTCAAAATCCTATCATCATGAGGCTGCCAGGAAATTAGGCCCCTGCGAGCTGTTGTTGTTAGCAGTAGTCCGACTCCATATTTCCGCGGACTTCCGAATGGTCTTCCAGAATAGAGTAGTACAGTGTTACGCGTTGGGGACTGGTACTCGCCCGCTTCTAACCATCTTACTTCACTTACCCCCAAAATGTCCTGTTTATAACGCATGAATTCGTTTTCCAATTGGAGAAATCTGACATTGTAAGAACCTTTGCTTCCCGAGTCGAGGAGCGTCTTTACATTCCAGAAACCTATCTTTGTCCGGGTACAATAGCCAAAGGCCGTCAACATGTGATCATTCCTTATCCGAGGCATAGTGTCGGTAGGCAGTCAGCGCGGCTTGGCGACCAGCTGTAACTTCGGCCTAAAAAACCATTGCAGCTCAAAAGATTCAAGGAATATCCAAGTTTTTCAAGGAAACCCGACTCCGTCTTTCGTTTTGAACTTAGGCTGCGAGTCCTCATTAAGGACATCGTGGAGCATCCAACCGTGTTTGCGGGTATCCAGTATGTTAAACCCGAGTTAATCCACAAGATTCTGACATGTCCAGCACGTTTTCCTCTCCATTGAAGTCTCAGTTTTAATGCTAAGCTGTTTGCCACTTGTTTGCTAGAGATATCGGATGAGAGCAGCACGATCTTGGACTTGGAGATATGCATTTCAGCCAAAACCTGAACCCCCAGAGCGCACCAGAGATAAGCGTTAAGGAAATCCGTAACTATTTGAAGTACATGGGGACATATGTACATGTCTATTTTGAGTCTTCCCAATATCGATGCACTGAATGCACTCCTGATGAAAACTGCAAAGCTATAGTCACGAACAACTTCACTTCCATGCAGCCACCCTCTTATCAGTCCCTACTTCCTATCAACTATTCGTACACATATAAACTAAACCCGATGTTGGCAAGAAACAACCTTTAAAAAGAGACGACGAAAATAAAACGACCGTTACGAATCCCAAATTCTTCTCAAGGTTATTGCCATACGCCTGGCAAAACGAACGAGACTACACAACGCACAGCTCAAGAGAAAAAAATCGAAAAATAGCATAGCTCAACATTTAACATGCAAAAATAAAAAAAAAAAAAAAAAAAGATTATATCACAGCAGACCTCCTCAATTCGAGAGCCTCGCTCGTTCACATTCGGCCGCTCTATTCGAAACACGGTCTATGTATAGACTGTCACCGCACATGTGGTGTTGAATGTGCAAGCAACACATGTGATTTCCCATTCAGATACTTTGAGTTCTGCAAGTATCTTCAGTACAATCGGTTCGACCGATACAAACATTTGCTGGTGTGGTTTATTGGTATCGGAAAGAGGAATGTTTCGCGACTCGTCACGTTGAGCAGCAGGCGCGGGCTGTCGGACAGCCCGCATTTTATGAGCACCACTATGAGTTGTGTAATGATAAAATGTGACGTGGCTTGGACAATTTCGAAGTGCGGCTGTGAGATGCGGATGCGTACTCAATCAGTGGAGGTACGACAGATCACCATACGTCTGGAACTTGTTTACTCAAATCAGCTGATTGGGGCATCAATTACTAGCCACACGAGTTCGCATGCACTCTGACGAATCACTGTCTATTGACACATTCAAGCTAACGACGTTTAGTCGCAACTGAATGCACATATTGTTGAACCGTTGTTGGTAGGCTGAGTAATGTGTCATGTGCCCGACTATGTATATTATGGAGATGTGGGTCGCTTCAACCTGGATGCAGATACATTTTTCATGCAGACCGCTTCTGATATAATGGCTTGTCAGAAAAAAATGTCATGAAAACAAGGGCGTTTGAATACATTTCCATACTCATACACTCATCGCGGATACAAGGTGCCGAAATAAGGTTTATTCGCAGTGTTGCTGGAATAACTCGTAGGGATCGAGTGCGCAACACCAGAGTACGCGAGGCGCTCAACGTTGAGCAGCTACTTCTTCGAACGGAACGACCGAAGCATAGATGGTTTGGTCACGTATTGCGTGTGCCCCCAGACCTGCTTCCAAGACGCGCCATGATTGCCGTGCCAACAGCTAGGTCTACAAATAGATGGTTCCATCAAGTCCGACATCTCTCCTGGAGCCATCTAGGGATTCCTCCTGATGAGTTGGAGTCAATGGCGGATGATCGAGAAGGATGGAGGATTCACCTAAACATCCCCCGCGAACCTCATGAAGGAATAGCGGGCCATTGCAAATGTATGATGTACTATGTATGTATGTAAACTGAATCAAACACCCTAAAAACAACACGCACTTTAGTAAATATTCTCTCCAATTGCTATGAGGGACCTAAAGTCTGTTATATAAATGACCGCAAATTAGACTATCTAAAGTACTTGTTTTCCAATTCCTGTGTTGATATTATTTGTGTGGGTGAAACCTGGTTCAAGTCGGCTGTATCTGATTTTTTGAATAAAATACCAAATTATGAAATTTATAGGAATGATAGAATCACTGATACTACGGGTGGCGGGGTAGCGATTTATTGTAAATCGAATCTGAAATGTAAAATTATCTCTAAGTCTAGTGATTGTGGCATTGAATACATTCTAGCTGAAATATTCGATTGCAATACCAGATGCGTGATTGCATGTGCATACAGTTATAATAGAAGCTGCTCCCCTGTGCCCTTCTTTTCAGTTGTCTCTGAATACTGTGCCCTTTATCAACATATTATCATCTGTGGTGATTTTAATATCAACCTGCTTAAAATTGGCTCGCTTGCCTCTCAAATTAAGGATCTAGTTTCATCGGTAGGAATGGCAACCGTAAAAACTTCTTACCCTACACGTTTTGCTAATAATCGTTCACACAGTCTTCTAGACCTAATCGTCGTTTCTAATCCGTCGCTTGTTCTCCTGTTTGACCAACTCTCGTTTGATGTTTCTGACCATGATCTACTTTTCTGTACATATGATGTGAATCTGTCTAAAACCGTCGTCCCAGATACCTTCACATTTAAAGATTTTAACTCTATTGACCCACATGCGCTACAAATTGCTACTTCTTCTGCCCCTTGGGAGCAAAAAGTAAAATTATTTCAGTCAATTTTAACACTATTAAACGGTTAAAGTGCAAAACAGAGCATGTCCTTGGTTCACATCTGAGGTGGTTAGCTCTATAAAAAAGCGGAATAAACTGTATAGCAGATGGAAGCGTAGGCCATGCAACGCTAACTGGTCTGAGTACAAGGCGGCACGTAACTACTCAACCTCCATTGTTCGTGCTTCAAAGAAAAATTATTATGTTTCCAAACTAAATACCTCCCTCCCCGCTAAGAAACTCTGGAGTAACTTGCATAAAATTGGCATTTCTAGTGGTAACTACGACTCTAAATGTGTTCTGGATCCCGATGAACTAAATCTCTACTTCCTTAATGATGATTCCACCTCCTATACTCGGAATTTAGACTATAATCGGACTGAAGACCTGCACTCGGTACCAAAACTGGAGGATTTTATTGTCGCAACAGAAGACGAAGTCATCCAATGCATAGCAGCTATTAAGTCTAATTCTATAGGTGTAGATGGTAAACCAATACGTTTTGTCAAGCTTATCTTACCCCAAATTATTTCTCATCTTACTCATGTAATCAACTGGTGCATAACGACCTCAACTTTTCCTCAGTTCTGGAAAATTGCGAGTTTTACTTTTTACTTTACTTATATCCTTTAACCCCTTGGGGGGCATAGGGCGTCAACCACGCCTGCGCGCCATCGTGTTCGGAGTTCTGCAACGCGTTTGAGCTGCCTCCAACTCATTCCTAAAGAGCTCGATTCCTCCTCAACTGTTCTGCGCCACGTTTGCCTAGGGCGTCCCGCTATTCTGCCTGCCTGGGTGAGCGGATTCCACTGCATGGCGTATTTCGCAATGGAGTTGTCTTCGCGCCGTAGGGTGTGTCCAATCCATTGCCATTTTCTTCTTCGTATAGTAATGCTTATAGGTTCTTGGCCCGTTCTCAGATAAAGTTGTTCGTTGGAGATGCGGTTCGGCCAAAAAATCCTCAAGATGATTCTTAAGCATTTGTTTACGAAGACTTGCAGCTTGCGTTTGTTAATGGTGTCCACCTTCCAGGTACTGCACCCATAAAGCAGCACTGATTCTACGTTGGAGCGGAACAGTCGTAGCTTGGTTCTTAAGCTAATAACATTGCTTCTCCAGATTTTGGACAGCATTCCGAACGCAGCTTTAGCCTTCCCGATTCTGCTGCACACATCCAGTTCGGTGCCACCGCGATTAGCCGAGACGACACTTCCTAAATATAGAAAGTTATCAACTTTCTCGACTTGCTTTCCGGCAATGTTAAGTAGAGCGCGGGTATTGGAAGTACTCAGGGCTTTTGTTTTGGCTGTGTTTATTTTTAGCCCCACTTTGTTTGCCTCAGCTTCTAGATTTTGGGCCATCAAATGAAGATCCATTATCCGATGTGAAAGTAGACAAACATCGTCAGCGTAATCTAGGTGTTTAAGGTAAGATGTCATAGTCCAACGAATTCCATAATTAGCTTCCGTCAATGGTGCACGGAGTACATCGCTGATAACCACCAAGAACAATAGTGGGGACAGTATGCATCCTTGACGTACTCCACTTTGGACTTCAAAATCCTCCGACACCTCACCATTGTGCACGACGTGACACTTGCCGCCCTCATATGTAGCCTTGATAATAGCTATAAGCTTTTCTGGAATGCCTCTCCTGCGCAAGGCCAACCAGATAGCATCTCGATTCAAGCTGTCGAAAGCCTTCTCGAAGTCGATAAACAGTAAATGTAGCGGAGACCTATACTCAACGCATTGTTCGATTATGATCCGTAAGGTGTTTATGTGGTCGATGCAGGAGGATCCAGCGCGAAAGCCTGCCTGTTCGACATCGAGAGTTGAATCTAAATGTTCTTTAATTCGTTCTAGAATTATTCTAGCTATTATTTTGGCTACCGCACTCCATCAAGTTACCCTTCTTTGGAAGCTTAATGATCATCCCCCTTTTCCACTCCTGTGGAAATTGTTCACTATCCCAAGCTCTCCGTATTAGCGGATGCAGCAAATCTGCCGATGTATTTGGCGCCGCTTGAAATAGCTCGGCAGGGATGCCATCAATACCCACCGCTTTGTTTTTCTTGAGGGTCTTGATTGCTGTTATTATTTCAGTTTTACTGGGAGGTACGGTGCGAATTCGGGAATTTGTTGCTTCGAACTGCTCATTCGAATTCAAGATCATACCGCCGTCGTCTAAGTGATTTAGCACTGTAGCAAAATGTTCTCTCCATCTAGTGAGCTGATCCTCATCCGAAATCAGAAGGTTACCGTCTAGACTCTTCACTGGATGTTGTTTGGAGTTACGACCACCAATGAGCTCCTTAGTGATGTCGTAAACAGTCCTACTGTCGCACCTACTCGCTGATTCTTCAGCCCTTGAGGCCAGTGAGTTGACATATTGACGTTTGTCACGTCTCACACTACGCTGCACTTCTTTCTTCTTCGCACGGTATTGGGCTTCAAGCTCGGTTCTCTCTACTGCTGAGGCCACTGCAATCCGAGCCTTGATTGCTGTACGCTCATCGATCCGTCTCCAGGTGTCTGTAGAAAGCCATGTGCGGTGGTGTTTCTGCTTTTTACCGACATACGTCCGTGCCCCAGTCGCAAAAGCATTTTTCACAGCACTCCAGTGGTCATCCATGTTCTCTATGCTGCTGATTGCTTCTGCTTCTAAGGCAAGATGCTCCCTGAACTGTTTGCGCACTTGGGGAACCTTGAGCCTGTCGATATTAAACCTGGTGATGTTAAGTAGGTTTGAGCGGTTGCTGCTGACGGATGCAGTACGAAGGCGTAAATGAGCAACCATAAGATGGTGATCTCGTTCTTGTCCGACGTCAGCTCCACGTCTGTTTCGGACGTCCAGGAGACAATTTCTAAAGCGGCGACTGATCGCAATGTGGTCGATCTGGTTGGATGTTCGTTGCCTATCAGTAGAGACCCAACTGATCTTATGGCAGGTGTTATGCTTAAACAGCGTACCTCCGATGACTAGGCGGTTGGTATTGCAGAAGTCCACAAACCGCTCACCATTGTCATTACGGTCTCCCACGCCGTGAACTCCCATCACGTGCTTAAGCATGGTGTTGTCGCTACCCACCTTGGCATTGAGATCTCCCATTACCATTACGATGTCCCCATTAGGCGTTTGGTTGTAGGCGGCGCCTAAGTGGCTATAAAAATTATCGTTTTCATCCTCAGTCGCATCGCGAGTTTTGCCTATTGCAAATAAAACTAATCCATCTTCTCCATCTGACTTTCGAACGATTAGCATTCTACCTACATTGTCAAAAGCCCTGGAGAAAATAATAGCAAACCAAATAACGAAGCACCTATCACTACATAATCTGTTGACTGCTCAGCAATCCGGTTTCAGAGCTAACCACAGCTGTTCAACAGCTATGGTCAATTTGCTTGAGGAAATCAGACAAGACTTTGACAGGGGTTATGTTTCGTTACTTTGTCTGCTAGACTTCTCTAGGGCTTTTGATAAAGTGAATCATGCAATTTTGTGTTGGAAGCTTAGAAACAATTTCGGATTCGGTGAAAGGGTTGTGAAATTGATGAGTAGTTTTCTTTCTGGCAGATATCAAAGGGTTGTTTCTGGAGAACGTTGTTCAACCCTAAAAGAAATGAAGCAAGGTGTTCCACAGGGCTCAATTTTGGGACCTATACTCTTCCGTATGTTCATAAATGACCTCCCATCCAGGTGTAAACATGCCTCTGTCCACCTATATGCGGACGATGTCTAACTATTCTTATCGAAACCCTAAAATAAACTGGATGAATCTTTTACCCGACATATACCTTAATAATAATAAAATTGTAGCTGTTGAATCTGTAACTAGCCTTGGCTATACAATAAATCGTCACTTGTCTGGGTGCAATCATACCAATATGGTCATCGGTCGTATCTATGGGTGCCTACGCAAATTGTGGCTCAGTGCATACTTTACTCCACTGGAAACACGACGAAAGCTGGTAGTATCGTTAGTCTTGCCTCTAATAACGTATGCCGAGGTTGTTTACAGTAGCCTCGACTCATTATCCCAGCGTAAATTGCAAGTAGCCTTTAATGATGCAGTGCGTTACATTTACGGCCTTCGTAGATATGACCATATCTCTTTGTATGCAAGGGACTTGCTTGGTTGTACTCTGCAAGAATATATTAATGTCAGGAATTGTATATTTTTACACAAATGTATTTATAATCAATGTATTTGTATAACAGGCTTAGGTTTGCTCGTTCCTCAAGAACTATTAATCTTATTCCATCCCGCTGCAATTACCTGAGTTCATCGCGTTTATTTTACATCCACACTGTTAGGCTATGGAACTCTTTACCGTCACGTGTAAAATCTATCTCGTGTCCTCGCAATTTTAAAAGTGCACTCCTGCTACATTTTTCTCCTTTAACACCTCAACGATAAACCATTCCCCCCCCCCCCCCCCCCCCCCCACACTCCCCAACACCGCTACCTTTTTAACCTTTAGATTAAGAAACTTGTATATTAGTTTTAAGTAATTAATGTATCATTTTAACTTGAAGTACTAAGTACTAAAAAAGATTGCAAATCTTAATGTACAAGCCACATCATGAAATAAATAAATGAAAATAAAACACGCCTAGAAGCCCTAAAGGTGGCACGACGCCTGCTAAAACAAGCAATCGAAGAAAACAAGACCACCTGCTTTAAGAGGATATGTAACGAAACAGACATTAGCACTCGGGGTACATCGTATAGAATGGTAATAACAAAACTGAAGGGTTATAAGTCACCCCAAATATCTCGCCTGATGATGCTTCAAACAATAGTGGAGCATTTATTCTCTCGAAGGCCCCCCAGTGCATGCAACACAATTAGAGAAATCACAACAGAGGAGATACCAACAATTACAACGGAGGAACTATTCCGAGCATGTAGAAGAGTAGGTGACAGAATACCGCTGGAACCTTATGGAATATCAAATATTGCAATAAAAACAGCTGTCCGAAAGAGACCGCATGTTTTCAAAGCAACGTTGCAAAAGATTCTGGAAGAAGGAGTTTTCCCCGAGCCAACACCTGATTCTAAGTCCAAAGGCATATTGCGCAGTATGCCTCCTGGATACAATCGGATAAATCCTGGAGCGCATCATTTGCGAGAGGCTTCTTACAGTAGCAGAAAAGAAAGATGCACTATTCAACCTTCAGTTTGAATTTAGGACATCTCGTTCAACGGTAAACGCCATTGAGATGATGGTTCACATCACAGCCGAAGCGATACAAGGAGAAAGATGGCGTTTTGGAACTGAGGTATACTGCGCGCTAGTGACGTTGGACATACAAAATGTGTCCAACTTGGCAGACTGGTCGTTTATAAGGAGGCCATCAGTCAGAATGGACACGCCATACTACCTGCGAAAAATAGTGGCAAGCTATCTGACTTATAGAAAGTTGAGGCATGCAACCGACGAGGGCTTGAAATACTACAACGTGTCTGCGGGTGGTCCACAACATTCCGTACTCGGCCCCCTTCTCTAAGACGTCATGTACGATGGAGCTCTGCGACTATCTCTGCCGCAAGGAGTAAAAATTATTGAATTCGCTGATGATATCGCGGTGGTTACCGTTGCGAAATATACCCACAAGATAGAGACAGTCACAAAACCCTTAAGACGGAGACCGTCCTTATAACGAGTCGAATAGCTCCAGAATACGTCATTCAGGTTGGAACCAGCAACATAAGGTCCAAAGACGCCACCAAATACCTTGACGCGATGGTAGCCAACCGGCTGAACTTTACGACCCATGTAGAATTCATATGTAAAAAAGAGAAGGAAATCCAGGCAGCGCTTTGCAGGATCCTCCCATATATCGGTGGACCCGGTTAAGCCAGGCCGATTTTACTCCCAGGAGTAGTCAGCTCGGTCCTCCTTTATGCAGCGCCGGTGTTGGCCAAGGCATTGACAACAAAGGCAATACAAAATAAACAAACTTCGGTTTACAGACTTTGTGTTCTAAGAACGATAAGTGGATTTAGAACAATCAATGAAGTAGCATTTGTCACAGCCGGAATGGACCCCATCGACATTCTCGCAGATGAGATGCTGCGAATCTACAAGGTGGCGCAAAATTAATCATCCAACTTTGTTTTTGAATTACTTTTTTACTAAATAAAAAAAAAATGATTTTGAGTGATGGAAATCTTTATTTGGACCTTTACAATTTTTTCTGTTAAGTGGAAAAGATGATATCCGCCAAGTGGCTGCCGCCAGTGTTGATACATATTTGTGCCCGTTTTATCGCATTTTCCATGACTTTCCGCAAGATTTCCGGTGATAACTGTTCGCATTCCTGTCGAATATTCTCCTTAAGGGCTGCGATTATCTAAGGCTTGTTAGCATAAACCCGCGACTTCAAGTAGCCCCAAAGAAAGAAGTCTGGGATGGTTAAATCTGGCGATCTTGCTGGCCATGCCAAATCGCCAAAACGGGAGATTACGCGACCACGAAACGCTTCCTTCACAATATCCATTTTGGCTCGTGCTGTGTGTGCGGTTGCACCGTCTTGTTGAAACCACATATTCACCAAGCCCCACTCATCCGGCATTAAGAAGTCATTTATCATGGTCCTGTAGCGTTCGCTAGTAACAGTGACCGTATTGCCGATGGACGATGGACGGCCCAATCACTCCTCCCGCGTGAACGCCGCACCACACAATGGCTTTGAGTGGATGTAATGGCTCTTCGTGTATCACACGCGGATTTTCAGTGCCCCAGAAACGAAGATCTTGCTTATTGACGTAACCGCTTAAGTGGAAATGCGCCTCGTCCCTCGTGATGATTTTCGACACAAAATCGTCCTCTTCGTTGTTGAGATTGAGAATGGCTTGGCAGTAATTCACACGCGACTGACGGTCAGGAGGCATTAACCGATGCACTGTTTGCACTTTGTACGGGAACAAGTGTAAGTCTTTCACTAAAATTCGCTGTAGGGTCCGTCTGGTGATGCCCTATTGCGTGGCCCGTCATCTGGTTGATGTTTCTTCGTTCTCAGCGACATCGGCAGCCACAGCCGCGATCTTCTCAGCCGAACGACCAGTCCGGTGGCAGCCACGCCCTGCATGGTCTCCTGTGGTTCCAGTCTGTTCGAATCGAGTAGCTAAGCGCCGGAATGTTTGCCCAATTGGCGCGACACGATTAGAAAATCGACGTCGAAATTCACGCTGCGCTAACACCACCGTTTGCTATGTCTGTCCATTTGGCAGAATTGAAGGCGTTTTTCACATCCAGCGTTGCTAGCACAACTATCTTTCTGGAATGATGGTTTCCCTGCTGAGCTCTCTGAACGGCCCTAACCACTTCTTCCACAGCTCCTATTGTAGAGTGGTTTTTCCTGAAGCCATGTTGCCTTTCAGATAGATCTCCTGCTCCCTGAACTGCCGCAATGAGTCGCGGCTTCAACATCTTCTCAAACAGCTTTCCGGCGGTGTCCAACAGGTACAGGGGCATGTACGCTGATAGGGTGTCCGGGTCTCCTTTTCCCTTGCTGATTAGTATCAGTTTTTGGGAAACACGCCTTCCATTTAGCAGCTGTTGTACATATTGAGCAACAGCTGGGGACACCTTCGGGCAATTATCTTCAAAGCTTCTGCTGGTATACCATCGGGGCCGGGGGATTTTTTATTCTGCATGATTTTAGCGGCCATCATCAGCTCTTCTACACTAAAGTTTGGAGCCTCTTCTTGTTGGTAAATGAGTGATTCTCGCTCCCTAAATGGATGTGTGGGGAACACAACGCTGACGATATAAAAATACAAATATTTGGCGCAACAGCTCTTTAAAGTGCCAGGGCCTAGCTTCTCGCAACCACTCATGTTGTGTGCGTTATATTTTTCACACGAATGGAAGGGACCTACAGTTTAATGCCAAATCTGAACGGAGATTTGAGAAGCTTTTTCGTGACAACAATACTCTCGGATGTTTGTCAGACGCTCACGAGAGGTGGGACCGTGAAAAAACTTTTTGGTGTTTTCTGGGATTCGAACTTGGAACCTCATGCGTAGTGATCCGACACACTAACCACTTACGCCACGGCGCCCACAACTGACAACGCTGACGATGCTTTCCATTTTATTCGCTTTAATGTTGGGCAAGCCGCTTGCGCCCGTAACTTGCGCATAACTGCTCTATAGCCGTTTCAGATCTTCCCACTTCTGCTTCTTGCTCTGATATATTTCCCGTTTGAGCTCCAGCTTAGCGGTCTTATACTCTGATAGCACACGCATAATTTCTTCGACGTTTCTCCTCCTTCCTCTGGTGACTCTGCGCCTAAGATGTAGGCATCTCCTCCTGAGCTCCGCGATCTCATCTGTCCAGCAGTAGACCAGTTTCCTACGTCTGTTTCGATTGTTCAGACGAGGCATTCATATCATTCCTAGGACAACATCCTTTCCACTGTCTATTGCAGATATGAGAACTTCTTCATTTAGTCTGGCCGTGTTCCACCTGAGTGGTTGTGCTATGCTATAGCTTGATTTGCACTACCTTCATTGGTTGTCACCATCCCCTCATCCATAGCTACAGACGCCTCCTGGGCTTCCCCAGGCTGAGTTCGTTTCAGAAACTTGAAAGTAACCTCTCCAGCCCCATAAAACTATTTAACCTACTTTTCCAATAATGACACCGGCGGATCATCCATTAAGATTATGAACCCTTTGTTGCCATTTTTGGTTTCTTCCTCCACGACTTCCTCCCAGCCCCCCATGTTAAATGAAGGGTCCTGGTCTTTGTGGAAACCGAGGATCTCCTCTTTGTTGACCCACCCCCCAGTTCAGGAACACAGATCATTTCCTTTGGTCTACTAGGTACCTCCTCCTGGGCTACTGCTTGCAGTGTAGCCTCTGCCCAGGGTTTCATGCCGCGTATTGTGTTCTTCGCAAAGTCATATGAAAGCTGATCTTTGCAGCTCAGCACTACGACTCCACGATACCACTTTACTCTACCGAAAGTGGGTGCAGCTGAGCCGGAATTCCACCAAATGTGGTCAATGACTTCTCTGAACAGGGCCTTTTCAATCAGTTGACCGCGCTCAAGGGAATACTGCCCGCTTGGCTTCCCGAAGTCGACTACAGCCAGCTGCAATGAGTTGCGGATCGCCTCGCTGAACTGCTTGCTAGGTTACGCCTTGGACCTTTTTGGGGGATTCTTTGCTTCCTTCGGGGATCTTACCCTCTTGGATGTAAAATCCAGCCTCTTGATCTCGGCAACCTTGTGTGGCCCTTCAGGGACTCTGCTTATTTTTTATCGGCTGCCCATCACTAGAACATGCCTTAGCATCATCAAACTTTGTGGTCTGTTTGCCTCACTCCTTCTTGGGTCCCTGCTTCTCACTATAACCTGCCTTGGCGACATCATCCATGTGATTGGCATTAGTTATGGTCGCTCTCGGTATAGGCGTAGGCCTCGCGAGATCGTCCTTGGCTATTACATCATTAACTCACACCAGGGAGCTTCTTCCTTTAACCAAAATAGAAGAAGGGTACTTAGCTTCCGGGGTAGTTCTGTTGTACGTTGCTTTTTCTTCTCTGCTGTCCTGTAGAAGCATTTTTCTTTTTCTTCTTGGACCGGAGGCTCGGATGGATCTGCAAGCTGTTGTTCATCCATCTTCTTTTAGATTTCCAGAACAGAGGTACTGACAGTCGGTAATGAGTGTAGTTCCTCTAGGTCGGGTGCGCCCGTAGGTAATGCGTCAGCGTACGAATTGTTGTCATTTCTTATTTTTATTTTTTATTTACGTTGCCGATATTGGATCCCACGGAAAAAATTGGTACACCTCGACAGCGAGGTAAGTAATACAACTCCATAGACCTCGCCTGAGCATCTGTGGAAACTCGTTAATGATCGGTTTGTCCCCCAATCTTCCATACTTCGGCACGGCTTCAGCTGCTCACTCCATCACAGGAATTAGGATCACTATCTCTTAGCTTTCGGACTATCCTCTAGAATATGTTCGGCATGGGAGACCCTGGAAATTGAGTGTTTGACTACTCCCGCCGACATAGCTGGTTGATTCTGTATGATTCCCAGCACCACATCAAGGTGGTGCGGCTTCCATATCTTACTCAGAAGCATGCTCTTTTTTGCAATGCAATTTCATTTGAAAGTGTTCTGTGATCTACGACAGGTAGTTTGGAGAAACACGTTAGTGTTTGACAGATATTTGTCTGATTCATAACTGCCGTCTATGAGAAATGCCCCGACAATGACTTCTCTTAATCAGCGGAAATGTTAACATCTAGACAGCTGAAGGTGTCACCGCATAAAATCTCAATTTTACTACCCTCCTCCTCCGATTATTTGGAACTCTGACAACAAACATGAACAAATGTCAAATAACCCAGCGCAACCTTGTCCAATATTTACTACACCCAGTCACCTAAATATCGAATTTTAACTTTCTGACATTTCCGTCGAAACCAAACCGATTCCAGAGCAACAATGATATCACTCCCATAAGATCGCATCGCCACTACGATTCGTATTTTCGGAACGTACGAGTATAAAACCCATTTTTATCGAAACCAGCACTTTGGATGGCGTGTAACCTTTTTTTTTCTGCAAAGAACAGCGGCGGTGGCGGCTTAAGATCAAATCAGTACCTAACAACATTCCGAGCGTTCGCGCCGTCCCCGTCTCATCCCGAGGCCAGTAAGGAGGAGAAATTTAATCAACAGTCGACCGGCACGGCACCCAATACATAACAACATAAACAAGAAGTCAAAACGAATAAAAAAAAAAAAAAACTTGTTTATCTGTGCCTCTCGGATGGAATTTTGGCGCGAAAATTTGAAACGATCTGTATTTTTGGACACCGAACACACACGCACACATACAGAAAGGAAAGAGAGAGAGACCCAGTGGGAAACAAATCCTTCTACGTGTAGTTATGCACGATCGCAGCAAGTGGACACGATCCGCCGTCTGATCGATCTGTAGTTCGAGGATTTTGAGAAATGGGAATCCTAAGATCGGGGCTAAGGCCAAAACCCTTGTGGGGGTTATTAATTAGTATCGATATTGTTTTGTGAGTGAGGAATTCGATTTCCTCCCTCCCAACGGACGATGACCCTGATAGAGTTCGACCGATCTCGTAATCCATTTCACAGATGTGTCAACCCTTTTCAAGTTTAATACCTCAGGTAAGCCACGTAATCCGGCATCGAAATGTTTCGCCATTTTTCACTCTGCTTGGGTGGCACTTTGCCGATCAACCGCGAATGTATATCAATTCAGAGCTGCTATCGTGAATATTAACGGTGTGACGAATGCGAAGTGATTGTCGATTAAGAACATCTGACAGATTGTCATTTGTTACGGGGAATGGTTTAATTTGCTTCGGCTTATTGGAGGCCTTTGGGTTTCGTGAATGAGATTGTACATCTTCAACAATTTATCCTGGACCTCGATTCGAGAGTTTTTCTACAGGCCCATGTGTTGTACCACTCGTTTCGGGACTTAATCAGTGCAAACAATTAGTCTGCGCCAGCACTTACGGAGAAAGCAGTGATGGTATGTGCCTGCAGTGTAACTGCCCCCAATGAGGTATTGTACTTGATAGAGGGTCATCCTTCTTCCTAGTGCGGCGGATCATAACCATCCCACTTCACCGCATTTCTACTAACCTGCCTGCGGGGTTCGATAGAGGGTCATCCAAAGATCAAAAATCCGTAGAGGTGCTTAGTAGCGACTGAGTGAAGAGATCTAAACGTGTCTGTGCCCTTCACAAAGAGAGAGAGACCAGCAAGGTTAAGCTCAATCAGACTGCCCTCTCGAAGGAAATGCTTGTCTAAGGTTTCATTTTTGTTTATTTTTTTTTTTTTTTTTTTGATACGCAGGTATGGGTAAATATCCTTTATGGATATTTCTAGCCCGTGCTACGAGGAGTTATGCCCGACTCTATGCTCCTGTATGGTTACGTGCTTAGAAACCTCTCCTATTTCCCTGTCCTGTTGTTCCCCTGCTGCACCGGCAGTCAAGGCATTCCTTCACAGGGACAGGTTTGACATTTCGTCACTTCGTTTTTAGCTGCCAGAGTTAGCAGGATCTTCGTTCCTTTCGTTTCTCGTTGGTCGTTTCTCTATACGTAGTTGCTGCATCATTCTCGTGATTACTTCGTTTGCAGTCTCCCAGACTTCGATCCTCGCCAACATAAATGAGATCAGGCTTCTTGGGGTCACTTGGCCGCCAATTGCTCTTTCTACAATGTTCCTAGTCCTTGTGTAGTTGGCATTCCATCAGTACATGCTCTGCGTTGTGCACTTTTCCTTCACAGTACGGGCAGAATGGGTCATCCGCGTGCTTGTACTTGTAGAGATACTCCCGAAGGCATCCATACCCCCAAAGAAATTGTGTTAGGTAGTAATTAATCTCCCCGTGCTTTCTGCTAATCCATTCATCAACTTCGGGGATAAATTTTTATGTCCATCGCACTTTCGTTCCACCTATGTTGCCATTCTACTTCTATAATTGTTGTTCTGTCATCGTGTTCGTTTTCACGTAGTGTCGCGGTCTTCTTCGCGTCTAGATCGATATGCATTTGGCCTGACTTATCGTATCCGCCGACACATTTCTAAAAGCGCAGAATACCCTTAAAGATGCGATTCTATGTGCCGAGTTCATCGTTGCAATATACGACCTACGGTGCGTCGCTAATGTCCATATTGAGGCCGCATACAGGAGTATTGACTTACTTGTGGTCATTAGGATATTTCTGATTGGCTGCCTTGGTCCCCCAATATTTGGCATTAGTCTGCATAGGACCGTTCCTCCCCGAGAGCCCTTCTCGCCTGCGTACGTTAGGTGATCCCTGAAGCTGAGTCAGTGGTCCAGTAACACTCGCAGGTACTTAATGTACCTCTTCGACTCGATGATTTGCTCACCGACCTGTAGGGTAATGTGTTCCACTTTTTTACGGCTGCTTAAGAGAACGGCTTCGGTTTTGTGATCCGCTAGTTCTAAACTTGATGTCTATAACCATAGCTTCACATTTGTGGTTGTTTGATTGCAGTTTTACATAACCGACCCCCGTGGAACTCCTCCCGTGATCTTGTACCTCTTTGGCCCCTCTTCCATGACTTAGTAGAGGGTTCTGTCTTTGAAGTAGTTCACAATTATCCGCAATAGGTAGTTTGTTGGAGTCAATGGCGGTGGATCGAGAAAGATGGAGAGTCCAACTGAGCATCCTACCCCTGCGACCCTCATGAAGGATTAGCGGCATTGAATATGTATATACAAAATGTATGCAAGTAGTTTGTCACCTGCAGGTCGCTTAGTGCTGGTTATACACAGCTCCAGTCGACTGAATTGAACGCATTCTTGACGTCAAGTGTCACGACAGCACAGTACTGTTTTGTCCCTCCATCTTTCTCCCGCAATTGTTTCACGTGCTGTATCGTACACAGCGGCTTGTATTGTATGGTTCGTACTCCGTTTGTTTTGAATTCAAATTTTTCGAAGTTACAAAGCCCCGAGTCCCCTTCCGTGAATGGCTCTAGTCTTGTCTGTATGATTTTCTCGAGCACTTTCCCTAGCGTATCTAGCATGCACAACGGCCTGTAGGACGATGATTGCTCAGGTGGTATGTCGCCCTTTGGTACGAGGACTAGTCGTTGCCGTTTCTACTGAGACGGGAGTTTTTCTTCTGTTAGGCATGCTCTGTAGAGGTGTCTGAATACATCTGGTCTAGCTTTGATCGCTTCCTTCAGAGCGAAGTTCAGGATTCCGTCTATCCCTGGCCTTTTGTTCTTTTTGATAGCTGCTGCGGCTTCTACGACTTCCTCAGTTGTAACCGGTGGTATTGTCTCCGTTTCATTTGTTTGTCTAAGGTAGGCATCCTAGTTTGTGCGAAGGCCGGAGTTCTACGTTTTCTCGTCCTCAAGACAGCATTTACTTGGACCAGAGTCGCTTGTACCAATTGTTTTGAAGTGCTCTTTTAAGGGACTAAAATCAGAGAGGAGGCCTACTAAGGGTCTCAAGCCACTTCTGTTCAGTTTCAGCAGATACTTAGCCCTGCCCTCCTTTTACCCCCTATCAGCCTCCTCGTATGTCGAAATGAGTCAATATTCGCGATGTTGTAGAGGCACCAGCTTCACGTTTGTGAAAACGATAAGAGGTTACAAAAGATTTTCAGCCAGCAAAGCGGCTGCTGAGTCTATCATAGCAAAAGCGTCGGCCAGCGTCACCGAATTCTATCCTAATTAACAATACGGGTTCCGAAAGGGTTGGGCAACATTAGCAGCAGTAGTGGAAGTCGTCGATGCAATAAAGAGAGTTACTGAGGAAGGGTGGGAAGGTGGGAGCAAACATTAAAAATGCTTTTACCACCGCAAACTGGAGGCATTTAGTAGCAGCTTTTAGGGTCAAATGAACATCGAGCTACTCTCGAAAACAAAGTCTTTATATTCGACGCCGATGACAGAGAATTAACGACACAAAACTGCAGGCGGGTGCCACAAGGTTCAGTCTTGTATCCCATGTTTTGGAACGTAATGTATGATGACGTATTGAGACTCAAGATCCCGCAGAAGGCAAAGATAATTGTATTCGTAGACGATATTGCCATAGTCGTCGTCCCTAAGCTACTGAAAGAGGCTGAGTTCACTCAAATTGTTCACCATTGGCTGGTATATAAGGGTCTTAAACTACCGGAATAAAACACAGAAGCATCAACAATAGTAGGTAGAAAACTAAAAATCAGCTAGGCAGCTCCCTAGGATCATGTCAAACATTGATGAACCGAGCTACGGGCAGAGAATTCTGCTAGCTGGACTAACTAAACCCAATTTGGGTCACAAATTTGGTTTAAAGCCAATAGGAAGCAAGTTCAGGCAGTTTACCCTGCAACGCTTTCAGAATAACTCTTATGAAGTGGTGTGTGCTGTTGCTGGAGTGACGCCAATGGACATTCTAGCCGCTGAAGCACAAAAGAAAGGATCAAAGCAGTTGATCTGCATCAGTGGATAAGCAAAACGACGTACGAACTTCCTCAAAAGAGTCGATAAACAGGAAGCGTGTGGGTTCGATTTTTACCTAATGTACATAAATCTGGGACGCGCATCTTTCAGAGTGTATCTACATAGGTACGGGCACGATAGTTCCCTTTATTGTCCCAAGACGTGTAGGCAGGTCGAAGACGCCAAGTACGTAATCTTTGAATGCGCGCGAGTGCTTGAAGTGCAAGAGGAGTGCTTAAAGAGGGTTTAGAAGGGAGTATACCTATATAGTTCTGCAGAGAATAAATGCGAAGCAATGAGGGCTTTTGAAGACTCATTGGCTATCTGAACAGACGTATAAGGTTTTAACTTATCATTTACTAAAGACGATGTACGCTGTGGTGGCGATCTCTGACTGAAGGTGGATTATTTCACCCGAGCTTCCCCAGAGTAGATTCCGGCTACAAAATCGTTGCTTCAATTTCAGCGATCCTTGGAGTAATACTGGACAAACTAAAGTCTTGTGGGCCAGTAGAGACCTATAAAGTACTCCATAGTTATGCCCACTATCATGCACGCGACCATATCTAAGTGACCGAAAATACTTGAGAAGCTCCAAAGGTATCATATGCACTTGCCCTACAGCAACAATAAGCTGGCCTTGTGTGAACTTTTCGATTTTCTAGGAGCCTTAGTTATGAATGATCGATGGAAGGAACAACACTGAGTTATCCTGTAGGATTGGAGAGGCTAGATCAGTTTGAGGAAAACTTGATCGATCTCTTATATGGACTTAGTGTCAAGCTAAGCTATTAGTCTCTAGCTCGGTTCAAACTCTCACCTATGATCATGAAATCTGCGTAGTGACCGTAGAAATGATATCCCGGATCCAATTTCGTTCGTGGCGTTGCTGGGAATAGCTCTCAAGGATCGAATGGGAAGCACCAGCATACGCGAATAGCTCAATATTGTGCAGCTACTTCTTCGATGGTACGTAATGCAAAAGTCCCTACACCGGCTTCCAAGGTAGCCATGAGTGTCGGGCCATCAGGTAAGCGAACCCCTGGTTGGCTTAGCATGATATGGTTGGATCAAGTCCTCTTCGCGACCCATCTTCTGATGAATTTGAGTCGATGGGAGGATCTCAGAAGGATCAGTATTGCAAATGTATCGATGTGAAAGCGCTGGTTATCTACTCAGTGGAAGTTGGTCAAGTGCTGCTTTAATGCTTTCCAATCTTTTGTACCTAGCCGTCAATGCACTGAGTGGACTAGGTAGGGCTGGCTCATCTATCGTATTCTCTCCAGTGGCGGACGCTAACCAGAGCTAAGGTTATCTAAAAGAAAGTCATATCTAAGCAAGGAAATTTGTACATTAGGGAGTGTAGAAGGAAGAATCGCTATTTGCCTCAGACATTCGTACCATCTAAACAAATTAAAACTGCCTTCAGAGACAGAGTTCCGCCCTGCTTGAAACCTCGGAGATCATTCTTTGTTCTCTACCCGGTTCTTTGTCCGGCTAAAATTTGGTTAAGACGTTGTGTCCTCAGACTACTATTTGACTAAAGTGTAGAACAGTTGAGCAATAGGATTTCTTGTGTCAAATGAAAGTCCTTTTTGGAGTCACGGGATGCGGCGGCATATTTATATGCTTCTCTATTACTCATAGTTGCGACTTCTCCAGTTAGAGTGTCTAATCGAAGGGAGGCAAGAATCTAATATTAGCCATCTGGTCATCTGCACCATCTTGTTACAAAAAAGTCTCATGCTTCGTGAACATCTGGGTTATGTCGTTCTTTGACGACTATACTACGCCCTTCTTAGATCTAGGATCATTAAGTTGGCTCTACATCTTGAAAGGTTTGATTCATTATATGTAAATGTACCATCGGTACAAGTCCTGCAGACTATTCTTGTTTGGTTTGACTCTGTAGATCTGCCTAAAACTGGATGCAAATCAATTCCGTATTGGTTCCTGCTACATTCAGTGCGGACACCGAAGACCGGTTGAATATCTCCTAACTCGAGGACTGCCTCGCTTACTGTAGAATTTTTATTCTTTTCCTTCTTGTCTTTGTCAGGCTTCTTGTCATTCGAATCCACGGAATCGTTGTCCTTTTCTTCCAGCACCCTCTCCACCTTGTGCTTCGTACGGACTTTGCTTGTTTTTCCTTAAATTTGAAGGTCTTGGACTTCTTTGAGGTTTTTGATGGACTCCTAGAGAAATAGAGGATCAGTTCCCCTGACTTCCAAGTCCGCCTTAAGAGAGTCCTCTTACCAAAAGGTAAGAAAACACCGCAGAATCCTTCATCGTATAGGCCTCTTTGCATGCTGGACACCATGGGTAAAATACTGGAGCGCACAATAAGTGACAGAGTGGAAAATGCGATCGATGAAGCGGGAGGCCTCGCAGACCGTCAGTATGGCTTCCGTAAGGCACGCAATCGACGAAGTCGTAAATACAGGGAAAAAGCCATGGAAGGAAGACGATGGAAGGGTGGAAGTAAACAGTATTGTGCAGTCATAGCGCTGAATGTTAAAAACGCCTTCAGCACCGCAAGGTTAGGTTAGATTAGATTGGCTGTCTGCACCACGATGCAGACCCACTTAGACCAGTAAAGGTCCATTGTGATGCCATGGACCTACCATTAGACCACTCAGGGACTAATAAAACCAACCGGAGCTTTTGATGAAGCGATGGATGTTCGTGACGTCTGAGGACGCCAAATCGCTGAGGTCGTCAAGGAAGGAAGCTCCTAGATGGAGCATTCTTTTGCGTGATAGAGCAGGGCATGTGCATAGGAAGTGAAGACTGGTTTCCTCCTCCTCCTCGTCCCTACAGCTCCTGCAGAAGTCATTGGAAAAGAGGCCAAGTCTTTTGGCATGTTGGCCGATAAGACAGTGTCCGGTGATGACACCGATAACGCAGCTGATCTGTAATCGCTTTAGTTTAACCAACTCGGCACTACGTTTCTGGTCCAGCTTAGGCCAGATCTGCCTCGAAATGTGACACGTAGAGCCACTATCCCACTTAAGGTTGGTCTTGCTAATAGCGTTCAGCTTCAGTAGATGCTTACATATAGCGAGGGGCATACCCAGGGCTTGCCTATCTGGCAGAATTCTTAGAGTAGTACCCTGTCTAGCGAGTTCATCCGCCCTACAGTTTCCTGGAATGTCTCTGTGACCTGGCACCCAGCATAGGTGAATGTTGAACTGCTCTGTCATCTCTATAATATACAAACGGCAGTCTAAGACGGTCTTTGAAGTGAAGGAGAACGATTCCAGGGACTTGATAGCCGCTTGACTGTCAGTGAAAATGCTAATATCGCTGACAGATAATACATTACATTTCAGCCAAGACAGGACCTCCTTAATCGCCATGATTTCTGCCTGAAAAACGCTACAGGGATCTGGGAGACGGAGCGAGATGCTCAGGTTGAGCTTATCGGAGAAAACACCACAGCCCACCCCACCTTCAGCACCGCAAACTAGAGTAACATTCAACGAGAGCTTTCCACCAAGAGAGTACTGGACTACCTGTAGAAAATAATGACGGACTATGTTGGAAATAAAATACTGCACTATTACACCGACGCACGGCGAGATGAGGCGATATAACGTTACAGGCGGTGTCCCCCAAGGATCGGTACTACGTCCACTATTGTGAAATCTAATGTACGATGACGTCCTCAGACTTCGAATGCCGAGGTCCTCGAAAATAATTGGCTTCGCCGACGACATAGCGATCGTTGTAGTGACGCAATTTCTTTAAAAGTTGGAGCACGAATGTAATGAAGCTATCGGGATGGTACAGGACTGGCTTCTGGTTTCAGTTTCGCTCGATTGCGTTGTATATTTGGCGAGGGTTATACTATTAAGTTATATATACTCCGCCGACATGAGGTCCTTTCTGATGTCATTCCAGATAAGTTCCCCACGATTTCGAGTATTCCGTTGTGCATTATGAAACCCTATAACCCCCTTTGGCTACACAAAGGCTTAGTCCTCAATTCAATTCAAGTCTCGTGTAATTGTTTACTAACGATGGCCTAATTACAAAGGAAAACATTTGGCATTATCATCAGTATCCTTGCATTGTCATCTAGCGATCCTGAGTGGACAACCCGTGGATGGGAAGAAAGTTCATAAAAAAATATAATTTTCCTCTTTGGTCAGATGATTACGTGTGTTTTTTGTTGTCCTGTATCATTATTCCCTGTGAAGAGGTCATGCTATGTCCTGCATTGTGGGCTCCTTTTTTTTAACAATAAAGTCGACATTCTAATATCCTTGTGTTCTACTCGAACATGTGTAGGCTTGCTATCAGTACTTGAGTAATAATTTCTGAGATGAAAATGTGACTTAGAGGGATTGTGCATTCAGAGATAAAGAAAGGACGTCGCTTCTCTCTAATTTTGTTGGGATTTTGCACGCAGTCCTACGCAATCAGAGGTAGAGAGAGTGAGAGATTCCCACGATAGTTTCAGTAGATTTGGCAGAAGCAAGGCACATGGACATAATTCATCGAAAGGACATCCTTTGTGCAAAGTGCAAGAGTCAAAGGACCTGTGTCAGGCATGAGTGCATTGATGCACTTGATGTCCTACCGATTGTCTAATGCCAGAGGTTTTTCTTGAAAAAAAAAGTTGCTTTGTGCAATTTTGAGGTCACTGGATAGGATGCGGAGGGATGAGATCCTTTTCCACATTATTTTAACGAGGCTCCAGGATTTGATAAATGTGACGAGCACTTGTTGATAAAAATCAGGCCGACCGACGGTAGTAGTAGGCGACAGTAGGAGTTCATTGAAGATCGTCTTGAGCTAGATACTATCAACTTCCACATCACGAACAACGTCTTACACCTAGGATTGATTTTCTTGTCTTTCACTCGGTTTTTTTCTGCCTCGTAATTGATGATTGATGAACGTGAGATGGAATTTTTATTCGATTCTAATTGTTTTGGGCATTTTTTTTTTGCGCTAACAATGGATCTAGCAAAAAAGTGGTTAACAATTCATCGATTGTCATGCTGTGGATGGTGGTTTCTTGAATCAAGTTATGTAACCACGGACTACCGCGGGATAATAACACTCGAGCGCTTATTAATGGATTAACAGCGAAAGCAAGAGTCAGTCATCGGCGTGGTATGTAAGCCGGTTGGATTGTTTTGTTGGAAAAGGTCTCTCATTGACCTCGGATAGCGAAATCATGTTGGAGAAGAATTTCTATTTGCTCAGGTCCGGAAATCAATGGATGGAATATTAATATTGAACTTGATGCCCTGAATCTGTAAATCAAGCACGTGGCTGAGTTTGAGGAACGATGTGTTTACAATGTTTATGACCTTGGAGCTGGCATCATGTATTTGCCGAAAGGTGGTTGTACTCAGGTGAAATTCTTGCTCAGAGTCAAAGGTCTGATTAAAATGGTTTTGTCTTGGGTTTGGCTACGATCCCTGGGAAGAGAGATTTTCCTCACCAGGAGTTTGGGTTTACTTCTCAATTTATTTTCATGCAAACTTATCACTGGTGAACTACCAGAGCTGCAAGAGAGTTCTGAACACCCATCATCTCGTAAACGACCCTAAGCTACACTGCTAATCACCCTGATTGCCGTTGGCGTTTGTCGCTTTTCGACGACTGTCGTTTTATTCTTTAGATGTAGCACGAATCCATTTTCATAACTTTTTCACTGTGAAATAGTTGTAATAGTAATTTACACGACAAACAAATTCCTTTTTTTTTTTTTTTTTTTGTCGGGATAGGAAACACTCGACTGGAGCACTCAGACACAACTGGTCCATTGTACTGCCAGAGAGCAAACCCTGATTTACCCATTTTACTGGAATTTCCTTGACTTTCGAAGAAAGCCAAGCAAGCACTTCAGTGATGAGGAGCTTACAGTACCAGCACTCACCACATCCGCACCGAAGATCTGCCACCTGATACGAGCAAAGGCCGGACACTCACAGAGATAATGTTCCGCGGTGTCGTCGCTCTCTCCACAAGCGTCGCAGATTGTAGTGTCACTTAAGCCTAACACGTTAAGGTGTTTGGCAAAAGCGAAGTGGCCTGTCAAGACGCCGATAAGTTGTCTACAGTCTTTTCTGCTGAGAGACAGCAAGAATGCCGCTGATTTCTTACAGACGTCCGGGAGCATGCGTTTAGTCAACCTGCAACCTGGAGAGTCATGCCACACACAATTGTGCTCGTGAGAGACCCAATCAGCAATGGAAGCCCTAACCGAAGACGCTGGAAGACCCAACGCGGGTTCGGGACCTGAGAAAGCCCTCTCTGAGCCTTGTCTAGCAATCTCATCGGAGATCTCGTTCCCCAAGATCCCAGTGTGACCTGGGACCCAGATAAGAGACAGAGAATTCAGCCTTGCGACCGAGTTCAAAGAGTTTTTGGTTTCACGAACTATTTTGGAAGTGGTTAAAGGGTTAAGCAAGGCCTTAAGCGCAGCCTGACTGTCACTACAGACACAAATGCTACGTCCCTTCCACCTGTTCTTCACAACATAGTTCATGGCCATTAGGATTGCATAAGTTTCCGCTTGGAAAATAGACGCATATTTGCCTAACGAGAAGTGAAGTCTAATGTTGTCGACTTCCACGAAGACACCAGCGCCAGACCCTTGACTGGTTTTGGAACCGTCCGTGAAAATACGACTACATTCCATTCCCGGCTCAGACTCTGACCGAAGCCAGTCCTGGACACAAGGAAAGTCGACTCTGAATTTGCGCATCAGCTGGAGTTCTGGTGTCATTGCATCAGACGGCATATCCATAAGACAGGAGTCGTAAGATAAGTGTCGCGCAAGTTCATCAAAGTTCCAGTGTGGAGTATACCAAAAACCGCCTCGCCTAAGACGATGGATGGCTTTGATAGTGCAACCCATGATATAAGTATCAAGGGGAGGTAAGTTCAGCAAAGCGTCTAGAGCAGAGCCAGGCGTACTCGGGAAAGCTCCCGAGCAGCCGAGACAAGCCGTTCTTTGGAGTTTCGCACAAAAGGCAACCACATATTTACGCGAGAGCCCCTTCCACCAAACAACCGACGCATATGCGAGGAATGGTCTTATCATAGCCGTGTAGATCCAGAGAACCTTATTCGGTGATAAGCCCCAAGTCTTGCCAAAAGCACCCTTACACTGCCAGAAGACTGAGAGCGCCTTGGATGTTTTCGACTCGACGTGTTTGGACCAATGAAGTTTCTTATCTAAAATCACTCCCAGATATTTGGCTTCATTGGAAATGCGAATGGTGACGCCTTTTAGTACTGGCTGAGTCAGACCGGTCAAAATCCTCCTTCAACAACAACCTCAGTTTTAAGAGGATTCACCGAAAGCCCACTCCTAGTACACCATTCATCGATCATGTCCAGAGCCGCCTGCGCGTTAGCACAGACCGTCGCCAGGCATGGCCCGACAGAAAGTACGGCGACATCATCCGCATATGCCTGAGCGTAGACGTTAGAACTATTTAGAGTGTTCAACAGAGAGTCGACCACCATGCACCATAACAATGGAGACAGAACGCCACCTTGCGGACAGCCCCTGTTTACCCCTGTCATAACATATTGGCCACAATCCGCATCCACTACCAACGTTCTATTCATTAGCATTGCTTTAATCCACAACACTAATGTTTCATCTACCCCGTGTTGTCTGGCAGAGTCGCACATGCAGTCAAAAGTCGCATTGTCAAAAGCACCCTCAATGTCGATGAAGATACCCATCGCGTATTCTCTCCTATCAAGCGCGCATTCAATTCTGGCCACTAGATTTTGAAGTGCGGTCTCACAGGATTTCCCACGCTGATAGGCATGCTGCATCTCCGATAGTGGATGCAGTTTCAAAGCAACTTTGCGCACGTGAAATTCTACCAGTTTCTCCATACTTTTCAGTAAGAAGGATGTCAAACTTATAGGTCTGAAACTTTTGGGGAGCGAATAGTCTTCCTTACCAATTTTCGGTATGAAAGCTACTCTGACTGTCCGCCAAGGTGTAGGAATATATGCCAGCGCCAAGCCAGCGGTGAAAATTCTTTTCAGAGTTGGCAATAGCTGATCTATACCCTGTTGCAGCATAGCTGGATATATTCCATCGGTGCTAGGCGATTTGAAACCATCAAAAGATGCCACAGCATATTTGATGGCCTCATCTGTTACCACGGCTGATGCAATATACCAGCTGCGCCGAGTTTTCTGACTTAGATCAAGCTCAGCCTGGGTAAGCGGGCCAAGCTGCGACCTAGTGATTATCCGATTGCCAGGAAAGTGAGTCTCCAGCAGAAGACTAAAAGTTTCCGCTTTCGTCTCAGTAAACTTGCCATCAGATTTTCTCAGTGACTCCGGTTTGGTCGGCTTGCCCCTTTTGAGAACCTTAACCAGCCTGCTGGTTTCACCGAGTGTCTCGATCTTTTCACAAAAATCTCTATAAGAAGCACTTTTCGACAACCGAATTAACTTCTTGTAGTCTTTTTGCTTCGATCTAAAAAGATTCCAGTCACCTTCTAAATTTGTCTTGAGTGACCTATTTAGAAGTTTTCTGGATTCTTTCCTAAGTCGCTGCAGTTCCGGGCACCACCAGGGAACCGGAGTTCTGCAGGGGGTTTTTGTCAATGGGCACGTCAGTTCAAAACAGCTGGTAAGGACACTAGTCAGGTTTTGAACAGCATCCTCAACCTTTCGTTTCGTTCTGAGTTTAGTTGGAGTTTTGACAGATCTGTCTAGCTCTTCCCTAAACCGCACCCAGTTGGTTTTCCTCGGATTCCTCCTCTCCTGCAAAGTTATGGCCTCGCATTCGATTTGGAAAACGATGTATCTATGGTCTGACAAGGACACTTCCGGCAGTACCCTCCAGTTAGTAATTGACTTGAAATACCTATTAGATAAAGTCAAATCAATTACCTCCTGCCTCCTTGCCGTAACAAAAGTTGGCTGGGAGCCAATATTGTTAATTACCATGCCAGACGATAGTATAAAGTCTAGGAGATGGTTTCCCCGTGTGTTACATTTGCTGCTGCCCCAGACTGTATTCTGAGCATTCGCGTCGCAACACATGACTAGTCCCATCTCCCGAGTGTCACAATACTTTATGAGTTCGGCAACCGCCTTCGGTGGTGGAGGCATTACCGAATCATAAGGGAAGTAAGCCGACGCAACGACGAAGGTTTTCCAACTTCCGGTCGTTTCGTAGCTTACAGCTGCAGCAACCAGGTCCTGTCCACAAAATTGTCCAAGCTTGGTTACTGAGAGGAAATTCGGCACAATTGGACAAGCTCTCGGTCTTTCAGATCGCTCGTCACATAGCACCGTTACTCCACGAACACCCCCAAAACCACATATGCGCTTGTTCCGCACGTATGGCTCCTGGATAGATGTTATGTGGGGTTTTGTACGCACCACAGAAAGTCTGCTACTTAAGAGAGCGGTAGCAGCCTTTGAGTGGTGGAGGTTTATCTGCGAAAATATCAAAGATATAGTCGCAGTTTTATTAGCAGAACGGCGCGCACCAGGTGCGCACATGCTTCCGGCGAGGCGAGCGCCCCTACCCGTGGCATTGCTTGCGTCAGCCATTTTCTGTCCACTAGTGCTGGGACCTTTAGGGGTAACAGCACCAGTATCCACCAGATTTTGTGCGCAGATAACGCCACCGGTAAGAGTGTGCCCGGCAGAAGAGCGCGCATCAGATGCGCACACGGTTCCACTAAGAAGAGCAGGCGAAACTTGCTCCATCAGATTGGACCTGTTCGAGCCGACCGAAAAGGAGCCAGCGTTAGGTCTGAGGGATTGATCGGCTCCAGTTGGAATACTTTCTGCCGACCTATGCTTCTTTCCTGTCGCTACTGAAGGATGACTGCTTTTGGCGCTTGCGCCTTCAGCTGACTCTGCAGCCTCTTTGCACTGCGCCATTGCCGCCTTCCTTCTTCTCCTTTTCAGTTGACTCTTAGTCAGGAGCCCATCGGAGTGCGCCGCTTCGGGAGCTCGTTCAGCCTTATTGGTTTCCCGAGTCGAACCGTCATCGACACAACTTCGACCAGCTACCCTTCTATTGAGACAGAGATTAGACGTTCCAGCCGAAGCCTTTCCGCCACTTTCTTTGCCATTCCAGCCCAGTCTACCAATCGAGTCAGAGACAGAGCTGCAGGAGTCTTCTGGAACAAGCGTCGCTACTACTTCTGATTCAACGCCAGAGGCGGGGGGTAAAAGTATGGTGGTTGGGACCTCCAGAATCCTCGTCCCGGCCGTAGTCAAAAAGACCACGGGTGGATTATCGTTTTCACGAGTACCACCTGGAGTAGATACCGTACAAGTTTCTTCCATCATACCTTCAACAGGTTTTGCGTCACAGTCAAGACGTCCTCAGCCTTTAGTTCGATGTCTCACCTGGGGTCCTTTCAGACCCTTAGGGTCATTGACTCTTAAGCCGTTCCGCCACGTCAAGGCAG
This sequence comes from Brachypalpus laphriformis, assembly GCA_945910035.1. Lineage (NCBI taxonomy): Eukaryota > Metazoa > Arthropoda > Insecta > Diptera > Syrphidae > Brachypalpus > Brachypalpus laphriformis. Next base: position 276,078,054 of record OX246754.1, on the reverse strand, counting down.
CTGAAGAATGGGAACGGGCAAGTCCTAAGAATTGCTTAGTAATGTTTAACGGCCAGCAGGTCGTAGCTATGAATAGAACGACAATCGTCGAATAGCACCAAACGCCAACGACAATAAGGATGACTACTACTACGTGCTTTGGCCACTCTAAGAACTCTAAGTCCTTAATCTATACTTAACGCAGTGTAGTCGAAGCGCTAGGTGTTGAAGTTGAAAATGCTATTCGAAAAGAGATTGCTCAAGGAAGTAGGAACAAGTGTTATTAGATTTGAACTGTTGCAAAGCACTTAAAGCACTGCGAATGTAGACTATGTTGAGTGCCTAGATACTAGACTGGAAAAAAATGACGAAAAATTACTGCGGGACGAGGATTCGAATTAAGACGTGAAATATTTAAAATGTCTGACCAAGGCTTCAACAACATGCCAAACAGATCGCAAGAAAAGTATCGAAATTTCTAAATTTGGAAGGCCACCGTTGGAATATAACAATACGAATTGTCTGGAAACTGCTATCCGAGAAAGGGCGTCAGGAAACTAGGACTTACAGTCACGGGCGTACATAAAAGAACGATAAGTATCATGCGAATGTCAGGCTATTGCCCAGAAGCTCACGAAAGACTTGTCCTTAATGTCGCTGGTTCCTGGAGGCGTACGAATCGGTGAAGCGAAGATCCGCTCCGACGGGCCTGAGTGTTTTTTTTTTTTTTTTTTTTTTGCTTCGGAAGGTGGGACCTTTTAAAGACGAAACCTTAACTAAACCCACCTCCCTTCTACACCTGGTCCCGCAGCACTGGCCTTAAGCATTTCATTACGAGGGGGGACATTAGTCTTGGGTATTTGTGTTGGCAGCCTTCTGCTCTGCGTTTCGTTGTCGCTCCTGTCTTCGCTGCTCCTTCATAATGGTTGCCACAGTGTCGGCTAACTGCTTTCCAGGCATCTTCTCTGCTCATCATCTGTCTGGTGATGTTGTCTGGGGTTAAGTCCTTACACAGTTTGTTCGCCAGCAGGTGTCGTTCTTCATGGTATCGTGGACATTGGAAAATTATGTGATCCGCATCCTCGACTGCTTCCGAGCACGTTGGGCAATACGGGTTGTCATCTAGTCCAAACCTGTGGAGATAGGCTCTTAAGCAAGCATGGCCAGTAAGCATGTCATGGGTCAGGTAGAAATTCAACTCCCCATACTTGCTATTGATCCAGGCGTTTATAAGGAGGATCAATCTCTGCGTTCGTCTGCCTTTATCAGTGTGATCCCATCTGTCATTCACCCAGACTTATCCTTAGTGGTGCCTCAGTGACACTTCGACTCGTCGCCGTTGGTGCCGCCGTCCGCCTGGCACGATATTTCAATTGAGTTTCTTCAGCCAGAAAGTCTATTGGTACCATGCCAGCCACTGCACGTGCTGCTGTAGGTGGTTGTTCGAAAGGCGATGCATACTGTCTGTCTCATACTAAACTGTCTCCGTCTTCCTTTTGTATGACTTCGTCTTCATGGCACAAGCCCATATTTGGGAGCCGTAGAGCATTATCGATGCCGCAACTCTTGTTAAGGACAGTCTCCTCTTGTTCTTTGGTCCGCCGACGTTTGTCATGATCCTTGCTAGGAAGTGTCTGGTCCGCTTTATAGGCAGGCCTAAGTGTCAAGTCGAGCTTGAAGGATTGTGCCCGCTACAGAGGGTATGGATGGTACCTATGCACTCCTTCTCCCAGAGGGTGGTGCCTAGTTAAGAGAAAGAGAATGAGAAAACAGAATGGACCAACATGTTTTTCCGGACGTGGAGAAGCCTATTCTATAGCCTCAGGCCAGCGATGGTCAATAGCGGACCTAAACTTTGTCGCCTAATCACCGAGGTGAAGGTGTCGAAAAGTGAGTGGAACCGAAGATCCCAGGAGAGACTGTCAGCTTGGTACCTAACAATAGCTGAACAGACACTGACTACCACCTCTCGTACACTCCTTCTTATCGGAAAAATTCAGCACAAATGAGGTATAAGCCGGTCGAACTTCATTTTTCCTTATCTCTCACACTGCGTACCGTGACCATGAAGTTGTCTGAGTCAAGGGGGAACGACCAGGACGAGGGGGGAGATCCGCTTTTTACGCATCGACGAAGTAAACTACTGGTCGGTCGGCGGTGGTGCCCGTGCCATGCGAGGAATGGGTGTTCTTTCTACTGTGTGGAAGAATAAACAAAAGCGTGATGTAGAATCCCCCTTGTGTATCGACAAGAATCATTCTTCATCAGGATCATTCTTCGGAAGTAATCTGTCCCTTTCTTCGTGATGTACGTGGGTACCCACATATTTTGAAGGGATTCTAAGATAAAAGTTAACTATAGCACAATACTGTTTAGCACCACCACTCCATCTTCTGCCTTCAATTGCTTTCTTCGCTGTGTCAACGACCACTCGGATTGCATCTATCGTTGACCGCGACGTACAGATGTCCTGCCAATCCTCCTGCATTTTCAATAGCTGCTTCCAACCTATTGGTGATGATACGTTTCAGAATTTTTCCAGCTGTATCCAACATACAGAATGGCGATAGATCCCCGGGAGCAGCTCTTCCACTGTTGACAAAGCGGTTGGTCGGTTACATGTATGAGTGCTTTATCGGCTTTGCTCATATCTCGATGATATTGCTTTCAACGTTTTGGTAGAATCAGAAACGATCTTCACACAACCAATCTTTGTTGCATATCTTCTCCAGGATCATCAGCCATTCGATACTGGTTATTGGACATACGTATAGTATAACGACAGTAAAGAAGCATAGCTTCCGCAAAACCTTTAGCTAAAGTATCTAGGATGTAGATCTTAGATCAATACTTCCTTATAGTCCTTGTTTAGATAATTATTTGTTTTCATAACCATTCCACCAACATAATCCCCTTCACCAAAGCAGCGTCTCCAATCTTACCGAAGAAATAAAGCTATTTCTGCATTTTTCCTGCAAATCTATCCGATGATTAATTAGTAGAACCTCCAACCCACTATAAAAACTTAATCACTAGAAGCCAATCTAGAGAATAAAAACAACCTTGCCACCTACCCACCTCGCCCTCGAAACCCAACATCACTTCATTCCTTCTAGCGTTGAGCACAAAAGTTAAGGGGCAACCCGAACGTGTGTAACGGCCACAAATACCTCCGCCACCGATTGGCGGCTCAATGGGGTGGTCTGTAACGGCCGTTCCAGCAAAGCATACACACCATCGACCGATGAGAGCATTGCAATTGGAGACATTCTTTTTGTCCGTTGACCCACATCATCTCTGCTGGCTCCAAAAATATGCTGCACCATCACCATGACAACATTGAGAGTCTCGGTCCTCAATCTGTTGCACGGCCCCCTCTGTAGAACGCAAAACATAGCTGGAGTATCTGATGTATCTTGAGCTCCCCCGAACTGGTTGAGGGGAACCGTGAGTATGTGTGTGAGTGTGTTATCACATAGGGCGCATAAAAGCATACAAAAGCAAAATTAACCGCCGACTGTCGATAAAAACGACCGTTGGCGCATGGGAATGAGATTCCGTGCACCCCCCTCTACCAGAGGCCATAGGTTTCAAGACGACCGTTAAAAATAAGACAACGACAGCACCACCATCACCACCACTACTACTACTACCACCACAGAGGTAATTTTGAGCGCATAGAGCTCAATGAGACCTCTCGGATTTCTGTCGGCTCTCATGTATCTGATATTCGTTCTATGTATCCAGACCATGGGGGTAGATACTCGTACTCGTATAGAAACAAACTAAACTCGTTTCGTATGTTGTAGGCCCCAAAACTTCCTCGTCACACATAAATTACGTGCCAACCAACCCGTGCGGCGCACTTTTCAGCTCCACTGTATGAGTGTAGACTTTCTGCTTAGAACATAATATAGAAGAGAACGAAATCGGAGAGGAGAACACGAGGCAGTGGGAGAGAACACTCTATATTGAGCCCCGGGGAGGCTCAATCCGAAGTGACGGTTACAAGTTGGGCTACTATTTCTATGCCCCTTGTTGTGGGGTTCCTTGATTCTTTTGAATGGAAAATACGTTACGAAATATCTTGAGGTGTGGTGTACTTGCGGATACCACCATCACAGATACTTTTCTCTCTGTTTGTCGTTTGTTTTTTTGTTTAAAAATACATTTGACACTCATACAGCGATGTGCGGCTCTGATAAGATTCTTGTACGTTTTTCTAATAATTTATTGCCGAGATGTTGTGTGATTTGAATTGGATGGTTGAGGGATGTGTGTGCGTTAGATACTTTTACGCGGGCAAAAGCGATTAGATGTGCGAGACTCGTGGAAAGAATTTTTGAATACAAAGTTTTGAGTGACTAATTGATTGGCGGTCTCGCTTCTTCCGTCTGTCAATTTGCTAGATGTGCAATCAATTAATTAAGGACGCTGACTATGTATGTCTGCGACTGTATGAACATATGGACAAATGCGTGAAGTTGTCTTATGAATTATGATGGATCTGGAATGTGTTAGATTAAATGATCGGAATGGGAGACAATTTTTTGCGTCTGTTTGTCAGTTGGTTGGACTTTGTTGGGATATCGTGCAAACACCCATAATCACTTGCTGACCTACTTATTGACGAAAAGCAATTTTTAAATATGTTCAAGTTGCTTGTACATTATTTTATAATGTAAATTGATCTTAGATTACAAATGCGACCGTCTATTGTGACATGACTATCTTACGGTTGCTTCAGCTGAACTTCGTACTGCGTCTATCCGATAGCACTATGATGTCACGCAGAAGACCAGCAATAACATGAAAAAATTGAAACATCACTTAGTGCGTCAACGTTTAAACGACTATTACAGACCATCAGCAGTTCAATGCCGCCATCCATCCAAGACCTGGAGATGGATCAAGAAGCGAAGGGAACTTATAGCATAGTAGCAACTCTTCCATAGGAATGAGTGAGCTTGAGACCCTATATAGAATGGCCCTGATAGAATTGCAATGGACCACTCGATGTGTTAAGCATGATTGTATCAAAACACTATCTACAGAGGTAGAAGAAGGACCGTTCGCAGAACCACCAAAGAGCTGATTGATGGTCACAGGTCTAACCAGAATTCAGTGATAGGCTCAGGCAAATCCATACTATTGTACTTGGTAAGCTTGTATGACGGTAAGCTCATAGAAGAGCATTTCTTTACGTTTTTAAACCGCGTATTCGCGGTTATAAAACCCAAATTTCAGAATACGCACTATAATTTCAAATAAGGATGAGAAATGAGAGCAGCAATCAAAGCACTCAAGAAAAACAGCGGTAGATCTTGATGGGCATTCCTGCGGAGCTTTAAAGTGTTTGCGTCTTGAATACTCACTCGATGCTGGGCAGGAGGATTTTTGCTCTTGATCCTCCTGTGTCGACCGTATTAACATAAAGGACGTTTTTCAAAAGAATTTGACGTCTGGCAAGGATGTATTCTTTCACCGTTTCAGTCGACTCAAACATCATTCCTAAGGCATATGAACTACGTCTTGCTCTGCCATAGGATCAAAGATTCTCCCGAAATATCCTTAGGTTTGTAGAGGAAGGCGTACGTCGTGGAACTGAAGATTTATAGGTAGGAAGGGGTAAAATGCTGAATAGCCATGCAATGCAGTGGAACCCATTAACTTAGGATAACAGAACCAAAATACCCGACTTCAATCTTCCTCGATTAAACGGTCAGATACTCTCCTTATCTTCCAGTGCTAAGTACCTAGGTGTTATTCTAGATCCTAAACTTAACTGGAAACCAAACATAGACGAACGAGTAAAGAAAAAGCATGTATAGCCTTCTATGCCTGCAACAGAACCTTCGGCAAAAGATGGGGCCTGCAACTAAAATTGACCCTGTGGATGTACACAGCCGTAGTACGCCCAATCCTTACCTACGGGTCGATAGTATGGTGGCCGGCCCTTAAAAAAGCCTATAACATAACCCAACTAAATAAGGTGCAAAGAGCAGCATGCATAGGCACCACAGGCGCCCTACGGTCAACTCCGTCAGACGCTCTAACAGTCCTGCTACACCTTTTACCCCTAGATCTGCATATCACAAACATCTCAGCGCACAGCGCAATCAGACTCAGAGAGTCCAAGTGTTGGACTGCGAAACCCTATGGACACAGCAATATCCTAGATTCTCTACCAGAAGAACTCGTATCGACTCCAACAGACTACATTACATCATCCCCACATTGAACTTCACAAAGCGTTTCGATGTTCAATTCCCTATAAGAAAAGATTGGCAAGATGGACAGGCGACCAATGGTTTCGATCTAACAGTCTACACCGATGGGTCAAAAATTGACTGTGGGGTTGGTGCGGGTGTTTTCTCGGAGTCCCTGAACATCGCAAGATCGTATCGACTCCCGGACGTTGCCAGCGTCTTCCAAGCGGAATTACTCGCCATTCGCAAAGCCTGTCGCCAAATCAAGTCACACACAAATACACTACCAAGGCAAAGAATCGCTATTTTAATCGATAGCCAAGCTGCTATCAAAGCCATTGCCTCGAAAACCATTTCCTCGAAATTAGTACTAGAATGCCGACAGGAGCTGGCCTCGCTAGATGGCCAATGCATAGTGACCCTAGTCTGGGTTCCAGGCCACAGCAACGTTGTTGGCAACGAACATGCTGACGAACTGGCCAGGCGAGGCTCAGCCCTTCAATGCTCACTTGCTGAACTTGTTCACACCCCGCTCGCAGCAATTAAGGCAAACATCTCCTCAATCTTTCTTAGAAAAGCTAACCTTAAATGGTCCAGGTTAACGAACTGCGTCATATCCAGAAAGATGTGGTCTAACTACAACAAGACCAAAACAACCGCCTTATTGAACAGAACGCGCAGAGACATTGCCCGTACAATCGGGATAATTACGGGACACTGGCCGGTAGGAGAGCACGCACCCCAACTAGGTATCCCATATAATATACACTGCCGTAGTTGCAACATAGCCACTGAAAAGGAAACAATTATCCACTACATGTGCAATTGTATAGCACTATCTAGGGCTAGACATCAAGCTTTAGGCAACCCTTCTACAATTCACTTGAGGAGATCTCGGATAAGAACATAAATGAGCTAACCCTCTTCTTAAACTCCACAGGCTGGCTCTAGATTGTCCTCACCAACACACATCAACATCCAAGGTCGCATGAGTCGTGGTATCAAAACGGCACAACTGTGCTAATTGGGTCTCTGTTTTACAGAACCGCCACTTCTACCTACCTACCTACCTAGCTGATCGTGAAATTTGTAACGTAAAATAGTTGGGAAGAATTCACGAAAAGTTTGAAAGATATGGATTACGAGTTTATTGCCAGAAACTGCACTCCATGGCACGTAGGCGTAGTAGAAGATCTACCTAAAACCCAGAAAGCGAAACAGGCCGTGGAATCACTTTCACCAGTTCCTTCGATTAAGTCGATGTCGTGCGTATAGACGACTATATCATTGATGTAGAGAGTGTTGTTAAGGATGGAGTAGAGCTGACCCGAACCAAGATTACTGCCTTATTGTTTGCAGATTGTTCTAGCTCAAGGAACTAGGAAATCAACTTTCAAAATCGAGGAATAGGTGGTCCGTATCGATTTTATATTCATGGGTTTTTTTAAGATCTGTCGTTGTGTGAATATTTGCGCAATGGTGGACTTTCCCGGCCTGATACGGCACTGATAAGGTCCTTTCAGGTTGTTGGCGATCGGTTTTAGACGTTCACATAATACGGCAGACAAGTTCTTATATGCGATGTTTAGAAGACTTATACCTCTGTAGTTGGCACAGGTCAGAGGGTCTCCTTTCGTCAGGATCGGGCAAACAATGCTGAGGTGCCATTCGTCGGGCATACTTTCGTCCGACCAGATTTTGCAGATGAGCTGGTGCTCCTTACCAACACATCTCCTCCTGCCTTGAAAAGTTGGGCGGCAAGACAATCGGCTCCAGCAGCTATTATAGACTTAAGTTTAGATATCGCTATCCTCACTTCATTCTGATCGGACTGTCGGGAATCTTGAATACCATCGTCACTGTTGAATGGCTCATTCTGCCTGACAGCGGAATGTTGGTCATCGTTGCCGTTTAGCCGTCTGCAGAAGTGTTCCTTCGATATCCTCAGCACCGACTGCGATTCTACTACAATATTACCATTTTCCCTGCAGGCTTCTGTTCTGGCTTTGAAACCCTGGCATATTCTTCTTACCTCTCAATCTCCTCGATCAAGCGCTCCTCATTCTCCTGTTTCTTCTTTCTAATAAGTCAATGTTCCTCTTCTCTCCTCCGCTCGTAGAGCTCGCGAGCAGTTCTAGTCCTTCTATGCAGCACCGTTTGTACTTTATCACTGAGGAGGGCTCTAGTGGTCCCTTTTCTCATCCATCGATTATAATTTGGCTAGAAGTTAAGAAATGATCTATCAAAATTCAACATGCGCTATGCCAACGAAATATATATTTATTTTTCAGAAAAGACTTACCAGCAACAAGAAACTCATCCAGAATCTTAAAAGGATAGGGAAGGATACCTAAGAGTTCCTACGTCCTTACAGATACAAACATTTTAGATCTCAGTCTTCCTTCATGCTACCTATGTACCTTAAAAAGTTTCGAATGAATGCACAAGATGCGTTTTAGGTTGCAGTGGTTGTAGTGCTCCTTACATCAAATTGCCGTCTACACTAATAAAATAAACTCTGACTTGACTTCCAGTATCAGGCCAATCCATCTGAAAGAATTGGCGCCAAATTATTCCCCAAAGCGATAATAATGGTCAACATTATCCTCACAAGACTAATAAAAATCATGTGATTCACAGAAAGCAAGTCGCCGCTAGTCAATATTTTTTTCAAAACCTCGAATCCACCCTCATAATTTACTGTCCAACATCCTCTGTAAATCAAAGGATCAATCTCCATTCAAATTAAGGCTAAACGCATACAAATTTGATAAGAAAATGTGAACATTTATGACACTCAACACACTAAACGGCATCATTTAGCGTCGTTAACAACCCACACAAACATGCCTTTGAACGATCCTCACACGTTATCACACCGCTCCCACGATCATAAAAATCCTTCGTCCATTTGGGACAACGACTCCAGTGTGATTTCTTTTCTTATCGGTATTTTCAAAACAAATAAAAATGTCCTTGCCCGAACCGGAGCCCGTATACAATAATAAAAATCAGCTGATTGCAAAACGATCGGTGCTGGCCTGCGATCGCCCAGCTGATCGATCAGGTGATACTCGTATCGGTGTATGGAGTGATAGAAAGAAGGAAAAGGAAAACCTGTTGGTTTTTTACTGTTTCTTGTGCCGAAGAAGAAAAGGGAATCCTTTGTAGATCTACCTGCGCGATCCTTTATGTCAGCACGATCAGCTGACAGGAGTTTATGATTCCTTGTCCTTTCAAGGAAGAGAGAACTATCATTATCACCTTAGTGTGTTGTGATGTGTGGCATTTTAGTTTCTCACGGCAAGGAACCCCCCTCTTGTCAAGGAAACTAGTATAGTTACAGTTGACAGGATTGCATGTCATCTTGGAAGAAATCTTCTCATCATCTTCGGTCATTGATTTTTCCTCTTGAATTCACTCCCGGTTGGGTTTTCATCGAGGAAGAAAGGTGTTAGACTCTGTCGCTGCGAACCGAGGTTACCTCGACGCGGAAGTACATTTTTTGGGGTCGCACTTCCTTGTTTATTTCCTTGACCGTTCTCATGACCTTTTTTCTTTTTTGGTCCACAGTCAGCTTCCTTATTTGTGATAAGCGGGAACTGTGAACATGGGAACAGGCAGTGGTTTAAGGGTGACAGATCCTTGGGTGATGATCAGCTGTGTGAACTATGCAAATATCGAGGAAAATGTGGCGAGGAAGGATGAAGTTTTTAAAGGAAAACTAGAAAATCCGGAAGGAAATTCTAAAAATGAAATGAGAGGGGGCATTGTATACTTCCAGTTCCGGAGAATAAGAATAAATATAAATGCAAACGGTTCTTTTCCGGAGATCTGAAAGGCATTCAGCCATTATCTGAGCTGGAAAGGCTGGCGAGACGCACTCTATTTTCCCTGCTAACAGTGGATGTAGAAACATAGTACCTGTATACATACGTATGCTCAAACACTGAAACGTATTAGGTGCTGCTGTTTTGCAATTTTTGCTCATCCGACAGATAGGTTTTATATAGATCGAACCTCTGTATTGCGATGTAAACTGAATTATTGGCGATTGAAGGCTTCTTCCGATTTACAGACATGATTGGTACTGCAAAGTCAGCTGGTTAAACATTTTGAGCAAAATAAAACACAGTCAGTTTAGGGTCTTCCTTTGATAGTTATTATAGTATCTCAGTTTTGAAGAGTGCAAGCTCCAAACGACGTTTCGCTACCCAACAAGTCTACCAAAGATCCAGAATTTACCTGTAATGGTATCGCCATCAGCGGGGTAGAGCCAGACTTAGACTAGAAGTCATGAGTTTCCTGCATGTGAACGAGCGCCGTATGACTATCTGTATCAAGGCTAAATTCGCCAACATTAGCCTAATATGGGCTTACCCCCCTCACGATAAGATGGACGACGCGACGACGGATGACTTCTACAAGGTCTTGGACAAGAGGACAATACCCTAGCCACGACATTAAAATTGTCCTGGGTAATTTAAATGCAAAGCTTGGAAAAGAGGACGTCTTTAGTAGCGTGGTCGGAAAGCAAATCTTGCACGATACCACATCCGACAACGGATTCAGGGTAGTCGACGCGGTTCCCACGTCTTGATATTGACAATGGGACATGGCTCTCTTTTGATAGAAAAACCGTCAACCAAATCGATCACATTGCGATCGACGCAAGGCAGTCTTCCAGTAGTTTGGGTGTCTGGGCTTTCCGAGAAGCCAACGTGAACTCGGATCACTATATAGTTGTAGCCGAGGTACGGATGCGGATATCCAGAATGGAGTGAAATCAGCGAAATACTGTGAGGAAGTTTGACGCCGGACGGCTGCAATCGCAAGGGACTGCCAGATCCTTTGCTGATCGAGTCTCTTTTAATCTCAATCAAAGTCCTATGCCGCCAGCAGCAAATGCGGAAGACCATAGCTGCCATTCAACAGTGACGATGATAGTCAAAATTCCCGACAGCCCGATCAAAATGAAGTGAGGATAGCGACATCTAAACTTAAGACCAAGAAAGCTGCTGGAGCCGATGGCCTTGCCGCCTAAATTTTCAAGGCAGAAGAAGATGAGCTGGTAAGGAGCATGCACTATCTCATCTACAAAATCTGGTCGGACGAAAGTATGTCCTATGAATGAAACTTCAGCTATTTTGCCTGATCCTGAAGAAAGCAGACCCTTTGAACTGCGCCAAGTACAGACGCAGCGAATGGTGAGTGCAGGCATTTGCCGACTATCAAGAAGCCCGTGGGCCAGCCCTATCCACATCGTCACGAAAAAGAATGGTCAAATACGTCCATGCGGAGACTACCGACGCCTCAATGCCGTCACCCTTCCCGATCGCTATCTACTGCCGCGCCTCACGGATTTCCAGCTGATGTTGCCGGGTAAGTCAATTTTTAGTCGCCTTGACCTGGCTCGCGCGTATCACCAAATTCCGATGGCGCTGGAAGACGTACCTAAAACTGCGATCATCACGCCGTTCGGGTTATACGAATTTACACGTATGATCTTCGGGCTACGGAACGCGGCCTAAACACAGCAACGATTCGTCGATTCTATATTTGCTGATCTCGACTATGTTTTCACCTATATAGACGACATGCTGATAGATTCGAGCTCACAGGCAGAACATTTAAAGCATTTGGAGGAAGTGTTCAAACGCCTCGAACACAATGGCATCACTCTTAACCAGGAGAAGTGTGAGTTCGACAAGCAGGCACTCATCTTCTTAGGATATCATGTTGATAGAACGGGTATTCGACCACCACAGGACACCATCAAAACAATGTCAGAGTTTCCCAAGCAGCGCTTTTGTAGGGGAGAGTTCCTTATCGGACTCGCCCGCTACATGGCTCCCCCCTTGTGGAAGCAAAGCGCAATGGTTGTTTGATTACCCTGCCAAACTTTGTTGTGAGAGTTGTGCTTTTAGTAGGCGATAGTCTGGGAGAAGTTATTGGTCCTGGTACTGGAGTCGGCTTGTCCTCCCATACTGAGCCGGCTATTCTGTAAGCCGGTTTGAGCCGCTGGATGGATACAAATACTTCCTTGTTTGACATGGCGACTTTAAAGCAATGTGGTTGACGCCGTGGCGTAAATGGTTAGTGTGTCGGATCACTACGCATGAGGTTCCAAGTTCGAATCCCAGAAAACACCGAAAAGTTTTTTCACGGTCCCACCTCTCGCGAGCGTCTGACAAACATCCGAGAGTATTGTTGTCACGAAAAAGCTTCTCAAATCGCCGTTCGGAGTCGGCATTAAACTGTAGGTAGCTTCTATTCGTGTGAAAAATATAATGCACACAACATGAGTGGTTGCGAGAAGCTAGGCCCTGGCACTTTAAAGAGCTGTTGCGCCAAATATTTGTTTTTTTTTTTTTTTGACGCTCGAGCACTGTGTATGGCCCAGAGTAGGCCGGTTGTAGCGGACGCTGGACGTGATCGTTCCGAACGTAAACGTGTGTCTCTGGGGATAAATATCGGTCTGGAATTACGGCTGGGGAATGTTGGCGCTGTTCGCTGCAGTGCCTCCCTCAACTCTTGCACGAAGTTTACCGGTTTGTTTGCAGTGGTGGATGTCTCGAAGAAATCTCCCGGAAGGTGTATCTCGGTACCGAAGACCAACTGTGCGGGTGCGGTGCCAGATTCGTTGACCATTGAGCGCAACCCCGTCAGACTGTGGGTGATAAGCCGTAGTATGGATGCGTTTGCAGCCGAGGATTTGGAAAAAGCGTTGAAAGAGGGCGGACTCAAATTGCGGGCCTTGATCTGTGGTTAGGCGCAGAGGACAACCGAAACGAGCTACCCAGTTGAAGAGGAATGCGTCGACGAACGCACCACGCACCACCACCGTGGAACGCGACCCAGCTGTCATCCGTCAGACGACATCTTGGATTCAACTTCTCGTTTCCTAACCTGTCTTTCTTCTCTCATCGGCGTTTTACAGCAGCAGACCAGTAGCAGCAGGTCGCATATTTTATATTTTAAATTGAGTAGTTTTAGAGTAATGTAATTTTGTATAAGAATAATAAAGTCTAAGTTTAAGTTGAAGCGTAGAGCGTAAACCTTTACTCACTTCACAGTAGCTTAATATCACAGAAATGAACTAATTATTTATTTTTCTTCAGAAGTCTCAATTCAAAACTCTTTCTCTGTATTGTAAAGCAATTTTGCAGTACCTGGTTAGTGTTTTGACGTTATTTTCATCAAGGATTTGCAAGACTTGGTTCTCCGATAAGTCATCGTTTCCAATAACAGACTTCCTTGTTTCTCGCAAAATTGGGCACTTGCCAACAAAATGAAAAGTATCCTCCCTCTTAGATAAATTGCACATGCCGCAGACTATCGGTTGTTCATCCCTATGGGGTACATAATTCAGTTTCAGGAGTTCTCCACGCAGTTTTAGGACCGTTGTTATTTCTTCTATGCTGTACTCATCCCGGAACTAATTATTGTGCTCCAAATTGTGGCATAACCGGCTGTAGACTGCTCTATGAAGTGACCCTGATGCCTCTCTAGAAATCTTTCTCTGATTTGCTTATCCACACGCGTGATCAATTGGTAAAGTTTAGGCTTCCAACTCCTCGCATCCTCCACACTGAGCTCCATTCCACATCCACTAACTAGTTCTAGCCACTCTTTGTACCATCCAGTTTTATTTCTTATAGATTGTAGAGCTGCTTTCTTCGGAAGTCTATAGTCTGGCATGTTTAGTACTCTAAGCACGTAATCCACTTGTAGCTTTAGGGTTTTTACAAAGAGTGGTGATAGGCCTGTCTCCAACATGAGCATGTAATTTGGCGTGTTCGGTGGCAGATGAAATGATCTCTTTATGTAGAACCTAAGGAGTTTCTCAACCGTTTCAAATTGTTTTCCTCCCCATACTTGAGCAGCGTAGAAGAGAATGGATCGTGAAACTGATTCAAAAACTTTATATTTGCTGCTATGAGCTATATATTTGTTGCTGAAACATTTTCTCCAAGCAATGTTGAAGGCTAATCGTATTTTCGACTTCGACAATTTCCTTCGACTTTAAGGTGCATTTCCATATTGAGATTTCTCGTAAAATACACTCCGAGGTACTTATACTCCTTCACCACTTGCATGGTTTCCCCATTAAAGTGCCATTTTTCATTTGCACAGTTTCTGCCTCCACCTCTTCTAAAAATCATTATTTGAGACTTACTCAAATTTACCGTCAGATTTCACATTTTGCAGTATTCGGAGAGTCGGTTTATTGTAAGCTGTAGAGATTCGGGTGAGTACGACAAAAGCACTACGTCGTCTGCAAAAAGAATGGCTTTAATCAACACACCTCTGCACTCAACCCCTCCAGGTAAAAAAATCCACTATATCTTCAATGAAGAGTGCAAATAAACTTGGACTGAGAGCACAACCTTGCCTTACCCCTGATCCCTAACGAAACCATTCTAATAAGCCCTCACCATTCCATACAGCTGCCTTGGTATCCTCGTACAGATTTTTAATCACTCGTCCGAACTTTAGTGACATACCCATGCCAAAGAGTTTGTAGAATAAAGCATTTCGGTCCACTGAGTCAAAAGGTGCCTTGAAGCCCACGAAGAATACATATAGCTTCTTATTCCTCAAGAGAAAGGAGTCCACCATAATATTTAAAACAAACACGTGATCAACAGTGGAATATACTGGTCGCAAACTCGCTTGATATTCCTTGAGCAGATTATTGGTATCGGAGGATGAGGAATTAGTAGTAGTAGTAGTAGTAGTAGTTTTTATTTCAGTATAAAAAAAATACAACATTTTTAATTTAATCTAAAATGCTTGGATTAAGTCCGTCGGCCAGATTGAAAACTTACATACATAGGGTTTTCCTGGTAGAAAATAGTAACTTAATACATTATTCGGTTTGATTTTGCAATAAAGTATTTTTTAAAAACGTTCGCTTAAAATTTGTTCTCTGTATTTCAATGCGGTTTTACAAAATTGAGGTGGGCAAAATCGCATCATCACCTCCACGCGGTGCCCGCTGGATAGCTATCTGATAGTGAACTAACGATGAGCGTATGCTGAGTCTGACGATATATGTGCAGCTGAACACTCAGACCTGCATAAGCACATCTGGGTGAACTTCAGCGCGCATATGTCTAACCGGACGAGGCATCTCTTGTTGACCTGATCGGCTGAAATATGCGTCTCAGAAGTCTAGCAAGAGGTCCTCAGAAGGAGGACGTGCGGCGGATGAATTCTCTCGATGGAATCAACGGTGACGTCTACAGGCCAGCGGATACCTTACTGGAGCTACTTCAACATATTTGGAGCTGAGGTCTGTAAGGATTTTCAATACTACGTCAGGGTATTGAAAAAGAGATGGTGGCGGATGAACCCTTAATGGGCCAACGGCAGCGCTCATATCCCCGAAGTGGGTTACTGACATCGGTGTATCCGGCCTCTTGTCCTAGGGGTACAAAAAAAAAGGATCTGGCCCTCCAGGTTGGGGGTTGTGCCGTCGGGTTAACTTCCCTACCACGTAAAAAACCTTTGGTTACGAAGCAACCAACAGCCTCGGATACGGATGATCTTACTGTTGACGACCCATGCAAACGTAAAAAGGACAACGATCTTCGTGTCTGCACATGGAATGTTAGGTCCCTCTACAAACCACGTGCAGCCGAACAACTTGCGGAGGCCCTAGAGTGTCTCAAAGCAGACATTACCGCCATCCAAGAAGTGCGATGGGATGGGCCGGGCAAAAGGAGTATGAAAAACTGCGACATCTACTACGGCGATTGCTACAGACAAAAAAGACAGCGTCTATTCGGGTGCGGATTTGTCATTGGAGACAGACTTAGGCAAGAAGTCTTGAGTTTCCGGCATGTGAACGAGCGCCTCATGACTATCCGTATCAAGGCTAAATTTGCCAACATTAGCCTAATATGCGTTCACACCCCTCACGAGGAGAAGGACGACGCGACAAAGGATGACTTCTACCAGGTCTTGGACAAGACGTATGAGCAATGCCCTACCCACGACGTTAAAATTATCCTAGGCGACTTTAACGCAAAGCTAGGAAGAGAGGAAGTCTTTAGTAGCGTGGTCGGAAAGCACAGCCTGCACGACAACACTTCCGGCAACGGACTCAGGCTAATCGACTTTGCGGCGGGGCGAAACTTTGTTGTAGCTAGTACGCGGTTCCCACGTCTCGATATTCACAAGGAACATGGCTCTCCTTTGATCGAAAAACCGTCAACCAAATCGATCACATTGCGATCGACGCAAGGCACTCTTCCAGTATTCTGGGTGTCCGGACTTTCCGAGGAGCCAACGTGGACTCGGATCACTACCTAGTTGTAGCCAAGGTACGGATGCGGATATCCACAACGGAGCGAAATCAACGAAATGCTGTGAGGAAATTTGACGTCGAAAAGCTACAATCGCAAGAGACCGCCAGAACCTTTGCCGATCGTGTTTCTTCTAATCTCAATCTTAGTCCTATGCCGCCACCAGCAAATGCGGAAGACCAGTGGCAGCGTTGCCAAAAAGCCATCAGAGATGCCGCCTCTGATGTACTGGGTTTCTCTCGCCCACCACAACGAAACCCCTGGTTTGATGAGGAATGCCGGCAAGCACATGCAGCTAAACAAGAGGCGTACAAAGCGGCGCTGCATTGAAGGACTAGAGCTGCTTACGAGCTCTACGTGCGCAGGAGAAAAGAGGAACATCGACTTCTCAGGAAGAAGAAAAAAGAGCATGAGAAGCGCTCGATCGAGGAGATTGAGAGACTTTATTGCAGGAATAATGTTCGAAAATTTTACCAAAGGGTAAAAAGAACATGCCACTGTTTCAAAGCCAGAACAGAAGCCTGCAGGGACGAAAATGGCAACTTAGTAGTAGAATCGCAGTCGGTGCTGAGGATATGGAAGGAACACTTCTGCAGACTGTTAAACGGCGATGATGATCAATATTCCGCTGTCAGGCAGAATGAGCCATTCAACAGTGACGATGGCAGTCAAAATTCCCGTCAACCCGATCGTAATGAAGTGAGGATAGCGATATCTAAACTCAAATCCAACAAAGCTGCTGGAGCCGACGGCTTTGCCGCTGAACTTTTCAAGGCAGGAGGAGATGAGTTGGTAAGGAGCATGCACCAGCTCATCTGTAAAATCTGGTCGGACGAAAGTATGCCCGATGAATGGAACCTCAGCATCGTTTGCCCGATCCTGAAGAAAGGAGACCCTCTGAACTGCGCCAACTACAGAGGTATAAGTCTCCTAAATATCGCATATAAGATCCTGTCTGCCGTACTATGTGAACGCCTAAAATCGATCGTCAACAACCTGATAGGTCCTTATCAGTGCGGTTTCAGGCCTGGAAAGTCCACCATTGACCAAATATTCACACTACGGCAGATCTTGGAAAAAACCCATGAATATAAAATCGATACGCACCACCTTTTCATCGATTTCAAAATTGCCTATGATAGCGTGTATAGAGACGAGTTATACAGAGCCATGTCTAGTCTTGGCATCCCTGCCAAACTCGTCCGTTTGTGCAGAATGATGGAGAACTCTTGCTGCTTCATCAAAGTCGGTAAGAACATCACCGAACCGTTCGATGTCAGGAAAGGTCCTAGACAAGGCGACGCGCTATCATGCGATCTCTTTAACATAGTACTTGAGAGAATTGTACGAAACTCACAAGCCAACCCCGGAGGTACGATCTTCTTCAAGTCTGTACAACTACTCGCTTATGCCGATGACATTGACATAATCGGAAGAACACAGCGGGCCGTTAATGGGGCATTTACGAGTATTGAGATCGAGGCAGCAAAGATGGGTCTAGCGGTCAATGAAAGCAAAACAAAATATATGCTGTCTACAAAAAAGGACACCCAACATCGGCGTCTTGAGCAGAACGCCACAATAGACAGATACAATTTTGAGGTAGTAAAGGATTTTGTCTACCTAGGCTCTATGGTCAGATCCGCAAATGACATGAGTGGAGAGATCACACGGAGAATTACTCTTGCCAATCGTTGTTTCTATGGGCTAAAACGGGCTAATGGGCTAAAACGGCAATTGAGTAGCAAAGCCCTATCTCGAACTACTAAGGTAACTCTTTATAAGACATTAATCATCCCAGTCCTGCTGTATGGCGCAGAGGCATGGGCTTTGAAAAAACCGGATGAGGATGCCCTTGGTTATTTCGAGAGAAAAGTTCTTCGAGCGATCTTTGGTCCCGTCTGCATAGACGGTGAGTGGAGGAGAAGGTACAATGCTGAACTATACGGCCTGTACAAGGACATCGACTTAGCCAGAAGAGTTCACATACAGCAACTAAGATGGCTGGGTCATTTAGAGCGGATGGAGCCCAACCTTCCCGCTAAGAAAGTCTTCGAATCCAACCCGGACGGACGGCGCAGTAGAGGACGACCTCGCGGTAGGTGGCGCAAACAAGTGGAGGGGGACCTCAACCAACTTGGCGTGCGCAACTGGAGGCAGCTGGCTCGTAACCGTGCTGGCTGGAGAGGTTTGTTGGTTGAGGCCCAGGTCCACCCCGGACTGTAGCGCCATCTAAGTAAGTAAGTAAGTTTACAAAATTGATGTAAACTATTCCAGTTCGATACGTTTAGAAGTTCTACGATTTCGTTCTCAGTGAGTATGTTTTTATTGAAGAAAGCTCTTCTATGCTCCTTAAAAACTGGACATATTCCCATGAAGTGCATTATATCCTCTCTCTGGGAAAGATTGCAGACAGAGCACAGTACTGGTAGATCATCCCTATGGGGGATATAGTTTAGCTGTAATAGCCCCCCTCTTGCTTTAAATATCGTCGCTATTTGTTCTGTATTATAATCGCTTCTGAAATAGTTTCGTTGCTGCAAGTTATAATTCAGTTGACTGTATGTTTGTCTGTGGGTTGATGCTCTCGCGTTTTCAATGTAGTCCTCTCGGATGCGTTCGTCCAATTTTTTGCAATAGACGGTACAGTTGTGGTTTCCAACTTTGCAGGTTATTCGCTGAGATATCGACTGTTATACGCGCTTGTTCTGCTAACTCACCCCATTTTCAAACCATAGGATCTTTCTCAGTAGAGCATGTATAGCTATGCGTTTTGGAATTCGAGTATCTTCCATTGCCATTACCTTCAGTATATAGTCTACATGCAGCTTCAACGTGGTGATAAATAATGGTGGCAGTCCTGTCTCTAATTGGCATATGTAGTTTGGAGTCCCCCGTGCAGGGACGGGTTAAGAATATCACTGCAGCACCCCCCACCAACAACCAGCGCTTGTCGTAAAAGGCGACTAAGGGGGACAAATCAGATCTAGGCAATATAACACCCAAGTGAGCCTAGCGACACATATACTACCTTAAAAACCCTCCCACAAGTGTGCATGTGAGTCCGTGGGTTGACACGACTGGAGATCACCGGTGTCATAAAAGAAAGATCAAACAATAATAAAACAGGAGCATGCACGTGTCAAACAACAAACACCATCGCAATATGGTGCAAAAAATTGTATTGCAAAACTGTATCATTATGGAAATACTTGCAAAAAGGAAAGGCACTACCCCGCCAGGCACTACCACTGCTGTGCATGGTACTGATCCTGGACAGAGCAGAAATGTTCGGGTCAGAGCTATACGGATTCCGGGGGCTAGCAAAATAATGAAACAGTTTGGACGCAATTTGAGGGTCGCGAGTTGGAACGTTGGAAGCATGACCGGTCGAAGTTACGAGCTGGAAGAGATGATGAATAGAAGGCGGGTGGATATCTTGTGTGTCCAAGAGACGAAATGGAAAAACACCGGAAATCGGGCGCGTTTCTTGGACGTTAGGACAAAAGATTACAAGATGTTCTACTACGGAACGGAAAAGGCTAAGAACGTAATCGGTATCATCCTTGCGGCAGAGCTACTTGGAAACGTCTTGAGCATTTCGAAGTCCAACGACCGTTTGATGTCTCTCAAACTAGTAATACAAGGAGAGGTGTGGAATATTGTCAGTGCATATGCTCCCCACGATGGGTACAATCAGAGAGATAAAGATGCATTTTGGCTAGATTTCCACAATCTCCTTAAGAACATCCCAAAGGAAGAGTTTCTGTTTGTTGGAGGAGAATTGAATGGACATGTCGGGAAATCAAACGAAGACTATGAAGACTGCCATGGAGGACTAGGATATGGCACCAGGAACCTTCCTGGTGAAGACATCCTAAGCATGTGCAAATCACACGGTCTTATCGCGTTAAATACCATGTTCATCAAACAAAGCCGACACCTGATCACTTACAGCAGTGGTGGAGATGAAACTCAGATTGACTACCATTTGGTAGGCAGTTTCATGAAGCCTCGGGTAAAAGATTGCAAAGTGATCCTGGGAGAGGCAATCGCTCGGCAACACCGTCTCCTACTAACAGAACTTTTTATGAAAACACCAAAGAAAAGCAAACAAACAAGGGTCTCTGAGAAAATCAAGTGGTACAATCTGGACAAAGCAAAAGGCGAAGCTTTTGTTTTCGTAATGCAAAATTACCTCTCTCACGCCATCAACGGAGCTGAGGATGAAGAGTGCAGAGCACAAAATATGTGGGATTCCCTACAGCGAACTTGCTTAAAGAAGGCCAAATCACTGCTAGGAGCTTCAAAAGGCCACCATCAACACGCCAAAGAAACATGGTGGTGGAGTGATGAAGCTAAGAAAGTGATAAATGAGAAGAAAGCGGCTTTCAAAGCTTGGTCAAAGTGCCCCTCTAATAATAGTGACGAAAAAGCTCGCCTCGAAATGGAATACAGATGCTGCAAGAAAAAAGTGAAGAAGAAGTGCGCCCAGCTTCAAGCAGAGAGTACGGAGGGCCTGTATCGGGAGCTGGAGAAAATATTTTCCCCGGTTGCTGATGCAAACCAGGCTATCCAGGAGCTGCGAAGACACAATATGAACAAGAGCGCCACTATCTTCAAAATAGCCGCTCAAAGAAGGAAGAATGCTCAGGAGATTCGTTCGCCAAAGTTCATTAGCAATACTCATGGCCAGCTTCTTGTGGATGACGACAAAATTCTGCAGAGGTGGCGGCAGTATTGTGAAGAGCTTTTGAATGAACAGTTTCCTCGGCTATACTTTCCAAGAGCCACCCCTAACTGTGAAGAAATAGCCGACATTACAGTCGAAGAAGTTAGTGAGGCGGTCAAATACTCCAAAAAACGAAAAGCGGTTGGGCCAGACGAGATACCCTCTGAGTTCTGGAAAAAGATGGGAGACATCGGGTTCAGATGGCTCAGAATTCGTATCTCCAAATTCGTGAGAGGTGATCCAATGCCGAATCAATGGAGGGAAAGTTACCTCCTCCCTGTATACAAAGGGAAGGGTGATACGCGAAACTGTGATAACTACCGTTCGATCAAGCTGATGTCACACACCATGAAGATCGTTGAGCGGGTATTAGGTGGCCGACTGCGAAAAATAATACGGCTATCTGATGATCAGTGCGGGTTTGTCTCGGGTAAATCAACCACAGATGCAATCCAAAGTATAAGGATCATAATGGAAAAACATCGTGATTCCTTAAAGGATTTGCATATTGTATTGGTTGACTTTGAAAAGGCATTCGACAGACAACCACGAGATCTGATATGGGTGGCGCTAAGACATCGAGGGGTTCCAGAAACCTATGTACAGATGATCATGGATATGTACGAAGGAGCAAAGACAAGAGTAAGATGCCCCGCTGGAGTAACCGAAGAGTTCCCAATCAAAGTCGGGGTGCACCAGGGAAGCGTTTTAAGTCCTTTGCTCTTTATTACAGTCATTGATTATCTGCTTGAAGGTAAAGTGATGGACCCCAAGGTACATCAGCTATTCTTTGCTGACGATGGAGCCATCATAAGTGAGGATCCTACATCCCTGCAACGAGCACTTGATGTGTAGGTGGATGCTCTAGAGGGAAATGTGTATCGCATTAGTTCAAAAAAGACAGAGTACTTGTGCTGCCCGTTCTCTGATCCACTCAGGCCTATTCCAGACATTTATTTGAATGGAACAGTGCTTCCCAAGTGCGAAAAGTTCAAATATCTGGGATCTATGATCAATAGCAAAGCAACTTGTGATGACGACATCAATCATCGTGTAAGCGTAGGGTGGATGAAGTGGCGAGAAAATTCCGCTATATTCTGCGACAGTAAAATGCCCCCTAAGTTAAAAGGAAGGCTCTACACCGCAGTTGTACGTCCAGCGCTCACATACGGTTCACAATGTTGGACGATGTACAAAAAGTATGAGAGTAAATTATCGGCAGCTGAGATGAAGATGCTTCGTATGACAGCAGGACTGACCAAGCTTGATCGAATAAGAAGTTCGAAGATCCGTGGAAGCTTTCACATCAAGGAAACCATCGTACACAAATAAGAGCGCGACCGGCTCAGCTGGTATTGCCACGTTCAAAGAAGAGATCATTTGAACCCTGTTAAAAAGGCAATATCTATGCACGTTCCAAAGACATCGCGATGTAGGAAAGGCAGGCCTATAAACGCCTGGATCAGACAAATGCGACGACATCGGCATTTCATTGGCCTCAGTAACCGAGTGATCCAAAATCGGCAGGCCTGCCGATATTTTCTGAGTTCAAATAGGCGAACCCCACAGGCGGATCAGTAGAAATGCGGTGAAGTGGGAGGGCTGTGATCCCTTGTTTTCGGATCATAGCCTCGCTGATAAAAGGAAGAAGAAGAAGAAGAAGTAGTTTGAAGTGTTATGTGGTAGCCGGAATAGTCTTTTTAGATAGAACCGTAACAGCTTTTCCACTGTATCGCACCTTCTTCACCCCCACACCTGTGCCGCGTAGCACATGATATTTTGCACCGTTGCCAGAAATAGTTTATATTTGACATTTGCTGCTATATACGGCGCAACAAAAATATTTTTCCACGCCATATTAATTGCCTTTTTCGACGCAACTAACTTTTCTTCCAGATGTTTTTCAATATTTAGGTTAATTGTAATGCGGTAGCCCAAATACTTGTATTCCTTAACAATCTCGATACCTTCTCCCCTGTACGACCATCCTTCCACCACCTGCTCTGAATATCATTATTTTTGATTTTTCGGTGTTTACTGTCAAGTTCCAGATAGTGCAATAGTCGCTTAATCTATTTATCATGAGCTGCAGCGTTTGTGGCGATTCTTACATTGACCTCTATTCCAGCAACTGTTATTCCACCCCCAATGAATTCGGTAATGTCATCTAAGAATAGTATGGAGTATGCTTGTAAATAGTTTCATGGAGGTGTTTAAAAACGAAATACCGCGGTAGTTCCCTGGGTCACTCATACTTCCTTTTTTGTGAATTGGAAAAATAATTGCCTGCCTGAAGATATTCGGTACCTTTCCAGTTTCGTATATGCGGTTAAATTCGTCCGTCAAAAGCGTTACAAACTCCGAGGTGCAGTTTTTATAAAACTCGAAAGGTATCCTGTCCGTTCCTGCTGCTTTATTATTTTTCGAGTGTTTTATGGCCTTCTCCAGTTCAAAGATGGATATTGGTCGATCGAGCGCGACATTCGTAGCATGTGGTCTGGCATTTTGCTTGGATCCTGATACTACCTGTAGATTGAGCAAGCTATTGAAGTGCTCTTGCAAAACGGCTATTGAGATAGTTGTACTGATCCGATGCTCCCCTACTTTGAGTTTGTGGATTCCTTTCCAGAAGTCGGCTGGTGTTCTGCTGTTAGCTATTTTGATTGCATCTCTTTCAGCTTTTCTTCTTCGTTTCGCACAGTGTTTTATAAAGCCAGTTGTTTCTTAAGTACAATTCCTTGGAAACCGTATCATTTTCCTTTCTGTACCTGTTTAGGAATGCAAAAGATCTATTACGTGCTTCTGCGCAGACTCTGGCAAACCATTTGTTCTGCCCTATTCCCTTTTTACTCGCAGATCTCCTCGCTTTATTATTTGCTCTAGTTTTTCCAGGTCAGGCTCATTCGGCTGAATGCTGGTAGTACTCACATGATGGTCCATATTTTCCCTGAATCTGTTTCTATCTGCATATCGCCAAATTAGCTTTGGTAATAGCTTTAAATATTCCACTTCTGCTGTTATGGGGCTGGATAATTGCAAGGTGATGACTTTCGGGAGGTGATCTGAGAAGCATTTGGTTCCACTTTAAAATTGGTGATGTTTTCTCGCCAGTCTTCTGATGCTAAACAATAATCTATTACTGATAATCCTTGAACTCCTACAAAGGTGAGAGGTTATTGGTATCTATACATGCCGTTAGTCGACTTTGCAATATCGATGTAAAAATTTTATATGACGCGAAATGCCTGTAGTTCTCTGGGTCCGTCGTACAACCTTTTTCCATGAATATAAAATCGATACGCCCCACATATTCATCGATTTGAAAAATGCCTATGATAGCGTGTATAGAGACGAGTTATACAGTGCCATATCTAGTCTTGGCATCCTTGCCAAGCTCGTACAGGATGACGATAGAGAGCTCTCGCTGCTGCATCAAAGTTGAAAAGAACATCACCGAACCGTTCGATGTCAGGAAAGGTCTTAGACAAGGTGACGCGCTATCATGCGATCTCTTTAGCATAATGCTTGAAAGAATTGTACGGAACTTACAAGCCAACACCGGAGGTACAATCTTTTACAAGTCTGTACAACTACTCGCTAACGCCGATGACATTGACATTATCGGAAGAACTCAGCGGGCCGTCAATGGGGCGTTTACGAGTATTGAAACCGAGGCAGCAAAGATGGTAGCAGTCAATGAAAGCAAAGCAAAATATATGCTGTCTACAAAAAAGGGCACCCAACATCAGCCTCTTGAACGCACAATAGGCAGATATAATTTTGAGGTAGGTAGTGAAGGACTTGTCTACCTAGTCTTTATGGTGAGCTCCGCAAATCAATGGGGAGATCAAACTCTTGAAAATCTTTGTTTTATGGGCTAGGAAGACAATTGAGTAACAAAGCCCTATCTCGAACTACAAATGTAACTCTGTATAAGACACTAATCATTCCAGTCCTGCTATATGGCGCAGAGGCATGAATTTTGTCAAAATCGGATCAGGATGCCTTTGGTTACTTTGAGAAAATAGTTCTTCGAGTGATCTTTGATAGATAGACGGTGAGTGGAAGAGAAGGTACAATGTCGAACTATATGGCCTATACAATGACATCGACATAGCCAGAAGAATTCACATACAGCGACTAATATGGCTGCGTCATGTAGAGTGGATGAAGCCCAACGTTGCTCCAGCCAAGAAAGTCTTTGAATCCACAAGGGATGGACGGCGCAGTAGAGAACGACCTCGCCGTAGGTGGCGCAAACAAGTGGAGGGGGACCTCAACCAACTTGGCGTGCGCAACTGGAGGCAGTTGGTTCGTTACCGGTCTGGATGGGGAGGTTTGTTGGTCGAGGCCCGTGTCCAACCCGGACTATAGCGCCACCTTTGTTTTTTTTTTATCGAATTACACCCGCCAGTTGTTTGGCGTTACCTATCCCTGTAAAAACTGTGAGTTAGGCTCGGCTGGATCACAGTCCATGTTCTGTGCCCTTACGAAAGTGTAACGGAGGTGAAAAATCTCGAAAGAAACTTGGTAGTTCTCGGTTACCAAGTAGTGTGGGACTCTAACGCCACTAAAAAACACCTCCTTAATCAGGACCAATCTATGTAAGATCGACAAATTATTTTTCTTTCTTATATTTAAAATCACGTTGAGGAAAGTTTAACATTTTAAGTACTTTCCATAGCTTTTAGACCATTAGCTCGTGAGGCTTGGTTCTTCTCAATCTCCGAAAATAGTCTCGTACATTTAAAACGGTTTCTACCTCAGATTTTCAGTAGCTGTACTTGACGAGAATGATTTGAAAACGTTCGATAGATGTCCTGCGAACAGATCAGCTTTTTGTTTCGGATTTCCGATCCATTTACCGTCTGGTGCTTTCAAGGGCGGGTTTTGAAACTGAGGTCTTCTTAGACGCTTAGCTGCTTTCCACAAGTAGTAGTCGGTGGACGTATCCGTCGTTAAGCTTTGTAGAAATCTACCAAATGACTCATTTTTGAATTCATAGATTCGTTTTTTAAGATCATTGTTAGGACGGTTGAACACAGGCTTATCGCCTGGGAACCTCGTGGTTTGCCATTTTCTACGAGCCCTTCTTTTTTCTAATATCAGCTCCCTTATCACGGCGAGGTATTTTGTTTCAGGTTGCCTCCTGTTCAAATTAGCTGGAGTACTTTCCTCTACCGCCTGTTGTACATCAGCAATGAATTGTTCCACTTCATGATCAATTTGCTCTCTTGTTTCCATAGCGCCACCTAAGCAAGTAAGTATTGGTTATCTGCCTTGCTACTGTAGTGGCATTGTTGTGTTGTGAAACTTGTTCAGAATATCATGATACTGGATATGAGGCAAGCTTGATGTGGATGATCTTTGTAGTTTCAATGTTTATTTGTCACGACATACCCTTTCAATGTTCCTGTGAGACACCACAATCGCCGTACCACTGCGTATGCCAAGATCGCGCTGTTTTTTATCGCTGTAAGCAAGCCGTTTGAATATATTATTTATAAAAGTGAACCAAGTATAGAACATTGAGGAACACCGTACGAAATGCTAGCTTTACTTAGGCTTTTATTGATTTTCACGCGTCAGGTAGTTTCCAACCATGTAATGCATTCGCCGCGAATCCCTGCACTTTGCAACGAAGCCGACAGTGTTTTGTGGATCAAGGTGTGAAACGCCTTACTGAAATCGATGAACAAAGCTAAGCTGCGGTGGCTTTTACTGAGCTTCTCATTAAAAAGTTGGTTTACGGTTCACTAACACGGCAAATGAGGAAACGCATATCCGGCATAACGCTTATGTGATGCACTCTATTTTAGGTTTAAAATATTTTTACAAAGGACTCGAAAGCTTGTACACTTGTTCCAGAAGTCTCCGCTCAATAGATATGTCTTTACTCATCCGTACCATTTTTTTCAACACCGTGCAATAAACATGTCATATGTCATAAAAAAGAAATTGTATAAAAGGCCTTCACCGACAAACACCCCATAATTAGTTCCGGCTCTATACTGATGATCTAGATTAATGTACTCAATCGAGATGAAAAAATCTAAAATAAATTACAAACCCTCCCATTGACGTACCTAACTTCACATAATCCTTACAACCGCCCCAGATTCCCATCATCATTCCATCACTTTGAGCCGACCTTGTACCAAACTGCACTACATTCATGAACTGAAAAGGAAAGGGGACAAAATAAAACCCATGAGAACTACTCCGTACAGGATACTACACTGCCACTGCCAGTCATCATAATTTGCTCCAATTCCTAGAATTCAACAGATGATCTTCTCCTTTTTGCTTCGCCGATCATCATTGTTTTTTTTTTTTGTGAGAAAAGAATCGTCCTTTTATCAATGGACACTGCACAAGGATGGAGCGGAAGGCTATCCACATTGAATAGCGACTCCAAAATTGAATTCTAGAGATTCAACACATGTCCACTCTGTGCATTAGCAGGAGAACGTCTGTAATTGTAGAAAGGACATCCTGATCCAATTCAAATAAAAAAAAAATAAAAAATTGATTCAATGAATTTCGCGGAATAAGTGCTCTCTGTCTGTCCTTCCTGTGTGGATCGTATTGAATTTGGATTCCCGAAGGATTCTCTTCCTCGTCTCAAGTGGTCTGGGAATGTTTGCGTTTATTTCTTTTCATTTTTATTTTTGCGAAGCGAATTCCTTAAGTGCCAATAATCCAAAGGATTTTAGGCACTTTTCCTTTGATCGATGTTTGCGAAAATACGAATTTCGAATTGTCGGCGTGTCCTTGTGGGATATAAACCACAAGGGGATCCTTTTTTATTTTGATAATCCCAAATAAACCAAATATTTTGCAATATCCTTTTCATTGTATCGAATCACGTAAGGTATTTGGGCACTTGAGATTCACACTACAAATGTCCTTTGAAATTGAAGCCAATTATGGGAGTTTTGTCAGAATTTTCAGAATATTTTCCCACCGCCTCTGAGCAGGTTACTCATGCAACAATTTTAGTTATGAGTTATGGTACTTCTAGGAAAGCACTTGACCACATCCTGACGACTGTTACGGTATCCCAGGATAAACAGAAAGAAATTACTTAGAGAAAGGACATAAACTACCGTTTCAAGTGATATTCGATATTTTCATAATTTTCTCCCATTTCTGCGAGGAAGAAGGACATTTCACTTAAAACGTTCCACCGTATCAATGTCGGCGAGAAAGGTGATCCTTAAAAGATCTCTCTCTCCTTCTCTACGGGTATGGTCAATTAATACTAGTTTGCCGGGATCTTCTCAGAGATAACGGACGGAGAAAAGTTGTTTGCTCATCTACCCACTTGCCAGGAGGAAGGTGTATTCATTTTTCGTTTCTTTTGTTTTTCTTTGGTTCCCACTGATGTGTCGTTCTATTTTTGCGGGACCAAGTGTCCTGTTAAGCAAACACTTAAGGAATCCACCTTCTTCGTATCATCTTCGGTTATGGGAAAATTTCTGGGCAATCAGCTGTTGGTGATCTTGAATGCATTTCTGTTCCTTTTTGTTTTTTTGCTCACTTTTCCTCTCAATTGGACCGTTGGGAATGGGTCCTTTCTTTTGGTTGCTAGTGTCATGTTTATGATCGTACATCCTATTGTGTTCGGACGCACTTTACGACATTGCACAAGTTTTCACCTGTCCTCGTATCGATCAGACGATGATCACTATTGTACAGGTTACTCTGTTCGATCTGTGATCCTTTGCCCATTGGTGTACTGGCTATGTGACGAATGGAAGGTGGTTATGGAGCTGATTTAATTGTTATTTTTACTGGTTTTCCTTTAAGGCGCGCAATTAAGAGGGTTCCTCCTACATGCAAGGACCACCATCAAAAATGGACCACAATCGACGATGACGTTTTGGGCGCGTAATGAATTCAAAATACTTCATTGTGCTGGTGATTGATGGTGAAGAGCATGACAAGTAGAATGATGACAAAGGCTAGTGAAGGACTTTTTTATTGACTCGATGGTTTTGAATAAACGTTAAACTGGTTTGGAGAGAGTTTCGAGTGGTTTGGCAGTAGATAAAGAGAAGTGTTAATAATAGATACTCAACGAACATTTTTCAGATTGTTTGAGTATTTTTTGAGCTGAAGGCGTGCCTAGTCCCTCAGGGAGTTATTTTTACGTATCCTTGATCGACCGATTTTTAAAATTTTTCTATCCCATCACTTCACCTGGGAGTTATACCAATGTGTTTGTTTTCTTGCTCATGACTCAGCAGTCCCCATCACACAACACGATCGGCGAGATCAAACATTCGTTGGTGATCGAACAGAAACTAGTGTTCTGGGGGATCGCACAAGACTCTTTGATCAAAAAACAGGACTAGCAGCAAAACCGATAGTTTAGCTCATTATTGTCCATTAAACTACAATGTCGAGGCCTCAGCAATTCATCGCAAGCCGCATCAAGTATGCTCTGCAAAAAGTTCGAGTAGCTCCGCACCGAGCAGGACCAGTTCAAGCTGATTGCAGAAACCCTCCAGCTGAAGTACTCGACCATCCGACGAAACACTGATTAAAACATCTGTGGCTTTGAGGGCAAGTCCAGTGTGGCCAATATCAAGAATATCGAAAAGAATATCAAACTCACCACGGAGCTAGAGGCCATGAAGCAGAACCGGGGGGAACTGCAATGCGGCATTGAGGTACTGAGGAGCAAGGGAATCTGGCGGGAACATCCACCTGCATAAACGGAAGAAACTCAGTGGAAACAGGAAAAGGCAAATTTCATAAGAAAAAAATTTATGAAAGCAGAATGCTCAACTGGCCATCAATCTGAAGATTATCATCGAAGAAAGAGTCTGTCACCGAGCGGGGTGCGTACAAGTCCAAGGCGCTTCGATTGAATCATTGCTCTTCTTCTTCTTCTTCCTTTTATCAGCGAGGTTATGATCCGAAAACAAAGGATAACAACCCTCCCACTTCACCGCATTTCTACTGATCCGCCTGTGGGGTTCGCCTGCAATCACGAATTGCTCCTGGCTATCAAAGCGAATGAATCACATTCGAGGCTCCCTGATGTAGTCAATATAGTTCTGGAGAACTTTGGGGCGTCGAATTGCCCACCAAGACGTAAACCATTACGAATTCAAATCACTCTGTCTAGCGCTGCTGGATAACCTCAACGACAAAAATCTCGCACTGAACCATCAGAAGAAAACGAATAAAATTTAGCATCGAAAATTGGCGAGCTAGAACAACGCCTGCAAACTGTCTCTGGCGGCAAGTCCGGCGGTTCGGATCTACAATATTTCTCTCTCCATCACAAATTCTTCTCAACGGATATTGCCCCTCCAGCGTGGACACCGAACCAAAATCTCCAAACGTGACAGAAGCTTCCGATGCCACGTCTTCTGAACTTCCGAACCAGATGACTCACAGAAAACATCAAGAGTTTCTGATGATGAAAAGTCCTCATCACTCTCAACCGAATTCGTCCGTAATATTCTCTCATCCGAGTAAGATGGCAACGCACCATGTAAGTTGCTAAGTTGTGATATAATATTCACATTGTACGCATTCGGAGATATACCATAGACATGGATGTCACTCACTTCAATATCATCGTCCATCGCTAAGGAACGATTGGACGATCTGAAGGAATTGCTACCGAAATTGGCTGCAATTGATGCAAAAAGCACTGCATGATATCGATATGCAAGGATTTGAGGACACGCTCATCGAAGAAGCTTGTATTCTAGTCAGGACAATGTTATCTCATATAAATGCTTTCTAACCACCTCCCCCAATGATGTTATCGCATTCTTATCCTCTCCTGCATATCTGTGTATATTGAAAAGTTGTTGTAAATGAATATTGTAAATTGTAAAGGCGGTGGAATGAGACGAATATAAAGATTTTTTAAACACCTCTGTCTTACTCTTTAAGTATTAGTTCAGTACAGCTCTGGAAAGAATGGAAATTTTCTCCAAACAAATGAAAATCAAAAGATCCTTGCATACAATTTTGCAATTAGTCTGACCGTTCGAGGCCCCTAAACTGTCTCAACATTAAAGCTGTTTTCAGCTCATTATTAAGTCCTTTGAAGGCAAAAAGAGCCAAATATCAAGCGTAGTATGTCGAGATCTAAAAACAGAACACCAAATGCAAGAGGTAAACCATTTTTGGAATTTTGCGATTGTTTTGGGCTGAGAATACTGAATGGAACGAGCGACAGTGACAGAAATGGTGAGCTCACATTTGTTGGAGAACAAGGAGTGTCCGTTATTGACTACTGCTTAATAGGAGAGGATCGGAACGCTTATGTGACAAATATGGAGGTTAAGCAACTACCATATTCTGACCACTTACCGATTGTAGCTAGCTTTGGTCATCAAATAACGGAAAACGATAGAAGGGATATGAATATTCTGCCCAAGCTGGTTTGGAATAAACATAAAGCACATTTGTATAGAAGCCGCCTACTGGTGGAGCAACTACAAATGCAACAGGGTACAAACCTTAGAAAGATCGAAACAATTATAAAAGACGTATATCTGCGCATAATCCCAAGCACTATCAGAAAGAAGGAGTATAAAGAACCGTGGTTTAACAAAGAGTGCTATAAAGCAAGACAATTATCGTTTGCCTGGCTCAGGATGTTTCGGCAACACAAGGAAGGTGCGATGAAGTGAATGTACTTAAAAGCAAATAGAGAGTTCAAGGCCCTATTGAGGGAAAAGCGAAGAAGTTACTATGAATCCCTTGCTCGCAGCTTGGCATGTGGTAATAATTCGGCGGATTTTTGGAAAGCGGCTAGAAAACTTAATGGTAGTAACTTCGTCATAAATACGAATTTAAGCCCCAGTGTCCTCCTAGTACATTTTAATGCACTACTGAACCCACCCCCTAGTGTATTAGTCTTCAACTATGCTGTTTCGGTATCTCAAAATCATACAATACCTTAGACAGATCGATTAGCTATGAGGAAGTTATCGGAGCTAGAAGTGCATTAAAATATGGTAAAGCTGCTTGATCGGATGGAATACCTTCCGAGTTCTATAAATATGGTACTAACGAGTTGCACAACAAGCTTACTACGATGTTTAATAATATCCTGAATAGTGTAGTAGTTCCAAACCGTTTTAGAGAAGCCTTCATTTTCCCCATACATAAAAAAGGCAGTACATCAGATCCAGTGAATTATAGAGGCATTTCTTTTTTAATTGCTTCATATAAGATATCACAGCAATCTTGCAGGACCGACTATCTACATGGATAAAGGAAAATAATCTACTTAAAGAACATCAAGCGGTTTCAGGCCAGGATACTCTACTATCGACCACGTGTTTGTTTTGAGGAGCATTGTGGAGTCTTACATTGGAAGGGGTAAAAAACTGTATGCGATTTTTGTAGACTTTAAGTCGGCATTTGACATGCTCTATTTTATAAGCTTTACTGCATAGGCATGTCGAGGAAGTTCGGACGCGTCATCCAAAGTGTGTATGCAGATACCAAATTAGCAGTGTGGAGTGGTGAGGAGTTGTCAGGATGGTTCCAGTCATTGTCCGGAGTAAGACAAGGATGTTCGCTGAGGCTAAGCTTATTTGCGATATACATCGAGAACATCGTAGATATTCTGCCTGGAGGTGTTGAGTACGCAGGACTACTGATCAAAGCACTTATGTTCGCTGACGATATAGTACTAATGGCGCAATCACCTGAATCCTTACAACTAATGATCAACAGGCTGTATGACTACTGTAAGCTATGGAACTTAATCGTAAATCTTAGTAAGTCAAAGGTTATGAAATTTAAGAGAGGGGGTGGAAAGGACTGCAGAAATGAGAAATGGTACTACAACGGAGAAAGTATTGAAGTCGTTAAGGAATATAACTATCTTGGGGTCTACTTTACAAAAAATTTAGATATGGAGAGACATCTAAATGAAAAACTAGCAGTTTAAAATGGCCATTAATGTTGTATGGAAGAAATGTCTCAGTAATAAATTCATTGCCCACATCAGTAAATATAAGGTTTTTATAGCGGTGTCAGAGTCCATCATGTTCTATGCTGCGCAAGTTTGGGGAGTAAGGAAGTATGAGGCTGTTGAGAAATGACTGCGGTACTACGTTAAGAGAGCATTTCACCTTCCACCCAACACTCCCAATTATATGCTAATGCTGGAAACAGGCTTGTCCCCATTGTACATCAAAACTTTTAAATTGCAAGTGGACTACATTCTAAAGGTTTTGAATAAGCCGGATACCAGACTGCCGAAAAAAGCTGTTCTGCAAGCAATACAATCCAGGACAGGATGGTACAGGGAGTGGTTGGAACTTGCTGAGGACCGTGGGATACATTTGGATCTGGGTAATAGCGGAGACCGGGAAAACCCAACTTTATGAACTCATCGCAAGTATGGACGAAAAGGCTTGGTTCATGCATTTAGAGCAAGGTTCGGGACCACTGCATAGAATGATCTACAGCCGCTTAAGTCATAACCTGCAGGAAAATAACAACTTCCGCGATGAATACAGCATATCGGAAATAGTGACTGTGTTTAAATTACGGGGAGAGCTACTAAAGCTTCCACACAAAGCAGACCTACCAGTGCTATGCAACCTGTGCAACTTGGCAGAAAGAGAAGATGCCATACATTTTGTTGGGAAGTGTCTAGTTTTAAGCGAAATTAGTAGACATATCTTTGGAAGTAACGTACTGTCGGTGGATCAAGTTTTTATGCTTTTTAACGAACCAAACGTATTTAAGCTATCCCAGTACTGCAAAAATGCTTTAAATTATCGTGAAAGGATCATTAATGAAAATTTCTAAAATCGCTTAAATTAAAAGAAATATACATATTTTAGTCAATTTTTAATTTTTAATTTATTTAATGTTGTCAATCAGGCAGATGGCAAAGCCATGTTCATTGATTTTTTGTTAAAACTTTGTAATAATAGTAAAGTACATACATAAAAATCTATCTATCTATCTATCTATCAGAACAAAAAATTCCTCTTAGATCGTACCGAAGTTGTATCGACGTAAAGTATCTTCTTGGTCTCAACAGGTACGTATAGCACAACATCATGTCCACGTTAGATTTGCGATCACACCATGTTACGCCAGAGTTTACGTGTGGCGACTATTTAATTGTCCATTTTACGATGATTCTTCTTCTTCTTCCTTTTATCAGCGAGGTTATGATCCGAAAATAAGGGATCACAACCCTCCCACTTCACCACATTTCTACTGATCCGCCTGTGGGGTTCGCCTATTTGACGTCAGAAAATATCGGCAGGCCTGCCGATTTTGGATCACTCGGTTACTGAGGCCAATGAAATGCCGATGTCGTCGCATTTGTCTGATCCAGGCGTTTATAGGCCTGCCTTTTCTACATCGCGATGTATTTGGAACGTGCATTGATATTGCCTTTTTAACAGGGTTCAAATGATCTCTTCTTTGAACGTGGCAATACCAGCTGAGCCGGTCGCGCTCTATTTTTTGTCTGATGGTTTCCTTGATGTGAAAGCTTCCACAGATCTTCGAACTTCTTATTCGATCAAGCTTTGTTATTCCTGCTGTCATGCGAAGCATCTTCATCTCAGCTGTCGTTAATTTACTCTCATACTTTTTGTACATCGTCCAACATTGTGAACCGTATGTGAGCGCTGGACGCACAACTGCGGTGTAGCGCCTTCCAGACAACTTAGGTGGCATTTTTCTGTCACAGAAGATAGCGGAATTTTCTCGCCACTTCATCCACCTTACGCTTACGCGATGATTGATGTCGTCATCACAAGTTGCTTTGCTATTGATCATAGATCCCAGATATTTGAACTTTTCGCATTTGGGAAGCACTGTTCCCTTCAAATTAATGTCTGGAATAGGCCTAAGTGGATCAGAGAATGGGCAGCACAAGTATTTTTAATTAGTTGCGGAGGGTCAGCAGGGGAGTGACACAAAAGATCGGCGATCTGGAGATCCGATCTTTGACCTTCGATTTCGCAGGCAAAATACGAACCCTAGTTTTTAAATCTAAATCCCTAACTGGGATTCTTACGGCTCACAAAATTAGTTTCTATAAATGGTCTTACCTGAGTGGTTTGCAGTTGTCGGATCCAACCTTCCATCTACCGACGAAGGTAGACCTGCCTCTCGGTAGCGACATTTATCCTGACGCCATCCTATTAGACGTGGTGAGAGGATCTGGGTGCTTAGGGCTAATATTAAAATAGACTCAATTGGGCTGGATCCTGTTAGGAAATGTACCGTTCACAGCTTCGTCAACCAGCTGGATCTCGACGCAACTATTCGGAAGTTCTGGGAGATAGAAGAGGCACACTACGAAAAATACGAAGAAGAGTAGGACAAAAAATGTGAGGACCACTTCAGCCAGCACACGAAGCACTTACCTGACGACCGGTAGCAAGTTTGTTTCCCATTCAAAGGGAGGAAATACCCATGTATGGGACCAACACAGGAAGGTGCGGTCAGACGATTTATGCAGATGGAAAAGCGACTCCAAAACAACCCAACCCAACACAAGGAGTACTCAAAATGCTTGTCGGAGTACTTCCAACTAGGACACACGCGTATGACTGAAATGGAGGAGTCATATGTCATCCTTCGAACTCCATGCCATTTTTTTTTATACCCCATCAGGGAATCCACTACCACCACAAAACAGCGAGTCATTTTCAACGCAACGATCAAACCACTTTTTGGCTCTTCCTTGAATGGCATGTTGATGGTGGACCTCAATGTACAAACCAACGTAATCGATAAGTATAAGTTTACCTTTGCTGGTGATGTCGAAAATATGTACCGTCAAATCCGAGGCGGCGTCCCGGTGCGAACTATCAGCTAATCTTCTGGAGAGATCATCCCAGCCAGGAGTTAAAGATCTATCGTCTGGAAACCGTAATTTTTGGAACAGCATCAGCACCATTTCTGGCCATAAGTGCGCTACAGAAGCTAGCAGCCGATGAGGCATCCAAATGCTACAGCTATCATCAAGGTCAGGTTAGGTAGATGGGTGCCTAGTGACAAAAAGAGTCACTGCTCACTTAGGGGTCCATTGTGCCCAATCATTTAACCCTGGAAACACAGCGCCGACCCTCTCCTAGCAAGCTCATCAGCCCTTTTGTTTCGTTCGATATCCATATGCCCTGGTACCCAGCATAAGTTCTAGATATCTCATTCAAGTGCTAGCATCGGATTCATGTGATCAGTTTCCATCGATTCGCTGATAGTCCCCCATCGGGACAAAATGGAGGCATGGCCGTAAAGGCTCGATGACCGCAATCGGCCTTCTCTCAGTCTTACAGCGGTTTTGGCCGCCAGACTGCCACAGTATATATCAAGCGGAATTAAACTAAGCATGGTTTCTATTGTCCTGTTCATCCCATGACTCTGATGCACGCTGCCCTCTGCATTTTAAGATCTTAAATACCATCCAGCATACTAGTGAACCATACGTAAGAATGGGTCTTACAACCGCGCCGTGTATATCCAGTACACCACAGCTTATTTGAAGTCCCAGGTATTACTGAATGTCTTTTTGTAAGAATAGAAAGCTACGCTTGCTTTTTTGATGCATTCGACAATGTTATCCTTCCAGTTTAGTTTGGAATCTAGCATTACCCCCAGGCATTGAGCGGTTCACTCCCGGCCTTTGCTACTGACCCACTAGTTTTAGTGCGAGAATCGAGCGGATGATAGCATATGGCACGAAATCTATCCACAGTTTGACGGATGGCTTGTTCAGAGGGACGATCATGTGCACCATAAAATTCACGAAGTCATCTATAAGTTTCGTAAGTATCTAAGGAAAAGAAGCACCCTTTGTTGGTGGGTTGATTGAGGTGGCGGCGGTTCAAAAAGAAACTCAATTGGCGCTATTGCGCCATTTTGATGCCACAAAACTCATGTACACCTGGTTGTATGATGGAGTATTCGGTTGAAAAACATGGTTATGCTAGACCCAGCCTGTCGAGGTTAGGTAAAGGATGAGGGCTCCAATCCTTTTATTAGATATATCTCCCAGATCGTCGAAGAAGGGTTTACCTAGGGTACGCTGTCTGGTTCTCGCTACGGCCGGGCATCTGCAAAGAAAGTGAAAAAGAAATTCTTTCTCATTAGCATCTCTAAAGCTCGATTATGGGGGATGCCAAGCTTGGCTGCATGGTCTCCTATCGACCAATAGCCTATACTGATGGATACGATTCTGGCAATATCTGGTCTTGATTTGCTAAGTAGCTCATTTGATTTAGATTTGTAATAGCTGGGCCATGTCTTTTTTGATATAACGCAGCTAGAGAGTTCCTAGCTTTAAGAAGTGGTTGTGAATGCTTCCTTTGTTGACTCCCAGCGGAATATTGATTCTGCCAAAAAGTCGCTAAGAGCTGATCCTTGTCTGACCAGATCATTCGCTCGCTCGTTTCCCTCGAAGTTACTGTGTCCGGGGACCCAGATGAGGGTGATTTTTGATCGAGCGCCTAGTTTGTTTAGCTCTTCCTGATTTTGAAGATGTGATAGCTGCTTCAATGGCTTTGATAGCAGCTTGGCTATCAGTGTAGATAGCAAGATTGCGGTTGAGAGTTGGGAGGGCTTTCAGTATGCGGCAAACCTCACATATCGCGAGAATCTCCACTTGAAAGACACTGCCGAAATTCGGTAAGCGGAAATACTTCGAGACATTCAGCTTGTCAGAGAAAATACCTGCGCCGACTCCGCAGTCAATTCTGATTCTGATCCCCCTATATCGGATGTTTTTCCAAATTCTCGATGTGTGTTTGCGCTGCACCTCCCCAAGCCAGTACACCGTATCTCAGCCTGGACTCTATAAGAGCACGATACGCTTGAATTTGTACACAAGTTGTAGCTTTGTACTGTAGAGAGGCCAACGCAAGCTCCCGTCAGCTTGTTACGAAGATCATTTATATGAGCATTATACGCGAGAGTAATATCGTTGGTAAAACCATCACTGTCTATATAGACAGCCAGGCAGCAGTTAAGGCTCTGGACTCTGCCGTAATTAGGTCGAGGCTCGTGAGAAGCTGTAAATCACTTTTAAGCGAGATATCTAGAGCGAATGCGGTGACCCTCTGCTGGGTACCAGGGCATATGGATATCGAAGGTAACGAAAGGGCTGACGAGCTTGCTAGGAAAGGGTCAGCGCTGCACTTATCGCGGCCCTCCCCTCTGTAGCAACCCCAATCAGTGCCTTGCGGAAAGAAAATAGAGGATGAAGCCACCGGTCGAGCAAACAGACGCTGGGTTCATCTGGAAACATGCGCAACGGCCAGGGCGCTATGGCTGGCCTACAGCAAGAAGAGATTAACCTCTCTGGTAAAACTTAGTCGTTATAACGAACGGGTCATTTTTGGCATAATTACCGGACATTGTGCCATTGGCGTTCACGCGGAGGACTCGGTGTGTTGCATAATGACTATTGCAGAAGTTGCAGGGACGAAGAAGAAATTGAATTTGAATGTGTTCGTCACCTGTTGTGTGACTGTCCTGCCCTATACGTCACAAGAATGAGCACTCTTGGTAGTTACTTCTTCTCAGAGCTGGAGGACTTGGGCAGTGTTGAGCTGGCGGACCTCCTGAGATTCATATCACTTTCTGGGCGGTTCTAACGGCGGATTTTCTTTACAGCGTTTCCAGGGTTAACTGATTGGGCACAATGGACCCGTACTGTTGGTCTGAGTGAGCAGTGACTCTTTGCCACAAGGCACCCATCTACCTAACCTAACCATGTATCGACAACCTCAATATCTTCGCAATCAGACATTGTACACATCCAAAAGTCTTTAGTACGGTTGGTGACGCTGGGTACTGTGGACTTTAGATATGCATAAGTCTTGTTTTTCATGCGTTGATTACTATCCCATTGTCATGGCACAACTTGCCGACTTCGTAAAATTCATCTTGCATCAACCTTGCTGCTGAGTCCACAGATTGATGGCATACAACGATCGCTGTGTCATCTGCATAAGCAAACGGGAAGCTTCTCTTCAAACTTCTTAGCATTTCATTCGTATACAAAATGAACAGAAGTGAACAGTTGCGTGACTCCATACTGCACTCTTTG
This sequence comes from Brachypalpus laphriformis, assembly GCA_945910035.1. Classification (NCBI taxonomy): domain Eukaryota; kingdom Metazoa; phylum Arthropoda; class Insecta; order Diptera; family Syrphidae; genus Brachypalpus; species Brachypalpus laphriformis. The sequence goes on along the minus strand of OX246754.1, from coordinate 276,038,745 downwards.
TTCACTACTACAACAATTTTTGATTTTCACGCGAAAGGTTCTTGCCTCTAGGTAATCAGATAAACAGTATGCTAATTTTCCCATAATTCCGGCTTTCTGAATAGCTCCATAAGGCTGTTATGGTCCAGTGTATCAAATGCTTTGCTAAAGTCAAAAAATAGAACTAGCACGTGATGTCGTTTACCTAAGCTGGTATTAACCAAGTTTGCAAAGTCTCCAAGGAGTTGGTTAGTACTTCTACCTTTTTGGAAGCAATATTGTTTTTTGCATACTAAGTCATGCTTTCAAATGAAATCCCGAATCCGGTCTACAACTATTTGCTCCATAATCTTCTCGATGGCAGGCAAGAGCGCAGTTGGACGATAGTTTGTCAACTTTATTTTACTCCTCCCTTGTGTATTGGTCGAACATCTAATTCTTTAAGCTTTTTAGGTACTGTTGACTTATCCAAGCTCAGATTTATCAACTTTGTTATAATGAGAGCAAAGATGTCTATATTTGATTTCAGATCTATCGTTCTGATACCATCTGCTCCAGGAGCCCTTTGAACATTTAAGCAATGGAACAAGCTTACTATCTCCGAGCATTCAATATTTCCAACATACATAGAGTCTCGAAGTGTCGCACTAGTATGTTCTGATGTTGTTAGGCTACAGCGATGAATGATCGTAACTGCCTGCTGCGAAAAAAGGTCTGCAAATTCGTCTGCTAATGCAGCTGTGTTCGTACTACGTTACAAGTTTTTTCGAATGGTGTCATCCAAGCACGGCTTCTTTCGTCCTAAAATTTCACTTATTAACGCCCACGTTTTCCTCGGATCGTCTCTTATTTGCTCAAACTTTTCTTTTTAGAATTGATCCTTGGTTCTAGAATTTTTTTTCTTCATCCGGTTGCGTAGCTTTTTATACTTAGTTTCGTATGTCATATTGCCACGGTTGTTCTTCCACCTGCAATATAGTACATCTCGTTCCTTGCATAACTCAACGATGTCCTTGGTGGTGCATGCAGCACTTTTTCTGTGATTGTTTTTCTTACAAACAATTTTTGCGTTGGGATATATTTCATTCATTTTTTCTACCAATAAGTTAAAAGGTGTTTCGGGTTCCGTTTCCTCAATTACTGGGGCCGAATTCGTAGCTCTTATCATCTGATTTACTTTGCTCGTCTTTACTAGCGCAATGACGTCTCACTATCGATTTGGTGCTGTTATTGATTCTAAACCCCATACAATGTGCTGCAATGATCGGATATGTCATTTTCTACAATAGCCGAAAAGGTTTTTGTATCGGGTAAATTCACCAAAACATGATCAATCAGTGTGAAGCTACCTATGTCCATGTAGGTGGTTAAGTCGAAATCTTTTATCACCTTAGCGCTTTTCCACTCAACTCTGGTTGGAAGGTTACAGAGAAAAGTTTGCTGAAGTTTAAAGTGGGGGTTTTGTGATCAGTTGAAAACACAAACAGGCTTATTGGTGTCGCCTCCAGGATTCTACTATGGCCATAGTGGATAGCAGTCCACCACCCAGATGCTCTGAGTCGGACTACGCTGCACAATGCTGTATCCTTGATGTGTAGTTCGAGAGGGGTCAGGTGGAGGATCAGGGTTAGAACATCCGTTGCGCAGGATCTAAAAAAAAACACCCTTTACGTTACAGGGTCTATATTACAAACTTCCCTTATCCTTTTAATACAAAATAAAAAAATAAAAATTGGTTGCCATCCAAAACAAAACCTCGATATCAATCGATCCGATCTCAATGGAACAATTGCCTTCCTTCGTTTCAATATTAATAATGAAATTCCCTCACGGCAGTAATTCCATAGAAGTGACATAATTTTGTGTCCCTTTATTTCGTTTCTTTCGACAACCAAAGTTTCCCTTGTCCACTCAATTTATGAGATTCAATTCTCACATTATTCTATTTATAGTAATTCTACTCGTGGAATAAAAAAATTGAGGGTCCTTTGTGGTGTACCCCACTGAAGATTCCCTTCTCCCGTGAGATACTATCCGTCGAAATTGATAAATCCTTATCTCCTCCTAAACTATTTTATAAGAAAATTGTGTTCGTTTTCTTCTCAGTTTTTTGCAATCGTCAATGAAAGCTAAATCACCATAATAACCGGATTAAATTTCGCCATATCGGACCCTGATCCTCATCTGGTTTCATTCATTTTTTTCGATATTTTTGCTCAATTTTCTGCTTTATCTCTTGTCATCGCCAGGATATCTTCCTGCGGATCAGGTGGATTAAGTCGTCATAGGACTGCTGTTGTTTCTAGATCAGGGATGCACAGATCCATCATTTTCTCAGGACTCAGTGGCTGGCTATTCTTTGCAATTGTAACGCATTTCTACTTGAATGTATCAATAACTGATGATGATCGTCCTTCAACAAGGACGTCAATTATGGTATCTTTTGTAGCGGAGATACGGTCTGCAGTGCTGTTTGTAGGTCAGTTCACCATTGTCCGGTGAAAGGAAGTCGGACGTTGGTAATCCGTGTAAGAGCTGTCATGAGATACGGATTACTGTGTGGGGTATCCTTCTTCTTTGCTTCCTTTCTTTCCTTTTTTTTTGCAAATTGGTGAGTTTGTGGGCGGATTTGTAGGTTTTTTCCTTTCATTCATTTTTATTGGAAGATGTTTGCTTGTTTTCTTTATATTATGGCCACCAGAGTTGTTGCTCATCGCCTTCGTTGGTGATGTAATAATTTCTTTATTGGTCTTCATAAATTAGGTCTGCAGGTTGTGCAGAAGAATATTGTGGAAGGAGGCTCATACCGTGTTCAATTAGCAATATTTGGGCAGGCAGACATGTAAATGTGCTGATCATGACTTAATTGGTGAAATACACCATTCTAATGTAACCAAAAGAGTGTGATGAATGCTGTGAGTATGATGGACCATAGCGGTATCAAATGTGTAGTAGTCGAATGGTAGTAGTCAGTCTGTGTCAGCTGATACAGTTTGAGACCACATCGGATCCTAAAGTCCTTCGCATGGACCAAAGGAAGAGATTCGGCGGTTAGAGAGATAACTAGCGAGCGGCTGGTTCCCTTTGTATCATCTTCTGTCTTCCTAATGCTCGGTGGCTCTTCGATTACCTTCCAGTATTTAACTGGTAGGTCTGGACGTTGATTCGCAATGAGGCTGAAGACTTTAGCTGGCTCAAAGGATCGAGTGGAACCCAGACCCTTGCCTTCGGCTTGTGGGGGATTTGGTTCCGATCCACCGCCTTGAGCTTCGATCCTGGCCAGATTTCACCTATACTGCCTATGGCAGTGGTGATTAAATCGCGAGAATTCTGGTCGTCACAGGCGACAAGCTTGACGTGGCCTTGATGCTAGTCACCGTCGTTAAAAGTAGGTGGAAAGTTGGGGTGGGTGGTAATTCGCTCGTAAAGGCAGTTCATCACTCTGCCTTCAATGAGCCTCCACTTGTCGTAGTAGATCCTTCTGTCATCATCTGACATGTCCACTATCGCAACGACAAGGTTGTCCTTGACCGTCACGGAGGAGGGTTTGGAACCTGTTAAGCTCTTTGTCTTCTTCGAGGTGCTGGATGAGGTAGATCTGCGGATCTACGCGTTTTGAGCGCAGATTCTGTCGCAACTACCGACTGGCACCCAGCGTGGTTCGGTAAACCAGATCGACTCGATGAGTCGTTAGTATGGAAGGGATTCTTTCGAGAAGAGGTATCAAATCTTAGGTCTGTGGAGTGGCGAATGCCCCGGGTAGATAGGCGTGAGCCACGGGTGGAAGATTGGCGTGCGTCACGGGCGGATGGGTACCCACGGGTTGCAAAGTGCCGTCGAGGATTTAACTTCATCAGTTCGTTGAACTGATTGGCAATAGGTACCGGTTGCCCAGACGTGGGATTCCCGCTCCTGGTGACTCCAATCATTTTCCGCCTTTTTGCCTAGTCGGTCAAGGATGCCAAAAGTCGCTTTAGTCTCACGACTTAGCGACCTCTTCTCGAAGTCAATGAGTTTGGGAAGAGATGGAGGAGCTGAACTGCACGTGGGTTTAGCGCTGTTTACTTCGTCCGACAGCAACGAGCACTCGCTGACGGAATCGTCAATGCAGAGTTTCTGCAGGTGCTCTTTCACACGTGTAGTGCTTTTAGAGCCGCTGCCGATGCCAGCTGTTTCTGGATTTTGTTTGGTCTGGTTTTTTTATTTAGGTTTGAAATTTTGGTTTCACGAGTTTTTCCCTAGCTCTCTCACCGAGTTAGGTGTAGAAGGCTTTATTAGCCAATGGATAGTATCTATGCTCAGTACTCGTATAATCCATGCAACACTAAGCAACAGTAGTACAACTAAGACGGTAAACCGAGGAACTCCACAAGGCGGAGTCATCTCCCCCCTGCTCTGGTTAATGGCGATCAATAAAATCTTGGTGCGACTTGATAGGGAGGGTTTTAAGGTGGTTGCGTACGCGGATGATATGGTTATACTAGTATCAGGAAAGTTCCTCTCCACGATAAGTCAACTCATTGTGAGGGCTCTGGATATGGTACACTCATGGGCTACGAGCTGTGGCCTCGGAGTAAATCCGGAGAAGACTGAAATGATGCTGTTTACCACTAAAACCAAGGTACCGGCATTCACCCCCCAATGTGCTTATGTGCTCCTCTACACTTAGCTCGTTAAGAGATTCTTGAATCTATTCAGTGTGAATATTGTTAAAAGCTCCCTCTACGTCAAAGAAGGTGGCAAGAGTGTATTCTTATTAGTGAAGTGTTCTTTCAACAGTGCGCACAACCTCATGAAGATTCGACACTGTGGGCCAACGAAATCACATCATCATCTTTCCGCGGTGATGTCAGGGCAGCTTTTTTATTTAAATTAGATTGTTTTAGCGAACTTACGATGAGCGTCCTTTAATCCTGTGTTATATGAACAGCTGAATACTGTGTCTACATAAGGACATCTGACTTAGCACATTCAGAGACACCAACATCGACTCGGAATGCTTTCTTGTAGCTAAATTTCTGCAAATATCCAGAAAAGTCCAAGGCCAAGAAAGCACTATGAGAAGATGCAACGAGGAATAGCTGCAATCGCAAGAGACTGCTAGAACCTTAACCATGTGTACAACAACCTCAACCTCTCCAGAAGTCGCATGAAGACCAGTGACAACAGAACTAGATTTCGCCAGGCGACCACAAAGAAGAAACCCATAGTTTCAAAATATGTGCCTACGTATGGCACTTGCTGCGAAATAAGAGCTGTATCTTTTATCGAAGCGAAGAGGAATTAGAGCCCCAAAAAGAGCTGCCGACAAAAGACGAACATAAACTTCTTTGAAGAAAAAAATGGGAGCTTCAGAAGAGTCAAAAGGATACGTCAAGGCTACAAAGCTCCGAACCTAAGCCTGAAGGGATGAGCAAGGAATCATAAAAGTAGAGTCGCAGACGGTGCTGAGGACTTAGAAGAATCACTTCTGCACATCCCGCTGTCCGACAGTAAGAGTCATTCAGCATTGACGATGACAAAATTGATTCCTATCAACCTGATTAAGAAGAAGTGAAGGTAGCCATACGTAAATTTAAATCCAGCAAACCTGTGGGAGCTGAGATTTCCAAAGAAAAGGAGTATGTACTCATATCAACTCATCTGGAAAATGGATGGGATCTCAACATCCTTTGCGATCCTAAAGAAAGAAGACTTTTTGAACAGCGCTTACTACAAAGACCTAAGTCGCTCGCTATCACAAGTTCGAAGGGACATCAACCAAATTGGTGTACGCATTTGGTTAAGGTCCATTTCCACTCGAACTGTAGCACTGTTTGACAAGTATGAATGACCTCGGTGTAAGTTTGACTGATGGTCATGTAAAAAAAGAACCAATTGCCTAGTATTATGTTGGGATTGGTAGCTAAGCGTGTCAACCCTTGTCTTCTATATGCATCCGTGGTTATTGAAAGGAAGCTAAAAACACACCTTGCCCTCAAAAAGAACTCCACAAGGAGAAATGCTATCACCTTTCTTATGGGTCCTGGTTGCAAATGAAATGTTAATGAAACTAGGGTGCAGTGGTATACGCCGATGATGTCGTCTTACTGGCAACAGGCAAATTCCTGCCCACGATCACTGACCTAGGGAATCATTCCTAAATGTTGGGCCAAAAGATGCGGATTGAACGTAAACTCACAAAAAACCGAAGTGATACTTTTCACAAACCAAGGAACGGTAAATACAAAATCCCTCGTTCGCTGACATGGAAGGACAATACTATAGAAAGAATAAAGGAAGCGTCAATCGTCTTTTACGCATCTTCTTCTTCTTCCTTTTATCAGCGAGGCTATGATCCGAAAACAAGGGATCACAGCCCTCCCACTTCACCGCATTTCTACTGATCCGCCTGTGGGGTTCGCCTCGTCTTTTACGCATATAGCAGGATTTTTGGAAAAGAAATTGGGACCCAAATCTGCCATCATTCACTGGATGTACACGTCCTGACTTGTCTGTTGACCGATAGCAAGTAAGATAACTACTCTGAAAGAATTTACTGAGATCTAACGACTTGCCTGTGTAGGCATAACCGTTGCTATTAAGACTACCCCAGACGCAGCCTTCGGGGTATCAATTATGCTAAAATGAATTCAAAGAGCACCCTGCGATTGAAACAGTTCAAGTTCTGGAAAATTGGCAAGATAGGCTACCGCAATCGATGGAAAACCGACTGGTGCTTACACAATAAATCCCTGTCTGCTAAACTATCCAATCAAGTGTACACTACACCAACCACACAGTTGGAATAAGACAAGCTAAACACCGTTCTAACTTCTGCACTTAATACAGCTTTCATCGAATCCTGTCCGATAACAAGAAGAAAGGTGGGCAATCGTCCCCCATGGTGGAATGCAGAACTTAAGTCTTCGCTGCACAAGCAGGAAATAATTCAATAAAGCCAAACGAACAAGGCTACCACTGGACTGGGAGATCTACAAAGAAAGTCTGAAGAACTTCAAAATAGAGGTTCGGAAAGCTAGACGCAGATCCTGGCGCGGTTTTTGTCAGAGTATTGACAACACGTCTCAATCCTCTAGACTGCGAAAAGTCCTCTCCAAAACACCAACTATACCTAGTGTCCTCATGAATCCCAATGGATCCTGGGCGGAATCGGACGAAGCATCGCTCAACCTGCTCATGGACACTCACTTCGCCGGCTGCACGCCTACCCCCAACGATGATCGCGCCCTGGTAAATGTTGCACGCCCACAGATTAAGCTGAAATGGGCAGTAAACAGTTTCGAACCATTCAAATCCCCGGGACCGGATGGTATTTTTCCGGCACAGATTTAGACAGCCTTCAAAATAGTATGGCAGTATCTTTCCTGCATTCTGAAGGCTTGTCTTGAGCTCGGTACAACACCAACTGCCTGGACCGAGGTAAGAGTGGTCTTTATACCCAAAGCAGGCAAGACAACGCACACCCTCCCAAAGGACCTTAGACCTATTAGTCTAACATCCTTCCTTCTCAATATTCTGGAAAGAATCCTGGACCTACACATCAAGGCCACTATTGATAGCACCTTACTATCCACGTCACAGCACGCCTACCAAAAAGGTACATCTGTCGAAACGGCTTTGCACTCCATCATCCACCCTATCGAAAAATCACTCTCAATCAAAGAGTTCACCCTAGTGTCATTTCTAAACATAGAGGAAGCCTTCAACAACGCTGAAACAAATTCGATTACCAGTGCCTTACGTAGGCTTAACATCTGCGAACCCATCTGTTGTTTCATAGAACACATTCTAAAGAACAGGGTAATAACAGCATCCTTCGGAAGTAGCACTGTCAAGCGACATGCACATCGAGGCACCCCTCAAGGGGGTGTACTGTCTCCACTATTGTGGAATTTGGTGCTCAACGAGGCCCTTCTGAAGATCGAAAAAACTGGATGCATTGTTATTGCCTATACAGACGATGTCGCCATTCTGACAACAGGCAAATACCCGCAGACGCTGACCGATGTCATGCAGTCTGCTCTTAATGAACTGCTCAGATGGACCGATAAATGCGGCCTCTCCGTTAACCCGACAAAGACCGAGCTAGTTCTATTCACAAGAAAACACAAGCTACCTGACTTCACTCCGCCCAAGATAAGGGGATCCACCCTCAAGCTTTCAAATAGTGCTAGCTATTTAGGCCTAAAGCTTGACCGCAAGCTAATTTGGAAGGAGAATGTCGTCGAACGGGCCAGGAAATCGCTGGCCGCCCTATACATCTGCAAGAAAGCAGTAGGCTCCACCTGGGGCCTTAAACCAAGCATCATGCACTGGCTATACACGTCGGTCATTAAACCGATTCTCATGTATGGAGTATTGGTATGGTGGCCCGCCTTGGAGAAGAAATCCAACCTATCCATAATGGAAAAAACAGCGAGTTGCATGTCTCAGTATTACCGGTGCACTGAGAACTTCTCCCACAGCGGCGCTCCAAACCATGCTCCACCTGCTTCCGATTGACATCGTCAGTAAGCAGTTGGCTGTCAGCTCGGCAATAAGACTGAGAGGCTCCAATCAGTGGAAGGAGCAACACACGGGACATGCCAATATACTTTCGATGCACCGTCATCTTCCCAATTCCACTGACCATCTGCCCACTGAATATGATTTTAACAAGGGCTACACGCACTTGATACCGGACAGAAGTGAGTGGACGCAACGCAATGTCCTTTACAACGAATCGCTGTCAATTTTCACCGATGGGTCCAAAACCAAGGACGGAGTCGGTGCCGGAATTTTCTCCGAAGATCTGGACATATACCTCTCCTTTAACCTTTCAGACTACTGCAGCGTTTTTCAAGCCGAAATCACCGCGGTTCGCAAAGCTGCTGACTGGCTGGCGGCTAGCACACTATCAACACCTGATATTGTTATTTATGTCGACAGTCAGGCAGCCATCAAATCCCTCGCATCCAGCACTACGAGATCTAAGGCAGTGAAAGACTGTCGCATATCTCTTAACGAGATAGCTGGTCAGTACAACCTCACCCTTTGCTGGGTACCAGGTCACTGTGACATACCGGGGAATTGTGCAGCCGACGAACTAGCACGACAAGGCTCCTCTGGTACAGATAGCATAAGCATCACCGACATCGAAGCGCCAGTGTCTTATGTTAAGTACCTCATTCAAATTGATGCCGAGAAAGTAGCCAATCATCGATGGCAACATCTAGACCAATGTCATACCGCCAGATAGCTCTGGCCGATACTCAATAAATCCAGGTCCATCGGACTCTTGAAGCACAAGAGAGGAACCCTCTCAAAAATAACAAATGTCCTCACTGGACACTACGTTATAGGAAGACATGCCCAGAGATTAGGTATCCCTCATAACGACTTCTGCAGAAGCTGCAAGAATGAAGAGGAAGAAGAGACCATCAGTCATCTCCTGTGCGCCTGTCCTGCGCTCGCCAACATCAGGAAGGCCACTCTGGGTGAATACTTCTACAATGATCTTAATGATCTCGGCAACGCCTGCACGGCTAAAATTCACGACTTCATTCAACGAAGCAAATGGTTCCAAGAGTAAGAGGGTGATCCACCCGCCTTACACATCGGCAGTACAATGGACCTTCTTTCTGGTCTAAGTACATCCTCATCGAGGGCCGATCCTAACCTAACCTAACCCAGCCTAGGCTACCGCATAATCACCGGAAGGGCGAGATTACAGACAGAAACTGATTATCTAACACCATCCCCTGACTTTAGGTTTAATATAAAAAAAGGTATTGTCCCAAAGGGAATGGTGAATTTATAAATCCGAACAAAATCTCAATTGCTGCAGGCGGATCAAACACAGAAGCGGGCTAAACCACGGCAGTGTGTTCCAAGCGGAGCTCTAGCAATTGCCGAGGAGGGTCCGAGAGCTTACTGACACTTAACTACTCGTATATACCTATGGACAATCAAGCTGCCATCAGAGACATATCATCGACGGTTAATAAGTCCAAACTTGTGAAACGTTGTCGCAGGGAACTAAGAACACAATGTAACACTCTGCTGGGTCCAGGAACATAGAGGCGTCCAAGGCAACAAGATGGCAGATGACTTGGCAAGAAAGGGAGCAATAAATTAGTCAAGAATTGGATTCATCAATGGTCGATAACATTTCTTCTGTTCCTCCCTGGTTATACTAATATCGAGCACAGCATTGGAATTCCAATAGCAGCTGGCGAGAGGTGGAACTCATTCTCTTCATGCCACATCTCGAGAGAGCTCGGAACAAAGAACAACAAAATAAAAATAAAGCACATCCTGGTGCTCGATAGTCCTGCGGCAACCCACTTAAGAACGATGCGTTTAAGTAAAATTGACCTCTGCAGAGGCTGTGGCGATGTAGACTCGGGTAAGGTCTCAACTCACTTCCCATAGGAATGCCCAAGCCAAGCAGGACCAGGATGATGGCCCTCAGAGAACATTACTTCCATAACTTGGGCGCGCTGTCAGAAAAGCCACCAAGGGCCGTTCTAAAATGTATACTGGACTCGGAATAGTTCAGAAAGTCGCGGTAAATTTCAAATCAGGACTGTTTCGTTGTTCTTTCTTTCCTCTTGTTTCAGGATGAACATCCCACAATGGGGAACACAATGGGCCCACGGAGATCTGAGTGAAGGTTATGCAAATCGTATAGTTGCCCCTACAACCTACCTACCTAACCCTCGTCTTCATTTTTATAAAGGATACGATTTTCTAAAAGTCAGGAACGAAACCAGGGTATGAACGGCATCTAGTGGATACAGTTGTGGTTGTGAAGTTGTGTTATAGATATAGAGTGTGGTGTCTTCATAGAAAAATCTTTCAGTACTGTTGCAATGATACTTTATGCATCGTCGACTGATACCGATGATAAAGCCTTAAGAAGATATCCATCGAAACTGATCTATTCGCTACGATAATGATCATAGTTTTGTACTCAAACACCTCCTGTAACTCACATTGGGAGTGCCTACCACGTTGATTGTAATCCAACAATCAATCCCCATCGCAAACTGAATCCTGCAACAAACTTCCTCGATGTAATAAATAAAAAAAAAAGAAAAGAAACTCTTTAAAGGCAAATAAAAGTTCAAGACATTCACTTCCAGCAGATACCTGTTGGATACTAATAATACCCAACTCCACCCAATCCACTTGCTATCCATTGCTTCCATTAATCAACTGCAAGCCAAAAAAAAAAAAAAGCATAAAATCTGCAACAGAGATACAATCATCAATACAAACGAAATTCCGAGCTGTTTCTCAAAGACCCACCAGACACTCAGACGAACAGACACACTGACCAACAACACACCGTGCGTCGTCCAATTTTATCATCCCACCGATTATCATGCAAACAACGTTCCGATAAAGAACTTGACAGCGCCGCTGATGAAGTGAGGAAGAGTGCTGTGCAGGACGAACACGACAACGACCAGCTACAACTTTTATTGAATGAAATTTCACAAAAATCGCAAAGAAAAAGGAGCAAGGAGAAGTGGGAACCTGTGCAGCACACACAACACCGCCCTGCTCGTACGCTCACACGAAAAGCTCTAAGAACTCATCCGTTCTGGCACCGTCGACCGCATGCTAATTTTATTTCATCCTGTGGGAAAGGAATATGAGAGATACACTCGATTTTGTTTTTTTTTTTTTTTTTCTCGAGGATTACCTGCAACTTCGCACGATTTGGTACCTCATTTGTGGTCAGCCATTCGAGTTTAGATACTTTTTCTCTGGTCAAAGATATAACTTTATGTGCATTTCATTTGAATGTCACCCTGTGCGGTTTCGAGGGCAAACAATTGAATTGAAATGATAAAACTATTAAAAGGACACTGGAGCATGGTCATGCTTGCACTTCAAATGACCTCCAATCAGCGTCGACCGCATGAGGGATTATCTTAAGCAAATACCCCGCCACCGCTGCCACTTGGAATCAGTGAGACTACTTTGTTGCGGCAGACATGCGATGCAAATGTTAATGAAATTTTGATTTGGATTTAACTACCTGTGAACAAAAAAAAAAACAAAAGAGTCCTGTCAGAGCGGTGTATCCTTTGCGGTTGCGGGCAGAGAGATTTTCGCAACAATGTTGCTAAACAATGATTAATTTGTTTAACACCTACGGCTAGAGGGCTGCATCTATCTGAATCGTGGTTTTGGTTAGCGGTTTTGTGTGTGTTTCCTTCTCTGTACCTTCCATTGCTATAATTTAACTGTTTAACATCCTTTTTCTCTTGGGTAATCCTCTCGCGCTGGACGAGGGGACACATGGATGAACCTGTTGTAATTCCCGAATTTATTGTTGGACGTGATTAGAAATTAGAAACTCTCTTTCTCTCTCTCTGCCTGACTGTGTCCCCCATCGAAGCGGCAGGGTTCAATCGGTATTTGGTGATTTCTCGGAAACACACATAGGCACATCCTTTGGATAAATATTTGTATTACACTTGCGTGGATAATCAAAAATTACCCATCGAGGGAATTGATCCTTTTTTATGGTGTTTGTCGGACGCATTTGCTGGCTGCACAGTGTAAATTATTGGATGTGTTGGATCGTCAATTTAAGTCTGAGATTCTGAGAAGGATATCGCCAAGGGGTTTGAAGGAATTCATTTGGCGCAATGTGATGACTCTACGGTAATCTATGAAATAATGTCTGAGGATAGTGCAGGTGTGTCCTTTGATTTGACCGGAACAGCATTAGATGTCAAGGCTGACAAATAAAGTGGAATTAGTCTTTGTTCGACGTTCTTTTCTGACAGTTTCACCAGTTCCGTAAACCAGACTCAATATATCCGCAAACAATTGCAATATAAGCCGGAAATTCGGTCCTCATTATGGTCCGGTTAGATTACCATTCTGGAAAGTATTGTTCGCGATTCAATCCACTGAATTTATGTGTTCGAATTATTTAAGTCCTGAAATTTTGATCCTCTCGTGATCTAGGGAAAGTAAGACTTAGTCGACTATTCAATATTTTTACTCAATAATAGGTCAGGTATTTTTGGAGTTGTTGTATATTGTCCAGCGATTTTGGATATCTACTGAGAGATTGAAATTAATATTTTCTTCTACATATTCATCAAAATTCAATGAACAGTTTTGGTCATGCCTCCATGCCACCTCAAGCCAAAGACCAATGATCATCAGCTATATGTATGCAATTCGACACTTCATCCAGCTTAATATTAACGACTAGCTATGCTGAAAGTGCAGACATCGATGCCTTATGCAGAGTTTACGTAAATCCTTGCGCTCCTCGAGGGGCATAGGGGACAACAACGCCTGCACGCCATCTTGTTCGGAACTCTGCAACGCGTTTGAGATGCCTCTAACTCATTCTCAAAGATTTTGATTTCTCCTTGACTATCCTGCCCCAAGTTTGCTTAGGGCGTCCCACTATTCTGCCTTCCTGGTTGAGCGGATTCCACTGCATGGCGTACTTCGCAATGGAGTTGTCGTCGCGCTGTAGGGTTTGTTCAATCCACTGCCACTTTCTCCTCCGCACAGTAATATCTATAGGTTCTTGGCCCGTTCTCAGATAAAGTTCTTCGTTGGAGATACAACTGGACCAAAGCATCCTCAAGATGATTCTCAGACAATTTATTTACGAAGGTTTGTAGCTTTCGTGTGGTAGTGGTATCCATCTTCCAAGTACTGTACTGATTCTACGTTGGAGCGGAACATTGCTGATAACATTGCTTCTCCAGACTTTCGATAGCATTTCGAACGCAGCTTTTATCTTTCCGATTCTGCTGCACACATCCAGTTCGGTGCCACCGCGGTCAGCCGAGACCACACTTCCTGGGTGTGAGTGTCTGTAGTGACAGTCAGGCTACGCTTAAGGCCTTACTTAACCCTTCAACCACTTCCAAAATAGTTCGTGAAACAAAAAACTTTTTGAACTTGGTCGTAAAGCTGAATTCTCTGTCTCTTATCTGGGTCCCAGGTCACATTGGGATCCTGGGGAACGAGATCTCCGATGTGATTGCTAGAAAAGGCTCAGAGGAGGCTTTCTCAGGTCCCGAACCTGCGTTGGGTCTCCCTACGTCCTCGGTTAGGGCTTCCATTGACGATTGGGTCTCTAATGACCACAGCTGTCTGTGGTTTGACTCTCCAAGATATAGGTGGACTAAACGAATGCTCCCAGACGTCCGCAAGGAATCAGCGGCGTTCTTGCTGTCTCTCAGCAGAAAAGACTGCAGACAACTTATTGGAACCTTGATAAGCCACTTCGCTTTCGCCAAGCACCTTAACGTGTTGGGTTTAAGTGACACTACAATCTGCGACGCTTGTGGAGAGATATGCACCCCGGCCGTATGAGCTTGTGTAGCAGCTCAGTCGATGTATTATATTTGGCGCCGCTTGGAATAGTTCGGCAGGGATTCCATCAATACCCACCGAAAATTTATTGCTTCAGAAGACTCATTAGGGTTCGAGATCATATCACCTCTTAGTGAAAAAAAATTATCTCTCAATCTAGTGAGCTGATCCTCATCCGAAATCAGAAACTTACCGTCTTAACTCTTTACTGGATATTGTTTGGAGTTCCGACCACCAATCAGCTTTTTGGTGATGTTATATACAGTCCAACTGTCACACCCACTCGCTGCTTCTTCTGCCCTTGAGGCAAGTGAGCCGATGTACTGACGTTTGTCCCGTCTTACACTACGCTGTACTTCCTTCTTTTTCACGCGTGGCTTGAACATAGATGTTTGAGTTGAATAGTTGTTTCAAAGTAGTATATTTTCCAAACGCCTTGCAGTATGGTACCATGATTTACCTTGTAAGTTTTCCCTAGTTGTCAGTCCTACATCCTGGGCCTCAACCAACAAACCGCTCCAGCCAGCTGCCTCCAGTTGCGCAGGCAGACCAGTACGGCATTGTATCTTCTCCTCCATTCGCCATCTAAGCAGACGGGAACAAAGATCACTCGAAGAACTATTCTCTCAAAGTAACCGAGGGCATCTTTATCCGGTTTTGACAAAATGCATGCCTTTGCACCATACAGCAGGACTGGGATGATAAGTCTCTTACACAGAGTTACCTTCGTAGTTCGAGATAGGGCTTTGTTGCTCAATTGCCTTCCTAGTCCGTAAAACAATGATTTTAAAGAGTTTGATCTCCGCACTATTGCCATTTGCGGAGCTCACCATAGATCCTAGGTAGACAAAGTCCTTTACTACCTTAAAATTATATCTGTCTATTGTGGCGTTCTGTATAAAACATCGATGTTGGGTGTCCTTGTTTTGCAGACAGCATATATATTGTTTTCTCGACCTCAATACTCGCAAATGCCCCACTGACGGCCCGCTGAGTTCTTCCGACTATGTCGATGCCATCGGCGTTAGCGAGTAGTTGTTCAGACTTGTAAGACATTGTGCCTCCGGTGTTGGCTTGTGAGTTCCGTACAATTCTCTACAGTATTATGCTTAAGAGATCGCATGATAGCGCGTCACCTTGTCTAAGACCGTTCCTGACATCGAACGGTTCGGTGGTATTTTTTTCGACTTTGATGCAGCAGTAAGAGTTCTCCATCGATTTGGGGACCTGCATTGCGATTGATCGGGAAACTACCGACTGCTCAAAACTTGGCTTGGGCCAGTAGCACAACAATCAAGTTCGTGATGAAGTGCTTGCTTTACTTCCTGGTTGTGGTAGCCACGTAACTATGCGTGGAGGCTAAAATTGCAAATGCGGTTTGTGTAGGGCCTTGATTCTAGACTAAGTAACGTGGCCCAGCAACCTGCGTTACTGAAAACCGACCGCTACAAAAACCGACACTATGCCTCGGATAAGGAATGATCACATGTTGACGACTTTTGGCTATTGTACCCGGATAAAGACAGGTTTCTAGAATGTAAAGACGCTCCTCGACGCAGAAAGCGAAGGACCTTACAATGCCAGATTCCTTCAATTGGAAAAAGAATTCATGCGATATAGACTGGACATTTTGTGGGTAAGTGAAATCAGATGGTTAGAAGCAGGCGAGTACCAGTCCTCAACTCGTACCACTGTACTACTCTATTCTGGAAGACCATCCGGAAGTCCGCGAGAATATGGAGTCGGGCTGTTGCTAACAATAACACCACGCATGGGCCTACTTTCCTGGCAGCCTCATGGTGATAGGATTATGACAGCCAGATTCCGGACTAGAGTACGACGCGTCACCATCATACAATGTTATGCCTCAACGAATGGCTCGTCTAAGGACGAAAAGGAGAGCTTCTACAGTCTCTCAAGTGCCGTCTTCAATACAACACCAAATGGAAACATTGTCATGGTGATGGGGGTTTTGAATGTCAAGGCAGGCAACGACAACGAAGGACTCAATCATGTAATCGGAAAGCATGGACGAGGCAACCGCAATGACAACGGCGAAAGGCTTGTGGATTTCTGCAATGCCAATCGCCTTGTGATAAGTGGCACCATGTTTGAGCACAAGACCTGCCACAAAGTTAGCTGGGTTTCCAACAACAGGCAAGCAACCTCCAACCAAATTGACTATTTTGCCATCAGCCGCCGCTTTAGAAGTAGTCCGAAACAGGCGAGGGGCAGATGTGGGGATTTTACGTGATCACCATCTTATAATAGCAACTCTCCAACTACGCACTACTGCAGTTCGAAGATCCCACGACAACAGAAGAATGCCCAGGTTCAACATCGATATACTTAGTGATCCTTCAGTGCGCCAACAATTAAGGGAGCCCTTTTCGCAAGGCGCGGAAGCAATCAGCAGCTCTATGCCCACAACCATCCAAGACCATTGGTGTGCTGTGAAAAATGTTTTTACATCTGGTGCTGAAAGAATTGTCGGCCGATCCCAGGGAAGACATGGGGCGTGGCTTTCCGAGGATACCTGAAGACGGATTGACGAACGAAAACAGCTGAAAGCTCACGTTGCAGCTACCCCAGCAGCAGGGAGAAACGAACTAGAGTCCCTATATCGCATGAAGATGAGAGAAGTTCAGCGTAGCGTGCGACGTGACAAGCGCAACTACATCAACGCACTGGCTACAGAAGCAGAAGGTGCGACAGCAGGACCGTCTACAGAATCACGAAAGAGCTGACAGGTGGTCGCAGCTCCAGCCAACAGCCAGTGAAAAGCCTAGACGGCTCCTTGCTTATTTCGGATGAGGACCAGCTCAAGAGATGGAAAGAGCATTTTGCTACGTTTTGGAACCGTGTTTTCACTAGCTCCCAAATCAAACTGAGGTGCCCGAGGTGAAAAGTTCCCGAATACGCACCACGACTCCCAGTAATGATGAGATCACTACCGCGATCAAGGCACTCAAAACCAACAATGCGGTAGGACTTGACGGTATTCCAGCAGAGCTCTTACGAGCAGCGCCAACAACATCGGTTGAGCTTCTGCTTTCACTTATAGAGAGAGCTTGGAAAGCTTTCCTGACGAATGGAAGAAGGAAATTATCGTCAAGTTTCCTAAGAAAGGAAATTTAATGGAGTGCAGAAACTGGAGCGATATCTGCGTCCTGCCTGCTGTAGCTAAGATAATCACCCTGATTGTCGTTTTATGCTTCAGATGTAGCACGAATCCACTTTCATAACTTTTTCACTGTGAAAGGGTTGTAATAGTATTCTACACGACAAACAAATTGCTTAGTAATGTTTAACAGTCAGCGGGTATTAGCTATGAACAGAACGACAATCGTCGAAAAGCGACAGATGACAACTACAATCATGGTGAATAGCTAAAATCATCCTGGAGCGAATCAAAAACAACATCTCGAAGACACACTCGATGCCGAACAAGCAGGTTTCCACTCTCGATCCTCTTGTGCCGACCACATCAACACCATGCGGATTATCATCGAATAGTGCGTTGAATATCGATCGCCACTCCACCTGCTGTTCAAGGATTTTGAGAAGGCGTGTGTCAATAGTGTCAACAGGGAGTTTATTTGGCGTGCCTTACGCAGGAGAGGTATTCCCGATAAACTAATTGCTATTATCAAAGCTACATATGAAGGGTCCTCTGTTCTGCACAGAGGAAGGTTGTCTGAGGAATTTGAGATCCAAAGTGGAGTAAGACAAGGCTGTATCCTTTCACCAATATTATTTCTATTGGTGACTAGCGATGTGCTTCATGCAGATTTGTCGACGGGAAACGGAGGAATTCGATGGACTCTTACATGCTAACTGAAACATCTTGACTACGCTGACGATGTATGCTTACTCTCTCACAGAATTATCGACCTCCGCCAAATGACAGCAGATGTGGATAGGGAGGCAGTCGTCGTCGGACTGAAAATTCAAAAAATAAAAAATAAAAATAAATATTTGGCGCAACAGCTCTTTAAGTGCTAGGGCCTAGCTTCCGGGCTGAAAATGAATACGAAAAAAACTAAAATTATCAGCCTTGGAACAAACTCATCGGCTCAAACATGCATTGCTGGACAACCGGTAGAGAGAGTAGAGTATTTCCAGTATCTTGGGAGTATTGTCTCGACCGATGGTGGAACCGAACTGGATATAGCCAAGAGGATCGCCAAAGCAAAGTCCGTGTTCGGTATGTTGTCCAAAATATGGCGAATAATGCAATCAGTTTCAACCCCAAGATAAGATTGTTCCGCTCAAATATTGAATCCGTGCTATTATATGGAGCAGAACGTGGAGACTGGCCACTACTATCACCTGAAGCTGCAGACATTCGTTAATAGGTGCCTGCGTAATATCTTGAAGATTTTCTGGCCCAATCGTATCTCTAACGAACACCTTTACGAGAGAACGGTTCAGGAACCAATAGGCACAACCATCCAACGACGGAAGAGACAGTGGATTGGTCACACGTTCCATAGCGAACCATTCTTTGCAATGAAACCCTTTAACCCAGGATAACAGAAGACCTGGCGGTCCGAGGAGAACATGACGCGGAGAACAGTCGAAAAGGATGCACGGCAGTTGGGAAAAAGTTGGGGAGAGCTCAGACACATTGTCAGAAACTGTACACGATGGCGAGTGGGCGTAGTAGAGGCCATATTACCCACAAGGGGATACAGGACAAATGGTAAGTACGTCTCTATACACGCATAGGCAACTTTAAAGTCGATGAAAAGAAGACGCGTATCGATTTTACACTTATGGTTTTCTTCGTAGATCTGCCGTTGTGTGAATATTTGGTCAATAGTGGACTTCCCCGGCGTGAAACCGAACTGATAAGGACCTATCAGGTTGTTGACAATCGGTTTTTGGCGTTCGCATAATACGGGAGAGAAGATCTTACTCGTGTATGCGATGTTGAGAAGACTTATAGCTCGGTGTTGGCTCAGTTCTGAATGTTGTCTGTCTTCAAGATCGGCCAAGCGATGCTGCGAATCCAAATATCTTGCATACTTTCGTCCGGCCAAATTTTACAAATGACCTGGCACATGATCCTTGCCAACTAATCTCCACCTGTCTTAAAGAGTTGGATGCAATGCCGTTGGCTCCAGCAGCTTTTTAAGTTTAGAAGTTTAGAAAAGTCCACTGCTATGCGAATACAAAAAATGAAATAGCTCAGCCTTCCTTTGAGTAAAATAAAAAATTGTGGAATGAACCAAGAGGGTTCGTGTATTTCTTCATGTTTTCCCTTGCTAATTATTCTTTTATTTCCTTTAGATCTTACTGAAATATTTTCTTTTTCATTTCAGATGTCTTGATGGCAATCCAAAGTCTGGGTAAGTCCAATCACTTTTCCCCCAAAACTTTGATATTTCCCATGGACACCTTCTAATTTATCCTTGTTAACGTCAATCTCCCATCCAAAGTGGTTCTTAGTCACACCGATTTACCACCATCCATAAATCAACATTTTATCGTTCGTATTCCCCACCTCGCTCCCTAATCTGCAAAGAAAAAAAGATCCCAACCTCTCCGTATCGCTTCAAATGCCAATTTTGATTGACAAGCTGCCGTCGCCTGCAGACGTCGTTTTTCTCTTCAATTTTCTGGTCGTCCAGCGCCCGATAAATTGTCCCATGATTTGCATAAATTTTAACCAAAAAATCACACAAATTACCATCAAAACGACATCGATAACAATGTAAGCAAGAACAACAACAAAAAAGGAGAAAAATTTCAAACAAACGAACAATCAAATAAGAAACACTTGAGATAGCGTTTTGGCGCGCAAATGGTTTTTCTTTTTTTTAAATGTACTGCACATACTTCAAATCACCGGCCGGCGTTTTGTAGATACTTTTTTGGTTTTTTTTTTTTTTGTATGTATATCTAGCTAATGCGAAAAAAAAACTGTCTATGGTGTAGAATGAAGGACGTTGAGTAAGATGGAAAATAAAAAGTCCAAGACCACACCGCTTTCCGCTTCAATTGGAATGCTTGGGCTGTGTGTTTCGTCTTTAGATACTTTTTTTTGTGGTCACTTTTGTTGCTTGACTCGCGAATTCACTAATCTTCGTGTTGATTCGCAAATTGTTGTTATTACCCGTGTTGGATGTGTTAATTAAATGGGAAACGTTTAAATGCTTTGCTAAATGAGTTTCAGATTGGTTTTCTGATTTGTTGTGTCCTTTGTTGTTGAACAGTGTTCTAACTAATTTCGTTTTATTAATTATTCCGTGAGAGTATCTGATGACGTAAAATTAATTTATTTAAATGTTTGCATAGTCGTGTCACGATAACGATTGCCACTTGTTTAGTGTCACATAATTCACTACTGAGTAAAGATTGTTTATCTAGATAGAACCCTTCAAGTTTAGGTATGGAACCCGCACAGAGGTAGCCTTTCGCATTCATTAGAATTTTATTTTACAACCCCGCCCTGGGCTGTTTTTAGTGGATTATCGCTGCTCATGAATATATTTTGCCTCATTTATCATGAGATGTCGTAAGATCTACTGGACAAAGGGCCTTCAGATACGGGCTGTAGTAGCAGTTAGGGTTATTTTGGGATTTTTATTCTTTTAAACTTCAGCATAGCTATTAATTTTCAGGTTGTAGCGGATTTGGTTCTTTTGTTTCTCTTTGAAAAATTATTTTAATGGAAATTACCTTTAACATGTTATGTGATAAATTTGACTACATTCTTCCAGACTAAGTATTAACTTCAGTGGTCACTGTCTCAGGATAGATATACAGGGTGGGCCAACTACAAGTTTCTTTTTTAAAAATGCAATAAATTGAACAAAATGCAATTTTTTCCATGTATTACGGCTTTATTAGTAAGAGCAAACATTCCCATTAATTATGGAACACAACGTCGTTCAAGTGGCTGCCTCGACTGGCCTCGCAGTAGCGCATTCTATCACTCCAATTTTCGAAGACCTTGTTGATGGTTTCGGGCTGTAGCTCACGGATTGCTTGGATGATATTGGCCTTAAGTGCTTGAATCGTTTTCGGATTGTTGGCATAACATCGGTCCTTCACGGTTCCCCACAAAAAAAAAGTCCGAAGGGGTTGTAGCTGCGCTGGTGTAGCTGAGTGGAAGCGACAGAAATGAAAGAAGCACTCGTACTACAAAGAATCCAGTTTTTATTTAAGCTACTTAACTAAATACAAAAATACTTTTAAGAGGTTCGAGATTTTAGGTTTTGGGGTCCGACCGAACCCGCGTGTTACCACCAGCAGACTGATTTCTGTCCATGGCGCGGACGGCTTGTAGAACCTATTGTGGAATATAAATTTGGATCGTGGAAAGTATGGGTGAATCCAGCCGCCACAGGGTCAAATCGCAGCTCCGAGGCGGCCAATTGACATCGCCCAGACTGCTGATAACACGCTTTGGGAATTTGGTGCGCAAAAGACCGATTGTGGCATGGGCTGTGTGGCATGGCGCGCCATCCTGCATGAACCAGAGGTCGTCCAAATCCATGTCTTCAATTTCAGTAAAAAAAAAAGTCGTTAACATGGCTCTGTAACGCCCACCGTTGACCGAAACGTTGTTCCCAGCCTCATTTTCGAAGAAAAATGGTCTAATGATGCCACCACTCCACAATCCGCACCAAACTGTCACTCTCTGTGGATGCATTGGCCTCTCGACAATAACGTGCGGGTTTTCCGAGACTCAGATGCGGCAATTTTGTTTGTTAACGTAGCCGCCGAGATGAAAATGTGCCTCGCCAGAAAAGATGATTTTTCGCCCACAATCGTTGTCCAATTCAAGCTGCTCTAAGGCCCAAACTGCGAAGCGATAACGAAGCGGATGGTCGTGCGCTTTCAATTGCTGAATCAATTGGACCTTGTAAGCGAATAATCCCAGATCTTTGTGCGTAGTTCTCCTCAGGCTAGTGCGTGAAATGTTGAGTTGTTGAGATCGATGACGAGTTGATGTTCGTAAATTGAATCTCACACTCCCGGCTACAGCAGCCACATTCTCGTCTGTGCGACGACGGGGACCATGAGTATTGTCCACTAGCATACCAGTCTCACCAACATTTTGAACAAACTTGCGTACATCAGGCGCGGTGGGTGCTTCATTTCAGCCAAAACTTCTTTTCAAAAAACCCACTGTTTGGGCTACACAGGACTCACTTTGGAAATAAGTTTTCAATATTTCCCAATGTTGTTCAAGCGTAAAACGACGTTCCGCGGAGGTATGATACTGACTTTCTGTCAAGATTTCGAGCGGGAAACAGCTGTCAGTGTCAAAATAACCTATGATTTAAAAATAAATCACTAGATGGCCCACCCGTTACATGAGTAAAAGGCTATTGTTGCTTTCTTAATTCTTTCCTCTATATTTAATCTCCAATTGAGATTTGTGTCCAGTATGGGGCCCAGGTATTTTGCGCTATCGGACAATCTGAGTGGGATACCATCAACAGAAGGTGTTCCAAACTCTGGTATTTTCCTTTTGTTCGTAAAAGTACTAGTTCGGTTTCGCTGAGGGGAGGCAGGGATTTACCTGCAAGCAGCACAACGTCATCCGCGTAAGCTATAGCAGTGCGCTGATTACCCCGTCTTGAGGAGTGCCCCTAGAGGCGTATGCTTCGAGCTTTGAACCCTTAAGTTCGGTGGTTATGTGTCTTTCCTCGAGCATGCTAACAATCCAGCTAATTAGACTAATGTCGATGTCTAGGTTTCTTAGAGTTCTTTTAACCGCTTCGATATTTACATTATTAAAGGCTCCTCCCCTGTAGGATTAATGAGGGTGTTTTCCAACGAGATTTGCTTCAGTTCGATCTTCCTCTTCTTAGAAAACGGTACAAGGATACTTTTTCCAGGGTTGATGGTTAAGCCCTTGTTTCTACACCATTTTGAGGTCAGTTTGAGCGCACCTTGTATCATTTCTCACATGATGTTTTCGAATTCGACCACAACGCTGATGACAATATCATCTCCGTATCCTTGTACTCTGTAACCAAATTTGATTAGTAGCTCTAGGAGTTGGTCTAAAACTAAGGTTCAAAGCGTAGGAGACAGTACTCCCTCTGCGGACAGCCTCTAATGGCTATAATAGTTTTCAGCTATCCTCCGCACTCTAGTTTTATTTTTCTGCTTCGTGGCATGGATAGAATCTATTTTATGACCAAGGGTGCGATATTGCTTCATAAGAGGTGTTGTCAAAGGCTTTCTGTCTTCTTCTTCTTCCTTTTTCAGCGAGGTTGTGATCCGAAAGTAAGGGATCACAACCCTCCCACTTCACCGCATTTCTACTGATCCGCCTGTGGGGTTCGCCCACGTTGTCAAAGGCTTTGTGTATTTCAATAAAGCCACAAAGGGTGGTTTATTTTGCAGCCAGGGTTTTGTTAATTTGTGAAACCAGGCTGTGAATGGCGGTTGCTTTCTCCTTGGAGTCTATGCGAGCGAAATAAAATCAAATTCTTCAGACTTCATCGATGACAGTGCCTACTTGTAAGCCCATGTGGATGTTAGAGCAAACCTCCGTCTACTTACGAAAGCAAGGTGAAAAGTTCTCGGCCTGACAATGAAGATTAAGATTAGATTAGATTCGATTTTTATTTGTGTACTTCAAAATTCACTACAAAAAGGGTTAACAAAAAAAAAAAAATCAGTATGCATGGCATTGCCGTCTGCCTGATTGACAATATAATCAAATACCTATGTATTAACTTTCCAAATCTCATTTAATATGAAGTAGCGAAATAAAGTGGACTAACATTGATTAAAAATTTCCAGTCAATATTCTCTCGCGATATTGTAGTGCAATTTTGCAATATCGAAATAACTTAGGAACATTAACATCGTTGAGGAGTGTTATGACTTGATTCTCCGACAGGGCATCGCTTCCCAAGATATGGCTTCTTGTTTCCCGTAAAACTTGACACTTGCCAATGCAGAGTATCCTCCCTCTCTGCCAAATTGTACAAACTACATTGAAGAGGTAAATCTACTCTGTGAGGTATATAATTAAGTTTTAGAAGTTCGCCCCGCAGCCTGAAGATCATCGCTATTTCATCGATGCTGTATTTATCCCGGAAATAATTCTTCTGCATCAAATTGTGATTCAAGCGGCTGTATATCATTCTATACAGAGATCCAGAAGCTTCCTCTTAATACCTTGCCCTAGCCTGAACGTCGACTCTTTCGATGAGCTGATAAAGCTGGTTCTTCAAACACCTTAAGTCCTCGTGATTAATTTCAATGCCACAGCTGCGGCCTAATTTCAACCACTCTTTGAACCATCCAGTTCTCCTTTGTATAGCTTGTACAGCTGCTATTTTTGGAAGTCGGTAATCCGGCATACTGAGAACTTTAAGAACATAATTCACTTGGAGTTTCAACGTTTTTGTGAAAAGTGGGGATACGCCTGTTTCCAGCATAAGCATGTAGTTTGGCGTATTGGATGGGAGATGAAATATTCTTTTGAGGTAATATCTTAGTAGTTTTTCAACGAATTCATATTTTCTACATCCCCATACTTGTGCTGCGTAGAACAGAATGGACTCCGATACCGCATCGAAAACTTTATATTTAGCACTGTGGGCAATGAATTTGCTGTTGAAGCATCTTCTCCAAGCTAAGTTGATGGCTGCTTTTGATTTTACTAATTTCTCCTGGAGGTGGATATTCATACTAAGATTTTTCGTAAGAAACACTCCAAGGTACTTATATTTCTCCACCAGTTCAATTATTTCACCATTGTATTTCCAGTTCTCGTTAGCACAGTATCTACCACCTCCTTTCTTAAACACCATTACTTTAGACTTATCTAAATTGACGATTAAGTTCCATAACTTGCAGTAATCACGAAGACGGTTAATCATGAGCTGTAACTGTTCTGGAGAGTGCGAAAATAAGACAACGTCGTCTGCGAATAAAAGCGCTTTGATTAGGACTCCTGCATACTCTACCCCACCTGGAAGAAACTCAGTTATGTCTTCGATGAAGAGTGCAAAAAGACTTGGACTTAGAGAACACCCTTGCCTTACACCTGAGCACGAATGAAACCATTCCGATAGTCCGCTCCCGTTCCACACAGCTGCCCTGGTATCACTATACAGGTTCTGGATAACCCGTCCAAATTTAAGCGACATACCCAAGTTGTAGAGCTTATAGAACAATGCGTTATGATCCACTGTGTCAAAGGCTGCTTTAAAATCCACGAAGAAGTAGAGTTTTTTATTTCGCACAAGAAAAGTCCACAATACTACTTAGTACAAATAAGTGATCGATAGTTGAATATCCCGGCCTAAACCCCGCTTGAAATTCCTTTAACAACTTATTGGCTCCTATCCATTGATTAAGTCGGCTTTGCATCATTACGGTGAATATTTTATAAGATGCGTTTAAAAACGAAATACCTCGATAGTTAACTGGATCCGCCATAGAACCTTTTTTATGGATGGGAAAAATTAACGCTTCCTTAAATCGTTGCGGGGCTATTCCTGACTCCAAAATGTTGTTAAACAAGGAAAAAAGTTTGACGTGTAGTTCATTGGTACCATACTTGTATAACGGTATCCCATCCGAACCTGCCGCTTTCCCATCCTTTAAATTTCTTAGCGCATTAATAATATCTTGATTTGAGAACGGGCTATGCAAGATATCATTCTGGAGACCTGGCGTGGCGTATTGAAAATAAAAGGGACTAGAAGATGGGCTCAATAACGATTTAAAGTGAGTTAAGAGGATATTTGGACCTAGCTTACTGCTCATAACATATCTTCCCCCATTGAGTTTTCTTGCCAGCTTCCAGAAATCCGATGAATTATTACTTCGTGCCAATATTCGAGCTTTCAAATATTCGAGCCATGGCCTTTCCGGCAGATGCGATCGACTTCGCTTTCTTTGGCGCTGAACCACCGGCTTCCACCCACTGCTTCGACTGCTGTTTCGTTTCTGGCGTGTAGTGGTGGACCCATGTCTCATCCATGGTGACAAATCGCCGCACAAAATCGGTCGAATCCGTATTGAACCGGTCCAAAGATTGCCGGGAAAATCGTTTGCACATTTGCTTTTGATCGGCATTAAGCAAATGCGGCACCCATCTTGCGCAGAGCTTTCGCATCCCTAAGTTTTTGTGCAAGACGTTTCGCACCCTCTCTTCCGATATACACACAGCCTCAGCTATCCTACTCACCTTCACTTGCCTATCGTCCAACACGATATCATGCACTTTTTCGATGGCTTCGGGTGTGGTTGCGGTTTTTGGCCGTACTTCACGTGGGTCATCTTCGAGGGACGTGCGACCACGTTTAAACTCAGCTGCCCACTTTTTAACGGTTGACATGGAAGGAGCAGAGTCCCCGTAAACTTTTGTCAACTTTGGATGAATTTCCTTAGGGGTTAACCCATCCAAAACGAAGAATTTTATGACCGCACGATATTCAAGTTTATCCATTTTAACGAAAAACACGCAAGACGTCTACTGCAAAAATTCGTGTAAACAAACTCCTTGAGAGAACAAGTTTAAACTTGTCATACGAACTAATGAGAAGTGCACCCAGGCAGGAAACATACATTTTTGCTGATTGGAACGCTATATCTGCGTCAGGCCGAGAACATTTCACCTTGCCCTCGTAGATGAAGGCATGCTTTATTTGGAAGTAGGTTGAGACAACACCATAGAGAGAGGACTTCGCTTTAACTTCTCAAATACAGTTGAATCCTTGCAGCGGTCAGAATAATTCCTTTTCCTATCATTCACCGCACTATAAAGTGCGTTCTAAGCAACAGATAACCCAAAGAGATGATGATGTGTTTTTGACCACCAAACACATCCTTCTGCCGCAACTTGCTTGTCCAGTCTACAAGTCTGAAGTACAAGATTCACGAGCTAGATCCCCGACTATATGTTTAACGACCCTAAAATACCCTACCATTACCATATCCAACTAAAGTATCCAATAAAATTGTTCCCATCGCTTCTTGTTCAGATGATTCCCATGATGAAATTCTGCAAACAAATACCTCTTACTAGTATTTATGTTCCGAATCTTAAATATGTATCTAAAACCGTAATTAAGATCGAAACTGCCAGTTCCACGAAACCAATAAAATATTATCGAATGGAAATTTGTTTGCCACCCGAAAAATTTTAACATACAAACCTGATTGATTGTGAAAACGTTACTTCTCGGCCGCAAAATAATTCCCCGATGGATGTCATAAATTCTCCCGAAAGCTAGATTTAGTGTAACATTGGAATTTCAAAACAAGGCACACATCCGACACTTTGAAGTTAAAAAAAAAAAAAGCAAAAAACAAACCAGCCTCATCCTCGACCGTGAGATGAGATTTAACATTGAACTACATGATATTTCAAAGATACACACGTACGTAGCTGCGCCGCGTAATGCAAATATTTAGCTCAGAGATTTTGCCTTTTGGACCGATCTACCTTTGTCTCTCGGCTGGGACTGTGCGCTGTCAATCCGGATCGATGATGATTATTTAATTTTAACACAATGCTACGAGAAATGGATTTGCAAATACTAAACGGTGTGGCGGCGCTTAAGATGATCGATATTTGTCAAGTAATAAATATTTAGTACATCAGGTACCAGATACATTGTCTGTGGATGTGGTCTATTATTCGGCACGGACACGGATTGTATGGAAAGAATAATGCGTGTAAAATATTACGGCTCTGGGTGCTATAGGTATAGTATTGTTGTAACATAATGGCTGTGGGAGGGGTTCGACGGTCGACGGTCGACGGTTGGATGGAAGGCAAGACTAGTTAAAATTCAGAAAATATTCGTCATGTATCTGAGAAACCAAGTGCGAGAAATTTACATGGTTTACCCATTGAGATGGATATTAAATATTTGCTCGTGACGCTGTAAGGTATGCGTAGGGTGTCACATAAATCAATCGTGGGAAAGAATCGTTAAATTGGCAGACCGTTCTTTAGAACAATTTTTCCTAAGCCATGACCTTCGAGTCTTCTGGAGTTGATTTCAAATTTTACGCGTTTAGAGTTGGTTCTTCATCGATTCTCCATTAGTTGCTTCCTCAGATATTTTGGATCAAATACAATCCCATATGGTAGACGAATCGGTGCCATAGACATGCATGACTTTACAAACTAGTTCTTCACAGATCAGGCTACACCACCGTCGGTTATGCTGATGGCTTGGCGGTTTTTATCACAGGTAAACACGGCACGACAATTTCCAACGTCATGCAAAGTGCAATATCTCAAGTTGTAGAATAGTGTAACAAAGAAGGATTATCCATCAATCCTAGTAAAACCGTTCTGGTGCCGTTTACAAGGAAGCCACAGGTCAACCTTGAGCCTATTACTATCAGAGGCAGCACACTAGTTTGTTCCAACGAGGTCAAATATCTTGGTGTAATTCTTGACAAACGACTTAATTGGAATTCACATAGTAAGTCCGTCACTGAGCGCGCTACTAGAGCACTGTGGGTCAGTAAACGCCTGTACGGCAGAACTTGGGGTCTCTCTCCTAAGATGATATATTGGTTGTACATAATGATGGGTAGACCCATTATCACATATGCGGCCATCGTCTGGTGGCCAAAATACTCTCCAGCAGACAACGGCAAACAAGTTGTAGAAGTATCTAAGAATTGCCTGTCTTGGCATTACAGGTGCAATGCGCACCTGCCCTACGACAGCTCTGGAAGCTGTTGTCGGGCTAAAACCCCTACCAATCTTCATTAGGAAGATAGCTGCTAGATATGCTATCAAACTGCAGCTAGATTAGGAGTGTAAACCAAGTGACCTAGTGGGACATTTAAAGATACTCAACTCAATCCCTAAAAGAGACAAGTTCTGCACTATACCAGATAATATGGTCAGGCAACATTGCTTCGGTAGGTTATTCGGGGTTGAAATATTGGACCGCGGAAATTGGTCCAATGGTGCTCCAACACTGCACCCTAGAAGTCTGGTCTGGTTCACTGACGGTTCGAAAATGGATTCTGGTGTTGGGCTGGGGTCTTTGGACCCAACACAAAGATTTCGGTACCTATGGGTACGACTCCCACTGTGTTTTAGGCTGAAATCCATGCCATTGAGATCTGCGCCAGACACAATCTCTACAAGGGGATCAAGGGTGAATACATATCTTTTCAGATAGCCAAGCAGCACTTATGGCAATATCGTCCAACCTAATGGACTCCAGAACTGTGAAATGCCTCACTGGACACTGTAATATAGGCCAACGTGGCAAAAGACTTCGCCTCTTTTGTAACGACTTCTGTAGGAACTGTAGGGAAGTGGAGGAGGAGGAAAACATTCTTCACCTAATATGCGCATATCCAGCCCTGTCACGGAAAAGAATGCTCCATCTAAGGGCCTCCTTCCTTGATGACCTATGCGATTTGGCGTCCTTAGGCGTCATTAGCATCCATCGCTTAATTAAAGCTCCGGTTGGTTTTAATTAGTCCCTGAGTGGTCCAATGGTAGATTCATGGCATCACAATAGACCTTTGCTGTTCTAAGTATTCATCGGCTTTTCGACCCCACGCCATACGAGCAGCTCCGTGTATCCATTGCATGGCTTATCGGCACAATTTTCATCCTTACATAGCGTGCGACCAATCCACTGCCACTTTCGCTTTTTTATAATCGCATTTATAAGTTTCTCGCCCGCTTTCTCATAAAGCTGCTCGTTTGAGATACGATTTGGCCAGAACACTCTTAATATATTTCTTCGACAGCGATTAGCAAAAGTTTGCGGCTTTTTTGTGGCATTGACGGTCACTTTTTAGGTACTGTAGCCATACCATATAACATCACCAATTCCACGTTAGTGGGGAACTGTCGCTGCTTAGTATTAAAGCTGACTGCACTACTACTCCATATTTCCATATCGAATGCAGACTTAGCTTTAGATATGCGGCTACCAACGTCTAATTCGGTACCACCGTCAATCGAGACTACACTTTCAAGGAAACGGGAGTTTTCTACTTTCTCAATCTCGTGTCCTCCAATGCTGATGTGAGTTATTGATGAGTTCGAAGAGAGACTAAGGATTTTAGTTCTGGAGGAGCTAATCCCAAAGACTACCAACTTTGCCTTAGCCACCAAACCAGTGATTATTTGGTGCAGGTCCATGATTCTGTGCGATGTCAGGCAAGCATCGTCAGTATAATCGAAGTGTTTGATACAAGTTGGTGGTTGTTCACCACCATAAAAAGTAGTGGTGATAATATGCAACCTTATCGAACGCGACTTCGGATATCTTCTTCTTCTTCCAAAATTTCGTTCCAGTCATATGGTATGTCTACCCAAACCTTTGGTGATCCATTTCGACTTTTGCTTTCCTACTATTGTAGATTAAACTTAGCTAAGATCTTTAGGTTGTTTTGTATCTTTTGAGTCCAGAGTCCGGATACTGCATTGGCAATCTAAATGGCAAATACCCTTAAATGAGTTCGTTAACATTCCTAAATTGTTCTAGAACTACGTTTGTAAGTGACAAAATATAATCTCACGCCAATATATCAGACGGATCTTATTATCTCTTGCAGCCAGAGCATACTAAGTAGACTCAGGTTCAATTTAGATACAATCCCCAGACAAAGTCATAAGTCTGATCCATTTCGGTTTAATTTTATTGGACACTTTGAATTTTAATGCTGGGAACTATCGACTACAGTATAAGCCCAATCCATTACAGACAAAGCCGTCGACTTCTTACATCGATTACACGTGAATTACAATTCAAGAGCAGTCGCCGTAGGAAAATAAACGACATTTTAAATTCCCCTCAAGGTCATTTAAGGCAACCCATGAAAAAAAGAATCCCACCCGAAGGCGAAGACGAAGACCTGCCCAGAGAAAAATAAACGACAAACAAAAGAAGACCCGCGCGCAGCCGTAAAAGCGACTTGAGAAACAAAATTCCATTTCAACCGACACGCGAAGTAGAAGATGAGGATGGTGACCAGTAAATACGAGTATCTCAGCCAATGTATCTCTGCGGTTAAATGAAATGGAAATCAATTTATACTTTTGACAGGCCCATACACTTTGGCGTACCCTTTTTTTCTATTGACGACGGTCGGTTAGACACAAAGTTTTGTTCGACAGGCTATCATCATTATTGGTTGGCTGTGCGTCTTCTTCTAGACGAAATCATCCTCTCTGGGTTGCCGCCATCAGCATCACCGTCAACCTTCATTAAACTGCTTGACATATGATAAAAGCGGCGCAACAATGTTCCCAGTCTAAGGAAATGCATCTGAAAAGAGAACCAACTTCACAGATACATCCAGTGGTTTAATGAACCGCACGTTGCTCGTCATAGTAGTTTTAATAGACGATCCCTACGAATAGGCGTATGAGGAATGTGCCCGCCGCGGTTACGTGAAACCCTTTCCCTATGATGGAAACCAGAAAGGCATATCCTCTCTGTGATCCTGTGGGTAGAAGTGGGCAGCCCAGGGAACTAAAGCTGCCTACTCTCCAAGTGGAGAATTCATTTGGCTATCTATGCAACGATTTATAGCGATTTATGTGCGAGTATTATTCCCTCTGAGTCTGTCGTATAAATCTGCGTTGGCTGTTGGATGGCTATGTGTTGGATGTAAACAAAGAATGGAACGGAAGTCGTTAAGGGGTCCTTGGTCTTTTCCTTGCGCTTGTTGCTTATTGCTCCGCCAAGTGCGTTGGCCGGGACGAACGGCATGTGGGAATAGAAGTAGAATTGCAAGAAACAGCTGCATTTTCTAGTTTTTTTCTCTCGTAAATGGGGGGGAGCAGGAGGAGGAGGATAAAATTGCAAACCAACAGAGGGAAGGAGTAAAGTGGGCGAGAGTTCTTGTTTACGATTGTAATCGGAGTTTTGTGTACTGCGCAACGCTTCTTGAGAGTCTTTATCGCTGCTACTATGAACCCGTAGTGGGTTGCGCATTACAAGGTTTTTGTAGCTCAACAAGCCACAAAGCGGATTGTTATCCTTGTGGGTTATGCTTTGATTTGTATTCTTCGTTTGTGTTTTCCTTTGTTTTGGCATGGGGAACAAAAAGGAAGTGGCAAATTAACGTCGAATTAAATGGAGGATACTTTTGAAGAGGGGATTAAAGTTTGACTTGATGTCAAAAATAGTTGAATCTTAAAGGAAAGTGCTACGAATGGGATTTGTGAGAAATTGCAACGTAGCGCGTTGAATATTGGTGTATGATGCCTGTGCAGCAGGACGTTTTTGATTTTATACTTCGGTTTCATACCAAATGATGCCAGCTTTCATGACTTTACAAACTGAAATTGTGTCAAAATGGTGGGCCTAGAAATATACCACCAAATGCGATGAGTTTAGTTTTCATTGCATACTTCTTGATGTCAAGGCCAGCGAGCTATTGGAGAGCATCAGGTGTTATTTGATGAATGTCTTCAACATATACATTAAACTTGCGGAGTGTGCGGATGGATACTATGTGGTTTATAGTTTGTCGATTTTCACCACAATCACAGGCACTTGATGTAGAGGCACCCCATTTATGCAAGCTGTCTGCACAGCGACCGTGTTATGTCCTTATTCTATCGAGGGTCCACATGTGCGTTAGAAGCTTAAAACCTGGAAGCCGAGCAATGGAGTCATCTACAATGTTGTTGTTCGAGGGATAACTCCTCCCAAGTTTTCAGCCACTCCTCAGCAACGTGAGAGTTGGACTCTGACAAAACGTTTCTTCTTCTTCTTCCTTTTATCAGCGAGGCTAAGATGCGAAAACAAGGGATCACAACCCTCCCACTTCACCGCATTTCTACTGATCCGCCTGTGGGGTTCGCCTATTTGACCTCAGAAAATATCGGCAGGCCTGCCGATTTTGGACCCCTCGGTTACTGAGGTCAATGAAATGCCGATGCCGTCGCCGATGCCGAAATGCCGATGCCAGGCGTTTATAGGCCTGCCTTTCCTACATCGCGATGTCTTTGGAACGTGCATAGATATTGCCTTTTTAACAGGGTTCAAATGATCTCTTCTTTGAACGTGGCAATACCAGCTGAGACAGTCGCGCTATATCTTTTGTACGATGGTTTCCTTGATGTGAAAGCTTCCACGGATCTTCGAACTTCTTATTCGATCAAGCTTTGTCACTCTGACAAAACGTTCACTTGCCTTAAAGGTGGTTTTCTGGATTTCACCCGGTATGAGTCTTTGACGTTGATGTGCTCGTAAATTGGAAGACTTCGGTTATGTGATATTTTTCCAAACTCCCTTAATATCGTTTTTTAGCGTCTTAGCAGGGGTGGAGCTTTCCCTTTCGGATCGCGCTCTATACCTATCTTGGTATAATGCTGGACAGGAAACTAAATTGGAAACTTAACATACAGGAACGAGTCCGCAAAGCTTATAATGCTCTCTTCATCTGTAAGCGGACCGCGGGGAAAAAATGGGGCCTGAAGCCCGCAATGATGCACTGGCTATACATCATGATAGTCAGACCCATCCTTACGTATGGGGCTCTTGTGTGGTGAAAGGCAACGAATACGAAAAGCACACGGGATATGTTGGCCATGGTACAAAGAACAGCTTGCATTGCCATCACAGGTGCTCTACCCACAACACTTATGGCTGCACTTGAGATCTTTCTGTATCTTTTACCATTAGACCTACAAATTAAATTTCAAGCGGCCAACAGTGCGCTTCGACTCACTAATGTTGGTCTCTTCAAGACTAATTACATAGGACACAGCTCCATTCTCAAGGAATCTTTTCCCGGAATCCCTGACGAATCGGACGATATACTTGGCACCTTAGACTTCGACGCACCATACGAAGTACTGTATCCAATTAGAGAGGACTGGCGAAGGAAGACAGTCTCTGTCCATAACGAGATTGCAATATACACAGAGACCAATGAGGGCACGGGGTCAGGTATTTACTCGAGAGATACGAACCTACAGGTGGCCCTGAGACTTCCGGACACATGCAGTGTGTTCCAAGCAGAGGTTCTAGCTGTACTTAAAGCTGCGGAATTACTTGAGATGGGATCAATATCCGATAAGAATATCGCCATCTACATTGACAGTCAGGCTGCGCTAAAGGCGCTAGAGTCTTACGTCACCAAATCTGAGATAATCAGGAATTGGCGCACAATGCTTAGGGCATTATGTACGCAGAACCGAGTCAGATTATGTTGGGAACCTGGACACTGCGATATCGAAGGCAACGAGCAAGCCGGCGCGCTGGCTAAAAGAGGAGCGGGCTCCCACTCAGCGATATAATTGGTAGTATTAAACCACCAGGGTGCGTGGCTAAGGGAATTATTCGGGATAAAATCATTGACACGGCTAATCTAAGATGGTCAAACTTAGATGGTAGGCGAACCCCATAGGCCGATCAGTAGAAATGCGGTGAAGTGGAAGGGTTGTGATCCCTTGTTTTCGGATCATAACCTCGCTGATAAAAAAAAAAAA
The DNA here is from genome assembly GCA_945910035.1 of Brachypalpus laphriformis. Lineage (NCBI taxonomy): Eukaryota > Metazoa > Arthropoda > Insecta > Diptera > Syrphidae > Brachypalpus > Brachypalpus laphriformis. The sequence goes on along the minus strand of OX246754.1, from coordinate 276,003,980 downwards.
AAAAAAGGAAGAAGAAGAAGAAGGTCAAACTTAGATGGTCACAGGGTGTCTAAGGCCTTGTGGCCTGTGTTAGATCTCAGAAAATCTGGGGAGATAATTAAATTAGATAGATCAAGGCTAAAAACAGCGATAGGCATACTCTCTGGCCACTGTCTCCTAAGGAAACATGCCGTGAGACCAGGGTTATCCGATACGGATGTCTGTAGGTACTGCGATGACCTACATGTCGCAGAGGATATAACTCATGTACTCTGTGAATGTCAAGGAATTATCAGGACAAGGCTAAAGCACCTTGGTAGATAAGATACATCTTCGATAACTTTGAAGAGGTGAGGTCCCTGAACCATAACAAGGATCTCTTCAAATTCTGTAGGGAGATTAATTGCTTGGGAGAATGGGCTTAGGTCTTCTGCCGTGAAGGTTCCCTAGGGATCGCGATGGGCCCACTTTGGTGCCTAGTGTTTTATGATAACCTCAAAACCCTACCTAACTTAACCTAGTGGGGACGGTGCAATGTTGATAAAAACTGGTAGCCATTGGGTTGGAGTGCGCCGTATGATGCTCGAGATGCCTGTTTACGTGGTGCGTATGTGCACTGTTAAACCAGATAGGAGCTCCATATTCGGCAGTTGAGTATACCAATCCAAGACCAGCAGTACATGATGTGCCTGGTGTTGTACCCCAAGAGCTTTTTTTTTTTTTTTTTGGATTGCGCCAGGGATGCGTAATCTTCATAGATACTAATAGCCCGAGTGCTACTGGCATGCATGGCTCGCAAACCTGAGTAATCGATGCCAGGAATACGCCTACGTACTACCACTCTCCCCGCGGGACTGCCGTTAGGTCGCGGGGCTGGTTAGCAATTTATGCTATGCTTCTTGTGTCAGCTTCTTCCGCTGCTTCGGCTGCTCTTCTTAGCTTTTCTATACTCCGCAGAGTTTTGTAGAGTTGTTACGAAGGAACATATTGCCATCTAATTCTCTTCCGACCGTGACATATGGTCGAGGAGTAATGACGGACTTGGCAGAGTAATTCTCCATGTCGTGAAACGTGTGCAGTAAAACACTGCGTGCTCCGTATCTTCATCTTCACCTGGGCCTTCCTGGCAGGATGATGAATTGTCGTGTCCAAATCGGTGTAGATATTTGCGGTAGCCACCGTGGCCAGACAGGAACTGCGTTAGATGGTAGTTGCAGTCTCCATGCTTTCGACTTATCCAGTCTTGGATTGTCGGTATAAGTTTATATGTCCATCTGCCCTTTTGTTGTATTAGCGCAACGAGCTTGCCACACAGCTGCTGACGCTGCCCTTTCTTCAATTTTTATCACCTTGATACCAGTGGCGTCGTGATGACTCAATGCTCTTCTGTTATATATCCTCAGCATTTCATCTGCGAGAATATCGATGGGAACCATTCCAGCTATGAAAAATGCAGCTTCGTCAGAGATGGTTCGAAAGCCGCTGATTGTTCGTAGCGCACAGAGTCTGTATGATGACGATAGTCTCCTTTTGGTCTCCTTCGCATTATCGGACATGTTATTTGAGGAGTCCTATAGCCCTTCAATTTCGTCATCACCATTCTGTATGCCGAGCCCCATGGGTTAATGTCGGCTTCTTGACAGAGACGTTTAAAACATACAGTTTTGCTTTCCTTGATGGCTCTATTTAAGTTACGTCTCGCTAGTCTAAGGGTGTCCAGGCATTGTTGGAAATCCGCCCTCCTTCTTGATCGTTGGACTTTGCGCCGGGCTTGTAGATATTTTGCCCGATGTTCGCGTATTTCCTCGTTCCACCAGTAACACGGTGATGCCTTCCTGGTGTTTGTTCTCCTAGGCATTGATGCGTCGCACGCTTTGGTGATGGTGCCTGTGAGGTGGTGCGCGAGGGTCTCCGCTGTTCCGCTTGGAGTTTGATCACCGTTCAACATCTCTTCGAATGCATCCTTATCGAAAGATCGGTCGTTTCATTTTGGGCCAGTAAGTTTTGGGAGCTGGACTGGTTTTTTCCCTTTTATTTCCAGTATTATCACGTGATGGTCGCTGTGTGAATATTCCTCACTGACCCTCCACTTTAGGTTTTTCAGGATGGAGTTGCTCGCAAAGGTGATGTCAATGATAGAGTCTACTCCAGCCTTCCGGTAAGTATTTGCCCGCCCCTTATTAGCAATGCCTATCGCTAGGGGAGCGAATGTTTCCAATAAGGCCTTTCCTCTGGTGTTGGTGAGCCTGCTGCCCCATTCTGTGGCCCACGCGTTGAAGTCTCCTCCTATAACCACTGGGGCTCTCTGGAGCGCATCCGCGGTTAGATGGTCCAGCATTAGTTGATATTCGCTGGTCGTCAAGCTGGGTCTTGCATAGCAGCTATAGAAATGAATTCCATTTATTTTCGCACGCACGAAGCCTTCTGTTTGGTCGTTTGTTTCTTGGAAGGCATGGGGTCCACATATCCATATTGCCACCTGTTTTGCTTTATCACAGATCCAGTTATTGTTCTGTTCGGGACATTTATAGGGCTCGCTGATCATAACAACGTCGGCTCTTTCGTCCTTGACCGTTTGTGGCAGGATGTCTGGGCTATTCTACAGTGATTAAGATTTATCTGTTGTATCTTCATGGTATTTTGCTTGTAATAGCTCTCCTGAAGACCGGGCATCTGCTGCTACCAGCTATATGATGCGCCGCGTCTGGGTGGTTTTTCTTGCAGAACATGCAGGATGGTTGCTTATCGCAATTTTTCGCTATGTGGCCCCCTTCACCACATCTCCTACATAGCTTCGAGCGATCTTCTTCGCTTCTGCATTGTGTGGCTAGATGGCCATACTCTAGGCACTTAAAGCACGTTTTCAGCAGTGTCTTTTCACGGATTCGGCAGACTACCCACCCAATCTTAATTTTCCCGGCTTCTAACAGTTTTCTTACGTCTTCTACTGGAAGACTGATGGTTGCTGTTTGAGTCCCTCCGTATGCCTTTCGCAGGGATAAGATGTCTGCCGGTAAAACGTTTACTCCAAACTGGGTTCTAATTGCATCGATTATGTCAACCATTGTAGTGACCCCATCGATGTATTTGACCTCGAGAGTAGTGCGGTGCGTAAGTGTTCTTACACTCGCTTGCTCCGCTAAGGCTTCGCTGATTACGGCTTTAAACTCGGTGGTCTCTATTCCCGTCTCCTTGAGTTGTATTAGGAGGTCTCCCTTTCCTTCTTCATTCTTCATTCGCCTTCTCCTGTCGCTTGCTTTTTGTTTGTGGTTGCACTTGTTCGCTGGGCTCTTGCTGGGGTCTCAGCGCCAATTGCCACATCTTTCTCCTTGGTGTTTGCCAGAGATGGATGATGTTCAGGCTTTGACTTTGAGTGGCTAGGCCAGGATCGTCTGCGTATGGTAACTTGTATGACGTTGTGCTCGGCACGTCATGGATAAAGAGGTTAAACAACAATGATGCGAGGACTGATGCTTATGGGACGCCATTGTTGAGGTGTCTGAACTTACTGGACTTATCATTGATGGATACTTGGAAAGGGCGGTTGTTAAGCATGTTGTTGACAATATGCAATCTTATTGCAACGCATAACCTTAAGACTGTCTCGTACGCCGCTGTGAGATCAACAAATACAGCACCTGTCTTGAGTCTTGCTTCGAAGCCATCTTCAATGTAGCTTGTCAGTGCCAGTACCTGGTCGAAAGCCAGCTTGTTCAGGAGGGATAACTTCGTTTGTCGTTATAAAGAAGACGTTCAAGGATTTTGTAACAAATGCTTAAGAGAGCGAATGGTCGGCAGCTCTCAGCTTTGTCATCCGCTTTGCCTAGTTTCAGAATGGCAACGATTTCTGTGGAATTCTTTCGGTGGATCCCCGAAGAAAGAATATCATTTTTCCCGCAGTTCTTTAAAAACTCTGAGTAAATTCCGTCAAAACCTGCTGCTTTCCCTGATTTGCAGTTATATAAGGCTGTCTCTACTTCGGTTTCCGTGAATGGTCGAGAGTAACCTAAAGATTTTGAAGTGGTTAGCTTAAGTTCTTTTAGCAAACACTTTATTGTCCTAGTATGTTCCTTATCGGACGCAGCTTTTGAGGTTTAAACAATGCGCTTTGCTATGGTATCTAGGTTGATCCTTGGTTTATGAGGCGAGATGAAGTGTTGGTGTTGTAGGCGAACCCCACAAGCGGATCAATAGATGCAGTGAAGTGGGAGGGTTATGATCCCTTGTTTTCGGATCATAACCTCGCTGACAAAAGGAAGAAGAAGAAGAAGATGATGAAGTGTTGGTCCCTCCTAGCTTTCGCATAACACTCCAGGCTTTCCTGCTGGATCGAATAAAGCCCATACTTTCTGTCGTTTTCGTACATTTGTGCTTTATCGAGAGATTACAGAAGGCTTTCTCTGATTTGGTGATCACCATCTCGAAGGAGTTCATGATAAAGACATTCACTATCTGTGCTCCATCCTGGAATGTATTCCTTACGATAACCTCTGGGGATGTGTTTTTTTTTTGCAGCAAATACGAGCGCACCCACAAATTGTCCGTAATTTTCAACAGTTGGAGGAATCCACCTTACGATTGAGTCCAGTTCTGAGGAGAATCCTTGCCATGATGCTTTGTTGAAGTTCCATTTGGGTCAGAATTCAGCAGAGTTGTTTTCATACCAACATCTAAAATGACAGGGCGATGTTGGTTGGGACAAATCAGTTTCTAGGCTCAGGAATCGAGCCACGTCTATGGGTCGTTTCCAAAGTGTATCGTGGCGCAAGTCGGTTGCCTTTGCTGGGCAGTTGAAAAGGTGTTTGGTGTTGTGCGGGCCGTTTCCACAGTCAAGGCATTTGTCTTCTATGGAGGCGTCGAGACGGTTCTTGTAGCTGTTAAGTAAGCGACACCAACCCGAGCGTAACTGAGCTAGAGTGTTTCTTGTTCTTCTGGGCAGGCTACGTTCTTCGTCTGCTATGGGTGGTGGGCAGCCTCCGAGGACCACGATGGGACAGAGATTCTCCATAGAGCGGGACACAATCATGCGATGAATGCTTTTCAGTGCATCTTTGTAGGTCTGTCTGTCGATCCTGGTGCGCTCCGTATAGACATTGAGGGCACCAGGATCGAGTAGATTTGGAGCCCTTTACGAATGGAACGGGGTGGTCAGCGGATGATTAGGGTGGACTTGGAGGTGACAAGCTAGAAGGAACTGCTTGGAGAGCATGGTGTTGTGGTCCCTTACTGGAAGCAACTTCGTTTCAGCATGAAGGTGATCAGCATGTGACTGCCAGTGAGTGTCACTCAGCTGCGGTGTCTAGATGGGGGCGGCATAGTTCAGCACGAAGCGACCGATTGCCTTGTATGTGGCGAGTAGCGTCTCTATCCATTCCCAGGAAGATCCCGCTAAGGACTTGAGTACATTGTTTCGAGGTCTAAGTCAGCTGCTGATGTTTGATGCATGTGCGGCGAACGTCATCATGCTGTCGAAAGTGACGCCAAGAAGTTTTGATTGGGTGGAAGTTAAAATTCGACGTCCTGCTATGTCTATGTCTAGAACTGACCTTATCTCCCTTGTCAAGGACGTGAAGAGTGTGGCTGAGGACTTCTCGGCCGACAGTTGTAAGTTGCGGTCTCTGAAAAATCCGTCCAGGACAGAGAGATATGAGTTCAGCCCTGTGCATAGTGTTGGCACGTTGGGCACAGTTGTGAGGACCGTACAGTCGTCGGTATATGAAACAATATTGGTTCCGTCCGGGGGTGGAAGAGAGGGGTAGTTTGGAGAAGTAGGAGTTGAAAAGAAGTGGCGATAGGACGCCCCTCTGTGGAACTCCCTGCTTGGCTCTCCGGTACCGAGACTTGGTGTTCCTTAACTCTACACAGGATTGGCGACCGCAAAGGTAGTTGGCTACCCAGCGCTTGTGGGTATTGGGTACTGGAGACTCCAGGATATCGCGTAGCAACGTGGCATGATCCACCGTGTCAAATGCCTTAGATAGGTCTAGGGCGACGGCAACAGTTCTATCGCATGGTTCTTTTCGGTTGAAACCGTTGGTGATCTGCGATGAAATCATGTTTAGGGCTGAGGTGGTGTTGTGGTTTTGTCTGAAAACCGTGCTGGTGGTGCGCTAGCGTAAGGTGTTCGGTGAAATCCGGAAGAAGCGGAGCTCCCAGTATCTTGGCGACTGGTGAGAGAAGCGATATGGGGCGGTATGTTTTGCCTTGATCAGGTGGTTGCCCCGGTTTGGGAAATGGAATTACCCGAGCTATGCCTGGTATTTGCAGCGCTTGGAAGGATAGGTTCAGAAGAGAAGTTAGGTAGTCAATTCCTGATGTGCCGAGTTTTTTTGAGCATCAGCATGAAAATCTCATCGGGACCAAGTGCTTTGGAAGGTTTTGCCTTTAGTATGACAGCTTTGACTTGCTCCGATGTGAAGTCTTGCTGTGCTTCGTCCCGTGGAAGGTGGTGTAGTTTTCTGACAGTGAATCTCTTGTGTCGGCTGGTGTTCTGTGGATGTTCAATGAACTGCTTGTTAAAGAGCATTGCGCATTTCCTGGGGTCATTCGTAGGAAAGGCATTCAAGGAAATAGCTATTTTGTCATTGCGTTTGGTGGGGTTCGCAAGATTTTGGATGGTGGACCACAGTTTCTTGACACCTGAGCCCAGGTTGCATTTGTTTAGGTGTTCGTGCCACTTCTTTCTGCGGTATTCGCCCACTAGACATCGAATCTTGTTGTTCAGTTGTTGGATTCTGGCGTCTGATGAGTTTGCTCGTCTGATGAGTTTGCTCGTCTGATGAGTTTGCTCGTCTGATGAGTTTGCTCGTCTGATGAGTTTGCTCGTCTGATGAGTCTGCTCGTCTGATGAGTCTGCTCGTCTGATGAGTCTGTTCGTCTGATGGCGTCGCTTGTGTCTGATAGCGGAGCGGCAGTAGCTGGAAAGTTTGGTCTAATTTTGGGGATCCTGCCTACCGGTATGAAACATGCTACTGCTTTGTTGATTATTATGCGGAAGGTTATTTCTCCTGAAAAGGTGTTTAGTGGGGGTGGTATATTGCTGAAGCAGTTATTCTTATAGATGCTAAAGTTTTGCCAGTCCGCCTTGTTGTAGTTGATGAAAGTCCTTTTCTCGGGAACTAGGAAGTTGTTAGCGGTCTCGATAGTGATAGTGATTGGCAAGTGGTCGGAGCCCAAGTTGACATCTGTTTTCCAGGTAGTGCAGATTAGGAGTGGTGCGCTAGACTTATGTCAAGAGAGCTGCTGCAATCGCTGGCAATTCTGGTTGGTGTGTTCTGATTCAAGTGCCAAAATCAGAGTTATCGAGTTGCTCGGCAAGACGCATGCCACGTTGATCTGTACCCAGGGCTGAAAACCATTGGTCGGTGTGGGCGTTAAAGTCGCCTACGATCAATCTGTTGTCTCCATGTAGGAGGTGTTCCATAGATGGGCGGTAGCAACTGGTGGGTAGTATGTATACGTTCACAATTTCTAGTACGGATGAGCTGGAAGTAATGGCAATTCCCTGTTGTTCAAGGAAGTCATCAGGTGTTGCTGGTGTTTGTAGCGAGATAGGGCTGTATTTGAGGGTGTGATGAATGATGAATGCCAAGCCTCCACCAGTATCTCTCGCTCTGTCTTCTGGTAGAATATGATAGTCCTAGACCTGGGTTTAAAAGACCTGGGTAGCGGCTATTAGCGTGTTGTTGTGCTCCGTGAAGTTTGTGAGTTCGTAGATTTTACCGGAGATGCCATGGCAATATTTTGACTGCGGGGGGCATTGCTGCAGGGGCCGACTCGATGCTGCTTGCTGGTATTTGTTAGTTCTGCAGCACCTGCAAATGAAATTGGAGTTCCATTCTCGGTGGGTATACAGATCTGAGCAGTTACGAAGATGACACCAGTTGAGTCAGCAATTGTATTTCACGGAGATGGAGTTACGATTGATGGACTTTCGACAAACCGAGCAAAGCCATATCGTGGGACCTGGATTGGGTTCGATTCCGGATTTCTACAGCTCTGAATACCAACGGGAAATAGCAACCAATGTACACCATCAAAGTTTCTTGAACCACTGCTCGGAAAAGGGCTTTTGCGAGGAGTACAAGGGCTCCGAAATTTTAAGTCTCCTTTAACAAAGCAAATTGTAGGACTCAGGAGGTCTTAGCAAGAAGAAAAGGAAATCTCATACAGTTATAAAAGACAACGTCTGTTTGTCTGTTTGTGCCCGCTAATCCCAGGAACTACTGGCCAGATTTTGATCTGGTTTTCACCGTTATCTAAAGCATTCAGTCGGGAAAGTTAATGGAAAGTTTTTTTTTTTTGGCGCAACAGCTCTTTAAGTGCCAGGGCCTAGCTTCTCGGCAACAACTCATGTTGTGGGATGCTTTTCGAGACAGCTTTTTGGAGACAACAATACTGTCGGATGTTTGTCAGACGCTCGCGAGAGGTAGGACCGTGAAAAATCTTTTTCGGTTTTCTGGGATTCGAACTTGGAACCTCACGCGCAGTGATCCGACTCACTAACCACTTACGCCACGGCGCCTTACAGATATAAAACTGATTTTGTATTGACGAGAAGGCCGGAATTTTTTTTTTAAACCATCAGCTTTCTATGACCCAGATAGGTCCAAGAGTAATTAGCCAAACTATCCCCAGCTAACGTGAATGGCTAAGTCAGCACTATAGATTGATATGAGTTCCACCCGAGCCCCTTCAATCTTGGCTCATTTTTCAAGAGAAGGATGTGCTTGATCACCCTGGTCGAGCATTGGTCTTATTCGGCTTCGTTTTGCTTTCTTCCCGTCGTATGTTCAGATTCAGGAAGTAAGGTTTGGCGTCGGATTATGCTTGGGTTTATCAATTGTACTTCAACAAGGCATGGCTAGTACTAACTCTAGAGCTATTTTCGGGTGCAGTTGATATACATATGTAATATCTAGATGAAAACATTCTAAAAGCCACGATATCACCTTGGATTAGGTTGTCAGTTCCTAGTTCATAAATCATCAATATCTGTTACCAGGTTACCATAATAAGAATCAAATTTCATAAAACGTCGAATCGTACAAGAAACCCTTTTAGCAGTCTTACCGTGCTACTCAGTGGTGCCCAAGTTTTGTGCGAAATTACTTTCTCAGAGGTACCTCCGAATAAAAAAAAGAAGTAAGTTCTTACTCTTGCTCTTCCTCCACCTCCATAACCACTAAGTTGGATCATACATTGTAACGCGATACATGAGAAACAAAGCCGATAGCATCCGACCACCAGCCACTCTGGCTCCGACACCAACACCGACAACGATTACAAGCAATTTCAATAAATTTAACAAGTGACAATGGTTAAGTTAAATTAAATGCACAGCATTGGTCGCGCCCCACTATCAGCACTCGTACACTTAAGCAGCAGCATCAGCGGCTCTAGAGTGCAACACTAAGCGCAGAGGGCCTTCAATTAGCTCGCAGATGCGACTGCAGTGTGTTCGGTGTAATTCCACATTTGTATATTTGTTGGATTAAGAATTTAAGAGCGACTTGCTGAAGCTCTAACGGACGGGGAGGGTACCTTGATGGTGCTAAGGAACGAATCAAAATATGCCACGCTGTTTAGTCTCAAAGAAAACGACACAGGGAGGGGGGCTCGGTCGTGTAAAGCATCAGTCTTATCCAGCACCACCACTTGGACCAACCAACATCCCATTGACAATGGTCACATCCGCGCAGCACATTGTGGACTTAAGTGGCAGACGCGGAGGCAGGGAGTGTGCATAGGATGACGACGAATTGGAAGAGGAACATCGTTGTCGTCGCGGGAAGTAATATTTTAATGAAACTTAATTGACGCCGATTATTGAGTTTGCATTTTTGTTGTCTGCCGCCGCCACTGTTGCCACTGCATCGGACGTAGAGTGGCTTAAAATGCAGAGCTAATCAAAACGCTGCTGCCTCATAACAAGCGCAACATCTTAACGTGTCGGTTGAATTATGCTCTGCCTGCACTGTTGCTGGTGATATCCTCGCTGCTGAGTGTGTGTGCAGTGCAGCAGCAACAGCAGCAGGAGATGATGATTGAATGTTATGATGGCTGCATCAACTTATGATGATTCCTCCTCTGCCGGTCTGGTGTTGTGTTCTGTGTGGATTCTGCTAATGATGATGGAAGTGCGTAGGCCACATATGGCCGCATTATGTGCAACTTGTGCTGAGCTGTATGAGCGGTGCACGATTGTGGCTGGGAGGAAGTGCAAAAATAGTTTTGCACATGAACGTGTGTGGCGGCAGTGCAGGGTTCTTCAACTCGAGCTCTTAGTGCGGGAGATTAAATCCTAGAAGCTGATCCGAAAGGTGGGGCAAATTAAATCGATGCTAAGTGGTAAGTAAGTGGATACGGAGAATTACGACAAGATCCTTGATATCATGACTTATTACTTGAATGATGAATGTTGACTTGGTAGGTAAGTAAAATGCGATGTTGCACCCTCTTTGAGCGAAGACTTGTGGGAGATGTTGGGGAGATTCCACAATCTTAGCAGTCGGAAGGTGTATCCAGTTGCAGACCGCAGGAAAATGTTGGTCTTATTGTCCAAAATCCAGCAATTCCAGTCCGAAAAGTAGAGGTAGAGCCGTCAGTGCAATGCTTTCAACAAATTCTGAAGAACTTCATTTGAACTTTCCCATCTGACCCTCTCGGGGAAGTACACTTCGTATCTATCTACGAGTACAGGTATCATGAACAAAGAACATGGCTTTGAAATAGTGCTCCATGCCGAATGTCATGTCCTTCGTGCTAAATTCCATTTTTTCTTGGGTGACACATCAATTTAATTGGTTACTTGGGAACAACTGTATCCAGCGGTAACAAGTTGAGCAGCGCACTAAGAGCATCGTCAGAAATAGTGCGCATGGCGCTAGTGCTTTCAAGACAGACTTCTCTCTGCAGTCTGGTAAGCATAGAACAAGCATATTTAGCCATATTTTGGCCTATACCACCATACTACAGACGAATAATGAACCACTGCTGCTCTGCCAGCTCTTCAAAACTGACTGAAACTAAGAATTCGGAAAACTCGAGTCGATTTCAGCGACTCCACTTTACGGCCACCTTTTCTCAACCCCAAGCATTGCCTTATGACCACATTTACTCTCAGCTGTAAGCACGCTACGGGACAATGAAATAGATTCATTTTACGATGAGTTCACCTACTCCATACGTTCTGAAAGAGTTATACATGAAATCAAAGATAATGTTGTCAAAGACATCCTCTATGTCGACAAACACTTGTAGAGTATAGTTTCCCTCCTCCACCCCATTCTTGATCCTCTTTACAAAATCGTAAAAGGCAGACTCGCTGGATCTGCGACTCTAATAGGGATCCTGATGCCTGCTTTTAAAACAGTTAAGTTACTAATGAAGCTCTTGACCCATCGATCCCGCATGAGAAATAAATAAAACGTGGAAGGAGTATTTCAAAATAGTCCCAAATAAGGAATTTCTTAACGAACCCTAAGAGCCGCTGCACAACAACAGATGCGATTCGAATGGGCGCATAATTATTGAAAAGTACCACTCATGGGCAGAAGACATTCATTTGTTTTTCAGAGAACTTGAAAGGCCTTGGCGTAAGTGGTTAGTGTGTCGGATCACTAGGCATGAGGTTCCAAGTTCGAATCCCAGAAAACACCAAAAAGTTTTTTCACGATCCCACCTCTCGCGAGCGTCTGACAAACATCCGAGAGTATTGTCGCGAAAAAGCTTCACAAATCGCCGTTCGGATTCGGCACTAAACTGTAGGTCCCTTCCATTCGTGTGAAAAATATAACGCTCACAACATGAGTGGTTGCGAGAAGCTAGGCCCTGGCACTTAAAGAGCTGTTGCGCCAAATAATAATTTTTTTTTTTTTTAAAGGCCTTTGACAGAGCAACGAAAAACCTGCTATTGCAGGCTTACGACATCAAAATATTCCTAAAATGAACTTGATAATCATCAAGGATATGTAGGGGAAGTGTATCACAGAAATCAAAAGTATTACTGTGTTGGCCGAAGAATTCCAGCGATGGTTGGACTACATCAGGGATCAGCTGTAAGTCCGCATCTATTTACCTTGATCAAATATCTTTTAGGAAGAACTAGAACTAGCCTGTCATATTAGTTTGGGGAAATGTACCTCAACTTATCAAGCCGAGATGATTGCCTTGTTGCATGCTTTGGATTATCTGAAAGATGGTCAGGTTGTTGGTAAAAAATTACTATAGCACTGTACAATCAGTGATTAACGCATGGAACTCAATGAGTGCTCACTTTGAAATGAAATGACACTGCTCTGGGTGAGAGGGCACGTAGGGACAAAGAGTAACGAAAGGGCCGTCTCTCTAGCACAGCAAAGGTCAACCTCTTACTACTCTGGTGCAAAACGATTTGCTGCCATTGGCAGGGGAACGGTAGAGCACCTGATCAACAACTGGGCCGCGGCCGAACACTAGAGAAGGTGATCAACCGTAGAAAGTTGCAGGCAAGCAAAAATGGCTGTTAAAATGCCGACTGGCACCACTCGTAGAGAGTGGTGGCATTGGTGTAGTGGTAACGTCGTCAATTGCCACACTAATGGTTCATGGTTCGAGTCCTGACGTCAGCAACCATTTATTTATTTCTCATGAAATATATAAAATCAGTCCGATCAATTGCGAAAGCTTGTGTGAACACTACTGCGAAGGCATAACACTGGCAGTAACATGTTCATATAGCTGAAAAAGTTGTTCGCTCTGTTGGATCATCGATTTGCCTATGACGTCTGCAATCGCGGAAAAAATACTGTGAATCAGAAGCAAAGGCGAAAAATAATTCCAGTTATCTGGACGCCACCCCCAGAGTTTCACTGAAGCATAAAAAATTGAGCTTTAAACCACAACACCAACTCTTTCTTTCTGTCCTTTCCACTGTGTAAAAACATGTTAAGGGTATTTATAACCCCTTGAATGCCTTATAAAAAAAAGTTCTAAGCCTGGAGCGAAGAACACTAAAATGGGTGGTAGTGCTATCTAAGCGTTAGTCTGATTCGAAAATCTCTCGAATTATATTTATTGTATATACATTACTTGATCTGTAAAATCTAATATAATGGAATATTCTTCATGTTGATGACATCAGCCCCTGGTTTAAGACTGAGCTTCCCTAAAGTGAAACATATGTATTTCTAGAAATGCAATGTGCCTATAACCAGATTTAGATATCTCGGCAAAGTCATATGTGCTGACGGTAACGTAGAGGTGATATCAAAAAAGATTGGAGCAGGAGTAATAATCAGGTCTTATCCAAGTGTGAAAGAAAATTTGTCTCAGCGACCTGACTAGCTACGATAAATCTAGAGAAGCTTATAAACGTTCTGCCAACCTTTGCAGTGAATAATACCGCTGTAGATTCCAACCGATCAGCACAATAGGCCGATCAGCATGAGGCTCTCTGAAAGATTGCACTGTCAGAGGAGATCATTCTACAATTTTAAATGAAAAATAATAGACAGCGAGGATGGTATGAAAGGCATTGATTCAGGTCACAAACTCTAAGGTGATAAGATGCTGAGAGAGTGCTATGAACCTACCTGGCTCAGATCAGTTTTAGTTTCCTCTGAATCATATACTGCAAAGATATAGAAAAAAACGAGCAACTCAGACAAGAATCAGCCATTAACAATTCACATTTTGTCCACAATTTTGTCCAATTTGCGAATCATATGTGTAATACAACTAATACAACAATCATTGTATCTTACTTACTTATGTCCTATATCCCCTTGTAAAACGTTCCAATGCATAGCATGGTTCGCTATGGAACTGTCACCCTTACGGAACGTCTGACCAATCCACTGCCACTTCCGTCGTTGGACGGTTGTACCTATTGGTTTCTGACCCGTTCTCTCGTAAATGTGTTCGTTAGAGATACGATTGGGCCAGAAAATCCTTAAGATGTTGCGCAGGCACCTATCAACAAACGTTTGCAACTTTCTGGTGATAGTAGTGGTCACTCTCCACGTGCTGCAACCATATAACAGCACGGATTCAATGGTGGAGCGGAACAATGTTATCTTGGTGTTCAAACTGATTGCATTGCTTCGCCATATTTTGGACAACATCCTGAACGCGGACCTTGCTTTGGCGATCCTGTTGGCTATATCCAGGTCGGTTCCACCATCGGTCGAGACAATACTCCCAAGGTACTGGAAATCCTCTACTCTCTCTACCGGTTGTCCAGCAACGCATATTTGAGCCGATGAGTTTGTTCCAAGGCTGATAATCTTAGTTTTTGTCGTATTAATTTTCAGCCCGGAAGCTAGGCCCTGGCACTTAAAGAGCTGTTGCACCAATATATATTTTTTCCTTTTTTTTAAATTTTCAGTCCGACGACGCCTGCCTCCCTCTCCACATCTGCTATCATTTGGTGGAGGTCCATAATTCTGTGGGAGAGTAAGCATACATCGTCTGCGTAGTCAAGATGTTTCAGTTGAGATGTAAGAGTCCATCTTATTCCTCCGTTTCCCGTCGATAAAGCTGCATGAAACACATCGCCAATCACCAATAGAAATAATATTGGGGAAAGGATACAGCCTTGTCTTACCCCACTTTGGATCTCAAATTCCTCAGACAACCTCCCCGTGTGCAGAACGTGACATTTGGAGCCTTTATATGTAGCTTTGATAATAGCAATTAATTTATCGGGGGGATCGTCTGCAAGTGCCTTGAAGGAAGGCGCTTACATCTTTACAAAAATACAAATATTTGGCGCAACAGCTCTTTAAAGTGCCAGGGCCTAGCTTCTCGCAACCACTCATGTTGTGTGCGTTATATTTTTCACACGAATGGAAGGGACCTCATGCGTAGTGATCCGACACACTAACCACTTACGCCACGGCGCCCACATCTTTACGTCTCCATAAATAAATTGATTAAATCAATCAAACCTCTCCTGCGTAAGGCACGCCAAATAAACTCCCTGTTGGCACTATCGAACGCCTTCTCAAAATCGATGAACAGCAGGTGCAGTGGCGATTGATATTCAACGCACTGTTCGATGATAATCCGCAGGGTGTTGACGTTGTCGACACAGGAGGATCCAGATGGTAAACCTGCTTGTTCGGCATCGAGTGTTTCTTCGAGATGTTGTTTAATTCGCTCCAGGAGGATTTTAGCTATTATCTTAGCTACAGCAGGCAGCACGCAGATACCCCTCCAGTTTCCGTACTCCATTAAATTTCCTTTCTTAGGAAGCTTGACGATCATTCCCTTTTTCCACTCGTTAGAAAAGCTCTCAACTTCCCAAGCTCTATATAAGTGGAAGCAGAAGCTCAGCCGATGTTGTGGGCGCTGCTCGTAAGAGCTCTGCTGGAATACCGTCAAGTCCTACCGCCTTGTTGGTTTTGAGTGCCTTGATCGCGGTAATGATCTCATCTTTACTGGGAGTCGTGGTGCATATTCGGGAACTTCTCACCTCGGGCATCTCAGTCTGATTTGGGAGCATATCGCTAGCGAATACACGGTTCAAAACCGTAGCAAAATGCTCTTTCCATCTCCTGAGCTGGGCCTCATCCGAAATAAGCAAGGATCGCTGTAGGCTTTTCACTGGGTGTTGGCTAGAGCTGCGACCACCTGTCAGCTCTTTGGTGATTCTGTAGACGATCCTGCTGTCGCACCTCCGTGCAGCTTCTTCTGCTTCTGTAGTCAGTGCTTTGATGTAGTTGCGCTTGTCACGTCGCACGCTACGCAGAACTTCTCTCATCTTCATGCGATATAGGGACTCTAGCTCGCTTCTCCCTGCTGCTGGGGTAGCTGCAACGCGAGGTTTCAGCTGTTTTTGTTTGTCAATCCGTCACCAGGTATCCTCGGAAAGCCACGCCCTATGTCCTCCCTGCGATCGACCGACGATCCTTTCAGCACCAGATGTAAAAACATTTTTCACAGCACACCAATGGTCTTGGATGGTTGCGGGCATTGAGCTGCTGATCGCTTCCACACCTTGCGAAAAGTGTTCCCTTAATTGTTGGCGCACTGAGGGATCACTAAGTCTATCGATGTTGAACCTGGGCATTCTTGTGTTGTCGTGGGATCTTCGAACTGCAGCAGTGCGTAGTTGGAGAGTAGCTATCATAAGATGGTGATCTCGTACTATACCCACATCTGCCCCTCGCCTGTTTCGGACGTCTAGGAGACTACTTCTAAAGCGACGGCTGATGGCAAAATGATCAATTTGGTTGGAGGTTGCTTGCCTGTCATTGGAAACCCAGCTGACTTTGTGGCAGGTCTTGTGCTTAAACATGGTGCCACCTATCACAAGGCGGTTGGCATTGCAGAAATCCACAAACCTTTCGCCGTTGTCATTGCGGTTGCCTAGTCCATGCTTCCCGATTACATGTTTGAGCCCTTCGTTCTCATTGCCTGCCTTGGCATTCAAATCCCCCAGTGTTGCGTAAAAGACGGCACTTGCGAGTAAGAGATTTTAGAAGCTCTCCTTTTCGTCCTCAGACGAACTTTTCGTTGGGGCGTAACACTGTATGATGGTGACGCGTCGTACTCTAGGTATAGTTCTTTGAGTACCGGGATAATCGTGGTTACGGTTCTCTGTAACATGACCGGGATAATCCCATCGGGTCCTGGGGATTCCTTCGATTCTTTCTTCCGTGACTAAATCCGTCGGAACAGACACTTCAGTGCTACTATTAGTCCCGATGTTATTATCTGGAAGGGTCGTACACCCTGGAAAGTGCGTTTCTAACAGAGAGCTCAGTGATTCCGAACAGAACTCGGTCCATCTTCCGTCGGATTCTTTGAGGGATCCTAGGGTTTTTCGTTCTCTGGATAGGATTTTGCTCAGTCTCGCAGATTCTGCCGTACCTTTGATCTCGTTACAGAATTGTTGCCAAGAATGACGTTTAGCTTTCTGTGTTTCATTTTTGAAATTCCTCCGACTGTACTTATATTGTTCACAATCCGCGTCTAAATAAAAATAAAAATAAATATTTGGCGCAACAGCTCTTTAAGTGCCAGGGCCTAGCTTCTCGCAACCACTCATGTTGTGTGCGTTACATCTTTCACATGAACAATCCGCATCTAGTTTGGCTGCATTTAGAAGATGTCTGGTTACCTTTCTAATGTTAGCTAGTTCCTTCGACCACCATGGTGGCGATTTTTTATCTTTCCGTTTAGTTCCTGGACAAGCTTTGACAAAGGCCTCATTTAAGATGGCTTCTGTATCCTCAGCCTTGCGATCGATGTCTGCAGGTCCTAACCAATTAAATTCCTGCAGGAATCTGGCACTCTTCTTCACCTCGTTGCTAAAAAGATCCCAGTTGGTTTTTCTGGGGTTTCTGTATGGTTTAGGTGATTCATAATTGCTACTCACAAGAAATTCAATAATCAAAATCTCTATAGCGACACTGAATCAGGCCAATGAGAGATGGCGCAATCGTGGCACATGTAACCATGCGATACAGACATGGTCTCAATTAAATAAAATAAAAAATAGAACGCCTGCTACTGATCAGCAGACCACGCATCGGTATCCTAGTTTCATTCTTTACTGCCCATTGCGTACTAGGCAGGCACGCCGCGAGGCTTTGAATTCCGGCCAATTACTTTTGTCGCAATTGTATGGACGAAGTAGAGGAGGCTGCCCAGCACTGTCCTCAGCGTAAGGCTGAGGTAAAAAACTCGATATGTACCTCAGAAACTAACTTCAAATTAACGTTGCTTCGAGTGTATTGTGATGTGAACAAGATCTAAAGCAAGCATCTTTCGTTACATTCATGAAATGTGTCCATGCCTTAAAAAACAACTGTTAGAGGACAGAACGATTAGATTCCCATACCACTTAGATAAATGTGTGTATCTCGACCCTCCAGCATTTGAATTAATTCAATTCACACCACAGACAACGCACGAATTAAAGACAGATGCACCATTCCCATCCCCCAAGTTAACGAAGATAAACAACCCACCCATGCGCGTTGCGCATGTCTATATACCTCAATTACACAATTAAGTCTTATTAAAGCAGCGCTCCCAACAACTGAGAGTACAAGAAAAAGAAACAAAATCTAAAAATAAGCCATGACCCCAAAACCTCCATAAACACAAGTCATACTGCAAGAGAACGCATCATCCCCCAAAATGTATCTATAAATGCTTACTGTGTAACGGTTGTCATGTCTGCACACCCTCGCTTCTCAAAATAATTACAATTCTAATCTAAGACTTCAGCTAATTACACACACATACACACATGAAACAGAGGAAATAAAAGGAGCCCACTCCGGAACAAACACCTTGTGCCTGATGGAGTAGTGGATGTGCTGACAACTGACGACCCAACCAAACAAGGGTGTGGATTGTTTCTTTTTTGTTGGAAAATTTATTTTTGGATACCCCCCTGTGTACGAGTGTGTACACACTCAACAGTAATATATCCGGTCTTGGCGCGTGTCTTCAAAAACCTCTAAATCGAGTGGTCCCATAATTTATATCGGCTGATTCCGCCGAGACACACACAGAGTGGATCTGAGGTCCGGGTCTACCCACTTTAGTGGATAATTCGTAATAAAAATAAGATTTATGTTCCCAAAATAGCCATTGACCCCTTAAGTCCAACTTAATTCGTTGTAATGAGTCCGGTTCTCGACCTACACACAGCATCCCGTGTGAAAATTCGTTACACAACCCCTACTAGCTACAGGACCTTGCGATGCGATAAAGAATGTAAATTAGCTTAAGCATTTCTTGAGATCCATGTAATAACGCGGACTGCAGTCATCGTCCCTTTGCCCATATGAGGCAATCCATTCCCCGAGACAGACTCGAGTCATTAAGAGGATCATGATCATGAAGGGAATCATGTTGAGAAGACGCGGCGAGATAAACATCCAGAATCGGAATCTCTATGCAAATCCGGATTTTTCTTTTGTTTTTTTCGAGTTTTACTTTCTGCTTATCGTCTCGTCCTTTGATTACCCTTTGTTTGTCAAATGTTAATGTTATCTGTGT
Organism: Brachypalpus laphriformis; assembly: GCA_945910035.1. Lineage (NCBI taxonomy): Eukaryota > Metazoa > Arthropoda > Insecta > Diptera > Syrphidae > Brachypalpus > Brachypalpus laphriformis. Next base: position 275,984,999 of record OX246754.1, on the reverse strand, counting down.
GCGCGAGGTCTAGCGCTTTTTGCATCATAAACCGCATATGGATGCAACCCTTCCTTCCAGCGCACAGCATCTGCAGCAAAGGGATCTTGACCTCGTTTTATGGAATGAACGAGGAGAGAACCGACCGACCCAAAGACACAGACTGAAGGAGAAATGTCAAACAGTGGAGGATATCACTCCTTTTGTTTCGCATGTTTGCTATCAAAATAAAGTGATCTCCTTTCGGAAATGTTGTCCCACAGGAAGGATGCTGCAGAAAAGCAGGGAATTCCCTAATAATTAAACTGGATTTTGAAACGCGTTTAACTTCCGCGTATTTAGTCCCTTTTTTTCCTGCGCCGCGCCGGACGGCCGGAGAGAGGATAACGCGCAATGTCACAAAGGCTAATTGTTGTTTGTTTCGTAGTTTTGTGAATGGCATGGCAAATGCGATGGGAATTATCTTTTTCTTAAGTTTTTTATGGTCATTTGGTGTCATTAATGGAAAAAGTCCGGAATTGTACTCGTATCTTGTAGCGGGATAAGGTATATCTATGGCATTTGATCTGGATTTTTTTTTTTGCTTCTTTCGTTTGAGTTCAGAATGAAATTACGTTGTTGCATTTCTAAATGAAAGTATCTGGCAGTTGAGAGGATGATGGTGGCGTCGTGCTCACGAGAAAAAAAAATCCTTAACTGAGCTTAAAACAACAAATGGGGGGGATATTCCGAAGCACTCACTTCTCTCATGGAGCATAAAATAGCTGGGATCCCCCACTTTACCACATTTATACTGATGCGCCTGTGGGGCTCGCCTGTTTGACCCCAGGAAGTATTCGCAAGCCTTCCGACTTTGGATCACTTATCCACAAAATCAGACCAATCGCTGGTGTTGTTGCACTTGTGTGCATCTTTTCCGCGATATCAGGGTTCAAATTGTCTCTCTACTGAATATGACAATACCAGCTGAACCGATCGCGATCTATTTTTCCTGAGATGGTTTGTTTGACGTAAAGGCTTCCATGGATCTTCGCACTTCTTGCTGGCTCAAGTCACTCCTGCCGTCATGCGAAGCATCTTCAGCCCAGCTGTCGTTAATTTACGCTCATAGGCTTTGTAAGTTGTCCAACATTCTGAGTGAGTGGGGGACGCACAGCTGTGGTGTACAGTCTTCCTTTCAGCTTAGGGGATCTTTTTTGGTCAAAGAAGATAGCTGAGTTTTCCCACCACTTCATCCACCCTACGCTTACGCGATAATTGATATCGTCATCACAGGTTGCTTCGCTATTGATCATAGATTCCAGATATTTAAACTTTTCCCACTTGGGAAGCGGTTTTCCATTCAAATATACGTTAAAGTCTGCCCATTTCGGTCCAAAATGTCCACCTATACGTCAAGTGCTTATAACAGGGACGTTGGATCTTCACTTATGATGGCTCCATCGTCAGCAAAGAATAAGTGATGTACTTTTGGTACATCACTTACCTTCAAGCCAGCGAACATGGATAAAACGAATGCTGAATAGCAGATAAGTCCTATCCGAGCTCTGGTACTATTCTAGCAAGTCAGCGCACAGAGGTACACCCCGCTACTTTAGATATAAGTAGTGAATAAACTACTCACTTCATTAGAAAATAAAGGCTATAAAGTCGATGCATATGCGGACGGCATCGCCATAGCCCTTTCAGGAAAATTGCTCCAAACCCTAAGAGATCTAATGAACTCAGCGCTAAATATGGACGGACAGCGTTGGGTTTAACGTAAATCCGTCCAAAACTAAACTAGTACTATATATAAATATAAATCCAGATCATAGCTCCACCTAAGTTTAAAAACACGGAACTTAGCTTTACGGACAAAACTAAATACTTAGGACTAACCCTTGATAGTAAACTCAACTGGAAACAGAACATTCTAGACCGAACCAAGAAAGCAGAAATCGTCATCTACACCTGCAAAAAGGCTATAGACCGTAAATGGGGTATTTAACCAAAAATAGTCCGCTGGTTGTACCCGGCGTTGGTCAGACCAATCCTGCTTTATGGCGTTCTCAACTGGTGGCCTGCACTTGAGATAAAGTGCAACACCAACTCCATTGAACGAGTACAACGATTAGCATGTACGTGCATCACATGGGCTCTCAGGTCCACTCGCACAACCGCCTTAGAGACTATACTACACATTTTTTCCATTGATATCTTTGGGAAACTTGTAGCCTTAAAGCAGTCCTAAGACTCAGAGAATCTCTACAGTGGTCACAACTCACAAATTGGCCACGTGAAAATTCTTCAAAATTCCAATCTTAAAGTCACAGATTACTTATCCCCATTAAATGGTTTCAATATCAAATATAACACCACCATCCCTGACAGATCCGCAATTGAAATTTGATGGTACGCGATTGGGTATTTTCTCAGACGTACCTCTGCTAAACGAAGCTCTCCGACTTCCGGACCACTACAGTATATTTCAAGCGGAAGTATCGGCTATTCGTGAAGCAGCGCGCAGACTCTTTGTGCCCGATAGATGGTAAGTCTCACCGAGAAGTGGAACCAATCTCTACATCACTTCGGCGAAACAAAGATGGTTGCGCTCAATATTTCTAAGGCATTTGACAGAGTTTGGCATCAGGCTCTTTTGTCGAAATCGCGTGCATATGGCATCGATGAGTCTCTTCTTCAATGGATTAGAAATTACCTTTCGGACCTTTAAATACAAGTTGTCTTGGATGGTTTCAAGTCTGCAATTCACCATATAAATGCTGGTGTTCCCCAGGGCTCCGTTTTGTCTCCGACTCTCTTTCTCATTTTTATAAATGACCTCTTGTCTGCTACTTCTAATCCAATCCATTCCTTTGCTGATGACAGTACTCACAGTTTTTCATATTCGTTCCCTAACTCACGTCCCTGTTCTTCGGCCGTGGATGAAGAATGACAACGTATATTAAACACATTAAATTCCGACCTGCACAGCATAATCAAATAGGGTTCAACCAATAGAGTGGAATTTAATGCATCCAAAACACAATGTTAATGCTGTCTTCTGTCACTCAAGCGAAACCAAAACACCCAACCATTTATCCATGAATGGTACTTGCATCGCTGAATCCGAAAGACTTGCCATTCTCGGTATGTACATCAATAACCATCTTCGATGGAACGATCACATATTCAAAGTCGCCAAAAATGCTGCAAAATGTCTAGGATTCCTTAAGCGGTGCAAAAAATATTTTACCCCATCTGGCCTCCATCTATAAGCCATTCATTCGCCTAAAGCGGGAATATAACGCCCACATCTGGTCTGGTGCACCCAAGACCGTTCTGCACATTCTAGATAGGGTACAGAATCGCTCGCTAAAACTTATAGGTGATAGAGACAATGTGAACTCCATAGTCTCACTTGAACATCGTAGAAATGTCTCATGTCTTTCCGTATTTTATCGCTTTTTTTATAAAAAATGCTCCAGCGAAATAGCCAGTTGCATTCCTCCCCTTCAAAACTTCCCCCGCAATACGCGTCATGCTTCGAATGCACATCAGTTCACCCTCAAGCCCAACTTCGGACGTACTGTCAAATATAGGGATTCGTTTATAAGCCGAACAACACGTTTGTGGAACGAACTACCTCTAGCCTCTGTATTTCCAAATCATTACAACCTTCAAACATTTAAAGCCAAAGCAAACCGGCATCTCCTTCGTTCCTCTCCCCCTTTTCCTATCCGCCCGTGCCCTGGGCATCAGTATAAGGGTATTAATAATCCCTTCGGCGCGCGCGTATTATAAAAAAAAAAAACCTTGACCGGAAGCTCTTCAGTTTCGTCTTTACCACCTGTTACGCCATTCCCCAAGGGTTTTTGGTCAACTTCAACTTCATTGCAAAATTCATTAAAACTTCGACGCTTGCTGTTCATGATTGCTATTTTTAGCCCTCTACGCGCTGATTTGTATTGCGAAGGTGTTTCTACCTCTGGAGCGCTGGTACGATCTTCTCGTGCGATGAAATTCAGACCGTAACTGCAAGATTTGCTCACTCCACCAGCAATCAGATAGAAATAAATGCGTCACATGCCCTTGTAATGAGGTTCATCATTTGTTCTGTTTTGCTAGCCGCTGAACCTGACAGCGTTAAGTTCATAAACATAGTTGTACACCCTCCTTCGTCAAAAGTTCCCGATTTTCAAACTATTCTTTGCACCATATTCCTCGGTGTCTATTCTGCCTTTGATGTGTTCTTATCTCGCATAGTATTGCGTGGTGATCACTTTGGGTGCAATGTTGGCTGGTTTTCTACGTTAACAAAGGTAAGATCTATGATCGAGCCTACACCATTTCAACTAAAGGTGTTCACATTCCCATTATTAAGAAGGGTTACGTCTTAAGTTGCAAAGGCCTCCAGTAGGCTACTTCCTCTCCTGTTCGTTCTTTGACTACTCCATTCCACGGCCTATGCTTTAAAGTCGCCGGCTATTACCACAGGACTTCTGCCTCCAGCTATTCGATTGACATGTTTGGAGGAGCGTAGCAGCTGTATTATGTTTATACCATCGATTTTGACTCTGGTAAAGGAAGTGCGTCTTTCATCTATTTCCTGAAAAAGAGGTTTACCACAAGTTCAAATTGTGGCTGTGCCTATCGCCTATTTATACGGCTTAGTGAGCGTATAGAGGGCTACATCTATTTCTAACTCATGAACGATCTGTGGTAGTAGGTCTTGAGCAGCCTGACAATGGTTTAAGTTTAGCTGCAGCACTGTCATATCATACGCAGTTCTATCATCGCCTTTTGATAGGATGAGTGACGTGGTCACTGTTAGCAGGTTCCTTGTCCTGACAAAGTATGCACCTAGGCTCTTGGGAGCATGATTTCACGGTGTGACAGTGTCTCTTCCTTATGCAGTGCTTGGACCAGTCATTAGTACTTTTGCAAAGCTTTGCTATATGCGTACCACTGTAGGCTTTCTGTAGCGACTGACTCACAGGTACATCCAGGTGGTAAGCTTTCTCCAGCTGTTCCATGAGCGCATCAAGGATTTCCTCTTTGGTTGTTATTTCGTCGAGATCACTTACTTGCAGTACCACCTAATGCGTTAGCGTCCTCACTTCCGCTTGCTGCTCCAAGATCTTTTCGAATTGGCTTTGGAATTGGGAAGTCCTTAGGTCCGCAGATCTCTTGAGTTCAATAAGAAAGTCTCCTTTGTGGCCATTCTTCTAATATGATTAACGTTCTGGTCCAGTTCTTTAAGTCTGGGATCGCTCTTGACCTTCCGAAGAATATCCGCATACTTATGTTGGCCTAGTGTCTTTAAGACCAAGGCATCGGGATGTGTTGGCTTCTTCTGTCTCTTTATGCGTGTCTTCACCTTTGTCCAATCAGCTTCTTTTTGATTGACTTGTGCTAGCACTTCGCTAAGCAGTTTCTTCGGTTTTTGTTTGATTGAACCTTTAGCATTCTTTGTTGTGGTTAGCTTTGGCTGTGCTCTGATGGGTGTTGCCGCCCTTTTCCTTTTGAGGATTGGGGGTGGCTATTTTGCAAAGCTAGTTGTGCTTCACCTTTCGAAGGAGCACATCCTTATCGCTTAGGACCATTTACTATAACCCCCGTTTTGCAGGCTGGAAGATAGTTCATTCGGAGTGTTGGTCCTGTCTGTGTTGCCTTCGCTGTTAGCTCGCTTTCGACTGGTCTCCGGCTTGTTATCCAGAAGAAGCTGGCCCTGAGTATTGATTATGTCAATTGTAAACTCAAGGAACACCTTAGGAAACTAGTCATAGCAGAAGAAGGTCTTTGAAAATTCTAGAGTAAGTCCACTTTCTGAAAAGTGAGAACACTTTCTAGAGTCACATGGGGCACTGGTCCACAAAAGAATGAAATATTGGGCAAGTTACAAACATTAGATGAGGATATTCTGACCATGGACCCGCTTCTCATTCTCAGATTGGTTATAGAAACTGGACAGGAAAAAGTGCTTTAGCGTGAACTATTCTCGCAAAGGCTAAGTAAGAGTGCGGGACTCTCAATTATAATTGTAATGCGAGGGGAACTCGCTTTGTATTTTAAACAAGTATTTAGTCTTCCTTATCTTTTGAAACTTCAGGAGTGGGACTTGAGTGGCCTATTAGCTGAGTTGTCGTCCATTCGCTCGATCTGTCCGAACTAATGTAATCGTCGAGCCTTTGTCGTTTGGACTGGTGCAGCTTACAGAAATCCCTGCCTTCGCCTTTCTGGTAATGAGTGTTTTAATCATCGTTGACTCAAGATCTCGCCGCGAACGTGCAATGATATCAATAAAGTCTGCGTACCCAAACAGCTGCACGGACTTATTGGCGACTTCCTCATCAACTAGAAGTGCTCCCTAAATCTATGCATCTACCACTCCCTGCACAACGATCACTAAATTTCCTTTTAAGACGAGTCTACATTCCATGTTTGAAGTCGACTGCCAGTTGCTTAGCTTTCACTTCGACATCCTTGAGCTGGGAGGCCATGTAGGCCTCATACCTTAGTAAAGTTTTATTTTTCTCCAATCTTCTGGCTCGACGCTCTTCTCTCCCAGCTCTTGTCTTGCGTTATAGCGCTGTTGTGCATACTTGTCATCGTACCACGAGCTTTTTCTCAGCGGTAGCTGGTAGCCCAAAGCTAACTAAGATCCGTTGATACACATCCACTCTGCGTAGTCACTTGCTACTCAAGATGTACCTAGACACTCAATGCTCAACCTCCTCTTCAGGGTTACGACAGAGAAATGGCTGGAGTTGGCTTAGTTGCGACGGTTCGACGATCTAGAGAAAGTTAGGTTGCTGTGTGCACATACTGTTTGCGGGGAAACACAGTTCTGTTTATCATGGTAGACGAGAACTGCAGATTCTGCAGGGACTTCGCGAATCATCAGCGCATCTTCTTATGGAATGCGAATCACTGTTCCACAAAAGAAGAAATCACCTGGGTGCCTATCAGAAACGGATCTACCTTCGCTAGATCCACTTAACCATTTCGACCCGAGCATTTTCATTTTTCGTACTTCCTTGGGATATATCGTCCCAATCGAACCGAAAGGGTTAAGATACTCCGGTTCATAGTAGCAGCTGGACTGAAAGAAGTGCTCTAGACCGAGTATATCATCGACTAGAGCCTTAGTTTGGAGGGCACAATAGATCTGCTAAAGGTCGCAGTGCACTTGCACATCATTACAACTATATTGTCTATCTATCTATATCAATGAAGATAATTTCTACTAAAACTCAAGAGAGAGGCTGTAACAACTCCCAATAGCACGCAAGTCATCATTGTCTATTGTGGTTTCGATACATTGCACTTGTGGCACCCACACAACGTTTTGTGGAGTGACCCCTGCTTTATTATCCGCCTCTCAGTTTACATTGAAAGCAAACTTCTAAGGGCGGAGATCATTTCTAAGGCCGCCGCCACCTTCCGCTTCTTACATCCGAAGTGCAGAGCAAAATTCATCTGAATTTCACGGTGATCCGCTGAGTACTTATTTTCATTCTTGAGAATTTCATGGCACCCACATGTTGGCGGTCGGTGCGGAGTGTGCTTACCCAAGATACTATTCGCCGCACAAAGTTTGTTTATGTTGCTTCCTCTCCTCGTCTAGCAAAATGTAAACATTGGATGTTTTGGCTGGAGTCGACTCTTTCCATTGCCAAGCACAACATTGATGGTGATGATTGTCATCATCATCATTATCATCATCTGCAGCAGCAGAAGCATCATTATCTGCATCCTCTGCACTCGCAGAACAATGAAAGGTGAGGTTCGTTAGAGAATGCAGCACGACTCACACAAATCAGAGATGGAGGCAATAAAAGGGAACGATGTACCCTGTGCACGATTCCAGTCAGCCATTGAAGGCGGCAAACAATGACGACCATGGTGGCGGTGGCGGCGGCGGCGTATAGCTGCTGACATAGGAAGACATGCGAAACAAATGCAGCTCCTTGCATCTTTCAAATCATCTTAGCGTGCCAAGCCCAGGTTTCTCTTTGGATGATTAGAGGTTTGGAATGGGAGCCCCTCTTAGACGGGAGGCATCACTGAGGGGCCGTAACGATTGCACGCATAGGGCAGTCTAATTGCAAATGATTTAAAGGGACTATCGTAGATACATTTCATCTATTACAATTCGAGATAGAACCCTGGTCACTGGCAGAGACTGGATGCTGTGCGAAGAACCAAAACAGAGATTGCCTTGGAATTGTTTTGAAATTGCACGATTCGTCCACCATCATCTTCATCTCAACAATAACAAACCATCGGAGGAGAGCAGACTGTGTATCTGTGGCAGTATTCCTCCAGCAAGAGGGGGCTGTGTCTTGTGTTTTGAGTTTCTTGTGACTCCGTCACGGAATGGATGTTAAATATGGGCTCACTGCAGAATGGTTATGTATTTAATGCGAGCTGCTCCGTCGATGTGATGTGCATCTTCTTCGTTGGGGGGAACACAAATAGATGTGCAGCTCTTGGTGTATTTTCAAATCTTTTGACGACTATCGTGGGGGTCTGTCTTCTCCAAAGCTAAAAATAACAAAAACAAACTTTTTGTCGTTCGAATATAATGAATGGCAGAAGGATGTTGATGCAGGAAGATACAAACAAAATTTAATGGGGTGCCAGAGGAGTCACATTTTGGACCCATGTTGCTTTTATGAGGTAAACAAATGACAAAGTCTTCGATAAGGTGTCATACAAATTGGCGGCATTCTATTAAGAAGAAGACATTAGCTTAATGACATCAAGTGGGTGTTCAAATGTTTGAGGAATGGCAATATGTGTGCGATAGTGGGTTAGAGCAAGTATTTGCGTTTCAGTAAAGAGTGCTAATTGAGCGCAGTTGTGCCAATGTATGCACAAGATGTATGGAGACTAGCTTGCAGCAAAAACCTCCCAATAGATACCGGCTGATGGTTTCAAGTATCTAGTTGGAACAGAACTGAATCTAGGTCAATGCTTTACTATCAGTCACTGCACAGGGAATTAAATATACCGTTGTGTCTTCTGTTGAATGACAAGAAAAAGAAGCTAGCTTCTTCTTATTGTTCCAGAAGGCTGTAAATGTCTATTAAGTAAACATTGACAGCCTTTGTACGTGCTTAGATGGCACTACTGTCCAGAGTGAATTTGGACTTCGACCAACAGTTTTTCCAGCTGGCTCGGTCATTAGCCAGCTGCCTCCAGTTGTGCAAATCAAGTTAGTGACGTATGTAGCCACACATTCGGATCTGAACAAGTACTTCTAGGTAAACTTCAGCACAAGTACAAATATAAAACCGAAATCTGTTGTTGAAAATATGCGTCTCAGAAGGCTAGCAAGGGCCCTTCAGCAGTAGGACCGGCAACGTGTCAATTCCAACGGTGATTTTTCAGGGCAGCAGATAACTTCTACATATTTGGAGCTGAATTCTATAAGGTTACTGCGTCAGGGTGTTGAAAAAGAGGTGGTGGGGAACGAACCGACGGCAGCGCTCATATCTTCATTCAGAGTACATAGGTCTCATGGATTAGCCAGAAGAGTCTCTTTAAAATTTCATTCATACGGGACTGCTCCTCCCACTGATCCGCTTCAGAATGGTTAGCTGGCTAAAGTGGGTCAATGCAGGGTACGGAACCATCTTCGGTTCAGATCTGTTTCCCCTTAGTTATTGCCTCTGCCTGATGGGAATTTGTTCATCATCCACCTCGATCACGTCCTCTACGAGACTAATTTTACCCAAACCCAGAACTTCTGCTCCTGTTATAAGGAAGCAGAGCTCCTTTTTTTGGAAAAGCACTTTTATCAAGGGTCTTGGAGACACTTGTCCATAGGCAGCTCTATGGTCATCGAAAGGGTGCCTGTTTCTCCAACAGGCCAAACATAAACATCACCTTCCGTCACTTTTACTATGACAGTGGCATAGACCCCAGTCTCTGTTCTTGTTGAAATAGATTGCAGCATCTGCCAAAGATGTCAGGTCTTTACAAAATGTCGATCTTTTCAACTAAGAAGGTCTAGATCTAGTCTAGGTGGTTCTAGGTTGTCGTTCGTCTCATGATGAGATGGCTGAACATTCACCTGTGCTAGGTGCCCTACAGAGGGATGTTCTAAGAAGCAACAGGACCGATGAACTTGGAATTTTGCCGGAAAAGAGGAATCTTGGCATGCTGCTCGCTACATGCAAACCAGAGATAACTGATGCTCCATAAAAAAGGTCAAGAAACGTATCTTCTCGTTAGCATGAATTACGTCGCGATCGAGGCACCGCAGTGATGTTTGGGGAGGCATCAAACCGACGAAAGAGCGGATTGTCACATTTAGTCAGAATAGGAAAAGTGACTTTCTCCTTTTTTTTTTTGCGTCGGAAGGTGGGAATCTTTCAAAGATGAAACTGAGTCCGTAGTCAGTGACAGTGTGGGTTTCCACCCACTAAACCCTCCTCCTCTTCTATCCCTGGTCCTCGTGGCATTGTGAAGGAGTTTTCAGCCTTAGGTATTCGGCTCGTTCGTGTTGACAGCCTTCTGCGCTGCGTTTCGTTGTCGCTTCCGTCTTCGCTGTTCCATCATAATGGTTGCTACAGTGTCGGTAAATGTTTCCCAGGCATCTGCTCATCATCTGTCTGGTGATGTTGTGTGGGGTTAGGTCCTCACCCAGTTTGTTCAACAGCAGGGTTTGCTCTTCATAATAACGTGGACAATAGAACATGATGGGTTCTGCATCCTCCATTGCTTCCGTGCACGTTGGGCAATAGGGGTTGTCGTCGAGTGGAGGTATTCTCTGAAGCAACCATGCCCGGAAAGCATTTGGGTCAGGTGGAATTTCAGCTCCCCATGCTTCCTATTGATCCAAGCGTTTATATTGGGGATCAATCTCTATGTCCACCTGCGTTTATTAGAGTGATCCCATCTCTCCTGCCATTCATCCAGACTTGTCTGTCTTGATCGTACGTCAGTAACACTTCGACTCATCGCTGTTGGTGCCGCTGTCCTGCTGGCACGGTATTTCCATTGGGCTTCTATAGCCAGAAGGTCTATTGATACCATACCGGCCACTACACATGCCGCGTCGTAGGAGGTTTTTCGGAAGGCGGTGCATACTCTCAGCGCGTTGATTCTGTAAGCTGTCTCCGTCTTTTTTCTATATGACTTCGTCTTCATGGCACAAGGTCATATTTGGGAGCAGTAGATAGCAGTATCGATGCCACAACTCTTGCTAAGAGCAGTCTCCACTTGTGGTTTGGTCCGCCGATATCTGGCATGATCCTTGCCAGGGCAACCGTTCCCTTTGCTGCCTTCTCAGCTGCATATTGCAGATGTTGCTCAAAGGTTACCCTTGGATCTTTAGTAATGCCAATGTACTTCAGCTCTGGTTTGGAAACTACTACGTGATCGGCCGCGGTTACTCTTACGAGTATAGTCTCCATGACTCGCCTACTGCTTATAAGCACTTCTTCTGTCTTCTCCTCTGCAAGTTGTAGGCCTATGTCTACTAGCCAATCCTGAACCATCCCGATAGCAGTCATGCTCCAATTCCTCTAGGAGTTTGGCCACGCACGACAACGATTCATATGTCGTCGACGAAGCAGCGAATCCGACTAGTTAATCTGTTTATGTGGGTATTTATATTTTGACCTACCTAAGTGGTACCCCCTCTACTTGGTAGCAACAGACTTATATTTGCCTGAAAAGGTTACATCACATCGCTACTTATTATGGTCAGTTGTCCGTTTTGCTATTCTACAGAAATCACCGTCTCAAAGCGGGCGCACCATGTGCTGAAGCTGATCTTCCCTTCTCTTCCACTTCGTACTTTCTTCAGACTTCTTTCTCCAAAATAGAGTGGAGTTACCGGAGTTACTGTCTTATTGCTTAGGTTAGGTTAGGTTAGCATGGCAGGCTGCATTGAATGCAGCCACACTTTGAGCAGAAAAGGTCCATTGTTGTACCACATGGGTCTAGGATCCCCAAAAAGAACTACCCTTAAATCCAGCTGGTTTCTTCTGATGTTGGCGTTAGCCAATTCGCCTAAACTGTCGAAGAAGTAGGCTCCTAAGTGCAAGGTGAAGTATGGTTTCCACGTCCATACAGCTTCTAAAGAAGTCATTTGCGAGGGGGCCTATTCCTTCCAATGATGCAGTGCCCTTAATGGCACCTACTATACTTGTAATGAGCGCCCTTTTCTGTCTAATATGAAAGTTGGAGCGCTTCTGATTACTACGCATGAGGTTCCAAGTTCGAATCCCAGAAAATACCAAAAAGTTTTTTCACGGTCCCACCTCTCGCGAGCGTCTGACAAACATCCAAGAGTATTGTTGTCACGAAAAGGCTTCTCAAATCGCCGTTCGGATTCGGCATTAAACTGTAGGTCCCTTCCATTCGTGAAAAAATATAACGCACACAACATGAGTGGTTGCGAGAAGCTAGGCCCTGCCACTTTAAAGAGCTGTTGCGCCAAATATTTTTTTAGCGCTTCTGATCCAGCTTAGACCAGATCTATCTAGTAATAAGGCACGTATTGACCGTCTGCTCATCTGTCGTTGGTTACGTTGATAGTATTGAGCTTAAGCAGCAATTTCAATGTAGCGAGAGACGATGAAATCGATAGGCTGTCTTATATCCATCTGTGTAGAACCATATGAATCCCTCTTGTAACCCCAGATCCTTCTCCCAATCACGTCCGGAGCGGATGCGGGTTTCAAAGTTTCTATCAAACTGAAGTTGTGTAAGTATTTAGCCGGTGTCTTGGGGGAGGCATTCAAGATCGTTAAGAATAGAGCAGTGTCGTCCGATGCTTAGACTATAGACACTGAGATATGGCCTTTATGACTGGCTGCACAAGCTGCCACTTGTTTGCAATAAATATCCAAGGGTGGCAAGTGAAACAGAATGTTACACTAGAGTTTTTAGTGCTCCACTGATCCATAGGCAAGCCGACCTTTGCACTCGGTCTAGATTGGTTAAATGAGCAGCTTTCTTCAAAGCTGTCTACCAGAAGACAGCCAGTATATAATTCGTGGCTGTAGTCGCTATTTATTTCCTATTGTTTTCTTTCAGCAGTACAGAGCTGTAGTGGGTTTTTTTTATACGTTCTAGGATATTGGGATTCCAGCTAAGTTAGATGTCAAGAATGACTAGTGCCACATAGTATTGGGAGGTCAAAATACGGAATTTTGTATTTCCTCGTCAAGGGGACCAGTTCTACTTATTGTGGGTTGACACCAAGACCACATCATTTCGTCCATTTAGGGAGTTTAGAGAGAGCGTTTCTGAAAAGATCTCTGAGCGTATTGAGGTGTTTGCTCGAGACAGCTATAGAAACGTCGTCCGCATAAGCAATTACTTTACAACCTTCCCCTTCCAGGATTCGAAGCAGTTCAATCAGCGCTTCACGCCTTACGGATGTGAAATAAACCAATGCAACTTCTAAAGATTACAGTCAATCAAGCAAGGATAAGATTAACTGTTTGTTGAATTTCAGCCAAAATTATACCGCCCGGTCCTGTCGGATTGAATGGGTTTAAGCTGCGTATTGGCCAAAGAATTTTGCTGTTTTATTCGATTAGTTTAGCTGCATGATGGAGAACTGGAGAGAATCTAATTTAAAGTCCTTCTCGGACCACAATTGGATTACTTTCAATGTAAATCTCGAAGTTGAGACGCCTAAGCCCTTAAGAAATCCTAAACGAACAAACTGACCGAAGTTTAATCGAATAGCTAAGACCAACTCATCCGCAAAACTCAGCAAAGGACAGATTCTAATACAGAATCCCTGGAACTCCTTATTAACACTCACTTCCCAGGTTCTGGTGACAGCACCAAAGAATAAGCTAGTTCAAGTGGTGGGGAGCTAGCCTCATGGGATAGTATCTCAACCACAGTCCGGATAAGACAATCTCCTGGGCTATTAATAGTTACTCTCCATACAAATGCCTTGGCTTCGACATTATACCTATTATGTTACAAAAATTACAAGACATAGTAATTCCCTGGCTAGTGCCGATTTAGAGGAGTTGTATATTTCTGAATCATGTCCCTCAAACTTGGAGACGTGTCCGAGTGGTTTTCATCCCGAAGGTGGGCCGGGGCGGACATGAATCCACATAGGATTTTAGGCCAATTAGTTCAACCTCTTTCGTTCTAAAGACCATGGAACGTATCCTGGATATTCGCATCCGAAAAACTCCTCAACGTACCTCAAAGGAAGATCCACAGAGACGGCTCTTCATGAGGTTGTGCTTTCAATTGGAAAATCTTTTCATTATAAAGAATACACTCTTGTTACTCGTACCTTCTTAGACATTGAGGGAGCATTTAACAACGTTCAACGAACAGAATTTGATGGACACCCTTCATTCAACAGCAAAGTGCTTTGAGTGATTGGTGTTGTGCCCTGCACATTATCACCTCCTTCGCACTTAATCACTTTTTTGGGTTAGTAATGTTGTAAAGAGTGCCAAGAAGGCATATCCATCATTGGAGTACCATTCTTAGAAGAGACGATGGAACAAGGCAGTATAACGTACCCAAGGCTCCGTACCAGGACCGCTACTGTGGAACCTAATGTATGATGACGTCCTTAGACTTAAAATCCCGAGGTCTTTGAAATTAATAGTCTTCCCCGACGACATAACTCCCTAAGGAGTTGGAGTATGACTACAATGAAGCTATCGGGACTGGATAGTATATATGGAAAAGATAGAAATAGTGTTTATCAGCAGCAGGCGAGTCATAAAGACAAAGACTATAGGACTAACCGTTGGCGATCACGTGGTAGTTTCCAAAAAAAAAATGTAACAACGTTCACACTGAAGCTATTCAAGAATCTCTTGCAGAGCTAGGCATAGAGGAACACATTGGCAAATGGATAGCATCCATGCCTCTCGAACTACACATCAAGAGTACAGCATTATGCAGCGCAGTCTGGCTCAAAGAGTCTGGGTGTTGGACTGCTATGGCCTATGGCCATAGTAGCATCCTGAAGACTATAACAATAAGCCTGGTTACGTCTTCAATTGATTACAAAGCCCCCCCCCCCCCCCCCCCCCCCCCCCCCCCTTTAAACTTCAACAAACTCTTCTCAGTAACCTTCCAACCAGAGCTGAGTGGAAAAAGGGTAAGGTGATGAAAGATTTGGACTTAACCCCCTACATGGACAGATCGAAAATAAACTGCGGGGTCGGCGCAGGCATTTTCACTGACAAGCTGAACGTCTCGAAGTCCTTCCGCTTACCGAATTTCGCCAGCATCTTTCAAGCAGAGTTTTCGCGATTCGTTAGGCTTGGCGCATATTGAAAGCCCTCCAAACTCCCAACTCTCAACTGCAATTTTGCTATCTACATTGATAGTCAAACTGGTATCAAAGCCATTGATTCAGCTATCATATCTTCAAAACTGGTAGAGCAATGCCAGGAAGAGCTAAACAAGCTAGGCGCTCAATCAAAAATCACCCTCATCTGGGTCCCTGGACACAGTAACATCAAGAGAAACGATCGAGCGGATGATCTACCGACTCTCTGGCAGAAAGAATCAGTATTCCGCTGGGAGTCGTCAAGCGAAACATTCACAAACACTTCTTAAAGCTAGCTAACCACAAGTGGAAATCGCTTTCTAGCTGCATTATATCAAGGAAGATATGGCCCGGCTATAACAAACTTAAATCAAATGAGCTAATTAGCAAATCAAGATCAGACATTGCTAGAAGCGTAGCCATTTGTACAGGCCATTGACCGATAGGAAACCATGCAGCCAAGCTTGGCATCCCACATAATACCTTCTGCTGTAGCTGCAGAGTTGCTAATGAGAGGGAATTTCTTTTTCACTTTCTTTGCAGATGCCTGACCCTAGCGAGAACCAGACAGCATACCCTAGGTAAACCCTTCTTCGACCACCTGGGAGATATATCTAACAAAAGGATTGGAGCCCTCTTCCTTTACCTAAACTCGACAGGCTGGGTCTAGCATATCCATCTTCTTGAACCAAATACTCCATCATATAACCATGAGTTTTGTGGTATCAAAATGGCGCAATAGCCAACCAACCAAGGCTGGAGTCGCATATTTCTGAGACGTTTTCAAGGGTGCTCGGGTGACACTGTCCTTGGGCTTGAAGGAAATATTTTCGCTAATGACGCAACAACTTCTAAGAATTCTTCTTGGACATTTGTCCCATTCATAACTTTCGTTTTCCCCAAAACAAAATACCTCCAATCCATCCCATCCATCATTTCCTACCCCAGCCCTCCAGACCAGACCAGTGACACCAACGAAAGAGTCTCTCAAATCCACTCTCGAGGATTCTTCAGCGATTTGGCATTCTCTATACGTAGCCACCATCCACAGAAGACACACGAAAAGAAAGAGAAACATCATCAAAGTACGTTTGCGTCAGCCAAGGCCAAATAACAACTCCAAGACCGAAGCGGAATATTAAATAATTTTCCATAATCATTCCTGAACCTAGGCATTAATTCACACACAACGGACGCGAAATGAGCTCGGGAACAAATTACCGATTACCCATGTCGAAGACATGATTCCATTGAAATTCCTTAGCGTCTG
Organism: Brachypalpus laphriformis; assembly: GCA_945910035.1. Classification (NCBI taxonomy): domain Eukaryota; kingdom Metazoa; phylum Arthropoda; class Insecta; order Diptera; family Syrphidae; genus Brachypalpus; species Brachypalpus laphriformis. The sequence continues at coordinate 275,968,479 of OX246754.1, read as the reverse complement.
CTGCGTACGGAGTTGAGAAGATTTTGGGGCGCCCAACAGCCACACGAAGGGCGGGCGCATTTGATGAGAGTTCTTTCAACACAGATGGGTTGGCTCCGTAAGTGGTTTGATCTAAATAAAGATATGTCTTGTGGTGTTCTGTATATAATTTATATAAAACGTAAAATCAAAAACATCAGACCGGGAATCTTGAGGGTTTCGTTAAGGGTGACAATGTTTCAATTTGATGGAGATGCGTCAAAAAAAAGTTGGTAGAGTCATGAAATACTTTGTTGCGCTTTAAATGTTACTATGTTCCCGGTATTAGTTGTAAAACCAAATGACCACGGCAACCGTTTTAATGAAAAAGAAGATCACAGACATTTTCGTTATGCAATTTATTTTATGGGAACGACTTCTCAGTTACACGCTGCAGGACTCGAACAGAATTTGATGGATACCCTTCATGCGACGGCAAAGTGCTTTGAGTGATTGGTGTTGTGCACTGCACATTATCACCTCCCATTCGCACTTAATCACTTTTTTGGGGTAGTAATGGGCGACGTTGTAAAGACTGCCAAGGAGTCATACTCATCATTGGAGTACCGTTCTTAGAAGCGACGATGGAACGAGGCAGTATAACGTACCCAAGGCTCCGTACTATGTCCGCTACTGTGGAACCTAATGTATGATGACGTCCTCCGACCTTTTTTTTTTTTTGTCGGGATAGGAAACGCTTGACTGGAGCACTCAGACGCAACTGGTCCATTGTACTGCCAGAGAGCAAACCTTGATTTACCCATTTTATTGGAATTTCCTTGTCTTTCTAAGAAAGCCAAGCGAGCACTTCAGTGATGAGGAGCTTACAGTACCAGCACTCACCACATCCGCACCGAGGATCTGCCACCTGATACGAGCAAAGGCCTGACGCTCACAGATATAATGTTCCGCGGTGTCGTCGCTCTCTCTACAAGCGTCGCAGATTGTAGTGCGACTTAAGCCCAACACGTTAAGGTGCTTGGCGAAAGCTAAGTGACCTGCCAAGACGCCAATAAGTTGTCTACAGTCTTTTCTGCTGAGAGACAGCAAGAATGCCGCTGATTTCTTACAGACGTCCGGGAGCATGTCACACACAATTGTGCTCGTGGGAAAACCAATTGTTAATGGAAGCCCTACCCGAGGACGCAGAAAGACCCAACGCTGGTTCGGGACCTGAGAAAGCCTCCTCTGAGCTTTGTCTAGCAATCTCATCGGAGATCTCGTTCCCCAAGATCCCAGTGTGACCTGGAACCCAGATAAGAGACAGAGAATTCAGCCTTGCGACCGAGTTCAGACTTAGGATCCCGAGGTCTTTGAAAATAATAGTCTTCCCCGACGACATAATTCCCTAAGGAGTTGGAGCATGACTACAATGAAGCTATCGGGACTGGCTAGTATGTATGGACCTACAAATCGCAGAGGAAAAGATGGAAATAGTGCTAATCAGCAGCAGGCGAGTCATGGAGACTACAGGAGTAACCGTTGGCGATCACGTGGTAATTTCCAAACCAGAGTTGGCATTACTATAGATGGCGAACCCTACAGGCGGATCAGTAGAAATGCAGTGAAGTGGGAGGGTAATGATCCCTTATTTTCGGATCATAACCTCGCTGATAAAAGGAGGAAGAAGAAGAAGTTGGCATTACTATAGATGCAAGGCTAACTTTTCACATCTGCAGTATGCAGCTGAGAAGGCAACAGCTGCACGGATCATACCAAATGTCGACGGACCAAAGCGGAAGAAGAAACTGCTCTAAGCAAGATTTGCGGTATCAATAATGCTCCACTACTCCGAAATATGTGCTTGTGCCATGAAGGCGAAGTCATGCAGAAGGACGAGTGAGGCAGCTTACAGAATCAACGCGTTGAGAGTATGCAGCGCCTTCCGAATAACGCAGCATGTGTAGTGGCTACAGAAGCTCAATAAATGTACTTGCCAGCAGGACAGCGGCATCAACAGCGATGAGTCGAAGTGTTACTGAGGAACCATTGATACAGACAGGTCTGGAAGAATAGCAGGAGAGGTGGTATCACTCTGATAAAGGCAGGTGGACGCATAGATTGATCTCGAATATAGACATTTGAATCAATAGGAAGCATGGGGAGCTGAATTTCCACCTGACCCAGACGCTTACTGGCCATGTTGCTCCAGAGCCTACATCCACAGGTTTGGACTCGACGACAACCCCTTTTGCCCAACGTGCACGAAAGCAGTCGATGATGCGGAACAAATCATGTTCCATTGTTAACGATACTATGAACAACGACACCTGCTGGTGAACAAACTGGGTGAGAACCTAACCCCATACAACATCATCAAACAGATGATGCCTGAGAATCAGTTAGCGATACTGTGACAACCATTATGAAGGAACAGCGCAGACAGGAGCAACAACGAAACGCAGCGCAGGAGGCTGTCAACACGAAAGAGCCGAGTATCTAAGGCTGAAGTCCCCCCTTGCGGTGAAATGCTTAATGGCAGTGCCGCACGGACCAAGTGTGGGGAAGGAGGTGGGTTTAGTGGGCCAAAATTCCACACTATTACTGAGTACAGGTTCGATTTCGTTTTTAAAAGATTCCCACCTTCCTACCTAAGAATTACTCAGTACTCGTCACGCATTTTTACTAGCACTGACTGTCTTAACAGGACGATCTTTCATTACTTACACTCAGCATTCAGTCATCAGCAAGGCGATCGCCTCAAAGAGTAATCCGACTAAACTACAGTCACTCAGGAAATCCGATAGGGCCTTTACTGAAACAATCTGATATAATCTCCTCCTTAGCCCAAACAATCCTAAGCTTCCTTCGAGAACTTGATTTCAGTTAGGACACAATTCGCACAACGGTGCCTTTAGGGGTTAATACAAAAGATCTCTCTATAGCTCGCAGTACTTCAATGGGTCTCCTAGAGTCCTTTATCTCCCCACTCCCCAGCTCAAAAATAAAAAATAAAATACTGAAACAGAAGCCGAAAATTGTTGGTCCTCTGCTGGAGACTCACTTTCCGGGCAATTAGATAACTAATAGCTCACATCTTGGTCTGCTAACCTAGACTAAGGTTGATTCAAAGATAGAAAACTCGGGGTGGCATCAGCTGTTGTAGCAGACGAGGATATCGAATATGTTTTGAGGGTTTCAAATCACCTGGTACCGATGGAATGTAGTCAGGTGTACTGAAACAAGCAAACCCCACAGCGGATTTGTCGAAATGCAGTGAAGAGGGAGGGCCGAAACCTCGCCGAAATAGTAAGAAGAAGAAGAGAGGGCTACGATCGCTTGAGTCCCGATCATAATCTCGCCCAATTAGGAAGAAGAAGAAGATACTGAAACAGGATATAGGTCAGTTGCTGCCGAGTCTGAAAAGAATCATTGCTAGCCTTGCATTGGCATACTCGTATATTCCTACACCTTGGGGGGCAGTAACAGTGGGTTTCATACTAAAAATTGGCAAAGAGGACTACCCACTCACTAAGAGCCTCAGACCTACCAGTCTTTTTGCTTCCTGCTGAAAGGTTAGGTAAGGCAAATAGGCGCCTTGTGACGTAAGTCACTGCTCATTTAGACCAAAACGGGTCCATTGTGCCCCTGGGAAACTTCAAAGAAAAACTGCTGAATTTACACCCATACGGATATGAATCTCAGAGGGCCCATCAACTCGGGAAGGTAAACCGCTGGCTTAGAATCTCAGGAGGACTTTTAGGACCGAGAGTCCTCATTCTTTTGTCGGCGATAGCTGAGCATTTGCAAAGGAGGTGTCGAACATATTTAATTTTTTCCTAGTCCCTGCAATGATCCGCGTACTATTACGACTAAGACTAACCAGAGAACGAGATCTCAAATCATATGCCCGCCACAGCATTCCAGATGGATCCATCGCCTGTTGGCTTCAAAGTATCCGTATGGGGAGACTGAGTTTTACGTGCGCAAAGTCGCTTTGATGTCGCATCCATATGCTTATCAGCATGGGAAACCCTGCGAGACTGTGCTTCAAAATCCAGTTTCCAGAGTTGAGTGCTCGCTTGATAGGAAAGAATCGACATTGAGGGTGCCTTTGACAATGTGACGTTTCACTGCATATATGACCAGACAACACATGGAGTAGACGAAACATTAGTGCTGTGGATCAAAGCAATGCTAATGAACAGAACTTTGTTTGTGAATGCTGTCCGCAAGACGACGCGTTCTTTCTGCACTACTGTGGAGCGTGCTGATCGACTCTCTGTTGAACTCCCTAAATTGTTCTAATGTCTACCTTCAGGCATACGTATATAATGTTCCCGTACTTTCTGTCGGGTCATGCCTAGCCACTGGCTATGCTAACGTGCAGGTGGCCCTGGACATGATTGATGAATGGTGCACTAAAAATGGACGTACGTCCAATCATCTCGAAATTGAGGTACGAGGGCGATTCTGACCGAACTGACGCAGACAGTACCAAAGTGTGTAAACATCAATTTTTTGGTAGTGTAAGGGTACTTTTGGCGACGGGATTATCAACGAATAAGGTCTTCTGTATCTATACGGTTTTGATAAGACCATTTCTCGCATATGCATCGATTGTTTGGTGGAAGGGGCTTTCACGTGAATATGTTGGCTTGCCTTTTGCACTCCTGCTCTAAATACACTGCTAAACTTGCCTCCGTTTGATACTTGGGTCGTGGACAGTACTATCAAAGCTGTCTAGCGTCTTAGGCTGGGTGGTTTTTAGTATAATCCGCACTGGAGTATTGTTGACCTTACGCGACACCTATCCTACGACTCCAGTCCCATGGATCTCATTTCGGCTGCTGCGCATCTTCAAAGTCTTCCTACTCAGTTAGGGCTTCCATTAATGATTAGGTTTCCCACGAACAAACTTGTGTGTGGCGCGATTCTTTAGGATGCAAACTGACTAAACAGATAAGCGGCATTCTAGCTGTCTCTTAGCAGAAAACACTGCAGACAACTTATTGACAGCCCACTTTGTTTTTGTTAAGCATCTTAATCTGTAGAGTCGGGGTGACAGGGCAAACAATGACCCACTAACCACGACGACCTAAAGATGGCTTTTGTGCTATCCCCTGGCATGTTGTTCAAGGAGGAATTGTCAGTTAGCTGAAATCATTGATGAAGCTAAGGATAGTACGAGCTGAGAGGTGGCATCAGAACGTAATGTAAAACCTTTGTGGCTTTAGCCTAACCCGTGCTATAGCCGGGCAGTCACATAGTATGTAATGGAATGTTTTGGTGTGTTCAAGACAGAGACGGTACATGTCCGATTAAACACGGCCCATTTTCTTGAGGTGGTGATTGAGAGAACAATGTCCATTTAGGAAGTCAGTTCAGATCTTAGCATTGTGCATTGTATTTTCTGAGGAATTAATAAATTTTTTGGAATGCCTTAGACCAGGTTGAGTATTCCAATGAGAGAGCATGTGTTCGCATTCCCAGCGATATAGCTCTATCTTTATCTGGTTGGTAGGTAAACCGCAGAAAGGTTTAGGTCCAATGAGAGGAGATTGGGCATTGGTCTAGCAAGCTCATCAGCAGTTTCGTTACCAGGGATGCCTTTGTGTCCAGTGACCCACATTAGCGTGATTTTATTGTGTGCAGTAAGTTGCAAGAGAGTCTGAAGATAGTTCCAAACCAGCTTAGACTCAAAGTCGAAAGACGTGAGAGCTTTGAGTGCTGCTTCGCTATCTGACATTATATTAATATGTGATCTTCGGAGGTTTCTTCTGATGCATTCTCTGGCACAGAGTTCGATAGCATAAACCTCTGCTTGGAAGATAGTTGTGGATTGACCTAGCGGTGTAAAGAGTTTGTAGTTGGGCCAAAGATACCAGCTCCTGCCACATTTGACATTTTTGAACCATTAGTGTACCAATTGAGTTGAGATTTTGTTTGAGGGATTTGAGGATAATCCCAATAGCTGCGGTCCGGGATGGTATCTGTGAAGGAGTGGTTGAGATGGATTCTTTTTTGCATGCTGCTGGAGAAGAAGAAAAAGCGGAATGTTTTCAATGATCTTCATGTGACCAACTAAATTGGGGTTTGTGCTGTTGCATAAAAGGTGAAGCTTTAGAGCACTGACAGCCGGAGTCTTTATAGTATTTATGTGTAGGGGTGGAAGTTTTAAGAAAAATTCTAGCGCAGCTGTAATACAATGCTTAAGTGACACAACAGTCTGTGGCGCTTGTTGTGAAGGCGACGATACTGCGGAACATTTCTTCTGCGAGTGTTCTGGCTGGTATTATAAGCTCCTCATCACTGAAGCAATTGGCTTGGCTCTCTATGAAAGGCAACTAAATTTGATTGAAATGGAATAACCAGGATTTTCGCTGCCTGTTACGCTTGAGTAATTCACTGAAGCGTTTTTAGTCCCGACGAAAAAAGACTGCCGATGAAACATATTTTGGTATCCCATTGTTAGAGTGTCATTTTTAGCAAGAGACTGAACTCAGTACTCTTCACTGCTCGTAACTCATTTTCACGATTTCTGGCCGTCTAACATGACGATCCTTCATTAATCACTTTCTAATTCGGTCAAATTAGTACAAGTTGGGTATAATACCTCATCCCCCAGTGTGTCTGTTTTTCTGTAGTTTATGACCTCAAGCGATTCGTTGATGTGATTACCAACTTTGTGAGTGTATTCACCATCGTTATCCCACACAAGCCAGTGAGTTTGGAACAGATATTTTACAGGTAGATTGATCTTCATATGAAAGCAGAACTCTTTACGGAGTTCTTTACGCTTGTAGGGCTCTATCCAATTATCTTCTCTGACTTCAGTTTCTGGTACTAGTCTTCTTGCTTCGACTCATTAAGCTATATGCCTCACTCTTGGATCCCAAAGCTGATCGATATTGTATCTGGTTGCATGTCTTGCATCTTGAGACGCACAAAACCGATATGAGACACACGTTTGTTTCATGACTAGGAGACAATTTCTACAGCGTCTGCTGATAACCAAGCTCTGAGTCAGTTGGATATTCAATAGAGATCACAGCTAGTCTTCACAAGGCAATTAATATTACAGAAATCCATAAAACGTTGTGGGCGCCGTGGCGTAAGTGGTTAGTGTGTCGGATCACTACGCGTGAGGTTCCAAGTTCGAATCCTACAAAACACCAAAAAGTTTTTTCACGGTCCCACCTCTCGCGAGCGTCTGACAAACATCCGAGAGTATTGTTGTCTCGAAAAAGCTTCTCAAATCGCCGTTCGGATACGGCACTAAACTGTAGGTCCCTTCCATTCGTACGAAAAATATAACGCACACAACATGAGTGGTTGCGAGAAGCTAGGCCCTGGCACTTAATGAGCTGTTGCGCCAAATATTTATTTATTTATAAAACGTTTATTACCAGCATCAATCTTACACTAGACTCGTGAGAGCTTTTTGATGTCTTTCCATATGGTATTCCTTTCCAGATCTACCAATGCGGAACCGCATGAGTTGCATCTAGCCATCTGGGATTTTAAAGACTTATACTTCGATTCGAGGAATGTTCTAGTACGCCTTCTTCTTCCTTTTATCAGCTAGGTTATGATCCGAAAACCAGGGATCATAACCCTCCCACTTCACCGCATTTCTACTAATCCGCCTGTGGGGTTCGCCTATTTGAGCTCAGAAAATATCGGCAGGCCCGCCGATTTTGGATCACTCGGTTACTGAGGCCAATGAAACGCCGATATCGTCGCATTTGTCTGATCCAGGCGTTTATAGGCCTGCCTTTCCTACATCGCGATGTCTTTGGAACGCGCATAGATATTGCTTTTTAACAGGGTTCAAATGATCTCTTCTTTGAACGTGGCAATACCAGCTGAGCCGGTCGCGCTTTATTTTTTGTACGATGGTTTCCTTGATGTGAAAGCTTCCACGGATCTTCGAACTTCTTATTCGATCAAGCTTCGTCACTCCTGCTGTCATGCGAAGCATCTTCATCTCAGCTGCCGTTAATTTACTCTCATACTTTTTGTACATCGTCCAACATTGTGAACCGTATGTGAGCGCTGGACGTACAACTGCCGTGTAGAGCCTTCCTTTCAACTTAGGGGGCATTTTTCTGTCACAGAAGATAGCGGAATTTTCTCGCCACTTCATCCACCCTACGCTTACGCGTTGATTGATGTCGTCATCACAAGTTGCTTTGCTATTGATTATAGATCCCAGATATTTGAACTTTTCACACTTGGGAAGCACTGTTCCATTCAAATTAATGTCTGGAATAGGCCTGAGTGGATCAGAGAACGGGCAGCACAAGTACTCTGTCTTTTTTGAACTAATGCGATACCCATTTCCCTCCAGAGCGTCCACCCACACATCAAGTGTTCGTTGCAGGGATGTAGGATCCACACTTATGATGGCTCCATCGTCAGCAAAGAATAACTGATGTACCTTAGGGTCCATCACTTTACCTTCAAGCAGATAATCAAGGACTGTAATAAAGATCAAAGGACTTAAAACGCTTCCCTGGTGCACCCTGACTTTGATTGGGAACTCTTCGGTTACTCCAGCGGGGCATCTTACTCTTGTCTTTGCTCCTTCGTACATGTCCATGATCATCTGTACATGGGTTTCTGGAACCGCTCGATGTCTTAGCGCCACCCATATCAGATCTCGTAGTTGTCTGTCGAATGCCTTTTCAAAGTCAACCAATACAATAAGCAAATCCCTTAAGGAATCACGATGCTTTCCATTATGATCCTTATACTTTGGATTGCATCTGCCTTAGGCCAGATGGTCAGCAAAATAAACAACCTAACTGCTATCTTAAAAGTGCAAAGACTAGCGTGCGTCGTCACAACTAGTGCCATGCGAACGACACCTACAGCAGGACTCGAGGTCATTCTCAATCTGTTTCCGCTAGACATCTTTATACCAGCGTCGGTGGCTCTTAGTGCCGTAAGATTAAGCCAAACAGATAGCTGGAGACCAAATGCAATGGGTCATACCACGATCCTGCAGAGATATCTAGGCAAGGTATCTAGTACAGACTACATAACGCATTATCTAGACTTCACGAGATCATTTTTAAGCAGCTATCCGTGCAGGGAAGACTGGAAAAATGACAGAACGCCTAACGATCGATCCATAGCTGTGATCACCGATGGATCCAAAATGGAAATAGGTGTACGTCTTCTTTGAAACACTTGGTTTCTCCATATCAGCTCGGCTTCCGAACTACAGCACCGTTTTCCAGGCAGAGGTCCTAGCAGTGACTATAGCTGCGATGAGGGCAATACCACGGGAAAATATAACTTCTTTCATCAACAGCCAGGCAGCGATAAAAGCAATATCTGCTATAGAAATAAAGTCGAAGCTTGTAAAGTATTGTAGAGAAGAGCTCAAGGTTTTTGGAATACAGCACGAGGTAAAGCTCTCTGGTCATGAAGGCATATCAGGGAATGAGAAATCCGACGAACTGGCTAGAGAAGGCTCAGCACTAAACTCGGACCAATCCGACCCCTCAGTGTACATCCCGCCTTGCGCACTTAAACTCGAAACAAGGAACAAAGCCATAACGGGGCTGCGGTGACGAGGAGGTTCAGGAAGACACCACCCACTTTCTTTGCTACTACCCAGGCCTTTATCATTTGAGAAGCAAGTTCCTTGGACAACACTTCTTTATGGAATTAGAAGGGTTGTCCAAAAGACCGATAAACGAGATCGCAAACTTCATCAAATCCTCCGGATGGTTTGTATTGTATTGCACAGTAAGTACTAAATGCTTTCTTTAGGATATGTACGGAAGACGATTTATTTTCTGTTATTCACGAGGAACGGACTCTCTAATCTATCTCCTTTTCCCCCATGAGTATAACAATGGGTCTATATTGACCTGAGTGTGGTGTAGAGATTTCCTATACCCTACACCAGCCCACATACTTAACCTAACCTATCCAAGCATATTTTACAGATAGATTGATCTTCATGTGAGATCAGAACTCTTTACGGAGTTCTTTACGTTTGTAGGTCTGTCTGCAACTGTCTTCTCTGACTTCAGTTTCTGGTACTAGTCTTCTAGCATTATCAAGCTAGATGCCTCACCCTTGGATCGCAAAGCTGATCGATATTGTATCCGGTTGTGTGTCTTGCATCTTCAGACGCACAAAACCGATATTAGATACACGTTTGTTTCATGACTAGGTGTCTTTCCTAAAGTGTCTGCTGATGACCAAGCTCTCAGTCAGTTGGATATTCAGTTGAGATCACAGCTTGTCTTCACAAGGCAATTAATATTACAGAAATCCATAAACCGTTTAGTACCAGGATCAATCTTACACCAGACTCGTGAGAGCTTTTCGATACCTTTCCATATTCCTTTCCAGACCTACCAATGCGGTGCCTCATGAGTTACATCTAGCCGTTTGGTATTTTAAAGACTCATACTTCGATTCGAGGAATGTTCTATACTCCTAAGGAGAGCAATTGGTGGAGAAGATTCAACGCAGAATTAAATGAGCTGAGAGGATGCAGTTCAAAAAAACGAGATACAACGACTGCATTCGCTCGACCCCACCGAGGGAATGGAGAATGATTCAGCTAAGAATTCCAGCCACCAGGCTTGAGACGGTAATGAAAACCGAACCCTCGTTTTAAAAGCAACAGAGGCAGGTTCGTAGGTAGGTAAGACTGTTATCTGGGAACAGAAATTCAGCACTGTGACATGCTAAGCGACATTACTCAGTTCTTTTCCACAACATAGATAAGTTTGCAAAACTAAAGATCACCCTGCGACTATCTGTTCCCAGCCATTCTTTGTCTGTCCACACACATAGATCTCGTTTTTCTTTTTTGATTGAGCAAACAATTAAATTGTACGTACAATGACCCCCGACTAAATGAACCCATCTCTTCCCTAGCACTGAACTGCATTCCACCGCATTGCGCCAGAGACGATTATGATGGCGACTTCAACGATGCAATACGCAATGCATGATCGCTTGTTTAATACACAACAATGCAACAGTGCGTGTTTGTATGTACTTCACGACATCCACACTGCACACATCTCTAAAGGGTTCAAATTGTTTGCTTCCTGTGAGAAAATCGCTTGCAGGCTCCTCATCTCGAGGATGTTTACGTCTGAATCAGTCCCAATCGATCGATTAACCAGAATAGATCCACATTTCTACAGAATTCTGACACAAGTCCATTCCGCATTAAAACAACTTGTTTTAGGCGCGCAAAGTGTGAATGGGCTCCAGATCTAACATTTTTTGTTGACATTGATTTGTATGCCATTTCCGCTGATGGACGAAAAAAAGAGAAGAAGAAATTCCTAGCTATTCCCGCGCCTCGCACAAGATCACAACCGATCTCGCAGCTAGTATTTATGTAGCATCATTAAGACGAACCCGTAGCTTATTCATAGTTTATGCTAATTTCTACGTGTTTCGATGGATTTTATTACGTTCCTCTGAAATGCCGCACAGATTAACTGAAAGAAAGGCAACAACAAAAAAAAAATTCGCTTAAAGTGGGGAATTTACATTCTTAATGGATGTGACATTTCTGTCTTCAAGCTCGCCCATTGATAAAAACTAAAAGCCTGCGGATTAGGCAATTATAATGAAATAGTTGCTATATATCTTATCAAGGTTCTTGTATTTTTCTTTCTTTTTTTTTACAAGAAATTTGCATTAACAAGGGTTGGAGCTAATTCTTGGCATTATGTAATGTTACAAGCAGCCATGGAGGAGAACGTGATCAAGAAGACGTGATTGTTCGGTTAGAAGCGCCGCAGGGATTTCTAAGAAAAAATTCTGGAATGGCTTGAACGTTTTTCTTAAACAATTTGGAAAAGTTTACAAATGATCTAACCCGTATAACATTAGGTAGTCAGGTAGAAAGTATGGACTTCCCTTACATTTGTTCTTAGTTTGGAGATTAATTCTAGGGCATACTTCATTGTTGTATTAAGTGACGTCTTTTCTTCACTTGACTTGGATTTATAAGCGTATTATCAACCTCCTTGCAGAAAGTCTCCAAGTGACCAACTTGGTTACTTTGCCCTCCTAGATGTAGGAACTGGTTCTGGAGTTTCTCGTGAGTTACTCAAAATCAACGATCCATACAAACTCCCGGACGACTGCAGTATCTTTCAAGCCGAGGTCTTCACTATCGAAAGAGTAGCACAGACCATTCACAGAAAGAAACTCAATCCGTCCAAGATTACTATCTTCGTGGATAGTCAAGCAGCATTCAAAGCACTAGACAGTGAGGAGGTTAGATCAACAGTTTCCAGATGCCGTAATTCACTGAACAATGTATGCAATGCCCGTGATGTAACTCTCTACTAGGTTCCCGGACATAGCAGTATAGAAGGGAATGAGAGAGCAGATGAACTAGCCAGAAAGGATCAGCATTAGATATATGATAGAACATACCCAGACATCAGTAGAAGTTCCTATTGGTGTACTAAAAAGGAAAATCGACTTCAAAACAAGAGAGCTGATCAACTCCGCATGGATTACCAGAGGCGACTGTATCATATCTCGCAGTTTATGGCCGGTATTGAATGAAGGAAAAACCAAAAATCTGCTGGCAATGAACCAAAAAAGAAGTCCGTATCTTGATAGGTGCTCTAGGCATCAACTCACCCGATCACTGCAGGAGCTGTCAAGACGCGGAAGAGATGAAAAGTATCAAACACTTGCTATGTGACTGTCCAAATCTACAAAAATGCCGCCTTTACCACATGTGTAACAGGTTTTTTGACGAACTAAGTGACCTTGCGTAAGTTCCATTAAAGAACATGATACGATTCATAAAGAGCTCAAGTTGGATCGCTTCTTACATACATACATACAAACATTTTCAATGGCCCGCTAATCCTTCATGAGAGTCGCGGGGGTAGGATGCTCAGGTGGACTCTCCATCCTTCTCGATCCTCCGCCATTGACTCCAATTCATCAGGAGGAATCCCTAGGCGGCTCCAGGAGATATGTCGGACTTGGTCCAACCATCTATTTCTAGGCCTTCCGCAGAGTCGCCTACCTGATGGCACGGCAACCATGGCGCATCTTGGAAGCCGGTCTGGGGTCATACGCACTACGTGGCCAAACCATCGAAGCATATATCGTTCCGTTTGGAGAAATAGCTGCTCAACATTGAGCGCCTCGCGTACTCTGGTGTTGCGCACTCGATCCCTACGAGTTATTCCAGCAACCCCGCGAAGGAACCTCATTTCGGCAGCTTGCATCCGCGATCTTATTCTTTCGGTCACTACCCGAATTTCATGACCATAGGTGAGAGTTGAAACATACACCGAGTTAAAAACCGATAGCTTTGCTTGAACACTAAGTTCGGCCTTCCTTATAACAGATTGGCCAAGCTCTCTCAAAATTGATCCAGCCTGACCAATTCTACAGTATAACTCGGCATTGCTTCTCCCATCACTCGTGAATAAAACCCCGAGGTACTTAAACTTCTCCACCTGCTTCAGTGGGACTCCACTAACATTCAGAGTGCACTGAATGGGTTTTTTGGATACGACCATTACTTCCGATTTGTTCACGTTGATCTTCATTCCAGCATCATCACAAACGGCTACAAACCTTGCGAGTGCGCGCTGAAGTTCGGTTTGAGAGGACCGAAGGATGACCAAATCATCCGCAAAGAGCAGATGACTAATCCTTAGGTCTCCCACTTCAAAACATTCCCCGCCACGGCTGCGCTGCAACATCCAATCCATATATACAATGAAGAGGAGAGAGGTGACAAAACCCACCCTTGGCGGAGTCCAACGCCCACAGTGAAAGGTATTGATTTAACACCGTTTATCCGAACACAGTTTCTACAGTTTGTATATAAAGACTGAATCGCCCTTAACAGTAATCCTGCAGAACACTCCAGAGTTTGCCTCGAGGAACCCTATCACATGCTTTTTCCAAATCCACAAAACAAGTGTAGACAGGTTTAGCATACTTCCAGGCCTTCTCAAGAACCATTCTGAAAGTGAACAACTGGTCGGTTGTGCTTCTACCGGGACGAAAACCGCACTGCTCATCCCCCAAACTGTCCTCTACCACAGCTCTGGAACGCGTTTCTAGCACCATAGCGAAGACTTTTCGAGGGAGACTTAAAAGGGATATACCCTATAGTTGGCGCAATCTCTTGTGTCCCCTTATTTACAAAGAGGAACTATCACCCCCATTTGCCAATCACCAGGTGTTTCACCGCATTCCCAGGCTACTTTATTGGCACGCGAGAGCCATTGTACTCCCTCTTTACCTAAAGCCTTGAGCATTTCTGACCGAACTTCATCCACACCAGCAGATTTGCCAACTTTTTGTGCTTTGATCGCCAAAGTTACTTCCCCTACCGTAGGACTACTTTCCGCCCTACTCTCGACCATAGGTCTGTCATCTTCGGTGTCCTGTTCGGGATTGAGCAATTCTGAAAAGTGCTCGCTCCATCTGCGTAAGATGTCCTCCTCATTGGAAAGAAGTGCACCGTCTTTGGATTTCACTCCTTCAACGATATTCAATTTTATTCCTCTGAGTCGGCGGGCTTATTATCTTATTTGCTGATCTGAGATCACGTTCCAATTTCTCGCCAAACTCCTTCCAAGACTGTTCTTTCGCTGTTTTCACAGCTGATTTGCAAGTACTTCGCGCATCAGTGTACCGATTTCGAGAATCGGAGTTCCCCCAGTGAATCCACACCTTAAAGGCTCTCTTCTTCTCTCTGGTGGCTTCTTGAACTCCGGGCGTTTTAAACCAAGCAGTTCTTTTCTCACCACCAGCCGCCACACCAAGCCGCTTCACTTCACAAACATCTCCTGCAAAGGCAATAACCGCTGTTGAAAACAGTTGCCATTCTTCCTCTACATTTGATGGAACAGTTGGAATACGTTCAAACCTCTCAGATATTTGCCGCGCAAATGTCTCCCGTATCTCATCGTCCTGTAACCTCTCCCATCGTATGCGTGTAACCATCCTTGGTTTACGCTTTGGTAGGGGAGGCACTCTCTCGCTAAGATACAATTTGCACAGCACTAAGTGATGATCAGTTGACAGTTCGGCCCCTCTCAATACGCGAACATCACAAACCATTCTCTTCAGACACGATGGTACCACAAAGAAATCGATCAGCGACTTCTGCTGAAGACTCTGACGGTCCCACGTGTATTTGTGAATGTCTTAGTGTGGAAAGATAGTGTTCATGATGGATAAGCCATTTTCACAACAAAAATCCAACAACCTCTCTCCGTTCGCGTTTTGATCAGGATCACCGTTCCTCCCAATCACACTCCCACATGTCATAACATATACACCCACATGACAAAAGAATCCATATCTGCAACCTTTTCAAGGGCAACATCAACTTCATCTAAGAAAGCTGCGTACTCTGACTGAAGGTTCGGTGCATACACCTGCACCAATGCCAGAGTTGATCTTCAAGCTTGAGCTTTAAGATCACAACTCTCCCTCCTAATGGTATCCACTCCAATACTCTGTCTGTCAACCTGGGACTTGTGAGTGTCCCCACTCCCGCCCGAGCAGACATTGAGGGTGCGACTCCTGTCAGGAAGAGCTTCCACCCATCCGAAAGGTCCACAGTTTTAGAACCTCCGTGAATAGCACATATGTGCACTTCCCTCTAACCTAACCTAACCTAACCCAACCTTACAATCGGTTTCATTAGTTGCGAAGTGAGGTCGTCAAGTCGGGAAGCCTACCAATATTTTCTGTGGTCAAACAGGCGAACTCCACAGACGGATCAGCAGAAATGCAGTGAATTGGAAGGGTTATAATCCTTTGAGTTCAAATCAAATGATATTCAATCACAAATATCATCGCCGATATAGGAAGAAAAAGACTGGTCCGCTGTATCTAAAAGACGTGGTCGGTAAAGTTTTTTCGTCTTTATCCATCGCAGCAGGCACATCATCCCTTACATGATACTTGATTGATTGAGATCGACAGATAAATAAATGTACGAACTCCTACTCTCAATCGTCTATTGGTGACCACTGGGTGCCTAGCACCATGGTACAAAAATTGGTAACCAAACCCTTTTGCAGAATTTTTGGCGTCAGCAGACCAGAGAGGGGGAAGAGTAATTTATCACTAGAGTACTTCTTCTTCCTTCAGACGGCAGCGGATGAATTCCCTAGATGGAGTCAGCGGTGGCGTCTACAGTTCTAGTTAGGTTCAACTTCGTGTACACCTTGCGAGAGTTGCTTCGACATATTTTTCCAATGTTCTTCAGGACCTTAGAATGGAGATGGTGGCGAAGGAGCCCGTTCATGGGCCAACGGCAGTGGTAAAACTGCCGTAATGGGCTACTGGTACCGGTGTACCCGATTCCGCTTCCTAGGGGTATAACAAAAGTTTGGGGTTGATTCAGAAAGAACCACAAGCCTCGTATAAGAACGATTCAACTGATGACGACCCCAGCTAATAAAATAAGGACAATGACCTTCAGATCTGTACGTGGATTGTTCGGACACTTAACATACCACGTGCAATCGAAAATTAGCAGAGGACCTAGAATGCTATAAAGCAGATATAACCGCCATCTAAGAAGTGCGATGGAATGGGCCGGGCAAAATGAGGATGAAAAACTGTGACATCTACTATGGTGATTGCTATAGAAACAACAAGCAGTAAACGCTACGCGAATACGGATTTGTTATACGCGGCAGACTTAAGCAAGAAGTCTTAAGCTGCCGACATGGGAGCGAGCGTATTATGACCATCCGGGTCAAGGCTTAATTCGCTAACATTAGCGTAACGGGTAGTGTTGCCGTCTGCCAAAGTAGTTTTTTTCCTAATGATACTCTGGATTTAAATGTTTTATGTTACAATTGTTCTGGTTTGAAAAACAAATTACTTGTCCCTGATCTTTTTAAGTTTATTTTGAAATTTGATGTCATAATTTTACTAGAAACGTATCTCGAATATGGAAAAGAATATGATTTTTTAATATACTTCAAAAATTATAGTATCAAATGTATTCCCGCAGCAAGAACTAACACTCGTGGTAGAGCAAGCGGTGGTATTTTATGCGCAATCAAGAATAATTTTAGTAGTTTTGTAAATTTCAAATTTATAGGAACGAAACTTGTAATAGAGATATGTTATAGGCATGACTGCTTATATATTTTACCAATTTATTTAAATTGTAACAATTGGTCACATGATTTTGAAGAACTGTACAGTTTTCTGAACGAATGTTATGGTACTTGGCGATGTAAACGGTAGAATAGGCAACTTCCAGAATCCAACTTCTCTGGTTTCATACTGCGTAAATAGTTTCAATAGTGCTAGACAGTCCTTGGATGATATTTTGAATGCGTGCAGTAATCATCTTATAGATTTGTTCGAAGATTTTGGCTTTGTTGTCTTAAACGGCGTAACTGAAAGCGACATTAGAGGCGAGTTTACCTACGTATCTGGCCAGGGTTGCTCTGTTATTGATTACTGTTTGGCCCAAGGAGAGTGGTTGAGTATTATAAAAGCATTTGAAGTAGTTTCAGCTACTTTTTCATCACATCTGCCCACGTCGACTTCCCTTACGTTTAAAAGCATTGAATTACCTGCCCAACGGAGAGTCAGTGATACGAGTAGATTAAAATGGTTAGCCAACAAAGTTGATCTGTATAGGCGACTGCTCAATCACCAGCCAAATCATTTTCCAGAGATGAGTAATCTCTGCTGTGAAGACTGCCATGGAGGACTAGGATATGGCACCAGGAACCTTCCTGGTGAAGACATCCTAAGCATGTGCAAATCACACGGTCTTATCGTGTTAAATACCATGTTCATCAAACAAAGCCGACACCTGATCACTTACAGCAGTGGTGGAGATGAAACTCACATTGACTACCATTTGGTAGGCAGTTTCATGAAGCCTCGGGTAAAAGATTGCAAAGTGATCCTGGGAGAGGCAATCGCTCGACAACACCGTCTCCTGCTAACAGAAATTTTTATGAAAACACCAAAGAAAAGCAAACAAACAAGGGTCTCTGAGAAAATCAAGTGGTACAATCTGGACAAAGAAAAAGGCGAGGCTTTTGTTTTCGTAATGAAGAATTACCTCTCTCACACCATCAACGGAGCTGAGGATGAAGAGTGCAGAGCACAAAATATGTGGGATTCCCTACAGCGAACTTGCTTAAAGAATGCCAAATCACTGCTAGGAGCTTCAAAAGGCCACCATCAACACGCCAAAGAAACATGGTGGTGGAGTGATGAAGCTAAGAAAGTGATAAATGAGAAGAAAGCGGCTTTCAAAGCTTGGTCAAAGTGCCCCTCTAATAATAGTGACGAAAAAGCTCGCCTCGAAATGGAATACAGATGCTGCAAGAAAAAAGTGAAGAAGAAGTGCGCCCAGCTTCAAGCAGAGAGTACGGAGGGCCTGTATCGGGAGCTGGAGAAAATATTTTCCCCGGTTGCTGATGCAAACCAGGCTATCCAGGAGCTGCGAAGACACAATATGAACAAGAGCGCTACTATCTTCAAAATAGCCGCCCAAAGAAGGAACAATGCTCAGGAGATTCGTTCGCCAAAGTTCATTACCAATGCTCATGGCCAGCTCCTTGTGGATGACGACAAAATTCTGCAGAGGTGGCGACAGTATTGTGAAGAGCTTTTAAATGAACAGTTTCCCCGGCTATACTTTCCAAGAGCCACCCCTAACTGTGAAGAAATAGCCGACATTACAGTCGAAGAAGTTAGTGAGGCGGTCAAATACTCCAAAAAACGAAAAGCGGTTGGGCCAGACGAAATACCCTCTGAGTTCTGGAAAAAGATGGGAGACATCGGGTTCAGATGGCTCAGAATTCTTATCTCCGAATTCGTGAGAGGTGATCCAATGCCGAATCAATGGAGGGAAAGTTACCTCCTCCCTGTATACAAAGGGAAGGGTGATACGCGAAACTGTGATAACTACCGTTCGATCAAGCTGATGTCACACACCATGAAGATCGTTGAGCGGGTATTAGGTGGCCGACTGCGAAAAATAATACGGCTATCTGATGATCAGTGCGGGTTTGTCTCGGGTAAATTAACCACAGATGCCATCCAAAGTATATGGTAAGGATCATAATGGAAAAACATCGTGATTCCTTAAAGGATTTGCATATTGTATTGGTTGACTTTGAAAAGGCATTCGACAGACAACCACGAGATCTGATATGGGTGGCGCTAAGACATCGAGGGGTTCCAGAAACCTATGTACAGATGATCATGGACATGTACGAAAGAGCAAAGACAAGAGTAAGATGTCCCGCTGGAGTAACCGAAGAGTTCCCAATCAAAGTCGGGGTGCACCAGGGAAGCGTTTTAAGTCCTTTGCTCTTTATTACAGTCCTTGATTATCTGCTTGAAGGTAAAGTGATGGACCCAAAGGTACATCAGTTATTCTTTGCTGACGATGGAGCCATCATAAGTGTGGATCCTACATCCCTGCAACGAGCACTTGATGTGTGGGTGGACGTTTTGGAGGGAAATGGATATCGCATTAGTTCAAAAAAGACAGAGTACTTGTGCTGCCCGTTCTCTGATCCACTCAGGCCTATTCCAGGCATTAATTTGAATGGAACAGTGCTTCCCAAGTGTGAAAAGTTCAAATATCTGGGATCTATAATCAATAGCAAAGCAACTTGTGATGACGACATCAATCAACGCGTAAGCGTAGGGTGGATGAAGTGGCGAGAAAATTCCGCTATCTTCTGTGACAGAAAAATGCCCCCTAAGTTGAAAGGAAGGCTCTACACGGCAGTTGTACGTCCAGCGCTCACATACGGTTCACAATGTTGGACGATGTACAAAAAGTATGAGAGTAAATTAACGGCAGCTGAGATGAAGATGCTTCGCATGACAGCAGGAGTGACAAAGCTTGATCGAATAAGAAGTTCGAAGATCCGTGGAAACTTTCACATCAAGGAAACCATCGTACACAAATTAGAGCGCGACCGGCTCAGCTGGTATTGCCACGTTCAAAGAAGAGATCATTTGAACCCTGTTAAAAAGGCAATATCTATGCACGTTCCAAAGACATCGCGATGTAGGAAAGGCAGGCCTATAAACGCCTGGATCAGACAAATGCGACGACATCGGCATTTCATTGGCCTCAGTAACCGAGTGATCCAAAATCGGCAGGCCTGCCGATATTTTCTGAGGTCAAATAGACGAACCCCACAGGCGGATCAGTAGAAATGCAGTGAAGTGGGAGGGCTGTGATCCCTTGTTTTCGGATCATAGCCTCGCTGATAAAAGGAAGAAGAAGAAGAGTAATCTCTGCTGTAATCAGTTGGTGGAAACACTCTCCCAAGCTATTAAAAACTCAGCTGTTAACAATAGCACTGTGCATAGGCCAAAGTATTTACTCAGATCTTATATAAGAGATTAACCAGCTGAGTCGAAGCTAATCACCACCTCAGCATTTATCAAGCAGGTTTTCGTGCTGGTCTATCAACAGTTGACCAAATATTTGCATTGGAGAGCATTGCCAGGAGATCTATCAGCAAGAAAAAAAAAGCCTTATGCATTTTTTGTCGATTTCAAGGCAGCATTCGACACCGTCAATAGAAACTCGCTTATATATAAACTGTCTAAGATCGGCTTATCATCAAAATTCTTGCGGATATATAAAAAGCTAATTACGAATACGTTAGCTGCAGTATCAAGTGGAGATGATGTGTACTCTTTTTTTAAGACTGATACAGGCGTTCCTCAAGGATGCGTTCTCAGTCCTATATTGTTCGCACTTTTTATTGATAATGTGTCTGATTATTTGCCGGGTGGGGTCACTTTCGGAGGTGTAGGTGTTAAAGTTTTGCTTTACGCAGACGATCTCGTAGTTCTAGCCGAGAGTTCGCCTACTTTGCAGCTACAGATTAATAAGTTAAAGTGCTACTGTGATACCTGGGGTTTGAAAATCAACACTGCCAAATCTAAAATCATGGTCTTTGAATCATCTTCGCGTAGGAGGGTGTCACGGGAAAAGTGGTATCTGGGGAATAAGCCTATTAAAGTAGTTAAAACAATTTAAATATCTAGGATTCCTTATCAGCCACAATCTAGAATTGCGTCCTCACGTAAATGAGAAAACGTTTGCAGCTAAAACGGCTATCAATATTATGTGGAAGAGGTTTTTTTGTAACCAGCGCGTAGATATAACTTCCAAATTCAGAGTATTTGATGCTACCATTAACTCTTGTCTTTGCTACGGTAACCAGGCCTTCGGATGCCAACATATTGGAGAGTTTGAATACATTCAACGCACTTTTTTCAAGCGCATCTTTAAGCTTCCCGTGACAACGACCACCTACGCAATACATGTTGAATCTGGGCTCCCACAAATCTATTTAAAAAATCTCAAGGCAAATGCAGATTATATCATCAAGGTTATGCACAGGAGGGATAACAATCTCCATAAAAGGCTTATGCAATTTGCGCTTCAATGCCGCTCAACACCCTTAAAAGAATGGTATGATATGGCAAACGAACACGATGTTGGCTTCTTACCTGGATGAGTTAAACCTTAACGATTGGCAAGATATGTTTTATCGCAGCATAGCAAAGGTCGACGAGTATTTATACCAACAATGTCTGAGCAGAGCCCGGGAGTCAACAAGTAGGCTTATTTATAAGGAACTTTGCCATTCTTTAGGTACAAACAACTATTTTTGCAGGCAACTAACAGCCAGTCAGATAAGCTTAGTGTTTAAAATAAGAACGGAGATCTTAGCTATCAACTACATCCCGCATAGGCAAAATCTTCGAACAATTTGTACCCTTTGCAATAGAAATGAAAATGAAGATATTTACCACTTCTTAGCAGTATGCCCCATACTTCAGGAGATACTCCGATTATATTTCCCCAGGAATTGTCTCACACGCGAAGAAGCAAAGCATTTCGTTGTGGAGTAAAACGTTACATGGTCAAGCACATGGTTGCCTCATCTCGATATTCATAAGTAGACATGGCGGTCCAATGATCATGTAACGATCAACCAAATTGATCATATTGCGATCGACGCAAAACATGCCTCCAGTATTCTGGAAATCCGGACCTTCCGAGCGACCAACATAGACTCGGATCATTACCTTGTTCTAGCCAAGGTACGGATCCCAAACTGAGCAACAAAGAAGATTCACTGTTAGAAAATTTAACGTCGATAAGCTACAATCGCAAGAGATCGTCAGAGTTTTCGTTGAACGCGGTATCCCGAAATCTCTCCAAAATCCCCTATGCCGCCAGCATCAAGGTTCAGTTCACGTAGATTTCTCCAGAGAGTTTTACTTGGAAGCTTGCGATTTAAATACCTACCGTAATGCCTTTACTTGGATGCTTTGATTTTTGAATTGGTCAAGTTCGTTAGACGTCGAGACATATCATAAAATTCAGACAGAAGTATCAAAGTACATACTTGTGCACATAGAACTCAAAGTAAAAAATGAATTCTAATGTCTCAACGAATAAATAAGGTTCTTCTTTTAAATAAGTTTTTTGTTGTCACCCTGTAACATGTGCAACTGTAGTTAGGGTGCAACATAGTTGCATCTTACAGCATAAGTTCTCTCTCAAGGAACGTAAACACACAACGATCGCGCCGGTATGCCATTGATCTATGCAAAAATTCCAGACTTCTTCCCTCTCTGCCTCAGTAACTCTTTCCACTCTGTGAATATTGTTTCATTGTTTGCAACAAACATTAAGTACAAATGGACATCTCTCGGACAAAGAAAATGGCATCAAAAGGAACGAATAAACATATACACACCACAAACTTGTTGCTTTTGTTGGACTCTCCTCACTGGAGGAGATCAAGACGTAGAAATGATATATTTCACTGCACTGTGTAGCTCCTCTACGAGCAATGATTAAGTTCCTGGAAACCATGATCAGATAGTTTGCTCCGCACCGCGTTTAATTACACCTTCCATGCTACTCGTAGCTCTTGTCACAAGGACACTGTTACATGAATGTTATCTACGATTTGATTAAATGTGGGTTCATTTTGAGGATAATTCTCCAGAAAGGAAGACCCATCCCAGATACCATTAGATGAGTCAGCTGGTCTTGGCGAGATTTATGTGTAGGAAAAAGGGTTATTTACACGTTTGTTAGAGAATACTCCTGCAGCCCTCAATGGTCACGAATCTGGAGATGTTAAGTGAAGATTTCTTGTGTTGCATGATTCCGTGGAATAAGTGAAACAAATGAACATCATCAGGACGAGTAACTTTACTGCTTGCATTCCTTGTACACAATCGTGGATGGCCACAGTAAAGAGCAATAAAACTCTGCAATCAGAAGAATCTTTGCATACCTAAAAGACAAGGATTTTCGACAGAAAATGAATGTTGCATCTTTTAGACCATCGAATCTATAAGAATACTTTACTTACTTAAATCCTTGCTTCCCTCGAGGGGCATAGGGCGTCAACAACATCTGCGCGCCATCTTGTTCGGAGTTCTGCAACGTGTTTGAGCTACATCCAACTTATTCCCAAAGAGCTTGGTTCTTCCTCGACTGTTCTGCGCCACTCCCGCTGTCCTGCGGGTTCCACTGCATAGCGTATTTTGCAATGGAGACGTCGTCGCGCCATAGAGTGTACTACTTTCTCCTTCGCAGATTAATGTCTATAGGTTCTTTGTCTGTTCTCAGATAAAGTTGTTCGCTGTTGATACGGTTGGGCCAAAAGATCCTCCAAATGATTCTTAGTCATCTGTTCCCAGTACTGTACCCATACAGCAGTACTGATTCTACGTTGAAGTGGAACAGTCGCAGCTTGGTTCTTAAGCTGAGAACATTGCTTCTCCAGACTTTCGATAGCATTCCGAGCGCAGCTTTTGACTTCATGATTCTGCTGCACACATCCAGTTCGGTGCCATCCAGATGGATGCCTCTCCTGCGCAAGGCCAACCAGATAGCATCTCGATTCAAGCTGTCAAAAGCCTTCTTGAAGTCGATAAAGAGTAAATGTAGCGGATACCTGTACTCGATGCATTGCTCTATTATGATCCGTAAGGTGGAGGTCCTAGCAGTTACAATAGCAGCTGGTGAGACTGCGATGAGGGCAATACCACGAGAGAATATCACCTTTTTCATCGACAGCCAGGCGCGATAAAAGCAATATCTGCTATAGAAATAAATTCGAAGCTTGTGAAGTGTTGTAGAGAAGAGCCCAAGGTTCTTGGAACACAGCACGAGGTAAAGCTCTGCTGGGTCCCTGGTCATGAAGGCATACCAGGGAATGAGAAAGCCGATGAGCTGGCTAGAGGAGGCTCAGCACTAAACTCGGACCAATCCGACCCCTCAGTGTACATCCCCCCTTGCGCCCTTAAGCTCGAAGCAGGAAACAAAGCCCTAACGGAGGCTAACAATAGGTGGACCTCTTTAGATACTTGTGTCACCACGAGGAAGCTGTGGCCTGCATTTGACAGAGTAAGAACCAATCGGCTCATACAGGAGTCATTACGGGGCATAATACCATGCGGTACCACATCAAAAAACTACGTGTGACTAACGAAGACCTTTGTAGAGGCTGCGGCGACGAGGAGGCTCAGGAGGACACCGCCCACTTTCTCTGTCATTGCCCAGGCCTCTATCATTTTAGAAATAAGATCCTTGGACAACACTTCTTTGAGGATCTAGAAGAGTTGTCTAACAGACCAATCGCAAACTTCATCAAATCCTCTGGATGGTTTCTATCTCGGGCACAGTAAGTACTAAATGCTTTCTTTAGGATATTTACAAAGACGGTATTTTTCCACGAGGAAGGGATTCTCTTTTCTATCCCCTTTCCGCCCATGGGTATCACAATGGGTCTATGTTGACCTGAGTGTGGTGTGGAGGTTTTCTATCCCCATACACCAGCCCACTTACCTAACCTAACCTAAGGTGTTTATGTGGTCGATGCAGGAGGATCCAGCACAAAAGCCTGCCCATTCGACGTCGAGAGTTGAATCTAAATGTTCCTTAAAGCGTTCTAATATGATTCTAACTATTATCTTGGCTACGGCCGGTAGAACGCATATACGTATACCTCTCTAGTTTCCACAATCCATCAGATTTCCCTTTTTCGGTTGATCATCCTCTTTTCCACTCCTGGGGAAATTGTTCATTTTCCCACGCTCTCCGTATGAGCGGGTGTAGCAGTTCAGCCGATGTGTTTGGCGCCGCTTGAAATAGTTTGGCAGGGATGCCATCAACACCCACCGCTTTGTTTTTCTTGAGGGGCGGGAGGTCCAGTGCGAATTTGGAAATTGGTTGCTTTGGAAGACTCATTAGGGTTCGAGATCATACCGCCATCGTCTAAGTGGTTAAGGACTGTAAAGAAATGATCTCTCCATTTAGTAAGCTGATCCTCATTCGAAATCAGTAGGTTACCATCTAAATTCTTCCCTGGATGTTGTTTGGAGTTCCAACCACCAATGAGCTCCTTGGTCTCTTATCTCACACCTCATAGGTTGACCGCATTCCTTAATTGTGGGATTGATACAAGTGTAAACCCCCTAAAGGGAGGTACAACAAAAGCTAAGTAGCAACCAAAAAATGCTTACAATACAAACCAATAAATCGTAAATTGGTGATGTTATAGACAGTCCTACTGTCACACCCGCTTGCTGCTTCTTCTGCCCTTGAGGCAAGTGTGCCGATTTACTGACGTTTGTCCCGTCTTACACTACGCTGCACTTCCTTCCTTTTCATGCGATATTGGGCCTATATTTCGGTACTCTCTACTGCTGAGGCCGCTGCAATCTAAGCCTTGATTGCGTTACGCTCATTGGCCCGTCTCCATGTGTCTGCCGATAGCCATGTGCGATGGTTATTCTGCCTTTTATCGACGTAGGTGCGTGCCCCAGTTGCAAAAACATATTTCACAGCATTCCAATGGTCATCCACGCTTTGCTGCATTGTGCTGCTGATTGTTTCTGCTTTTTAGGCAAGATGGTCCCTGAATTGCTGGCGCACATGCGGATTCCTAAACCCGTCTGGAACCTGGTAATATTGAGCAAGTTTGAGTGACTGCTGTTGGCGGATACAGTACGAAGTCGTATAATAGCTAACATAAGATGGTCATCGCGTTCTTGTCCGATGTCGGCTCCACGTCTGTTATGGTCGTCTAGAAGACGATTTCTGAAGCGCCGATTGGATGTTCGCTGGCTGTCAGTTTAGACTGATTTTGTGGCAGGTGTTATGCTTGAACACAGCGTACCACAAATGACTAGGCGCTTGGCGTTGCAGAAGTCCACATACCGCTTTCCATTGTCATTCCGGTTATCAAGTCCGTGAACTCCCATCACGTGCCTAAGCACACATTTCTACCTTGGCATTGAAATACGAGTACCCCATCACCATTATGCGCTTGGTTGTAGACGGAGCCTAAATGACTTGATAGAATCTGGCGTTTCCAGGAGTGAGTCGAGGAGCGTCTTAAAGTTTCAGAAATCGTTGTCCGTGTATGATAGCTAAAGGTCGTCGACAAAGTATCCGTCCGTATCCAAGGCAAGCTAAGTGGAGAGGCTTGTTGGTTGAGGCTCAGATTCACACTGAACTGTAGCGCTACCTAAGTAAGTAAGGCTAAAGTGGCTCGACATTGTGCGACGCTTGTGGAGAGGCTGGCGACACTACGGAACTCTTCCTATGTGATTGCCCAGCCGTCGCTGGTAACGTTCGGACTGCATGACAGCGGCTCACCATTCCTAGATCCTTTAAATCGACAAAGCAACACCTTGGGTATGAGTTTAACATTCTTGGGCATTTTACAATACAAAACCCTCCAAATTTCGTTCACTGTCGATTTCGCAAGCGTAGAACCCCTAGACTTATCAGTTCATCGACATAAGGTACCAGATATTCATCACACCATAAAGGATTCCATAAGCGATAATTCGCGCAGATGAAGAAGCCTGATTCCGAATTGTACTAGGATTTCAACATTCTTTCATCGAACCCTATTTTACATGCTCTCTGCCTTCAATAGTTCAGCTTTTAGTTCGTCTAAACCAGAAGTCATGGCTGCTTTTATTTCGTTTTGGTAAAATGGCTTGTTGTTCACCCTGTGGCGTCATTCACTCCTCATGCAGACCATCAAGCATTAGTAAGTTGGATAGCGCTTTTTTCAAGTACCCTAGGAACCCGTCTCAAACTCCGTGAAGAAGGGATGATGGAGGAGTTCTTCTGACGACATATTCCAAGAGGTATATCCGCAGTGGAATGTATACAACTGCTAGAACATATTTCTAATGCCGCCCTATAACTCCTACTATCCTTACCTATGATCTTCTTCTTCCTTTTATCAGCGAGGTTATGATCCGAAAATAAGGGATCACAACCCTCCCACTTCACCGCATTTCTACTGATCCGCCTGTGGGGTTCGCCTATTTGACGTCAGAAAATATCGGCAGGCCTGCCGATTTTGGATCACTCGGTTACTGAGGCCAATGAAATGCCGATGTCATCGCATTTGTCTGATCCAGGCGTTTATAGGCCTGGCTTTGTTATATCGCGATGTCTTTGGAACGTGCATTGATATTGCCTTTTTAACAGGGTTCAAATGATCTCTTCTTTGAACGTGGCAATACCAGCTGAGCCGGTCGCGCTCTAATTTGTGTACGATGGTTTCCTTGATGTGAAAGCTTCCACGGATCTTCGAACTTCTTATTCGATCAAGCTTGGTCACTCCTGCTGTCATGCGAAGCATCTTCATCTCAGCTGCCGTTAATTTACTCTCATACTTTTTGTACATCGTCCAACATTGTGAACCGTATGTGAGCGCTGGACGTACAACTGCCGTGTAGAGCCTTCCTTTCAACTTAGGGGGCATTTTTCTGTCACAGAAGATAGCGGAATTTTCTCGCCACTTCATCCACCCTACGCTTACGCGTTGATTGATGTCGTCATCACAAGTTGCTTTGCTATTGATTATAGATCCCAGATATTTGAACTTTTCACACTTGGGAAGCACTGTTCCATTCAAATTAATGTCTGGAATAGGCCTGAGTGGATCAGAGAACGGGCAGCACAAGTACTCTGTCTTTTTTGAACTAATGCGATACCCATTTCCCTCCAAAACGTCCACCCACACATCAAGTGCTCGTTGCAGGGATGTAGGATCCACACTTATGATGGCTCCATCGTCAGCAAAGAATAACTGATGTACCTTGGGGTCCATCACTTTACCTTCAAGCAGATAATCAAGGACTGTAATAAAGAGCAAAGGACTTAAAACGCTTCCCTGGTGCACCCCGACTTTGATTGGGAACTCTTCGGTTACTCCAGCGGGACATCTTACTCTTGTCTTTGCTCTTTCGTACATGTCCATGATCATCTGTACATAGGTTTCTGGAACCCCTCGATGTCTTAGCGCCACCCATATCAGATCTCGTGGTTGTCTGTCGAATGCCTTTTCAAAGTCAACCAATACAATATGCAAATCCCTTAAGGAATCACGATGTTTTTCCATTATGATCCTTACCATATACTTTGGATGGCATCTGTGGTTAATTTACCTGAGACAAACCCGCACTGATCATCAGATAGCCGTATTATTTTTCGCAGTCGGCCATCTAATACCCGCTCAACGATCTTCATGGTGTGTGACATCAGCTTGATCGAACGGTAGTTATCACAGTTTCGCGTAACACCCTTCCCTTTGTAAACAGGGAGAAGGTAACTTTCCCTCCATTGATTCGGCATTGGGTCACCTCTCACAAATTTGGAGATGAGAATTCTGAGCCATCTGAACCCGATGTCTCCCATCTTTTTCCAGAACTCAGAGGGCATCTCGTCTGGCCCAACCGCCTTTCGTTTTTTGGAGTATTTGGCCGCCTCACTAACTTCTTCCACTCTAATATCGGGTATTTCTTCACAGTTAGGTGGTTCTTGGAAAGTATAGCCGGGGAAACTGTTCATTCAAAAGTTCTTCACAATACTGCCGCCACCTCTGCAGAATTTTGTCATCATCCGCAAGAAGCTGGTCATGAGCATTGTTAATGAACTTTGGCGAACGAATCTCCTTAGCATTCCTCCTTCTTTGGGCGGTTATTTTGAAGATGGTTCGCTCTTGTTCATATTGTGTCTTCGCAGATCCTGGATAGCCTGGTTTGCATCAGTAACCGAGGAAGATATTTTCTCCAGCTCCCGAGACAGGCCCTCCGTACTCTCTGCTTGAAGCTGGGCGCACTTTTTCTTCGCTTTTTTCTTGCAACATCTGTATTCCGTTTCTAGGCGAGCTTTTTCGTCACTATTATTAGAGGCGCACTTTGACTAAGCTTTGAAAGCCGCTTTCTTCGCATTTACAACTTTCTAAGCTTCATCAGTCCACCACCATGTTTGTTTGACGTGTTGATGGTGGCCTTTTGAAGCTCCTAGCAGTGATTTGGTCTTCTTTAAGCAAGTTCGCTGTAGGGAATCCCACGTATTTTGTGCTCTGCATTCTTCATCCTCAGCTCCGTTGATGGTGTGAGAGAGGTAATTTTTCATTACGAAAACAAAAGCCTCGCCTTTTTCTTTGTCCAGATTGTACCATTTGATTTTCTCAGAGACCCTTGTTTGTTTGCTTTTCTTTGGTGTTTTCATAAAAATTTCTATTAGCAGGAGACGGTGTTGCCGAGCGATTGTCTCTCCCAGGATCACTTTGCAATCTTTTACTGGAGGCTTCATGAAACTGGCTACCACATGGTAGTCAGTCTGAGTTTCATTTCCACCACTGCTGTAACTGATCAGGTGTCGGCTTTGTTTGATGAACATGGTATTTAACACGATAAGACCGTGTGATTTGCACATGCTTAGGATGTCTTCACCAGGAAGGTTCCTGGTGCCGTATCCTAGTCCTCCATGGCAGTCTTTATAGTTCTCGTTTGTCCTTCCGACATGTCCATTCAAATCTCCTCCAACAAACAGAAACTCTTCCTTTGGGATCTTGTGGAAACCTTTGGATTGTGGAAATCTACCCAAAATGCATCTTTATCTCTCTGATTGCACCCATTGTGGGGAGCATATGCACTGACAATATTCCACACCTCTCCTTGTATTACTAGTTTGAGAGACATCAAACGGTCGCTGGACTTCGAAATGGTCAAGACGTTACCAAGTAGCTCTGCCGCAAGGATGATACCGATTCCGTTCTTAGCCTTTTCCGTTCCGTAGTAGAACATCTTGTAATCTTTTGTCCTAACGTCCAAGAAACGCGCCCGATTTCCGGTGTTTTTCCATTTCGTCTCTTGGACACACAAGATATCCACCCGCCTTCTATTCATCATCTCTTCCAGCTCGTAACTTCGACCGGTCATGCTTCCAACGTTCCAACTCGTGACCCTCAAATTCCTTCCAAACTGTTTCATTATTTTGCTAACCCCCGGAATCCGTATAGCTCTGACCCGAACATTTCTGCTCGGTCCAGGATCAGTACCATGCACAGCAGTGGTAGTGCCTGCCGGGTTAGTGCCTTTCCTTTTAGCAAGTATTTCCATAATGATACAGTTTTGCAATAATACTAGGTATATTGCGATGGTGTTTGTTGTTTGACACGTGCATGCTCCTGTTTTAGTATTGTTTCATCTTTCTTCTATGACACCGATCCTTACCTATGATAAAAGTTGTAATCTTCCCTGAATCCCTCTTATAATATATAATGTCTCCTAGCTCTTGTCAACGATTTATGGATAAAGGCTAGCAATTCATCGAAAAACAGCTTCAAAATGTTGAAGGTGACCTTAATATGACAGGCTAGGTGTGTTGTAGGACCTTCATAAGAACCATTTTTGCCTTTCTCCTCTTTGACGAACTCCCAACTTCCATATCAGTTGAATGAGCTCTCGAAACGTCCACGTTCTCATCTTTATTTATTTCACATCTGGACTGTAGTCCTCCCTTATGACTGCTGAGTATGTTCTTTGGAGATACTGCTCTTAGTTCTGCTTCATCCCTGAGTCATACGAAAGTCGGGTTATACACGATATGCATGAAGTTATTGAAATCTCCAAGGAGAGCTCCATTATTGTAACTCGAGCATTGCCCGTATGTTTTCAATCTGCCTCAGGAGAAGCCCCATCGGAATTATTGTTCTTGCTGCTTACGGTTACGACTAGCAAAATCGTTGTTCTCTGACTCTCCAGCTAAGCGCATCCTTGTTAGATTATGTGGGCGTTTCAAAGATTCATTGACGTTTGAAAAGCAAATCAGCGTACTGTGTGAGCCAGCAAGCCCCGCTTCTAAGATTTTTTAGTATAACTATCGGTGTAGTTATATTCTTAAAAACTTTGTAGGTGGCTTTTACTTCACATGAACTATCTCGTTCCCAAATCTTTCCAAAGTACCGCCCTTAGGCTGGTAATTACTTAATTCCGTCTTGCCGGCCAAAGGAGACCAAACCGCCATCAACTACCAATTTTCACATCCCCTGCCTTCAAATTGAGTGCAAATTACCCAGTCCTTCGTGTCTTAAGGTTCAATCACATGCAACAGCCATTGCAGTGGAGTAGACGCTAAGTCCTTGTCCTTGTCCGTATGATTTCGCTCAGAATTTAGGTTAAGATCATAAACGACTCATATCCAGCAGATCTGTGGTGTGTGATGTGCGTTGGTGGCGTCTTCCCAAGACAGGATGCAATTAGTTGATTTGCGTGAAATTCACTCTCGGTCAATAGTGATCTCTTACTTGGGGTTCCGAGGTCTACAGAACCGTTTTTAATTAGCAAAGGATCTACCTGCAACGAGGGGGGCATTGGCGCATGAATAAAAAAAACATTCACACCAACTTGTCATAAATCCTTAGCCTGCCTCTGCCTGTCCTTAAGGGCATTTGCAACCACGGACACGGAGCCTCACATGCGCACACTCACATTCTACTTCGTCTGCTTCTTCTTCTAATGGAGAGAGGCACAGGCGACTGTTTCTTGTGCCCTTGGAATGCTGTCAAACCTCTTTGGCGATCGATTCACAGGAAAACGAATTATTTTTGCATGCACCACTGTAGCATGCAACAAGCAGGATCATCACTCCTGAATGGAAGAGGATATTCCTCTTCTCTGGATTATATAGAACCCACTTGGGCGGCTTCTTATTCTTTTCTTCAATGACTTTTGGAAAATAATTTTTTCGGCAGCCCCCACTCTTCTAGATGATTCGCTTTGGCATTTCTGACATGTGGCTCTCCCATCTCTTGCGCAGATCTTAATGAGAAACCACCAATGCCGCCCAGTGTCTTCGCCGCGCACACATAAATGGAACCAAGAGCACACCAAAGAAAGAAAAAAAAAAAAAAAAGTAAAAGTCTGGGTATGACGATGTTCAAGACGACCAATGGTGTCCTTAACTGAAGCACAAAACCAGAGGAAAAGACCGAAGAATAAGAACCAACCCAATCGACGAGAGAAGAAGAAATATGCAGTTGGACTGGTTTGGTCAGGTCTGCGGCTTTGATGAGGAGGAGGTGGTAGTGTTGGTGTATCGATCGTGAAATCAGTGCATTTTGGCGCCAAAATTTCTACAGGTTTCCCCCATGCGATGCGATGATGCGGCATTTTTAAGGCTTTTAGTGCCGGTCTCCTTTTGTTTGGTGTCTGCGGCGGCGGCGGCGGCGGCGGTGGAGGCTGTTGTATGTCGGCCGCCAGTGTTGTCTGCCTCGCAGTTGTTATATAATTAAGACAATATGACAGCAGATATTAATGATTATATTGAATGTGTATCCAGGGGGAATGTGCGTAGTTAGTTCAGCGACATGAGAGAGAAGAATATTTAAATTAGGTGAAGTTGAGGATAAAATTAAGTGGCCAACTAAATTGGCAAAGATAGGAATATTGGATTTCAGCAAACCATTCGATGCACATATACGGGTGGACATTGATTGGTTTCATTTTTGTTCTGATGCCTTCCAAGTCTCTAAGGAGAGTTGACCAGTTTTTGAAATTTGCAACATGATACGCTAGCACATGCAGCTGGTGGTAGATTGCATGGAAGGGCATTGATATTCTTGACAGGATTTAGTGCTGCAAGGACTTCTTCTAAATTGAATAGCGAATCTGTCACAAGTCCTTATGAAGTTGTCAGGAAACCGTCAAAATCATCCTACTCACTATCAACTTGTAAATCAAAAGGCTGTCATCAGCGAAACAGCTAAACTCCCAGAATGTTCTCTACATCCGACTGTCAGAGAAATCAAAAGTTCTCAACACAGGACACTAACTCCTAATGAAGGATGTGCAATCAATTTCAAACTTTTTTAATTCCCCCACCGTCTCTGAGAACGAAAACCACCAAGCAATCATACCATAATTAAGACAAAACCCTTCTAGTGCCTCTCTGCCTGAGACACGACTGCCTTGCATCTTCTGCAGTCCCGGGCTTCCAGTTGTAAAGATCAAGTTTTCTGATATCCGCGACAGCTTGGTCCTTATACCGGAGATTCGGTCTTTTCCGCCGTCTCGAACCTGTGGGCTGAGATTCAAAGATTCTTTTAACTGGAGCGTTCTTGTCCATTCGCTCGATGTGGCCGAGCCAATGTAGTTGACGCTTCTTGGCTTTTTGGACTACATCCACATCCTGGTACAACTCATAGAGTTCGCAGTACTATCTTCTCCTCCATTCGCCCTCCTCGCATACGGGTCCTTATTTATTTATTTACCGTATGGAATTACATATTACATTATTTTTTTATTGCACGTATAAAGTTATAACTTATATATATATATATTTGTACATAAGGTAATTTCAAAAACAGCTAGGCTATATCACAACGTCTAGGTTTCGTAACCAGTCTATCACAGATATGTTGTTGTTAGTATCAGGAAAATCTTGGATGTCACCAGGGTAGGAACGCTTGTTACATTCCGCAACAATATGGTGGATGGTTTGTCGTTGGGCCCCGCAGTCGCAAGCTGAAGAGCTGACGCCTCCCCAGCGGAACAAAGAGTCTGCACATTTTCCGTGATTTGTTCGGATTCTGTTAAGAGTCGACCAGAGGTTGCGAGGTAGGTCAAACCCAAAGAGTTGGCATGATTGGTTCGAGACGGTAATGGTGTCAGTTTGCGTAGACGGTGCCCATCCTGATATCCACGCAGAGTTCGGGTTAAAGACATTATTTGCCAGTTCATCAGCGAGCTTTATGGTTGGGTGACGAGATTTAAGTCTTTGCTGATGTGACCAGAGGGTAGCAATATCTTCGCGAATGGGAAGATCGGCGTTGGTCTGTATTTTGTTGCGCTCCCTTAGAAGAGTGTTTAGCCGCGCAAGGGAGGTGGAGGAATATTGCTCAGCACAGGAAGCCATCGTATTCGTATTGACCTTATAGTACCGGATATGAGTCGCATAGCATTGTTCAGTTGCACGTCCACCTTCTGTACATGGGCACTATTCAACCACACTGGAGCGCAGTATTCCGCTGTAGAGTACACTAGGGCAAGTGCTGCGGTACGAAGCGTTGATGCACATGAACCCCAGGTCGATCCAGTTAGTTTTTGCAGGATGTTATTGCGAGTTTTGAGTTTACCAGACACGTTTGTTAAGTGCTGCTTGTAAGTGAGGGATCTGTCCAATGTTACGCCTAAGTATTTAGGGTTTCGACTGTGGTTACGTGTGGTGTTGTTAAACTGGACGTTAAGTTTGAAGTTTGCAATTTGGTTTGTAAGGTGAAAACAGCAGACTTCCGTTTTAGACATACTTGGACACAGTCTCCACTGTCGAAAGTATATGTTGAGTAGCTCAAGATCCAAAGTTAGAGTCCTCTCTGTGTTTGTTATGTCCTTATCCTGAGTAGCAATTTCCAGATCATCCGCGTACCCAAATTTCCTCGATACGGTCGCAGGAATATCACTGATATACAGTTTAAATAGTAGAGGGGCAAGGACAGAACCCTGGGGAAGCCCATTGTTTAGCTTTCTTACTCTGCTTTTCTCATCATTAATAAAAACTTGAAGAAGGCGGTTTGAGAGTAGGTTGTTTACAAGGTGTGATGTCCTTAGACAGGGAACTACTTTTAGCAGCTTAAATATGAGTCCATCTTTCCAGACGGTGTCATACGCTGTAGTTAAGTCAACAAACGCAACGGATGTTTTGAGCTTCCTTTCAAAACCTGCCTCAATGTGTGTGGTCAAGGATAACACTTGGTCCGTGCAATTTCTACCCGCACGAAAACCAGCCTGTTCGATAGGTATGATTTCATTAATGGCAGGGTTTATCCGGTTGTAGGAGTTTGTAGCAAGTGCTTAGAAGCGCTATGGTACGATAGCTTTCCGGTAGGTCGTTAGGTTTGCCTGGCTTAAGAATAGCAATGATTTTCGTTCGCTTGAATGCAGTCGGAATTGTGCCTGTTTCCAGTATATTACTGTAGAATTCTGCTAGCCACCGTCTTGTATTTTTCCCGCTTTGCACAAGAAACTCCGGATGCATACCATCAAATCCCGCCGCTTTCCCTGTTTTTACAGCGGTCAGAGCAGTGCTGACATCTTCTGTTGTGAAATCGCTCGAAAAATGTGATGTTTGTGGGGTATTGTTCTTGAGGTTCTTGAGTGCGCGCTTGGTAATGACTGTATGTGCCTTGTCGACGGGGGCACGGGAAACGTATACAATGCGGCTAACCACTTTATTTGGGTCGATGCAAGGACTTGTGGTGTTTGAGATGTTACTTCCTCCAAGTTTGCGTAGGAGGCTCCATGCTTTCCTGCTACAGTGCGTGAAGTTGAGGTGGTTCACAGTTGATGTCCACTTCTTTTTGCGAGTCTCGTCAAGCGATTTTAGCAATTCGTGGGCAAATTCCGGGTCTCCAGATGCCTCAAAATCCTCATAGAGTTGTTCGCTTTCTTCAGTCCAACCTGGAATATACTCCTTCCGAAAACCACGGGGAATATTTTTTTTGGCGGTTGCTTTTACAATTCCTACAAATCTGTCATAGTTTTGTGAACGTGGTGGAATGAACCGTAAGCAAGAGTCAAGTTCATTGGCGAAGTTATTCCAATTGGCATTTGGAAAGTTCCATCGTGGCCTTTGTACTGAATCAGTTAGTGGTATCTGTATACCGATGTCGATTATGACCGGGCGGTGTTGGCTTTTCGGAAGAAAATCTGACAGCACTGTTCTGGAAGCTGGTAGAGGGTGATGTTCTGTATCACAGGTAACAAAGCACAGGTCTGGGTTGTAGCCTTTTCGCCATCTGCGAGAGTAGAAAGTGGATGTATCTTTGGCGTCGAAGATTAAAAGCAAATGATTTGAGTCCGCCCATTCTATTAGCTTATCTCCACTGTCATCGTTATTATCATATCTCCACAACCGATGGTGGCTATTGAAGTCACCAATGAAAACCGTTGGTTGATTTGGAATATCAAGTACGTTAGGCGGCCATGGTGTAGCGGGAGGTTTGTATATGTTTACAACTTGAAGGTCTCCAATTTGGATAGTAATTGTGAAGATGTTGTTTCTGGAGCTAGTGCTTATAAGTTTAACGTCGTCTATACCGTTTTTTACATAGGTTGCTGATCCATATGACTGGTGGTAGTTGGATCCTATCTGGAAGTAACCGGCGACTGTCCCTCAAACTTTTTGAGCCGCGTCGGAGGCAGTATGTGTCTCTTGGATGACGGCTACATCGATGTTGTTTGTCAATAAAAGTTTTGATAAGTGGTCACTTTTGGCTTTACTTATACCTTCGGTATTAAGTTGGCATATTCGAACAGAAGGTCCGATGCGCCTTGTCAATTGGCGCTGAGAAGCACCGGTTGCATTGGGCATAATGTTTTATTGATATTGGCGTTGATATTTCCGAAATTCCCGAAATTTTTCTTTTGTTTAGTTTTAGTTCAGTTGACTTCTTTTTTGTAATATGGCCAGGAGAGTAATTTTACTTGCTTGTTCTGGCTTTCTCTTGTGATAGATCATATAGCGTTATCCAGGGTGTACCACGGAGAGGTGATTTATCTTTACACCCCATATGGGACCTAATATCCGACGAAGTATTTTTCGTTCAAAGGTTCCCAATATTAGCTCTGCTTTCTTACTTGTCGTCCAGCACTCGGCGCTAAAAAGCAAGACTGTTAAGATGGACGTTCTAAAGAGCATTAATTCGGTCCATCGAGTTAGGAGTTTTGCACCCAGTTGAGTTGCCAAACCGAAGGAGCAGCAATTTGTTAATATATGTTTGCTCCGAGGTAGGTAATCTCCTTAACTACCTCGAAGTTGTAGTCATCAACAGTGACGTTCTCTCCAAGGTTTTGAGCAGATAACTTCTTGTTTTGTTGACAACATGTAGTTAGTCTTGTCCTTATTTACTTCAAGACCTATTCGTTTCGCCTGTTCTTCAATTGCCGTAAATGCCTCTACACTACGGCTTGTCGGAATCTTCCGATGCTGTCAATATCGTCCGCGTATCCCAGCAGTTGGATGGATTTGTGAAAGATAGTGCCTTTCGTGTTTACACCTGCCCTACGCACTATCTGCTCTAGCACATTGTTGAAGAAGTCACATCTCCTTCCTGGAATCCAGTGCATTTTTGGAAGAGTTCCGAAGTTGCGCAGAGCAAGCATCTCCTGTTTTCCAGCGTTACGCGACACATCTGGATAAGTTTTGACGGTATCCCGAATTGGGCCATCGCTTGGTAGAGTTCAAGACGATGAATGCTGTCATAAGCGGCTTTAAAGTCGATGAAAGGGTGGTGAGTTTCGACTATCACTCTATCTGTTTGCTACAACTGCTGAAAGTGTTGCTTAAACACAATAATTTCCTGCGTTTCGATGACTAGATTAAGTTAGATTAGATATGTGGGCTAGCAGGGAGAGACACTCAGGTATACAAACCACCCTGATGATTTGATGAAGTTCATCATCTTTCCTGTTGAAACGCCGGCGAGCTCCTCGAGATCCTGGAAGAACTATTTACCAAGGAACTTTTTCCTGGGGTGTTGAAGACCCGGACAATGGCACAGGAAGTGGGTAGTGTCCTCAAAAACTCCCTCGTCTCCACAGCCTCTACAGAGTTCCTCGTCCGTCAGGCGTAGTTTCTTCAAGCGGTACCGCAGAGTGTTGTGCCCCGTGATGATGCCACGAGGGTGGAAAAGGATTTCCTATCTTTCCGAGTAATTCTCTCGGTCCTTGCTTTGTGGAATGATGGCCCTTGCTTCCTGGTGGTGGCACAAGTTTCCATAGAGGTCCATCTTGTGTTCGCCTTTCGAATGGCTTTATTCCCTGCAACGAGCTTGAGTGTCCAAGGCGGGATACACTCAGGGGGGTTGACTTGTTCTAGTAGGGCTGCTGAGCCGATTCTTGCTAACTCGTCGGCTTTCTCATTGCATGGGATACCCTCGTGTGCAGGGACTCAGCAGTGCGATACCTTGTGCTGTGTTCCAAGAACCCTGAGCTCTTCTTGACAACACTTCACAAGCTTCGATTTAATTTCGATGGCAGTTATCGCTTTTATAGCTGCCTAACTGCCGATAAAGATGGTGATACCTTCTGGCGGTACTGCCCTCACCGCAGACTCACAGATGGCTGCTGCCGCTGCTAGAACCTCTGCTTGGAAGACGCTGCTGTGGGCTGGAGGTCGTATGGATTTCGATATACCTAGGGGGTCGGAGAAGATGACTGATCCTACGCCAGTGCTCATTTTTGAACCATCTTTGCAGATGGTTATAGATTCGGCGTTAGGTATACGACCGCTTTTCCGTTCTTACCTGCTAAGGTAGGCGGTAGAAAAAGGCCTTACAAAGTCTAAATATGGCGTCATGTAGTCCACTATGGGCACGAGGCCAAAGTAATCAAGTAGGATCATCGAGTGACCTATTCTATTTGGTTTCCAGTTCTCTGACTGGCTAATTCTCATAGCATGACTAGGTTGCCTTCGTTGTTACGCAGAGCCTGTTTTCCAGGGCTGAAGCTAGCTGCTTGGCTTGTCGATAAAAATTCCGGATGCTGTTCCGCTCTCTAGACTCTTCGATATCCTTGCGCTGGGAAGCTGCGTGGTCCCTTTTCTATTTACGCAGAATTTTCTTTTCTTCCCTTCTTCTGATCCGGTATTTCTCTCTCTCGCTGCTCTTGTCTTACGCTGCAGCGCTTTCTTATGTGCATCTTCTGTCACCTTCTTCCGTTGAACGCACTCATCATCATGCCAAGAGCACCTTTTTTTGTGGTGGCTGCTAGCCAAGGGTGGTCATGGGCACCTTCTTGATAATGCTGCGGTATTCGGTCCACTAATTGTTTGCGTTTGTGGATGCAGAGTTTCCCGGACAGGTGCTCTTTTTATGCTCTGGCTCCTTCTGGCTTGCTAAGGTGTCTAACTTTAAGCTTCTTCTTTTGGGCGACCTGCAGCTTCTTCTCGTTGGATAGTCTGACTCTGAATTTAGGTGCAACAAGGAAATCGTAAATGCGCACATCCAAGATGTTGGACGTGTGCCTTGCGTCGATTTGGTTGCGTGTTCTACTCGTACCATCAAAGGAAAGTCAGGTTGCTGTGTGTGTGGATTCTTAGTCTAGGAAACCTAGTACTGCCTATCACCGTATTAAAAGCTGCTGCAAAATTAATTAGTTGGAAACCGGTGTCTGTTGTCGTATCGTAGAACCTGTGTTTACCTACTAGTTCGCCAAAGATGGTTTTCTTACCGATTTTCGCATTGAAGTCACCAAGTACAATTTTTACGTCATACTCCGGACAGGCTCCGTAGGTATCATCCACGATGTTATAGAATTCCTCTTTAACAGGGTCTTCAGCGTTTTCGTTAGGGGCATGTGGACATATAAAGCTAATATTGTAGAAGATGCAGTCATGATAGAGTTTCATATTAAGTACTCGGATGTAATAATCGATGTAAAGTTGCCATACAAAGAAGAAATTTGCAGAGTTCATGCAGGAAATCCGCGCTCCTGAACCAGAATGATGCCTAATATGGGAGTTCCAAGGCCAAGTAAGAAACCAGCAACCACGGGTGCAATGCAGCATCTTTATAATGGTAATAGAAAAAGATCCTAGGTCATATGGAATGCAAAGCCAGGAAAAAAGCTTAAAGTCTGATCGAAAGGCATCAATGTGAAACATTTCATCAAAAGAACGATGATTCTGTCGGCTCAGTAGAACTCTATTCAATCCCAGACGCGGTGAAGAGCAAGAAAATGTCTAACACATCCAGCCTCGGCTGCTTGTTTTCTTGGAATCTACTGCCAGCATCCAAGAGTTCATCAGTGGTAACCGTTGGTATAGTCTCAACTGTGGGTTTCCTGAGCAGTGTAAGTTGACACTGAGATGGAAACAAGGTCGATAAAATTGTCCGCATCCTGAGGTTTCTAATTTTTGTCATAACCATCCTGCATAGGCGAACCCCACAGGCGGATCAGTAGAAATGCGGTGAAGTGGGAGGGTTATGATCCCTTGTTTTCGGATCATAACCTCACTGAAAAAGGAAGAAGAAGTCATAACCCTCCAGTACGCCGTTGGATAGTGATATAATCGATTCAAATCGATTTTTCAAATTGTCTACGGATTCCTCTTCCTCGAATGATGCAATACAACAGTTTGACTACTCGTGAAGAAAAGGATCATATCCGCATGCTTCGCAGTGGTACAATACTCGTCGTCCATTTTGGCTTGATTCAGTTCCAGTCACACTGCAGAGAAGCCAATCTAGTATTCTAGTCTGACGTAAGACGCCTGTATTTGGGCTTCCTTAGCGTTGAAAGTGTGCATTAGATTCAAGCCTTGGCATAATTGACAGTTTAGAATGACAGTTTAACTAGCTTCACCTTGTAAGGAAATTCCCAAAGAAATTATTTTAGAAACATCTTCAAGAGGGACACTGCCTGCGATTCACTTTAAACAAAGATGCCTGCCGACATCCTTAATCTGCAGAGTGTCTGATAGCTTTCAATCCGGCAGAGCTAATACTGGACCGCTGTCATAGAATTCCAATGTGTCAGCTCTTGTCTCAGTCGTAAATGTACGTATAGTGACTGGCGTAACTACGCACAAGATGTTGTCTGCTTGGTCCTTTTGACGTGGATGGGGTTATACTAAAACCCGTCAGTACCACAATTGCTTGCTCTCTACATACTTCCTTAGTTCATAGTATAACAAGCAGCACGGGCAGATCGGATGATCCTTAACGATCTTCTATTTCCGTTGTTAGGACATTTACTTGAACTGCCGCTCAAAGCGCTCTCGGTACAGCTCTTGAAACAAGGTTCATAGTGTTAGGTTAGGTTAGGTAGATGGGTGCCTTATGACAAAGAATCACTGCTCACTCAGACCAACAGTACGGGTCCGTTGTGCCCAATTATTTAACCCTGGAAACGCTGTAAAGAAAGTCCGCTGTTAGAACTACCCAGATAGTGATATGAATCTCAGGAGGTAACTACCAAGAGTCCTCATTCTTCTGACGGATAGGGCAGGACAATCACACAGCAGGTGACGAACAGATTCAATTTCTTCTTCGTTCTGCAACTTCTAAAATAGTCGTTATGCAGCACACCGAGTCACTCTTTGTGAACGCCAATGGCACAATGTCCAGTAATGATGCCAGAAACGACCCGTGCGTTATAATGACTAAGTTTTACCAAAGAGGTTGATCTCTTCTTGCTGTAGGCCGGCCATAGCGCCCTGGCCGGTGCGCATGTTTCCAGATGAACCCAGCGTCTGTTTGTTCGACCGGTGGCTTTATCCTCTATTTTCTTCCCAACTGATTGGGGTTGCTACAGAGGGGAGGACCCGCGATAAGTGCAGCATCGACACTTTCCTAGCAAGCTCGTCAGCTCTATCGTTTCCTTCGATGTCCATATGCCCTGGTACCCAGCAGAGGGTAACCGCATTGGCTCTAGACATCTCGTTTAAAAGTGATTTGCAGTCCTCAAAAGCATCAACCTAATTACAGCAGAGTCCAGAGCCTTAACGGCTGCCTGACAGTGATCGTTCTACCAACGATATTACTTCCGCGTATAATTTCAGCAGCCTGTATGATGGCTGTGACTTCGGCCTGAAAGACGCTGCAGTCGTCGTTTATTCTAAAGGAGCGGTTTATTCCTAGGACTTCACAATAAACTCCGGCTCCCGTGCCAACGTCCATCTTAGAACCGTCGGTATAGAAAGCCAACTCCTTTTTCTTCATGATTCTTCGGTTCTTCCAGTATATTCTGTCAGGAATTCTTGTAGTGAATATACTTTCAAATGCTAACATCGGGTTCATGTGATCAGTTCCCGTCAATCCACTGATAGTCTCCCACCGGGACAAAATGGAGGCATGGCCATAAAGGCTCGATGACCACAACCGGCCTTCTCTTACAGCGGTTTTAGCCGCCAGACTGCTGCAGTATATGTCAAGCGGAATGAAACTAAACATGGTTTCCATTGTCGTTGTTGGTGTTGTTCTCATTGATCCCATGACTCTGATGCACACCGCCCTCTGGACTTTGGTGAGGTTTGAAAGCTGTTATTGCTTCTCAAGTACCGTCCACCATATGTGAAAATTGGTCTTACAGCCGCCGGTAGATCCAGTACACCACAGCTGGTTTGAAGCCCCACGTATTACTAAATGCCTTTTTGCAGGAGTGGAAAGCTACGCTCGCTTTTTTGACGCGTTCGGCAATATTTTCCTTCCAATTTAGTTTGGAATCTAGAATGACGCCCAGATATCGAGCTGAACTTGAGATACTTAGTTCAATGCCACCAATATTTGGGGGTCTGAAGGTAAGAATTGATCTCTTCTTAGTGAAAAGAACTACCTCCGTCTTTGAAGGGTTCACTCCCAGTCCTCAGGAGAAATTGTCTTCAACTCACAAGAAGGGCACAACGGGCACGAAGAGGACCGGAAGCCGCGCAATTTTCAGCGGAATATAAGGCTGCAAAGAAGGAGCTTCGAGATGCCATCAAACGGAGCAAGGCAGACAGTTGGCGGTCGCTTAGAGAAGAGATGGACGCAAATCCATGGGGCCTAGCTATAAGATCGTCCTAACGAAGCTCAGAGCAACTACACCGCGCCCAACACTGAGCACGGAAACATCGTAGAACATCGTCGACACATAGTTTCCTACACATCCAATTAGAGACCGAGGAGGAGGACCCAATAGAAGTAGGAGAGATACCTGCTTTTACCGAGGAAGAGCTCGAAAGGGCCGTGACCTCTCTTAAAAATAATAAAGCACCAGGCCCCGATGGAATACCGACAGAAACGCTCAAGATTGTAGTACAAACATGCCCAGGAATGCTGCTAGAAATATACAACAGCTGTTTGAGTGCAGGAGTGTTCGCGACCCGCTGGAAAGTAGCGAACCTGGCACTGATCAGTAAGGGAAAGGGAAATCCAACTTGCCCATCTTCATATAGACCTTTGTGTATGCTGGACACGACGGGTAAGTTATTGGAAAAGCTTTTGAAACCTCGCTTGCTTTTGGCGGTACAAGAAGCTGGAGGTTTGTCAAATAACCAGCACGGATTTAGGCGTGGTCGGTCGACGGTGGACGCGGTAAGACAGGTGGTAGAAACTGCCTGGGCGGCGGAGTAGGGGAACCACCATTCACGTAAAATTTGCACGCTTGTCACGCTTGACGTTAAAAATACGTTTAACTCCGCAAGGTGGACCGACATACTCCAGGCGCTTGAGCGCTCCTTCAGTATACCGAAATAGCATGATAAGAAGCTACCTCAAAGATCGCGAGCTTATATATGCCACGGAAGAAGGGGAAAAAAGGAAGGTGATCACAGCTGGAGCAGCACAACAGGGGTCTATATTGGGGCCAGACGTCTGGAACATTTCTAACGACAGCTCGTTCCGATTGAGTATGCCAAAGGACATTTTTTTCGTGGGATACGCTGATGATTTCGCAGCTATCATTGTTGCTCGCAGTACGGAAATAGCGCAACTCAGCTTAAATCAGGTCATGCGTCAGGTGAATGGGTGGATGGAGCAGCATAGCTTAAACTTAGCCATGTCAAAGACAGAAATAGTCCTGCTAACCAAAAAGAGGATCCCCACCATCATTCCGATCGCCGTTGGCGCTGAAACAATTCAGACGAAGGGAACTGCCAAATACCTAGGAGTCACCATCGACACGAAGCTTTTGGGAGCAAATAAAGCAGATATCGGACAGAGCTGCGTCGGTGGCTGCCGCGCTTAGCAGGCTAATGGCAAACACTAGCAGGCCTAGTCCAAGTAAACGCCGACTCCTTATGTCTGTGACGGAATCTATCCTTCTCTATGGTGCCAAGATATGGGCAGATGCTCTTAGGAAGGAGATATACCGAAAACGCATGGCAGCGGTGCAAAGAAGAGGAGCTTTATGAGGCGCTTGTGCCTATCGCACTGTATCAAAACAAGCTATCCTCGTCGTAGCAGGAATTATTCCAATCAGCCTCCTTGCCAAAGAAAGGAAAAAAGTTTACGAGAAGAAAAGTGAAGTAGGCAAAGCCCAGGCAAGCTTGGAAGAATGAGTCCGAACACTGACAACATGGCAGGAAATGTGGAATATGGAACAAAGAGGTAGATGGACTAAAAGGCTTATAGGTAACCTCCAAGCATGGGTCGAACGTAAGCATGGGGAAGTGACTTACTACATAACGCAGTTTCTCACCGGACACGG
Organism: Brachypalpus laphriformis; assembly: GCA_945910035.1. Classification (NCBI taxonomy): domain Eukaryota; kingdom Metazoa; phylum Arthropoda; class Insecta; order Diptera; family Syrphidae; genus Brachypalpus; species Brachypalpus laphriformis. Next base: position 275,923,965 of record OX246754.1, on the reverse strand, counting down.
ATATTTTCGCGCGTACCTGCATAGAATAGGAAAAGTCGACAGCCCAGCTTGTCCTTATAATGATGCGAACCAAGATGACGCTAACCACACATTTTTCCAATGTCAAAGATGGAGTGAACTGAAAAGAACGTTAGAGGACGAGATCGGCAGAATCACGACAGAAAACATCATAGAAGTAATGCTGAGAAACCAACATAATTGGAGCAAGATATCGACCTACATCGAAATGATTCTGCGGCAAAAGAAAAGTGAGGAAACTATGTAATATAAGCTTGATGGATTGCGATACCGGCAAAGAAAGAACACAAACCCGCAACAGAAGGAGAATAAACAAAGCCGGCTCCCCAGAGGGGAAAGAAAACGACACCACCCTGAAGTAATGCGCGAGCGGTTCCAAGGTGGATGGTGTCAAATTGAAGAAGATTGTTTTTGGGTGCAAGTCCCACACTACTTGGAATAGAGCGGGACTATCTCAAGTGAGCAGTCGTGTTTTAATCCACCCTTCGCACAAAAAAAAAAACTCCCAGCCCTTTGCTGCTGACCCAGTTATTCACTAGTTGTAGTGGGAAGTTGAGCCTTTCACTTAGAATTGGGGAAATTTTCCCGGTAACGACATCGTTCGCATAGACCGTCACTTTGAAGCCGTTTTGCTTCAGTACTCGTATTACCAAAATCTCATGCACCACGAGGATTCATATTAGCGGGGGCAGAACTCCACCTTGGGGTATTCCTCTGCAGACCCTTCTCCGGATGGTTACATTTCCTTGCGTTCAAAATATGATCCTTGATTGAAGCATCTGTGCAATCCAGTTGCAGAGGCCGGTGTTGAGATGAGCTTTGTGCAGACTGTTCAGGATCGCGTCAGAGCTTACGTTGTTGAAGGCCCCAAGAGTGAACTCCTTGAAGCGGAGGAATCTTCCTATGCTCGATACGACCCGATGGAGGGTTGTTTCTACCGATCAGGTTCATAGTGTGCTTTATTGATACTATAAGTCCCCTGGTCAATTCTTGTAGTAACATCGGATTGTTAACGTATTCCATTGGCCCCGTATATTGGAACACTCGACTTTATTGGTTTAGCTTAAAGTGCGGGTTATATGCAGATGTTTGGAATGAATAAGGTCAGGTTAGGTGGATGTCCGCCGAAGTGGTAGGGCACACCTAAACTACTGAGGGATCCATTATGATTCCGTCGTTGGATAAGGAAACTTATTATAAACTCTGTCCTTCCATGCAGCATTCTTAATGTTAAGATGACCTCTGGTATTGCCGGCGGAAATAAAAGTTGAGCCCTCATCGCCTTTCGCTTCCTCGCAGATTTTCAGCTCACGAAAAACCGCAGAAATTAGTGGTATCGACTTCCTGCTATATATTGGAAGAGCCTTGTTCTCGTACGTGGAAAGTTGTAGAACGTGGTTTCGGAGCCTTGTATCTATTACTAGTACTACGGATGTCCTAACCGAATCGTATCTACATATGCTGTATCTGTGTGGCAGTGCTTTGTCTCCCGGCGAGAATTCTTCAAATGCCTATTACACGTTCTATTTTCTAAAATCTCCACAGATAGCCGCCGCATAAAGCGATCAACTAGACAAGGGAAATAGCTAAAATTCCGTCAAAGATTCCTCGAAAACTATTCATCATAATCTCGAGACACACAATCATCCACTTCGAGTCTATTAATTACAAGTTCAATGGCGACTCAGAACACTTGTTCTCATTAAATACTGAAAATGAATTTCATTAAATTGTTTTCTTGTCATAATCCCCATGGATACGAGTATGTATCGCAAGCGAAGCTGCTGCTATTAAGAGATTTAGTAGAGAACTTCTTAAAATTCGTCCCCACATGTTGGTCGGATGGGGAGACATCGCATAATCGCATAGATAGATTCCACTTATGGTAGTCGAGTGGTGCTCTGTGCAACAACAGAAGGGTTTTTCGAATTGAATCGGTTTATTGTATCTTTTTATGTATTTTTGTATCCACTTCATATTCATATCAACGGAAATTTATGAGCTGCTGGAAATGCGATGGGAGCATGATTACTCATCGTCATTTCATATTGTAACAACGTGGTGGTAGTGTTCTTTACGATCTACGAAAAGAGACACTTTGCAGGAGCACGCAGCAGTGATGTTGGTGCGCTTCTCACCAGCGGATGTCGTTCGATGATGGATTTTTTTTTTCGCTGGAAGTATCCCCCGGCGTCTGTTTAGTGGCGCTGTGTTTTTCATTTAATTGAAACGGGAAAGAAGTGCTTGCCGCAGAGATAACCTTGTCCCTAATTTGACTGTTTTTTTTTTTTTTTGATTCAATGCTGACTCTTTCAAGGTCTGATGAAAGAAGAAAACACCGCTTGACAAATTGAGGGCAGTGTATCCGGTGGATTTGGGGAGTATCCCTGCTGAGATAATTGTCTACTAATGGCGCCAAAGAGAGCAATGTTGGACAAGTAATGAGGTGGTCCAGTAAGGCTGAGAGTGGATACCTCAGTCAATCAGTTTCTCAGGCTTCATCGACCTTACATTTTCTTTAATCACTGTGGGGGAAATTAGTTTACCATCAGTGTTCAAGTACAGTACCTCAGGAGTCTGGTTTGAAGACGGTCAAAGTCATTAGGATATCTAGAACCATTGTAACTGGTGGCAGGAGTGTTGCATTTGTCTAGTTCTCGGTGAGAAGCCAACCTGTCTCTCATGAGGAATTGATTAGAAAAACTAATCAGTTCAGTCTCGAAGTTTTGTGCTTTTATCGATAAACTATCCTTTTATCATTTTTTGTTGGCTAACGTTCATGTGCTTTGAAAACATTTTTCGGATATTAGCAACGGATTGTGGTACGCCTGAACGGCTTTGTCCCCAAGAATCTGCATCTTTCATGCAAACGAGTCAGAATGCATTCTCGGAATCCGAAGTTACCCGAAAGTATGGTGACTGAAACAGGTTCGTACATTAGATAGTTTTTCAACACGAAGGTGTATTTTTTATTTATTTTTTCAAGCAGGTAGGAGTAAAAATCCTTTATGGATACTTGTTGTCTGTCTCCATACTCTGTCCTGTTGTTACCCTGCGGCACCGCAAGTCAAGGCATTCCTTCGCAGGGGCAGGTTTGACATTTCGTCACTTCTTTTTTAGCTGCCAGACTTGGCAGGATCTTCGTTCCTTTCGTTTCTCCTTGCTCGTTTCTCTATACGCAGTTGCTGCATCATACTCTTTATTATTTCGTTTGCATTCTCTCAATCTTCGCTCCTCGCCAACATGAATGAGATCAGGTTTCTTGGGGTCTAGGATGTTCCTGCCCCTTGTGTGATGTTGGCATTCCATCAGTACATGCTCTACGTTCTGTACTTTTCCTCACAGTGCTGGCGGAATGGTTCATCCGCGTGCTTGTACTTGTACCTATAGAGATACTCCCGGAAGCATCCAGCTTCTTCCTTTTCAAGCGAGGTTATGATACGAAAACAAGGGATCATAACCCTTCCACTTCACCGCATTTCTACTGATCCGCCTGTGGGGTTCGCCTCCTGGAAGCATCCGTGCCCGATAGAAATTGTGTTAAGTAGTACTTTACCTCCCATTGCCTTCTGCCGATCCATTCGTCAGCTTCGGGGATCAATTTGTACGTCCATCGCCCTTTGGTTGTGATGTTCCACCTATGTTGCCATTTTGCTTTAAAAGTTGTTGTTCTGTCGTCGTGCTTATTTTCACGTATTGCCGCGGTCTTCTTCGCGTCTAAGTCGATAGGCATTCGACCTGGTATTGCACTTATCGCATCCGCCGACACAGTTTTAAAGGCGCAGTATACCCTTAAGATGCTATTCTATGCGTCGGGTTCTTCGTTCTAATGTACGACTTACGGTGCGTCGCTGATACCCATATTGAAGCCAGAAGTATTGACTAATTCACGGTTGGTAGAAGATTTCTGATTTAGCCTGCATAGTGCCGCTGCTGCCCGAGAGGGCTTCTCGCCTGCGTACGATAGTTGATTCCTGAAGTTGAGTCTGTGGTCTAGCAACACTCCCAGGTACTTGATGTATGGCTTCGACTCAGTGATTTGCTCACCGACCTGTAGGGTAAGGTGTTCCACTTTTTTACGGCTTCGGTTTTGTGGTCTCCTGATTTTAAACCTGATGTTAGTAGCCCTAGCTTCACATTTGTGATTGTTTGATTGCAGTTTTGCCTAACTTCCTCTTATGTTTTGGCCACTCCTACAACTGCAATATCGTCGGCATAACCGATAATGTCTACTCCATTCGGCCTTTATTCTTAGGATGCCATCGTACTTTATGTTCCATAGAATTGGCCCCACGACCGTCCCTTGTGGAACTCCTCCCGTGATCTTGTACCTCTTTGGTCCCTCTTCCAAGTCATAGTAGAGGGTTCTGTCTTCGAAGTAGTTCACAATTATCCGCAGTATCTAGTTTGGTGTTAAGTCAATACCCTTCACTGTGGGCGTTGGACTCCGCCAGGGGTGCGTTTTGTCACCTCTCCTCTTCATTGTATATATGGATCGGATGTTGCTGCGCAGCCGTGGCGGGGAATGTTTTGAAGTGGGAGACCTAAGGATTAGTCATCCTTGGGTCCTCTCAAACCGAGCTTCAGCGCGGACTCGAAAGGTTTGTAGCCGTTTGTGATGATGCTGGAATGAAGATCAACGTGAACAAGTCAGAAGTAATGGTCGTTTCCAAAAAAACCCATTCAGTGCACTCTGCATGTTAGTGGAGTTCCACTGAAGCAGGTGGATAAGTTTAAGTACCTCGGGGTCTTATTCACGAGTGATGGGAAAAGCAATCCTGTAGAATTGGTCAGGCTGGATCAATTTTGAGAGAGCTTGGCCTATCAGTTAAGCAACACATTTTTATTTTATTTTTTACAAAAAGAAATTCTGCAACTTCTCGCCGAAGCGCATAGCTCTCCCGGAGTTTATCTCTTTTGACAAAAACCATAGAAAAAGAAAAAAAAAACTGTAGAGTTGATTCCAGTGGTCTACTTCAACTTCTTCTTTGGGCTGAACTTAGTGTTCAAGCTAAGCTATCGGTTTTTAACTCGGTGTATGTTCCAACCCTCACCTATAGTCATGAAATTTGGGTAGTGACCGAAAGAATAAGATCGCGGGTACAAGCTGCCGAAATGAGGTTCCTTCGCGGTGTTGCTGAAATAACTCGTAGGGATCGAGTGCGCAACACCAGAGTACGCGAGGCGCTCAATGATGAGCAGCTACTTCTCCGAACGGAACGATCTATGCTTTGATGGTTTGGTCACGTAGTGCGAATGCCCCCAGACCGGCTTCCAAGACGTACTATGGTTGCCGTGCCATCGGGTAGGCGACTCCACGAAGGCCTAGAAATAGATGGTTGGACCAAGTCCGACATATCTCCTGGAGCCGTCTAGGGATTCCTCCTGATGAGTTGGAGTCGATGGCGGAGGATCGAGAAGGATGGAGAGTCCACCTGAGCATCCTACCCCCGCGACCCTCATGAAGGATTAGCGGGCCATTTAAAATGTATGTATGTATGTATGTAGTTTGGTACCTGCAGGTCGCTCAGTGCTTTTAGTATACAGCTTCAGTCGGCTGAATTGAACGCGTTCTTAACGTCAAGTGTCACAACAGCACAACAGTACTGTTTTGTCCCTCCGAGCCATCTTTCTCTCGCAATTGCTTCACGTGCTATATCGTATACAGCTTGTATTGCATGGTTGGTGCTTCCTTTCATTCTGAATTCAAATTGTCGGTTAAGAAACCCCAAGTTCCCTTTCGTGTTTTGCTCTAGTCTTGTCCGTATAATTTTCTCGAGCACTTTTCCCAGCGTATATAGCATGCACAACGACCTGTACGACGATGATTGCTCCGTTGGTTTGCCGCCCTTTGGTACGAGGAATAGTTGTTGCCATTTCCACTGAGAAGGGAAGTTTCCTTCTTTTAGGCATGCTGTGTAGAGGTGTGTGAAGAAATCTGGTCTGGTTTTGATCGCCTCCTTCAGAACTAAGTTCAGGATCCCGTCCATCGCTGGCGTCTTGTTGCTTTTGATAGCTGCTGCGGTTTCTACAACTTCCTCTGTTAAAACTGGTGGTATCGTCTTCGTTTCATCTGTTGTGTCTCGTATCAGTTTGAATCCATCTTTTCTTAGGAATAGGCTGCTGACAATTGAGTCATGATCATTTCGTATTCGCTTACGCATGGGTTGTGTTGCAGCTCCTCCCTGAGCACCTGGAATGAAACTTTTACTTCTCTCGATCATCTTACGGAGTTGCATTCGCTTCGTCTAGAATTCTCCTCGAAGTTGCACATGTAGGTGTATGGTGCAGTGCGTTCGGTTATCGCTTATCTGTTCAAGTCCCTACTGCATTCATTCAATTTTTCTAATACAATAGGCGAACCCCACAGGCGGATCAGTAGAAATGCAGTGAAGTGGGAGGGTTATGATCCTTTATTTTCGGATCATAACCTCGCTGATAAAAGGAAGAAGAAGAAGACTAAAATTTAAATGATGTGGTCACATGCCACTTAGAGTAATTCAACATGTACCCCAATCAGATAATAGAAATCAAAACTGAATGCAAAAATTCCTGAAAACTCTCTCCGACTAGTGCGGACACCACCCATGGAGTAGGTACGCACTTAAATCTAAACTCACCTGAGTTTCAAACCCCTTTATCTAAATATCTCCTTGATCCATCTCTTCTCTTCATTTCTAACTTACATCGTGCACCTGCAGTATAAAATAGATATACATAGTTGAATGCTTTGCTGTCAGTCTTAATCGCCTGAAGGTGGATCAATTGTGCTCCTCATTTTGGGATTTTGGGAATAGACCAGAAAGGACATTGCTGGTATGAAGGTTTTTTTATTTGCCCACATCATTTTCTGATGGATATGTTTATATTCCGCTTGTATCGCCAGAGCTTATGTAGGTGTAAAAGTCGAAGTTGGCTTGATGGAAGTCATCTGTCAAAAACACAGCTTTAGAAATTCAAGCCATTGCTAGATTTTAAAAGTTTCATGGACTTTGGACTGAGACACTCTGCCAAGAATAATACACGATGGCTCGACGGTAAGTAAGTATGGCAGTTAGTACTCAGCGATCATTTGGTCTAGTTCCAAACCCTTCTTCGTCTCCGAACAAACCCATCGAGACCGAAAAGATTTTCACATTGTGAGGTCAGCATTAGTTCGTCGTGACAACGTTATGGTTTTTCTAGTTGTACAATCTTTCCTGTCTTACTAAAGTTCAATAATCCATCCCTGTAGCAGGGAAGTAGGACCTTGAAAAGGCATTCGACAGATAACCACGAGATCTGATATAAGTGGCGTTAAGGCATCGAGGGGTTCCAGAAACTTGCATGCAGGCGGGAGCAAAGGTAAGATGAAGATGCCCCACTGGATTAACCGAAGAAATCCCAATCAAAGTCGCGGTGTACCAGGGAAGCGTCCTTTACTGTTTATTGCAGTTCTTGACTATCTGATTGAAGATGAAGTGATGGACCCCAAAGTCCATCAGTTATTCTTTGCTGACGATAGATCCATCATAAGTAAAGATTCTACTGCCCTGTAACGAACACTTGAGGTATGGGTGGACATTTTGGAGGAAAATGGGTGCCGGTACCGCACCAAAGTACTTCCGTTCTCTGATCTACTCAGGCCTATTCCAGACACTTATTTGAATGGAACAGTCCTTCCCAAGTGCAATAAGTTCAAATATCTGAGATCTATGATCAATAGCGAAGGAACCTGCGATGACAGCATCAATCATCGCATAAGCGTAGGGTGGAAGACGTGGCGGGAAAACTCCCCCTAGATGTAGATGTAGATGTATATTGTTGAGAGGTGCAAGTGCACTGCGACCTATAAAAGATCTATTGTGCCCCCCTTACTAAGGTTGTAGCCGATGATATACTCGGTCTAGAGCACTTCCTCCAGTCCAACTGCTACAGCAAACCGAAGTATCTTCACTGGATCCAGCGAAGGTAAATCCGTTTCTGATAGGAGGTAGGCACCAAGGTGATTCCTTCTTTTGTGGATCAGTGCTTCGCATTCCATAAGAAGGTGCGCTGGTGCTTCTGCGAAATCCTTGCAGAATCTGCAGTGTCCGTCTCCCTCTATTCCCAGTTTCCTAAGGTGCTCATTAAGTCTGCAGTGACCTGTTAACATGCCCGCCAAGATACGAAGCCGATTCTTACTAACTCTTAGGCAGGCTCTGCTTCTTTTCTGGTTGTATTTCCCCAGAAGTTCCTTTGCCTGTCTCATTTGGGGGATATCGTCCCAATGTTTGACCCATTTGTTCTCTTCTTCTTTCCTTAAGTCTTCCCTTATTTTGTGGGGTCCTATCCCACAGAAGGGTTCTGGTCCAAGGAACGGCGTGTCTGATCCGTTTCTAGCTAGTTCATCAGCTGCTTCGTTCCCCTCTACTCCTACATGTCCTGGTACCCAGTAGACAGTTACTTTGTTTGTTTCTCCCAGTTTGTTGATCCTGGTGAGACATTCCCATACCAGTTTGGATCTGATCTCATGCGAGGTCAGTGCTTTAATAGCGGCTTGGCTGTCTGATAGCATCGCGATGTCCTGCCCGCTATATTTCCTGTCTAAGTTGAATTGCGCGCATCTTTCGATCGCGTGAACTTCTGCTTGAAATATACTGGGGAATATTCCTAGTGATTCTGAGTATCTAGTCCTGGGCCCGTACACTCCTGCCCCAGTGCCAGTAGATGTTTTCCATCCGTCTGTGTACCATTTAATTGTGTGTTGTTTGAGTTGGTATTTATCGGATTCGCTGCTCCAATCTCTTTTGTTGCTCAGCTTTGAGTCAAATTTCCTTTCAAAGCAGTATTTCTTGACCATATCATCTCTGGGCCAGTCCAGAAGCGACATCGATTTGGATAGGTTTACTCGCTCTTTATTTGCGATGCATGTTCCTTTCCCGATGCCCTCTTTGCTGATTCTTAAAATGGTCTCCTTGACGATTCGCTCCAGCACTATGTGTAGTGGAGGTATCCCTACGATCACTTCTAGAGCTGCTGTGGGACAGGTTCGCATGGCTCCTGTTATACATATATGGGCTAATCTTTGCACTTTGTTGAGGGATGTCCTCGTCGTGGTTAGTCTAGAAGCTCCCCCTAAGCCGGTTCACAATGTTGGACAGTGTACAAAACGTGTGAAGGTAAATTAACAGCATCTGCAATGAAGATGCTTCGCCATTAAGGCAGGAGTGACAAAGCTTAATCACGTAAGAAGTTCGAAGATCAGTGGAAGCCTTCTCACGAAAAATAAAGCGCGACAGGCTCAGCTGGTATTGCCATGTTCAAAGAAGAGATCATTTGAACGTCGTCATAAAGGACGTTCCATTGATACCTCGAAAGACAGCCAGGCCTAAGAACTCCTGGATCACATAAATGCAACAAGACCTACATTTGATTTGCCTCAGTAACGAAGTGATGCAAAATCGGGAGGCTTGCCATATTTCCTGAGGTCAAACAGGCGAACCCCTCAGGCAGATCAGTAGAAATGCAGTGATGTGGGAGGGTTATGATCCATTGAGTTCGAATCGCCGTATTCGTGAACGTATGACTGGTCACATAATTTTTATTATGTTGTTCGACCCCTGATCGAAATATAAATACTCGTCGAGGATATCCCCACCATTGGGCACCAACTGATTCCACATTTCGACGCCTAGCTGCATGTCTCAAAGAGACGGGTTCAACACGAGATTGGGCAAAGGCTGCCAGATCACGAACAGGCCATTCGGCTGAAAATGTTCATGTTCTTCCGCGAGGATGTGGAAGAGTGTACAGAAACATCAACGAGACAACGGGTCACGCAGTTGGGCATTTCCAGGCAGTCTCTGCAGCCATTTTGGAAAAATGAAGATGTTGCCGTATAAAACTCCTATGGTGCATCAGCTGCTGCCCGCGACTACCTAGCCCAACTGGAATACAGCCAGTACATCATAAACCTCAGCCGTGAAAAGGACGAAGCACATTTCCATCTCTCTCGACATGTCGACGTGCAGAATACTGGAGCATTGAAAACCCCCGTATTATTCAAGAATCGCCTTCACATCCACTGAACGTTGCTGTATGGTGTGGCGTCTGTGCTGAAAGGGTGATCGCACCCTACTTATTCAAAAACGCTGCTGAAAACGCGAGTACTGTCATTAGTGAGAGCTACTGAACCATGTTACGTGCCTTTTTGGTACCCGAGTCGGATGAAGTGGGATTAGAGCACATGCGGTCTCAACAAGACGTTACCACTGCACACACAATGGAGTTAGTGACGTACACTCTTCCAGGCTGTGTTATCGGCCTTTTTGACACTTTGTACTGGCCCGCAAGATCACCCGATTTGACCATTCCAGATTTCTCGGTTGGTTGGTTGGTCAAGATCGGCCCTCGATGAGGATGCACTTAGAACCATTTGCTTCGTTGTATGAAGGAGTTGATTTTTGCTGTGCCGAGGTCATTTAGATCATTGAAAGAGTATTCACCCAGGGTGGCCTTCATGATGTTGGCGAGCAGATAGGAGATGGCTGATGGTCTCATCCTCCCCCTCTTCATCCCTCCAGCTTCTGCAGAAGTCTTTATAGAGATGCCTAGTTTTTGGGCATGTCTTAGGTTAGGTTAGGTTAGGTATATGGGTGCCTTGTGATAAAGTTCACTGCTCACTCAGACCAACAGTACGGGTCCATTGTGCCCAATCATTTAACCCTGGAAACGCTGTAAAGAAAATCCGCTGTTAGAACCACTCAGAAAGTGATATGAATCTCAGGAGGTCCGCTAGCTGAACACTACCCAAGTCCTCCAGCTCCGAGAAGAAGTAACTACCAAGAGTCCTCATTCTTCTGACGGATAGGGCAGGATAGTCACACAACAGGTGACGAACAGATTCAATTTCTTCTTCGTCCTGCAACTTCTACAATAGTCGTTATGCAGCACACCGAGCTACTCTGTGTGAACGCCAATGGCACAATGTCCAGTAATGATGCCAGAAACGACCCGTGCGCTATAATGACTAAGTTTTACCAGAAAGGTTGATCTCTTCTTGCTGTAGGCCGGCCATAGCGCCCTGGCCGTTGTGCATGTTTCCAGATGAACCCAGCGTCTATTTGCTCGACCGGTGGCTTCATCCTCTATTTTTTTCCGCAAGGAACTGATTGGGGTTGCTACAGAGGGGACAGCCCGCGATAAGTGCAGCGCCGACCCTTTGTTAGCAAGCTCGTCAGCCCTTTCGTTACCTGGCTGTCTATATAGACAGTGATCGTTGGGCATGTCTACCTATGACGCAATGTCCCGTGAGAACATTTGTTATTTCGAAGATGGTTCCTCTTTTGTGTTTCAGGAGTTCGATGGACCTAGATTTGTTAAGTGTTGGCCAAAGCTATCTGGCGGTATTGCATTGATCTAGATGTTGCCATCGGTGATTGGCCACCTTCTCTGCGTGTCGGTTTGAATAAGGTACTTAACATAAGACATTGGCGCTTCGATGTCGGTAATGCTTATGCTGTTTGCACCAGAGGAGCCTTGTCGAGCTAGCTCGTCAGCTGCATAATTCTCCAGTATGTCACAGTGACATGATACCCTGCAAATTGTGAAGTTTGTTCTGTCCAGCTATCTCGTTACGCAGCAGTCTTTCACTGCATTTAATCTCGTAATGCTGGTTGCGAGGGATTTGATGGCTGACTGACTGTCGACGTAAATAACAATATCCGATGTTGATAGTGTATTAGCCGCCAGCCAGTCAGCGGCTTGGTACACAGTAACTTTAGCTAGAAAGACACTGCAATGGTTTGGAAGGTTAAAAGAGAAGTGTATGTCCAGGTCTTCTGAGAAGATTCCACCACCGACTCCGTCCTTTGTTTTGGACCGGTCCGTGAAAATTGGCAGCAATTCGTTTTGTCCGGTATTGAGTGCATGTAGCACCTGTTGAAGTCATATTCAGTGGGCAGATAGTGAATGAAATTGGAGAGACCAAAGTATTTTGGTGTACCGGTGTTGCTCCTTCCATTGCTAGGATCCTCTCAATGTTATTGCAGAGCTGATAGCCAATTGCTTACTGACGATGTCGATCGGAAGTAGGTGGAGCAGATCCAGATTTCTTGGGGTTATGTTCGACAAGAAATAGAGAACATACTGCCGGAAGTATTGAGAAAAATGGTGGAAAATGCCATAAAAAAGGTTCAAATTTGCATAAGCGCTGGAGGTCAAGATTTGAACGATATCATTCTCAGGACAAAATTCAAGGTACAAATAATAATAATTAAAAATTAAATCATCCAATCAAATTGGATAATTTCTTTTGTGCCACCTTGTACTTACAGTATTCTATATCATGGTACTGCTATGACGTCAACATTTAAATAATTGCAAATGCCATTTTGGCCAAAGTCTTCTGTCATCATGGGCTATTGCTGTAGCTGAACAGTATTTCCATTATAGGTATTTTCGAAACCCCATTCAAGAAGAGAAACCACAAAAGATCATACCCACCCAATCACTTTTTATTGGAAAAAATAACTTCCGTAATGAAATGTATTCAAGTAGATTGTGGTTGGCTTTCTTTGGTGTGCAAAAGGTTTCCTGGATTCCAGCAAGGAAAACCACAAGCCTGCCATCAGAAGAATTACATAATAAACTAGAAATACGTTGGTTGATGACCTCTTCCTCGCCGCCTACAACAACCATCACCACCTGGCTTCTTCACTATTTAGTCAACCTAGGCTTATCCACGCAATAAATTTCCTCCTCGATGATATCCATCCGTCCAAAATTAGTTCAGAACATACGCCGCGCTAGGATAACAAATTAGTAACAGATGAACTGAAAGTAATAGGAACGCGCGCCACAACCATCACCACCACCATCATCATCGGCACGTAAGTCACCCCCTAATTCAAATATTCAACGGTTTTTCCTTATGCCAGGATAAATTTCACGTTGCACTGTTTTCTTAGGTGTGGTGTACCCCCTTTTTTGTTTTTCCTAAGCACAACTGCTGCTTAGTAATACATGCGTGTGGTGCACTCAGAGTACACCCTCAACGCTGAAAAATCAACCCTTAGCGCCGTCGCGCTACTATTTTCAGTTAACGGACATTAACCGAAATATCGATCGATCTTGGAAATGGTCGCGTGCTAGAGCAAATTTCCAACCCCATTCCGCCGTTAGGGGTGGCTTACAATGCATCATTATAAGACTCTGAATGATGATGGTGGTTCGCCGGTGAGGGTGTTGAATAACTCTGACTGACAAAACGCATAGTGCACCCGGCCGCCACTCTAAGGGCGCAAAATAACGATCAAACTCAGGCGAGTGTATTCGAATAGCCTTGATGATTCATGTCAAAGTCACAATACAATATTGACAATAAGGAATAGCAAATTTAATTGAATGGCATTTGTGTGTTTGTAGACCCGAGAGAGTCGACCGAAATGGGCGTTTGGTTTGACGTCGCGCGAACGCTGAACGATTAAATTGCCATTCAATTAATGAAACGCTGAGTTTATTATTGTTTTTTTCGTTTTGTTTTGTTTTATTAGTTTGAACTCTGGTTCCGCTTGAGAGTTTAGAAACGTGGCTGGGGACCTCTCATGAGAAAACAACGGCGACCACTTAGAAACATTGGATGGCGATAAATGCCGCGACGACGACGGCGACGCGGCGATCGAATGGTATCGGGGGAGGATTTTTCAATTAAAATTAATAACTTTGAATATGAGATGCAGACTGTAAAAGTTTTTAATTGAAAATTGGGCAATCTGAGGGGAAATTTATTGGACATTAAACCAAACAGAACTGAGGAAGGATTTTGTTGTTTATTTTTGGATTGACTTCCTCATCCGTTGGGCATCCATTAATGCAGCTCGGACTAATTAATAAATTTTTCAGACTTTGTGGTTACTCTCGCTATTGGGTAATCATCAGCAGACTGTGAGAAAGACTTAAGTGGACTGAGGGACGTTGAGCAATAAAATTATGCCTTACAAAGCAAGTCAATATTTTTGGGCAGGAAATTCAACTTCAAAGACCAGACTGAATCATGGATGATTTACAATCTCGTTCAAAATCTCGATAAACGCTGTTGTTCCCTGCTGGGACTCAAATATGCACATACTATCCACACCACCCTTGGGAGGAAGATACCATATTGGGGAATGCAAATCTCAGTACTACTAGCAAAGACAGTAGACTCCTTTTTTATCTTTCTTTGGACACCTGTGAACTGAATCTCAGAAAATACAAAATCTCACTCAGGGAAGAGCAACAACGCTCCTGGAGACTTTTCTGTGACAGCATTGAAGAGTCCTCGGAAGCTTCAAGGTTGCGAAAAATTCTCTCTAAGTGCCCTTCAACTCCCAGCTACCTACGGTCATTGGACCACCTCTGCTAAGGAATCTATTAAAATCTTACTCACTTTCCTGGTGGCTCCGCTGTTGCTGTTTCCCAATCGGAAAGCACCTCCTTTCCACCGAGCAGCAACTCTTTGGTTATAGTAACTACAAAATGGATCCGTTGGGCCATGCGCGGCTTCAAGAATTTCCAAGTCCCCAGGACCTGGTGGTATCATTCCTGCTGAGATTGAGCAATGTGAAGAAATTGTGCTTCCATGGCTCAAGATCATCATGTCGGGCTAAATTTAATCTACGTTCCCACATTGTCGACCGAGGTTGAAGTCGTCTTCATACCTAAGGCAGGAAAAGCTCGCATGTGGAACCAAAAGGTCTCCGACCTATCAGTCTATCGTCCTTTCTACTGAAAACGTTAGGTTAGGTTAGGTATGTGGGTTGGCAGGGAGCGACGCTCTCTGTCACACTCAGGTCAGCGTTGACCCATTGTGGTACCCATGGGGGAAAAAGTAATCCATTACCCAATGAAACTAAAAACTGCTCAGTCACTTACTTCGTTTCTGCATACAAACCACCCTGATGATTTGATGGAGTTCAACATCTTTTCCGTTGAAACGCCGGAGAGTTCCTCGAAATCCTGGAAGAAAAATTTACCAAGGAACTTTTTCCTGGAGTGTTGAAGACTCGGGCAGTGGCACAGGAAGTGGGTTGTGTCCTCAAAAACTTCTCGTCACCACAGCCTCTGCAGAGTTCCTCCTCCGTCAGGCGTAGTTTCTTCAAGTGGTACCGCAGAGTGTTGTGCCCCGTGATGATGCGCACGAGGGTGGAAAGGGATTTCCTATCTTTACGGATGATTCTCTTTGTCTTTGCTTTGTCGAAAGATGGACATAGCTTCCTAGTGATGGCACAAGTTTCCATGGAGTCCCATCTTGTGTTCGCCTCCTCAGTGGCTTTATTCCCTGCAGCGAGCTTGATTGTGCAAGGCGGGATACACACAGGGGGTCAACTTGTTCTGTTGGGGCTGCTGAGCCGATTCTCGCCAGCTCGTCGGCTTTCTCATTACCTGGGATACCCTCGTGTCCAGGGACGCAACAGAGCGATACCTTGTGCTGTGTTCCAAGAACCCTGAGCTCTTCTTGACAACACTTCACAAGCTTCGATTTAATTTCTATGGCAGTAATCGCTTTTATAGCTGCCTGGCTGTCGATAAAGATGGTGATACCTTCTGGCGGTATTGCCCTTATCGCAGACTCACGGGCGGCTGTTGCCACTGCTAAGACCTCTGCTTGGAAAACGCTGCTGTGGTCTGGAAGTCGTATGGATTTTGATACACCTAGAGGGTCGGAGAAGATACCTGATCCTACACCAGTGCTCATTTTTGAACCATCCGTGTAGATGACTATAGATTCGGCATTAGGTATATGACCCCTTTTCCAATCTTCCCTGCTAGGGTAGGCGGTAGAGAAAGGCCTTGTAAAGTCTAAATATGGCGTCATGTAATCCGTTACGGGCATGAGGCCAAAGTAATCGAGTAGGATCATCGAGTGACCTGTTCTGCTTGGTTTCCAGTTCGCTGACTGACTTATTCTCATAGCATTAATGGCTGCTGATGTTCGTATAAAGATGTCTAGCGGCAGCAGGTTGAGGATAGCCTCGTGTCCTGCGGTTGGGGTTGTCCTCATTGCACTGGTGATGCCAATGCACGCTAATCTTTGAACTTTGGTGATTGCCTTTAAGTTGGTGGATTTGTTGACAGCTGGCCACCATACTAGATTGCCGTAAGTCAGTATGGGTCTAACTATAGCCGTATACATCCATAGTATGATTTTGGGGGAGGGTCCCCAGGTTCTACCAAAAATTCTGCTACATGAGTAAAAGGCTATTGTTGCTTTCTTAATTCTTTCCTCTATATTTAATCTCCAGTTGAGCTTTTTGTCAAGTACAAGGCCCAGGTATTTTGCGCTATCGGACAATCTGAGTGGGATACCATCAACAGAATGTGTACTAAGCTCCGGTATTTTCTTCTTATTCGTAAAAAGTACGAGTTCGGTTTTTTGGGGATTAACCTTTAGACTGCAGCTCCTGGCCCATATGCTAAGAATATTTAGGGCTCCGTCAAGTTGTTCGCTAAGGGTAGGCAGGAATTTACCTGTTGCAAGCAGCACGACGTCATCCGCGCATGCTGTAGCTCTGACCCCACTGTATCTTAGTTGTTGTAGTACTTCATTAAGAACAATGACCCACAGCAGTGGGGAGATTACCCCGCCTTGAGGGGTACCCCTCAAAGCGTATGCTTCTAGCTTTGAACCCTTAAGTTCGGTGGTAATATGTCGTTCCTCGAGCATGCTAACAATCCAGTTAAAATGATGTCGATGTCTAGGTTTCTTAGGGTTCTATTAACCGCCTCGGTATTTACATTATTGAAGGCTCCTTCAATGTCCAAAAAAGCAGCTAGTGTGAACTCTTTATCCATATGTAAGTGATTTTTCTATAGAGCCGACAACATGATGTAGGGCAGTTTCCACACATTTACCCTTCGTGTATGCGTGTTGGGCTGGGGATAAGTCTCCCGGGCGTATTCTACTACGTATGTAGATGTCGAGCAATCTTTCAAAAGTTTTCAGGATGAAAGAGGTAAGGCTTATTATATTACTGAAAACGTTAGAAATGTTGATTGATATCCACCTTCGACAGAGCATTAGACCGACTTTGCTCTCGCCGTCCCAACATGCGTACTGCAAAGGCAAATGGCTAAAGACACTCGCTTACACTCGCTTGTGCGCATCATTAAAAAATCTCCGAACATTAAGGAATGCACAATGTTGGCTGTCCTTGACATTGAGGGAGCTTTTAACATGTCAAATCAAACGCAATTACCGACGCACTTGCAAGTCTGAAAGTGGATACTTCGCTCGGAGTGTTGATCAATTAATTGCTCACCTGCAGGATTATTAACACACAGCTGGGCGGAGCATCAGCCAGAAGACTTGCTTGCTGCGGAACACCCCAAGGTGGATTCTAGTGGACCTGGTTAGGTCATGTTGTGGAGTAATTGCCTAAGCTGATGGCATTGCTATTGCTGCCTCTGGCAAGCACCCAATATGCTCTCCTCCGGCTCACCAAATGTGGATTTGGGGTTCCCGTCATAAAACAGAACTACTAGAATGCGCAAGGAAATCTAATGTAGCTCTCTATTCCTGTAAAAAGGCTATAAATAGAAACTGGGGTATGACACCTCCAAATCACTCGCTGGCCGTACGTGTCCATCATCAGGCCTTTACTACTCTATGGCGTGATCTTATGGCGGCCTGCTCTTGATGCGGCTGTCCACCTCACTCAACTAGCTAAGGTGCAAAGATCTGCTTGCATATGTGTAAGTGGTGCACTAAGAACTACTCCCTCTGTGGCACTGGTCAATTTGTCCCTTCTGCTGCAGATATTTTCGGTAAACAGATCGCTGCCAGTGCGGCCATCCGTCTAAAAGCCTCCTCACAATGGTCCAGCTATCACATTGGCCATTCCTCGATCCTTGATCTCCTCAACTTCACTCACGAAAATACGGTAAACATCCCACCAAAACTGAGATCTAACCGAAACTTCCGTACAAGTATTCCTCAATGGAATGAGTGGGACAGCTCTCCGCCTGTAGATTGTGGTTCGGATGGATTTTTGGACAGATGGCTCTAAGACTGTAGGTGGGATGGGTTGTTGTGTTTTCTCCGAAAAGCTCAAACTAAGCATCTCTAAGCATTTTTCTGCCTCCCAGATCACTGTAGCATTTTTCCGCCTCTCAGATCACTGTAGCGTTTTTCCGGTGGAAATCATGGCAACTAAGGAAGACCTGTCCTGGCTAAAATGTAATATATTATCTATCAGGGATATAATCATTTTCACTGACAGTCAAGCGGCAATCAATTCCCTGGAATCGTGCTCCTTCACTTCAAAGGCCATCTTAAGTTGCCCTTTGCCTCTTACGGAATTGACAGAGCAGCTCAACATTCACCTACGCTGGGTGCCAGGCCACAGGGACATTCCGGGAAACTGCAGGGCGAACGAGCTCGCCAGACAGGGTACACCTCTAAGGATTCTGCATGATAGGCAAGCCCTGGGTATGCCCCTCGCTACATGTTAGTATCTACTAAAGCTGAACGTTATTACCAAGACTAACCACAGATGGGAAAACAGCTCAATATGTCATATTTCGAGACAAATCTGGCCTAAGCTGTACCAAAAATATAAGGCAGAGTTGGTTAAGCTAAATCGATCAGAGATTAGCTGCGTTATTGGTGTCTTCACTGCACACTGTCTTATAGGCCAATACGCCGAAAGACTTAGTCTCTTTTCTAACAACTTCTGTAGGAGCTATAAGGACGAGGAGGATGAGGAAACTATCCTTCACCTCAAAACACGCATGTCCACCCCTATCACATAAAAGAATGCTCCATCTAGAGACCCCCATTCGTTGATGACCTCGGCGATTTATAGCACTCTCGTTCAGACAGCCAACGTAACCTAACCTAACCATCCGCACCACTCTTGACTTATGTCTTACGAAGTAAGGAAGCATTACCACCTGAAGACATTTTGTTGGCCAGAATAAGACACATGCAAAGTAGATGCCGAATTGCTTGTAACTTTTGCAGTAGTCCTTATAGGCTACCACGAGAAACTCAGCATGAATACCAAAGGCAGACTAATCTCCAAAGACGTCATAAGCAATTCAGCCATCTCAACGACTGAGAAGACTGCCCGTAGTGTTGGCCCATTGCTAATAGGACTCAAGCTTATAACTGCTCTTTTTATGGATTCGTCATCAACTAAATGATCTAGTTCTGACCTTACAAGTTCACCAGCTCCTTCATCGCCTGTAGGGTGATTGCTAATATCTCGACAGCATGCATGAGTGGTTACTAATGTAAACCAAAAGCAGACCTACCTCTCTTCCGTGGTATCACTGCATTGTTCATTAATATTGACGGGGTTCTTATCGTCTCTTCTTTGAACATGGCAACACCAGCTGAGCCTAACTTACTTAGGTGGCGCTACAGTTCGGGGTAGCCTCAACCAACAACCCTCTCCATTTAGCTCAGTTTTGAGTGAATTCCCTCCAGTTGCGCACTCCAAGTTGGTTGAACTCGTGCGCACCACTTACAGCGAGAACGCCCTCTACTGCATCGTCCCTCCAGGTTAGATTCAAAGATTCTGCGGGCCGGAGCATTGGTGTCCATCCGCTCTACATACCCTAACCATCTCATACGTCCAATACGCAGTTTGTTGACTACTTCGATGTCGCTGTACAACTGGTATAGTTCGTCGTGGGACCGAATATCTTACGAAGAATTTTTCCCTCAAAGCGACCAAGGATATCTTCATCCTCTTTTAATAAAGTCCATGTTTCAGCGCCGTAAAGCAGGACTGGGATGATCAGGGTCTTATACAGATTCTCCTTAGTTGTTCGAGATAGGGCTTTACTGTTGAATTGCCTTATTGGCCCAACAAAACAGCGATTGGCGAGAGTTATTCTTCGCTTATTTTCTGCGCTGGTATCTTTATCAGAATTTATAGACAAAGTCCCTTACTACCTCGAAGTTGTAGCTGCCCACTGTGACGTTCTGTCCAATTCGTCGGTATTGATTATGTGAAGACACTGCTGCGTCAGCAGTTTCGGAATAATGTCAACGATTATTGGAGGCAACGCGCCGAAAATATATTGAAGTCTGATTCCAGGAACATGTTTCCTAAAATTAATCAGATGTTTAAGCCTCGTAACGTCGTAAAAATTCCGAAACTAAAAATTCCACTGTCTTCACAGTCTCTCCTTTTCCAGGCGGAGATTAATAGCCAATACTGCCCCATTATCGATAACCATTTCGTTATAGATAACGGGGCGGACAAGCTAAACTTAATCGGCTCTCATTTTGAGGCAATCCATGCTAGAGATCCACCAAGCTGCAAAACTAGCGAAGTAAATGATGAATTGTCGAGGTTTCGCAACTGCGAAACACGAACTCTTCTGAGATTTTCTGAGCGACTAAGAGCAGACCAACTAACAGATGAACAGACTCACAATTACTTCACAACACTAGATGAACTGACATACATATTCAGGAAACTAAATAACAAAATGTCAAGTGGCTTAGATAACATTCCCAATATCATTCTAAAGCATATACCGGACGAAATTATACGGCAATATTGCGTAATATTTAATAATTTGTTAAACAACTGCTACTTTCCGAGTTATTGGAAAACATCGAAGGTTTTTCCAATAATAAAAAAGAAGAAGGATCCCTCTGATCCTTCGAACTATAGGCCAATAAGTCTCCTGCCTAATATCGGGAAAGTTTTTGAAGTAGTTATTAGTAAGTCTATTTTGTTCGTGTGCGAAAGAAAGGAGATTATACCGCGGAACCAATTTGGGTTCAAGAGAAACCATTCGGCGGTGCACGCTGTTACAAAATTGATTTCTGATGTTAGTTGGAATCTTAACGCCAAAAGATGTACAGCTGCCTGTCTGGTGGATATCGAAAAAGCCTTCGACACGGTATGGATCGACGGGCCTTTATATAAACTTATCCGATATGAATTTCCGTATCATCTAATAAAGATGATTACATCAATGATGTATGAGAAGAAATTCGTGGTAACAGATAGGCAATATACGACGACTAAAGTCTTTAATGTCACCAATGGTCTCCCACAAGGCACAGTTACAGCACCGCTACTATTTAACATATATGTTTCCGAAATGCTTAGGGGTTTGGATAATTCTCTAGCTTTTGCTGACGATGTTATTCTGTATGCAAGTGGCTCAAAAATACAAGATATTCAAGATGAACTTCAAAATAATTTTGATAAGCTCCGAACATTTTGCTCCGAATGGAAGCTTAAGATCAACCACGCGAAATGTGAAACCATATTGTTCCGCACCCCAGTAAGACGCGGTAATTCAGATTTGAGACGCAACTGGAAAAATGTACAAATCACGAGTTCTAATGGTCTTCGCATCGAATCAAAGACTGCTGTGAACTATCTAGGTGTCCATTTGGACAAATTCTTGTACTATAATGAACACATAAATACGCAGTTAAAAAAGGCGAGGGCGGCATTTATGTCTCTCAAACGCCTTTTTTACTCCAACTATCTGAGATCCGATGTGAAGGTCATATGTTACCAAGCCTTCGTTCGTCCAATCCTGACTTATGCGAGTCCAGTATGGTGGAACATAAGTCCATTGTATATGGAAAAGCTCCGACTATTCGAGAGAAAGTGCATTCGAGCATGTATGCGGGTGTACAGAAGCGCACATTCCGACTTTCGGCATTATGTCTCTAACAAAAGGCTATTGGATGCTTCCGGGGTATCCAGAATCGACAATTTCATCTTGGATCTTGTGAGGAATCATTTCGCACGGTCAGCAAACGTTACAGAGAACGAACTTGTGTCGGGCCTATTTTACCCTAACCCTGGGTATTTCAGAAATGCTATGGAGAGTGGATATATACCACCTGAGGCATTCTTGCATCTGGATGCACACGGCTATTTATCGGACTCGACGAACGTGCCAATTATCTATCATGTTGCTAGAAGGGCAACAGATAAACGTATTCTCAATAGCCCTATTGACTCGGGTGATCGAAATGCCGTCCTAAGATACTGCGTAAGCATACCTGAAAGGGATATAACTAACACCGACCGGTTTAATCGGGAGAAATACTGGTGGCTCGACTGGGTTGAAGCTAATGTGTAGGTTAAGTAGGACTGGGCCCTGGTATGTGATTCCTGTTCCGCCGGTAAAAAGGAGAATGACATTTGTCATTCACTGGTCCTTTGTATAGACGGGCTGGAGATCGCATATCAAGGCCCAGTTCTGCCGTAAGTTAAGTTAGGCTAAGTTAGGTTAGGTTAGGTTTAACATAGGATACGTTAGTTTTATTTGTTTTTCCCTCTAGTTTAATTGAATAAAAATAATAAAAATTTGTACAAGGTTTTTCCACATTTCCCCTTAAAGCAAAAAAATAAAAATGCGCAAAAAAGAAATAAAATAAAATAAAAAATAATGCAAATATACTAAGTATAGTATATAAATCATAGTGTAAGTATTGAGAACCCTTCAGGTCAGATCCTTTAAGTTATAATTATTGCTGTAGCTTTTAGTTTATTTAAACAATAAAATATGTAATAGTGTATAAGTGGACAAATAAACAAACAGAAAAAAAAAAAAAAAGCCTTATTAGCCCAAAAAAATTGCGATTGGCAAGAATTATTCTTCGCTTGACTTCTGCGCTGGTATCATTGCCAGAATTAAGGGCAGAGACAAGGTAGACAAAGTCCCTTACTGCCTCGAAGTTGTTGATTGTCCCTTCTCGTTGACAGCATATACTTGGTTTTGCACTCGTTTATCGCTTAACCCATTTTGGCCGCTTCTGCTTCAATGCTTGCAAACGCACCAGTGACAGCTCCCTGATTTCTTTCAACAATGTCATATCGTCGACGTATGCAAGCAGTTGTACGGATTTTTGATAGATTGTGCTTCTTGTGTTGGTCTGTTAGTTCCACAAAATCCGTTCAAGTACAATATTAAAGAAGTCACATGACAGCGCGTCACTTTGTCTAAAACCTTTTTTGACATTAAAGGTCTCGGTGAGGTCACTACGAACCTTGATGGAACAGCGAGCGTTCTCCATCGTCATCCTGCACAGACGGACAAGTTTGGCAGGGATGTCGAAACTAGATGTGGCTCTATATAGCTCTTCTCGTTAGATGCTATAATAGACGGCCTTGAAACCGATAGATGATGAGTATCGATTTAGACTTCTTGGGTTTTCTCCAGGATCTGCCGAATTGTGAAGATTTGATTGATGGTGAACTTTCCTGGGCTGAAACCGCACTGATTGGGGCCAATCAAGCTGTTAATGGAAGGTTTCAGGCGTTTCGCAGAAAAGATCTTATATGCGAAGTTAAGGAGACGGATGCCTTTATAATTAGCGCAGTTGAAGGGATCTCCTATATTGTAGATCGGGCAAACGATTCATCAGGCATACATTCGTCTAACCAAATCTTAAAGATGAGTCGGTGCATTCTCGCTACCAATTCATCACCAGCTGCCTTGAAATGTTCGGCCGGTAAGCCGTCAGGTCCAACAGCCTTGTTAGATTTCAACTTGGATATTACTATCCTCACATCGCTTTGGTCAGGTGGACGAAAATGTTGACTATCATCGTCTACGTTGAATGGTTCATTCTGCCTGACAGCGGGATGTTGGTTTGTCGTTGCTTTATGATTCACAGTATTTTTTGTTCCGTCCACCTGATGTCATTCGCATCAATCATCTTCATGTTGTGAAACCAGAAATTCTATTTACAGAGGTGAACTATGATCTGTTAGCCAAGTGGTTCCAAATGTATCTTCAAGATGTAAAAAAAAATCTATTACCTCTCCAAACCCTGTAGCCTACTTTTCTATCTCAAAACGACGCAATAGAATCACCTCAAGCACCCGTCGTAGATGAAGTGAAAGACGAACTTAATAAAAACCCAAAGCGGAATGATACTAAAAATCTCCTTCCATTTACATAAAATAATCGTAAATTATTTGGAGTACCTCAAGGAGCTGCCGATGGAAGGAGGAAATATAAAAACTAAGTAGAACCTCCTTGAAGTGGATTTTTGTGTTAAAATCCTCGAGTACATGACAAAACCCCACGGTTTTTCTTTATTTCTCTAAGAATCTCTATAACTTCTTCTCACAATCATAAATTAATTTCTTGAGAAGGATATCTCCTCCAAATGACGTTAAAAAAAACATTTAAATGCACATCATCAAGTAGGCCGAGTGAGGTAATAAACTTTTTTAAAATCATCATTAGGTGTTCCAGCAATATATAGTATGGTGTGCGCTCTCCTTTTACGCGAGGACTTTGGTATCAGGATAAGGATCTTCCGCGCGCATACTGTGTGAAAGTGATCAGTTGAATTATTTTTTATTTGAGTGTTCCAGTCAAGGCACCCCTTGATCATCACCCATGAAAACAACGAGAAAAAAAAAAAGAACTCACTGTGATTTTTTTTTTTTTTTTTTTGTTATAGTCTCAAATTATCCTTCGTCCTTGATGCAGCATGGTAAGATCACCAAAATTGGTGGGGTGAGAGAATGGTGTTTTATTTGTACTTTTTTTTTGGAAGCAACCAAAAAGGACTTTCACACAGAGAAGTGCATCGCAGTAACGGTTAAGGATCTTTTTTTGGTAAAACGAGTTCTTTTTTTTTTCTTGACAGGATCATTGTGAGTAAGAGTCGTCGTCTCTAAGAAGGGGTTAAGAAATCCGCGGGATTTTTTTTTTTTTTTTTTTCATCTCTAAATCAGAGAAGGACTTCTAGCCCATCAATTGTGCGCACCATTTTGTCGAAATGCGGTGTGTTAAGGAAAACTCCTTGATGAAGAAAAAGAGTGTTATTGAGGTTGGCTTTTCCTCACACTGTGGGTCGCTTCTATTGTCCCGCAGAGGGAAAGGGTTAAAGACTAATTTTTTTTTTTGGTTGCACTCACCGTCAGTTTTTATTTATAACATAATTTTCTATAATGAAGGGATGTGTTATTTCTTTTCCGAGTTTTTTTTATTAAATCTTATAGTAACTGATATAACGACAGAGACGTTTTTTTTTTTTTTTATTCTTTTGTTGGAAGGAATATGGGTAAAAAATTGTCGAACAAAACGTTTTTGGTGTTAAAATAAACGCTTAAGGCAGTTTTTCTTTTATTTGACAGTTTTTTTTCCACAAATAAGGGATATAGGGACTTTTTTATGTAAGAAAATTAAAATTAAAAAAAAAATGAACATAAAAAAGACAATGAATAATAATTGCAGGTATCATTGGGAAGGACAACGAATTGCCTTAAGGCTGGAAGTGATACTACGTCGAAATTAATCCTTTTTGATAGAGATCTAAGGATCTAAGGGATATAGCATCTTATGAATGTTTAATTATCGTTAAAAAAAAGTGTATTTACACAAAAAGTATTTTTGTTTAAGTAGTATACAAATGCGCAGATATAATGGGATTTTAGAATAGATACGCTTCTACATGCACAGTCTAGGTAGATATCTACTTTGGAGCTACTCGTACACAGTAAATTTTTTTATTTAATTTTGTCGGAATAGGAAACACTGAACTGGAGCAATCAGACGCAACTGCTCTATTGGACTACCAGTGAGCAAACCCAGGTTTATCCAGGGGAACACTTCGTCTGAGTTTTGTCTATCGTTCCAGGATCCCCAGTGTGACCTAGGACCCCCAGATAAGAGACAGAATTTTGTTTTTTAACAGATGTGTTTTCTTTTTTTTTTTTTTGTTGCGCCAAGGGATGTGGTAATCTTCGAAAGATACTAGTAGCCCGGGCTGCTAGCATGCACGATTCGCAAGCCATAATCGATGCCAGGAATGCGCCTACGTACTAATCCACACCCTGCACACTTCTACCACTCTCCCCGCGTGACTGCCGTATGGTATTACTTCGCGGGGTTGGTGAGCAATTAATGCTATGCTTCTTGTATTGCTGCTTCAGCTTTCCTTGCTATCTCAATTATTCGGAGCTCTTTTTTCACATTCATTATAAGTGTACAAATTTCCAGCCAATTCTTCTCTGATCGCAGCATTTGGTCTGTAAGGAATGGTGGACTTGGCAGGTTATTTCTCCATTCCGTAAAGCGATTGCAATGGAATATTACGTGCTTTGTATTTTCCTCCTGGTCTGGACAATGTGGACAGAGAGAGGTGAGTTATCATGTTCAAATCTGTGTAAATATTTCCGATAGCCGCCGTGACGCGATAGGAACTGCGTAAGATGGTAGTTGCAACCAACCACTCGCTTGGTTCATGCCTCAATGGTGGGGATCAGCTTGTAGGTCCATATACCTTTTGTACTGTTATCCCACCTGGCTTGCTACATAGCCAGAGTGATGTTGCCTTTTCCTCCTCCTTTATTCTCTTGGCAATACGTGCTTCTTGATGACTCGAGGTTCTCCTTTCGTACTTATGTCCTGTATCCCCTTGTGGGTCCTAGGGCCTCTATTACGCCTACGCGCCATCGTGTACGGTTTCTGGCAATGTGTCTGAGTTCTCCCCAACTTTTCCCTAACTGCCGTGCCTCCTTCTCGACTGTTCTGCGCCATGTTCTCCTCGGACCGCCAGGTCTTCTGCCATCCTGAGTTAGAGGGTTCCATTGCATAGCATGGTTCGCTATGGAGCTGTCACCCTTTCGGAACGTGTGACCAATCCACTGCCACTTCCGCCGTTGGATAGTTGTGCCTATTGGTTCCTGACCCGTTCTCTCGTAAAGGTGTTCGTTAGAGATACGATTGGGCCAGAAAATCCTTAAGATATTGCGCAGACACCTATTAACGAACGTTTGCAGCTTTCTGGTGATAGTAGTGGTCACTCTCCACGTGCTGCAACCATATAGCAGCACGGATTCAACGTTGGAGCGGAACAGTCTTATTTTGGTGTTCAAACTGATTGCATTGCTTCGCCATATGTTGGACAACATCCCGAACGCGGACTTTGCTTTGGCGATCCTGTTGGCTATATCCAGTTCGGTTCCACCATCGGTCGAGACAATACTCCCAAGATACTGGAAATCCTCTACTCTCTCTACCGGTTGTCCAGCAATGCATATTTGAGCCGATGAGTTTGTTCCAAGGCTGATAATTTTAGTTTTTGCCGTATTAATTTTCAACCCGACGACGCCTGCCACCCTCTCCACATCTGCTGTCATTTGGTGGAGGTCCATAATTCTGTGGGAGAGTAAGCATACATCGTCTGCGTAGTCAAGATGCTTCAGTTGAGATGTAAGAGTCCATCGAATTCCTCCGTTTCCCGTCGACAAAGCTGCATGAAGCACATCGCTAATCACCAATAGGAATAATATTGGTGAAAGGATACAGCCTTGTCTTACCCCACTTTGGATCTCAAATTCCTCAGACAACCTTCCCCTGTGCAGAACGTGACATTTGGAGCCTTTATATGTAGCTTTGATAATAGCAATTAGTTTATCGGGGATACCTCTCCCTCGTAAGGCACGCCAAATAAACTCCCTGTTGACACTATCGAACGCCTTCTCAAAATCGATGAACAGCAGGTGCAGTGGCGATCGATATTCAACACACTGTTCGATGATAATCCGCAGGGTGTTGATGTGGTCGGCGCAGGGGGATCCAGAGCGGAAACCTGCTTGTTCGGCATCGAGTGTGTCTTCGAGATGTTGTTTGATTCGTTCAAGGATGATTTTAGCTATTATCTTAGCTACAGCAGGCAGCACGCAGATACCCCTCCAGTTTCCGCACTCCATTAAATTTCCTTTCTTAGGAAGCTTGACGATCATTCCCTTTTTCCACTCGTTAGGAAAGCTCTCTCTATAAGTGGAAGCAGAAGCTCAGCCGATGTTGTTGGCGCTGCTCGTAAGAGCTCTGCTGGAATACTGTCAAGTCCTACCGCCTTGTTGGTTTTGAGTGCCTTGATCGCGGTAATGATCTCATCTTTACTGGGAGTCGTGGTGCGTATTCGGGAACTTCTCACCTCGGGCATCTCAGTTTGATTTGGGAGCATATCGCTAGCGATTACACGGTTCAAAACCGTAGCAAAATGCTCTTTCCATCTCCATGAGCTGGTCCTCATCCGAAATGAGCAAGGAACCGTCGAGGCTTTTCACTGGGTGTTGGCTGGAGCTGCGACCACCTGTCAGCTCTTTCGTGATTCTGTAGACAGTGCTCCTATTGCACCTCCGTGCTGCTTTTTCTGCTTCTGTAGCCAGCGCGTTGATGTAGTTGCGCTTGTCACGTCGCACGCTACGCAGAACTTCTCTCATCTTCATGCGATATAGGGACTCTAGCTCGCTTCTCCCTGCTGCTGGGGTAGCTGCAACGCGAGCTTTCAGCTGTTTTCGTTCATCAATCCGTCTCCAGGTATCCTCGGAAAGCCACGCCCTATGTCTTCCCTGCGATCGAGCGACAATTCTTTCAGCACCAGATGTAAAAACATTTTTCACAGCACACCAATGGTCTTGGATGGTTGCGGGCATTGAACTGCTGATTGCTTCCACACCTTGCGAAAAGTGCTCCCTTAATTGTTGGCGCACTGAGGGATCACTAAGTCTATCGATGTTGAACCTGGGCATTCTTGTGTTGTCGTGGGATCTTCGAACTGCAGCAGTGCGTAGTTGGAGAGTGGGTATCATAAGATGTTGATCACGTACTATCCCCACATCTGCCCCTCGCCTGTTTCGGACGTCCAGGAATCTACTTCTAAAGCGGCGGTTGATAGCAAAATGGTCAATTTGGTTGGAGGTTGCTTGCCTGTCATTGGAAACCCAGCTGACTTTGTGGCAGGTCTTGTGCTCAAACATGGTGCCACCTATCACAAGGCGGTTGGCATTGCAGAAATCCACAAACCTTTCGCCGTTGTCATTGCGGTTGCCTAGTCCATGCTTCCCGATTACATGCTTGAGCCCTTCGTTGTCGCTGCCTACCTTGGCATTCAAATCCCCCATCACTATGACAATGTCTCCATTTGGTGTTGTGTTGAAGACGGCGCTTAAGAGATTGTAGAAGCTCTCCTTTTCGTCCTCAGACGAACTATTCGTTGGGGCGTAACACTGTATGATGGTGACGCGTCGTACTCTAGTCCGGAATCTGGCCGTCAAAATCCTATCACCATGAGGCTGCCAGGAAATCAGGCCCTTGCGTGTTGTTGTTGTTAGCAGTAGTCCGAGTCCATATTCTCGCGGACTTCCGGATGGTCTTCCAAAATAGAGTAGTACAGTGTTACGCGTTGGAGACTGGTACTCGCCCGCTTCTAACCATCTTACTTCTTACTTACTTACTTAGGTGGCGCTACAGTTCGGGGTGAACCTGGGCCTCAACCAACAAGCCTCTCCATTTAGCTCGGTCTTTAGCTAATTGCCTCCAGTTGCGCACTCCAAGTTGGTCGAGGTCCCCTTGAACTTGTGCGCGCCACCTACGGCGATAATTCCCTCTACTGCGTCGTCCCTCGGGGTTAGATTCGAAGACTCTGCGGGCCGGAGCGTTGGTGTCCATTCGCTCTACATGTCCTAGCCATCTCAGACGTCCAATACGCAGTTTTTTGACTAGGTCGATGTCGCTGTACAGCTCGTATAGTTCGTGATTGAATCTTCTCCTCCAAAACCCGTCAACGCAAACGGGACCGAAAATCTTACGAAGAATTTTTCTCTCGAAGCGACCAAGGATATCTTCATCCTCTTTTAATAAAGTCCATGTTTCAGCGCCGTAAAGCAGGACTGGGATGATCAAGGTCTTATATAGAGTCTCCTTAGTTGTTCGAGAGAGGGCTTTACTGTTGAATTGCCTTATAAGCCCAAAAAAACAGCGATTGGCAAGAGTTATTCTTCGATTGATTTCTGCGCTGATTTTGTTTGCTGAATTTATAGCAGAGCCAAGGTAGACAAAGTCCCTTACTACCTCGAAGTTATAGCTGCCCACGGTGACGTTTTGTCCAATTCGTCGATGTTGGTTTTCCCTTCTAGTTGACAGCATATACTTGGTTTTGCCCTCGTTTATCGCCAAACCCATTTTGGCCGCTTCCGCCTCAATGCTTGCAAAAGCACCGGTGACAGCCCGCTGAGATCTTCCGATAATGTCTATATCGTCGGCGTATGCAAGCAGTTGTACAGACTTATAATAGATTGTGCCTCCGGTGTTGGCTTGTGAGTTCCGCACAATCCGTTCAAGTACAATATTGAAGAAGTCACATGACAGCGCGTCACCTTGTCTAAAGCCTTTTTTGACATCAAAGGTCTCGGTGAGGTCATTACCGACCTTGATGGAGCAGCGAGCGTTCTCCATCGTCAGCCTGCACAGGCGGACAAGTTTGGCAGGGATGTCAAAACTAGACATGGCTCTATAAAGCTCTTCTCTATAGATGCTGTCATAGGCGGCCTTGAAATCGATAAAGAGATGGTGAGTATCGATTTGGAATTCTTGGGTTTTCTCCAGGATCTGCCGAAGTGTGAAGATTTGATCGATGGTGGACTTTCCTGGCCTGAAACCGCACTGATAGGGTCCAATCAGGCTGTTGATAAAAGGTTTCAGGCGTTCACACAATATCGCAGAAAAGATCTTGTACGCGATGTTGAGGAGACTGATGCCTCTATAATTGGCGCAGTTGAGGGGGTCTCCTTTCTTGTGGATCGGGCAAACGATGCTGAGATTCCATTCATCAGGCATACACTCCTCTGACCAAATATTAGAAATGAGTTGGTGTATGCACTCTACCAATTCATCCCCAGCTGCCTTGAAGAGTTCGGCCGGTAAACCGTCAGGTCCAGCAGCCTTGTTCGATTTTAGCTTGGATATTGCTATCCTCACTTCGTTTTGGTCAGGTGGACGGAAATTTTGACTATCATCGTCCATGTTGAATGGTTCATTCTGCCTGACAGCGGGATGTTGGTCTTCGTCGCCGTTATACAGTCTGCAGAAGTAGTTTTTCCATATTCTCAGCACCGACTGTGATTCTACTACGAGGTTTCCATTCTCATCTCTACAGGTTTCTGTACGGGTATTACTTCTCTGACACGTTCTTTTTACCTTTTGGTAAAACTTCCGTACATTGTTCCTGGAGTATAAACTCTCGATATTCTCAAACGCGCGCTTCTCATGCTCTTTCTTCTTCTTTTGGAGAAGCCGATGTTCTTCCCGTCTCTTTTGCTCGTAGAGCTCACGAGCAGCTCTCGTCTTCCTTTGCAGCGCCGCTTTGTATGCCTCTTGTTTTGCTGCATGCACTCGCCGGCATTCTTCGTCAAACCAGGGGTTTCGCGGTGGTGGGCGAGCGAGACCCAGCACATCAGTCGCGGCGTTTCTGATGGCATGTTGGCAGCGTTGCCACTGGTCTTCGGCACTTGATGCTGGCGGTATAGGGGTGATTGAGAGATTTCGGGATACGCGTTCAGCGAAGAGTCTGGCGGTCTCTTGCGATTGTAGCTTTTCGACGTTAAATTTTCTCACAGTAATTCTTCTTTGTTGCTCAGATTGGGATATCCGCATTCGTACCTTGGCTACAACAAGGTAATGATCCGAGTCTATGTTGGCCGCTCGGAAGGTCCGGACATCCAGAATACTGGAGGCATGCCTTGCGTCGATCGCAATATGATCAATTTGGTTGATCGTGACATGATCATTGGACCGCCATGTCTGCTTATGAATATCGAGATGAGGAAACCATGTGCTTGCTATGGTGACATTTCGCTCCACAGCGAAATCAATTAGCCTTAGTCCGTTATCAGACGTGGTGTCGAGTAGGCTATGCTTACCGACTGCTCTACCGAAGACGTCCTCCTTTCCTATTTTGGCGTTAAAATCGCCCAATACGATCTTAACGTCGTATTTAGGACATTGCTCGTATGTTTTGTCGAGGAGCTCGTAGAAACACTCTTTGGAGGCAGGGTCCTTTTCTTCTGTGGGGGCATGAACACATATTAGGCTTATGTTAGCGAATTTAGCCTTGATCCGGATAGTCATAATACGCTCGCTCACGTGTCGGAAGCTTAAGACTTCTTGCCTAAGTCTGCCGCGTATGACAAATCCGCATCCGAATAAGCGTTGCCTGTTGCCTCTGTAGCAATCACCGTAGTAGATGTCACAGTTTTTCATCCTCTTTTTGCCTGGCCCATCCCATCGCACTTCCTGGATGGCGGTAATATCTGCTTTATAGCAGTCTAGGGCCTCTGCTAGTTGTTCGGCTGCACGTGGTCTGTAAAGAGACAGAACATTCCACGTACAGATCCGAAGGTCGTTGTCCTTATTTCGTTTGCTGGGGTCGTCATTAGTTGGGTCATCCTTATCCGAGGCTTTTGGTTGTTTCGGAACCATGCGTTTTTTACGTGGTAGGGAAGTTACCCCGACGGCACAACCCCCAACCTGGAGGGCCAGTTCCTTAATTATTCCCCTAGGACGAGGGGCCGGGTACACCGGTGCCAGTAGTCCACTACGGGAGTATGAGCGCTGCCGTTGGCCCATTAAGGGCTCCTCCGCCACCATCTCTATTCCAATGTCCTGACCAACATTGGAAATTCCTTACCGACCTGTGATCCGAATACGTCGAAGCAGCTCGCGCAAGGTATTCACTAAGTTCAACCTAACTGGAACTATAGACGCCACCGTTGACTCCGTCTAGGGAATTCGTCCGCTGCCGCCTGGAATAGGAAGAAGTGCTCCAGTGAGAAAAGCACTCTTCCCCCCCTCTCTCATCTGCTGCCACCAAGAATCCGCCAAACGGGGTTGGTTACCCATTTCTTGGATTAAGGTACTAGGCACCCGGCTGTCACCGCGTGGAGGTTGAGAGTAGGAGTTGGTAGGCCTCAGTTGAGTGAAAACGCTTGTGTTTTCATATGATCGCATGCACTACCGTTTGACTAGCCCTTCATCTTACTTCACTTACCCCCAAAATGTCCAGTTTATATCGCATGAATTCCTTTTCCAGTTGGAGGAATCTGGCATTGTAAGGATCTTCTCTTCCCGAATCGAGGAGCGTCTTTACATTCCAGAAACCTATCTTTGTCCGGGTACAATAGCCAAAAGTCGTCAACATGTGATCAGTCCTTATCCGAGGCATAGTGTCGGTTTCTGTAGCGAGCTGGTTTCAGTAACGCAGGTTGCTGGCCCACGTTACCTAGCCTAGAATCAAGGCCCTAGACAACCCGCACTTACAATTTTGGCCTATACGTATAAGGGTTTATACGTATAGTTGCCCGGGGACCACCACTAGGAGGTAAAGTAAGCACTTCATCACGAACTTGATTGTTGCGCTACTGGCCCATGCCAAGTTTTGGGCAGTCAGTAGTTTCCCGATCAATCGCAATGCAGGTCCCTCCTTTCGTAGACCCTTACCATCTCATTTGCGAGGATGTCGGATATTGTTCGGAAACCGCTGATTGTTCTTATCGCCCATAGCCTGTATGTTGACGATAGTTTTCTCCTTGCTTCTAGCGTCGCTAATGCCGCCGCCTGGACCAGTGCAGCATATAGGAGAACCGAGCTAACCACTCTGGATAGTAGAATACGTCTAGCATATCCAGGTCCACCGATGTTTGGCAGTATTCAAGAAAGGGCTGCCTGCAGTAGTGAAGCCTTCTTGCCCTCCCCCGAGGGTAGGTGAAAATCTTCAACAAGACACTATGAGGATCGACAGCGTGTGCTCATAGTAGTGTGGGATTCTTACCCACTAAAAAACCTCTCTTCAAAACAGACTTGTTTTCATTTTTACTACAACTAAGTATTCGACTTATCAAGTAGTTTTCATTTCACGTAATTAGGACGTTTTGCAGGGACCTTCCCATTAGAAGTTCCTGCCAGCTCCGCAGTTTAGACGCGGTTACTTATCGCGCTAAGTCTAAAGGTTTGGTTCTTAGTAGACGGCGCAGTAAATTTCTTTCTTCCAAAACTTGGAGGACTGTAATATTTACGTGACTTTCTAGTCGACTTCTATGCTTTCTCGCGTAGGTTTGAATTTCGTATTCTATAGTTTTAATGTCAAGATCTCTATGGATATCGCTATTTCTGATATACCATGGCGCATTAACTATACCTCTTAGCACTTTGTTTTCAAAAGTTTGTAAAATTTTAATATTAGTTATTTTGGTACAACCCCAGATTTGTATACCATATGTTCATACGGGCTTTAGCACTTGCTTATATAAAAGCAGTTTTTTATATATATTAAGCTTGGAATATTTTCCAAGTAACCAATACATTTCTCTAAATTTATTATCTAGTTCTTTGCGTTTTTTCTTAACGTGCGTTTTCCATTTCAGCTTTGGATCAAGTGTCATTCCAAGATACTTAACCTCGTTTGCAAACGGATTCTGAACCGAGTTAGCAAAGATCGGCAAATTATTTATTTTCTTATAAGTAAAATTTACATGAACAGATTTGGTTTCGTTAAGCGCGATTCGCCAAACCTTTGTCCATACATTTACTCTATCCAAAGCTTCTTGCAGTTTTTCTGTACTATCTTCGACCGTTTTACCTACTGCCAATATGGCAGTGTCGTCGGCAAATGTAGCTAGCTCAGTGCCTTCTACTTGCGGTATATCACGGGTGTATAATAGATACAAGACTGGGCCAAGAACGCTTCCTTCCGGCACCCCAGCCATTATTTCTTTAAAATCTGAATATTCGTTTCCACATTTGACGCGGAATAGTCTATTCGTAAGGTAGTTCTTCAAAATATTATATAGGTGCTCTGGCAGAGCGTGTCGTAATTTAAACTTTAAGCCTTCGTGCCAGACCTTGTCAAAGGCTTGAGAGACGTCAAGGAATAAGCTTGAACAAATCTTTTTTTCTTCAAGTGACTTTTCGATTACATGTGTTATTCTATGCGCTTGTTCAACTGTAGAATGCTTACTTCTGAATCCGAATTGATGATCCGGAATGAGATGCTTTTCTTCTATTACCGGCTGTATTCGCCAAATCAATATTCTCTCGAACACCTTGGATATAATTGGAAGAAGCGAAATCGGTCTATAAGACATTTTTTCATTCGGCGGTTTTCTGGGCTTAAGGACCATTATAACTTCGGCGACTTTCCATTGACTGGGAACATATTCTAGTCTTATCGTGGCGTATATAATGAACAGAAGCTTAATTAAAGCTTTTCTTGGTAGTGCTTTAAGAACCTCTCCCGTAATTAGGTCATATCCAGGAGCTTTCTTAGGTTTAAGTTTCTTTATTTCTTCCTTAAGTTCGGTAAGTGTTGCATTTCTTATTACGCTATTGGCTATATAAGACGTATTTATATTTTGTATAAGAGCTTGTCCATCAAGCGGTTTGAAAGTTTCTTCCAGGTGGGTGGCAAAAACTTGCGCTTTCTCTTTATAATGCCTGGCCCATTCGCCTTGATTTTTCCTAATTGGGGCGGCTTGAATTTGAGGTTTTTTAATACCTTTTATAGCCTTCCAAAGCGAGTAATTAGAATCTTTTTCTGCCGTTAAGCTTTCTAGGTAAGTTTGCATTTCATTATTCTTAAGGTTTTTAATAGAACTTTTTAGTGAGTTGCACAAACGGTTAAGATGTGCTTTATGTTGCGGAGCCCGAGTTTGTTGCCATTTTTTGCGTGCTTTTCTCTTCTCCTTAATCATCTCTCTTATTTCCTGCGGATAAGTTTGAATGTAACTGGCCGGCGTTTTCTTAGGTTTGGGAGTATTCTTCCACGCGGCATTCTGTAGGATTTCGACGAAGCGATCAACTTCAAGTTCATATGGCGTTTTAAGTGATACGCTCAACTCAATATTTGCTTCAATATCTTTTTTAAAGCCATCCCAATTAGTTTTCGCGCCGGTTAATCTGGCCGGTCCTACTTTTTTAATCAGAGCTTCGCTTATCGTCATAATGATTGGAGAATGATCAGAGGAGAGATAAAAGCTTTCTTCAACTTTTATACAGTTGCCAGATATTCCTTTAACAACAAAGAAATCGATCAGATCTGGTATCTTATTTCTATCAGTCGGCCAATATGTTGGTTTACCCGTCGAGTGAAAATCACAACTGTATTGCATACCCGCATTATAAAGCTTTCTACCTTTCTGAGAGTCGAACCTTGAAGCCCAGAATGGGTGTTTCGTGTTGAAGTCGCCACCAATAACAAAATTTGGTTTAAGGAAGTTGAAGATGTTTGTGAAATCACTTTCTTCAAGTTTACATCGCAATGGACAATATATAGACGAAATGTTGAAGGCAAAATGTCTATTTCTAACACGTACCATGCTTGCTTGCATTGCTTCTAATTCAATCTTTACTTCCGCTGAGTGTTCGATACATGCTTTTATAAACAAGGATGATCCGCCTCTTGCCCTTTCCGATGGGTGGAAGGCGGGATACACGCTATATCCTCTTATCTTAACATTCGTTTGTTTTGTTAGATGAATTTCACAGACCAAGCATATATCAATATCTTTTTCTCGTATAAATATTTCTAACTCGTCGAGTCTTCGTATGAGCCCGTTAGCGTTCCATGTAAGAATTTTTAGCATTTCTTTCATATTCGGGTTGAAGTGCGCCTGTTATGAATGTTGCTTTCTAGTGCACCTAGTCTCTCGAAAATAAGTTTGTTTGTTTTGCATGGCTCTTCAAGTCTCGCAAGTATTAAGGAGAAAACGTTGGATACTGGATTTTGTGAGCTACCTCTATCACCGTTTTCCAACGTCACAACTTGAGCAGGAGTCTTTACGTTAGAGTTTGGACGGTTTTTTGCCCTGATCTCCCGTGGGTTGAGGATCATATACTTGCCATTAGCTGCCATCGCCGCTTAAGCATAAGACTGTGCGTCAGTATTCGAAGACTTTGCTTGCTTGCTGTCATATTTTCTCTACTGCGTTTGGGGTTTTCTTCGTTACCCGATCTTAAGTCAATATTGACGGACTTCCTATCTTTCGCTGCTTTTTTTGTAGCTATTTTGGGTCTGTTCTTAATTGGTTTCGGATTAGGGCGCATGGAATTTTTAAGCGTATCGCTTTCTTTCTTTTAAGCTCTTTCGCCACTTCGCAACCTCGATAGTTCGCGGGATGTTTTCCTTTGCAGTTTATACAAGCAGTTTCTTGCTCGAGTATTTCACGTGTGTTTTAAACCTTAATCTGTTGGCGAGCAGTACTCCTAAGTATTTGAATGCCTCCTTGGTTCTTATAGTCTGAGTTCCGACTTGAATATTCGCATATTCAACAGATTTTCGACTTGTTATAAGAACAGCTTCAGTTTTGTGCGGTGGATCCTAGCCAGTCATTAATTTTTTCGATTGCTTCCTTTGTTGCTGATTCTATTTCGTGGATGTGTTTAGCCACGGTGACTACGGCGATGTCGTCAGCGAACCCGATTATCTTAACTCCTTGTGGCAATGCTAGTCGCAGGACTCCGTCGCACATGGTATTCCATAAGAGAGGGCCTAGTACCGATCCTTGCGGGACTCCTGCCGTAACGTTGTAGTACTTTACCCCGTCGTCGTTTTGGTACCTCAACTTCCTGTTGATGAAGTAGTTTGTAACTATCCTCAATAGGTGGGATGGAGTAGTTATAGGCGTTTTTGATGTCCAGAGTCACTATTGCACAGTATTTCTTTGTCCCCCCTCGCCGTCTTTCTCCTTGGATCGCTCCAGTTGCTGTGTCAACTACCGCTTTTATGGCATCAACGGTAGAAAGCGATTTGATAAATCCGAATTGATGGTTTGACAGGGCTCCTTTCTCTTCTGCTACCACAAGCAGTCTGTTGTATATTATTCGTTCAAGTATCTTTCCCAAAGTGTCGAGTAAACATATTGGGCGGTATGACGATGGTTTTCCAGGTGGTTTGTTTCGTTTTGGTAGCAGTACCAAATGTTGAAGCTTCCATGGCCCAGGAAAAACTCCTTCCTCTATACACTTTTGCATCGTGCCTCTAAAAATGTCCGACCTTTTTTGAACAGCCACTTTCTCTGCCTTATTGGGGATGCCATCTGGTCCAGGTGCTTTGTTGCTTCCTATCTTCCTGCATGCTTCGAGTAACTCCTCCCGTGTGATAGCAGGGATGTGCTCTGCATTGGTCTCTCTGGTTATATCACACAAAGTAAATGGTCTATGAAGGAATAGGTGCTCTATTATGGATCTTAACATAGCTGGGCGAGTTATTTGTGGGGACCT
Source organism: Brachypalpus laphriformis (assembly GCA_945910035.1). NCBI lineage: Eukaryota > Metazoa > Arthropoda > Insecta > Diptera > Syrphidae > Brachypalpus > Brachypalpus laphriformis. The sequence continues at coordinate 275,885,934 of OX246754.1, read as the reverse complement.
ATGACCTTCCAGCTTTGTCATCACCATCCTGTATGCCGTACCCCAAGGGTTTATGTCTGCTTCGTTACAAAGTCGTTTGAAACTCTTTGATCGCCTTTTTTAAGTCGCGTCTCACCAGTTTTAATGTGTCTAGACGCTCCTGAAAATCGATTCTTCCCCTCGATCGTTGGACTGTGCGTCGGTCTTGTAGACACCTTGCCCTAAGTGTTTATATCTCCTCGGTGCACCTCTTCTGCTGCATCGCACGTTGCTGCGATAGTGTGGGTGAGTTGGAACGAGAGGATCTCCGCTGTTCCGCTGCGAGTTATGGTATTGGTGCTCATCATTTCCTCGAAGGTGTCTTTGTCGAAGAGTTTGTCCTTCCATTTTGGGCCTGTTAATTTAGGGCGTTGGAAAATTGGATGAGTTTCCTTAATATCAATTAATATCGCCTGGTGCTCGCTATGTTTATATTCCTCGCTAAGCCGCCATTTGGTGTTGCGCAGGAGAGAGTTGCTCACGAAGGTTATGTTGATGATTGACCCCATACCTGCTTTGCGATATGTGTTTGCACGCCCCCTGGCGCAAAGGTTTCCAGTAGAATACGCCCTCTGGCATTCTTGAGCCTGCTACCCCACTCTGTTGCCCATGCATTGAAGTCACTACCTATGACCAATGGAGTTCTACCGCGTGCATCGGCCATTAGTTTGTCTAGCATTGTCTGGTATTCAATCGTCGTCCAGCTTGGTCGAGCATAGCAGCTGTGAAAGCTAATACCATTTATTTTTGTCCGTACAAAGCCATCTGCGTGTTCATAAGTTTCTTGGAAGGCGTGTCTTCCACATATCCATATTGCAGCTTGTTTAGTTTTGTCACCAATCCAAATGTTGCTGTCGAGGTTTTCGTAAGGTTCGCTAATCAATATGATGTCCGCTCCCTTGTCCTTAGCCGTTTATGTCAGGAGGACCTGCGCTGTCTTACAGTGGTTTAGATTACGGTTATCTTCATGATGTTTTGCTTGTGATGGCTCTCCTGAAGACTTGGCATTTGTTGCTACCGGCCACGTGTTTTGGCAACAAACAGTTGTGTGGCCACGCCCAAAATGGTGTGTTGGCACTGCGACTAAAGAGATCTATTGTGCCAGAGGCCACTTTTTAGGGCAGCGGTACTTCCGCTCTCCTTATGGAAGCTATAGTTTCGGCTGCGGAGGACTTCCTTTAGTCTATTGGAGATATGATCTCTTTAAGGAAAAAGCTTCTCCTAATTCTACACATAGCTACACACTCATATAGTATGTGTTCAGCGATTTCGTCCTCTTCCAAGTAGAAGCGGCAGGTGGCATCCTCCGTAGTACTCATTTTGTTAAGAGGGTAAAGTAATTGACAGTGACCGGTAAGAAAGCTCCCAAGCCTTCTTATATCGTTTCTGCCATATTTTAGGATATCAACTACCTGTTTTTGGAAGGGTTGGACAGCTCTTTTAGCTTGCCTTCTTCTTCTTCTTCTTCCTTTTATCAGCGAGGCTATGATCCGAAAACAAGGGATCACAGCCCTCCCACTTCACCGCATTTCTACTGATCCGCCTGTGGGGTTCGCCTATTTGACCTCAGAAAATATCGGCAGGCCTGCCGATTTTGGATCACTCGGTTACTGAGGCCAATGAAATGCCGATGTCGTCGCATTTGTCTGATCCAGGCGTTTATAGGCCTGCCTTTCCTACATCGCGATGTCTTTGGAACGTGCATAGATATTGCCTTTTTAACAGGGTTCAAATGATCTCTTCTTTGAACGTGGCAATACCAGCTGAGCCGGTCGCGCTCTAATTTGTGTACGATGGTTTCCTTGATGTGAAAGCTTCCACGGATCTTCGAACTTCTTATTCGATCAAGCTTGGTCACTCCTGCTGTCATGCGAAGCATCTTCATCTCAGCTGCCGTTAATTTACTTTCATACTTTTTGTACATCGTCCAACATTGTGAACCGTATGTGAGCGCTGGACGTACAACTGCTGTGTAGAGCCTTCCTTTCAACTTAGGGGGCATTTTTCTGTCACAGAAGATAGTGAATTTTCTCGCCACTTCATCCACCCTACGCTTACACGATGATTGATGTCGTCATCACAAGTTGCTTTGCTATTGATCATAGATCCCAGATATTTGAACTTTTCGCACTTGGGAGCACTGTTCCATTCAAATAAATGTCTGGAATAGGCCTGAGTGGATCAGAGAACGGGCAGCACAAGTACTCCGTCTTTTTTGAACTAATGCGATACCCATTTCCCTTCAAAACGTCCACCCACACATCAAGTGCTCGTTGCAGGGATGTAGGATCCACACTTATGATGGCTCCATCGTCAGCAAAGAATAACTGATGTACCTTGGGGTCCATCACTTTACCTTCAAGCAGATAATCAAGGACTGTAATAAAGAGCAAAGGACTTAAAACGCTTCCCTGGTGCACCCCGACTTTGATTGGGAACTCTTCGGTTACTCCAGCGGGACATCTTACTCTTATCTTTGCTCCTTCGTACATGTCCATGATCATCTGTACATAGGTTTCTGGAACCCCTCGATGTCTTAGCGCCACCCATATCAGATCTCGTGGTTGTCTGTCGAACGCCTTTTTAAAGTCTACCAATACAATATGCAAATCCTTTAAGGAATCACGATGTTTTTCCATTATGATCCTTATACTTTGGATTGCATCTGTGGTTGATTTACCCGAGACAAACCCGCACTGATCATCAGATAGCCGTATTATTTTTCGCAGTCGGCCACCTAATACCCGCTCAACGATCTTCATGGTGTGTGACATCAGCTTGATCGAACGGTAGTTATCACAGTTTCGCGTATCACCCTTCCCTTTGTATACAGGGAGGAGGTAACTTTCCCTCCATTGATTCGGCATTGGATCACCTCTCACGAATTTGGAGATAAGAATTCTGAGCCATCTGAACCCGATGTCTCCCATCTTTTTCCAGAACTCAGAGGGTATTTCGTCTGGCCCAACCGCTTTTCGTTTTTTGGAGTATTTGACCGCCTCACTAACTTCTTCGACTGTAATGTCGGCTATTTCTTCACAGTTAAGGGTGGCCCTTGGAAAGTATAGCCGGGGAAACTGTTCATTTAAAAGCTCTTCACAATACTGTCGCCACCTCTGCAGAATTTTGTCGTCATCCACAAGGAGCTGGCCATGAGCATTGGTAATGAACTTTGGGGAACGAATCTCCTGAGCATTGTTCCTTCTTTGGGCGGCTATTTTGAAGATAGTGGCGCTCTTGTTCATATTGTGTCTTCGCAGCTCCTGGATAGCCTGGTTTGCATCAGCAACCGGGGAAAATATTTTCTCCAGCTCCCGATACAGGCCCTCCGTACTCTCTGCTTGAAGCTGGGCGCACTTCTTCTTCACTTTTTTCTTGCAGCATCTGTATTCCATTTCGAGGCGAGCTTTTTCGTCACTATTATTAGAGGGGCACTTTGACCAAGCTTTGAAAGCCGCATTCTTCTCATTTATCACTTTCTTAGCTTCATCACTCCACCACCATGTTTCTTTGGCGTGTTGATGGTGGCCTTTTGAAGCTCCTAGCAGTGATTTGGCCTTCTTTAAGCAAGTTCGCTGTAGGGAATCCCACATATTTTGTGCTCTGCACTCTTCATCCTCAGCTCCGTTGATGGTGTGAGAGAGGTAATTCTTCATTACGAAAACAAAAGCCTCGCCTTTTTCTTTGTCCAGATTGTACCACTTGATTTTCTCAGAGACCCTTGTTTGTTTGCTTTTCTTTGGTGTTTTCATAAAAATTTCTGTTAGCAGGAGACGGTGTTGTCGAGCGATTGCCTCTCCCAGGATCACTTTGCAATCTTTTACCCGAGGCTTCATGAAACTGCCTACCAAATGGTAGTCAATCTGAGTTTCATCTCCACCACTGCTGTAAGTGATCAGGTGTCGGCTTTGTTTGATGAACATGGTATTTTAGCTCTTTTAGCTTGCCTGAGACCTTGAAAGTTATTCCAGTGGGAGATGCATATGTTGCGTTCCCAAATGTTTAGGGTCAGTTTAAAGGCGGAATCAGATATTCCGCAAAAAGATTCAGGTCCAGTGAACAACTCAGAGGAGCCATTCCTAGCTAACAAGTCTCCAGTTTCATTGCCATCAACGCCTACATGACCCGGTACCCACCACAATTTTACTTGATTGTATCGGGCCTAGTTTTGTAAACTGTCGAAGCAGCTTAGAACTGATTTTGAATTGATCAAGTGGAAGATCGGTGCTTTAAGCGCCGCTTGGCCCTCGGTGAGTATGTGGATGATGGCACTTTTGATGCACACAAGCAAGTTTATGTTAGCACAAGTCTCAATAGCGTAAAGTTCGGCCTGGAAAACACTGCGACTCTTTCCAAGTGATTTCGAAATTTTATAATTGGGTCCATACACACCGGCGCCTAATCCTGAATCCATTTTTGATCCATCGGTATACCACACGATTCCTTTTGGATCAAGCAGCGGTCCGCCATTATTCTATACAAGTGTATCACGGCTTGGGATCTCAATCTCAAAACTTCTACCAAAGTAAACGATTCATCAGCTGAATCTGCAGCCCCTTTTGCACTGCGACATCGCCGCGTTCCTTCTCCCTTTCAGCTGATTATTAGTTAGGAGCTTATCGGAATGCGCCGTTTAAGGAGCTCGTTCAGCTTTATTGACGGAAATTAGACGTTCCAGGTGAAGCCTTTCCGCCACTTTCTCTGTTAATCCAGTCCAGTGACTGAGCTGCAAGGGTCTTCGGAAGCAAGCATCGCTACTAGTTCCGGCTCACCGCCTGTGGCGCGGGGGGGTTAGAATTATGTTGGTTGGGGCCTCCAGAATATTTGTCCCGGCCGTAGTCGAAAAGACTAAGTACCAAATAAACGAACCCAGGTAGCACTAAAGCGCCATTTTGATACCTCCAATTCGCCTGACCTGGTTGTTGAAAGTATGCAGTTGAGGAGTCTGTTGAATTTAAGAAACCTCGTCAAGTGAATGAAAGGTTTGCTTAGTGCACTTTGTCCAGCTCTAGCTTGCGCCAGACAGTCGCGTGTACGAGGTGTGTTCAAAAGGTATCTGACCTTTATTCGTAAACAATTTTTTCAGATACAACAATCTTACACTAATCTCCTTTAAAGTAGTCCCTTTGATTGGTTGATTTATGTTCTGTATCCCTTTATAGGTCCTAGTGCCGCAATGTGTCTCAGCTCTCCCCAACTTTTCCCCAATTGCTGTGCCTCCTCAAATGTTCTGTACCATGTTCTCCTCGAACCGCCAGGTATTTTGCCATACTGGGTTAAATGGTTCCACTGCTACTGCATGGTTAATTACGGAAAATGTGACCAATCCACTGCCACTTCCATTGTTGAATGGTTGTGCCTATTGGTTTCAGACTCGTTCTCTGGTAGAAGTGTTCTTTAGAGATGCGGTTGTGCTAGAAAATCCTTGAGATGCTGCGCAGGAACCTTTTAACGAACAGCTTTCTCGTGATATTAATGGTCACTCTCCATGTGCTGCGTCCATATAACAGCACGGATTCAACGTTGAAGCGGAACACTCTTAGCTTGGTGTTCAAACATTGCTTCGCCATATTTTGGACAACATCCCGAACGCAGACTTTGTTCGGTTCCACATCAGTCGAGACAATACTCCCAAGATACTGGAAATTCCCTACTCTCTCTACCGGTTATCCAGTAATGCATATTTGGGGTGATGACTTTATTTCAGGGTTCCGCGGGAATACCATCAAGTCCTACTGCCTTGTTGCTTTTCAGTGCTTTGATCGCGGTAGTGATCTCATCCGTATTGGGGGCCGTCGTGCGTATTCGGGCACCTTAGTCTAATTTGAGAGCACATCACTAACGAATGAGTGATGTAATTGCGCTTATCACGTCGCACGGTACGCATCTTCATGTGATATAGGGACTCTAGCTCACTACTCTATGCTGCTGAAGTAGCTGCAATGCGAGCTGTCAGCTATTCTCGTTCGTCGATCCGTCGCTCGCCAGATGTTGAACCTAGGCATTTTTTTTTTTTTATAAAAAAGGAAACCCAAATCCCAGAGTACTCAAACTCTCCGGTCCATTGTACTACTAGGCAGGAACCTTTCTTTGGTGCAGTGGTTGAAAAAACGTCGATGTAATTCGTTTTCCTTTATACTCGGATGGCTGATGATTACTGTTTCCCGCTGCGGCTTGAACCTGCACACATCGATTGACGAGCAAATACACTACCCACTGCATCATTACCATCCGAATCTGGGCATTCTTGTGTTGTCGTGGGATCTTTGAACTGCAGCAGTGCGTAGTTAGAAACTAGCTATCATAAGATGTTGAACTCGTACCCTCCCCACATCTGCCCCTTGTCTGTTTCAGACGTCCAGGAGGCAGGTCTTCTGCCCAAACATAGTGCTACCTACCACAAGGCGGTTGGCATTGCTGAAATCCAGAAACCTTTCGCCGATGTCATTGCGGTTGCCCTTCGTTGTCGTTGTCGTTGTCGTTGCCTACCTTGGCATTTAAATCCCCCATCACTATGACAATGTCTCCATTTGGTGTTGTGCTTATAACGACGCTGAAGTGATTATAGAAGCTCTCCTTCTCTTTCTCAGACTAGCCATCCGTTGGGGCATAACACTGTATGAGGGTTACCCGTCGTACTCTAGTCCGGAATCTGGTCGTCGTAATCATAATAAGGCAGCCTTATTATTCCAGCCAGTGAATTAGGTCTTGCGTGCTGTTGGTGTTAGCAGCAGTCCGACTCCATATTCCCGCGGACCTCTAGATGCTCTTCCGGAATTGAGAGCATAGGCCATCAGAGCAAGCGGTTTTGTTGCTTGTCAGCTTTCTGACACTCGTAGCTGCGCCGACCTCTTCTAAACTGTGTGGTGGTACTACTTCTTCATTGAATGGACGTGGGTTCTCTTGCCCTATTACTCTCTATATTTGTTGCCCCTTAAGCAGCTGCTGTAAATGCTGCTTAAAAACATCTGCAATTCCCTGCGCTTCGGTGACCAGGTTATCCCCGTTGTTTCAAAGACCCTGCGTTTCGGCTTTAAAGACAGCTACCAGTTGCTTGACTTTTCGGTGTTGTTGCGTCCCCGAGACTTTTCGATTTCATTGAGCTGGGCTGCATGGACTCTTTTCGCTAAATAACCGTGCCTATCCAAACTGCTGTACTCCAATCAATGCCGACGTAACATAACATAAATTAATTTATTCAACGCAATGTAAAGGTACAATTCATCGTTCCTCTTTACAGAATACACCGAATAAAACCTGTCTACTGCTACTCTTTCTCTAATTACCATCTCAAGGCACAAACTATGCTAATTCTAACCCAATTAGACCACAAAAGCCTGCGTACTAGCACCATGCCAATCAAACTGCCTCGGGGCCTAGTTCGCGATGCACTTCTTTTCTTTACACCTTTCTATTTACCTAAAATTATCTCGAAGGGAGTCCTATCCTCCAGCCAAACAGCGAGATCCCAAAAGCCAATACTTGCTAATATCCTTACAAAGTCACTGCCTGCACCGCATGATCAGTCACAAACTAACCCATTTACATGCGCGCAACCGATTGGAAAATTCAATCAAAAAAGAAAGAAAAATCCAATTGAAAGGGGAAAATTTGCATTTTCCGAACAATTCCGCCAATGAAAGGGAAATTTTCCAATCGAATTTTATTTTCCAAACAAAATGCCAATCGCGCACGCCTCTAACGCGCTCCAATAAACTCCTTTGTCCTCGAATCTCATTATTATTTATAACTAACAGTCCATGTTCTTCGTCTAAGTAGACTCACTCTGTCAGATATTGTGCAATTAAAATCTAAATATCCTGTCTCCCGAAGGATATCCATGCAATTTATCATCATTCGAGCGTAACCAAATATTTTTGTGTGCCAAATTTTGTCACACGACATTGCATCTTCAAGAGGACATCGATACATCCTTGAGATAAAATTTTAAAAATTTCTTTCGAATCCATGGACGCGAGAAAATTTCAATTAATACCTTTCCCTTTTAGACGTTATGTGAATCAGAAGAAAATTAAGGACCCCTTTTGCGAAAGTTAAGGAAGAAAAAGGACAAAAGGATCGATACAAATTTTCCAATGCAAAGGGGATGGTGATGCACTTTGATTTGTTGGTTTGCCAATAACTTTTCCATTTTTCTTTAAGGAAATCTTTTGGGTACGACGCAATATCTTGCAAGGATAATGATTTTTCTTTCAGGAGAATGAAGAAGGTAGGATTTGTCATGTCATTATGCCATGAGAATGGGATTGTAATTTTGGCAAGGATGGCAATAAATTCTGCTTCTCCTTGGTAGTCATTGTAAATTTATATTTACGGAAGGATATTTAATCCGTTGCAGATTTTGATACAGTTTACCTTAGAAATAGGAATATGTAGCACGATCGCTCGCAAGGATCTTCCAAATTGATACAGATTCCATCCGATCGTGAGATTTGAGGGAAACTTATGCAAAAATGTGTGCGAGAATATTGAAAATGCGAAATTCCCAGGACAGTTTTTTTATTTTTGGGGAGAAAATTAGGAAAAATTTGTGACCTTATTGAACTGATTAACTAATGAAGAGTTACAGGGAAGCTATTGGGTTTTGTTTCCCTTTTTTGTGGAAACATCTGCATTTTGCGAATATTTTTTAAAATACAGATAAGGCAGAAGAAGAGGACATGAAGAGGAAGTAATGCTTTGTTCTTTAGGAAGTGGCGCTAATGTGCCGGGAGAAAGAGATTAATGATGATTGTGTGCACGGATATGTGAATGACACAAGTTAACATCAGGACAATAACCTTACATCGAGGGAATGTAAGTGAAGATAGCAAAATCGTATTTGTCTGAAAATAACTAACCGATTGCACACAATTTTTGAATAACGATGTATGTTAAATTCATGTCCTACTGTTGCCATTTTCCAAATCAGATTCAAATAACCACTTACGAGTCCCCGTCTAAGAAAAATGTATGTATATGTCCGACCTCGATTGTAACTTTCAGGTAAGTTCAGCTTCTACGTATGTACCTACTCTGCTGCTGATGTTCAATCTTAGGCTAAAGTGGGAAAGAAGGGATGTGGATTTTGATCATCTCCTAAGCCATTTTAAGCTCAGAATTAGTTATGTCCTATTCTGGAGAATATTAAGCTTCACACATAGTTGATGGCAGAGAAATAATGGAAATACCGAATTACTTAAATGTCCCCGTGCAGGAACGGGTTAAGAATATCACTGCAGCGCCCCCCAACAAATAGCGCTTGTCGTAAAAGTCGACTTAGGGGACAAATCAGATCTAGGCAACATAACAACTAAGTGAGCCCAGCGACACATACACTACCTTAAAAACCCTCCCTCAAGTGTGCATGCGAGTCCGTGGGTTGACACGACTGGAGTTCACCGGTGTCATAGCAGACAGCTCAAACAAACAATAATAAAACAGGAGCATGCACGTGTCAAACAACAAACACTATCGCAATATGGTAATATTGCAAAACTGTATCATTATGGTAATACTTGCTAAAAGGAAAGGCACTACCACTGCTGTGCATGGTACTGATCCTGGACCGAGCAGAAATGTTCGGGTCAGAGCTATACGGATTCCGGGGGCTAGCAAAATAATGAAACAGTTTGAACGAAATTTGAGGGTCGCGAGTTGGAACGTTGGAAGCATGACCGATCGAAGTTACGAGCTGGAAGAGATAACGAAAAGAAGGCGGGTGGACATCTTGTGTGTCCAAGAGACGAAATGGAAAAACACCGGAAATCGGGCGCGTTTCTTAGACGTTAGGACAAAAGATTACAAGTTGTTCTACCACGGAATGGAATCGGTATTATCTTTGCGGCAGAGCTACTTGGTAACGTCTTGAGCATTTCGAAGTCCAGCGACCGTTTGATGTCTTTCAAACTAGTAATGCAAGAAGAGATATGGAATATTGTCAGTGCATATGCTCCCCAAATTTGGTGCGCTCAGAGGGATAAAGATGAATTTTCCACAATCTCCTTAAGAACATCCCAAAGGAAAAGTTTTTGTTTGTTGGAGGAGATTTGAATGGACATGTCGGGAAGTCAAACGAAGACTATGAAGACTGCCATGGAGGACTGGGATACGGCACCAGCAACCTTCCTGGTGAAGACACCCTAAGCATGTGCAAATCACACGGTCTTATCGTGTTAAATACCATGTTCATCAAACAAAGCCGACACTTGGTCACTTACAGCGGTGGTGGAGATGAAACCCAGATTGACTACCATTTGGTAGCCAGTTTCATGAAGCCTCGAGTAAAAGATTGAAAAGTGATCCTGGGAGAGGCGATCGCTCAGTACCACCGTCTCCTGCTAACAGAAATTTTTATGAAAACACCGAAGAAAAGCAAACAAACAAGGGTCTCTGAGAAAATCAAGTGGTACAATCTGGAAAAAGAAAAAGGCGAGGCTTTTGTTTTCGTAATGAAAAATTACCTCTCTCACACCATCAACGGAGCTGAGGATGAAGAGTGCAGAGCACAAAATATGTGGGATTCCCTACAGCGAACTTTCTTAAAGAAGGTCAAATCACTACTAGGAGCTTCAAATGACAATAACCAACACGTCAAACAAACATGGTGGTGGAGTGATGAAGCTTAGGAAGTGGTAAATGAGAAGAAAGCGGCTTTCAAAGCTTGGTCAAAGTGCACCTCTAATAAGAGTGGCGAAAAAGTTCGGCTCGAAGTGGAATACAGATGTTGCAAGATAAAATCAAAGAAGAAGTGCGCCAAGCTTCAAGCAGAGTACTCTCTGGGGAGTCACTGAGTTAGGGATCAGTTTCGTCTTAAAAAAAAAAAAAAAAACGGTGCCAGTTGCAGTTGGGCCACATTTACATTGATATGGTGCAATTCCGCAACCCATGTCATCTGGCCTTTGATAGAAGGTGCGCGAAAGTATTGTACTTCCCTTGACAGCCCCGAACGCCACGAGAACTGCCTCCGCAAGGGATCTCTCAAGGGCAGATTTCCGCCTTGAAAGTTCATCAGATCGCTGATTCCCCTCTACGTTCTAAAGTTCACTTTGGGAGGATACAAACCATCCAGACGATTTAATGAAGTTTGCGATGTCGTTTATAGCTGCCTGCCTGTCGATGAAAAAGTGATATCCTCCCGTGGTATTATCCTCATCGCAGTCTCACGGGCTGCTATTGTCGCTGCTACGACCTCTGCCTGGAAAACGGTGCTGTAATTCGGAAGCCGAGCTGACATGGAGATAGCAAGCGATTCAAGGAAGATGCCTGCGTCTACACCTTTTCATTTTGGATCCATTGGTGTACACAGCTATGGGTCGCCCGTTAGGTGTTCTATCGTTTTTCCATTCTTCCCTACTCGGATAGGTGCTTAGAAATGGTCTCGTGAAGTCTAGGTAAGGCGTTGTGTAGTCTGTACTAGATACATTGCCTAGATATCTCTACAGAATCGTGGTATGACCTATTGCATTTGGTCTACAGCTATCTGTCTGGCTTAAACTTACGGCACTAATAGCCGTCGATGCTTGTATAAAGTGTCGAGCGGAAGCAGCTTTGGGTTAAGTACCACTCCTAGGTAATTGGTTGTTTAGCCATGGAGGCGTGAAGGTCGGTATTTTGGTTTTCGTGGTAAGTAGCACCAGTTCAGTTTTGCTTGAATAAGCGTAATCCCTAATATCCCTTGTGCTTTATTATCCAAGACACCTTCCATAATCTCACTGAAGGAGACATCGTAGATACTAGAACGCGACAACCTTCACTCCATCTCTATCGAGTCTTGACAAGATTTTGATGAAACCATAAGCCATAGAAGAGGTGATATAACTCCTCCCTGAGGTGTCCCACTGTCGACGGATTTGGTGTAGCTCATGTGACCGAGGGTTGATTGAATGACTCTTGTTTTTAGCATGGTCAGTATCCAGTGGGTAATAAACTTTTCCACGCCTAGTTAGATTAGAGATTCCCAAATCGACTCAATAGGGACGTTATTGAAGGCACCTTCGATGTCTAACACGAACACGGTGTAGTTCGAAATGGAATACAGATGTTGCAAGATAAAATCGAAGAAGAAGTGCGCCCAGCTTCAAGCAGAGAGCACGGAGGGCCTGTATCGGGAGCTGGAGAAAATATCTTCCCCGGTTCCTGATGCAAACCAGGCTAGCCAGGATCTGCGAAGACAGAATATGAACAAGAGCGCAACCATCTTCAAAATAGCCGCCCAAAGAAGGAGGAATGCTCAGGAGATTCGTTCGCCAAAGTTCATTAACAATGCTCATGGTCAGCTTCTTGTGGATGACGACAAAATTCTACAGAGGTGGCGGCAGTATTGTGAAGAACTTTTGAATGGATAGTTTCCCCGGCTATACTTTCCAAGAGCTATCCCTAACTGTGAAGAAATACCCGACATTACAGTCGAAGAAGTTAGTTAGGCGGTCAAATACTCCAAAAAACGAAAAGCGGTTGGGCCAGACGAGATGCCCTCTGAGTTCTGAAAAAAGATGGGAGACATCGTGTTCAGATGGCTCAGAATTCTCATCTCCAAATTTGTGAGAGGTGATCCAATGCCGAATCAATGGAGGGAAAGTTACCTTCTCCCTGTTTATAAAGGGAAGGGTGATACGCGAAACTGTGATAACTACCATTCGATCCTTAAATGAATCCATAAAGGATTTGCGTATTGTATTGATTGACTTTGAAAAGGCATTCGACAGACAACCACGAGATTTGATATGAGTGGCGCCAAGACATCGAGGGGTTCTAGAAACCTTTGTACAGATGATCATGGACATGTACGAAGGAGCAAAGATAAGAGTAAGATGCCCCGCTGGAGTAACCGAAGATATCCCAATCAAAGTTGGGGTGCACCAGTGAAGCGCCTTAAGTCCTTTGCTCTTTATTACAGTCCTTGACTATCTGCTTGAAGGTAAAGTGAGGGACCCCAAGGTACATCAATTATTCTTTGCTGACGATGGAGCCATTATAAGTGAGGATCCTACATCCCTGCAACGAGCACTTGATGTGTCGGTGGACGCTCTGGAGGGGAATGGGTATCGCATTAGTTCAAAAAAGACCAAAATACTTGTGCTGCCAGTTCTCTGATCCACTCAGTCCTATTCCAGACATTTATTTGAATGGAACAGTGCTTCCCAAGTGCGAAAAGTTCAAATAACTGGGTTCTATGATCATTAGCAAATCAACTTGCGATGACCACATCAATCATCGCGATGTAGCGAGAAAACTCCCATATCTTCTGTGACAGAAAAATGCCACCTAAGTTGAAAGGAAGACTCTACCCCGCAGTTGTTCGTCCAGCGTTCACATACGGTTCACAGTGTTGGACGATGTACAAAAAGTATGAGAGTAAATTAATGGCAGCTGAGATGAAGATGCTTCGCATGAGAGCAGCAGTGACAAAGCTTGATCGAATAAGAAGTTCGAATATCCGTGGAAGCCTTCACGTCCACGCCAAGCCATGTCCAGTTTTGACATCCCTACCAAATATGTCAGTCTGGGCAGAATGACGATGTAGAACGCTCCCTGTTCCATCAAGGTTAATGTCAAAAAAGGTTCTAAGACAAGGTGACGCGTTGTCATGTGACTTCTTTAATATTGTACAATACTTGAACGGATTGTGCGGAACTCACAAGCCAACACCAGACGTACAATCTATCAAAAATCCGTACAACTGCTTGCATACGCCAACGATATTGACATTACTGGAAGAACTCAGCGGGCTGTCACCAGTTCGTTTCCAAGCATTAAAACAGAAGCAGTCAAAATGGGTTCAGCGATAAACTAGGCCAAAGCCAAGTATATACTGTCAACATGAAGAGGCGATCAACACCGTCGAATTGGACAGAACGTCACAGTGGGCAGAATATACCCGAGGTAGGCATGCCTGTCGTAAGAGGCGACTAAAATCCACCCTTCGTATACCGGGGATAAAATGTATACATAATATGCAATGAGTAAAACAAATAGATATAGTACCCCAGGTGGCAGTCCAGGTTCTCTGGAAAATCCACCCTCTTCGGAGGTAGGCTCTACGGATTCTGGGGAGAGCCAATTGTTGCATTTAATAAACCCCTTTTTAGAAATTCAAGGGTAACTCGGTCTCCACCATCAATACCGAATGTCTCCGGAAAAAGAAGTCCGCCGGAAGCTCAAGCGCAAGAGAAACGGGACTCAGTGAAATGTAATAGCTTTGAGGAAGAAAACAATGAACTCCGTATTAAGCTAAATAAAATGGATCTACTCTACCAAGAGCTTAAGAGAGAGGTAGAATCACTAAAAGAGGAAAACAAGGCGTTAAAGAATTCACTTTTGCAAAGAGAACGGGAAATTACCCCACCCCGTGCAGCTAGTCCCAAATATCACACGGATGAAGAAGAGCTAGCACGCGAAACAAATGGGGTCTCAAAGAAAAGACCCAGCAAAAAACGAAGAGCCGGTTCTTCACCTGAAGTCGAGCCACGAAAACAAGACAAGGAAAAAGACTTGAAACAGAAACAAACTCACGACAAATTACGTCCCCCGCCTGCAATAAACGTCGTCGGCTTTACGGACTACAATAAATTGCATTGCCTTCTTAAGGGAACTGTGACATCGGAATTTAAAGTAACGTCATTCCGAAACAATGATTGGAAAATTAATGTAGTTGACTCTGACGGCTACCGAGCAATATCGAAAAAACTAAACGCGGAAAAGATCCAGTGGTTCACCTACGAAAATAAATCAGAAAGACCACTCCGTGTTATAGCAAGGGGTCTCCACCCCTCATGCACTAAAGATGACATTATAAATGACCTTAAAGGAAAAGGCTTGAAAATTATCGACGCAATTAATATCTTAAAGAAGATAAAGCAGAAAACGGAACAAGGCAATGAAATCTTGGTCAAGCATGGACTTCCGCTCTTTATGCTAACCTTCGATAGAAGCGAAAATATAGACGATATTTATAACGTAAAAAGTATTTTGAATATCGTAGTTAAAATCGAGCCTATGCGTACGAATACACGATCGATACCTCAGTGCAAACGCTGTCAAGGTTTCAATCACACCCAGTCGTATTGCCAAAAAGAACCGAAATGTATAAAATGTGCCGGGAACCACTTATCAGAAAGGTGTGACTTAAATAAGCAGGCTCCGGCGACCTGCATAAACTGTAAAGGCAAGCACCCAGCAAACTATCGAGGTTGTGAAGTAGCAAAGGAGCTTCAAAAAAGGCGCGATACTCTCAAGAAACCGATACACCCGAACCCAAGCTTAAGAGATCGTAAAACCGATAAGCCCAAGACCGCTAAGCCAGTCAAAACGAAGCGACCGATAAAGGGAAATAAAAAAATTGCGCAAGAGAACGTCGCTGGTCCAAGTGCAGCGGAAAAACCGCCACAGGTTGACGCGAGATCGTACGCGCAAGTCGCGTCAAACGAAAACAAATTAAGATCAGCTACAACAGATCCGGGTAGCCAAATATTTACCATTATATTGGAAAAATTTGAGGAGCAAACCAAAGTTAATAAAATTATACTTGACAAATTGAGCAAGCTCGAGTTCAAACCTCGCAAGACAATCAAAAAAACATGAATATGAAACAGCTACTTAAGATACTAACGTGGAACGCAAACGGCCTTCTGAAAAAAATCGACGAGTTAGAAGTGTTTCTACGGAAAAATAACATTGACATATGTTTGGTATCGGAAACGCACTTAAAAAAGGGACTTAGACCCAAAATAAAAGGCTACAGCGATTACCATGCGAATCATCCTTCGGAAAATGCGAGAGGCGGGTCCTCTCTTTACATCAAAGACTGTATTAAGCACTCCGAAAACATAGAAATAGAATTTGATTCTATGCAAATAAGCTCAGTCTCCGTAAAAATAAACCACTTAGACTACAACATCGGATCTAGTTACTTCCCTCCGGGATATAAGCTAGTAGAAGACGACCTCGTTCGTCTCTTTGACTCACTCGGACCTAATTTTGTCTTAGGTGGTGACTTTAACGCGAAACACACTTTCTGGGGATCCAGATGCAATTCGACAAAAGGCAGATTATTGTACAAAGCCAGCATGAAACGTGGGGTGAACTTTTTTTCGACAGGAAAGCCAACTTATTGGCCAACTGACAAAAATAAAATCCCTGACCTCGTCGACTTCTTCATCGTAAAAGGGTTAACTAAAAATTTGACGGAAATCGAAGAATGCTATGATCTATGCTCAGATCACTCGGCAGTCACTCTGAAAATAGGTGGAAGTCTAGTAAAAAAAGAAGGACCGCCTAGGTTAACTAGTAACAAAACTAACTGGGACGCTTTCAGAAGAGACTGCAAGGAAAATGTTGCTTTAAATGTACCGCTAAAGACACCGTTCGAAATAGAAGAAGAAATCGACAAACTCGTCGAAGCCATTCAGAGCTCAGCGTGGAAAAACACTCCTTTGCGAAAGACAGAAGCGCGGAACAATAAAGTCAAATACCAGCCTGAAATCGAAGACCTCATACGAGAAAAGAGGAAAGCGCGCAAGAGATGGCAACAATCCCGCGCGCCACCGGATAAAACTTATCTGAACCATCTTTGTAACAAACTTAAAAAAGTGCTGCAGGACCTAAAAAATCACGAGACTTCTACTTACCTCGAGGGTTTGACCGCTGATAAGTATTCAAACTACTCTCTATGGAAAGCCTTGAAGTCCATAAGGAAACCTGTAATGCACTCGCCGCCAATTAGGAAAGCTAACGGGGAATGGGCAAAAGAAGATAAAGAGAAAGCAGAATTATTTGCCGATCACTTAGAGGAAACGTTCAAGCCGTTCGATGGACAACCGTTGATCGAAGATCCGAATGATAATATGGCACCCGACAACTTTAGAGTAAAAACCGTATCCCTGTCCGAACTTCGAATGACAATACAAAAATTGAAAAATAACAAGGCTCCGGGATATGATTTAATCACTGGCGAAATTTTGAAAGAGCTACCGAAAAAAGTGCTGGTTAAGTTGCTCTACATTATAAATGCTTCCTTAAGACTATTATATGTCCCAAGGCAATGGAAAGTCGCCGAAGTTATTATGGTTCCGAAACCGGGGAAATGTGCAAATGACAAGAAATCATATAGACCCATTTCACTTCTGCCAATAATATCTAAGGTCTTCGAGAAACTTCTGCTGAAACGATTGCAACCAGTAATTGAAGAAAGACACTTGATCCCGGATCATCAATTCGGGTTTCGGGTCAAACATTCCACAATCGATCAGGTGTATCGAATAACGAACGAGATTGAAAAAGCTCTAGAAGGGAAAAAAATATGCTCTAGCGCTTTTCTCGACGTATCGCAAGCCTTCGACAAGGTATGGCACGAAGGCCTAAGGTATAAGCTAAGGGTAATCTTACCGGAAAAGTTGTACAGAATATTGGAATCTTATCTTGAAAACAGACTTTTCCGTGTTAGACACGGGAGTGAATATTCGGATTTCAAAGATATCTACGCCGGTGTTCCACAAGGAAGTGTTCTCGGTCCAATCCTGTTCTTGCTCTACACAAGAGATATACCACAAGATGAAGGGACCGTTGTAGCAACGTTCGCAGACGACACGGCTATCCTCGTAACGGATGAGTCAGTCGAATCATCAACGGGAAAACTCCAACGAGCTTTGAACAATGTATGCGAATGGACAAAAACCTGGCGAATAGTCCTCAATGAGACAAAATCAACGCATGTCAATTTTACGTTGAGAAAGATAAACAACTTACCTATATCCATTAACTCGGTACAAATACCTTACGCAAACGAAGCAAAATATTTAGGAATGACCCTAGACGCAAAACTTAAGTGGAAACCACACGTTAAAAAGAAGCGCGAAGAGCTCGAAATCAGATTTAGAGAAATGTATTGGCTACTCGGAAGATACTCGAAGTTAAGCGTATACAACAAACTGCTTCTGTATAAGCAAGTGCTAAAACCGTCTTGGACATATGGTATACAACTTTGGGGTTGTACCAAACCAAGCAATATGGCTCTACTGCAAGCATTTCAAAATAAAATGCTAAGAGCAATCGTGAATGCTCCTTGGTATATACTTACTTACTTACTTATGTCCTGTATCCCCTTGTGGGTCCTAGGGCCTCTACTACGCCTACGCGCCATCGTGTACGGTTTCTGGCAATGTGTCTGAGTTCTCCCCAACTTTTCCCTAACTGCCGTGCCTCCTTCTCGACTGTTCTGCGCCATGTTTTCCGCGGACCGCCAGGTCTTCTGCCATCCTGAGTTAGAGGGTTCCATTGCATAGCATGGTTCGCTATGGAGCTGTCACCCTTTCGGAACGTGTGACCAATCCACTGCCACTTCCGCCGTTGGATAGTTGTGCCTATTGGTTCCTGACCCGTTCTCTCGTAAAGGTGTTCGTTAGAGATACGATTGGGCCAGAAAATCCTTAAGATATTGCGCAGACACCTATTAACGAACGTTTGCAGCTTTCTGGTGATAGTAGTGGTCACTCTCCACGTGCTGCAACCATATAGCAGCACGGATTCAACGTTGGAGCGGAACAGTCTTATTTTGGTGCTCAAACTGATTGCATTGCTTCGCCATATTTTGGACAACATCCCGAACGCGGACTTTGCTTTGGCGATCCTGTTGGCTATATCCAGTTCGGTTCCACCATCGGTCGAGACAATACTCCCAAGATACTGGAAATCCTCTACTCTCTCTACCGGTTGTCCAGCAATGCATATTTGAGCCGATGAGTTAGTTCCAAGGCTGATGATTTTAGTTTTTGTCGTATTAATTTTCAGCCCGACGACACCTGCCTCCCTCTCCACATCTGCTGTCATTTGGTGGAGGTCCATAATTCTGTGGGAGAGTAAGCATACATCGTCTGCGTAGTCAAGATGCTTCAGTTGAGATGTAAGAGTCCATCGAATTCCTCCGTTTCCCGTCGACAAAGCTGCATAAAGCACATCGCTAATCACCAATAGGAATAATATTGGTGAAAGGATACAGCCTTGTCTTACCCCACTTTGGATCTCAAATTCCTCAGACAACCTTCCCCTTGGTATATAAGGAATAGTGATATTCACAGAGATCTAGGAATTGCTACCGTGAGGGACGAAGTAACAAACTTTGCTCGCAAACTTCGTACCCGTCTTCGTGTTCATTGCAATAATGAAATAATCCGTACTATGGACGTGAGAAGCCTTGAGCGCCGACTACAAAGAACAAGACCTTTCGACCTAGCGCCGTAAGGAAAAACCGCATGTAATGACGGTATTAGTAGGTGCCTTCACTGGAAAGCTACCTACCTAACGCTATTAACACTACAGAAGCGTAAACTACTCGTTAAGGCAACTTAGTCGTAGTCATCACAAAAAATGAAAAAATGAGAGGAACGAATTTCCTACTCTCTGAGGGGGTGAGGTTTAGCCCGTAGGCATATACTGACTAGCACTGATGGCATTGTCAGATATATGAATTCTAAAACGACAACAGCGCAGAAATCAAACGAAGAATCTTGCCAATCACTGTTTTTTTGGGCCAATAAGGTAATTCAATAGTAAAGCCCAATTAGCGCTTAAGGTGCGCCGTTTTGTTACCACGGACTCGTGTATACCTATTGTAGTGGTTAGTTAAAAAGGGATGTTAAGTTTAAACCAAGCCCGTGGAGTTCAGGAAGAGGATTAGTTCTCCAATCCTCCTGTCCGCTATCTCTCTCAGATCCTCGAAGAAGGGTTTGCCAAGAGTTTGTTGTCTGATCCTCGCCAGGGCCGGACATCTGCAGAGGAAATGTCATAGAGATTCTTTCTCATTAATATCCTTGCAGCTCCTACAAAAGGTGTTGTGGGGGATACCAAGCTTGGCCGCATGGTTTCCAACTGGCCAGTGACCTGTGATAATAGCTACGATTTTGGCAATAACTGGTCTTGGTTTGCCTAGTAACTCTTTTGACCTGGGTTTGTTGAAACTGGGCCACGTCTTTCTAAATATGACACAGCTTGTGAGGCTGTTCCACCCGCGATTGGCTGGCTGGAGGAAGTGAAGGTGAATATACCCCTTAACGGCACCAAGCGGAATGTCGAATGCCTGCGCCGACTCCGCAGTCCATCTTCGAACCGTCCGTGTATACCCCTATATCATAGTTGCAGGTAACGCTTCCGTTCTTCCATTCTTCTCTGGAAGGGAATTTTGTTAAGAAGGATTTAGTAAAGCTCTATCTCGTACAATTAAGGAGAATCTATATAAGACCTTGATCATCCCAGTCCTTCTTTACGGCACTGAAATATGGACGTTATTAATAGCGGATGAAAATACCCTTGATATTCGGTCCCATTTGCGTTGACGGGTTTTGGAGGAGAAGATTCAATGACAAACTATACGAGCTGGACAGCGACATCGACCTAATCAAAAAACTGGGTACTGGACGTTTGAGATGGATAGGACATGTAGAGGGAATGAACACCAGCAACGCTCCGGTCTGCTGAGTTTTCGAATATAACCCAAAGTGACGAAATAGTAGAGCGCCTCGCCATAGATGGCGCGCACAAGATCAAGGGGACCACGATCAACTTGGAGTGCGCAACTGGAGGCAATTGCCATGAGTGCAGCTTGTACGAGTATATCAAGGATTTTGTGGAAACTTTATCAAAAACTTTCTTTTTTCTGCGAAACTGTACACACACATTTGTTACTAGACTAAATGTCGTCTACTGTTAAATATTAGCTTCTAAACTTACTTACTTAGATCCTTTAACCCCTCGGGGGGCATAGGGCGTCAACCACACCTGCGCGTCATCTTGTTCGGAGTTCTGGAACGTGTTTGAGCTGCCTCCAACTCATTCCTAAAGAGCTCGATTCCTCCTCAACTGTTCTGCGCTACGTTTGCCTAGGGCGTCCCACTATTCTGCCTGCCTGGGTGAGGTTTTCCACTGCATTTCGTATTTCGCAATGGAGTTGTCTTCGCGCTGTAGGGTGTGTCCAATCCACTGTCACTTTCTCCTTCGTATAGTAATGCTTATAGGTTCTTGGCCCGTTCTCGTATAAAGTTCGTTGGAGATGCGGTTCGGCCAAAGAATGCGCAATATGATCCTTAAACATTTGTTTACAAAGACTTACAACTTGCGTGTGTTAGTGGTGTCCACCTTCCAAGTACTTACTTACTTAGATGGCGCTACAGTCCGGAGTGGACTTGGGCCTCAACCAACAAACCTCTCCAGCCAGCACGGTTACGAACCAGCTGCCTCCAGTTGCGCACGCCAAGTTGGTTGAGGTCCCCCTTGCGCCACCTACCGCGAGGTCGTCCTCTACTGCGCCGTCCGTCCGCGGTGGATTCGAAGACTTTCTTAGCGGGAAGGTTGGGGTCAATCCGCTCTAAATGACCCGGCCATCTTAGGCGCTGTATGTGAACTCTTCTGGCTAAGTCGATATCCTTGTACAGGCTGTATAGTTCGGCATTGTACCTTCTCCTCCACTCACCGTCTATGCAGACGGGACCAAAGATCGCTCGAAGAACTTTTCTCTCGAAATAACCAAGGGCATCCTCGTCCGGTTTTGTCAAAGCCCATGCCTCTGCGCCATACAGCAGGACTGGGATGATTAGTGTCTTATAGAGAGTTACCTTAGTAGTTCGAGATAGGGCTTTGCTACTCAATTGCCGTTTTAGCCCTTAGAAACAATGATTGGCAAGAGTAATTCTCCGTGTGATCTCCCTACTGATGTCATTTTCGGAGCTGACCATTGAGCCTAGGTAGACAAAATCCTTTACCACCTCAAAATTGTATCTGTCTATTGTGGCGTTCTGTCCAAGACGCCGATGTTGGGTGTCCTTTTTTGTAGACAGCATATATTTTGTTTTGCTTCCATTGACCGCTAGACCCATCTTTACTGCCTCGTTCTCAATACTCGTAAATGCCCCATTGACGGCCCGCTGAGTTCTTCCGATTATGTCAATGTCATCGGCATAGGTGAGTAGTTGTACAGACTTGAAGAAGATTGTACCTCCGGTGTTGGCTTGTGAGTTTTGTACAATTCTCTCAAGTACCATGTTAAAGAGATCGCGTGATAGCGCGTCGGCCTATCTAAGACCTGTCCTGACATCGAACGGTTCGGTGATGTTCTTACCGACTTTGATGGAGCAGCGAGAGTTCTCCATCGTCATTCTGCACAAACGGACGAGATTGGCAGGGATGCCATGACTAGACATGTCTCTGTATAACTCGTCTCTATACACGCTATCATAGGCAACTTTGAAATCGATGAAAAGGTGGTGCGTATCGATTTTATATTCATGGGTTTTTTCCAAGATCTGCCGTAGTGTGAATATTTGGTCAATGGTGGACTTTCCCGGTCTGGAACCGCACTGATAAGGACCTATCAGGTTGTTGACGATCGGTTTTAGGCGTTCACATAGTACGGCAGACAGGATCTTATATGCGATATTTAGGAGACTTATACCTCTGTAGTTGGCGCAGTTCAGAGGGTCTCCTTTCTTCAGCATCGGGCAAACGATGCTGAGATTCCATTCATCGGGCATACTTTCGTCCGACCAGATTTTACAGATGAGCTGGTGCATGCTCCTTACCAACTCATCTCCTCCTGCCTTGAAAAGTTCAGCGGCAAGGCCGTCGGCTCCAGCAGCTTTGTTGGATTTGAGTTTAGATATCGCTATCCGCACTTCATTCTGATCGGGTTGACGGGAATCTTGACTGCCATCGTCACTGTTGAATGGCTCATTCTGCCTGACAGCGTAATATTGATCATCATCACCGTTTAACAGTCTGCAGAAGTGTTCCTTCCATATTCTCAGCACCGACTGCGATTCTACTACTATGTTGCCATTTTCGTCCCTGCAGGCTTCTGTTCTGGCTTTGAAACCCTGGCATGTTCTTTTTACCCTTTGGTAAAATTTTCGAACATTATTCCTGAAATAAAAATAAAGTCTCTCAATCTCCTCGATCGAGCGCTTCTCATGCTCCTTTTTCTTCTTTCTGAGAAGTCGATGTTCCTCTTTTCTCCTGCGCACGTAGAGCTCGTAAGCAGCTCTAGTCCTTCTATGCAGCGCCGCTTTGTACGCCTCTTGTTTTGCTGCATGTGCTTGCCGGCATTCCTCATCAAACCAGGGGTTTCGTTGTGGTGGGCGAGAGAAACCCAGTACATCAGAGGCGGCATCTCTGATGGCTTGTTGGCAACGCTGCCACTGGTCTTCCGCATTTGCTGCTGGCGGCATAGGACTAAGATTGAGATTAGAAGAAACACGATCGGCAAAGGTCTCTTGCGATTGTAGCTTTTCGACGTCAAATTTCCTCACAGCATTTCGTTGATTTCGCTCCGTTGTGGATATCCGCATCCGTACCTTGGCTACAACTAGGTAGTGAACCGAGTCCACGTTGGCTCCTCGGAAAGTCCGGACACCCAGAATACTGGAAGAGTGCCTTGCGTCGATCGCAATGTGATCGATTTGGTTGACGATTTTTCGATCAAAGGAGAGCCATGTTCCTTTGTGAATATCGAGACGTGGGAACCGCGTACTAGCTACAACAAAGTTTCGCCCCGCCGCAAAGTCGATTAGCCTGAGTCCGTTGCCGGAAGTGTTGTCGTGCAGGCTGTGCTTTCCGACCACGCTACTAAAGACTTCCTCTCTTCCTAGCTTTGTAGCGCAGTCTATCACTCCAATTTTCCAAGACCTTGTTGATGGTTTCGCGCTGTAGCTCACGGATTGCTTGGATGATATTGTCCTTAAGTGCTTGAATCGTTTCCGGATTGTTGGCATAACATCGGTGCTTCACGGTTCCCCACAAAAAAAGACCAAAGGGGTCAAATCGCAGCTCCGAGGCGGCCAATTGACATCGCCAAGACGGCTGATAACACTTTTTTGGAATTTGGTGCGCAAAAGACCGATTGTGGCATTCTGCACGAACCAGAGGTCGTCCAAATCCATGTCTTCAATTTCAGTAAAAAAAAAAAGTCGTTAACATGGCTCTGTAACGCCCACCATTGACCGAAACGTTGTTCCCAGCCTCATTTTCGAAGAAAAATGGTCCAATGATGCCACTCCACACTCCACAATCCGCACCAAACTGTTGCTCTCTGTGGATGCATTGGCTTCTCGACAATAATGTGTGGGTTTTCCGAGCCCCAGATGTGGCAATTTTGTTTGTTAACATAGCCGCCGAGATGAAAATGTGCCTCGTCAGAAAAGATGATTTTTCGCCCAAAATCGTTGTCCAATTCAAGCTGCTCTAAGGCCCAAACTGCGAAGCGAAAACGAAGCGGATGGTCGTGCGCTTTCAATTGCTGAATCAATTGGACCTTGTAAGCGAATAGTCCCAGATCTTTGTGCAGAATTCTCCTCAGGCTAGTGCGTGAAATGTTGAGCTGTTGAGATCGATGACGAGTTGATGTTCGTGAATTGAGTCTCACACTCTCGGCTCCAGCAGCCACATTCTCGTCTGTGCGCACCATACGACGACGGGGACCATGAGTGTTGTCCACTAGCATACCAGTCTTACGAACTTTTTGCACAAACTTGCGTACAGCAGGCGCGGTGGGTGCTTCATTTCGGCCAAACCTTCTTTTCAAAAAACGCACTGTTTGGGCTTCACAGCACTCACTTTGGAAATAAGTTTTCAATATTTCCCAATGTTGTTCAAGCGTAAAGCGACTCATTTCGTTCCGCGGAGGTATGATACTGACTTTCTGTCAAGATTTCGAGCGGGAAACAGCTGTCAGTGTCAAAATAACCTATGATTTAAAAAAAAACCACTAGATGGCCCACCCGTTATATTCATTGCTTTGAATTCGGAAAACCACTCTACACATTCGTTTGAATGGCTGATTCTTCAGTTGAATAAATGGAAAGTATCAAGACATTGTACAAATTTTTGGACTAGAAAAATACTCGAGATATGTACGAGAGATTTGCACTAACTCCAGATTCAAATGAATTTCTCTGACCAACCAGCATAGGTTACTGTCCTTGATGACCTACAAAATCGTCTTCAAAGAAAGACGTGATCTGTATCAGTATGAATACTGTATTTTAAAATGCCTACCTATACCCTAAGAAAATATCCTAGCTTAACGCCGATTGGGTGGATACTACATGAAAACGAAGCATCCGAATGATTCCATGCCATCCACTCCCTAGAAGCCATATTCTAAAACACCAAACAATTTGTCACTTTCCCACAAAAAAAAAAAGTTCCTCTCACTTTTTCCGGGATTTTCGCTTTCAAATGCGTTAAACCATCAAAGCCTCGTCATTTCTCTTCCTTTATCTTTCGGGAGATAAATAATGATGAAGAAAACTGAAGAACAACAAAAAAACTTTATGAATTATGATCACTTATGAAGGCAATCCCCCTTTCACTGATCCTACTCTCACTCTCATGCATCGATCACACACGCATCATTCTCATCTTACCGCGCTGCACATCAATCCGAATCCGAATAAAGTTCATTGCCTTGACACCCATCTAATAAATTTCCATCAGACATGCACAGGGATCCCCGCAACCCCTGATCGTGAAAAAATCCTTCAACCCAATATACCAGCGCAGCTGGTTCCAAATTTTAAATCCCCTAGCACAAGAAGAAACCTCTACATATGCGCTTTCTTTGGCGCGAGCTACAACAGCGCATACACCACCACCAGATCCTGCCCATGATTTGAGCTGTGCGCCATGGAGGGGTACCCACAGGCAGCAACAGCAGCAGCAGCCAGTCAGTTAAAGCAAGGTGAGTCCTCTCCTCAGAGGGTACAAATCGCGCGCAAATCACTCAAATGCAGTCCTGTTCCTTACAGACGACCAAATGTGGAAGTATTAACAGCACCAGCAGAAGAGGAAGAAGAAGACGTCCTTCTGGTTCCCTTTGATTTGTTGTGCGGTTTCGCAAGAGCCAACAGCACCAGGGGGAACCCTCTTCTTTCTTTTTCTTTTTTTCTGCACACACAAATCGAAATCTCCCTTTGATTCACTTCACTCACTCTGCAGTTCATCTGTGTGTGCTCGTATCTGGTTGGTATCCTTGTGTTTATCCTGACCTGGTATGAGCCCCTTCTGCTATCTTTGTGTTTACGTAAGCAAACGTCTTCTCTATTCAAGAAAAGGACATTAAACCGAAATGCAAAAGAAGAGCGAGTGTGTTTCTTGAAATCCTTCAGGGAATCCCTTTCGTCCTTTCTTGATTGCTACAATTTTTTTTTTCCATCTTTGCAAAAAATAGGTGAATCAAAATCAGAGCACCACATACTCGTATAGGAAGTAAAATAAGCATCTGCCCAGAATGGGAAGTAATTTTATGCATGTCCCTTTTAAGGACATCTTATTGCATTACTGCGCGCCCATTGTTGTGTAACATTTTCCTTGCGCTCATGCCCGAGTGATCTAAATGTTGGATTAATCCCCATTACACATGGTCTGAGCCCATAAAACAATTCTTCCTTTCGTCCAGACTCGTAAAAGGATAAAAACGCATAAATATCCTGGCCTCGGTGCTGCATCTCTCCCGGGGCATGTGGAATTTGTAACCATTAAGGACGACTGAGTAGACAATAAGAATGCTAATCAAGTGCGATTAATATCTTTCTTCCGCCTTTGTTGGGATACATCCTTGTGGAACGCGGTCAACAATGGACGGCCGGCGGCGCCGACCACTGAGCGAGAAATATGAATATTTGCGTATCCCGGAAGTATGCGGTTGTTAGTTGCTGGTGCAAGAGATGAAATATGAGATTTTTTCCTTGTTTATCTTGTAATAATCCTGTTTTCGATTTAACGGCGATTTTTTTTATGTGTTCTTTGGATTCGGGATAATTGAAGGAGATCTGCTTTCGTAACCGCTAAGCACACTTTCGCTTTTATGTTTGGGAAGACCTACTTCCTTCGTCTCAAGTGCGGAAGTGGTTTAACTGCGTAGAAAGGAAGGTAATTGAGAGGGATACAACGGAAATTTTGATCCACCTGTGCCTTAGGGGAACCTAGTTAGAAATGACGATGTGTGGAACATGAGCTATTTGCTCGTCCTGTTAAGGAATAAGAAAAATGTAAGGTGCTGCTTGTAGCTTCAATATTTGCTAGAAGGAGTAAGAAATAGTGATTCATGATGCCTTAGTGTACGTTGGAGTCTAAAAGTAGAATTTTACCTGTTGATTGGGGGCTTAAACCTTTCCTATTTTTTTTTTTGCTAAAAAAGCTCAACTGGAGCCTTGCGACTCAATCGTTGATCTATTTCACTACCATTCAGCAATTTCACCGTGGGTGCATCAGTTAAGATGCACTCATTCCACCAACCGCAAAAATCTGCCACACACGATTGTGTTCATAGAAAACCCAATCGTCAACGCAACCCTTGACCGCTCGAAGAGAGATCCAACATAGGTTCAGGCCCTGAGAAGTCCTCTCCTGAGCCTTTTCTAAGAAGCTCGTCAGAGATGTCATTTCGATCTTATTCCGACGATTCAGAGATTTCTTGCATTTAAAATGGCCAAAGGATTGAACGCGGTTAAATCTGGCTGTCACTAGAGACGCAGATACTCCAACCTTGTTCCTATTCCTTGCAGTATAATTCGTGGTCATTAGGATAGCATAAGTCTCGGCTTGAATGTTCAAGTCCTAGGTTAAGTGCCGCTCAAGGTTTTCAGAACTACAGTGCAGATTGTATCAAAAGTTACCTGATCGGGAGGTATTATGCTTTCCCATGTCCTGCAGAAAGCGCACTTAAATTGCCAGAATACTGACAGGGCCACGTAAATATTAAGCTTCTTTCTTCAACATCCTTAGTTTCGTGAGGATTGATCGAAAGCTCATTCCAAGTTCTTCTTGAAGGTGTATGAGAGAGTATGCAGAGAGTATGTTGCGAGTGAGGGTAAGACCACGGAGGTAGCTTCGGTGCAGGTGAGCAGGGCGGCGGCATGCTTGTGGCTGCTCGGATCAGCTCGGCGGGTGGGGTGATTCTTGCCAACCCCACCACCCACCATCTACTCAACAAACAAAAAAAATCATGCCAAGAAACTAAACCTAGAGGAAGAGTAAGCTAAACCCTAATCAGACATCGGACGGACAAGAAAAAAGAAAGAAAAGAGAGAGAAAAAGAAAAAAAAAGCCATGTCCAAGAATCTATGCCTATACCCAAGAGAAAGTGCGGAAAAGATCGCGAACTAAACCTAACTAAGCCTAGACTAAACCTAAGCTAACCTAAAACTTAAAATAAACCCTTAAACTAACCCTAAACTACCTTAGAGCTAACCTAACTTATCCTAACACGCAACTCCTCTTTTCCACTGTCTCTCTTGGATAAAGGTTCGTCAGGATCTCGCGGTAAGCCAGATGTTAATGGCAAAGGTAAGCCATCCCACCCTTCGCGTCTTGCGACGCAAACCAAAGCGCTATCTATCTGGCTAAATTCTATTAGAGATAGCCCCTCGAAGTTCCCTTCAGTCACAACCTAAGTCTGTAGTAGAGGTATTTGTGTCAGGTCATGTCGTTAGCTTTCGTATTAGTCCTGTCAAGTCTTCGTTCTTCTACAGAAAGGCGACCAATTCATCCTCCACACACCTATACTTGTCGCCTAAATTTGTGTTCCCTGGCCGTTTTTCCGCGCGCCGACATTCATCTCTTAACTCTCGGATGCTCGTTATAGAGCACCCGAAGATCAGCGTCGCTACTCTGTCCTTTACGTTGTGTCGTATTATGTCAACTAAGTCCAGTTCGCTTGGTCTGTTCGTCATTTGTAGTATCATAGTCCGTACGTCAGCGTAGAAGTCGTCGAACGCCTCCTGGAGTAGCTGTCTCCTATCCATTATGCCCCTAAGGATTTCATGGTCACGTTTCGAATCTTTGAATTGGTGGAGCAGCTCCTGCTTTAAATCGAAATAGTTAAGCATGTCATCGCCATGCTATGCAATGGAACCCTCTAACTCAGGATGGCAGAAGACCTGGCGGTCCGAGGAGAACATGGCGCAGAACAGTCGAGAAGGAGGCACGGCAGTTAGGGAAAAGTTGGGGAGAACTCAGACACATTGGCAGAAACCGTACACTATGGCGCGTAGGCGTAGTAGAGGCCCTAGGACCCACAAGGGGATACAGGACATAATCCAATCCATGTCATCGCCCTGATTTTATTCAAGATACTGCTAGTACCAGCGTTCGGCCGGGCGTGCTACTAAATGGTGAAAGTTGGTCAGCAGCTGTTCCGGTGACAACCCGTTCTTCTTTTGTATGGTCTCTATCCTAAAAAATAAAACTTTCGACTGACATAGACTTTGGGGTTCCGTGAAACTTAATTCCCCATTTGTGCATATCTACTTTCCTATTCGTCTCTTGAGTGGAGTGCTAGCGAATGGTTGTTTGATCATCACAATGTTGCGTCGGTCTTGGAACACCCCTGGGTCTGTTTAATTGGATCACACAAATGCGACGACATCGGCATTTCATTGGCCTCAGTAACCGAGTGATCCAAAATTGGCAGGCCTGCCGATATTTTCTGAGGTCAAATAGGGGAACCCCACAGGCGGATCAGTAGAAATGTGGTGAAGTGGGAGGGTTGTGATCCCTTAATTTCGGATCATAACCTCGCTGTTAAAATAAAGAAAAAAAGATTCTATAGATGTCAGTATATCGGTAGTCGTCAAGTTAGTCATTGGTCCTTGGTCTTTTCGGGTTGTGGCTGTTACCCCGGATCTTGACGAGTGCTGAAGTCCGTCTTTTCCATCCCTACCACAATTTCCCATCGAGTAAACCCAATAGAAGGCTGGCCAGGACTTCGAACTCCAAAACGGACCAAGTTTCAAAACCCGCTGCTCCCGCCTCACAAAGAATCTGACTAGAAGCCTTGAATTCCTGGCAGCAGCTAGCAGTAGGCCTCTCCACCCTGTCCTGCTCTTTGTCTCTTTATAGACCTCTGACTACCTCACGAGATCTATTAGCAATATGCATGTAGATTGAACAGTCGTCTTCAGTCTATGAAGAAAGAAAGAGCCTAAACAGCCCTTGAACATGGAAAAAGGATAGAAAAGTAAAAAAAAAAAAAAAATGGAAAAAACTAGAATGGGAAGCAGGTGCAAGTCCAAGATATCAGCGGGCTTGCGACGTGCTTCTAGCCGGTAAAATTTGTAAAACGTTGAGATAAGATACCGTCAGGTGCCAATGGTAGGCACCAGCATTTCGTTGGTAAGTTGTGTTGGGCACCATTGTTGGCATAAGAAAGCAAGGAAAATTAGAGACAGTGACTCTGTAGTGAATTAAAAAAAAAAAAAAAACGAAGCAGTGAATTCTGAAAGCTAGTGATAGTGACCTTTTTCTTTTGTTTTATATTATAGTACCATCTTCGAACCACCTTCAAAATAGCCGCCCAAAGAAGGAGGAATGCTAAGGAGATTCGTTCGCCAAAGTTAATTAACAATGCTCATGGCCAGCTTCTTGTGGATGACGGCAAAATTCTACAGAGGTGGCGGTAATGTTGTGAAGAACTTTTGAATGAACAGTTTCCCCGGCTATACTTTCCAAGAGCCACCTAACTGTGAAGAAATACCCGACATTACAGTTGAAGAAGTTAATGGGGCGGTCAAATACTCCAAAAAACGAAATGTGGTTGGGCCAGACGAGATGCCCTCTGAGTTCTGGAAAAAGATGGGAGACATCGTGTTCAGATGGCTCAGAATTCTCATCTCCAAATTTGTGAGAGGTGGTCCAATGCCAATTCAATGGAAAAAAGTTAACTTTTCCCTGTATACAAAGGGAAGGGTGATACGCGAAACTGTGATAACTACCGTTCAATCAAGCTGATGTCACACACCATGAAAATCGTTGAGCAATACGGGTTTGTCGCGGGTAAATCAACCACAGATGCAATCCAAAGTATAAGGATCATAATGGAAAAACATCGTGATTCCTTAAAGGATTTGCATATTGTATTGGTAGACTTTAAAAAGGCGTTCGACAGACAACCACGAGATCTAATATGGGTGGCGCTAAGACATCGAGGGGTTCCAGAAACCTATGTACAGATGATCATGGACATGTACGAAAGAGCAAAGACAAGAGTAAGATGGCCCGCTAGAGTAACCGAAGAGTTCCCAATCAAAGTCGGGGTGCACCAGGGAAGCGTTTTAATTCCTTTGCTCTTTATTACAGTCCTTGACTATCTGCTTGAAAATAAAGTGACGGCCCCCAAGGTACATCAGTTATTCTTTGCTGAAGATGGAGCTATCATACGTGAGGATCCTACATCCCTACAACGAGCACGTGATGTGTGGATGGACGTTTTGGAGGGAAATGGGTATCGCATTAGTTCAAAAAACACAGAGTACTTGTGCTGCCCGTTCTCTGATCCAATCAGGCCTATTCCAGACATTTATTTGATTGGGACAGTGCTTCCCAAGTGCGAAAAGTTCAAATATCTGGGATCTAGGATCAATCATGGAAGGCGAGGGATGCACAGCAATCGCTTATGCAGATGATGTTGCTTTGGCCGTCTCAGGAAAGCACTTAAATACTCTAAAAGAACTCCTACAAAACGCTTTAAACAAGCTCACTCGAAGGGCGATTCAGTGTGGTTTGGGTGTAAACTTATACTCTTCTCCAGGAAGTATAAAATTCCGCTAGTCGACCCTCCTTCTCTAAACGGTATCAGCTTAACTTTACCTGACACATCAAAATATTTGGGTCTCATCCTGGATAAGAAATTAAGCTGGAAACCTAATATTCAAGAAAGAGTAAAGAAAGCTACAGTAGCGCTTTTATCTTGCAAAAAAGCAATTGGAAATAGATGGGGTTTACAACCCCGAATCACTTACTGGGTCTACATCGCGGTTATTAGACCGATACTCACATACGAGGTCATTGTCTGGTTTACGGCCTTAAAAAAAAGCTCTAAATCGCGATTATCTGAGTAAGGTCCAGCGCATAGCTTGTCTGTGTATAGGCGGAGCACTACGTACAACCCCCTCTGCAGCACCGGACATTTTGTTTCATCTGATGCCCCTCGATATACTTAGCAAGCAAATGGCAGCGAATGCAGCCGTTCGCCTAGAAGCTACCCAACAGTGTTCAAGAAAAGAATTTGGCCATGCTTCCATTTTGAATAAATGCAAAAATCTCCCGAAAACAACGACTACACCATCCCACGTCTAAATTTTGACAAGAACTTCCTCGTCACTATCCCCTCCAGATCACTCTGGAATGATGGCACATTCTTAGAAGATGGGTCAATCCACTTCTACACTGATGGCTCAAAATCCAAGGATGGAGTTGGTGGAGGTTTTTTTCTCTGACAGGCTTAATCTTAAGCTCTCCTTCCGTCTTCCAAATCATTGTAGCGTGTTCCAGGCGGAACACGGAAATTTTGGCGATCAAAGAAGTCTTATCTTGGCTTAAGAAAAACGAGATATCTGCTAAGAATATCCGCATCTTTTCAGACAGCCAAGCAGCAATCAAATCCTTGGAATCGACCTTTATAAATTCCTTAGTAGCTCTAGACTGCCGCTCGTCTCTCGTGGAGATGGCTGAGCAGTTCAATATTCACCTGTGTTGGGTGCCGGGGCATAGGGACATTCCATGGAATTGTAAAGCCGATGAACTCGCCAGAATACTGCAAACTTAATTTTAAGCTGGATGCTATCGAGAGTACGAACCTTAGGTGGACAAGTGGATCCACACGTCTAGCGACAAAATAAATTTGGCCGAAGCTAGATCTAAAACGTTCTAAGTTTTTGATTTCTCTCAAAAGATTGCATATCGGCTTTAATAGGTGTTATGACTGGACACTGTCTAATAGGCAAGCATGCCACAAGGCTAGGCGTTTTTGCGAACGACTTGTGTAGAAGCTACATGGATGAGGAAGAGGAGGAAACTATTCCTCACCTTCTTTGTTCCTGCCCAGCTCTCTCCCATAGAATGAAGCTTCACTTAGGAGCCCCCGTTTACAACGACATAGGCGACCTGAAAAATATAGATATCAAGAGCCTCCTACGCTTCATAAGAAGCTCAAAATGGTTTAACGAGTATAGGTAGGAGGAAATTTCTCCCATGATACATGTGGTATCACAATGGGCCTATTATTGGTCTAAGTGTGTTGGCGTTTCTCAGCTGGCAGCCACTTCAACCTAACCTAACCTAACCTAGGATCAATAGCAAAGCAACCTGTGATGACGACAGCAATCATCGCGTAAACGTAGGGTGGGTGAAGTGTCGAGAAAACTCCGCTATCTTCTGTGACCGAAGAATGGTAGATGGAAACATACGCGTTTTGCTTTTGTCTTATAAGTTTTTTTCTTATGTCTTTTTCACCGATTTTAGTCGGACAACTAGTTAAATTTATGGGACGATAACTATTAGGGTTTTTAAAGGGCTGTTCTGCCTTTAGAATTGGAACTAAAAAACGTGCTCCTACTTTGGGCAAATGCTTAATGTACAAATCTTTGATACCATCAGCTGACTTTCTTAGCTGCAAACTTTTTAGTACATCGACAAGATCAGTCAGAGAGATGTAGTCATCAACCATTACCACAGAAACGGCAATAAACCACCTTGGTGGAATTCTAACATAGCAAAACTCCGAAATAATAGTAGGAAACAGTTCAATATAGCAAAGTCTTCACGATCTCCAGAAGATTGGGATAACTATAAGAACAGCCTCAGGGTCTTCAAAAAAGAGATAAGGAAAGCTCAGCGAGAATCGTGGAGATTATTCTCTAGCAATATAGAAAGGACAAACGATTCTAGCAGATTGAGGAAAATTCTTTCCAAATCTCCTCATATCCCTAGCTTTATCCAGAAACCTAACGGAGACTGGACTAAGTCCACAGAAGAAACATTAAACCTTATTATGGACACGCATTTCCCAGGAAACTCTATAGATACGAACACATCTATACCCCAATACCACTCTATCATGGACGTTCCGGCAGGAGTAATAAACACCCACACTATTCATTGGGCTGTTAATAGCTTCCTACCATATAAATCTCCAGGCTTAGATGGTATTTCACCAGTGGAACTGCAGGAGGGCATAAAACCCTTAGCCCCCTGGCTCTACGTGATTTTCAACAGCTGCCTTAAATTCGACTATACCCCATCCTCGTGGAAACGAGTTAAGGTGGTTTTCATCCCGAAATGCGGTAAGACCTCCCACTATAATCCGAAATATTTCAGACCAATCAACCTCTCCTTCTTCCTTCTGAAAACGTTAGAAAGGCTAGTCGATAACCATATCCGTTCAAAACTCAAGGTACAAACCTTATCTAGCTCTCAGCATGCTTACCGGAAAGGTTTTTCAGTGGAAACAGCTCTACATTCGTTAGTAGGCACCATTGAAAAATCTCTTGCCGTTAAAGAATATACTATGGTGTCTTTCCTTGACATAGGAGGCACCTTTAATAACGTCAATACAGAATCCATCACAAGAGCGCTCGCTGACCTGAAGGTGGACTGCTGTCTTTGCATCTGCATAGAGCAAATGCTGAACAGCGGGCAAATTCTATCCGAGCTCGGGCACTGCTCAACCAAAAGGCTAGCGCACAGGGGCACACCCCAGGGGGGTGTTCTCTCTCCGCTACTTTGGATATTAGTAGTGAATGAGCTACTCACTTCACTAGAAAATAAAGGCTACAAGGTCGTAGCATATGCTGACGATATTGCCATAGCCATATCAGGTAAATTCCCCCAAACCCTAAGAGATGTAATGAACTCGACGCTAAATTTAGTAGCGAAATGGACGGACAGCGTTGGGCTCAACGTAAACGCGTCCAAAACTGAACTAGTACTTTTTACTAGGAAATACAAAATCACGTTCGTAGCCCCACCTAAGCTTAGAAACACGGAACTCAGCTTTTCAAACAAAGCAAAATACTTAGGGTTGACCCTCGATAGTAAACTTAACTGGAGGAAATCGCCATCTACACCTGCAAAAAGGCTATAGGTCCTAAATGGGGTCTTCAACCTAATATAGTCCACTGGTTGTACCTGGCGGTGGTCAGACCAATCCTGCTTTATGGCGTTCTCGTCTGGTGGCCTGCACTCGAAACAAGGTGCAACACAAACTCTATCGAAAGAGTACAACGATTAGCATGCAAATGCATCACAGGGGCTGTCAGGTCCACTCCCACAGCCGCCTTAGAAACCCTACTTAACATATATCCCATTGATATCTTTGGGAAAATGGTAGCATCTAACGCAGCCCTAAGACTTAGAGAATCTCTCCAGTGGTCAAGCTCACAAATTGGCCACATGAAAATCTTACAAAACTCCAATCTCGGAGTAACAGATTACATCTTCTTCTTCTTCTTCCTTTTATCAGTGAGGCTATGATCCGAAAACAAGGGATCACAACCCTCCCACTTCACCGCATTTCTACTGATCCGCCTGTGGGGTTCGCCTGGAGTAACAGATTACATATCCCCATCTATTGATTTCAATATCAAATATAACACCACCATCCCTGACAGATCCGCATGGAGGAAGATATCATTCTAAATGACGCCGCAATCGAAATCTATACAGATGGTTCCAAAACTTCAGGGGGCACAGGACTAGGTATATTTTCCGAATCACCTAGAATAAACGTAGCTCTCCGACTTCCGGACCACTGTAGCATCTTTCAGGCGGAAATATCGGCCGTTCGTGAAGCAGCGCGCAGACTCTATATACCCGATAGATGGTAAGTCTATCGTCCTTTATATAGACAGTCAGTCAGCGATTAAAGCTCTGGAAACACCAACAATAAGATCTAAGTTGGTCGAACATTGCCGCGAATCTCAGAACGAGATTGCGGACAGATGCAACTTTACTCTGTGCTGGGTCCCAGGACACAGAGATATTCCAGGCAACTGTAAAGCGGATGAACTAGCTAAACAAGGCACCGTACTTCCTCTCGATGTCAATAGAGAGGCACCGGCACCACCAATACAATTAATGAAAATCCGTATGTTTAACGAAGCGCAATCTAGTGCAAACAACAGATGGAGTAATCTAGCTACGTGCGCATCGACCAGGAAGATCTGGCCCTTACTTGACGCAAAGAAAACCAAAAATCTCCTTTCATTAAGAAACATAAGCCTCACAGTAGGAATAGTCACAGGACACTGCTTGTTAGGTAGACATGCCACTAGAATGGGTGTCCCAGCAAACGATTTCTGCAGAAGCTGCAGAGATGAAGAGGAGGAGGAGAATAGTCTCCACCTCCTTGGCACATGCCCAGCGCTAGCCACACTAAGAAAGAAGCTACTAGGCAAATACTTCTTTGAGGACCTAAGTGACCTGTCTAACATAGACATTAGAAACTTAAATAGATATATAGGTAAATCCAACTGGTTTAGCTGAAATGCCCCCCCTGCACATCACCACCACCCCTCCTCCCTCGTTATTGGTTACTATCAATCTCCAAGAGGTACTGCAACAGACACCTCCCAAGATCGATAGCTAACCCTCCCATATCACTAGACCAGTGCCTATAAATAACATTACTGCATAGAGGTAACAGAGATTGATTGAGTCAATCAATCCCCCTATTACTCACATGCACACTACCTACACGGTGAACTAGGTATTAAGGGTTTGACTGAAGTAGTCACCCCACCTAGCCAAACCATCCCCTAAAGTTCGACTGCATACTAGTGCAAGATTGACTGCATCAGTCATCTCGCTCTACTTTGCATTCCCCACTATTTCCACGGTCCACCTAGGTACGGGTTCGATTGAAACAATCACCCTACCTAGTTCACATAGCAGTACTTAGAGTTCGATTGAATCAGTCACTCTATGTACGCTTATGCTCCTCCACACCTACACGGTCCACCTAAGTATGAAGGGTTTGGCTGAATCAGTCACCCCACCTAGTCAATACCATGCATAACAGTAATTAGAGTTAGACTGAATCAGTCACTCTACTATACGTATGCACCTCTACGCCTACACGGTTTATGGGACCTGCCAATATAACTTGCACACACAGTATAGGGGGTTCGATTGAATCAATCACCCCCTATCACTTGCTGCACACTATACCTTCTCGGTACACCTTGACTTCAGGGTTGACTGAGTCAGTCACCCTCTCTACCCTTTTCAGTCAGCATTCTCAGCCAACACCCTCATGAGAAACGTTAAGGTTCCCCTGGTTACCGGTGACCCGACCGGTCATTACTCATGTGGTATCACAATGGACCCATGTGGTCTAAGTGTGTCCTGACCCTGTCAGGACAGCCACCTTTACCTAACCTACCTAACCTAAACCATTACCAACGTCATTTACAAATGCATTTTGGACTCCATCACCGAGGTGCTGAGATACCATATGATTCCTTATAAAGGAGGAACCAAAAATGTTGGCTTTGTCAATATCTATGTAAATGGCATTGTCAGAAATTCAGCAATTTGCCTATTTTTTTTAAGCTATTTTAAAAACCTTCCAGAAGGATCTCGTATTTTTATCTAAAGTGTTCAGCTTCTTATTCCATTTTCTTTTTTTTTTTACATTTCTGGATTTCAGTAGAAATAAGTACTGCATCTGGTCGCGGAGAAATAGCAGCGGATACCTCTGCCATTGTCATAAAATTATTTTTGTTTTTATAAGACAACGCCTTAAAAAGATAGGGATGACTCTATATAATGTATGGCCGTGCTACATATTTTGAATACTTTTATGATTTCTAATAAAATTTCTAACCTAGCCTAACCTACATTTTACACAGTATGGGAAAGGCTATAAGGAACAAAAAGTTACTATCCGTATGAAACGTATCATATGATACACCTTCCTAGCATTTAAACCTAGATCTATTACAGTTGAATCTTTAATGATCCTAGAGGAGCTCTGTAAGTTTCTTTAATGATGCTTGGTATTAAAAATCTTCAAATCCGATGGTTAAAGATCGATGTATACCACATAGTAAATTGGGGATAAAACCAATTGCCTTGGCTTGCAGTGAAACTACATTGTATCATGGTCGATGTTTCAAAAGAGCTTGGATATGCATAACAGTTTAGCAACGGGTAGATAGTTGAATACTTCGCTTTTAAAGCCCTTTTTGGTCGATAGGGAGTCCTGAATTGGAGCTGTGAGCGACTGGACCAAGTCATTCGCAATGAAATCCTTGGAGGGAAGTATCGTCGTTAGGCTACGAGGCTAGATCCACAAAGACTAAGGAGGTTTGCACACAGTTGTTAATATATTATAATAGAAAATATCAAGATCCAATACTGAGATGAAGGTTGATCTTTATCATCATCAGGCGCCTGCTCATCTGAAACTGAAAGATGAAGTAACTGCGGTTGACTAAAACAATCTTGAAAAATGTATCTAGCTTATTCAAATATTGAAAAATTGAATTGCAAAAGCTTACCAAATAAGTGTTACTAATTTTATTGATAAACGTATTTAATTAGCGTTATATAAGAGTTAATTATTTCTTATCAGCTATCTTAGTAGCGAATGAAATTAGACCCTATTTACCAATTTAACAAGCCCTTATCGTTCGTTCTGGAAACCACGACAATTGAAAATGTCCACATTGCGTAATTGTTGTTAATTGCTAAATTAATTGCAAAAAATTAATAACATTCTGTAACAAAATATGATTAGTTATTTTCCAATGCTAATAGCGTAACAAATGAAGCTGATAGTAGGTCCTCAGAGGAGCTATTTAAGGAGCCTGCAAGTGCTGCGTTATGAGGGTCGAATATTTTCAACACAGTAGTAAACCTAAACTTGTTTCTCTAAACGAAGTAATGTAAGTAATTCTCTGCATTTTCTCAAAATCACAGACTGTTTAGAATAGAAAGCAGCTGTGGGGAGAATAAGACATAAAACCCTTGGCAATCCTTTTACAAGTGATCGAATTATATTCCACTATAGACAACTTAATATCATGGCAAGGTTCTGTGCACCTATTATCCTAGTTCTCATCTGTCTAAGCATCTCAAACTGCTCACCATATATTGGAAATGAAAGATACGACTTTGGCGGTAGATCCAGTCCATTAACAGGAGGATTAATAGACCGATTGCTTGGTTCGTCCAATCAAATTAGCTACGATAA
Source organism: Brachypalpus laphriformis (assembly GCA_945910035.1). Classification (NCBI taxonomy): domain Eukaryota; kingdom Metazoa; phylum Arthropoda; class Insecta; order Diptera; family Syrphidae; genus Brachypalpus; species Brachypalpus laphriformis. The sequence continues at coordinate 275,846,903 of OX246754.1, read as the reverse complement.
CCTAGAGCAGGAATTGGAAGAAATCTTTCGTATTTTGCATGGTAAGTCATACATTAGTTTGCAATGAATTACTTTGTATATGTAATATGCTCCTTATTGCAGCTTTAGTCTACCAAGCATACCATACACACCCAGATGCAGCACCGTATCACCATTATAAGTAGGGGGAAACCGTATGCGAATGCGAAGCAGCTCAAGCTGCTGGCTTCAGAAACGCATTCGAATTCTAAATAAAGGAACTTATTCATGGCCTTAAAGTCTATTATTTATACTCCATTAGTGTTCATTGTTTTTAACTACGAAATGAGTGGGAAAACGTTGGCAGATAGGAGAAAGTTTGATTCACTTCTGTACAGACGGATCTAAAACCGGAAGTGGAGTGGATAGTGGTGTCTTCTCCAAAGAGCTCAAGCTGAGCATTTCCTTCCGCTTACTAGATCACTGCAACTTTTTCCACGCGGAAATTCTGGCAATTAAGGAAGTCCTGTCCTATCTAAAATGTAATGTAATAGCTGCACAGTCAAGCAGCAATTAAGTCCCTGGAGTCGTTCTCTTTTACTTCAAAGGTAGCTCTAGACTACTGCTCGTCTCTCATGGAAGTAGTTAAATATTCACCTTTGCTGAGTGCCAGGCCACAGAGACATTCCAGGTAACTGCAAGGCTGACGAGCTCACCAGACATGTACTACCCTAATTGTCCTACCGATTGGGCAGATTGGGGGTATGCCGCTACCACGTGCAAACTGCTACTTAAGCTGGAATCGAATCGCCGTATTCGTGAACAGAAGACATACATACATTTTCAATGGCCCGCTAATCCTTCATGATTGTCGCGAGGGAAGGATGCTCTGGTGGACCCTCCATCCTTCTTGATCCGACGCCATTGACTCCAATTCATCAGGAGAAATTCCTAGACGGCTCCAGGAGAGATGTCGGACTTGATCCAACCATCTATTTCTAGGCCTTCGCGGAGTCGCCTACCTAATGGCACGGCAACCATAGCACGTCTTGGAAGCCGGTCTGGGGGCAAACGCACTACGTGACCAAACCATCGAAGCATAGATCGTTCTGTTCGGAGAAGTAGCTGCTCAACATTGAGCGCCTCGCGTACTCTGGTGTTGCGCACTCGATCCCTACGAGTTGATCCAGCAACACCGCGAAGGAACCTCATTTCGGCAGCTTGTATTCGCGATCTTATTCTTTCGGTCACTACCCAAATTTCATGACCATAGGTGAGAATTGTAACATACACCGAGTCAAAAACCGATAGCTTACCTTGAACACAAAGTTCGGCCTTCCTTATAACAGATTGACCAAGCTCTCTCAAAATTGATCCAGCCTGACCAATTCTACAGGATAACTCGGCATTGCTCTTCCTATTACTCGTGAATAGGACCCCGAGGTACATAAACTTATCCACCTGCTTCAGTGGGACTCCACTAACATGCAGAGCGCACTGAATGCGTTTTTTTTTGGAAACGACCATTACTTCCGATTTGTTCACGTTGAACAGAAGACTCGTCACGTAATTTATATGTATGTTGTTGCTAAATCTGCCAACAACACAAAACAAATTACGTGACCAGTCATCCGTTCACGAATACAACGATTCGATATCTAGACGCTATCAGCAAAACCAATCTTAGATGAGAGGATGGCACGCGACGTGCCAAATATCCATACCGATCTGACCCAGGCTGGATCAGAAACGCTCAAATGGTTGAATCCCGCTGAAGCGATCAGATATCAGCTTCACTATCGGTGTCCTCACAGTACACTGTCCATCATTCTTTACAGACGGGCCAGAAATGACTGTAACGTCACTTTGAAGTGTACTAAATTCCAACGAGATCAAAAAGTGAGGCAAAAAATACTGTAATGTCCTAAAGGCAGTAAATCCTTTTGGTCTTTCGTTAAAAGAATTAAAGGATCCGCCTTATCGGCAATCCCAGCTCTTGTCTACAATAATATGAATATCACAGACTCGAAAGAGAAAGCTGATCTGTTTGCTGCAATATTCGCTGCAAATTCCACCTTACCAGACAGGTCTCTTTCTCCAGCTATGCTGAACCGTGTTCAATATTCTCTTACTTACTTACTTAGATGGCGCTACGGTCCGGGGTGGACCTGGGCCGTAACCAACAAACCTCTCCAGCGAGCACTTGCGCAGTTGGTTGAGGTCCCCCTCCACTTGTTTGCGCCACCTACCGCGAGGTCGTCCTCTACTGCGTCGTCCATCCGGGGTGGATTCGAAGACCTTTTTAGCGGGAACGTTGGGCTCCCTTCGCTCTAAATGACCCATCCATCTTAGTCGCTGTATGTGAACTCTTCTGGCTAAGTCGATGTCCTTGTATAGGCCGTATAGCTCGGCATGTACCTTCTCCTCCACTCACCGTCTATACAGACGGGACCAAAGATCGCTCGAAGAACTTTTCTCTCGAAATAACCAAGAGCATCCTCATCCGGTTTTGTCAAAGCCCATGCCCCTGCGCCATACAGCAGGACTGGGATGATTAGAGTCTTATAAAGAGTTACCTTAGTAGTTCGAGATAGGGCTTTGCTACTCAATTGCCGTTTTAGTCCATAGAAACAACGATTGGCAAGAGTAATTCTTCGTGTGATCTCCCTACTAATGTCATTTGCGGAGTTCACCATAGAGCCTAGGTACACAAAATCCTTTACTACCTCAAAATTATATCTGTCTATTGTGGCGTTCTGTCCAAGACGCCGATGTTGGGTGTCCTTTTTTGTAGACAGCATATATTTTGCTTTGCTTTCATTGACCGCTAGACCCATCTTTGCTGCCTCGATCTCAATGCCTCATTGAGTTGTACAGAGTTGTAAAAGATTGCACCTCCGGTGTTGGCTTGTGAGTTTCGTACAATTCTCTCAAGTACTATTTTAAAGAGATCGCATAATAGCGCGTCACCTTGTCTAAGACCTTTCCTGACATCGAACGGTTCGGTGATGTTCTTACTGACTTTGATGGAGCAGCAAGAGTTCTCCATCGTCATTCTGCACAAACGGACGAGCTTGGCAGGGATGGCAAGACTAGACATGGCTCTGTATAACTCGTCTCTATACACGCTATCATAGGCTACTTTGAAATCGATGAAGAGGTGTTGCGTATTGATTTTATATTCATGGGTTTTTTCCAAGATCTGCCGTAGTGTGAATATTTGGTCAATGGTGGACTTTCCCGGCCTGAAACCGCATTGATAAGGACCTATCAGGTTGTTGACGATCGGTTTTAGGCGTTCACATAATACGGCAGACAGGATCTTATATGCGATCTTGCGGAGACTTATACCTCTGTAATTGGCGCAGTTCAGAGGGTCTCCTTTCTTCAGCATCGGGCAAACGATGCTGAGGTTCCATTCATCGGACATACTTTCGTCCGACCAGATTTTACAGATGAGCTGGTGCATACTCCTTACCAACTCATATCCTCCTGCATTGAAAAGTTCAGCGGCAAGGCCGTCGGCTCCAGCAGCTTTGTTGGATTTGAGTTTAGATATCGGTATCCTCACTTCATTCTGATCGGGTTGACGGGAATCTTGACTGCCATCGTCACTGTTGAATGGTCATCATCGCCTTTGTTTCCTCAATATCCTCAGGACCGACTGCGATTCTACTGCTATGTTACCAATTTTCTCGGCATGTTCTTTTTATTATTATTCCTGCAATAAAGTCTCTGAATCTCCTCGATCGAGCGCTTCTCATGCTCCTTTTTCTTCTTTCTGAGAAGTCTATGTTCCTCTTTTCTCCTGCGCACGTAGAGCTCGTACGCAGCTCTAGTCCTTCTATGCAGCGCCGCTTTTTAGACCTCTTGTTTTGCTGTATGTGCTTGCCGGCATTCCTCATCAAACCAGGGGTTTCGTTGTGGTGGCCGAGAGAAACCCAGTACATCAGAGGCGGCATCTCTGATGGCTTGTTGGCAACGCTGCCACTGGTCTTCCGCATTTGCTACTGGCGGCATAGGACTTAGATTAAGATTAGAAGAAACTCGATCGGCAAAGGTTCTGGCGGTCTCTTGTGATTGTAGCTTTTCGACGTCAAATTTCCTCACAGTATTTCGTTGATTTCGCTCCGTTGTGGATATCCGCATCCGTACCTTGGCTACAACTAGGTAGTGATCCGAGTCCACGTTGGCTCCTCGGAAGGTCCGGACACCCAGAATACTGGAAGAGTGCCTTGCGTCGATCGCAATGTGACCGATTTGGTTGACAGTTTTTCGATCAAAGGAGACCCATGTTCCTTTGTGAATATCGAGACGTGGGAACCGCGTACTAGCTAAAACAAAGTTTCACCCCCCCGCAAGGTCGATTAGCCTGAGTCCGTTGTCGGATGTGATGTCGTGCAGGCTGTGCTTTCCGACCACGCTACTAAAGACATCCTCTCTTCCTAGCTTTGCGTTCAAATCACCTAGGATAATTTTAACGTCGTGGCTGGGGCATTGCTCATAAGTCTTGTCCAAGAGCTGGTAGAAGTCATCCTTTGTCGCGTCGTCCTTCTCCTCATGAGGGCCGTGAACGCATATTAGTCTAATGTTGGCAAATTTAGTCTTGATACGGATAGTCATAAGGCGCTCGTTCACATGCCGGAAACTCAAGAAACCCGAATAGACGCTGTCCTTGTTGTCTGTAGCAATCGCCGTAGTAGATGTCGCAGTTTTTCATACACCTTTTGCCGGCCCATCCCATCGCACTTCTTGGATGGCGGTAATGTCTGATTTGAGACACTCTAGGGTCTCCGCAAGTTATTCGGCTGCACGTGGTTTGTAGAGGGACCTAACATTCCACGTGCAGACACGAAGATCGTTGTCCTTTTTACGTTTGTTTGGGTCGGCAACAGTAAATTCATTCGTATCCCAGGCTGTCGGTTGCTTCGTAACCGAAGGTTTTTTACGTGGTAGGGAAGTTAACCCGACGACACAACCCCCAAGCTGGAGGACCAGATCCTTTTTTAGCCACCCCTAGGACGAGGGGCCGGATACACCGGTGTCAGTAACCCACTTCGGGGATATGAGCGCTGCCGTTGGCCCATTAAGGGTTCATCCGCCACCATATCTTTTTCAATACCCTGACATAGTATTGAAAATCCTTACAGACCTCAGCTTCAAATATGTCGAAGTAGCTCCGGTAAGGTATCCGCTGGTCTGTAGACGTCACCGTTGATTCCATCGAGAGAATTCATCCGCCGCACGTCCTCCTTCTGAGGACCTCTTGCTAGACTTCTGAGACGCATATTTCAGCCAATCAGATCAACAAGAGATGCCTCGTCCGGTTAAACATATGCGCGCTGAAGTTCACCCAGATGTGCTTACGCAGGTACGAGTGTTCAGCTACACATATATCGTCAGACTCAGCATACGCTCATCGTTAGTTCACTATCAGATAGCTATCCAGCGGGCACCACGGGGAGGTGATGATGCAATTTTGCCCACCAATATTCAATATTCTCTAGGACATAATATTTTTCCGAACTTGTTCAGTAGCTAGAGTCCTTAAAGATCTCAACTGCAACAAATCTTCAGGTCCAGATTGAATTCCGCCCCTTGTTTTGAAGAGGTGTTCTTCTACCCTGGCTAAACCTCTACGGAAGATCTTCTACCTATTCCACAGGCACTTTTCCGGATAGGTGGAAACTAGCGCATGTTTAGCAAATTACCAAAAACGGAGATAAACCTCCCCTTGTAACTACCGACCCATAGCTTTAACGTTAGTGCTTTCTTAGGTCATGGAGAGCATTGTCAATTACTATCTCATGAGATACCTAGAAAGGAACCATCTCATTAATGACCGTCAATATCATTTCAGGCAACAGCGTTCCACTGGTGACTTAATGTCTTACCTGTCGGACAAATGGAACCAATGCATCCATCAACATGGTGAATGCAGAGTAGTTGCTCTTGATATTTCCAAGACTTTCGATAGGGTATGGCATATTGCCCTGTTTAACAAGCTACAAGCTTATGGGGTTGGTGACATTTTCTCGAAATGGATTGCGAGCTTTCAATACAAGTTGTGTTAGATGGATATACTTCTACCCCCTTCTCAACTAATGCTGGTATTCCACAGGGATCAGTCCTCTCTCTGACCCTCTTTCTAATATTTATCAACGACCATCTCTATCTTACTCGCAACCCAATGCACTCCATCGCAGCACTCTTGAATTCGCTTATTCGATAACGACTCCACGACAAGGGCCCCAAGTTTTAGAGTCCCAGCGACAGCGAATGTCAACCGAACTTAACTCTGATATTGATGCAATCGTCAATTGGGGTGTTAAAACCGAGTTGAGTTCAATGCGTCAAAAACCCAGTGTTGTCTCCTGTCTCTCAAGAGTGACACCAACGTTGCCAAACTAAAGATGGCAACTCTAGATCAATAGAGGAATCTATTGGTCTGTCAATGCTCGGGGTGCATATTAGCTCAGACTTGCGTTGGAACCATCCGATTACTATTTTTTTTTTTTTATAATTTGCGGGCCCTCAAAGAGTTATGAATACCTTTAACATGTTTACGCACAGTGCGGGCGTTGGAAAGGATAGAGAGAGAGAGATTTTGGTGTAGTGGTTCTTGAAGCTCAGTTGTTTATGCTTCAGAGATTCTCCGGTGGTGGCGTCCAGATAACTGGGGAGATTTGTAATTTTTTTATTTTTTTTGTCTTTGCTTCTGATTCGCAATACTTTTATCGCGATAACCGATGTCGAGGGCAAATCATCATCAACAGAACGACCAATTTTTCCAGCCAATTGATGCTGCAAAAGGTGGTCCTAGATGCATTGGTTTTCTTAAAAGATGTAAACACTTTTTCACTCCAACTGATTTGGCCGCGACCTATAAAGCATACGTTCGCCCGAATCTTGAATATAACTCACATGTTTGGGCGGGAGCTCCCACCACTTGCTTGAGTTTACTTAATCGTGTTCAGCGACAAGCTTGTAGATTGATTAGTGATCAGTCTATCTGCAACCAAATTCCTTCGCTAGAAGACCGCCAAAATGTAGGATGCTTAGCGCTCCATATCGGTACTTCCATCACAAGTGTTCGGATGAAATATATAGTTGTGTCCCGCCTGTCCGTGTGTTCAATCGTAGTACACGTACGGCCTATTTTGCATATCTGTGTATAGTTAAACCTGTCTTTAGGCGCACAGTGAAATATAAAAGATCGTTTTTTAACTACTCCACACGAATATGGAATAACTTGCCTTCCTCAGTGTTTCCTGAATCCTGATACCTATTATCTAAAGAGATTCAAAGTCAACGCGCATCGTCATCTCACTCTTTTTCCTTCCCTATCCAATCTCTAATTCTCCCCTATACCCTTTCCTTTCACTCCATCACTGGGTTTATAACTTTAAAAGACATAGTCTTAAGTGATGCAGAACATTAAAAAAAAAATAGGCCTACACGCCCCTGCACCTGTCTAGCCCTATCCAAAAGAAGACTGCTTCTTCTTAGAGCCTCTGCTAATTGTTCGGCTGGAATACAGATGTTGCAAGAAAAAATCGAAGAAGAAGTGCGCACAGCTTCAAGCTGGAAGTACGAAGGGCCTGTATCGGGAGCTGCAGAAAATATCTTCCCCGGTTGCTGATGCAAACCAGGCTATCCAGGATTTGCGAAGACACAATATGAACAAGAGCGAACCATCTTCAAAATATCCACCCAAAGAAGGAGGAATGCTAAGGAGATTCGTTCGCCAAAGTTCATTAACAATGCTCATGGCCAGCTTCTTGTGGATGACGACAAAATTCTGCAGAGGTGGCGGCAGTACTGTGAAGAACTTTTAAATGAACAGTTTCCCCAGCTATAATTTCCAAGAGCCACCCCTAACTGTGAAGAAATACCCGACATTACAGAAGAATAAGTTAGTGAGGCGGTCAAATATACCATACAACGAAAAGCGATTGGGCCAGACGAGATGCCCTCTGACTTCTGGAAAACGATGGAAGGCGTCGGGTTCAAATGGCTCAGAATTCTCATCTCCAAGTTTGTGAGAGGTGATCCAATGCCGAATCAATGGAGGGAAAGTTACCTTCTCCCTGTATACAAAGGGAAGGGTGATACACGAAAATGTGATAACTACCGTTCGATCAAGCTGATGTCGCACACCATGACGAGCGTTAGAGGGAGGGGTATTAGGTGGCCGACTGCGAAAATAATACGGCTTTCTGATTATCAGTGCCGGTTTGTCGCGGGTAAATCAAGCACAGATGCAATCCAAAGTATAAGGATCTTAATGGAAAAACATCGTGATTCCTTAAAGGATTTGCGTATTGTATTGATTGACTTTGAAATGGTATTCGACAGGCAACCACGAGATCTGATATGGGTGGCGCTAAGACATCGAGGGGTTCCAGAAACCTATGTACAGGTGATCATGGACATGTACGAAGGAGCAAAGACAAGAGTAAGATGCCCCGCTGGAGTAACAGAAGAGTTCCCAATCAAAGTCGGGGTGCACCAGGGAAGCGTCTTAAGTCCTTTGCTCTTTATTACAGTCCTTGACTTCTTCTTCTTCTTCCTTTTTTATCAGCGAGGCTATGATCCGAAAACAAGGGATCACAACCCTCCCACTTCACCGCATTTATACTGATCCGCCTGTGGGGTTCGCCTATTATTTATTACAGTCCTTGACTATCTGCTTGAAGGTAAAGTGACGAACCCCAAGGTACATCAGTTATTCTTTGCTGAAGATGGAGCTATCATAAGTGAGGATGCTACATCCCTACAACGAGCACTTGATGTGTGGATGGACGTTTTGGAGGGAAATGGGTATCGCATTAGTTCAAAAAAGACGGAGTACTTGTGCTGCCCGTTCTCTGATCCACTCAGTCCTATTCCAGACATTTATTAGAATGGAACAGTGCTTCCCAAGTGCGAAAAGTTCAAATATCTGGGATCTATGATCAATAACCGAACAACCTGTGATGACGACATAATTCATCTCGTAAGCATAGGGTGGATGAACTGGCGAGAAAACTCCGCTATCTTCTGTGACAGAAAAATGCCACCTAAATTGAAAGGAAGGCTCTACACCGCAGTTGTGCATTCAGCGCTCACATACGGTTCACAATTTTAACGATGTACAAAAAGTATGAAAGTAAATTAACGGCAGCTGAGATGAAGATGCTTCGCATGAGAGCAGGAGTGACAAAGCTTGATCGAATAAGAAGTTGAATATCCGTGGAAGCCTTCACGCCAAGGAAACCATCGTACAAAAGATTGAGCGACCGGCTCAGCTGGTATTGCCACGTACAAAGAAGAGATCATTTGAACCCTGTTAAATGAACGTTCCAAAGACATGGCGAGGCAGGAGAGGCAGGCCTATAAATGCCTGGATCACACAAATGTGACGACACCGGGTGGCAATGGTGAAGTGGTAACGTCGTCAATTGCCGGGCTAATGGTTCATGGTTCAAATCCTGATGTCAGCAAGCATTTATTTATTTCTCATGAAATATACAAAGTCAGTCCGATCATTTGCGAAAGCTTGTGTGAACACCACTGCGAAGGCATAACACTGGCAGTAGCTTGCTCATGTATCTGGAAAAAATTGTATCTCTGTTGATTTGCCCTAGACATCGATAATCGGGAAAAACGTACTGTGAATCAGAAGCAATGACAAAAAAATAACAAAAATCTCCCCAGTTATCTGGACGCCACCCCCGGAGAATCTCTGAAACATAAACAACTGAGCTTCAAGAACCAATACACCAAAATCTTTCTCTCTCTCTCAATCTATCCTTTTCAACGCCCGCACTGTGTGTTAACATGTTAGAGGTGTTCATAACCCTTTGAGTGAGCGCAAATTATAAAAAAAAATCGGCATTTCATTCGCCTCGGTAACCGAGTGATCCAAAATCGGCAGGCCTGCCGATATTTTCTGAGGTCAAATAGACGAACCCCAGAGGCGGATTAGTAGAAATGCGGTGAAGTGGGAGGGTTATGATCTCTTGTTTTCGGATCATAACCTCGCTGAAAAAAAAGGAACAAGAAGAGTAAAATATTCTCTGTCACATCCTGTATTTTAAAAATTTCAAAATTAACAAATATACATGAAAATATTTACTAAATTATTCAAACTCTGTAATTAAAAAAAATCATATCGTTCGTTCTGCTTATTTCTTGTTAGTTGCTAGGTTACATATGGTTATAAAAAATTATACAACAAAATTATAATTAGTCAGCTTTTCATGGTTATTAGCACTAACTAGGTGCAACAAATGAAACTAATGACTTTCTATAGAGAAGCTATTTAAGCAGCCTAAAAATGCATTGTGTGTGTAGAATACTTTCAACACAGTACTTGCTAAACATCACATTTTGCTGTTAGCTATCAAAAATGTAAGTCGTTCTAGAAGTAGAACTTCTAGATTCGCTGTACTTTCTAGATAGTCTTCTTAGTTTGAATTCTAACTTATTACAGACAACTTTCAATGGCCAAGTTCGGCACGCCTCTCGTCCTGGTTATAATCTGTCTAGGCGTTTCATATTGCACAAAATATATTGAATCTGAAGGATTTACCTTCACCAATAGAGGTAACATATCTATGAGACTACTGCAGCGGTTGTATAGTTCAGACAATGAAATTAGTCACGATGACGAAGAGTATCAAGACGAATTGGATGAATTTGTGATGAGCCTTTTGTCAAGTAAGTCGCATTACAATTCGGAATGAACTACTTTATTTTGTGCTTCTTCGTAGGTATTGCCCTTATAAGCCAGCTGCAAAGTCGGATCATTCCAGGCCAGTGCCCACTTTTACTAAATTAAGTTTAAAAATGCTTTAAAATTCAAAATAAAATTGTTGAGCAAACATTATTAAATTTTATCTTTTACTCATACTTTACTTTGGATACACTCATCAAATACACTGAACTGTAGTTTATGAATGTCACTAATGCACTAGCAAGCTATAATGTACGAATAAATCTTATATTCCGTCTCTTCTGTCCTTTGAAGTCAACCTGAGCAGAAATCTTTCATTGAACAGAAATTATTTTTTGTAACCTTCAAGTCTTCGAAAAAGCCATAAACCGCGATAATATAAGTAAAGTACAACGGTTAGCTTATTTTTGGATAAGCGAAGCACTGCGTGCAACTCCCATCTGTACAATGTCACAGTTTATTTTTTATTTTTTATTTTTAACAATTTCTTTGTTACATGACACTACAACTAGTCAATAAGACTAACAAGCAGCTTGCATATGATTAAAGTTTAAGTAGTTTACTGGCTTGGGCCAGTAGCGCAGCAATCAAGTTCGTGATGAAGTGCTTACTTTACCTCCTAGTGGTGGTCCCCGGGCAACTATACGTATAAACCCTTATACGTATAGGCCAAAATTGTAAGTGCGGGTTGTCTAGGGCCTTGATTCTAGGCTAGGTAACGTGGGCCAGTGCCCTGCGTTACTGAAACCAATTCGCTACTGAAACCGACACTATGCCTCGGATAAGGACTGATAACATGTTGACGACTTTTGGCTATTGTACCCGGACAAAGATAGGTTTCTGGAATGTAAAGACGCTCCTCGACTCGGGAATAGAAGGTCCTTACAATGCCAGATTCCTCCAACTGGAAACAGAATTCATGCGATATATGGTAAACTGGACATTTTGGGGGTAAGTGAAGTAAGATGGTTAGAAGCGGGCGAGTACCAGTCTCCAACGCGTAACACTGTACTACTCTATTCTGGAAGACCATCCGGAAGTCCGCGAGAATATGGAGTCGGACTACTGCTAACAACAACAGCACGCAAGGGCCTGATTTCCTGGCAGCCTCATGGTGATAGGATTTTGACGGCCAGATTCCGGACTAGAGTACGACGTGTCACCATCATACAGTGTTACGCACCAACGAATAGTTCGTCTGAGGACGAAAAGGAGAGCTTCTACAATCTCTTAAGCGCCGTCTTCAACACAACACCAAATGGAGACATTGTCATAGTGATGGGGGATTTGAATGCCAAGGTAGGCAGCGACAACGAAGGGCTCAAGCATGTAATCGGGAAACATGGTCTAGGCAACCGCAATGACAACGGCGAAAGGTTTGTGGATTTCTGCAATGCCAACCGCCTTGTGATAGGTGGCACCATGTTTGAGCACAAGACCTGCCACAAAGTCAGCTGGGTTTCCAACGACAGGCAAGCAACCTCCAACCAAATTGACCATTTTGCTATCAGCCGCCGCTTTAGAAGCAGTCTCCTGGACGTCCGAAACAGACGAGGGGCAGATGTGGGGATAGTACGTGATCACCATCTTATGATAGCTACTCTCCAACTACGCACTGCTGCAGTTCGAAGATCCCACGACAACACAAGAATGCCCAGTTTCAACATCGATAGACTTAGTGATCCCTCAGTGCGCCAACAATTAAGGGAGCACTTTTCGCAAGGTGTGGAAGCAATCAGCAGCTCAATGCCCGCAACCATCCAAGACCATTGGTGTGCTGTGAAAAATGTTTTTACATCTGGTGCTGAAAGAATTGTCGGTCGATCGCAGGGAAGACATAGGGCGTGGCTTTCCGAGGATACCTGGAGAAGGATTGACGAACGAAAACAGCTAAAAGCTCGCGTTGCAGCTACCCCAGCAGCAGGGAGAAGCGAGCTAGAGTCCCTATATCGCATGAAGATGAGAGAAGTTCAGCGTAGCGTGCGACGTGACAAGCGCAACTACATCAACGCGCTGGCTACAGAAGCAGAAGAAGCTGCAAGGAGGTGCGACAGCAGGACTGTCTACAGAATCACGAAAGAGCTGATAGGTGGTCGCAGCTCCAGCCAATACCCAGTGAAAAGCCTAGACGGCTCCTTGCTCATTTCAGATGAGGACCAGCTCAAGAGATGGAAAGAGCATTTTGCTACGGTTTTGAACCGTGTATTCGCTAGCGATATGCTCCCAAATCAGACTGAGATGCCCGAGGTGAGAAGTTCCCGAATACGCACCACGACTCCCAGTAAAGATGAGATCATTACCGCGATCAAGGCACTCAAAACCAACAAGGCGGTAGGACTTGACGGTATTCCAGCAGAGCTCTTACGAGCAGCGCCAACAACATCGGCTGAGCTTCTGCTTCCACTTATAGATAGAGCTTGGGAAGCTGAGAGCTTTCCTAACGAGTGGAAAAAGGGAATGATCGTCAAGCTTCCTAAGAAAGGAAATTTATTGGAGTGCGGAAACTGGAGGGGTATCTGCGTGCTACCTGCTGTAGCTAAGATAATAGCTAAAATAATCCTTGAGCGAATCAAACAACATCTCGAAGACACACTCGATGCCGAACAAGCAGGTTTCCGCTCTGGATCCTCCTGTGCCGGCCACATCAACACCCTGCGGATTATCATCGAACAGTGTGTTGAATATCGATCGCCACTGCACCTGCTGTTCATCGATTTTGAGAAGGCGTTCGATAGTGTCAACAGGGAGTTTATTTGGCGTGCCTTACGCAGGAGAGGCATTCCCGATAAACTAATTGCTATTATCAAAGCTACATATGAAGGCTCCAAATGTCACGTTCTGCACAGGGGGAGGTTGTCTGAGGAATTTGAGATCCAAAGTGGGGTAAGACAAGGCTGTATCCTTTCACCAATATTATTCCTATTAGTGATTAGCGATGTGCTTCATGCAGCTTCATGCAACGGGAAACGGAGGAATTCGATGGACTCTTACATCTCAACTGAAACATCTTGACTACGCAGACGATGTATGCTTACTCTTCCACAGAATTATGGACCTCCACCAAATGACAGCAGATGTGGAGAGGGAGGCAGGTGTCGTCGGGCTGGAAATCAATACGACAAAAACTAAAATCATCAGCCTTGGAACTAACTCATCGGCTCAAATATGCATTGCTGGACAACCGGTAGAGAGAGTAGAGGATTTCCAGTATCTTGGGAGTATTGTCTCGACCGATGGTGGAACCGAACTGGATATAGCCAACAGGATCGCCAAAGCAAAGTCCGCGTTCGGGATGTTGTCCAACATATGGCGAAGCAATGCAATCAGTTTGAGCACCAAAATAAGACTGTTCCGCTCCAACGTTGAATCCGTGCTGCTATATGGTTGCAGCACGTGGAGAGTGACCACTACTATCACCAGAAAGCTGCAAACGTTCGTTAATAGGTGTCTGCGCAATATCTTACGGATTTTCTGGCCCAATCGTATCTCTAACGAACACCTTTACGAGAGAACGGGTCAGGAACCAATAGGCACAACTATCCAACGGCGGAAGTGGCAGTGGATTGGTCACACGTTCCGAAAGGGTGACAGCTCCATAGCGAACCATGCTATGCAATGGAACCCTCTAACTCAGGATGGCAGAAGACCTGGCGGTCCGCGGAAAACATGGCGCAGAACAGTCGAGAAGGAGGCACGGCAGTTAGGGAAAAGTTGGGGAGAACTCAGACACATTGCCAGAAACCGTACACGATGGCGCGTAGGCGTAGTAGAGGCCCTAGGACCCACAAGGGGATACAGGACATAAGTAAGTAAGTAGATAAATTTTTTTTTTTTTTTTTTTTTTTCCGAGGGTAGGTGAAAATCTTCAAGAAGACACTATGAGGATCGACAGCGCGTGCTCATAGTAGTGTGGGATTCTTACCCACTAAAAAACCTCCCTTCAAAACAGACTTGTTTTCATTTTTACTACAACTAAGTATTCGACTTATCAAGTAGTTTTCGTTTCACGAAATAATGACGTTTTGCAGGTACCTTCCCATTAGAAGTTCCTGCTAGCTCCGCAGTTTAGACGCGGTTACTTATCGCGCTAAGTCTAAAGGTTTTGTTCTTTGTAGACGGCGTAGTAAGTTTCTTTCATCCAAAACTTGGAGGACTGTTATATTAACGTGACTTTCTAGTCGACTTTTATGTTTTCTCGCGTAGTTTTTGATTTCGTCTTCGACTGTTTTAATGCCAAGATCTCTGTGGATATCGCTATTTCTGATATACCATGGCGCATTTACAATACCTCTTAGCACTTTGTTTTCAAAAGTTTGTAAAATTTGAATATTACTTATTTTGGTACAACCCCAGAGTTGTATACCATATGTCCATACAGGCTTTAGCACTTGCTTATATAAAAGCAGTTTGTTCTCTATATTAAGCTTGGAATATTTTCCAAGTAACCAATACATTTCTCGATATTTGTTATCTAGTTCTTTGCGTTTTTTTTTAACGTGCGTTTTCCATTTCAGCTTTGCATCAAGAGTGATTCCAAGATACTTAGCCTCGTTTGCAAACGGAATTTGAACCGAGTTTGAAAAGATCGGCAGATTATTTACTCTCTTATAAGTAAAATTTACATGAACAGATTTGGTCTCATTGAGTGCGATTCGCCAAACCTTTGTCCATTCATTTACTCTATCCAAAGCTTCTTGCAATTTTTCTGTAGTATCTTCGACCGTTTTACCTACTGTCAAGATAGCAGTGTCGTCGGCAAATGTAGCTAGCTCAGTGCCTTCTACTTGCGGTATATCACGAGTGTATAATAGATATAAGACTGGACCAAGAACGCTTCCTTGCGGCACCCCAGCCATTATTTCCTTAAAATCCGAATATTCGTTTCCACATAAGTAGATAAATGATTATACTAGTTGATGCCCATCGGATTCACTAGTTTGTCTATTGAACTACCAATTCATGCGGCTTCGTACGTTGGAGTCTTCTAACTTGTTCGCTTTGGTTTAGGAGTTTACAAGCCTCTTGATTTGTGTGCTGTCTCAGTCTTTTCACGTGAGCTGTTGCATACCTCTGAATCTCTCTAGATACGAATGTACTATGGTGCATTAACAATGCGCCGCAATACTTTGTTTTGAAGCCTTTGAATGGTTTTGATGGTAGTTTTCTAAACACACCCCCATAATTGGATACTGTTTTATGCGAAATTATAATGATGTAAGTTTCGAAGATGGCAAGAGAGTAAAAGGCTTTAAATATCAAAGGATGAAAATTGAAACACGTTGTTTCCTTTACAAATGTGGTTTTAATAATGGCATTGGCAACCGGAAGCAGATACAAAATTATAATATTGACACTTTGAAATTATGCAGTTGTTATTGGATACAAATGTAAATAAAATACAGGGTACTACGTAATGATAAATAATAAAAAACATAGAGTTATTTCGTAACATCCTCCCCACCTTGAGAGAACAACGTCTGATCAATAGGTAGACGTCTTACTTTGGCCGCTGCTCGTTGTGTTTCACCATTCGAAGTCTTGACGGTTACAGCTCTAACTAATCCATCTTTACCCGGTTGTACACTTACAACTCGACCCAATCGCCACTTCAAAGGAGGTAAGTTTCTTCCTCCAGGACCACAATATCACCAATGCTCAAAGACTCGCCATGTTTCGTCCATTTCGATCGTCGCTGTAAACTCTGCAAGTACTCTATCGACCATCGGCTCCAAAATTGTTGCAAGTAGCTTTTGATAGCGTTGTAGCCGGTTAACATTTGTTAGTTGAAGATCTGGCTCAGGTATAGCGTTCAGAGCTGTACCTATTATGAAATGTCCAGGTGTTATAGCTGGCATGTCATTAGAACTTTCAGGAACAGGTGTAATCGGCCTAGAATTAAGAACAGACTCAATTTGAATGATTGAAGTGTTAAATTCAAAGAAAATTTGACGGCGGCTTCCCATAAGCTACTATAGTGTGGGGAACGTATAGGATTGTTTTCCATGTTATGCCATTGATGACTTACTTACTTAGAGGGCGCTACAGTCCGGGGTGGACCTGGGCCTCAACCAACAAACCTCTCCAGCCAGCACGGTTACGAGCCAGCTGCCTCCAGTTGCGCACGCCAAGTTGGTTGAGGTCCCCCTCCACTTGTTTGCGTCACCTACCGCGGGGTCATCCTCTACTGCGTCGTCCATTCGGGGTGGATTCGAAGACTTTCTTAGCGGGAAGGAAGCTCTAAATGACCCAGCCATCTTAGTCGCTGTATGTGAACTCTTCTAGCTAAGTCGATGTCCTTGTACAGGCCGTATAGTTCGGCATTGAATCTTCTCCTCCACTCACTGTCTATGCAGACGGGACCAAAGAGGGACCAAGGGCATCCTCATCCGGTTTTGTCAAAGCCCATGCCTCTGCGCCATACAGCAGGACTGGGATGATTAATGTCTTATAAAGAGTTACCTTAATAGTTTGAGATAGGGCTTTGCTACTCAATTGCCGTTTTAGCCCATAGAAACAACGATTGGCAAGAGTAATTCTCCGTGTGATCTCCCTACTGATGTCATTTGCGGAGCTCACCATAGAGCCTAGGTAGACAAAATCCTTTACTACCTCAAAATTGTATCTGTCTATTGTGGCGTTCTGTCCAAGACGCCGATGTTAGGTGTCCTTTTTTGTAGACAGCATATATTTTGTTTTGCTTTCATTGACCGCTAGACCCATCTTTGCTGCCTCGTTCTCAATACTCGTAAATGCCCCATTGACGGCCCGCAGAGTTCTTCCGATTATGTCAATGCCAACGGCATAAGCGAGTAGTTGTACAGACTTGTAAAAGATTGTACCTCCGGTGTTGGCTTATGAGTTTCGTACAATTCTCTCAAGTACTATATTAAAGAGATCGCATGATAGCGCGTCACCTTGTCTAAGACCTTTCCTGACACCGAACGGTTCGGTGATTTTCTTACCGCCTTTGATGGAGCAGCGAGAGTTCTCCATCGTCATTCTGCACAAACGGACGAGCTTAGCAAAGATGCCAAGACTAGACATGGCTCTGCATAACTCGTCTCTATACACGCTATCATAGGCAATTTTGAAATCGATAAAGAGGTGGTGCGTATCGATTTTATATTCATGGGTTTTTTCCAAGATCTGCCGTAGTGTGAATATTTGGTCAATGGTGGACTTTCCAGGCCTGAAACCGCACTGATAAGGACCTATCAGGTTGTTGATGATCGGGTTTAGGCGTTCACATAATACGGCAGACATGATCTTATATGCGATGTTTAGGAGACTTATACCTCTGTAGTTGGCGCAGTTCAGAGGGTCTCCTTTCTTCAGGATCGGGCAAACGATGCTGAGGTTCCATTCATCGGGCATACTTTCGTCCGACCAGATTTTACAGATGAGCTGGTGCATGCTCCTTACCAACTCATCTCCTCCTGCCTTGAAAAGTTCAGCGGCAAGGCCGTCGGCTCCAGCAGCTTTGTTGGATTTAAGTTTAGATATCGCTATCCGCACTTCTTTCTGATCGGGTTGACGGAAATCTTGACTGCCATCGTCACTGTTGAATGGCTCATTCTGCCTGACAGCGGAATATTGATCATCATCGCCGTTTAACAGTCTGCAGAAGTGTTCCTTCCATATCCTCAGCACCGACTGCGATTCTACTACTATGTTGCCATTTTCGTCCCTGCAGGCTTCTGTTCTGGATTTGAAACCCTGGCATGTTCTTTTTAACTTTTGGTAAAATTTTCGAACATTATTCCTGCAATAAAGTCTCTCAAACTCCTCGATCGAGCGCTTCTCATGTTCTTTTTTCTTCTTTCTGAGAAGTCGATGTTCCTCTTTTCTCCTGCGCACGTAGAGCTCGTAAGCAGCTCTAGTCCTTCCATGCAGCGCCGCTTTGTACGCCTCTTGTTTTGCTGCATGTGCTTGCCGGCATTCCTCATCAAACCAGGGGTTTCGTTGTGGTGGCCGAGAAAAACCCAGTACATCAGAGGCGGCATCTCTGATGGCTTGTTGGCAACGCTGCCACTGGTCTTCCGCATTTGCTGCTGGCGGCGTAGGACTTAGATTATGATTAGAAGATACTCGATCGGCAAAGGTTCTGGCGGTCTCTTGCGATTGTAGCCGCCCGACGTCAAATTTCCTCACAGTATTTCGTTGATTTCGCTCCGTTCTGGATATCCGCATCCGTACCTTGGCTACAACTAGGTAGTGATCCGAGTCCACGTTGGCTCCTCGGGAAGTCCGGACATCTAGAATACTGGAAGAGTGCCTTGCGTCGATCGCAATGTGATCCATTTGGCTTACGATTTTTCGATCAAAGGAGAGCCATGTTCCTTTGTGAATATCGAGACGTGGGAACCGCGTACTAGCTACGACACAGTTTCGCCCTGCAGCAAAGTCGATTAGCCTGAGTGCGTTGCCGGATGTGATGCCGTGCTTTCCGACACGCTACTGAAGACTTCCTCTCTTCCTAGCTTTGCGTTAAAGTCGCCTAGGATAATTTTAACGTCGTGGCTAGTGCATTGCTCATACGTCTTGTCCAAGAGCTGGTAGAGTCATCTTTT
Organism: Brachypalpus laphriformis; assembly: GCA_945910035.1. Classification (NCBI taxonomy): domain Eukaryota; kingdom Metazoa; phylum Arthropoda; class Insecta; order Diptera; family Syrphidae; genus Brachypalpus; species Brachypalpus laphriformis. The sequence continues at coordinate 275,827,655 of OX246754.1, read as the reverse complement.
GACGCGTCGTCCTTCTCCTCGTGAGGGGTGTGAACGCATATTAGGCTAATGTTGGCAAATTTAGCCTTGATACGGATAGTTATGAGGCGTTCGTTCACATGCTGGAAACTCAAGACTTCTTGCCTAAGTCTGCCTCCAATGACAAATCCGCACCCGAATAGACGCTGTCCTTTTTGTCTGTAGCAATAGTCGTAGTAGATGTCGCAGTTTTTCATACTCCTTTTGCCCGGCCCATCCCATCGCACTTCTTGGATGGCGGTAATATCTGCTTTGAAACACTCTAAGGCCTCCGCAAGTTGTTCGGCTGCACGTGGTTTGTAGAGGGACCTAACATTCCACGTGCAGACACGAAGATCGTTGTCCTTTTTACGTTTGCATGGGTCGTCAACAGTAAAATCATCCGTATCCGAGGCTGTTGGTTGCTTCGTAACCGAAGGTTTTTTACGTGGTAGGAAAGTTAACCCGACGGCACAACCCCCAACCTGGAGGGCCAGATCCTTTTTTTTGTACCCCTAGGACATGAAGCCGGATACACCAATGTCAGTAACCCACTTCGGGGATATGAGCGCTGCCGTTGGCCCATTAAGGGTTCATCCGCCACCATATCTTTTTCAATACCCTGACGTAGTATTGAAAATCCTTACAGACCTCAGCTCCAAATATGTTGAAGTAGCTCCCGTAAGGTATCCGCTGGTCTGTAGACGTCACCGTTGATTCCATCGAGAGAATTCATCCGCCGCACGTCCTCCTTCTGAGGAGCTCTTGCTAGACTTCTGAGACGCATATTTCAGCCAATCAGGTCAACAACCTCGTCCGGTTAGACATATGCGCGCTGAAGTTCACCCAGATGGGCTTACGCAGGTCTGAGTGTTCAGCTGCACATATATCGTCAGACTCAGCATACGCTCATCGTTAGTTCGCTATCAGATAGCTATCCAGCAGGCACCGCGAGGAGGTGATGATGCGATTTTGCCCACCTTCAACTCAAAAACTCCCCTAAATTGTCGCTTGCCTCTTAACGAGATGGCTAAACAGTTCAACATTCCCTAATTTGGGTGCCGGGGCATAGGGATCAACTGGTTCCAAGGGTAGTTCTCCTTGAAAATAATAAATCCATGTGGTACCACAATGGGCCTAGTATGGCCTAAGTGAGGCAGCATTACGCAGCCTGCCACTCTAATCTAACCTAACCTAGTGGCCTGCCTAGGAGAACGTTAGAAAGTTTATAAAGATCATTCTGTTGAGAGCTTCCCACTATCTGCCATGGTTTATCTGTGCAACAGTCAAAAGTCAGCCACCTATTGGAAGCTGGGAAACAGTAGACTTGCGTTGAACTTCACAAGGTTTGCTTTTCGCCATTGCAAGATTTTCTGTAGTTCTTCGTTAATTGTGCAGATTTGTTCGCATCTCTGACTATATGAGGTATTGGCACTCATGGGCATGTTGTTTGGGCAAGATGCTATTATGGTGCTAAAAATCGTATTATATGTTGATCCTTACTTACTTAGGTGACGCTATAGTCCGGGATGGACCTGGGCCTCAACCAATAAACCTCTCCAGCCAACCCAGTTACGAGCCAGGTGCCTCCAGTTGCACACGCCAAGTTGGTCGAGGACCCACACCACTTGTTTGCGCCACCTACCTCGAGGTCGTCCTGTACTGTGCCATCCATCCGGGGTGGATTCGAAGACTTTCTTATCTGGAACTTTGGGCTCCATCCGCTCTAAATGACCCAGCCATCTTAGTCGCTGTATGTGAACTCTTCTGGCCAAGTCGATGTTCTTGTATTTGTTGATCCTAGCAGATCAGGAGTGGACCCCTGATGTACACCAGTATTAATAGCGAATGTGTTGAAAGACACACCGTCGACAACAACCTTTGACGGTAAAGAGGAGATTCGGTCATGTATTGTTCTTCCTTTGCTTCTGCTCCCATTTTCTGGTACGAATCTCTGAGAGCACAACTCGGACTACTATTTTCAGAAAGGTTGCAAGTGCGGTTATGGGCTTAACCTGTTAAGAGCTTTGCCTCCTGGAATGTGCTTGATGGGGAAAAGTCGATGAATTTTCTCCTCTTACTCCTCCTTTGCGGCTGGTCGTGATTATTTTCCTTCCTGGAGCCGTGGTACAATCGTCTTTTGGTGTATCGATGCATCGCACGCACTCACGCATTTTGTTAGTTGCACGGCTGGTGATATGCATTCTGGTAGAGTAGAATACATAATCAAGATTTTGAGGTTTCTAACTCCTCTTTACGGCTTCTTGGTACCTCATCGAGGTCCACTCGAAACCAAGCGCCTGTGAATAGGATTTTCGAGCTAAATTCAAGATTCTCGATTTCAAATTTCAAAATGCACATGTGTTAAAAAAATAATGGTACTGAGAGTGCAATCTAAACTAGACCAATAGGCTTACCAATCCAACTGGTTGCACTATTATAAAATATGTCAAAGGGTAAACTGCAGGCTTTAAATCCTCTTTCAAAACTATCATCTATCCGTAAGTGGATTTAGTACAAGTTCGTGTACAAAAATATCATCCGCGGACAAGCCTCCCTGGGAAACAATACAACTGCAATTGGTGCTAATTCCGCACATCTGCCCTTTCCACCAGCAAACACCGACAAGATTAATTGCAAAGTTCCAAACTCCCTGGAATCCTCTCAAGTACTCGTAATCTTTCGTCGGTCGTTGACTGAAGCCATGCCAACCGGTACCCTCATAATTTCGAATAGCACTACAATAGCTCGAGATATTAATCATAAAACGAACAAAACACCGCGCCAGTGAAAGTGTGCTTTAATGGAATAAAAACCGACTAGCTCTTCGATATCGATCCCACAGCGGGGACGGAACATCGCACCTGCCTTTAGCTCACCAACCGGGCACTTCAGCACTTAAAATCCACATGTGCGTTAGTTCACATCAACCCTCGCTCGAAGGGAGTACAGTGTATGGCGAACATCCCTCAAAGGCGAGGGCATTTACAAAACCACCCCACCCTCTGGTTAGGAAAGCTGCGCGCGTCCCCTTTAGCAGAAACACCACTCCGCTACAGCTACTACCACCATCATCAACGACAGCTCGTCTCGCAATTATTCTTTGCTCTTCACTTGTTTTGATTTAGAAATTGGAACCCCAAAGCATTACAAAAACGTCGCACTAAACAGGATTGCACTCTCAATGCTGTTCATTCCATTATAGGGGTTCGATCAAAGGCTCTCTTGTCCGGAATAAATTATCCATCCTATTCATCCCCTATTCGCGTTATTACACTTTTCTGTTTTTCTTCATTTACAACAGGACACATCGATGGAAGGTGGTGTGATAGCAATACTGCTGGTGGTGGTGGTGGCTGCCAAACATGTAAGTGGATAGAAAAAAAAAGGACACGTGCCATTGTGATCAGTTTATGTGCTAATTCCAAATCTGTGTGGATACAAGCTATGTATCCTTTTAATGTTTGCTTACGAGCAGATGTATCAATTTTTCGTTTATGGGAACGAGTTGAGGAAGTAAAAACCTGGGCCCAGATACCCTTAGATTTTTAGAAAAAGGATTCTCGAATGAATGGATGTGCACACAAAGTCTAAATGCGATATAAACTTTGATAAACGTTTTTTTTAGCATGTATATCCTTTTTTTAACAATCTGGGTATTGAATGCTAAAAATGACATTTCAGTAGCAAAATTCTGAAAAAAACTTCGGCGGATTGTAGAAGTGAAAGGGTCAAGGACCAGATGGGTAGATGGTTTCCCTATATATATTCGAGCACAAGGTATCAGCCGATGCACCCCATGATGAGCTAGCTAGTGTTTTAAGAATACTTATTGCTTCTCGTCTTGATCTCATCAGTGGCATTTGTAACTTATGTCCTGTATCCCCTTGTGGGTCCTAGGGCCTCTACTACGCCTACGCGCCATCGTGTACGGTTTCTGGCAATGTGTCTGACTTCGTCCCAACTTTTCCCTAACTGCCGTGCCTCCTTCTCGACTGTTCTGCGCCATGTTCTCCTCGGACCGTCAGGTCTTCTGCCATCCTGAGTTAGAGGGTTCCATTGCATAGCATGGTTCGCTATGGAGCTGTCACCCTTTCGGAACGTGTGACCAATCCACTGCCACTTCCGCCGTTGGATGGTTGTGCCTATTGGTTCCTGACCCGTTCTCTCGTAAAGGTGTTCGTTAGAGATACGATTACGGCATTTGTAAGATGTTTTGTAGAGGATAATGTTCGCAGATACAAAAGTCTTATGTAAAAGATGTCCTCTGCACCAGGGAATATTGAGGTCTGTTCGCTAAGGCACATATCGTTGCGCATATCCAAGTTTTCTTGATTTTTTTTCCGTGAAGTCAGAAATGCGTGCATATGTACATACCACGGTATGACGCATCGAGGCCTGCATGACGGGGAGGAAGCTCAGTCACAAGCCCAAACTTTGAATATCGAGAACCTTCAGATTTATCCCAATTCCTCTTTCTGGCATACAGGGGGTGAGTCCAGGCGGACATCCATATGCCAAATTCTAAAAATAAATTATTTAAAGCGAAGAGTATGAATCGATCGGGCACTCCTCGCTCTATAGAATCCGATAAGTTGTAGGAATGGATCAAGAAGCTATTCGTCTTCGTACTTCATATGAGGAAAGCGTTGGGGCTATTGACGCTAATCTAGAAATCTCTTTTTAGAATCAAACTGCTCTATCGCCAGCTTATCTTTCTCTAACATATCGACATCTTCCAAGCGGTTTAGAAACTGCAAGTAGACAGTCCGGAGATTAGGGTGCAAGAAATGGGAAGAATTAACGGAATGTGAGCGGAAGAGCGTACGAGGCTTCCTGCAGGAACAGTCCTCAGCGGTGCGTAAACCTATTACTAGCCCTCCAAAGAGAACAGTACGGAAGGAAGTCACGAGCGAGGAAGGGTTGGTGGAACCACAGTCAAGACAGAAGGTGATAACGTCAGTGAATCCAGAGCATAATTGTGGTTCAGTGGCAAACCAGATGCCGACACATGAAGCCTCTGACACAGTGACTGGGATGGTCCCAACGTTGGGTGAGAAGCTGATTCTAGAGGATGCTGGGGTCAAGATGGACACTTCCAGCATGACAAGCCTCAGCTACTCACGTGAAAAGGGTACTTCACCACCTCAACAGCAAGGCGAATGCAGTCCTGCTGAACCTAGGATTAACTCTTCGTCTTGTAGTTTTGCGACAGTAGTCAGCATAACTATCCATGGCTTGGGATTAGCCCGACCACCCAAAATAGGTAAGACTAGCGAGAATGGCAACAACTCAAAACAGACGACAATACGCAACCGTATACGTAATGCTATCTGGGTAGTACGGCGACTTAAAAAGCGTGATACGGAGTCCTACACGGACAAGGAAGGAGTAGCTCTAAATAGAGCCACGAACACACTTAAGCTGCAAGGGCCCGGCCGACAAAACAGGACGAGCCGTAAGGAAAGAAGACCCCTCACGGCGAGGGCGGGAGGCCTCTTGCTTTCCATGAGATACCTGATTCAGACTAACTGCACTGCGAATTGCCACTTTCTTGACGAATATATCCAGCGGTGTGAGTCCGATTATAGCCTCTTTGGCTGCCGTAAGACAGATATGCATTGTACCTGTGATTCCGAGACATCTTTGAAGTCTATTGAGCTTGTTGATAGTTGTGATTTCCTTTGTTTTTGTCCACCAGACAGACAATGGACGCCTACGTTAGGATGGGTCTAACCACCGTGGTATTCCTATATTAAAAAAATGTGACCTTTGGGGACAAACCCCAAATCCTGGCATACTCTCGACGACAGGAATTTCGCATTTAATATGGAAATCCCAGTTAAGTTTTTTATCTAGGACAATTCCTAGGTATTCAACCTCATCGGAGAAACCAATGGTTGTACCATTTGTACCAGCCACTCAACCAAGGCTTAGCGTTCTTCTTGTGAATAATACAACGACTGCCTTGTTGTGGTTGAGCGATAGGCCCTCACCAGCACACCAGTCTGAGACTACACAAAGTGCATGTTACATGAGTTGACACACATTATCTTCAGGTTTGCCCTTGATGATGATCACTAGATCATCTACACAGCCTGTAGCTCTGAAGACTAAGCTATTAAGTCTACTCAACAAGTGGACGACTTGCGAGAGATCAAGCAAGAGAAGCAAGATGACCCCCTTTTTTTGCATCGGAAGTTGGGAATCCTCTAAAGACGAAACTGAGCCCGTGTGAGATTTGCACCCACTAAACCCACCTCCCCTTCTACACCTGGTCTTCACGGTACTGCCGTCAAGCATTTCATTGCGAATGGGGACTTCAACCTTATGTGTGTTCATTCATGTTGACTGCTTCTGCGTTGCGTTATCGCTCCTGCCTTCGCTGTTTCTTCAAAAAGGTTGACACAGTGTCGCCAACTGCTTCCCAAGCAACATCTGTTTGGGGTAAGGTCCTCACCCAGTTTGTTCACCAGCAGATATGATGGACAATGAAACATGATGTGTTCCGCATCATCGACTGCTTCCATGCAGGTTAGGCAATAGGGGTTGTCGTCGAGTCCAAACCTGTGAAGCAACCATGGCCAGTAAGCATCTGGGTCAGGTGTAAATTCAGTTCCCCATGCTTCCTTTCCATCCAAACGTCTATATTAGGGATTCATCTCTGTGTCTACCTGCCTTTATCAGAGTGATCCCATCTCTTCTGCCATTCATCCAAACTTGTCCTTGGTGATGCCTCAGAGACACTTCGACTCGTCGCAGTTGGTGCCGCTGTCCTGCTGGCACGGTATTTCCGTTGGGCTTCTTTAGCTATCAGGTCTATTGGTACGATGCCGCGTCCGTAGGAGGTTGTTCGGAAGGCGCTGCATACTCAACGCATTGGTTCTGTAAGCTGTCTCCGTTTTCCTTCTGTATAACTTCCCATATTTGGGAGCCATAGAGTATTATCGATGCCGCAACTCTTGCTAAGAGCAGTCTCCTTCCTCTTGTGCTTTGGTCCGCCGATATTTCGCATGATCCTTGCTAGGGCAGCCGTTGCCTTTGCTACCTTCTCAGCTCCATACTGCAGATGTTAAAAGTTACACTTGCATATACCGTATAGTAAAGCTAAGGTACGTCAGCTCTGCTACTCTTATTTTCTCCATCACTCGCCTGCTGCTTATGAGCACTACTTCTGTCTATTCCTCTACAAGTTGTAGGTCCACGGGTACTACCCAATCCTGAACCATCTCGATAGCTTCATTGCAGTCATCCTGCAATTCCTTTAGATGTTTAGTCACTACAACGATTGCTATGTCGTCGGCGAAGCCTATTATTTTTGAAAACCTCGGGATTTTAACTCTGAGGACGTCATCATACATTAGGTTCCACAGTAGCACACCTAGTACGGAGCCTTGGTGCACACCGCCTGTGACATTATACAGCCTCGTTCCATCGTTGGTGTTGTAGTGCAGTATCCTATTTCTGAAATAATCTGTCATTATCTTCTGCACGCTAGTCTGGGACTCTCTTTGTGGCAAGTACTTACTTACTTAGGTGGCGCTACAGTTCGGGGTGAACCTGGGCCTCAACCAACAAGCCTCTCCATTTAGCTCGGTCTTTAGCTAATTGCCTCCAGTTGCGCACTCCAAGTTGGTCGAGGTCCCCTTGAACTTGTGCGCGCCACCTACGGCGATAATTCCCTCTACTGCGTCGTCCCTCGGGGTTAGATTCGAAGACTCTGCGGGCCGGAGCGTTGGTGTCCATTCGCTCTACATGTCCTAGCCATCTCAGACGTCCAATACGCAGTTTTTTGACTAGGTCGATGTCGCTGTACAGCTCGTATACCATAGTTCGTGATTGAATCTTCTCCTCCAAAACCCGTCAACGCAAACGGGACCGAAAATCTTACGAAGAATTTTTCTCTCGAAGCGACCAAGGATATCTTCATCCTCTTTTCAGCGCCGTAAAGCAGGACTGGGATGATCAAGGTCTTATATAGAGTCTTCTTAGTTGTTCGAGAAAGGGTTTTACTGTTGAATTGCCTTATAAGCCCAAAAAAACAGCGATTGGCAAGAGTTATTCTTCGATTGATTTCTGCACTGATTTTGTTTGCTGAATTTATAGCAGAGCCAAGGTAGACAAAGTCCCTTACTACCTCGAAGTTATAGCTGCCCACGGTGACGTTTTGTCCAATTCGTCGATGTTGGTTTTCCCTTCTAGTTGACAGCATATACTTGGTTTTGCCCTCGTTTATCGCTAAACCCATTTTGGCCGCTTCTGCCTCAATGCTTGCAAAAGCACCGGTGACAGCCCGCTGAGATCTTCCGATAATGTCTATATCGTCGGCGTATGCAAGCAGTTGTACAGACTTGTAATAGATTGTGCCTCCGGTGTTGGCTTGTGAGTTCCGCACAATCCGTTCAAGTACAATATTGAAGAAGTCACATGACAACGCGTCACCTTGTCTAAGGCCTTTTTTGACATCAAAGGTCTCGGTGAGGTCATTACCGACCTTGATGGAGCAGCGAGCGTTCTCCATCGTCAGCCTGCACAGGCGGACAAGTTTGGCAGGGATGTCAAAACTAGACATGGCTCTATAAAGCTCTTCTCTATAGATGCTGTCATAGGCGGCCTTGAAATCGATAAAGAGGTGGTGAGTATCGATTTGGAATTCTTGGGTTTTCTCCAGGATCTGCCGAAGTGTGAAGATTTGATCGATGGTGGACTTTCCTGGCCTGAAACCGCACTGATAGGGTCCAATCAGGCTGTTGATAAAAGGTTTCAGGCGTTCACACAATATCGCAGAAAAGATCTTGTACGCGATGTTGAGGAGACTGATGCCTCTATAATTGGCGCAGTTGAGGGGGTCTCCTTTCTTGTGGATCGGGCAAACGATGCTTAGATTCCATTCATCAGGCATACACTCCTCTGACCAAATATTAGAAATGAGTTGGTGTATGCACTCTAGCAATTCATCCCCAGCTGCCTTGAAAAGTTCGGCCGGTGGCAAGTGCTCGGAGGATATTTCTCCTTTTGCGATGTTGAAGGCATTCTTCACATTCAGCGTGATGATTGCGCCTTTCCATCATCTTCCTTAGATGGCTTTTTTCGCCGTATTCACGACTACGTCGATGTCGTCGACCGTAGAACGTACCTTACGGAACCCATACCGGTGATCTGCTAGGCCACCTGCCTCAAAGATTTCACTCTCCAATCTATCACTTATGATGCGCTCCAGTACTTCCCCCATGGTGTCTAACATGCATAGAGTCCTATATGATGAGGGATCCTGTGGTGGTTTATGATCTTTTGGTAAGAGGACCAGTCTTTGTTTCTTCCACTGGTCGGGGAATACCCCTTCCTTGAGGCAGGTATTGTATACTTCTGCAAGATGTGTGGGCGGCAATTGATTGTCGCTTTTAAGGCAAAATTAGGGATTCCATTGACACCAGGCGATTCCTTGATTTTTATGCATACTGACAGGACATCTTCTGTGGTGAGGAGGGATATTGGTAATACCTCCATCAGGACGAGGCCTTGGAGACAGCCTTTTGCTGTAGAGACCATCACGGAGGCCTCTCCTGACGTAGATGCTATTATGCGACTATCGATCATAGTCCTAACCCATGTGATTGTAAGTTGATCAATTCCCCTGCGTCACATGGCACTAGTGATGAAGTCATAACGGGTGTTATCAAAAGCACCTTCTATGTCAGGGAATGCACATCGTATCGTAGGCCAGGTCTACAAGTACTGCGGATATTGTTAATCTTTTCACAACCGCCTTCAAAGTTCGACGTTAACGCAAAAATTTGGTCAGTACCGCTACGCTCATGTAATGGGATCAGTAAGTTTTAGTCCTTCAAGAAGCAGTCGACTTCTTTTGTGCGCCTAAATGCTCGATGGAGGTAAGCGCTTTCCAAAATGATACTGAAGTCCGCAATGACTCACGAGTTTCATATCACTTCCGCAGTTTGTTCGCAATTCATGATAGACGCCATTAAACTCTGCACTAACAAACCTATTTCAACCCTCAGTTGTCAGAATAGTTGGAATGGTCTTTTCTTGGAACATTTTGGAAACTAAAACAAATCACCCTAGACCACAGTGATCCCTAACAGAATCAGCAGCAATTCCCTGCTCGACAAACGCCACCCGGAATTCCTGAACTCCTTAGAAACCAGTAGCCAAGTAACACCCCAACCTCTTTTCACATCTTTTCTTGCAAAAGATACATTATCTTTGCACAAACACATCTGACTTCACAGATCATTGACTTCAAATCCATTATTTTCTTCAGAAAAAAAAATAAATTAAAAGAAGATTTCCTTCTATTCCTTCTCTTCCTTGTTCCTTGTTCCTGTATCCCATCATCATCATCATCTGATCCGCCAAAGACATATAATTTTTGTCACCTGGCTATGGGAATCCGCACTATTACATCACGGCAGCGCATCCCTTGCACTCGCATCTATAGCTAGCTCGTGCCATCTTGACACATAAATTCTTAAAGAAAAGCGCATTTCGCATTTTACTTAATTTTTGGTCCTTCTCATTGTATGTTCCCTCATTTTTGCAGCAGCAGCAGCGGGACATCTGTCCCATTCCTTTTCGAGGTTTATTAACACAACTATTGACCATTATGACAATTGCCTCAGATAGTCGATGTTTAATAATCGTTCTTTCAAACTCAGAAGGACACCATCGTCGATTGAGTGCGGCGCATCTTTAAGGATGTTGTCACGATACAGTCACTTTCACTGATTCTGATGGCGGCGTGGTTAGCGGCTGCAAGGACTTTGTCTCTGACTTTTATGTGCAATAAGGTACCATGATACGTTTAATTTGGGATAAGCGTTTCGATCCATTTTATACAACGGATAATATTTAAAAATGATTGCGCAACAGTTGACGGTTGACGCAGGATATCTGCAAATTTGGGTCAACGGATCATTTTCTTTTAATTAAACGAGAGCGCGTAGTTAATTATATGAAGGTACAGATGAAACTTAATCCTTTTTACGTGTTATGGATATTATGTGGAACACTGAGGAGGAGAGTGAGGATGAAGAACAAAGGATTCAAGATCTTCGGTTGAAATTGAAAATCCTTGCGAGTAGATTCAATGAGATTCTGAATAAAGAATTAAAGATCGAAATGACAAGGTATACCACGCATACTTTTAACTCTCGATACGTAGATGTTAGTTTGCTAAGTGACTCCAACTGATGGCTTAACATCTAGTAGACACATGGTGAAGTCGGTAGGAAACCTGTTAGGATTCGTAGGTTATTCTTGCTAAGGCAAATGCAGGCTTCGAATCTTTTCTCGTTGTAACATCTTAGTAGTTAGGTACGTGTAGGTAGGTAGAAGTGGTGGTTCTGTAAACAGAAACCCAATTAGCACAGTTGTGCCGTTTTGCTACCACGACTCATGTGACCTGGGATATTGATTTGTATTGGTGAGGAGAATCTAGAGCCAGCCTGTAGAGTTTAGAAAGAGGATTAGCTCACTTATGTTCTTACACGAGATCTCCTCAAGTGAATTATAGAAGGGTTTGCCTAATGCTTGATGTCTAGCCCTGGCTAGTGCCGGACAAGTATATGGATAATTGTTTCCTTTTCGCTGGCTATGTTGCAACTACGGCAGTGTGTATTGTATGGGATACCTAGTTTGGCTGCGTGCTCTTCTACCGGCCAGTGCCCCGTGGTTATCGCGGTTATTCTGGCAATATCTTTGCGCGTTCTGTTTAATAGTGTGGTTGTTTTGGTCTTGTTGTAGCTGGGCTACATCTTTCTGGATATGACGCAGTTCGTCAACCTAGACTATTTAAGGTCGGCCTTTCTAAGAATGATTGAGGAGATGTTTGTCTTAATTGCTCCAAGCGGGGTGTGAACAAGTTCCGCGTGTGAGCATTGGGGCTGAGCCTCGCCTGGCCAGTTCATCAGCATGTTCGTTGCCATCAACGTTGTTGTGACCTGAAACCCAGACCAGGGTTACCATACATTGGCCAGCTAGCGAGACCATCTCCTTTCGGCATTCTAGTACTAGTTTCGAACAAATGATTACCGAGGCAATGGCTTTTATAGCAGCTTGGCTATCAATGAAAGTACCGGTTTTTTGCCTTGGTAGTATACTTGTGTGTGACTTGATTTGGCGATAGGCTTCGCGGATGGCAATTAATTCCGCTTGGAAGACGCTAGCAGAGTCCGGAAGCGTATACGATTTTGAGATCTTCAGGGACTCCGAAAAAACACCCGCACCAACCCCACAGTTAATTTTTGAACCATCGCGTCGGTGTAGACTGTTAAATCGAATCCGCTGGCTGGTCACCTGTCCATCTTCCCAATTTTTTCTTGTAGGGAATTGTACGTCGAAACGCTTTGTGAAGTTCATTGTGGGGATGATGTAGTCTGTTGGAGTCGATACTAGTTCTCCTGGTAGAGAATCCAGAATATTGCTGTCTTCATAGGGTTTCGCAGTCCAGCACTTGGGCTCTCTGAGTTTGATTGCGCTGTGCGCTCAAATGTTTGTGATATGTAGATCTAGTGGTAAAAGGTGTGGCAGGACTGTTAGAGCGTCTGACGGGGATGATCGCAGAGTGCCTGTGGTGCCTATACACGCTGCTCTTTACACCTTACTTAGTTTGGTTATATTTTATATGCTTTTTTTAAGGGCTAGCCACTATACTATCGACCCATAGGTGAGGATTGGGCATACTACGCCTGTGTACGTACACATCCACGGGGTCAATTTCGATTGCCGAAGGTTCTGTTGCAGGCATAGAAAGATATGCACGCTTTCTTTACTCGTTCGTCTATGTTTAGTTTCCAGTTAAGTTTAGGATCTAGGATAACTCCTAGGTACTTACTCGTAGCTCTGGAAGATAAGGAGAGTAGCTGTCCATTTAGTTTAGGAAGCGTGAATTCGGGTATTTAGGTTTTGGTGGTGAAAGTATCAGTTCCGTTTTATTCGGGTTGACTCCAAGTCCACACTTTTTAGCCCATGCGGTGACTTTACTTAGAGCACGTTCCATGATGTCGCTTATCACGGAGGGAAATACCCAACTACTTTAATTCTTTCTCTGTCTAAACATAAAAAGATTTTATTTATGACTATTAGCTGCCCCGCCTTGAGGCGTTCCCCTACTGGCAAATTTGGTTATGATGCTGTTTCCTGCAGATACCTGAATAATTCTAGTGCTGAGCATAGAGACTATCCATTAACTTAGATAGTTTTCTATGCCCAGCTCCGTGAGTATTGTACATTGTTAAAAGCTCCTTCTATGTCTAGAAAGATAGCTAAAGTGTATTCCTTACAGTGTACGAATTTCTCTATTGCTCGCAGTACTTCATGAGGAGCTGTTTCTGTTTCCGATCTTCCTTTGAGGTATGCGTGCTGGGATTTGGAGAGGGATGACTTTATTGTATCTCGCAGATGATTGTCTAGAACGCGCTCGAGTGCCTTCAATACGAAGGAGGTCAGACTTATTGGTCTGAAATCTTCCGGGTTCTCATGGCCGCGTCTCCCCACCTTCGGAATGAATACCACTCTCAGTCGTCTCCATGAGTGGGGTACGTGGTTATTTAAGATGCAGCTCCTGAAAATCGGTACGAGCCATGGGATTGCTACCTCTTGCATTTTTTGTAGCATAATGTGCAGAATGCCGTCTAAGCCTGGCGATTTATAAGGGGCGAAGCTGTGAATGGCCCAGGCGATTTTTTTCTCGGTAATAATGGGTATTATGTGTTCCCAGGATTGCATGCATTGAGAACTGTTAGGCTCTGTGCTACTGCCTTTTCATCTGGGAAAGTGAGTGTGTATTAAGGTCTCTAAGGAGTCTGCAGTTGACTCCGTCCAATTACCATCTTAGATGGATTGGAATGTCTTTCGGAGTCTTTGAGAGTATCAGTTGATTGGCAATATTCGATCTAATAGCTTTTTTTGTATATATTGTAGCAAAATTCGCCGATTACGCCGAGAACTCCTAAGGTTTGGACGGAAGCTGGAGGAAAACGCTATTACTTTGGTTCTCGAGAGGATGTGAACTTTTTCCTTATTAAAATAAGTGATCGTACAAGAGAATTAAATTTCGCAAAAATAAAATCTAGTACAATTATTTGCGCGCCTCTAGTGATCGCTGTCACTGCTGCCAACAAAGAACTCCCCTTGGACTTCTGTCAACCTCCTTATATATTTGGCTTTGGCTTTCCAGACAAATAACCAAATTTCCAATTCGCCGCTGGAATTGCACCCGTTAAGAATCTGGAAAGTTCTTGTACCTTCGGGTTGACAGCTTCCAGATGTTTCTCGGTTGTTTATGTTTCCGTGTCGGTTGTGCGCACGCGTAACAATATTAATGCTGTCTGTAGGGCTGCCAGCATCGTATTGTTATATTCAGCTTGAAAGGTGCTGGTACTCTTGCCCATGGGTTCTGAGTGCTTCTTCCTCGGTCCAAACACACATGCTCCTGTTCCTTTCTCAGTTCTCGAACCATCTGTATACCACTTTATCGTGTTCCATTCCTTCTTGTTACTTAACTTCGTGCAAAAGTTTTTCGAAAGTTAAATTTTCCGATACTATCGTCCCTTGGCGACTGTCAGAAGGGGAAGATTCTTAAGAAATGCATTGTGTTCTCTTGAACTAACGCATTTTTCTAAGGGGTGGCAATGGTGCAGTGGATAGTGTGTTTGCTCGTTAAGTGATGTGTGCAAGTTCAAGCCCCAACGGGGAACAGCAATCGTCTGCCACCCGAGTATAAAATGGAAAACGAATAAGAACAAAGTTTTTCCAAGCACTACAACAAAGAAATGGTTCATGCCTGGTAGTACAACAGACCGGAGAGTCTAAGTGTTCTGGGATTTGGGTTTCCTTAAAAAAAAAAGGGTAAAAAAACCTTCGTTTGCCATTCTTAGGATTGTCCGCTTTGCATTTGGCTCCACTACGAGATGAACTGGAGTTAGCTCTAAGAGTACTTCCATGGCTGCATCTTGACATGTTCTCATGGCCTCGGTGATGCGGAGGCACGCAAGTATTTGCACTTTTGTGAGTGTCTCCCTCGTTGTGGGCAGACTAGTTCGTTTTGCCCATACGCTATCGGTCCTTATGTGATCATTGGCCCCACAATGGCAATATACATCCATCTTAGAATATTTGGGCTAAATCCCCAAGACTTGTCCTCTAGGCGCCTGTATAAAATGAGAGCACGGCTAGCCTCTGTGTGCTTTTTCCATATGAGTTTACTATCTTTATGTAGTCCTAGATACTCGTTCTTCACTTCTTTTACCGGTGTCAGTATCATGCCCGACAGCCGGATTGGCTTCAGTCCAAGTTTTCTTTTTCTCGTGAATGGTTTTAATCGGGGTTATCGGGTATATTGAGCTCAGCAGCCATGGGGCACCATTTTTGAGTTACTTTTAGGCACCTTTGTATAATATCCCATAGGGTTTCTTCAAACTTTCCCCTGGCAATCAGAACAATGTCATCAGCATATGCTTGACAATTGATTTCAAGGTTTGTTAACTTTTCAAGTAGTTCATGCACAACAAGACTCCACATTAGAGGAGATAGCGCTCCTTCTTGTGGGCATTCTCTTGTTAGGTTAGGTTAGGTTGGGTGTCCACACGAGAGTGCAGGCATACTTAGATTAGTGAAGGTCCTTTGTGATACCATGGAACAAACCATTAGCATTCTCTTGTTATGTTGCCTTAAATAATTCTACGTGATGTTGAGTTTCTGCTGATACTGTTCTGCTGACTCCTTTTCTGTTCAGGGCTCATTTAATAGCTTCGTGCGAAGTGTTATCGACAGCCCCTTTGATGTCTAGGAACGCGCAGGGTACTATCTCTTTTGTTGCAAGAGCTCTTTGGATGGTTTCCGTCAACTGAAAAAGAGCCGTCTAAGTAGATCTGCCTGCTCTGTATGCATGCTGATGATAATGAAGTTGGGATGTGTTAAGTACATGTTCTTTTATGTGGCTATCCACAGCTTTCTCCATTGTTTTGTGGAGAAATGATGTTAAGCTGATCGGTCGGAATGACTTTGGCTGTGTTGGGCCTTTCTTCCCCATTTTTGGAATAAAAACAGCTTTCGTCCGTCTCCACTGGTTTGGAATATGTTCCAATGCGAGACTACTTTTTGTTATTCTAACAAGGTGTGGTAGTAGTATACAGATAGTCATGAAGCGCTCGTTCACATGCCGGGAACTCAAGACTTCTTGCCTAAGTCTGCCTCTAATAACAAATCCACACCCGATTAGGCGCTGTCCTTGTTGTCTGTAGCAATTGCCGTAGTAGATGATATAAATAACGTCACTATTTTTTAACAACAACACATTAGTGAGTATCCCTCCTTTATTATTTTATTAGCTCAAGAACTCATAATGCCTATATTGCTGTAAATAAAAAAATCCTCCAAGAATAACTAGATAAAGAACTGAATATCCTGTCAACGTAAACGACTTCCTTATCGCCAATCATAAACTAATTGTCTTTATACCCGCATTATCCTTGCTTCTCCATTACGTTAACTTGACATTCGTCCTTACTAAAATCCGCACTTGATTGCATCAATTATCCTTGCAAAAAGTAGTAATCATTTTTTTTTACCTGTTGAAGGGATAATTTTGTTGCTGCCAATATTCAGAAAGGACGCGCATCCTTAAAAAAGGTGGGGGTGGATTAGCAGAACAAACAACATATTTTTATTTTTACTACTCAACTCGTGAACAGCGATCGACAACTTGTTCAGGTGGATCGAAGGACGTGTCCGTCGTCAAACCATTGCGGATTAACAGGTATATCCTTGTTGACACATAATTACGGGTTAGATATGATAGAGGACACCCTACAATAACAAAGAGCCACAGAGTTGCCGAATGAATGATGATGTTATGAAGAAAATTGCATTTGAAGGATGAAAAGGGCGCACAAGGATTAGTGGGCGCACTTACAAAGAAGAATGTGGCAAAGCAAATACAACACTCTTTGTTGCAATTTACGGAATGTTATATATTTATTTATTATTTTTTCTTCTCCAAACAGTGGTGCACAGTTGGTGAAGAGATTGAACTGTCTGTCAGGGTGAAGTTGGTGCCGACTGACAAGGAGGCGGATTGACTTTCGGGATTAAAAATTCATCCAACAACAGGTGAATGCGAATTGAAATCTCGATGATCTCCTAGGAGTTCGGGAAAAACTTGCTTTTGATCCTTTTTTTTGCTGATGCTGGTCTTGTGCAAAGTGGTACCCCTTTTTGGCGCGCTTTTGTAGCTAGTAAAGCCGGTCTTACTCGGTTGTCCTTTCTTATTCTTTTTGGCAATTATACGCTACAACACAAAACATGAAGTTTTTTTTTCTTCGCATTATCTCTATCTTTGTGTCTGGAGAGAGGACTCTTAGAAAAAAAAAGAAGCACAAACTCAGAGGATGTCTCTGAACAATTAAAAGGTGAACGGCGAATGATCTTTTATTTGGCAGAGCGCGACTACATACGCAAATTATCCTTTCCATTCAATGAGGAGCCAAACAAAAAAAGTAAAAAGACGCAGATCTCAAGAAAGTGGATTTTTTTGTGCCCTTTGTGTGCTGCTTAAGTGATTTTTTGTTGCTCCACGCTCCTGGCTTAAAGTGCGCCTTTTTCGCAAATCCTTTCAGATGCTCGGCCAGGATTTTATTTTATTTTTTTTTTTTTTTGTAAAATAAAAAGAATCTTCTTCACTTCCTGGTCCCCATTCATCCTCCCAGCACTCGTGTACAAATCTATATCCTTCTAGGATCTAACATTATGCAAATGAAGGGTTTGGGTTCCGCGTGGTATTACCGTGTGAACCAACCTTCAAAGGAGGCATTCCTCTCTACTTTGCGTTTTTTGCTGTCGATATGTCTATGCAAATATTGATGCTGTCATTAATCTGAAGTTCAAATCCCTCGAAAGGGCTTAATTAAATTTTTTTATTTGAATAATTTGAATTTCAGCGAAGATACATATTTTGGATAATCAGTTATGGTGGCCGGCCGGCACGTTGGCCTAGGCCTAAGCCTAGGCGTAGGCAAAAATTAAACTAAAAGAATGTGTAACGGCTAGTCGGACTAGTTGGGGATGATAATATTTTATTTGTCAATGAAAATTTGCTTTGGGAATTCCACTTTGAATTAGATTATAGCCTCTAACCGGTGGGTAAGCATCATTAAGATGCGATTTTTTTTTATTTATTTATTTTTGTTACATAATATTCTAATGTGGGGCTGTAAATGTTTACATATTTGAGCTGAGGTCTACGCGTGTTTGGCGATTACAATTTTATAAAGTGATAAATTGATGGGGAGCTTAGGAAGGCGAAAGGCGTCGTGAATACTAAGTATTTGATGGTTCATACCCTGGATATGTAAATGAATTGATTTTACTTTTTGTTGCCAAGAGTGAAAGTCTGAGATGACTATCCTGAGGGAAAGAAATGTGCTATGTGCGACTGGAAGTCAAAGAAATCAGCATTAAGGTACTTGGATCAGGATACGAAATTGCTATTCGTAGAAACTTTGTACGAGCTCATCGAGATAACCAACGAGTCGGGATAGAAGAACTCCGGCGCAACTTGTCCATTGTACTACTAGAGAGTAAAACCTGGCTTGCCCGTTTTATTGGAATTTTCTTGTCTTTCTAAGAAAACCAAGCAAGCTATTCAGTAATGAGAAACTTCCAGTACCAGCACTCACCAAATCTGCCACCTAATACGAGCAAAAGGCAGGAAACTCGCAGAGAAAATGTTCCGCAGCGCTGGTCGACGTCCTCTCCTCAAGCGTCGCAGACTGTAGTGTCACTTAAGCCTGGCACATTCAGATACTTGGCGAAAGCGAAGCGACCTGTCAAGACGCCAATAAATTATCTACAGACGTCCGGGAGCATTCGATTAATTTACATATATCTTGGAGAGTCATACCGCACACAATTGTGTTCGTAAGAAACCCAATCGTCAATGGAAGCCCTAACCAAAGATGCAGGGGGACCCAACGCAGGTTCGGGTCCTGAAAAAATCTCGTCTGAGCCTTGCCTAGCAATCTCAGAGTTCCAGTGTGGCCTGTGACCCAGATAAGGGACAGATAATTCAGCCTTGCGACCGAGTTCAAAAAGTTTGTACATTCACGAACTATGTTGGAAGCAAGGCCTGACTATCATTACAAATGCAAATACTTAAACCCTTTCACTTGTTCTTTGCAACATAGTTCATGGCCATTAGGATGGCATAAGTTTCCGCTTGGGAAACAAACGCATATTTGCCTAACAAGAAGTGAAACCCAATTTATTCATCTTTAACGAAGACAGCACCAGACCCTTACCAGACGGGTTTTGAAGCAAAACAACTACATTCCATTCCTGGCTCGGACTCTGGCCGAACCCAGTCCTGAACACAGGGAAAGCCGACTTTAAATTTGCGCAACAGACGGAGTTCTGCTGTCATTACGTCAGACGGCATATCCATGAGACCGGAGTCGTAGGATAAGTGTCGCGCAAGGTCATCAAAATTCCAGTGTGGGTTATACCAAAAACAACCCCTTCAAAGACGATGGATGACTTTGATAATAGCCCTTGGTATAATTATCAAGAGGAGGCGAGTTCAACAAACCATCTAGAGCAGAGCTAGGCAGGCGTATTCGGAAGCTCTCCTGTAGCTGAGATAAGGCGTTCTCTGGAGTTTGGCGCAAAAGGCAGTCACATATTTATGCGAAGGCCCCTTCCACCAAACAACTAACGCATATGCGAGGTATGGTTTTATCCTGGGCGTATAGTTCTAAAGCTAATAGTGATAAGCCCTAGCCCCACAAAACTAAGAGCGCTCTTGGAACACAGCACAAGGTATCGCTCTGTTGGGGCCCTGGACACGAGGGTATCCCGGGCAATGAGAAAGCCGATGAGCTAGCGAGAATCGGCTCAGCAGCCCCACCAGAACAAGTTGACCCCCCTGTGTGTACCCCGCCTTGCACACTCAAGCTCGCTACAGGGAATAAAGCCATTGAGGAGGCGAACACAAGATGAAACTCCATGGAAACTTGCGCCATCACTAGGAAGCTATGGCCATCTTTCGACAAAGCAAGGACCGAGAGAATCACCCGGAAAGATAGGAAATCCCTTTCCACCCTCGTGGGCAACATCACGGGGCACAACACTCTGCGCTACCACATGAAGAAACTACGCCTGACGGAGGAGGAACTCTGTAGAGGCTGTGGTGACGAGGAAGTTTTTGAGGACACAACCCACTTCCTGTGCCACTGTCCGAGTCTTCAACACTCCAGGAAAGAGTTCCTTGGTAAATATTTCTTCCAGGATCTCGAGGAACTCTCCGGCGTTTCGACAGAAAAGATGATGAACTTCATCAAATCCTCAGGGGGGTTTGTATGCAGAAATGAAGTAAGTGACTGAGTTAGTAGTTTTTAGTTTCATTGGATAAGGGATTCCTTTTTCCCCCATGGGTACCACAATGGGTCAACGCTGACATGAGTGTGGCAGAGAGCGTCCCTAGCTGCCAGCCCACATACCTAATATAACCTACTATGACATCTCTTTATGGTCTCAAATCGCCTAGCACTAATGAAACATACCCAGCTTTACCCTGCCAGCTGCTTGCTGGCCTGACACTCGCATTAACTCCAGCACTTTGGCCAACAATTCGAGTGGCTATATACCAAAAATTAGTAAGGAGGAGTACTTACTCGCCAAGAGTGACAGACCTATGCGTCTTACTTCCTTCTTTGTGAAAATTTGCTGAAAAGTATGGAGACACTCTTTGAGCTTAACGTGCGCAAAGCTACTTTGAGACAACGTCGACAACGGAAATTATGAATGAGGAAAATCACCTTTGACAATCCGACGTTTGACTGCATGTCTGCCTCTGCCAGACAGCTTGGGGTAGACGAAACATTAATGAACAGAATTTTGGTTGTGGATGCGAATTGTAGTCGATATGTAAGGCAGGGATCAACATGGGCGCTGTCCGCAAGGCTAGCTAAATAACTTATTTATGAATTACATTACTCCTGAAGAAAGGAAACACTCTGAACTGCGCCAGCTACAGAGGTATAAGTCTTCTCAACATCGGATATAAGATACTATCTGCCGTATTATGTGAACGCCTAAAACTGATCGTCAGCAACCTGATGGGTCCTTATCAGTGCGGTTTTAGGCCCGGAAGGTCCACCATTGACCAAATATTCACACTACGGCAGATCTACCCATGAATATAAAATCGTTACGCATCACCTATTCATCGATTTCAAAGTTGCCTATGATACCATGTATAGAAACGAGTAATATAGATCCATGTCTAGTCTCGTCATCCCTGCCAAGTTCATCCATTTGTGCAGGATGACGGTGGAGAATTCTCGCTGCTCCATCGAAGTTGGGAAGAACATCACCGAACCGTTTGATGTCAGGAAAAGTCTTAAACAGGATGACGCGCTATCATACGATCTCTTTAACATAGTACTTGAGAGAATTCTACCAAACTCACAACCCAACACCGGAGGTACAATCTTTTACAAATCTGTACAACTACTCACTTACGCCGATGACATTGACATTGTCGGAAGAACTCAGCGGGCCGTCAAGGAGGCATTTGCGAGTATTAAGATCGAGGCAGCGAAGATAGGTTTAGCGGTCAATGAAATATAAAAAAGGACACCCAACATCGGCGTATTGGACAGAACGCCACTATAGACATATATAACTTTGAGGTAGTAAAAGACTTTGTCCACCTAGGCTCTATGGTGAGCTCCGCAAATGACACCAGATTCACATACAGTTCACATACACCGACTAAGATGGCTAGGTCATTTAGAGCGGATGGAGCCCACCGTTTCAGCCCGAAAAATCTTCGAATCCACCCAGGATGGACGGCGCTATAGAGGACGTCCTCGCGGCAGGTGCCGCAAACAAATCTAGGGGGACCTCAACCAACTGGAGGCACCTGGGTCTTAACCGGACTGGCTGGAGAGGTTTATTGGTTGAGGCCCAAGTCCACCCCGGACTGTAGCGCCACCTAGGTGAAGTAAAAGTAATGAAACGCTACCGCGAGGAGCTTAACACGCTTACCTATAGCCCCCGTGTAACCCTCTGGTGGGTCCCAGGACACAAAGGAATTCCAGGGAACGATATGGCAGACGCAGTTCTTCCTCTTCTAAAATTTTTTAAATTAAACATAGCACTTGACTTCAAACGACAAGCAGACGAATGATGGCGAACGCTTCCATTGTGCCGCGTCTCCAGAAACATCTGGACAAAACACGGCAAAGTGAAAACCAAGCTCATCCTCACTCAAAACAAACAAAACTTAACACTTTTCATAGGAATCATTACCGGCCATAACCTATTGGCAGCTAAGAACAGATGAACTTTGCAGAGGCTGTGGCAACACAGATGCATAAGTGGATACGGACCACTTCCTATGCAATGCACTAGGCTCTGCAATACCAGAAAGACGGCCCTCGGAGTGTATTTCTTCAACTTGTCTGAAAAGCCACCAACCATCATCCTAAAATTCATAACTTCTTCAGGATGGTTTCTTGGAAGCCGCTCCAATACCACAGACCTCTAGTCACTTTGTTTCTATATCTATCTTTTCAGTGCTTCAGCCAGAAAATTCCACGCCAGGGGAGCACTATTTATGATAATAACGCCATTTTTGAAACAAATGCTTCCAAAGGTTAATAAATTAGTTTCTGCTTACATTGCATATACTACCGCACCTGGACGATTTCATCATCAAAAAGCGGATCCAGCAAAATACTGCACGAAGAAATGCCGCATCAGCTAAAATAGCCGAATTAGATAAACGTACCCCGGAGACGCTTACAAGGCAGTACGGCGAGGCAAAGAGCCTTTGGACTTCCAATGAGGCTAATTACGCCTTCATGATGGACCTAAACGGATCAACCGGTGCAGCCTTTCTGTCGAAGTACAAGCCAGCCAAAGCCATCACTTCAAAAATAAAGGAATTTATAGCGAAGAATTCCGCGGAACTAATAGACGAGGAGGATGAAAAATAACCAGATCCAGTCCGTCCAGGAACCAGCCAGGCTCTCGCAGCCTCGTCAACGATAGGTCCCAACCCAAAGACGAATGCAACGATCAACGATATTAGTAACGAGCAGTTCGTTAGATCTGACGGTCAGCAGATTTACCGTCCTTAAAACCCACAGCACGAACGGAGGGAGCACACCAATAATGGTTCCCGGGTTGGGTTGTCGCAAGACCAACAAGATGCTCGAGCACACCCTGAGACCGAATCCCACACGTTCAGGATGCTAGCCCAACTCACGTATACATTTGTACAAGGAGTCGGGTTCGTTTTAAATAACCCCGTGGGAGGGGTAAACCACGGATACACCATCAATCAACCACAGCAGATACAGCCGCCCCATATTTCTCAGAACCATTTAACCGAATCTCTTTTGCACGCTTAATCGCGAGTATAACCTCGCAGGGTAGCCCATCCGATTGTCGGGCACGATACTGGCACCGGTAAAGGAAGTGAAATATCTAGGACTACACCTAGATAGCAAACTCTTGTGGAAGAAACACATAGAGGCGATATCCAAAAAAGCTACCCGTGCTCTAATGATATGCAGGAGCCTAGCGGGTAAGTCTTGTGGGTTTAGTCCAAACATTCTAAGATGGATGTACATTGCCATTGTGAGACCAATGATCACTTATGGAACAATAGCATGGACAAAGCGAACTAGTCTAGTCACTACGAGAGAGACACTCACTAAAGTAAAAAGACTTGCGTGCCTCTGCATCACTGGGGCCATGCGAACGTGTCCAACTGCAACCATGGAAGTACTGCTGAAGCTAACACCGCTCCATCTTGTAGTGGAGCAAAATGCACAGAGGACGATCCTGAGGATGGCAAAAGAAGGTATTGGAAGGGAGAAATGTGTTGGTTCGAGAGAATACGATGCAATTCTCAAAAAACTTCCCCTTCTGGCCATCCCCAGGGACGACAGTATCAGGAAATTTTACTTTGGAAAAAACTTTAGTACAAAGTACCCAGGAGCAAGTGCATCAGCATCTTTCAAGCTGAAATATGCGCTGTAGACAGATGCATCCAACTCAATCTCGAAAAGGGATACAACAACTGCGACATAGCAATACTGTCAGACAGCCAAGCAGCTATCAAAGCACTCGACTCCTATGTCATTAAGTCAAAATTTGTGTGGGAATGCCTATGCAAACTTAATGAATTGGACAGAAACAATAAAATTACGCTTTACTGGATACCCGGTCATGTCGGGATAGAAGGTAACGAAGCAGCAGACGCCTTGGCAAGACAAGGGGCTGCAGAACCCTTCATTGGACCTGAACCATTCTGCGGAGTGGGGGAACACACCATACCCGAGAAATTCAGGAAAATGGAGAAGAAGCAGGAGACACAATAGACCATTAGGTCGCAGTGCAAAATAACTCTACACAAATAATAATAATAATAGTGGCAATATTACGAAGTATCGGGAATTCAAAGAGCAGTTTGATTCTCTGGTACTAAAAAGCCGAACTTCAAGCGTCAATCATTTCGCGTTGCTTAAATCCAAGCTGGCTGTGAAAGCGTTGAAGGCAGTAGGCAATATGAACCTGACTGGAGATAACTATCTCATAGCCTGGTCGATTTTAGATAGAACGTTCGATAATCCAAGGCACCTAGCTGAGGTACAGATAGAGACTTTGTTAGCTCTACCTTAATACCCAACGATCCCAGGAGATGCCAAATCAGTACATACATTCACTACACTAAAGGACGAATCTCTAATCTTGGAAAAAATAAGTGAAATGGAGAGCAGATTATGGCATATCTCAGCCTTCGGGGTTTAGACCCCATTACACGAGAAGGACTGGAAGATGTTGTCGGCTTTAAAACCAGACTTCCCACTTTGGAAGAAATAGAAGAGCCCAAGACGATAGCCGTAAATCTATGCAATCAGATCAAAAGGTGCCCAAGCAGGATTCCTGTACTCCGCGCATAAAAGTACATGCCACCGTCCAACCGCGGCAAACGAGGAAATGTTTTATTTGCACCGAGCAACATCAGGTTATTGATTGTCCAAAGTTCCTGACCTCTTTAAATCGGGAAGCCTTATTACGTGATCATAAGATCTGTATATGTTGCGCGAAGCATCGTTTTGACTACCACTCTCCTTGTAGATCAAAACAGTTTTTAAAACGTGAAGTCTGCCAAGGATCTCATTATGGCGATGCATTCTCAAACAATTCCGATCTTGGCTGAACTATTATAAACAAGCAACACTTACCAGGCTGCACTCATTCAATGCAGCTAACCCCTTTAACCTAATCTTTACATCCCTGGCCTAGGCCATTATTTCGCGGGTCTACTAATAGAAAATCAATATTCCCTGAAGTGATGGGTTTCAATCCGTATTTCCAGGGTTTTCCGATGCCTAAAGCATTTCTTGTCGTAGTAATAGTTCCTATAGATACGCTTATGAATGTTTAGTTTCATGTATTTTTCTCTTTGCGGTTAGCCCATGTGCCACGCAACTACATAAACACCCTCAAGAGGAAATGAGTAAACATAAAATGTTCGTAAGTACTTCGCGATCTATAAAGAATGCGAGTTTTTTTTTTTGTACCCTAAAGCATAAAAATTGTGAACTTCCTAAAGAAAATTATGTTACGATGAGTCAGCTCACATATGGGCCGGTTAAGCCTCGCCATGTGTTCAAAGATTATCGTTGAAATCCTATCATCCGACATACACTCATTCCACATGTCGTAAGTGCTTACTGCTGTAGATAATGGCAAATCCCCAAAACATTAAATTACCATAAATGACGACAACCCTTCGCGGGCCATGGAACAAGGCTTCGTTTCCCTCCCTCACCCCTACCCACTTATTGATTCTGAGCTCATTCGCGAATCCGACAACCGGCCATTTGAAGCATTTTAATTACTCGAGTTTAACGATCCGCATTGATTTTGAATTCCATGGGTGGTGCTGCGATGGTGCGGATGCTAGTCACAGTGATCGATAAATTACCCTCGGAGCAATCAAAATTCGATTTCAAAGTCCAAGAAGTAGGTATACACATGTACGAGTATCTGATCTCGAATTAAAATTCATTACTTTCCCAGGAAGTAAAACAGATTAAGAAGGCTCAGCAGAGGACTTGGAAGACTCTTTCTCATCATCTCGTCTAGGGGACAGATGATGATGATGATGATGATGAGTTCTACTATTATACTTTGGGAAGAAATGGAATTAGAGTAACCATCAGAAGAGAACAGTCATCTGATACATTTCAAGGTACCAAGATGACTTTTTTTTTGTTTTCTTTTTGAAAAAGAAAACTATCACGGAAAGGGTGCTAGGGTCAATGAACGGTGCAAGTATCCTTTTCTCTGCAAGTGAAGGGTTACCCAACAGCAGTGCGATAGAGGCAATTTGTTCCATTGGACAAGGGCAATGAGCCTGAACTACCGTGGGATAGAAGTGATTTTGAAGATTCCCAAAGGATTCCTACAACGGGGTAGAATTTTCTTATGTCGTTCAATTATCCTTTGTAATCAATTAATTGCATGCTGTGATATTAAAATGGGGTAAAGTTGAGGTGATATATTTACGAATGTGTCCATGGAATGTCCACTGGTGAAATTGGACATAGGTCAAGCACGTGGCGGAGGATATGATTGATCGGTGGTCACTTCAAATAAATCTGATTGCATGACATTTGTAGTGAAAGGTGGAATTAATGTATTCAATTTGGAACATAATTAAGTGAACGGGTTAGGTTTGGAATTACTACTGGGAATGCGGTTATCCCTAGCGGGGATTTATACACTTTCCGGTGACATATTATCTAGCAGCTTATTCGATCAGACTCAATGGACTATCCCATCAGGAACACCTTGACTATG
Source organism: Brachypalpus laphriformis (assembly GCA_945910035.1). NCBI lineage: Eukaryota > Metazoa > Arthropoda > Insecta > Diptera > Syrphidae > Brachypalpus > Brachypalpus laphriformis. Next base: position 275,800,757 of record OX246754.1, on the reverse strand, counting down.
CTGGCCTACTTTCACATCAAATAATGGACCTTCACTTCCCGACCCACAGCCAAGCTGGCGAAACACAGCCAGAAATGAAGGCCCTGAGCACTTCAATCTTCCGAGCTCAACTCAATATTGCCGGACACCAATTTATGAAAGTAGACAATTGTCTTTATCTAGGAAGTGTGGTCTCGGCTAACTCCGGTAGCAACGAACTGGATGTGTGCAGCAGAATCGAAGAAGCAAAATCTGCGTTCGGAATGCAGTCAAAACACTGAAGAAGCAATCTTTTCAAGATAAGAACCAAGCTGCGACTATTCCGCTCCAACGTAGAATCAGTACTGCTTTACGGGTGCAGTACTAGGATACCGCTATCACACGAAAGCTGTAAACGTTCGTAAACAGATGCCTCAGAACCATCTTGAGGTTTTTTTGGCTCAAGCGTATCTCTGATGAAGCCGAATGTTCAGCCAGAAAGCTATCGACCAATAGCACTCTTAAGCACATGCTAAAAACTGCTCGAAGTCCTTATCTATAACCGGATCAGCCCTACCATCAATGAACTTGTTCCGAACGAACAAGCCGGAATCCGTGCGGGTAGAAACTGCACCGACCAAGTACTATCACTAACGATGTACATAGAAGCAGGGTTTGAGATGCGACTTAAAACATCGGTTGCTTTTTTTGACTTAACCGCAGCATACGATAGCGTATGGAAGGATGGACTTATTTATAAGCTTTTAAAAGCAATCCCGTGCCTGAGGATATCGCAGCTTATCAACAACCTCCTATCAAACCGACTTTTCCAGGTGTTTATCAATGATAGCAAAGGCAAGGTCAGAAAGCTAAACAACGGCCTACCGTAGGATTCTATCCTAACCCCTTTGCTTTTTAACCTCTACATCATCGATATACCGAAGACAGAATCGGCAAAGTATGGATATGCGGATGTCTTGGGTATTGCAACGCAAGATGAGAAGATCGAGTGGACAGAAAAAACCATAACCCTTGACCTTGACCTAGAGCGGCTGAACACGTATTTTAATCACTGGCAACTGTGCCCTGGCATGTCTAAAATGGAAGTTTGGTGTTTTCACCTGACCAACCAACCTGCAAACTACCGACTCAACGTCTAACTTAACAATATCACACTCAACCACAACCGAAACTCGAAGTACCTTGGTGTAACGCTAGATAGATCCCTCACATACAAACAACACCTTACGAATGTGGCAGGAAAACATAAAACCCGTAACAAGATCATCCAAAACTTACTGTATCAACCTGGGGATCTAATACAACAACGCTTCGTACGGCGGCGCTCGCACTAGCAAACTCTGCAGCTAAATATTGTGGTCCGGTATGGCTGAACAGGGCCCATGTTCGCAAAGTGGATAACCAACTTAACAATACGAAGCGACTAATCTCTGGCACAGTATGATTAACCCCAAAACGATGGCTTCCTGTACTAAGCAACATTGCCCCACCTCATTACGCAAAACACAAAACACACTCATAAGGGACCACAATAAGATTGTGGCAAACGCCATGCTTCCCATTCATAATAACGTAACAACGCTGCCTTTACGCCAACAAAGCCTGAAGTCTCGCCAACCAACAGTCAACCTTGGTGATAAACTTGTTCATGATGCGTTCAATTTGAGCTCTTCTTGGGCAGCAGAATGGAAAACATTGAAAATGATGGAATAATGGTCACAAACCCCTCATCCTGGCCCCTTGGCTCTAGTCTTCCACGAAATCTGTGAACTAATCTAAACAGGATTCGAACAAACCTTAGAAGGTGCGCAGACTCTCTGTCCCGCTGGGGAATCATTGACCCCCGTTTGCGACTGCCGGGCCCAACGGCAAGCAATTCACCATATTGTCGCAGAGTGTACCAACCGGTCCTACGCTGGAGATATCCAAGATTTCGCCGACACGAATATGAGCCCAAGTGAGATTGACTGGCTAAAATCTAGCTATTGTGCTATAGTTCACCTTCTTATGTCTATATATTATTATGCGTATTAAGTTATTCGGGCGAACCCCACAGGCAGATCGGTAGAAATACGGTGAAGTGGGAGGGTTATGATCCCTTGTTTTCGGATCATAACCTCGCCGAAATAGGAAGAAGAAGATTAAGTTATGTTAATCGTAGTATGAATTATTAATGCATGAAACGTAATATTGTTATAAGAAATCCATACGCTAAATAAATAAAATCTGACGAGCAACTCTACCAAAGCTGTCAGCTCTTTAGACAAAGCCAATCTGCTTGCTGTCCACTTCGCAGCGAACTCCTCCTTGCCAGATAGTGCTTTGTCTCCGCCTGTACTTGAGAGCGTCGAATTTTCAATGGGACAAGTCCATTTTCGCACTCGCAAAGTTGCAGGAGTACCCCAAAGGTCTTAACATACACAAATCCGCTGGTCCAGATGGTATCTGCCCCATAGTGTTGAAGAGGTGTTCTTTCACGCTGGCAAAACCTCTGCGTAAGCTTTTCTGTCTGTCCTACTCTTCTGGGCTCTTCCCGAGTAGATGGAAAACAGTATTTGTCCAGTCCGTCCCTAAAAAAGGCGAATCTTCCTCCCCGTCCAATTACCGAGCCATTGCACTTACGTCCCTTCTTTCCAAGGTCATGGAAACGCTGATAAATCGTCAGCTTATGAAATATCTTGATCCACGAAAACTCCTCAATGACCGGCAGTACGGTTTTCGTAGCAACAGGTCCACTGGTGATTTGATGGCATATCTCACCGAGAAGTGGAACCAATCTCTACATCACTTCGGCGAAACAAAGATGGTTGCGCTTGATATTTCTAAGGCATTTGACAGAGTTTGGCATCATGCTCTTTTGTCGAAAATGCGTGCATATGGCATCGATGAGTCTCTTCTTCAATGGATTAGAAATTACCTTTCGGCCCGTTCAATACAAGTTGTCTTGGACGGCTTTAAGTCTGCAATTCACCATATAAATGCTGGTGTTTCCCAGGGCTCCGTTTTGTCTCCGACTCTCTTCCTCATTTTTATAAACAACCTCTTGTCTGCTACTTCTAATCCAATCCATTCCGTCATTGATGACAGTACCCTCAGTTTTTCATATTCGTTCCCTAACTCACGTCCGTGCTCTTCGGCCGTAGAAGAGTAACGACAACGTATGTTAAACACATTAAATTCCGACCTGGACAGCATTACCAAATGGGGTTCAATCAATAGAGTGGAATTTAATGCATCCAAAACTCAATGCTGTCTTCTGTCTCTCAAGCGAAACCAAGACCCTCAACCATTATCCATGAATGGTTCTTGTATCGCTGAAAGACTTGCCATTCTCGGTATATGCATCAATAACCGTCTTCGATGGAACGATCACATATTTGAAGTCGCCAAAAATGCTGCAAAATGTCTAGGATTCCTTAAGCGGTGCAAAAAATATTTTACCCCGTCTGACCTGGCCTCCATATATAAGGCATTCATCCGCCCAAAGCTGGAATCAGCCGACATCTGGTCTGGTGCACCCAAGACCGTTCTGCACATTCTAGATAGGGTACAGAACCGCGCGTTAAAACTTATAGGTGAGAGAGTCATTGTGAACTCCATAGTCTCACTTGAACATCGTAGAAATGTCTCATGTCTTTCCCTATTTTACCGCTTTTTTTATAAAAAAAATGCTCCAGCGAAATAGCCAGCTGCATTCCTCCCCTTCAAATCTTCACCCGCAATACGCGTCATGCTTCGAATGCACATCAGTTCACCCTCAAGCCCAACTTCGGACGTACTGTCAAATATAGGGATTCCTTTAAAAGCCGAACAACACGTTTGTGGAACTATCTACCAGTTTTCTGGCAGGGTAAGGGTGCTTTTGGCAAGGCTGTCTGGATCTACACGGCTATGATAAGACCATACCTCGCATATGCGTCTGTTGTCTAGTGACTGGCTTTTGCGTCAAACTCCAAAGAACGGCTTGGCTCAGCTCTAGGAAACCTTTCCCGAATACGCTTGCCTAGCTCTGCTCTGGTTGCTTTGTTGAATTTGCCTCCTCTTAATACTTATACCATGTGCTATACCATCAAAGCCATCTATAGTCTTAGGCGGGGTGGTTTTTAGTATACTCCACACTGGAATTTTGATGAACTTGCGCGGCACTTATCACACAATGACGGCAGAACTTCAGCTGATACGCAAATACAGAGTCGACTTTCCTTGTATTCAGAACTGGCTTTGGCCAGAGTCTAAGCCAGGAATGGAATGCGTATTTTCACGGATGGCTCCAAGACCACTCACGGGTCTGGCGCTGGTGTCTTCGTCGGAGACAACAACATTAGACTTAGTTTCTCGTTAGGCAAATATATGTCTGTTTTCCAAGCGGAATCTTATGCAATCCTAATGGTCATGAACTATGTTGTGAAGAACAGGTGGAAGGGCCGCAGTATTTGTGTCTGTAGTGTGCAGTATTTGTGTCTGTAAAGTATCTTAATATGCTAGGCTTAAGTGACACTATAGGTAGGTAGGTAGGAGTGATTGTGTCAGCAAACCATGCCGACACTTAATTAGCGCAGAAGCGCCGTTTTATTATCATAACTCAAGTGACCTAACGGATGTTAACTACTAGGGGAGAGAATAAGAAAAAGGGGGTAAGGATTATTCAAATCCACCCCGTTGCATTGCGGAATCTGATAATATCCCCAATGCTAATCTCCGCTAGCTCTCTAAGGTTGTCGAAAAAGAGTTTACCTAAGGTGCGCTGTCGACTTTGCAGCGGGGCGAAACTTTGTCGTAGCTAGTACGCGGTTCCCACGTCTCGATATTCACAAAGGAACATGGCTCTCCTTTGATCGAAAAATCGTCAACCAAATCGATCACATTGCGATCGACGCAAGGCACTCTTCCAGTATTCTGGGTGTCCGGACTTTCCGAGGAGCCAACGTGGACTCGGATCACTACCTAGTTGTAGCCAAGGTACGGATGCGGATATCCACAACGGAGCGAAATCAACGAAATACTGTGAGGAAATTTGACGTCGGGCGGCTACAATCGCAAGAGACCGCCAGAACCTTTGCCGATCGAGTTTCTTCTAATCTCAATCTAAGTCCTATGCCTCCAGCAGCATATGCGGAAGACCAGTGGCAGCGTTGCCAACAAGCCATCAGAGATGCCGCCTCTGATGTACTGGGTTTCTCTCGCCCACCACAACGAAACCCCTGGTTTGATGAGGAATGCCGGCAAACAAAACAAGAGGCGTACAAAGCGGCGCTGCATAGAAGGACTAGAGCTGCTTACGAGCTCTACGTGCGCAGGAGAAAAGAGGAACATCGACTTCTCAGAAAGAAGAAAAAGGAGCATGAGAAGCGCTCGATCGAGGAGATTGAGAGACTCTATTGCAGGAATAATGTTCGAAAATTTTACCAAAGGGTAAAAAGAACATGCCAGGGTTACAAAGCCGGAACAGAAGCCTGCAGGGACGAAAATGGCAACATAGTAGTGGAATCGCAGTCGGTGCTGAGGATATGGAAGGAACACTTCTGCAGACTGCTAAACGGCGATGATGACCAATATTCCGCTGTCAGGCAGAATGAGCCATTCAACAGTGACGATGGCAGTCAAGATTCACGTCAACCCGATCAGAATGAAGTGAGGATAGCGATATCTAAACTCAAATCCAACAAAGCTTCTGGAGCCGACGGCCTTGCCGCTGAACTTTTCAAGGCAGGAGGAGATGAGTTGGTAAGGAGCATGCACCAGCTCATCTGTAAAATCTGGTCGGACGAAAGTATGCCCGATGAATGAAACCTCAGCATCGTTTGCCCGATCCTGAAGAAAGGAGACCCTCTGAACTGAGCCAATTACAGAGGTATAAGTCTCCTCAACATCGCATATAAAATCCTGTCTGCCGTATTATGTGAACGCCTAAAACCGATCGTCAACAACCTGATAGGTCCTTATCAGTGCGGTTTCAGGCCGGGAAAGTCCACCATTGACCAAATATTCACCCTACGGCAGATCTTGGAAAAAAACCCATGAATACAAAATCGATACGCACCACCTCTTTATCGATTTCAAAGTTGCCTATGATAGCGTGTATAGAGACGAGTTATACAGAGCCATGTCTAGTCTTGGCATCCCTGCCAAGCTCGTCCGTTTGTGCAGAATGACGATGGAGAACTCTCGCTGCTCCATCAAAGTCGGTAAGAACATCACCGAACCGTTCGATGTCAGAAAAAGGTCTTAGACAAGGTGACGCGCTATCATGCGATCTCTTTAATATAGTACTTGAAAGTATTGTACGAAACTCCATCGTACAATCAATCAATCCACCCCGGATGGACGACGCAGTAGAGGACGACCTCGTGGTAGGTGGCGCAAACAAGTTGAGGGGGACCTCAACCAACTTGGCGTGCGCAACTGGAGGCAGCTGGCTCGTAATCGTGCTAGCTGGAGAGATTTGTTGGTTGAGGCACAGGTTCACCTCGGACCGTAGCGCCATCTAAGTAAGTAAGTAGTAAGGTGCGCTGTCTGGCCTTGCCTAAAGCCGGACACTTGCAGAGGAAGTGTAAGATTGTTTCTATTTCATCAGCAGTATTGCAGCTGCGACAGTGTGCATTAAATGCAATGCCTATTCTGGCCGCATGAACCCCGATGGGCCAGTGGCCAATACTAACTGCCAGAGTTCTTGCGATATCTGTACGGTTTCTGTTAAGTAGATCTTGCGTTCTTTTCAGGGAGTATTTGGGCCTCTTCTGCCTGGAGATGGCACAGTTGCGCACCCCCTGCCATCTAATTTCCGCCTTTAGCAGATAGTGCACGAAGATGCCTCCCTTAAGGACCCCCAACGCGATGTAGTGGCAGATACTATAGCCTTGATAGTCGCCTGGCTGTCAATGAGGATGGCAATGGTATTTTGGAGTGTAGAGGTTTGCTTGAGTATGCGGCAGGCCTCACGTACAGCAAAGACTTCCGCCTGGAAGACACTGCACGAATCAGGAAGCCGGTACGACCTGGAAATATTGAAGGAATCAGTGAATATCCCCGCCCCTACCCCGCAGTCCATTTTTGAACCGTCGGTGAAAATTGTTGAACATCCATAAGACCATCTTCGGGCGAAGTCCCCACTTCTTGCCAAAGGTCTTGCTGCAGGCATAGAAAGCCACACATGCCTTCTTTACCCGTTGCTGAATATTAAGCTTCCAGCTTAGTTTTGGATCAAGTACCACACCTAGGTACTTGGCACTGGAGGATAGGGAGAGTAGATGATTATCAAGCCGTGGGAGCGTAAAAGTCGGTATTTTGGTTTTAGTGGTAAAGAGCATCAGTTCAGTTTTGCTTGGGCTTACGCTGAGTCCACATCCAGTGGCCCATGAGCTAATCTTGCCCAAGGCACCTTCCATAATCTCACTGATTACGGATGGAAACATCCCCGATACCAGTATTACCACGTCATCCGCATACGCGACAACCTTAACTCCATCCCTATCAAGTCTACACAAAATTTTATTGATGACCATAAGCCATAGAAGAGGATATAAGACCCCATCTTGAGGAGTTCCTCTACCAACAGATATGGTGGAGCTGCTGTTGCCGAGATTCGATTGAATGATTCTGGTTTTTAGCATTGTCAATATCCATTTGCTAATAAACTCTTCCACACCCAGTTGGATCAGAGCTTCCTGAATCGATTCCGTACTGACGTAATTGAAGGCACCTTCAATGTCTAAGAAGGTAGCAAGGGTATATTGTTTGAAATGGATTGTCTTTTCTATCGTTCGCAGAACTTCGTGGAGCGCCGTCTCTGTCGATCGCCCTTTAGTGTACGCATGTTGAGATTTGGATAGAAGGGATTTATCTAGGGTATTTCGGATATGTATATCTAAGATGCGTTCCAACGTCTTTAAAAGAAAAGAGGATAAGCTAATGGGTCTGAAATCCTTTGCGGATCCATGACCCTGCTTCCCAGCTTTCGGAATAAACACGACACGAACACGCCTCCAGCTCAGGGGAACGTGGTTTAGGAGAATACAGCTTCTGTAGATCGGAACTAGCCACGGGACCACCTGGTCCAGTGTTTTTTGCAGCATACTAGGGAGAATGCCGTCAAAACCGGCCGATTTATAGGGAGAGAAGCTGTTAATAGCCCAGGAGATGTTAACTGCTGTAATTGTTGTCTTAATGTCATTCCAGGAAGAAGATTGCGCGACCTGAGCTACTGGTGGGAGGGCAATCTCATTACTACATCCTGGAAAGTGTGTTAAGTGACACTATAGTCTGCGACGCTTGTGGCGAGGCCGACGGCGCTGTGGAACATTATCTCTGCGAGTGTCTGACCTTTGCTCGTATCAGGTGACAAATCCTCGGTGGTGATGTGGTGAGTGGTACTATAAGCTCCTCATCACTAAAGTGCTTGCTTGGGTTTCTTAGAAAGACCAATAAAAAAACCGGGGTTTCCTATCTGCTAGTACAATGGACCAGTTGCGTCTAAGTGGTCCAGTCGAGCGTTTTCTATCTCGAAAAAAGTAGTCTTATTGCCAATTCGTTGAGATCGTTCTGCAAAGCCTGCCTTTATGGCTCTGACGATGCTTGGGCATTCATGAAAGGATGATTATGATCGGTCTGTAATGGATCGTATGATACCTTATACATTACGACTGAAGCGCGCCATATTTAAGTGGGAGTGACCCTGTGGAATATATGTTCGGATTATAAAATAGATCAGTACCTACTTATGTCGTAAGTACTACTCTTCATAATTTCCAACTACTGTGTTGAAATAAGATAATGTTTCAATCTTTTTGGATTTCCAAAAGGTTTGCACTTGTGCAGATTTGGTCTCTCAGAAGCCCAGTATTGGAAATTTCATTTTCCTAGCTCGAAATTTAAAACCCAAAAAGGGGTTCCACTCCTTAAAGGTGCAGCTGTAAGGCCGTTCATAACTGCTCATGTAAGGAAGAGACAAGTTCGTGTTACTTGTCAAAATGTCGTATAAAGCGGCGACCACACAGGAAGCGGGAGGATTTTGTGCTTCGCGGCAAGCCGCCCATCTGTGCTATATGGAAATCCATTGTATTGTCCATACAGAGGTTGGTCGGCATTTGCACGTACCGAAGAAGAAGATAAAAATGGAAAGATAATAGACGGCATCAACGTCTTCCCGGCATCCATTGCGGACAGCTTTAGGACATTGACTCTCGTTCTTTGTCGGTGAAATTCTAAACCCTCTTATGTGTGTCTCTCTATCGCTGAACCGAATGAGGTTTTGAAAATTTCAAACGACATAATAATGACCTACCGTTGTCTTAGCTCAAAGCTGTGACTGTAATTTTGCAAGCCATTAAGTTAAAAAAAAAAAGTAAATAAATGTGTCTGGACCAAATAACCTTCCCAAAAAAACAAGTCATTAGGATCCGTACATTCATAATCCTTATAAAAAACAACAACCGTATGGTTTATTGCACTGTTTTTAAAATGACTGCACTGCATCGCGAAGTAAAAAGCATTTGCAAGCCAAAACTCGCAGGTGTAGAGGAAACAAAAAAAGTTAGAAAATGACTGATAAATTAGGGTTAATCACCAACTTTATGGACCCTAGTAGCTAGCATCCTCAAGTAATAATAACACTTTTCGGCGACCTGAAAGACATTGACCATTCGCACCGTTATGCAGTAATATAAAAAAAACGATTGATATTCATACTTTTATGAGCATCTTTCCCATCCTTTTTTATAATACGTGGACTAAGAGAAGATGGTTTTGCTTTGTTTGCCCATTATGTAAATGGAGGCCTCATAAACCTTTGTAGTCTTTGTTTATTTTTGCACGTACGTCATTCAAGTATAATAAAAAAATAAAAAATCGTTGTTTCATAAGGATTTTCCAAATTGAAGGACAGGAAATTCTCTAAAAAAAAATGCATTAAATAAGGTTTGGTCATTAGTGAGGTGCTACACAAGTTGCCATGCAGGGTGTACAAAATTCTAGGAATATCGTTAAGGTGACGATAAATGAAACATTCATGTACACCATGTTCACAGGTGAGCTAACAGCGAAGGCAACGCAGGCAACTCCAAATGAACTATCTTGCAGCCTGCAAAACGGGGGTGATAGTAAATGGCACTAAACGTAGCGATAAGGATATAACCCCACACCCAAGAGAAAAAGAATCGTGACGTGGAAAGGTGAATCACAAGCAACTTTGCAAAATAACCAAAATCCCCAAAAGGAAAAGGGAAACAACACCCATTAGAGCACAGCCAATGTTGAACAAAACCAAGAGCGCTAAAGGTCAAACCAAACAACGACCGAAGAAACTGCTTAGCGAGGTGCTAGCACAAGTAAATTAAAAAGAAGCTGATTGAACAAATGTGAAGCAACACCTCCCGATACCTTGGTCTTAAAGATACTAGGCCAACATAAGTATGCGGATATTCTTCGGAAGGACAAGAGCTATCCCAGACTTAAAGAACTGGACCAGAACGTTAATCATATTAGAAAAACGGCCAAAGGAGACTTTCTTATTGAACTCAAGAGATCTGCGGACTTCCCAAGGACTTCTAAATTCCAAAGCCAAGTCGAGAAGATCTTGGAGCAGCAAGCGGAAGTGAGGCCGCTAACGCATTAGGTGTTACTGGAAGTAAAGAATCTCGACGAAATAACAACCAAAGAGGTTATCTGTGATGCGCTCATGGAACAGCTGAAGAAAGCTTACCACCTGGATGTATCTGTGATTCAGTCACTACAGAAAGCCTACAGTGAACCCCACAGACGGATCAGTAGAAATGCGGTGAAGTGGGAGGGTTGTGATACCTTATTTTCGGATCATAACCTCGCTGAAAAAGGAAGAAGAAGAAGAAGTAAAGCCTACAGTGGTACACATATAGCAAAGCATTGCAAAGCACTAATGACTTGTCCAAGCACTGCATAAGATGCGGAAAAGACACTGTCACACTGTGAAATCGCCTAGGTGAGGAGCCTAGGTGCATACTTTGTGAGGACAAGGAACCTGCTAACAGTAACCACATCACAGGACCTTTGCCCATCCTATCAAAAGGCGATGATAGAACTGCGTATGATATAAAAGTGCTGCAACTAAACTTAAACCATTGTCAGGCTGCTCAAGACCTGCTACCACAGTCCGTTCGTGAGTTAGAAATGGGTGTAGCCCTACTGAGTGAACGGTATAAGTAGGCGACAGTCACAGCCGCAATCTGGACTTGTGGTAAACGTCTTTTTCGGGAAATAGATGAAAGACGCACTTCCTTTACCACAGTGAAAATCGATGGTATAAACATATACAGCTGCTACGCTCCTCCGATCATGTCAATCGAAGAGTTTGAAAATGTCTTGGATAGACTTAACAACGACGCCAGAGGGAGAAGTCTTGTGGTAATATATATATAACGGGTGGGCCATCTAGTGATTTCTTTTTAAATCATAGGTTATTTTGACACTGACAGCTGTTTCCCGCTCGAAATCTTGACAGAAAGTCAGTATCATACCTCCGCGGAACGTCGCTTTACGCTTGAACAACATTGGGAAATATTGAAAACTTATTTCCAAAGGGAGTGCTGTGTAGCCCAAACAGTGCGTTTTTTGAAAAGAAGTTTTGGCCGAAATGAAGCACCCACCGCGCCTGCTGTACTGTACGCAAGTTTGTGCAAAAAGTTCGTGAGACTGGTATGCTAGTGGACAACACTCTTGGTCCCCGTCGTCGTACGGTGCGCACAGACGAGAATGTGGCTGCTGTAGCCGAGAGTGTGAGACTCAATTCACGAACATCAACTCGTCTTCGATCTCAACAGCTCAACATTTCACGCACTAGCCTGGGGAGGATTCTGCACAAAGATCTGGGATTGATTCAGCAATTGAAAGCGCACGACCATCCACTTCGTTATCGCTTCACAGTTTGGGCCTTAGAGCAGCTTGATTTGGACAACGATTTTGGGCGAAAAATCATCTTTTCTGACGAGGCACATTTTCATCTCGGCGGCTACGTTAACAAACAAAATGGCCACATCTGGGGCTCGGAAAACCCGCACGTTATTGTCGAGAAGCCAATGCATCCAGAGAGAGTGACAGTTTAGTGCAGATTGTGGAGTGGTGGCATCGTTGGACCATTTTTCTTCGAAAATAAGGCTGGGAACAACGTTTCGGTCAACGGTGGGCGTCACAGAGCCATATTAACTGAATTATTTTTATTTTTTTACTGAAATTGAAGACATGGATTTGAACGACCTCTGGTTCATGCCGGATGGCGCGCCATGCCACACAGCCCATTCCACAATCGGTCTTTTGCGCCCCAAATTCCCAAATCGTGTTATCAGCCGTCTTGGCGATGTCTATTGGCCGCTTCGGAGCTGCGATTTGGCCCCTTTGGACTTTTTTTGTGAGGAACCGTGAAGGACCGATGTTATGCCAACAATTCGGAAACGATTCAAGCACTTAAGGCCAATATCATCCAAGCAATCCGTGAGCTACAGCCCGAAACCATCAACAAGGTCTTGGAAAATTGTAGTGATAGAATGCGCTACTGCGAAGCCAGCCGAGGCAGCCACTTGAACGACGTTGTGTTCCGTAATTAATGGGAATGTTTGCTCTTACTAATAAAGCCATAATACATGGAAAAAATTTCATTTTGTTCATTTTATTGCATTTTTAAAAAGAAACTTGTAGTGTAGGCCCACCCTGTATTTGGCGCAACAGCTCTTTAAGTGCCAGGAGCTAGCTTCTCGCAACCACTCATGTTGTGTGCGTTATATTTTTCAGATGACTGGAAGGGACCTACAGTTTAGTGCCGTATCCGAAAGGCAATTTGTTTTGAGAAGGTTTTTCGAGACAACAATGCTCTCGGATGTTTGTCAGACGCTCGCGAGAGGTGGGACCGTGAAAAAACTTTTTGGTGTTTTCTGGGATTCGAACGCCACGGCGCCCACGAATTTATAAATATCCTTGCCTTGGCATTCCCAGAGAATATGTGTAATGTCCTCTGAGACATCTAGGTCATTGCAGTACCTACAAACATAGTATTTGATAAACCTAGCCTCATAGCATGCTTCCTTAGAATGTAATGGCCAAAGAGTATTCCTATCGTTGTTCTTAGCCCAGATCTTTCTAGTTTTATAATCTCAACTGATTTCCTGCGGTTTAACATAGGCCACAAGGCCTTGGACACCTTATGACCATCTTAAATTAGCCATGTTAATGATTATATCACGAAAAATTCCCCTAGCCACACACCTTGGTGGCTTGGTGCTACCAATTATGTCCCTTTGCGTGATATTGGCCTTTTCGTTGCCTTCTATATCACAGTGTCCAGGTACCCAACATAATCTGATACGGTTCTGCGTAGATAATGCCTTAAGCATTGTGCGGCAGTTCCTGGCGATCTCAAATTTAGTGACTCAAGACAGTGAGCACGGCAATGGCATGGCATGGCAATATTCACGGCACGGCATGGCAATATTCACGGCACGGCATGGCAATATTCTTGTTGGATATTGATCCCATTTCAAGTAATTCCACAGCTCTAAATACAGCTAGAACCTCTGCTTGGAACATACTGCATGTGTTCGGAAGTCTCAGGGCTACTTGTAGGTTAATATCTGTCGAGTATACACCTGACCCCGAGTCCTCTCCGGTCTTAGAACCGTCTGAATGTATTGCAATCTCGTTGTGGACAGAGACTGTCTTCCTTTGCCAATCCTCTCTAACAGGATACAGTACTTCGTATAGTGTGACGAAGTCTAAGGTGCCAAGGATATCGTCCGATTCATCAGGAATATCGGGAAATGATTCTTAAGAAATCAAGGAAGGAATGCAGCTATGTCCCACATTAGTAGTCTTGAAGAGACCCAAATTAGTGAGCCGAAGCGAATTGTTGCCCGCTTGAAGCCAAGCTAAGACTTCTTTAATCTTGGAACACGCTACAATGATTTCGTAGATGAAAGGAGAGCTTTAGATTAAGCATGTCAGAGCACCTCCACCAACTCCGTCCTTGGTTTTTGAGCCGTCAGTATAGAAGTGAATCGACTCATCTTCTAAAAATGCATCGTCCCCCCAGAGTGTTCTGGAAGGAATGGTGACTAGAAAGTTCTTGTCAACATTTTGAATTCATTCAGATTGGAGCCGTGGCCAGATTATTTTCTTGACCACTGTAAGGTAGCTTCGAGGCGAACGGCTGCACTCACTGCCATTTGCTTAGGTAAGGTTAGATTAGAGGAAAACGCACCTAAGTGCTTCTCACGGGTGCCAAACGGCCCATTGTGTTTCCCTTTTTTATTTGTGGAACCTGTTAAAACTCTTTATCTTTCGGTCGGTCCAGTAGCGAACCAACTTGAGCTCGTTATGAATCGTATCATGTTCTTTAGTAGAATTTGCACAAGATCACTTAGTTCGTCAAAAAACCTGTTACCCATGTGGTGTTGGCGGCGGTTCTGTGGAATTGGGCAGTCACATAGCAAGTGTTTGATACTTTTTATCTCTTCTGCGTCTTGATAGCTCCTGCAGTGGTGCGTTAATGCCTAGTCTTACGGCCATTTCCCCTATCGCGCAGTGTCCTGTAAGTGCCCCTATCAAAATCCGAATCTTTTTCATTCATTGCCAGCAGGCTTTTGGTTCTTCCTTCATTCAATACCGGTTATAAACTGAAAGATATGATACAGTCGCCTCTGGTAATCTCTGGTTGATCAGCTCTCTTGTTTTGAGGTCGATTTTCCTTTTTAGTACACCAATAGGAACTTCTATTGATATCTGTGTATGTTCTATATCTAATGATGATCCCTTTTTGGCTAGTTCATCTGCTATCTCATTCCCTTCTATATTGCTATGTCCGGAAACCCAACAGAGACTTACATCATGGGTGTTGCATATATTGTTCAGTGAATTTCGGCATCTGGAAACTTCTTTTGATCTAACTTCCTCGCTGTCTAGTGCTTTGATTTCAGCTTCACTATCCACGAAGATAGTAATCTTGGAAGGATTGAGTTTCTTTCTGTGAATGGTCTGTGCTGCTCTTTCAATAGTGAAGACTCCGGCTTGAAAGATACTGCAGTCGTCTGGGAGTTTGTATGAGTCGTTGATTTTGAGTGACTTACAAAAAATTCAAGAACCAGTTCTGGCATATTTTTCCGAAACCAGGATAACGGCAACGTCCGCGTAGGCCGTCACGTTGAAGCCGTTTTCCTTCAGTATCGCCAAGATCTCATCCAACAGAAGGAGCCATATTAGCGGTTGTAGAGAAGAGCTCAAGGTTCTTGGGACACAACACAAAATAAAGCTCTGATGGGTCCCTGCACATGAGGGCATACCAGGGAATGAGAAAGCCGACGAACTGGCTAGAAAAGGCTCAGTATTAAACTCGGACCAATCCAACCACTCAGAGTACATTTGGCCTTGCACACTCATAGTCCAAGCAGGGAACAAAGCTCCAACAAAGGTGAACAATATGTGGACCTCTCTAGATAGAGGAAGTTATGACCTACATTCGACAGAACAAGAACCAATAGACTTATGTAGAGGAAATAGAATAGAAAATCCCCCTCTACTCTCCAAGGAGTCATTACGAGGCATAACACTATGCGATACCATATGTAAAATTTACATGTGACGAACGAAGACCTTTGTAGGGGCTGTGGTGACGAGGAGGTTCAGGAGGACACTACCCACGACACTAGGAAGGGATTCTTTCTATCGTTCCTTTCCCCCATGGGTATCACCTGTATATTGACCTGAGTGTGCTGAAGAGGATCTCTACCCCCCTACGCCCCAACCCACTTACTTAACCTAACATTCTGGTCACCCTGTATTAAACAAACGATTGTATCCGGTATCAGTGTACTTGTATCTAAATACTCACCATAGTGGAATGCTGATTAACAGCGTTAATACCTTATCCACATTCTATCTAGATTACTCCCCTCTAATCGTATCTTTCATTGGAAATCGACAAAAATTAGCATATCTCTCTAACGCACACGTACTGAGGGTGGTCGTGGGAAAAATTTTAATTTAACAACATTTCTTCGTATACCCTCCGAAAAGACATCACAAAAAAATAAATAATAATAATGATTAGCATGTTGTCTTGAACATCTCGAAAAGATAAACCGAAACCCGCTCGCGTATCTATTAGTCGTTTAAATTTGAATATTAATCGCATTTCGTAGCCTTGTGCTAATTTGATTTAATTTCATTGAAGATAATTCACGCTCCGTGCTTGGGTAGGGTTAACTTCTTTGTCTTCTTTTACTTCTTTTTTTTTCTAGTTATTTTGCGCTTTTTACTCAAAATTCTTTTGATCAGCCAATTTATGGGGGTTTTATGCTAACCACTGTGTTGCAGATACATGTGTTACTGAAGAAGCTTTAATTCTTCCTGTGGTCTCAGGTAATCAATCATTTCTATCAAGCAGATGGGATGTGGAATTTATGTAAGCTTCCCTAAGTCAACATTAAGTCAGCTTATCCATCTTCATAAATCTATTGTGTGTAGATACAAATAAAAAATAAAAAAAAATGGTTTTGAGCCTCCCATGAACCTAGGCCTAAGAAAGAAATCAATCAGATAACCGGGTTCGTCTCCCTCTGTCTGATAGATACAAAGTAGATTCTTTCATTAGCCTCAACACTATTTGGTGATGTTATCAATTTATTTCTTCTTTTTTTTTCGAGCCCTGTTACAATCAATTTATTCCCTGAACTCTGTCTTATGAGTTCACCCTTCCAAAGTTGAGACATCTCCGCCTCTTGCAGCGCAAAAGGAGTCTTCTCAAGGTCCGTAGCATGTAATTGAACTCTTATCGAAATATGTGCTTCCTGTGTTTGCTGAGTTCGCCGTTGTCGTCCCCCCAAAAGGGAAACTTACAACTTCTTATGATGAATACGAGTACATTCCTCAGATAAGAATTTGATTCAAAACTATATACGAGAGCGAAGGAAGGGAGCCGCGCACCACTATTTGGGGAATAAAATCATAAAACTAACGACAAACAAGGGGGAACTAGAAAAACTTCGTTACAACGATGCTGTGTGTATGTTTCTGATAATAATTCAAAAAAATATAAAAAATCCAAAACCTTCTCTGGATGGAAAAGAAGGAAGTGTGCTATTTGAATCTTATCAGCCGATGCATAGGCGACTTCCACAAGTAAACGAAAGCGGGACACAGGCGTTTATGAATGGCCATTTGGCGCGAAACATAAACATCATCTTTATGATGTAATAAGTATCTGGAGATGGAATGCTCTGCTTTATGGTCTGGGTTTTTGTGTGAATATGAGGGTATCCAATGTGCCATTTGTTGTGGATGGTCGCAATGGGGGCTTCCTAGTTCAGACAATAAAAAAAAAAAAAAAAAAAAACGACCAATGGTAACGGTAATTGGAGGAACAAAATATCTAATTTGACGCGGTTGTGATGCGGAATTCGTTACATAAGCAGTTCGTTATGCAACTAATTGTTAAATGCAGGCGTTTTAGCATGCTTTATGACAGGCGCCGTTATGGTCTTTGTTTGGTCAAGCCAAGTGGTCGTTTAAGTATCTTAAGTCAGTAAACGGGAACGCATTTGTTTGAATTGTTTGCTACTTACATTCTGAAGGGGGTGCGGCATTTTAAAGAGGTCAAGTTGTTCGGTTGCTGGGTTCAAGACATGATGAGGTACTGTGTTGGCTGGTTGAGGTTGCATTCTACACAGAAAGATGCGAAATCAAGTAAAAAAAATTTGCATTTCTGAGTCGTTTTGGTGCATACATACATTTTCAATGGGCCGCTAATCATTCATGAAGGTTGTGGGGGTAGGATGCTCAGGTGGACTCTCCATCATTCTTGATCCGCCGCCATTGACTCCAACTTATCAGGAGGAATTCCTAGACGGCTTCAGGAGAGATGTCGGACTTGATCCAACCATCTATTTCTAGGCCTACCGAGGGGTCGCCTACCTGATGAGACGTCTTAAAAGCCGGTTTGGGGGCATATGCACCATATGCATAGGCATCTGATGAAGAAATAAGGTCAGTTGCCTGCCTAAGTTATTAGTAACGCCGCTCAACTGATGAAGGCCGGAGTCGGAGAGATACCGAGGGGTCGCCTACCTGATGGCACGGCAATCATGGCACGTCTTAAAAGCCGGTTTGGGGGCATATGCACTAAGTGACCAAACTATCAAAGCAAAACAACCATTCTGAGAAAATTATAAACTCCTTGGTAGGTTTTGGTTTAGAGGAACCAGTGGTCAAAAGCGGCAACTGATGAAGAAATAAGGTCAAGTTGCCTAAGTTATTAGTAACGCCGCTCAACTGATGAAGGCGGGAGTCGGAGAGACAGTCAATGAGAGGATCTCCTTATCTGAGGAAGGATTTGTAGCAATAAAGTGGGACTCGTTCTCAGAAAGAACCCATTGAAGATCCGAGAGATTGAAATCACCTAAAATTGAGACAATGTCACGGGGGTCGACGCAATTAAACAGAGAATCGATTCCGTCAACAGCAAACTGGTAACAATGGATAGACTGAGATGGGGGGATGGACAGGAGAGGACATAGACGTTACGTACGTTTTTTGACACAAATGAATTTCGAATTGGTGGTGTTCGAGGATTCAACGAGTGTAGAGTCAAGGCAGTTGTGAATTACCAAAAGAACACCATGGCCGGAGGAAACGTCCTCTTTCCCATATCCATCGTTCCGGAGAACGTTGAAGTTAGAAGTACTATACTATACTAGGGCCTTGTACGCACTGCGACCTCAAAGATCTATTGTGCCAGCCCGGTATTTAACCGAGAACTTGGTTAAGGCTGTTGATAAGCCTCAACAAATCTCCAGGCTCAATGTTGCAAATGTCTGAGAGGCTCAGTAAAGCCCGCCTGAGGTGGAGAAGTATTTTTCTTGCGGCCATGGGGCATTCACCGGGCGCCGTGGCGTAAGTGGTTAGTGTGTCGGATCACTACGTGTGAGGTTCCAAGTTCGAATCTTGCAAAATACCAAAAAGTTTTTTCACGGTCGCACCTCCCGCGAGCGTCTGACAAACATCCGAGAGTATTGTTGTCACGAAAAAGCTTCTCAAATCGCCGTTCGGATACGGCACTAAACTGAAGGTCCATTCCATTCGTGTGAAAAATATAACGTACACAACATGAGTGGTTGCGAGAAGCTAGGCCCTGGCACTTAATGAGCTGTTGCGCCAAATATTTATTTATTTTTTTTTTTATGGGGCATTCACAAAGAATATATTCTGCCGTCTCTTTTTGCTCTTCACATAGCCGTCATACGTTTGTATCTGCTACTCCTATTTTGTACAGATGGTACCTAATTGGGCAATGACCAGTCAGTAGCCTGTTAAGATCCTTAAGTCTGCTTTGCTGAGCTCAAGTAGCTTCTTAGCCTTACATCGGTTGAAGTTGTTGAACTTTTTTTGCTTGTCTAAGGCCCTTAAATTTAGAACACTACTCTGCATGACAAGAAGCTTCCCATTGTTTTATTTATTTACATTTATTACATTTTGAGGTTTGTGCTTCTTCGTGTAACTTCAAAATAGGGTTCAGAACCAACAAGTGTGGGAGCCTGGTTCCTCTTTTCGCTAAGCAGTCCGAACGTTCATTGCCCTCGAAGTCTTCGTATCCTGCTATCCAGGCCACAGTGACGGTGTTTTTTTTTTGATGCAAGATATCTATAGCCATCTACACAGATCGTTCAAAAATGAGCACTGGTGTAGGATCAGGTATCTTCTCCGACCCTCTAGATGTATCAAAATCCATACGACTTCCAGACCACGGCAGTGTTTTCCAAGTAGAGGTCTTAGCAGCGGCAACAGCCGCCCGTGAGTCTGCGGTAGCAATACCGCCAGAAGCTATCACCATCTTTATCGACAGCCAGGCAGCTATAAAGGCGATTACTGCCATAGAAATTAAATCGAAGCTTGTGAAGTGTTGTCGAGAAGAGCTCAGGGTTCTTGGAACACAGCACAAGGTATCGCTCTGTTGGGTCCCTGGACACGAGGGTATCCCATGCAATGAGAAAGCCGACGAGCTGGCGAGAATCGGCTCAGCAGCCCCAACAGAACAAGTTGACCCCCCTGTGTGTATCCCGCCTTGCACACTCAAGCTCGCTGCAGGGAATAAAGCCACTAAGGAGGCGAACACAAGATGGAACTCCATGGAAACTTGCGCCATCACTAGGAAGCTATGGCCATCTTTCGACAAAGCAAAGACCGAGAGAATCATCCGTATAGATGGGAAATCCCTTTCCACCCTCTTGGGTATCATCACGGGGCACAACACTCTGTGGTACCACTTGAAGAAACTACGCCTGACGGCGGAGGAACTCTGTAGAGGCTGTGGTGACGAGGAAGTTTTTGAGGACACAACCCACTTCCTTTGCCACTGTCCGAGTCTTCAACACTCCAGGAAAGAGTTTCTTGGTAAATATTTCTTCCAGGATCTCGAGGAACTCTCCGGCGTTTCAACAGAAAAGATGGTGAGCTTCATCTATTCATCAGGGTGGTTTGTATGTAGAAATGAAGTAAGTGACTGAGTAAGTAGTTTTTAGTCTTAGCGTCCCTCCCTGCCAGCCCACATACCTAACCTGACCTAACCTTGATGCAAGATCTTCGAGTTGATTGAGGCAGTCCCATAGAAGTTTGGATCCTACCATGTAGAAATTCAGAGCAATAAGTGCTGCTTGGCTGTCCAAGAAGATGTAATTATGGGTGCCCTCGACCCTTCTTCGCAGGCATTCTCGTACACAGAGTTCGATTGCATAAATTTCCGTCTGACATGTTGTTGATGATTTCCTAAGCGCTGCTGCACGTTGGAACCTGGGTCCATAAACCCCTGCGCCAGTGCTACAATTTTCCCATTTGGAACCATCTGTGTACCAAATTTGAGAATTAGGTAAGACTACAAGCCCTTCATTCCTCCATGTATGGCGATCACTTATGACCACCTTGAATTTTCTGGAGAAGCGGTGTCTCGTGACCATGGGATCTGGGATTAGTAATTTTGAATGTACTCTAGAATCTTCAGATATCTTGTAAAGTTGCCGAGTTTAAGGTCCGAAATCTTGGGCAGCCGAAGAGCACGCAGCTGTAGTGGTACACGTATGAGGCATTGCTGCCGTGGGGTACGTTTTCATTGTCCCTGTGACAGAAGCGACAGTAACATTTAACCCTTTTATTCTACTAGACAGCATCCACTCCGGAACCGCTTTTGCATTACTTCAGAGTGGTGTCGTTTTCTTTCCTCTTTCGGGGTCGGCTTTTTCATATTTGTCTTCTCTTGCGGGTTAATTCTTTCTTGCCAGTAAGGCTTACATAAATCTCCTGAGGGTGATTATTAGCTCTTACTCTCTCTTTTTTTATTTAAGTACTTTTTCTATAAAGGAACGTACTTGATTCCAGCTCTGGTCACTCATTGACATTTTTGTCACTATGTTTTCCGGGGTGATGAGGCCGATTAGAGATTCTAGCGCCCTCCTTTCAGCTTCCCATCTGTTGCACTCGAAGAACGTGTGGTTTGCGTCGTTCAGTTCTGAGTCGCCACATTGGCAAGCCGAGCTCCCTATTTTGCCCATTCTGTGGAGTTGGCGTTGAAATAGCCGTGTCCGGTAAGAAATTGGGTGAGAGAATGGCATGGATGACTGTCATCAGGAGTTTTCACTTGCTAGCTGTTGGACCACCAGCGTTTGCCATTAATCTGCTCAGTGACAATGTGACCTTCGCAGCTCGTTCCGAAGCATATCTTATTTGATGCCATAAAGTGAGCTTCGTACTTAGGGTCATCCCTAGGTACTTCACCACTTCCTTGCTGGTTATTAGCTCAGATCCGACTTGGAAGTCGACAATAGTTGGTGTTGTTGATACGTGTAAATGGTCAGAAATTTCCCCCCATAATAAATGTCAGATTTTAGGGAAATTTCTGGCCATCTGATTAATTATCAAAAATCGGAAAATGTCAATAACACAGAATAAAGAAAATTACTTTTAGTGTAACACTCAAAGCGAAAACAAGTCTTTTTCTATTCGTAAATATTCGGCTAAGTGGAAAACATATTTTATCACTCGAACATTGGTGGGCGCCGTGGCGTAAGTGGTTAGTGTGTCGGATCACTATGCATGAGGTTCCAAGTTCGAATCCCAGAAAATACCAAAAAGTTTTTTCACGGTCCCACCTCTCGCGAGCGTCTGACAAACATCCGAGAGCTTCTCTGTCACGAAAAAGCTTCTCTAATCGCCGTTCGGATTCGGCATTATACTGTAGGTCCCTTCCATTCGTGAAAAAATATAACGCACACAACATGAGTGGTTGCGAGAAGCTAGGCCCTGGCACTTTAAAGAGCTGTTGCGCCAAATATTTCTTTCTTTCACTCCAACATTTGGTCCTTCGAGCCGGATATATGGCCAAACCTAAGCCATGTTCTTTCATCCATGCATACCCTACCAGGAAGGTGTCTTCGGGTATTTCCATATGAAGGATGCCATCGTAGGAGATATTCCAGAGATTGGGTCCCAGAATTGAGCCCTACACTGCTCCAGCAGTAATCTCCTTCATTCAAGGTCGTTCTGCGGTGTTGTAAAACAGCTTCCGGCCCTTGAGATAGTACTTCACCATCCGCAAGAGATATTCGGGAATATGAAAAATGCTTCCGAGGGCGTTCAGCATATAGTTTCACCTGCCTGAATTGAAGGCATTTCGCACGTCCAGAGTTGCTAGCAATACGATTTTCCTTGAATAGTGGTTGCCCTGTTGAGCTAATTGGGCGGTCCTTACCACTTCTTCAATTGCTCCAATCGTAGAGTGGCCCTTTCTGAATCCATGCTGTCTTTCGGACAAATCTCCTGCTCTCTGCACGGCTGCTGTAAGCCTTGGTTTTAACAACTTTTCCAGGAGTCCAGCATACACAGAGGCATGTACGCTGATGGGGAATCCGGGTCTCCTTTTCCTTTGCTGATCAGTACCAAGCGCTGTAACTTCCAGCTCCTAGGGAAACTCCTTCTTGGAGACAGAAAAGAATAAGGTCCCTGAATAACTATGTAATGTCCGGTCACTGTTACGTATGCTGTAGGATATCAAAGAGTCGAAACACAATTATTTCTTACTGTCCAGAGCAGACAACCCCTACTGTCCAGAACGAACATAGGTCTCAAGCACCGTGCCTTTCAGCTAGTTCGATCTTTAGCGAGCTGTCTTCAATTTCGCACGCCAGCTTGATTAAAGTTCGCATCCAACTGCGCACGCCACTTTAGAAAGGTCTGTCTCTACTTGTCTTCCTAAGGTACATAGACTCGAAGAATCTTTATGCTGGAGCGCTGGTGGCCATTCGATATCTCCTGGGCACTTCCGCCCATAGTTTCAAATATTTTTGGGCCACAGATCGCTCAAACCAGCCGAAAGTGTTTTCAAACGCATTTAACATTGTCCATGCCTCTGCACCATATAGCAGGACTAGGAGTGCGCTCAATTCCAAAAATCTAAGTTTCATAAGCAATTCGCAATTTGTTATCGTAGATATCTTAGTAAACCTGAAAATCCCTTGAACCTAATGTAAATAAAAAAAAGCATCGCAGTAATCATCAGCGGAACTCCTAATTATTATAATTATTATTATAACTTTATTAACAGATAATAAATTACATAATTAATCTTAAATTTACGGCACTAGCTACCAGGGCTTTCTGCCGATCCCTAATTAAAAATTATGAAGAATCGTAAAAGATATTAAAAAATTGAGCAAATGAGTCACTGTCACGGTTATTTAAAACAAATATGTATACCTGCACCTCCGCGCATGTTTCAAAAGTGTATATTCCTTGCAACCTGTATAAGGTTCCCATATCCCAACCCGCTGACATTCTAAGAATGCAAAAGCCGAATGGAGTAGACGTCATCGGTTATACCGACGATATTGCAGTTCTAGTAGTGGCCGACACATTAGAGGAAGTTAGGCAAAACTGCAATCCAACAATCACAAACGTAAAGCTATGGCTACAGACATTAGGTTTAGAATTAGCAGATCACAAAACCGAAGCCGTTCTCATAAGCAGCCGTAAAAAAGTGGAACACCTTACCATACAGGTCGGTGAGCAAATCATCGAATCGAAACCGTACTTCAAATACCTGGGAGTGTTGCTGGACCACAGACTCAGCTTCAGGTATAATCTAACGTACGCTGGCAAGAAGGCCTCTCGGGCAGTAGCGACACTATGCAGTCTAAATCAGAAATTTTCTAACGACCGTGAGTAAGTCAATACTCCTGTATGCGGCCTCAATATGGGTATCATCGACGCACCTTAAGTCGTACATTAGAACGATGAACTCGGCGCGTAGAATTGAATCTTTAATGGTATGAGCGACTGAAACAGGCTCGTATATTAAATAGTTTTTCAATATCTTTAGAACTGTGTCAGCGGATACAATAAGTGTAATGTCAGGCCGAATTCCTATCAATCTAAAGGCGAAGAAGACAGCGGCACTACGTGAAAACTACCACGATGACAAGGGATAGGAACATCCTGAAAGAGCAATTGGCGGCCAAGTGACCCCAAGAAGCCTGATCTCATTTATACTGGCGAGGAGCGAAGGCTGGAAGGATGCAAACGAAGTAATCTCGAGTATGATACAGCAACTGCGTATAGAGGAACGAGCAAGGAAAAACAAAGACCCTGTCAGTTTTGGCAGCTAAAAAAGAAGTGATGAAATGTCAAACCTGCCCCTTGCGAAGGTATGGCTTAACTGACAGTGCCGAAGGCAACTACAGGACAGAGAAATAGGAGGGATTTTTTTTAGCACGTAACCATGCAGAAGCATGGAGTCGGACATAACTCGTACCACGGGTACAAGTATCCATAAAGGATTTTTACTCCTACCTGCGTACCAACAAAAAAAATCCCAACCCGCTCCCGTGTCTACAAAAAATATAAAGCACTGCACCGCACAAACAAAAAGCACGTATGCATCAGGCATACTACGATGATTCTGATATTACATCGATATCATGCATACCTCAGCTAACTTTTTGCTACCTAATTTCCAGGAAGGACTATAAAGTACCTCGAATCTACATATCACCGCCGACTATATGCGTCTACAACGTTTTATATTCAAACAAATACGGTGCAATAAATAACGTAATTAACTTCAAATAACACATATAATTCTACGAAAACATTGAAGATTGGATTTGAAATTTGGTAAAACCCAAACTACCCGTGAGCTCTGCTAACCTGTAATTCCCATTCAGGAATGACCCGTACCAAGGTAGGCACTTCTTTTCCATTTGACTAGACATGAACATTATGTATCTATTCCCTTTCCCCTTCCTCCTTCAGTAAACCACAATCTCCTCAGTCAAGTAGGATGTATATATAAAGATCTAGATTTTTTGGCGCGAACTCCCTCTGTGAGGAGTACACCACCATTTACTTCTATACTTGTACAAATATCCTCGCGCCGAATTGTTTGTTTTTTTTTTTAATCACAGTACAAGTCCACATACAGCACACGTTCCACTACCAGAAAAGAAACGACGAAGAAGGAAGATGATCTTTATTTAGTCACCCCTCCTCATCCTCGTGGCAGTATACCTACAACAAACACCATCACTAAGGTTCTTGTTGTTGCACACTGCAATAGTAGTGAATGTCCTGTTAATCAGCTGATTTCGCAAGGTCACACAGTTACAGCTGAGAATCTATGCCTTAAAGAGAGAGAAAAAAAAAACGGTATCCCTTTCGTGTTCTACCCAAAAAGGACGAGGAAGAACGCATGGTTGTGTTCGTTAATACACGTAGAAGTGTGTCCTTGTGCCAATCGGTGTGCTATTTAAAGACGCAAACGAAGAAAAGGTGCGCAAGGGAAGAGAAATGATAATCGAAATGGAATGAAGAAAATAAATTGGATGTGTGTTGAGCTTCTCGAGCAGCAGACAGACTGTATACAGCTGTTTTTCTCTGTAAAACATCGATGTATACAGGATATCTAGGTGTATTGGGGACATGTACAGGGATTTGGAGAGTGCGAAGGGTTTTTTCTTGAACTGGTAGGCAGGGTAGTGTTGCGTTGGAGACGAATAAGGTACCAAAATTGGTACCATCCCTTCAGGTAATCGTACTTTTTTGATGGTCAAAGGATCGAAAAGGAGGCAATGCAGGTGGAAATGTTAGCTAAGTAACAGCCAAAAGGATAATATTTGTGCACTTATGTGTTGGGTTATTAATTACTTGTCCCTTCTCGTTACGGTTCCCGAATTATGAATTATTAATTTGTCGATTTTTCGGATCTGAGACTTTGGCAAGATTTTAATAATTAGGGTCCATTCGTGCCACGTACGTACTATTTGAATGAAAGAGGTCATTTCGTCGTTGCATGATATAGGGCGGTATTAAGCGCACTACTGTCAGGGATATTAGCACTTTCACTGACAGTCAAACGGCAATTAAGTCCCTGGAATCGTGCTCCTTCACTTCAAAGGCCCCCGTTTGTCTCTTACAGAGATGGCAGAGCAATTCAACATTCACCTATGCTGGGTGCCATTTGCCGTGCCGAGAAACTGTAGAATGGACAAGCTCGCCAGGCAGTGTACAACTCTAAGGATCCTGATAGGCAAGCCCTGCGTATGCCCCTCGCTACATGTAAGCATATACTAAAGCTAAACGATATAAGGAAGAACACAGGTGGGAAAACTGCTCAATGTATCATATTTCGAGACAGACCTGGCCTAAGCTGGACCAGGAACATAGTGCCGGGTTGGTTAAGCTAAAGCGATCAGAAATCAGCTGCGTTATCGGTGTCCTCACTGGAAACTGTTTTATAGGCCAACATGCCAACAGGCTTGGTCTCTTCTCTAACGACTTCTGCAGGAGCAATAGGGACTTGGAGGAGGAGGAAACCATCCTTCACCTCCTATGCACATGTCCATTCCTTTCGCGTAAAAGAATGCAACATCTAGAGGCCCCCTTCCTTGATAACCTCATCGATTTGGCATCATGGGCGTCCATCCCTTTATCAAAAGATCCGGCTGGTTTTAATTAGCCCCTGAGTGGTCTAATGGTAGATCCATGTCATCACAATGGACCTTTGCTGGTCTAAGTGTGCCTGCACTCTCGTGCAGACAGCTCAACTAACCTAACTCAAGCGCGCTATGACTAAAAAGACCTATTATGCTACCGAATAGCCTAATCTGCTTAGAGTCAATGCACCCTGGTTCCGGAGCATCTTTGGTTTCATCGCAGAGTCTACATTCCATTTCTTTCTTAAGCTAACTTCTTCAGCCACTTAAGGAGCTTGTATTGTCCTTTGTGAAAGTCTGTAAGTATTCGAAGCTATTACCTACCTTAGGCGATGCAGGTCTTGATCTTCTAGTTCGTAGTGTTTGTTTAAGAATTCACCTCTTCTCGGATTATGCGTCTGTCCATCCTGCAGAAAGGTTTGAGTCCTATGAGTAGGGCTACCACACTTTTTTTCCGCCAGGCTATCACCAGAGAAGCTATAATTTGACATAATTCTTTGTTAGAGCTCAGTGCTTCGATAGCAGCCTGTCTGTCGGATATATGTAATCACAATGTTGTGCGATCCCCACAGCCGGATCAGTAGAAATGGGGTGAAGTGGAAGGGTTATGATCCCTTGTTTTCCGATCATAACCTCGTTGAAAAAGGAAGAAGAAGAAGAACAATGTTTTGCGTTAAATTCGGTTGAGCTCTCGTTTTATGATCCTTATTTCGTGTTCAATTTTTGACGAAGTTGTAGATCGATGGCTACGGTTTAAGCTTAACTTAGTCTTGAGACTGGTACCAAACAATGAGTTTGACCTAGTAGATCCAGAATGAAGTATTCCTGATTCAGTGTAAAGGGGTGGAATATCGTGCTGTGTAAGACACTTTCCATTCTCCTCACGGCGTGGCTCAGTTAGTTTGAGGTCTGTGATTGGCATCCGAACTCTTGGCACACCAATCTTCTAAGACAGCATCTGCATATGCACCTGTGCCTTGGGAAATGTGCTAAAGTAAATCAGTAACGCAGCCATTTTTCTGATTCCTCTTCCCGAGATCTCTATAACTTCTTCAATGGAAGGCGTCTGCTTAAGGCGAAGTCGACAAAAGTTATCTTCTCATAGTGGTACGAATTTTTAGCAGTTTTTTCAGGGCAGGCCGCAACTTATAGATGTAAGTTAGTTAAATTGCGTAATATTCTCCTCTCCATAGAATCCAGCACGGTAAGTACCCCGTCACGGATTGATACTTTCCTAGATGTCTCACCAACTATTGTTTTGTTTGTAATTTGTGCGCGCCGAAGGGATTATTAATACCCTTATACTGGTTCTCAGGACACTTGTTTATTACTTTCTATGTACGTGACTACGATCCACGTCCAGAGCAAAGTGGTTGTAACCCAATCATCAAGCAGACATGGTAGCACCACTGACGAAAAGCGCATATCTTAGAAGTAACAACGGACCATTAGCCATTAGCTATAAGTGTTTCAATCCCTAACGGACAACCGTGACAAAACTCAAGGACTCTGTAGAACAATATTAGACAAGAACCTAATCCACTGCTGGATACTGCAATATGCCCTTGGATCAGTGTCAAAACTATTAAATTGGTTCAATATCTCTTATATCTCACGTTCCAAAGACATCGCGATGTAGGAAAGGCAGGCCTATAAACGCCTGGATCAGACAAATGCGACGACATAGGCATTTCATTGGCCTCAGTAACCGAGTGATCCAAAATCGGCAGGCCTGCCGATATTTTCTGAGGTCAAATAGGCGAACCCCACAGGCGGATCAGTAGAAATGCGGTGAAGTGGGAGGGTTATGATCCCTTATTTTCGGATCATAACCTCGCTGATAAAAGGAAGAAGAAGAAGAATATCTCAACATAGTCAGTCCTCCGTGCTTCTCAACTCAGTAGCTTTGTAAATGCCAAAACGAGTCAAAGGGAGTCGAAAAGTGCTAAAACTCCACATTTAATTATTTTGAATACATCCCAGCACAATTCATCTCTTCCAGCAACACTGCTGACGATTACCTATACGAATGGACGTATGCATGCATATCTGAGTACTTAAACTGAGTATCTCCATTGAACCCATTTGTACAGATACAAGAACTTGTAATGTACGATCACACATGATCACCTCTACTCATATTCATATCACATTCCTGTCTAGTTGCGCTCTGTCCCTGTTCTTCTTCATCGTTTCCAAGTCATTTTGTCCTTACTATTTGTGTACACAATCCGATCACTTTATGAACATTGTCGTTGTATCACACTGGTCGGTCATATGTTTACTTTTAGCTCAGCTGATTGACCATCAACTTGAAGATACATAGGTACGAGTACGTATGTAGATTCTCATCATAGGGGAAAGAAAGAAAAGGTTTATCTATTTAAATTCCACTGCACTTGTGCGATACCACACAGAATTACCGGAATCTTCGTCTAATTGGAAACACTAACAGACGCTTTTGGCGGGATAATATAAAAACTATTTGAACTACAACTTATGACCTCTATACAAATGTTTCTATTAGAATCAATTAATATCAAATGTCGCCACGCATGTTGTGACACATTTTATAATGAACTCAATTCACATTATTTACGTACGCATAAATAAACTTCATGAATAGATCTCAATTGAAATTCCAAGTTATGCTAGATACTTGCTCTCTATTTTGACTTACCAGGAAGATCAGTAACCCTAACCCATTTGGGGAATTTTTGTCCAGTGTCGTCTACTTGCGCCTAATAATCAGAATAGAGTGTTTTTCTGTATCTTTTGTCAGTTTGTTTGGTAATGTATTCATTTCCTTAGCTCGAGATACAAATTTCAAGAGAATCCCAATCGATCGTTACTTTTTGTTACTTTTAGCGCGCCAACATCGCGCTTCTCTCGTCCTAAGTGGGGGGGGAGAGAGAGGAGGTATTTCCAACATTTTTTCCATATCTTTCTCTGTTTCTTTCTTTGATTAGGTTCTCTCTTGGTGCTGTGAGCTTGTATTGGTATTTGCTCCCCAATGGGCTTTCGGTGTGTATCCACAAATGGAATGCTGTTCATTGGGGAGTATAAAAGATTCGCGCTGATCAGTTTTAAGCTCAATTCAAGTGAGGATCACATGCGTGATCAGTGATCTTGCATGACGGGAAAGTTGGATGGAATGTATTTGTTTTTTCACGAAATACGAATCCAACTGAACTTGAAGTAGATCCTAGCTTATGAATGTCTTCTTTTTTTTTAGCACAAAAATGATTGTCTTACAGTCTTGAAAGGTGATCGTGACCCGAATGAATGTTTGAAATGATCACAGATCAGATTTTGTTTTTCAGTTATGCTATGACTATGAAAATGTATCTCTTCCCCAATGCTCTAGGATTTATGTCTAGAAGGAGTGTTTCTTTTTCAGGAATGAATGATCATGTTTCTTAGGAGACTACACTTGTGGTTTTTTGAGATAACAAAGTATAGATACGAGTAGGTACGATGGGAGACCTTGAAAGTAAACCTTGGTAAGAAAAAATTAAGATCACACCTCGCTTTAAGAGACTTTTTTTTCGTCTGGTTTGATTGGTGTTTGTGGATTTTTTTTTTCTTGTTGATACCCGGTAATGTATAAAAATGCGGCCTACGCAAAAATTATACGCGTAACGATTTATTTATCAGCGGGAGTCGTAAAATGTAGACTTAAAATATCCAGTTTTTTTCACGCTCATTTTGCAATGAAATTTGTGTAAATATGTTTTAAGTCAGAACTTGTTATTTAGACTTCTAGATTCTAGGTGTAGATTATAGGGTCTTGACTTAGGTCTGAAGTACGTATAGGGCTTGAGCTATGGTTATTAACTTTGCCTGTGATAAAAGTTCTGCACTTTATCAAGTTCCTAGAAAAAACCTTATCATAAGGCTGGAAGATTATTTTTTGCATTGAAGGGCTGTATTGTGAAATCTAGAGAAGAGGAAATAACAAAATCAAAAACTTTATATTACTGAAAGATTTAAAATTGTGCATCTATGACTAAAAGATCTAAAATATCTGCCCTAGAATTGCGATGCTATGTCTAGATGAAGATATGATAGTCTCTCTTCTGTCGACCACTTCGACAACTAAGCCTAACCAGATCTTATGAAAGGTCTGCCGCTTAGGCTTCAGTAATGACATTTTGCCTTCTTTCTTTACATGTACTTCTGCATCCGGTATAATGGCCATGGAAAATAATTTAGCTGGAAAACGTTGCATTTATTCTCGGCTGTGTTAGCTCGGCTTGGAGTTTCTATGGAGTTTCGACTCTGCAGTGATTTATTTATTTAATTTATGAGAGTCTGTTCATGAGCTCCTCCTTTAAGCAGCTTTACTCCCTTTTTGCGAATGAACCGCTCGATAATCATTAATTTTTTTTAGATTTCAACTCAATCGCGAGATTATGCTTTTGTTTGAGCCACTAATCCAACAAAATCTCTCAAAAAAAACCGGGAGAGGACCAAAATCATTAGATACCTAGAAAATCTTTCTTGCGCTAAAGCAAATGTGACGTCTGAAGTCAGTGCCTCTGGTTAAAGCGTCTTCACAGATTCCAGGAGAACATCTGCAAAGGCGAAACCCAAATCGAAGCTGTTAGTAGAATGCAAGATGAGAGCAGACGAACTGAGTAAAGACAGAACTATCAGGCTGATATTGCGCTACACTTGCATGCTTTCAAACAGATACTGGGAAACTCTAGCATTTCTTTGTGTCTACTCTGGAGACCTGGTGTCCCTGAAAACACACTCTGGTCGATCTTTTGGAGAAATTCTTTAGCGCATGCCTTTCTCAGACCACTGGGATATAAATTCAATGCCGAATCCAGAGCTCCGTGTCTCCAAAGACCGATCAGGATCATTTATCCTATCATAGACTTTCTCTAAATCCGTAGGGGAATATAAGCATTAAACCTAGGCTAAGGAAAGTTGAAGATCTTGATTTGAATTGAAATTCTATAACCTTAAATCTCCATGTACTATAGACGTGATGAGCCTTTCCTTACCCAAATGAAAGTCTCCTGAATTCCTGAATTGCTTCCTAAATTCTCAGACTGTCCTGTAAACCTTGATAAAGATCGAACAATCTCAGAGTTCCAACTGAAGCATGCAGTTCCTTTTGACATTTTCTTGTGATATTTGCTACTAACGGGTGGGCCATCTAGTGATTTCTTTTTAAATCATAGGTTATTTTGACACTGACAGCTGTTTCCCGCTCGAAATCTTGACAGAAAGTCAGTATCATACCTCCGCGGAACGAAATGAGTCGCTTTACGTTTGAACAACATTGGAAAATATTGAAAACTTATTTCCAAAGTGAGTGCTGTATAGCCCAAACAGTGCGTTTTTTGTAAAGAAGTTTTGGCCGAAATGAAGCACCCACCGCGCCTGCTGTACGCAAGTTTGTGCAAAAAATTCGTGAGACTGGTATGCTAGTGGACAACACTCATGGTCCCCGTCATCGTACGGTCCGCACAGACGAGAAT
The DNA here is from genome assembly GCA_945910035.1 of Brachypalpus laphriformis. NCBI lineage: Eukaryota > Metazoa > Arthropoda > Insecta > Diptera > Syrphidae > Brachypalpus > Brachypalpus laphriformis. Next base: position 275,768,302 of record OX246754.1, on the reverse strand, counting down.
GTGGCTGCTGTAGCCGAGAGTGTGAGACTCAATTCACGAACATCAACTCGTCATCGATCTCAACAGCTCAACATTTCACGCACTAGCCTGAGGAGAATTCTGCACAAAGATCTGGGATTATTCGCTTGCAAGGTCCAATTGATTCAGCATTTGAAAGCGCACGACCATCAGCCTCGTTATCGCTTCGCAGTTTGGGCCTTAGAGCAGCTTGAATTGGAAAACGATTTTGGGCGAAAAATCATGTTTTCTGACGAGGCACATTTTGATCTCGGCGGCTACGTTAACAAACAAAATTGCCGCATCTGAGTCTCGGAAAACCCGCACCTTATTGTCGAGAAGCCAATGCATCCACAGAGAGTGACAGTTTGGTGCGGATTGTGGAGTGGTGGCATCATTGGACCATTTTTCTTCGAAAGTGAGGCTGGGAACAACGTTTCGGTCAACGGTGGGCATTACAGAGCCATGTTAACAACTTTTTTTTTTACTGATATTGAAGACATGGATTTGGACGACCTCTGGTTCATGCAGGATGGCGCGCCATGCCACACAGCCCATGCCACAATCGGTCTTTTGCGCACCAAATTTCCAAATCGTGTTATCAGCCATCTTGGCGATGTCAATGGGCCGCCTCGGAGCTGCGATTTGACCCCTTTGGACTTTTTTTTGTGGGGAACCGTGAAGGACCGACGTTATGCCAACAATCCGGAAACGATTCAAGCACTTAAGGCCAATATCATCCAAGCAATCCGTGAGCTACAGCCCGAAACCATCAACAAGGTCTTGAAAAATTGGAGTGATAGAATGCGCTACTGCGAGGCCAGCCGAGGCAGCCACTTGAACGACGTTGTATTCCATAATTAATAGGAATGTTTGCTCTTACTAATAAAGCCATAATACATGGGAAAAAATTCATTTTGTTAATTTTATTGCATTTTTAAAAAGAAACTTGTAGTTGGTCCACCCTGTACAAAGTAGAACTCTCTGAAGGATCTGCCTTGAGAATACCAAACTTCTCTCTACATCCTTCAGAGTAATATTTCTTCTCAAAAAGTATCTAAATATCTCGTAATAATCTTTCAGAACTTTGCTACTACAGGTGGACCCACAGTTCTTAAAACGACACTCCTCAGCTGATCTCAATAATGCCTGAGGTAGCAGAAAGTAATTTAAATAGTTTTGAACCTAACCAAAGGCTTGCATCGGTAGCTGCCAGAAATTGTGATGCTTTTGTAGTTTAAAAATGAAAATGAATCAGAAATAGACTTGGTTTCCTTCTACAGTAAGCTTTCTAGAAAACTAGGCCAAGACTAAGTCTAACCAATACTTTAGTCTAGCTGTATGAAACCACTTCCTTCAGCTTGCCCTTAATAAAGAGCCATTTAGTAGCTATGTTTGAACTTTCACAGCCGACTGCGGCCATATTTGAAAATATTTTGCTATCATTCTGCTACCATTGTGTTCTGTCCTAGTTACCATTTTACCATGGGGCGCTACACGATTCAACAACTCATGGAAATCGTAAAAATTTATTATCAAAATGTTAGTTCTGTTTGCGAACGTTCCGCGCGTTACGCACGATTAACAATCGTAATGAGCGTCCTTCTGAGCTCACTATTCGGGGAATTATTAAGAAATTCGAGGAAAGTGATTCAGTGGCTGATCGAGCTGTTCCTGTACATCAGTGAAACGCGCGGTCGGCCGAAAATACTGCTGCCGTGGCACAGAGTGTGCGCGAGAACCAAAACGTCTCAATGTCGCGACTTTCTCAAGAACTTGACCTGTCATACGCTTCAACTTGGCGAATTTTGCGAAAAGACTTGAGCTTGTATCCGTACAAAATTCAAATTGTTCAGGAACTGAACCCTACTGACCATTCCATGCGTGGCACATTCGCTGATTGGGCTCTGGAGCAGTTGGAAATCAATCCCAATTTTGATCAAAAAATCATTTTCAACGACGAGGCTCATTTTTGGCTGAATGACTACGTGAACAAACAAAATTGTCGATTTTAGGGCAAATTGACCGATTGTTTGGCCGGAAATTGATCATTTGTGTATTGGCGACTTGTGGTTTTAACAGGACGGTGAAACTTGCCGCACATCGAACGAAATAATGGAGATATTGAAGGCGAAGTTTCCGGGTCGTGTAATATCACGAAGAGCCGATGTCAATTGGCCGTCAACATCGTGCGATTTGACGCATTTAGACTTTTTTTGGGGTTATGTTATATCTCTGGTCTATGCCAATAAGCCAGCAATAATTGCCGACCTTGAGGATAACGTTGCTCGTGTCATTGGCGAGATTAAGGCCAACTTATATGCCCGAGTCATCCAAAATTGGACCTCTCGGATGACCGCCGTCAAGCAAAGCCATGGAGACCATTTGAACGATATTATATTTAAATATAATGGTATTCAATGCCCTTTAGCTTGAAATAAAAGGATGCACTATACCTCAATTACAATTTGTTTTACCTAAATTCCAAGATATATCGCGCTTAATGAACAACCCTTTGTAATCGTTTTATAGATCAAATGGGGACAATATTTTAATTACATTAATTGGCACACACCCCTTTGTAATTAGCACAAGTCCTTAGGTAGATGAATCCTTCAGAATTCCCAGAATATTTATCCTTGGAAAATTTTCATTTTGAAAAGTCAATCTAATGACCGTTTATTTCTATCCTCTTCTTTTCCAGTTTAATTTTGTCGTTATTCCCCCTTTCTTTAACACTTTTTCTCAGACCCTCTCCTCTGAAAAAAGTCAAAAGTCTTCCTTAGAATCAGTGTACCTGTTGCATTTATATACCAAGTACTCACATATCTCACATATTCCCTTTCAATAGGATCCCCTTTTCTTCATCTTCTTAAAGGCAATTGATTTGCTTGATTTGCCCCTACAATTCGTATATACTCGTATTCAGAAAAAAAAAAAACTGTATTCGATCTTCATTTACAAAAAAATAAATAAAAAAATCTACAAGATACAAGATACGAGAGAAGGAGGAAGAAAAATCTCAGCTGACCAAGAATTCAGTTCTCTTTACTCGTTCTTTCTCTCTCCAAGAAATTCTTCTCTCCTCCACATATACACAATCAAACACACACGGGATGGATCCGCACAAGAACCTCTTGGAAGGGGTTGAGAATAGACAATACACCAAAAATTCACTTGTACAATAAAAACGAAAAAAAAGTATCTAAATCAAAGTAAAGAATAGAAAACAAAAAAAAAAAAAGCAACAAAAATCATATGTTCTCTATTTATTGCCATCCAAAGAGAGGTACGTACACACGAAGGATATGTCAAAAAGGACAATACCACCGATTCAACGAACACACACACACACGTACACATCCTCTCACAGTGACGGTGACCATATGATTTTTAAATTATTCTCTCATTCTACACAAAAGATACATTCCACATACATCCACCTCACACACACACATATTGAACTACCCCTATGCCAGTGCTGTTTTATAAAAGGCCAACGTCACGATCAATCGGCAGTCATTCGAGTTTAGTTATCGTTCTGTAGCAAATGCCTTCTTCCTTCTCCTAGAGCTAAAGTATCTCTCACTTCACCCATAAATTAGGATAAATTTTTAATTTTTTTTTTATTTCCTTTGATCTGAGAGAACTTAAAGGATTAGAAGAACATATCGCGAACACAGTGAAAAATGATTTAAAGAGACACTCGTACAAAAATTCCAGTGCACTCGATAACGTACTTAACAAAAAAAAAATTCAAATCATGATTACAAGGACACTTTAAAAAAAAATTAAATAATAGAAAACAAAATGCAATATAATTATAAGTGATTCATTAAGTTTAAGTGAACAATTTTGCAAGGATTACACACACGCAAACGCACAAAGGATATGCAACCAAATGTCGGACTACTAAAACAAATAATTGTGTTTTAATTTTTTATTTTTTTATTTTGTTTAACTCATCATCATATTTAACACTTTAAAATAAAAATCATCATCAATCATATTGAATTCATCGAAAAATTACGCTTTTTCGGACTAAACATATATTAAAAAAATTTGAAAACTTAAATTTAAATAAAAACAAAAAATCATAAATTTTACCAAAATGTTGTGGGAAAGCATTAACGAAGAAGCCTGCGATGTTACGATGGACTGCACAAGGTAATTATATTTAACCAAAAAAAAAAAAAAATTTGTGATTACCCAAAAAGTGTTAATGAATTTCACCCTCCGGTGGAAGTGTGAAGGTGCCTTAAAGTGGCTGATTACCGGTGATCAGACGCACGTATAATTTTTGTCACATTCAGACACATCTCTCTTCTCAACTTGTGAAGGTGGTTGGGGGGATAAAAAAAATTAAATCTTCGCCGTTATGATAATTCAGTGCCCCCCCCTCCCCAATAGTCTGAGTCTCGCGCATCAAGATTGTGCGCCTCGTTTCTTTTGTGCGTGATTTTCGCCGGTTTTATTTCGTTTTTTTTTGTATCCAACTTCACTTTTTTTTCTGTCTTGTTTTATTCTCTTCAGTTCGTTCATTACTCTTGGTTTCATTGAAATCGAAAGTGGAAGCGATTTTCGCTTTTTATTCAGATTTACTTTTGCCAGTTGGAAACGGGGGAATTGGGTGGTTCGGATTCATTCATAAAAAAAGTGAGATTTCTTTATTGTGCCTAGAATGTGATTTCTTGTGAAATAGGATTTAAAAGTTGTAGGCAAAGTGGGGCTTAGAAATGCGTTTTCATTTCCATAATCTCGGAATTTGATCCAAGAACATCTTCCATTTTTGGGTCAAACAAATGTGGTCTGGTTCTACAATACTGTGGCAGTTCAAAGTTAAACCTCGACTTAGAACATGAAGGGCAAATTGAAAAACTCCCTTCACTATTTGTTAGCAAAGTAGGGCCTAGAAATGCGTTGTCGTTCCCATGATCTCGAAATTTGATTTAAGAACATCTAGTTTTGCGTTAAAAAAATGTGGTCTGGTTCTATAATACTCGTACTGTGGCAGTTCAAAATTAAACCTCGACGAACATGAACGACAGATTAATGTACTCCCTTCAATAGGATATTCCTGAATACGATTTAAATAGATTTTTCTGATAGATTTTGATTGAGATTTTTTTTAGCAATTTTGCTAATTTCTTTTTAGTCCAAATTCAGTGTAAAGGAAAAAGTAAAAATCTGCTTATTATCCCGAAATTCTCAAAGTTTTGAACTCTCGTACAAATTGCAAATTAAATTTTTGACTAACGTACTCTAAATTCGGTTTGAAAAAGCATAAAATTGTAGATTATTCCGAAATTCTCATAGTTTTGAACTCTCGTACAAATTGCAAATTAAATTTCTGACTATCGTTGTGCAAATTCAGTTTAAAAGTAAAGAATTGCAGATTATTCCGAAATTCTTAAAGTTTTGAACTCTCGTACAAATTTCAAATTAAATTTTTGACTATAGTTGTGCAAATTCAGTTTAAAAGTAAAAAAATGCAGATTAATACGAAATTCTCAAAGTTTTGAACTCTCGTACAAATTGAAAATTAAATTTTTGACTAGCGTACTGTACTCTAAATTCGGTTTGAAAAAGTATAAAATTGCAGATTATTCCGAAATTCATAAAATTTTGAAAAGGTTCCGAAATAATTTTTGCTTCCAAATAATAAAATTTCAAGAAAAAGTTCCAAATTCTATGTGAATTGTAAAGTTCCAATTTTAAAATACCTAGATTTCTACTAATTTTTTAAGAATGGGTTTCAATCGAAAAGGTTCTGAGATAGAGAAAGTTGATATAAGCTCCCATATGTATTAATATAAAATTGTGCGTCATATCGACTCAGAGTCGTTAATTCCTATTTATTAGATACTCTCGTCAGGTTTTTTTTAATAAGTTCACGAAAATGATGTACAAATGAGTCCGAAGTTCCAAAATGTTATGAAATAGAATTTTAGTTCGACATTTTGTAAGCACTTTACTAGGAACAAATAATTCTGAATGCCGAAAGTTCCTAAATGTTATGAAATAGAATTTTGCGTCCGATATTTTAGTTCGAAATTTTGTAAGCATTTTACTAGCAACAAATAATTCTGAATGCCGAAAGTTCCAAAATGTTATGAAATAGAATTTTGTGTCCAGTTTTTTAGTTCGAAATTTTGTAAGAACTTTACTAGGAACAAATAATTCTGAATCCGAAAGTTCCTAAATGTTATGAAATAGAATGGTGTCTGATTTTTTAGTTTGAAATTTTGTAAGCACTTTCTTCTTCTTCCTATTTCGGCGAGGTTATGATCCGAAAACAAGGGATCATAACCCTCCCACTTAACCGCCTGTGGAGTTCGCTGAAATTTTGTAAGCCCTTTACTTGGAACAAATAATTCTGAATGCCGAAAGTTCCTAAATGTTACAAAATAGAATTGTATGTCCGATTTTTAAGTTCGAAATTTTGTAAGCACTTTACAATCAGTTTTGCACAAAATTTCATAATTTTTTTTTTAACTGAACTCAAAAATTGCTTCAAATATATTCGAAGATCCCACGACGTTTGAAAATTTGTTCCAAATGATGTCACTTTCACAGAGGATTTCAACTTGCTACATCTTTGTCTTTAGCTCTGTTTTCTATTCATCACGGTTTTCTATTCTTTCGGGTTCTAACCTAAAACTCCTCATATTTTTCCAGACACAAATGAATCCTTCTGAAAATATCGGCTCCACCTACACCACTGTGTTTTTGAACCATTTCCTTCAAAAAATAACCCTTTCCTCTCAATACCCACTCCCTCTACCATTAACAGAATAAACCAATTCAGGCCCAACACCGTAACCACATGGATTTCAACTATTCTCCATCACTCAATTGCCGACCTGACCTAATAAAATAAATTTTTTTTTATAATCAAACTCCAGTTGCCAACTTAAACAGCTGAATTGTCCGGTTCTCCTCTTGTCCTTCACAATTTCAATCCAACGTGTGCCATATTCTACACCAGGAACAAAAAATGTGGACATAAGAAATTCAAAAAAAAAAAAAATAATAAAAAGACATCCGCTAGGGTCATTATTCCAGAGACCGGCTTAAGGTATTCACTTGGAAAAAAAAGAGACCTTTCATCATTCCTTGTGTTTCTTTTCTTGTCCTCATGCCATGCCAACCAGACAGTTCATGGTACCCTGTGTCTGCCTATACACTTCCTTGTATGCTAATGTTTCCTTATTTCTCAGACATTTACTATCCAACTTTACAGTTTTGGGGAATTCCTTGTCGGGTCGCATTCAGACATAAGAGTCTGGCCCCCCACTTTTTAAATGCACTTCTCCAATTATAATCATGCACTAGGACGACGTACTACACATCTGTTCATCGAATTTTTACCCTCGTGCGAAGTCGCACTCATACAGAAACATTGAAATGCATCAATAACAACCCTCTTCCCTAATTTTATTTTTTTTTTTACTTTTTTTCCGCTGTACACATTTTCCTGTGCGCGTTTCATCGTGCTGATCATGGGCTTAGAACTTAGGGTTCCAACAACTTCTTCTTCCCTGAGTAATTCGCCTCGCACTCAGTCAAGTCGGCTCTATCAATTTTCGTATGGAAAATGTCCGGGTGTTTAATTTTTATAAAAAAAAATTGTATACACACATTTCGGGGGAAGAATATCTGTCCTAGGAAGAGAGAGGTGCATTTGTTGTACAACCAGGATGGTTGATTGAGTTTAATGAACTTGCCTATACCCAGCCCTACAGTATGGAGGAATATCATCAGCGGTGTTGCTGCTGCTGCTGGTGGTGGTGGTGGTGTTGGTGGTGCAATGGATATTTTGATGTTCAGATGGGTAGGCATAGTAGCGTGACTGTACATTGCGTAGGGTACTAGTTTTATTCCTATCGTCCTGTGAGTAGGACGTCAGCTAGAAATACGCAATGATATGCAATAGGATGAGAGTCAAGTTGCTTGTAGTTTTAAATGGCACGCCAGTGTTTTGCATGTAAGGGACAAATTCTTGTAATAATTACCTCAGTTCTGTGTTAGAAGTAAAGTGGAGGGAAGTGGAAATTATGTGTGAGAAAGTGTCCACTTTTCTGTGGGCATAGGTTGTGAAATTTGTGTCTTAAAGTGCTTTCCATGCTCAGTTTGATAAATCAAGTCATCATTAAGCTTGATCTAACTCTTGATTCTAATTATCCGAGTTTTTTCGCGATACCTTGTAAACCCAAGTGCTGTTTCTTAAACTCTAAGTGATCCAATTCTACATTCTAAAAGTTTATCTACTCAAATTTAGAGAATAAAGTCATTCTTAAGCTCTAACTAACTAAACCTACAATTCAAACTTTTGTTTTTCTCAACCTCCGCCCTTATTTCATCACACCAGCTGAATATATTCCAAAAATCTGACCTTTAATTCAATAAAAAGTCGATTTGTAAGCTCAAACTATATCTCCACTTGTGACTACTGCTACAAATTTTACGATAAACTGTTCAAATTTGATGACAATGACTTTATCTAAACAAGTCACCACTTTATGTCAATTTATTTTCGTACAAAGAAACCAAATATTCTCATGACCAACTCTCTTCTTTTATCCCTAAAACCGTTAAATTTCAAGTCTCAGAGCCTAAAACTAAAACAACTCTCCACTTCTTTCTACTTACAGTGTGGTCTCAAACAACTTTGATTTGAACGCCTTCAATCGCAATCGCACTACCGGAGGAGGTGGCGGCGGCGGACGACGTCTTGTAATGGAAAACAACACCACCAGCATGACACACACCGCTAGCATGACGATCGATGATTTGTCATTCTACGATGATGACAATAATTCAAACCATGCCTTCACCTCCAGCCCAACAATGAACAACCTCCTAATGGATGATGATCACCTCCTCTCGCCAGAAGGTAGTCCCCAGCGTTTCCAGATTGTTCAATCGTCGATTGGAAAACATCAACAACAGCAGCCGCAACAAACCCGCCGTAAAATTTTGGAACCATCACCTCGCATAACAAAACCATCAAATCCAGTGATGAGAACCATAACACCAGCAAAATCCTTCCGGATATTCCATAGTCTTAGTTCCGGCTCAATGGAGTCCACAATGGACGATGAGTATATGGAACTCTTCGAAATGGAATCGCTGGACGATGATGTTGATGGCAACGCCCCCAGTAATCTTAATTCACTCATCAGTGGTCACATTAAGACCATAAAAACTAGCCCCGAGCTAATGCGACGACCACCAGTGCGTAGATGCTTAAGTTTGACAGAGAACAACTCCGCCAATCGAGCACGCGCTTCATTATTCGAACCAAAGACCCCAGAGATTCTGAGAACAGTACAAGATAGGATTTCCTCCATTAACTCCAACACACAATCACCGGTGATGAATACCACCCCGTATTCATCACGTATGGCTGCGGAACGTTGTTTTAAACGTCCCGAACCACCAACATCGACCACAGTTAGTCCGATACAGAATAAACGATACAAAGGCGAGTTGTTCTCCTCCGCCGCCGAGAAGGAGAACAATGGACAAGCATTGATGCAAATAGCAATGCCACCACAGAGACCGATTCTGAGGAAGCATGTCTCAATGAATGATGCCGATATAATGAGTGCTCTGTCGAGGTCATCAACTGAGCCTGATCTTATTGGAGACTTTAGTAAGCCCTTCTGTTTGCCACTAATGGATGGACGACATCAGGATTTAAAGTCGATTTCTAGTGACACTATGGCCAAGTTGATCCATGGCATCTACAGAGAATCGGTGGCTTCATTTAAAATCATTGACTGCCGATATCCATATGAATTCGAAGGTGGACACATTCGTGGCGCTAAGAATTTGTATACCCAGGAGCAGATAATGGAGGAATTTGTGAATTGTAAGACTGATGCAGCTACTGTCGAAGCTGATGGACCAAAGAGGCATATACTTGTATTCCATTGTGAATTCTCGTCGGAACGTGGACCAAAATTGTAAGTATCTACTCAGCAATACTTATCCCTAGTCAATATTTTTTTAGCTCAGTCTTAACAAAGACATCTCACCCCTTCCTGTGGAACCTAACTTATGAACTCGTTTCTCTCTTCTTCTTTTTTCTAGATCCCGCTTCCTTCGCAATCACGATCGAGCATGCAACACAAACTCATATCCTGCACTACATTACCCAGAGGTTTACCTTCTCCACGGTGGCTACAAAGAGTTCTTCGAGAAATACTCTGAACTCTGTGATCCCGTGTCCTATCGGCCAATGTTGGAGCCCTCCTACGCGGAAGCATACAAACACTTCCGTGCCAAATCAAAGAGCTGGAACGGTGACGTCAAGGGTTTAGGTGGTACTACAAATCGACTAAAGAAATCTAGGTCCCGTTTAGTACTGTAGACTTTTTTTTTATATAAACTTTCTTTCTGTGTAATTATTTCTTAAACTAATTTATACATATATTTTCGATAAGAAACTAAAGTTTTATTATCTTTCAATCTTTAAAAAAAAAAACAAAAAAAAAAATCTTCAAACAAATTTTACAAAAAAAAAAAAAACTTTTTTCCAACACTTTCGGACTTTTAACATAAATTTTTTAATATATTTATATTTTTTAGTTAAATTTTGTAAAAAAAAGAAACAAGCAACAAAAAATTTGTGCATTATGATTATTTTTAGGATTATTTATAAAAATCTATATAAAAGCAAAATTTGTCAAAAAAAAAAAAATTTAAAACCTTCTCATTCGAAATTTTAAAATTAAAAAAAAAAAGAATGTAAAAAAAAGTTCATTTGCTTGGTTTCCAGTGGAAATTTTTGAACAAAAACTGCTTTAAAATAAAACAAACCCAAACCAATTGTAAAGGAAAATCGAGTTTTAAACTAAAAAAAAAAAAACGATTACGCTTATTTTTAATTTAAAAAAAAAAATGTTTTTTTAAAGCAAAGCTTTTCTTTTAAAATGTGGAATGCAATAAAAAGAAATTATTTTCAAACACAACCCAACTCCTTGAAGTTCTCCTTTTAGGATAAAAAAAAAGAAAACAAATCACTTGCATGGAAATTCAAAGAATTTTCATCTTTTTTCCACCACCTACGATCCACTTAAGATCCACAAGTTGGAAAATGGCTAAAAAAAAACCAAGACAAATGGATTTTTTTGCGCACTTATTAGAAAATTTATTTTATCCTTCTTTATAACTCTTTTTTTTTAATACGGGACCTAAATGCATTAATTATATAATTTTTTTTAGTTCTACAGATTTCACCGCACTTAAAAAAAAATTCTCCGCTCAAACTTTATGCGGTGTGGAATTTGTGTTTATTTTTTTCTTTTTTTAATCTGTGATTATTTTTTTGCGCCTCTTTTTTGTTATTGACCACCGTTTTCAGTTTATTTTTGTTTGTGTAATTTTTATTATTATTTTTAAAAACAATAGAAAGAAATATTAAAAAAATATATATATATACACAATGTGTGAAATAGAAAAGAAAAAAAATGTGAATTTTGAAATTTATTTTGAGTTTTCAGTTTTGTGTTCGTCGAGATTGTAGACATTTTTTTTATATGTTTTGAAAAACATCCTTTGTGTCGTTTGCCTTTGTGTAAATAGATTGACATATACATATTTAAAAAAAAAAGACAAAAAACTTTCTATTGTAAAAAATAATTGATATGAATTTTTGTGTTCTTGCTTGGGTGTTTATGTACATTGAAGAGAATTGAAACTTTTGTTTGTTTTTAAGAAAAGAAATTAAATTTTCATTGTATGTGCATTTGAATGCAATTAGAGCTTAGTGTAGTTCTTAGGAGAAGTTATAGAGGAAGGTTTATATGCAAATGGTTTTTTGTTGTAAGAGCGACTCTACTTCTTAGTAATAAAAGAAGGCGAAAAGTTTTTAACTTTTAGTGTATATATAATGAATTGTAATACAGTGTAATTAATTTATAGAAAGTCAACCCTATGATGATTAATGTAAACGAAGAAATGAAACATTTCCGATGTAATATATTGACGTGTACTGAATTTTTAAAACAACATTTTTGTGGTTTCATTTTTTCCAAAACGATTCTTCTAAAGGGGGAACTGGGCATTGTTGCTTAAAGTTTACGAACTTTATTAAGGCAAGGAAATTATCGTTTGCATGGCTGAAATCTTTCCGCGAAGCCAATAATGGTTTCTTTAAACTTCTTTATATTGAAGGTAATAGCCAATCCAAAGCCCTATGTAGAAGAAAGAAGAAGGCCTACTACGAGACTCGAGAATAACATACCCAGAAGTGATCATGGCTTTAAATAGGTTGAAAGATGCCAAAGCGGCAGGATCTGACGGAATACCGGTCGAGTTCTATAAGTATGGGACTAATGAGCTCTGTCTCCGACTTAGCCGCGTGTTTAATGATGTGATGGATATGGATAATGGATGGATAGTGGGATATATATGTTTATCGACGACGTAATTCATTCCTTGCCCGGTGGTATTGAGTATGTCGGACAACAAATTACGGCCTTGCTTTTTACGGACGACATAGTTCTACTTGCATATACGCCCGCATCAATATTGCTCGTTGTGGAATCTGTCGGTAAATTTGGAGAAATCCAAAGTACTGATTTTTAAAAGAGGTGGAGGACGAAATTGCTTAAATGAAAGGTGGAATTTTAATGGTGAGAGCATCGAACTAGTCAATGAGTATAAATACCTTGGCGTTTACTTTAAGAAAAATTTAAGCATGGAAAGACATTTGACGGAGAAACTTCTCAAGGCTAAATGCGCTATCAGCGCCACATGGAAACGATGTGTTGCCAATAAAAACATTGCGCACAGTAGCAAGTACAAAATTTTTGAAGCAATTTTATGTTATATGGGGCGCAGGTATGGGGTTGCAGACGCTATGAAACAGTCAAAAAGTTGCTGAGCTACTACGTTAAAAGAGTATTTCGGCTACCAACTAGCACCCGCAACTACATGATTATGTTGGAAACGGGATTGTCTCCGCTGTTTATCAAAACACTTAAGTTACAAGTTGATTACATCTTGAAAGTCCTCAATATGAATAACGACCGGTTGCCCAAGAAAGTGGCCCTTCAAACAATTCGTAATAGCGAACTTTTGTGGTATGGATTTAAATCTAAATAGCTCAGATTTTGGCACCTGGAAAGCGGTACTTTATAAATTAATCTCAACGGTGGACATAATGTACAGAGAGTGGTTCTTAGAGGAGGCTATGGGTTCCCTGCATAGGATGATCTACAGCCGTTTATGTCACAATCTTCGGCTGAAAAACTATTTTCGGGATGAAAACAGCGTGGACGAGATTTCTATGATGCTTAAACTACGAGGGTAGCTCCTATGCCTGAACTACATACCACATCGTGAGGATCTCCCTATATTATGCAACTTATGCAACCTTGGGGAGAGAGGACGTTCTGCATTTTGTTAACAGTTGCCCAATTTTGAAGGAAACAAGAAGGCACTTTCTCGGTAAGGACATCCTAACAGACCACGTAACCTTATCCCTGCTCAATGAATTGAACGTATCCAAGCTATACCGTTTTTGTAAGGTAGCCCTAGCACATCGTGAAAGAATAAGAAATGAAAACTTTTAACCCGATTTTTTTTTATCTTTTGTTTTTGTTTTTCCTTTTTTATACTTATGAAACTGAAAAATGTTATTTAGTTGTTAACCTGGCAGACGGCAATGCCATGCTATATGATTTCGTTTTAAATCAACTGTGAATTTGTTAATGGTTACTGAAATAAAAATCAATAATTATTATTATTATTATTAATGGGAATATACCACAACAGTTTAAGGAGGCTTTAATTTTCCGTATCCATAAAAAGGGCTGCACGAGTGATCCGAGAAATTATCGTGGGATCAGTTTTGCAAAGAAGGCTTACGGAATGGATTCACGTAAATAAGCTGTTAAAATAATTTCAGGCAGGTTTTAGACCAGGATATTCCACAATAGACCACATCTTCGTTTTGCGTAGCATTGCAGAATCTTTTATCTCAAAAATAAAAAAATACGTAAATAAAATCATGATTTTCAAGAAAAGGGAAGGTAGAATTTGCTTGAACGAGAGGTGGACCTATAATGGCGAAATCATTGAGGTAGTTAAGGACTACAAATACCTTGGAGTTTATTTTACGAGCAATTTAAGTATGGAGAAGTATCTAGAAGAAAAACTGATCAAATCCAAAACCGCAGTGAATATAATGTGGAAAAGATGTTTCATCAATAAGAACTTAACCCACAGTAGCAAGTATAGAGTATTTGAAGCTGCCTCCGAAACTATTTTGCTATATGCTGCCCAAGAATGGGGACATAAAAAATATGAAACTGTGGAAAGACTCCTACGATATTACATCAAATGATCATTTCATCTTCCTGCTAACACTCCCAATTAAATGATAATGTTGGAAACGGGTCTGTCCCCCCTTTTTATTAAGACCTTAAAATTGCAAGTCGATTATATATTCAAAGTACTAAACATGCCAAATGAGAGACTTCCCAAGAACGCAGCCCTTAAAACTATATCTACGAGGAGCAGCTGGTATGGTGAATGGCTGGAGTTAGCACAAAAATGTGGATTTGTTCTAAACGACAGGGAAGCAGATACTGCAAGCTGGAAAGCTGCCTTATACCTTCTAATAAAAAAAAGTGGACGAACAATGCAGAAACGGATTTCTAGAGAATGCTTCGGGCTCACTACACAGATCGATCTATAGCAGGCTAAATCATAATTTGCAACCTAAAAAAATTTCTTTCGAGATGAGTTGAGTATTCACAAGATATCTATGATTGTGAGACTGCGAGGAGAACTTCTTCCTTTAAACTACGTACCTCATCGGAACGACCTCCCGATTTTATGTGGTATACGTAACATTGCAGAGAGAGAAGATGTAATTCAATTCATAGGCAGGTGTCCTACCCTACGAGAAATAAGAAGACAAATCTTTGGAGCTGATTTTTTGCCAGACGATCAGGTATTTGAACTCCTCGATGAACTACATGTCCACAAGCTTTATCCATACTGTAAAACAGCAATAGCATATAGGGACCGAATATTAAACGAAAACTTCTGATAAATCTAAATGAAAAAAAACTAAATAAAAAAAATTGGGTATTTCTCTGTTGTAAAGTAATTATGTATGTAAATTTACTATCTTAAAAGCGCAATAGGTATATTAAATGTTAACAGTGTTGTCAATCTGGCAGACGGCATAGGCCATGTCTTTGATTTTTGTAAACTTTAAATGTAAGAAACAAACTGAAGTATAAATAAAATCTATCTAATCTATTAAGGTTGCAGCTCATATACAACACCTTATTAAAAGAACACTTGTGTGGAGAAATGACAAAAGGTATTACTTACTTACTTAGGTGGCGCTACAGTTCGGGGTGAACCTGGGCCTCAACCAACAAGCCTCTCCATTTGGCTCGGTCTTTAGCTTGAACTTGTGCACGCCACCTACGGCGATGATTCCCTCTGCTGCGTCGTCTCTGCGGGCCGGAGCGTTGGTGTCCATTCGCTCTATATGTCCTAGCCATCTCAGACGTCCAATACGCAGTTTTTTGACTAGGTCGATGTCGCTGTATAGCTCGTATAGTTCGTGATTGAATCTTCTCCTACAAAACCCGTCAACGCAAACGGGACCGAAAATCTTGCGAACAATTTTTCCCTCAAAGCGAGCAAGGATATCTTCACTCTCTTTTAATTAAGTCCATGTTTCAGCGCCGTAAACTAGGACTGGGATGATCAAGGTCTTATATAGAGTCTCCTTAGTTGTTCGAGATAGGGCTTTACTGTTGAATTGCCTTATAAGCCCAAAAAAACATCGATTGGCAAGAGTTATTCTTCGATTGATTTCTGCGCTGATCTTGTTTGTAGAATTTTTAGCAGAGCCAAGGTAGACAAAGTCCCTTACTACCTCGAAGTTATAGCTGCCCACTGTGACGTTTTGTCCAATTCGTCGGTGTTGGCTTTCCCTTCTTGTTGACAGCATATACTTGGATTTGCCCTCGTTTATCGCTGAACCCATTTTGGCCGCTTCCGTCTCAAAGCTTGCAAACGCACCGGTGACAGCCCGCTGAGATCTTCCGATAATGCCTATATCGTCGGCGTATGCAAGCAGTTGTACAGACTTGTAATAGATTGTGCCTCCGGTGTTGGCTTGTGAGTTCCGCACAATCCGTTCAAGTACAATGTTAAAGAAGTCACATGACAGCGCGTCACCTTGTCAAAAACCTTTTTTGACATCAAAGGTCTCGGTGAGGTCATTACCGACCTTGATGGAGCAACGAGCGTTCTCCATCGTCAGCCTGCACAGACTGACAAGTTTGGCAGGGATGTCAAAACTAGACATGGCTCTATAAAGCTCTTCTCTATAGATGCTGTCATAGTTGGCCTTGAAATCGATAAAGAGGTGGTGAGTATAGATTTGGAATTCTTGGGTTTTCTCCAGGATCTGCTGAAGTGTGAAGATTTGATCGATGGTGAACTTTCCTGGCCTGAAACCGCACTGATAGGGTCCAATCAGGCTGTTGATGAAAGGTTTCAGGCGTTCACACAATATCGCAGAAAATATCTTGTATGCGATGTTGAGGAGACTGATGTCTCTATAATTGGCGCAGTTGACGGGTCTCTTTTCTTGTGGATCGGGGAAACGATGCTGAGGTTCCATTCATCAGGCATACACTCGTCTGACCAAATCTTAGAGATGAGTTGGTGTATGCACTCTACCAATTCATCCCCAGCTGCCCTGAAAAGTTCGGCCGGTAAGCCGTCAGGTCCAGCAGCCTTGTTCGATTTTAGCTTAGATATTGCTATCCTCACTTCGTTTTGGTCAGGTGGACGGACATTTTGACTATCATCGTCTATGTTGAATGGTTCATTCTGCCTGACAGCGGGATGTTGGTTTTCGTCGCCGTTATACAGTCTGCAGAAGTAGTTTTTCCATATTCTCAGCACCGACTGTGATTCGACTACGAGGTTTCCATTTTCATCTCTACAGGTTTCTGTACGGGTATTGCTTCTCTGACACGTTCTTTTTGCCCTTTGGTAAAACTTCCGTATTTTGTTTCTGGAGTATAAACTCTCGATATTCTCAAACGCGCGCTTCTCATGCTATTTCTTCTTCTTTTGGAGAAGCCGATGTTCTTCCCGTCTCCTTTGCTCGTAGAGCTCACGAGTAGCTCTCGTCTTCCTTTGCAGCGCCGCTTTGTATGCCTCTTGTTTTGCTGCATGCACTCGCCGGCACTCTTCGTCAAACCAGGGGTTTCGCGGTGGTGGGCGAGCGAGACCCAACACATCAGTCGCGGCGTTTCTGTTGGCATGTTGGTAGCTTTGCCACTGGTCTTCGGTACTTGATGCTGGCGGCAAAGGGGTGATTGAGAGATTTCGGGATACGCGTTCAGCGAAGAGTCTGGCGGTCTCTTGCGATTGTATCTTTTCGACGTTAAATTTTCTCACAGTATTTCTTCTTTGTTGCTCAGATTGGGATATCCGCATTCGTACCTTGGCTACAACAAGGTAATGATCCGAGTCTATGTTGGCCGCTCGGAAGGTCCGGACATCCAGAATACTGGAGGCATGCCTTGCGTCGATCGCAATATGATCAATTGGGCTGATCGTTACATGATCATTGGACCGCCATGTCTGCTTATGAATATCGAGATAAGGAAATCATGTGCTTGCTATGGAAATCAATTAGCCTTAGTCCGTTATCAGACGTGGTGTCGTGTAGGCTATGCTTACCGACTGCCCTACCAAAGACATCCTCCTTTCCCATTTTGGCGTTAAAATCGCCCAATACGATTTTAACGTAGTATTTAGGACATTGCTCGTATGTTTTGTCGAGGAGCTCGTAGAAACACTTTGGTGGCAGGGTCCGGTTTTAGCACTTGCTTGTATAAAGGCAGTTTGTTCTCTATGTGAAGCTTGGAGGATTTTCCAAGAAACCAGTACACTTCTCTATGTTTATTGCATTTTTCGGGCAACAACATCGTTCTTTGCCTTTTCAAGCGCTAAAATCGTATAAATTATAAAAAAAAAAATTTTTTCATTTCCTCGCAAAAAAAAATTATATTTGTGTGTTTTATAGGCAGCGATGCTAGATGTGGGGATTTTTCCCCATTTTAGGAAATTTGTGCTCCTAAAATGAGGAACAATCGAAATTACACAAATTATTTAATTTGATATAGTAAAAATTAGAGCTCGGTTAGTTAAATTCCAAATAAAATCATACGAATTTTTTTCGTGTAAATATTACTAATATTCCTATTAGGTCCGTTTGCATAATTTCCGAGCCAAAAACTAAACAATTGTCAAATATGACATGATGGGTATAAAAACTCTCAGAGAGCGGAAAATCTAAGCAAAAGTAGGCGGATGAAAAGCGAGCCATTTCGAGCTATGTCGAGCCAACTGCCAAAACAGGTTATAATGAACAAATTAAACTCGTGTGAAAACCAACAGGTTCATATTTAGTTAAAAAGGCATGTTTTGGGAGAACATTCACACAACACAGTATTTTCTTCAAGATACTTTGCATCTATTTTTTATGTCTATTGGCTGTTTGAAATGGATTGAAGAACTCTTCGACTCATTTGACAATCAGCTGATTCCACTTCGCAGTTTTTACGTTCGTGCCGGCAGAAATTCTTCGAGCACATTCAAGTACAGAGGGGAAATACTCACTACTCGTTACTTGTCAATTTTTCTCTTTATCTGTCATGTTCGCTCAGTACGCGAATACACTTCGAGCACTTTAGAGCATCTTAAGGCACCTTAAATCGCTTTAGATGGTCTACGCAAGTGGACCTATTGTGTAGTTTAAAAGTGAAGTATAAATCTCAATTTTTCTTTAAAATTTTTTTAATATTTACTTTCTACCTGCCAGAAAATGTAGTGTTTGTCATTAAGAACGCCCTATTTTGTTTTTTAAATAAAACATCTTGCGTTTGAGACATAAAAAAAAAAAATTATTTCGGGTTATGGAAGGACTGAATACAACATCATTCAAATATCCTCTACGGAAAGGCTTGCACGAGTGAATGCACTAAAGCCGATTTTTCAGGATATGTTGGTAATTTCGCGTTCGATGTTGGTCCTGAGGTCAGCTAAAGTTTTTGGCTTAATGGTATAGACCATGGAGTTGACATAGTTCAAAAAAGAAAATTTCCAAAGTTGTCAAATCACACGAACGAAGCGGCCAATAAACTGGTCAATCTCTAGAGATAACACGATCACCGAAATTCGACTTCAATAACTCGATTGTTTGTTTGACCAGCTGCGTGGCATGTGGCGCAATCTCATTGAAACCACATATGCTTCAAGTCATCCTCTTGCAATTTATCGTTAATATAGTCAGTCAACATGATCCGGTACCGATCTCCGTTGACTGTGACTGTGTTGCCAGCACCATTGAAGAAGAAGTATAATCCAAAGACCCATCCAGCGTGAAACCCGCAACAAACAGTCAATTTTTGTAGGTGTAATTGCATTTCCTTCTGCATGAATTGAGGTTATTGATTGGCCCAAATGGGACTACTTACTGTAGATTGCCCTATTTATTTTAGTGCCCCAGTTTCTCATGTTGTCCTCTCTCAGTTCGATCCCACATCCATCAGCCATTCCCTGTACCAACCAGTTCTTGTTTGCACAGCATTGAGAACTGCTTTTCTTGGGAGACGGTGGGCTGGCATGTTTAAAGCTTTTAATACATAATCTACCTGTACCTTGAATGTCTTAATAAATAAAGATGATAAGCTTGTTTCGAGCATAAGCATGTAGTTAGGTGTATTCGGCGGAAAGCCGAACATTCTTTTCACATAAAATCTTAGTAGCTTCTCCACCATTTCGTATTGCCTTTCAACTCCATACTTGCGCCGCATATAACAGAATCGACTCGGACACAGCTTCAAAAAACCTGACTTTGCTGCTATGATTAATATATTTGCTGTTGAAACAATTCGTAGCTACATTGATGGCCGTTTTAGATTTTACTAATTTGTCCTTGAGATGCCGTTCCATGCTCATATTTTTAGTTATGTTAACCCCGAGATACTTGTACTCCTTAACAATTTCGATTGATTTCTTATCAAAGCGGCATTTTTCTTTGGAACAATTTCGGCCACCACCTTCCTTGAAAATCATAATTTTTGACTTGTCAAGGTTGACCACTAGCTTCCATAATTTGGTACACTCATGCAAACGATTGATCATGAGTTGTAAGGAATCCGAGGAGTATGCCAACAGAACAACATCGTGGGCTCAGCGCACATCCCTATCGTACTCCTGAGTGAATTTGGAACCATGCCGATAGAACATCTCCATCCCAAACCGCCGCTTTAGTATCAGCATATATGATAGATCTCCTATTAGCCTCGCAAATTTCAGGGACATTCAAAAGAGTAGAGCTTATATAATAGGGCAGTTCTGTCTACCGAGTCGAAGGCTGCCTTAAAGTCAATAAAGAAGGCGTAGAGCTTGCCTTGCGAAAGAAATGACTGCAATGCTGTTGCGGCTTAGTATAAATATATGGTCGATTGTAGAGTAGAATACCCTGATCTGAAATCCACCTGGAACTCATTCAGTAGGTTATTGGCTCCTATCCACGCATTTAATCGTTTTTCAAGTATCACCGTAAAAATTTTGTAGGATGCATTCAAAAAGGAAATACCCCGATAATTCCCTGGATCCAATGTACAACCTTTCTGTGGATGGGAAAAATGAATGCCTCCCTAAATCGCTGCGGGACACATTCGTACTCCAAAATATTATTAAACAAGCCGTTTTTGTCGCTCACACTGGTATCATTTAGCAGACGCATTCCAAAGGTTTCAGAAGTTCCAGAAGTTTCGTACCGCTTGCATTGCATGTTGAATCTATCGATTGGCGCCTTATATCAGCCGTATTCTTCGCTGCTCCACGATCTCTGCCTACTCGTGCATTTAGGTCACCTATTACCATTATGTTTAAGTTGGTAATTTGCATCAGTACCTCCTGGAGTTAATCGAAATCCCTTTGCCAGTTGCTGCAGTTTAAATAGGATGGTAGTATTCAGCATTGCGTTTTCTCGAACTCCAGGCTTACATAAGCCAACTCCTCCAAACCTCTAAACTCACAGTGAACCACAACAAGATCCTACTTGAAGCCAAAGTAACCCGCTCCACTCACCCTTCCTCTTCTATGTGTTCTCGTTGCGGAAATCCATTTAAATTCGTAGTTCATAATTCTGCATTCATAACTTTTAAAATTCATTTCTTCTACATGAGTTTCGAACAAGAAGATAATTTCAAACTGATTGATAAAATTATAAAAGTTTACAAACAAATCCTTATTTTTTAAACCTGCTACGTTATACTCGTATGACAATATTTTGTATTTTCTAACTTCTTTCTTAATACAATTTTCATTTTTCCTTCTATTTTTAACGCTATTTTTGCAGAAAACAAGACAAACGGCATTACAATTAAATACTAGACTGTTGGCACAAAATTTAAATCACTGATGCTTGTGTTTCCACCCACTGTGTTTCCGCTCTCAGCATTTTTTTATATATCCATATATTTATTCATATATTTACTTATATATTGTGTGTTTTATGTGAAAATGTATAGCCACTTCAGTATATTTTTCCACGCAAAGCAACAATTTAGCCAGGAATCAAAAGTGAACATAAATGTTTGAGAAACTTGAATCTTAGATGGCGCTGATCTGGGTTGTTGGCAACTATTCGCTTCGTTAAGGTTGGTGATCATCAATTTGTTTGCACTGATAGTAGGATATGTTCGTTGATATTTTGCGCTTTCAATAAAAGTCTGAATTACCTGATTTGTGATTTTATTTAATTGTTTATTATATTTAGACACTAGCCGACAAGTGCTCGCCTTGTTTCGCTCGCATTTTAGTTGCCGCTCATTCACTTGTAATAATTGTTAAAATATAATTGCCAACACTGGAAATGTGTGAACTTAATTATGACTTCCACAGTTGGAATCCTGATCAGAACACACATAAGCCCCGTCAAGCAGGTATGACTGACGATCACACATTGAAGTGCAAAACATCTGATCACGTTAGTGCGCGCCCATATACCTACTCACGCACACACTATTGCAACGATACCCACTGCTGCATGACTGCTGGCAGTGGTCTCCACTCAAGGAAAATTGTGGGCGATGATTTGAATAATCGTTTTGAACACTGCTCAGCTTCAGGACAACGCATTTTTTTGTTTTTCAATCCGATAAGCCATTATTGAGTCAGGATGAGTAATTCAGCCTTATTTTGAGATTCGAATGAATAGTCGATTCGTTCGATAGTCTCTATTCCTTCGAATGATTTTTTTCGTATTTTGACATTCGAAGGAATAAGGTTCATTAACGAAAGATATCGTGAAATGAACTTAAATGAATTTTAAATCGTTTGACATTTCTATTTTTTGTATGGTGACCATATTTCTTTTTGTTACTGTGGGGAGTCTTTTTATTATTTTATTTAATTTTTTTTTAATTAAAATTAATTTAAATAAGTTTGTATATAGAAATGTTTAAATATCACAATAGCTATATTTTGTCGCGTTAAAAACCGAAATTCAAATATTAATTTTTATGAAAGACGTTTTCAACGTTTTATCGATTCTGTCGTTAGAGGAACTCCTCAAAGTGGGGTCTTATCTCCTCTTCTATGGCTCATGGTCATTAACAAAATCTTGTGTAGACTTGACAGATATGGAGTTTATGTTGTCGCGTATGCGGATGACGTGGTAATACTGGTATCGGGGATGTTTCCATCCGTATCAGTGAGATTATGGAAGGTGCTTTGGACAAGGTTAGCACATGGGCTACTGGATGTGGACTCAGCGTCAACTCAAGCAAAACTGAACTGATGCTATTTACCACTAAAACCAAAATACTGATCTTCACGCTTTCACGGCTAAACAATCATCTACTCTCCCTATCCTCCAATGCTAAGTACCTAGGTGTGGTACTTGATCCAAAACTAAGCTGCAAGCTTAACATTTGTGTAGCGGGTAAAGAAAGCTTGTGTGGCTTTCTATGCCTGCAGCAAGACCTTTGGTAAGAAGTGGAGACTTCGCCCGAAGTTGGTCTTATGGATGTACACTGCCGTGGCGCACCCTATTCTTCCTATGGATCGCTATGCTAGAACAGCGGCTATAGGCGCAACGGGTGCCATGAGAACATGTCCAACCGAAGCCTTAAACGTTATCCTGCACCTTTTACGGCGGAAGTTTTTGCTGTACGTAAGGCCTGCCGCATACTTAAGCAAACCTCTACACCCCTAAATACCATTCCCATCCTCTTTGACAGCCAGGCCGCTATCAAGGCTATAACATCTGCCACTACATCCTAGAAGAACAGTGCAAAAAGAAACTCGCCTCGCTAGGTAATCGGTTAAGGATCTGTCTCCTTTGGGTTCCGGGTCACAGCAACATTGAGGGAAATGAGTGAGCTGATGAACTCGCTAGGCTGGGATCTGCCCTTGATGTGAACGTCCCGTCCCGCGATGAACGTCCCGTTGGGGTCCTTAAGGGAGGCATCTTCGCGCATTATCTGCTGAAGGCTGATAGTAGATGACAGGACGTGCGGAACTGTGTCATCTCGAGGCAGATGTGGCTCAAATAA
The DNA here is from genome assembly GCA_945910035.1 of Brachypalpus laphriformis. Taxonomy (NCBI): domain Eukaryota; kingdom Metazoa; phylum Arthropoda; class Insecta; order Diptera; family Syrphidae; genus Brachypalpus; species Brachypalpus laphriformis. The sequence continues at coordinate 275,744,669 of OX246754.1, read as the reverse complement.
TTCCGGAAAAGAACACAAGATCTACTAAACAGAAACCGTGCAAATATCGCAAGAGTTTTTTCAGTTTGTACTGGCCATTGCCCCATCCGGGTTTATGCGGCCAGAATAGGTATGCCTTTTAATGTTCACTGTCGCAGCTACAATACTGCTAACGAAAAAGAAACTGTCTTACACTTCCTTTGTAAGTGTCCGGCTCTAGGCAAGGCCAGACAGCTCACATCAGGTTTTTGACAACCTGAATTAGCGGAGATAAGCGTTGGGGACATTACCAGTTTCCTCAATGCAACGGGGTGGATTTGAATAATCTTTACTCTTTCTCCATTTCCCTACAAGCTACGTCCGTTTCACACCCGTTTAGGTCACTTGAGTTGTGGTATTAAAACGGCACTTTTTGTGCTAATTATTATCAGCATGGTTTGCTGTTACAACCACTTCTACTACCTACCTACCTACCTAAAATACACTTACATTTGATCTTTTGTCTGGAGAATTGTAAACGTATGAAAAATTACAGTTCTTTCGAAGGAATGGCATCTCAAAATACAATGATCAATGAACTTTCGTTTCGTAAAATGAACTCTCTTTTCCTTTGAATGTCAAAATACCGATCGTTCGATTTTTTCTCACTTTCGAATAAAAACGAATCTCAAAATAAGGCTGATTATCTATTAGTGACGTAAAATTCAACTCTGTTTCTAATTTTTCCGCATATCTCCTGAATAGGTAGGCCGATTGCAATGAAATAAAAATTAGTTAAGACCGATGTTTTACTGAAAAATGCACACGGATTGGGTTACTAGTTTTAATGTGATGCGCGTTCAAATAAACAGACAAACAGACAAAATGTTAAATTTTTCTATATATATGGAAATGAGAATATGTTTGCATTGAAATTTAAAATTCCTGTATCTTAAAAAAAAAAGAAGATGGTCCAGTATTAAAAAAAAATGAAAATCACTACATATACACCCACTCTGACAAAATCATCTTGTTGGTCATGTGTATTATAAATGTACTCTTACGTCGGAAGAAATCATTTGCATTTTAAATGGTGAAAATTGGACTGTCCTCTACAATTACCTAAGATCCGCAATAAATTACCGCCAACAAATAATAAACGAATCCTTTTTAGTTAATATAAATAACCAAAATGAGATGAACATATATAAAAGATTAAACAATACATTGTAATACATAGCAAAATAATATTAATAATAATTCCGCATTTTAAATTAGTTACAATCTTTAAGCTTTAAATTTAAAAACTCTTTCTGGGTTGACGGCAAGAGCCGTTATTATTGTGAACTTTCCTGTAAAATGAATTTTAGGTTGGGTGTCAAATCGCCCAAAATGGAAAAAACTAAAAAAATGTCAAATCACCAAAAAAAAAATTTTTGACGATTTAACATTTTAATTTTTTGGGCGATTTGACATGATGTCAAAACACCCAAAAGAGTGATTTTGGGCGATTTTGTATTACGGCTATTTTAAGACGGATCTGTGTCATATTGCCCAACACCAAATCGCCCAAATCTGAAAAATGTCACATTGCCCAACATTTTTGGGCGATTTAACACTATGACAGATCGACCAGGAAATGAAATGTCAAATCATCCAAAACAGAAATGGACACTTTATCGCAGTTTGAAAATATCAACACATAGGAAGGTAAAAAAAGACGACCAAATTGGAAAAGGTTCAAAACATTTATTTTCCGCAATTTTGGGCGCAGGGACATTAGTCCCCGGGGCATAAGTCCCACCGCATCCCAACATTAAATGTTGGGTCTTATGCCCCACCTACAAGCCTCTCAAAGAAAACAACGGCGAAATAAGATGGGGCATACATAAGTCCACAATGCATGCTGCCCCCTTGCAACCCCCTGCTTGGGGTCACTGTTAGATTCGAGGCGGGTGCGAGGTTGGTTGCGAAACATGGATATAAAGAAACTTTGCATACAAGCACACTCGCACCCACGTCAAATTCAACAGTGACCCCAAGCAGGGGGGTTGCAGGGGGGCAACATGCCCCCCCATACACATTGCGCTGTTTATGAACTGTGGACTTAATAGCCGCGTTTTGTTATCCTCGTGAGCTGAACTAGTTCATCTCAAAATAAAAAAACGCTCCTGGTTCACATGGAAATTTAATTTTCTCAAGTTGGTAGCAGCAGCTACACACTGACGTTTCATATGGACTAAAAATGGCGATGAAATGGCAATCGAAGTGAGAAAAGTGCTTAATATTTTTATATTTGTTTAATAATTAAGTATTTTTAGATACTTCTGTCAGAAAGTGAGGATACAACCAATAACTATGATTTACTTCTGCCATTCAGCAGAGCTGCCAAGCTTTACATATAATTTTTTTTGTGGAAAGCCATCTAGTGGTGAGATATGGGTTTAGAAATTATGGTTCACGAAAATTGAACCAGCTCATATCATATTCATTAATAATCGGAAATGAAGGATTGAAGAAATGGATGTATTACCAAAAAAAAACGTAAGCTGCATTGAGCCTTACTTACGACGTCAATCGCGCTGATTGCTTTGTCAGGCTTACACTTACAGTTACGAGGAAACAAAATCGTCGGTGAGGGGGGTGTCCGCAGTCCGCTGCGTGGCGCAACGCGACGCGAAACGGTAACGGCGCCGCATGTGATCGCTAATGCAATTGTTACAATTCGTTTTGAATGCAGTCTTAAACTCAATTTAACGAAGATGTCAATCCGCCCAAAATCTGTTATATTTTTGGGTGATTTGACATTATGCTTAACAGCCCAAAATTAAAAATCTTAAGTCGCCCAAAAACATTTTTGGGCGATTTGACATTTTTCTGCATTTTTTCTCATTTGGGGCGATTTGGTTTTTGCGATCGGAAGCAAGGCTATTAATAAATTCTGACAAAACGTCCACTTTCTTGGGCGTTTTGTCATTTTTTAATTTTTGGGCGATGTGTCGCAGTGTCATATCGCGATGAGACATTAGTCCGATTTGGAACTAACTAACTAAATAAAGTCACACTATTACTACTATTCTATTATAAATGTATAAATAATATGTGTGTAGTTCCAGTAAAGTTAACACCATTTCAAAAGAGATAAACAAAAAAATTGGAGCATTAAGAAATACGAGAACTTTGCGAACGTAGCCATGAACTTCTTCGAAACTTCAAACGAGTTCAATTTGTTTCTTCTTATAACTGTAATAAGACCTATAATTAAAAACCTTATTGCTGCAAGGAATTTGAAAAAAAAAATATTTTTACCTCTTGTTTCGTTATCCATTTGAGTTTGTAAAATTTTTTTCGATATACTTGTGGAATAATTTTTTTTATCTGTGTCGTCGACAGCTGACATCGAATGTTATTGAGCGTAATTTCATTTTTAATTCCAAATTTGATTGTAAAGTGAGTATAAAAGGGAGTATGATCGTTTTATTGAGAGCTGGCTATATACTTCTCAAAGAACAGAGTTAATATTTTTATGTGGTTGAGCCTGTACTGCCCCATCTTTTCGGACTGACTGCTTATATAAACGCCTCTCTGAATGCTGCCAGTCACCAATCTACTACCAATTCCGTTCAATCTCTTCGCTTTCTCTCAGTTGCCAGCTCTGCTTATATGTCAAAACAAAAGCCGCCCCTCTCCCTCTCGCACTAGATTAGTCCAAATTTCTGTAACCGTTTTTTTCGCTCTCTCACACAGGAGCAAACACTTTCGAAAATACTTGGCGCGCGCGTGTGTTTCTCGCGGATTTTTTCATCGCCACAAGAAGAAAACTTTTCTCTGTTGTGTGCGCTGTGTTTGACAGGAAAACTGTAAACCCGAGAAGAAAAAAACCAAAAATTCTATTTTTTATACTTTTATTTGTTATTTTCTGTTCCATCTCGTCGAGTGGACTCCAGTTGAGTATCAAGATCGCCAGCAGAGCCCCGGAACGCGCCGAAAGCGGAAAAATCGAAAATTCCCTCCAAAAGAAGAAAACTTTATCTTGTCAAGATTTGGATTCTATTGGCGCGCAGAACACCAGCGATTCGTCGAGAGGAATCGACTTTTTTCGCAGCCATTCTCAGAATCGACGGAGCCCCCAATTTGAAAGCATAAACGATGCCGATCTGCAAGCGGGAGGGATTCGAGAACTTCTCCAATAGTCCCAAACAGCACACATTCCACGACCACGAGAAGGTCTTCTACTGCGAGACGACGAAGCAGATATTCCGCTACTATGAGTGAGTATACACTTCTGGGGAGCAAGCGTTCTGAAGCTATTTTCGTAGGACGCAGACCGGTGGCAGGTGTTTGCCGAATTTTCTTTCCTTATCCACAGCTTGGGTTTTGGGTATAGTAAGGAGGTCAATGCTTTAGGGTTGTGTTCAGCTTTAGAACGACGTCGTACGAGTGTGGCACCGACAGAGAGAGTGTCGAAGGTAGTGCGCGAATCGTCAGGGAAAGAAAGAGAAGACAAGGTGATGTAAGATTGCCAATGGCAGAGCTGTGGCCGTGTATGTCATATCGGTGAGCCTGCTGATGCTGAATGGCAAATTTAATATATTCCAGCGTAATCGGATATGAAGGACACTTGAGTTTGCATTGGGCGGGCACTTGTATGCGGTTGGGGGGATATTGGATTACGCACAACAGTGGCGGTGACGATCCTTATGCAATTTTCTGTTTTTAGCTGCTCGGTATCGTGGGGATTATGAGTTGCCATGTATTTCGCTGACAGGCCGTATTGGGAAAAATATACTGGCATTTACTGCTTGAGTAGGTTTACTTGCTTAGAGCAACCTTGCGCTCAGGCCCTTAATCTATGTAACTTGCTCATTTAACTTCCACACTTTGGAGTAAAATATTTTTGTCTATAGTCATCCACCTAAAGGTACGGTTGCCAGGCGTCCTAGTTTTCGAGGATATGTCTTCTTTTTTTTTACCCTGTTATGAATTGTCCTGTGTTTACCCATTGGAATATTTTGCCATCAAGTAATTTTACTCAAGTGTACCATTATAGTTTTGTAAATTTCGTTTTTAAGTTTTTTTTTTTAATAAAAATGTAATGAAGTACCTACCTTCTGACGGAAGCTCTGAATGTGCTTATACATCTTCTGCCACTTGACCTCCGTTTATCTATTTTCTATCTATCTATCTATACATACTGTGAGAGTCAACAATAAGTGTACACATCGATTCTTTTTCTTTGAAGCTAAACTATGATTTTAATACTTCTATTTACATTTAAAGAGCACATCTTAATAGAACAAGAGACAAAGATAGCATGACAAAAACAACAACAACAAAAATTAAATAAATATATAGTACAAGGTGCGTTCCAAAGTAAATAGGACGTTTTAAAGATACAAGCCTTTTTGATGGCTTCTACGTTCACAAAACGCTTTCCTTTCATCGGCAAATGCATACATACATACATTCATGCATTTTCAATGACCCGTTAATCCTTTATGAGAGTCGTTGGGGTAGGATGCTCAGGTGGACCCTCCATCCTTCTCGATCCTCCGCCATTGACACCAACCCACCAGGAAGAATCCCTAAACGGCTCCAGGAGATTTGTCGGACTTGATCCAGCCATCTATTTGTAGGCCTACCGGGAGGTCGCTTACCTGATGTTCTGAAGAGGTGTTCTTCAACGCTGGCAAAACCTCTGCGTAAACTTTTCTGTCTGTCCTACTCTCCTGGGCTCTTTCCGATTAGATGGAAAACAGCATTTGTCCAGCACGTCCCTAAAAAAGACGAATCTTCCTCCCCATCCAATTACGGACCAATTGCACTTACGTCCCTTCTTTCCAAGGTCATGGAAACGCTAATAAATCGTCAGCTTATGAAATATCTTGATTCACGAAAACTCCTCAATGACCGGCAGTATGGCTTTCGTAGCAACAGGAGGATCCACGAGTGATTTGACTGTATATCTCACCGAGAAGTGGAACAAATTTCTCCATCACTTCGACGAAGCAAAGATGGTTGCGCTCGATATTTCTGAGGCATTTGACAGAGTTTGGCATCAAGCTCTTTTGTCGAAAATGCGTGCATATGGCATCGATGAGTCTGTTCTTCAATGGATTAGAAATTACTTTTCGGGCCATTAATACAGGTTGTCTTGGACGGCTTCAAGTCTGCAATTCACCATATAAATGCTGGTGTTCCCCAAGGGGATAACTACGTACTTCGCCTACTTACTTACTTAGGTGGCGCTACAGTTCGGGGTGAGCCTGGGCCTCAACCAACAAGCCTCTTCATTTAGCTCGGTCTTTAGCTAATTGCCTCCAGTTGCGCACTCCAAGTTGGTCGAGGTCCCCTTGAACTTGTGCGCGCCACCTACGGCTATGATTCCCTCTACTGCGTCGTCCCTCGGGGTTCGATTCGAAGACTGCGGGCCGGACCGTTGGTGTCCGCTCTACATGTCCTAGCCATATCAGACGTCCATTACGCAATTTTTTGACTAGGTCGATGTCGCTGTACAGCTCGTATAGTTCGTGATTGAATCTTCTCCTCCAAAACCCGTCAACGCAAACGGGACTGAATATCTTACGAAGAATTTTTCTCTCGAAGCGACCAAGGATATCTTCATCCTCTTTTAATAAAGTCCATGTTTCAGCGCCGTATAGCAGGACTGGGATGATCAAGGTCTTATATAGAGTCTCCTTAGTTGTTCGAGATAGGGCTTTACTGTTGAATTGCCTTATAAGCCCAAAAAAACAGCGATTGGTAAGAGTTATTCTTCGATTGATTTCTGCGCTGATCTTGTTTGTAGAATTTATAGCAGAGCCAAGGTAGACAAAGTCCCTTACTACGTCGAAGTTATAGCTGCCCACTGTGACGTTTTGTCCAATTCGTCGGTGTTGGCTTTCCCTTCTTGTTGACAGCATATACTTGGTTTTGCCCTCGTTTATCCCTAAACCCATTTTGGCCGCTTCCGCCTCAATGCTTGCAAACGCACCGGTGACAGCCCGCTGAGTTCTTCCGATAATGTCTATACCGTCGGCGTATGCAAGCAGTTGTACAGACTTGTAAAAGATTGTGCCTCCGGTGTTGGCTTGTGAGTTCCGCACAATCCGTTCAAGTACAATGTTAAAGAAGTCACATGACAGCGCGTCACCTTGTATAAAACCTTTTTTAACATCAAAGGTCTCGGTGAGGTCATTACCGACCTTGATGGAGCAGCGAGTGTTCTCCATCGTCAGCCTGTACAGACGGACAAGTTTGGCAGGGATGTCAAAACTAGACATGGCTCTATAAAGCTCTTCTCTATAGATGCTGTCATAGGCGGCCTTAAAATCGATAAAGAGGTGGTGAGTATCGATTTGGAATTCTTGGGTTTTCTCCAGGATCTGCCGAAGTGTGAAGATTTGATCGATGGTGAACTTTCCTGGCCTAAAACCGCACTGATAGGGTCCAATCAGGCTGTTGATAAAAGGTTTCAGGCGTTCACACAATATCGCAGAAAAGATCTTGTATGCGATGTTGAGGAGACTGATGCCTCTATAATTGGCGCAGTTGAGGGGGTCTCCTTTCTTGTGGACCGTCAGATGAAGGTCCATTATTCGATGGAAAGCAGACAAACATCGTCAGCATAATCTAGGTGTTTAAGGTAAGATGTCATAGTCCAACGAATTCCATAGTTACCTTCCGACAATGCTGCACGGAGTACATCGCTGATAATCACCAAGAGCAAGAGTGGGGACAGTTTGCACCCTTGACGTACTCCACTTTGCACTTCGAAATCCTCCGACACATTACCATTGTGCACGACGTGACACTTACCGCCCACTTTTGTAGCCTTGATAATAGCTATAAGTTTTTCTGGGGTGCCTCTCCTGCGCAAGGCCAACCAGATAGCATCTCAATTCAATCTCTCGCCAGGGGTGCCATCAATACCCACCGCCTTGTTCTCCTTGAGGGACTTGATTGCTGTTCTTATCTCGGTTTTACTGAGAAGTGCAGTGCGAATTCGGGAATTTGTTGCTTCGAACTGCTCATTCGGGAATTTGTTGCTTCGAACTGCTCATTCGGGAATTTGTTGCTTCGAACTGCTCATTCGAATTCGAGATCATACCGCCAGCGTCTAAGTGATTTAGCACTGTATCAAAATGTTCTCTCCATCTAGGGAGCTGATCCTCATCCGAAATCAGAAGGTCGAAGACTCTTCACTGGATGTTGTTTGGAGTTTCGACCACCAATGAGCTCCTTAGTGATGCTGTAAACAGTCCTACTGTCGCACCTACTCGCTGCTTCTTCAGCCCTTGAGGCCAGTGAGTTGATATATTGACGTTTGTCACGTCTCACACTACGCTGCACTTCTTTCTTCTTCGCACGATATTGGGCTTCAAGCTCGGTTCTCTCTACTGCTGAGGCCGCTGCAATCCGAGCCTTGATTGCTGTACGCTCATCGATCCGTCTCCAGGTGTCTGTAGAAAGCCATGAGCGATGGTGTTTCTGCTTTTTACCGACATAAGTGCGTGCCCCAGTCGCAAAAGCATTTTTCACAGCACTCCAGTGGTCATCCATGTTCTCTTCCAGTATGCTGCTGATTGCTTCTACTTCTAAGGCAAGATGGTCCCTGAACTGTTGGCGCGGGAACCATAAGCCTGTCGATATTAAACCTGGTGATGTTAAGTGGGTTTGAGCGGTTGCTGTTGACGGATGCAGTACGAAGGCATACATGAGCTACCATAAGATGGTGATCTCGTTCTTGTCCGATGTCAGCTCCACGTCTGCTTCGAACGTCCAGGAGACAATTTCTAAAGCGGCGACTGATCGCAATGTGTTCCATCTGGTTGGATGTTCGTTGCCTATCAGTAGACACCTAACTGATCTTGTGGCAGGTGTTATGCTTAAACAGCGTACCTCCAATGACTAGGCGGTTGGTATTGCAGAAGTCCACAAACCGCTTACCGTTGTCATTACGGTCTCCCACGCCGTGAACTTCCATCACGTGCTTAAGCATGATGTTGTCGCTACCCACCTTGGCATTGAGATCTCCCATCACCATTACGATGTCTCCATTAGGCGTTTGGTTGTAGGCGGCGCCTAAGTGGCTATAAAAATCATCCTTTCCATCCTCAGTCGCGTCTAGAGTCGGAGCATAACATTGTATGATTGTAATTTTTCTAACTCTACTCTGGAACATAGCTGTCAATACCCGGTCACTATGGGGTTTCCAGGATATGAGGCTACTACGTGCTGCTGGAGTTAGCAGGAGTCCTACTCCGGAACTCCGTGCACTTCCAGCTGGTTTACCAGAGTAGAGCATGACAGTGCTTTTTGTTGGGGAGATATATTCCCCAGCATCGAACCATCTTATCTCGCTCAGCCCTAAGATGTCTATTTTATACCATGCGAATTCGCGCTCCAATTGGAGGAATCTGGCCTTGAGTGAGTCCAGGAGGGTCTTAACGTTCCAGAATCCGATCGTTGTCCGTGTTCGATAGCCAAAGGTCGTCATCAAATTATCCGTCCGTATCCGAGGAGTTGGTTTCTGTTTCGGAGCAATTGGTTTTTTTTACGCTTGCGGCTCGCTGGACCACAGACCCCTACCCTGTTTTTTTGCGCAGGAAGCTCGCCATTCGTCCTCTCCCGTTAGCAATTTCCGAAGAAGTTCCCAAATGGCACCACGAGGAGGTGGGAGTAGGGCTTACTAATAGAGCTGCTAGGTTTTCGGCTGCAGTGGCTCTTTCTCGCTACTTAGCGGATCAACACCTATCGGGAGATGCTGCCCCTACGAGGCCTTTGTTAGTCGTTTATCATCCAAAGGGGTTGTGTTACCCATTTCTCGGATCAAAGTACTCTTCTTCTTTCTTACTTCTTATCTTGTGGGTCCTAGGGCCTCTACTACGCCTACGCGCCATCGTGTACGGTTTCTGGCAATGTAATCAAAGTACTCAGCATCCAGTGGTCACCACGTAAAGGTTGAGGGTAGGAGTTGATAGGCCTAGGCTAAGTGAAAACGCTTGTGCTTTCATGTAATCGCATGCACTACCGTTTGACCACCTATGTATCATCAGCCATCAATCAACTCTTACCAATAGCAGTCTTCCAATCTACTCAGCGAGTTTTGTATCGATCATCATTCCCAGATACTTTATGGCCTTTATGGGGATAAGTAGCATAAAGACATCATTACACATTATGGTCCACAAGATCGGATCTAGCACCCACCTTTGCGAGACTCCGTGGGTTATCTGGTATTTCTTTATTCCATCATCGGTCTTGTATAGTAGGACCATGTTCCTAGGTACTCTCATTTTCCGAAGCGACTCTATTACTCGTATGTGGTACAATTTCCAGAGTTAAGGCATTCTTCACATTGTTTTATCGAGCTATTCAATAGCTATTCGTCAGACGCACCACATATGGTACTTGCGCTTCTCGTCTGTTGCGTATCCTCTGATTTCTGTCAAGTTTCTTATGCACTGTCCGATATTCTTGTTTCCATTTTGGTCGTAAAAATCTTTCAATGATGTTTTCCAAGTTATCCTTACAATTTCAGCTAAACATCTTAACCTTCTCTCTTTCATTTCAGAGAATACTTTCGTCACGTCATGGTCATCAACTCCACCATTTGGCAATGTGAGGCGACAAAACGGGAAAATCTTACATATGCCGAAGCACTGAAAAGTGAACGACGCGCCCGTAAAAAGATGGAACAATTTAAAGACTGCCTCCGCCCCGTAGTACTGCTACTAATCGAAAAAGCTCAGCAGTCTTCTTTTAAGACCTTAAGCCATTTAATTTACGCCTTCATACGAAGCCGTTTCTTCATAACCGAAGATGTCGAAGCGATAAACAACAGCTCCACATACCTAAAGTTTGTAGTAATCGGCGTTCAACCATCGTCACAATCAAAATCTCCGCCCGAGGGTGATATCTATGATCCCGCTAAGGTCACATACAAGCTAAGAAAAGTCGGTGGAGTCTTTAATGGAAAAGAGTATGTCATTTCACATGATAACATTCGTCGGGGGAGAAATCAATTCTCTCATGATAACCTGCAGATGTTTATCAAAGATAATACCGTCAGAATAGAGGGTATTCTGCGACCAAAACCAGAGTCTTACAAGAAATACGTGACTGATAGGAAGTTAACATTCGCCAAAATGCACATTGGTAAGTTGCCACATTATGAGCCCAGTAAACCGAAAAAAATCGTTGATAATGATAAGAAGCAAGCCTCAATGTCCAAATATCTGATGAAGCCGGGAGAAACTCCTGAAGAGGAAGCAGCTCGACTTGAGCGAGTCAAAACCCTGAAATCAGAAATGGAGCGAGTACGAAAGGAAAAGGAGGAGAAGCAGGCCGAATTAGAGCGAAAGAAAGCTGAACGTTTGGCGAAGATTGACGAGGAAGCAACAGCGTTAGCCAAAAGAACCGATGACCTGGAACGGTATGATCAGAAACCACTGCCAAAGTTCCAAACAATCAGCACCCATATTCCCACTAAATATTTCGGCGATTGCATGATGATTCAGGAATTCATGCATTCGTTTGCCGGTATGCTGACTGGCATCAGTGTCTTTAGGAATAATATTAGTTTCTTTGAACTAACTCGGTCATTCACCGTTCGCGAAGTAGCGGGACCGCTGAGCGATATTATCCTGATTCTATTGGGAACGATTTTCGAGCTTCAGCAAGAGGAAGAGTCCGAGTGCAGTGTGGAATACACGCACGTCAAAAACAGGTTTAAAGAGCCCTATACAACCATCGCTAGGGCGTCCAAGACTCACGACTTTGTACGTCAGCATTACGCCTTTAAACTCAATGAACTGCCATTAGACGCAGTAACAGTCAGTGAAGTGCTGCGGTTACATTTCCTTGCGTCTGGAGCACAAGTCAGTGAAAAGGCGGAACGTTGGCGCGTCATGTACCGCAATGGGTACTACTCCACCGAAGATCCAGGGCTGACGTTCCGCATGCAACAACCGCACGTGTTACGCGCCCTAAAAATGTACACCGTCTACCAGATGCCAATGTTTGATATATTTCGAATTATACATACGTTGATCGCGCAGATCCTCACATACTCGTCAACGATCAATCTAATCGAGGAACGCATGGAGCTGGCGATCAAATCGAAAATGGAGCTACGAACTGTACTATCAACCGAGAATCGGCGAGTGGCAAACGTAGAAATCGAAAGAAAAAAATTGGTCGCTGATTTTGCGCTGCTGGCAAAGGAGCAACCTGAGCAAGCCAAGCAGCATGAGGAAAAGCTAAATAAAAAGGTGGCCGACCTGCTCGCGTTAAGCGCTCGTGACAAGAAGAAATTCGACAACCAACTAGATAAACTGCACAACAGTTTGTTCGACTACATGGTCTTTCTGGGAGAGGACCGTGCCTACAGAAAGTATTATGTCCTGGAATCAATGCCAGGTGTGTTCGTGGAACACTCACCAGAGTGCCACGACACTTGTATGACAAATCCACCGACGAATGTTCCTCGTCTGGTTGGTTGCCCGAAAAGTCTGAAGGACATTCGAGTACACCTATCTCGAATGTATGCTGCGGAAGATGATGCAGAGAAAAAGAAACGTAGGTCGCAACCAGCAGTCGTTCAGCAGGATAATAAGGAGAATAAGGAAAATCAAGCAGTGCTGAATGGTGATGTTAAATTGAATGGTGATGCCATCAAAATAGAAGTTGACGGCGAGGTAGCGGCAGAACCGGTTGTTGTCGTTCCCGAAGAGCCTCCAGCTCCTCCAACTCAGTACGAGTTGATGATGTGTACGGGTGATCCCGCAAACTGTATTGTTCATGACGAGGAAAATCCAGAACGCCAGAGATGGGCATACTTCTACACAGAAGAAGACCTGGACGCCCTCATTAACAGTTTGAATTCACTCGGCGAGAGGGAGAGTTTCTTGAAGGAACAATTGACCACAATGCGTGCGTTGATTGTAAATCACGTGAAGAGGTGTCCAGTCGATATGTTATCAATTGCAGAGGAGACATCCTCCAAACTCAAGCAGTTTAAGGCGCAAATGAGGGATGATACACGTAAAAAATACAATGCAGCAAACTATGGGTTCGGGGATGATATCGACTTAAGTGAGGTAAGTTTCAGACACGTAATGAATATTTATTTTTAACTGAAGAGCTGACTGCTGGATTTAGGGGTTTAGCCAACTTTTGTGCGATTTCCATTTGATCCTCCATTTGACTAGACCTTGGGCATTCCACTAATATATGCCTTACAGGGAGCATGGCTCTAAACTTTTCAAAGTCTTTTGGAGCTCCTCGATTAAACAAGTGGCTGCTGTTAAATAGAGCCCTTCCATCTCTTAAATAAAACAGTTTGGTGCTGTTATCATGAACAGACTGTTGTACGGAATGTGAATATTTTGCGAGATGTGGAATCGGAGAAAAATCGCTGCAAAAAGCCCTGGTAGCTAATGTAATGTAATTGTTTGGGGTGGACATTTGCTTGTCGCACTTTTAAGGGTCAAGGATACAAGGGTGTTTTCTCTGTCTAATTACGGGCTAGACATGGTTATTTTAATCGTTGCTAGTTCGCAGTGTTGTTTCAGGGTTGAGAGACTCAATCATTTGTTTGTATAGTTTTTGAAATACGTCGTTTCGCTATTGAAGCAATTTTCATATTGATACTCGCATCTATTAGGAGTTGATATTTTTTCCAGGTTGGATGCTGTGCAGGACTCATGGAATATCTGAGCGAATAATGATAGTATGATAAGTGCAACATTTTTGAGCATCGACATGATTATGCGTTTAAACTCTTGATCCGTTAGTGTGCAATCCTTTCGTATATGCAAGGGATGTCGTACTTCCACCAGTATCTCTTTTCTCATTGCAATGTCTAGGGTTGAGCGTTAGCTCATTTTCCGTCTCGCATTCCCAGTACAGTGCGCAAATGTCTTTCCTGTTTTACTTGTCTGCTGAGAGCGTTTTGCATGGTAAAAGGTGAGGTTCGTCCATTATTTATTTTGAGGTGCAGAGGGTGCAGTCTGCTGTTATCAGTACATTTAATGTTGAGCAATGACGAGCAAGGCAATCGTGGTCTGTTCTTAGTCGGTAGTCTCGACTGCTTGATGTCTTGGTTTCTGTTGATTTGTTTTTCCGAGTTCTTTAATATTTTTCCATCTTTTTCCGGCAGCCGATGTCTGGTGTTGTGGATAAGGGTTTTACTCTGCGGAATGATGAGTAAAACCTCGTTGTTGATGTTAATCTAGTGGCTTTCTTAGCTAGCATGCCTGCGGTTTCGTTCCCGGTTAAACCTATGTGTGATGGTATCCATTGGAGGACTACTATTCGTCTTTTTAGGAAGTGAACCCTTTTTTTTATGTCTAGCACGGTTCTATCTACCGGTTGTGCATTAGATGTTATGGATTGTATTGCTGCTTTGAATCGATTAGTATTACTAATTTTTATATGGTGTGTGTCCGGCTCATTAAGCTTTGGAATGCCGTGTTTACTGCTGCTACTTTGCCATCGAATACTGTGTTATCCTTTCCTAATGGTATGTAGTGGCCGAATATTCTGCCGAATACATCTGCTCCTGCATATTTTCGTTGGCTTTGAGTTTTGAGCCATCGGTATAAACCCTTAGCCACTCTTCTTCTGGATATATATCTTCAAATTCTTTGAGTGTGTGTTGTATTAGTTCTTCTGCTGTATGTTCTTCAGAATTCGGTTGCGTTTGTTGCTGCAGACTATATGGGATTGACTTTGTTGATGTTGATTTTTGAGTAACAATGGACGCACCAGTTGTACGCTTGGATTGTTTTAATTTTTTCAACATATTCATTACCCACGATGCCAATGTAGCCGAGTATCTACATAATCTTTAAAGTCTGTGGCGTCTTTATGATGTATCATCACTGCTGGAGAGATAGTGTGAATGAGCGAACGACTGTTGATACAATGGCCTTTCGCATTACATGTATATTTTACGTCCTTGCAGATTACAAAGGCATTTGCAGAAAATTTTGAAGGATGTTCAGGCAGGATCCCATATTATTTGCTCTTTTCTTACGAAAATATTGCTAAGACTTCTTTGTTCGTATTTAAAGCATTCCTTTTCCCAAATTTATGGCAGCATATCGAACACATATTTCGCTTTTCTCATTTCATTGTCACCATTCGATTCGACAAATCTTAAGCTGGCTTACCCTTGGTCATCAGCCTCCTTATGGGTCTTAACTTCACCCAACTCCTCTTTAATTGCCATCTTCTTTCAGGTCTTAAATCCTGTGTCGCTTTATGAGTCTTAGGGCATCAACCACGCCTACCCGCCATTGTGTTCGGTTCCTGATTTTTGATGTGATGTGGTGTGATTTGGCCGAAAACTTCGTAATATATTCTTTAGACAGGGATCAACAAAAGTTTGAAGCTTTTTGTTGGCATTAACGGACACTTTCAAGGTACTGTAGCCATATTCCACGTTAAAGCGGAACAGTCGCAGTTTGGTGTTCAAGTTGATTGCAGACAAGTTGATTCGAGAAAATACTTCTAAGGTAATGGAAATTGTCTACTCTCTTGAATCGTTGCCCTGCAATGCTGATATGAGTTGTTGATGAGTTTGAAGGAAGACTAAGAATTTTAGTTTTAGCGGAATTATTCTCAATCCTACCGAGTTTGCCTCTCTTCATGATTATGTGCGATAACAGGCAAACATCGTCAGCATAGTCGAGGTGTTTGAAATACAATGTAAGGCTCCATTACGAGCGCTCTGCAAAACATCACTAATTACCACCAAAAAGAGTAGTGGTGATAGTATGCCACCTTACCGAACGCCGCTTCGTTTCTCCAATTCTTCTTAATAATTGTGACGAATGAAGGTGGTCCAAAGTGCGATGTGAAATTCGCCTAAGTGAAATGGGATTCGGCTGGTGTTTTCATCATAATATATGCGAAAGAAATCGCTTGAACTCTGATCCATTGTGTGAGCAGCCAATATAGTATTTAGCTTCAATCACAGAGTATTGTCCGGTGGTCACTATTGTGGTAGTGAAACATAGTCTTCCTCCTGTTGTTCTTCCTCTTCTATTTGTTTTTGGACTGTCATGTTCCAGACCCTGGGCTTAATGCCTGAAACACAATAGCGCCACGACCTCGGCTTCGCCTGACGTCTATAATTCAACTCATAGAAATCAATGTATCCTATCACAATGTTGCTTCCACTTAGACCTCACGTTTTCCATTCGTAAAAAAAAGCGTAATGCTGCGTAACGACACTCTAACCCAAGGTAGAAGTTGAGATGAGCTGAACTTTTGCTTTGTTTTGACATCTAACAGCTGTGGAATAAAGGAAAAAAATGTAAACAAACAACGCGCTCTCGAGGATGAGATGTAACGGGAGCAAAACCGAGGTCGAGGTGATATTGTGTTTCAGGCATAAAGTCGCCAACTATGACAACATACTTCGAATCACTGTGCGTTCCTACACTACACTGTGCCAACTACAAGTTTCTTTTTAAAAATGCAATAAAATGAACAATATGAAATTTTTCCCATGTATTATGGCTTTATTAGTAAGAGCAAACATTCTCATTAATTATGGAATACAACGTCGTTCAAGTGGCTGCCTCGGCTGGCCTCGCAGTAGCGCATTCTATCACTCCAATTTTCCAAGATCTTGTTGATGGTCTCGGGCAAGACGGCTGATAACACGATTTGGGAATTTGGTGCGCAAAAGACCGATTGTGGCTTGGACTGTGTGGCATGGCGCGCCATCCTGCATGAACCAGAGGTCGTCCAAATCCATGTCTTCAATTTCAGTAAAAAAAAAGTCGTTAACATGGCTCTGTAACGCTCACCGTTGACCGAAACGTTATTCCCAGCCTCATTTTCGAAGAAAAATGGTCCAATGATGCCACCAATCCACAATCTGCACCAAACTGTCACTCTTCTTCTTCTTCTTCCTTTTATCAGCGAGGCTATGATCCGAAAACAAGGGATCACAGCCCTCCCACTTCACTGCATTTCTACTGATCCGCCTGTGGGGTTCGCCTATTTGACCTCAGAAAATATCGGCAGGCCTGCCGATTTTGGATCACTCGGTTACTGAGGCAAATGAAATGCCGATGTCGTCGCATTTGTCTGATCCAGGCGTTTATAGGCCTGCCTTTCCTACATCGCGATGTCTTTGGAACGTGCATAGATATTGCCTTTTTAACAGGGTTCAAATGATCTCTTCTTTGAACGTGGCAATACCAGCTGAGCCGGTCGCGCTCTAATTTGTGTACGATGGTTTCCTTGATGTGAAAGCTTCCACGGATCTTTGAACTTCTTATTCGATCAAGCTTGGTCACTCCTGCTGTCATGCGAAGCATCTTCATCTCAGCTGCCGTTAATTTACTCTCATACTTTTTGTACATCGTCCAACATTGTGAACCGTATGTGAGCGCTGGACGTACAACTGCGGTGTAGAGCCTTCCTTTCAACTTAGGGGGCATTTTTCTGTCACAGAAGATAGCGGAATTTTCTCGCCACTTCATCCACCCTACGCTTACACGATGATTGATGTCGTCATCACAAGTTGCTTTGCTATTGATCATAGATCCCAGATATTTGAACTTTTCGCACTTGGGAAGCACTGTTCCATTCAAATAAATGTCTGGAATAGGCCTGAGTGGATCAGAGAATGGGCAGCACAAGTACTCTGTCTTTTTTGAACTAATGCGATACCCATTTCCCTCCAAAACGTCCACCCACACATCAAGTGCTCGTTGCAGGGATGTAGGATCCTCACTTATGATGGCTCCATCGTCAGCAAAGAATAACTGATGTACCTTGGGGTCCATCACTTTACCTTCAAGCAGATAATCAAAGACTGTAATAAAGAGCAAAGGACTTAAAACGCTTCCCTGGTACACCCCGACTTTGATTGGGAACTCTTCGGTTACTCCAGCGGGACATCTTACTCTTGTTTTTGCTCTTTCGTACATGTCCATGATCATCTGTACATAGGTTTCTGGAACCCCTCGATGTCTTAGCGCCACCCATATCAGATCTCGTGGTTGTCTGTCGAAGGCCTTTTCAAAGTCAACCAATACAATATGCAAATCCCTTAAGGAATCACGATGTTTTTCCATTATGATCCTTATACTTTGGATTGCATCTGTGGTTGATTTACCCGAGACAAACCCGCACTGATCATCAGATAGCCGTATTATTTTTCGTAGTCGGCCACCTAATACCCGCTCAACGATCTTCATGGTGTGTGACATCAGCTTGATCGAACGGTAGTTATCACAGTTTCGCGTATCACCCTTCCCTTTGTATACAGGGAGGAGGTAACTTTCCCTCCATTGATTCGGCATTGGATCACCTCTCACGAATTTGGAGATAAGAATTCTGAGCCATCTGAACCCGATGTCTCCCATCTTTTTCCAGAACTCAGAGGGTATTTCGTCTGGCCCAACCGCTTTTCGTTTTTTGGAGTATTTGACCGCCTCACTAACTTCTTCGACTGTAATGTCGGGTATTTCTTCACAGTTAGGGGTGGCTCTTGGAAAGTATAGCCGGGGAAACTGTTCATTTAAAATCTCTTCACAATACTGTCGCCACCTCTGCAGAATTTTGTCGTCATCCACAAGAAGCTGGCCATGAGCATTGCTAATGAACTTTGGCGAACGAATCTCCTGAGCATTGTTCCTTCTTTGGGCGGCTATTTTGAAGATAGTGGCACTCTTGTTCATATTGTGTCTTCGCAGCTCCTGGATAGCCTGGTTTGCATCAGCAACCGGGGAAAATATTTTCTCCAGCTCCCGATACAGGCCCTCCGTACTCTCTGCTTGAAGCTGGGCGCACTTCTTCTTCGCTTTTTTCTTGCAGCATCTGTATTCCATTTCGAGGCGAGCTTTTTCGTCATTATTATTAGAGGGGCACTTTGACCAAGCTTTGAAAGCCACTTTCTTCTCATTTATCAGCATCTTAGCTTCATCACTCCACCACCATGTTTCTTTGGCTTGTTGATGGTGGCCTTTTGAAGCTCCTAGCAGTGATTTGGCCTTATTTAAGCAAGTTCGCTGTAGGGAATCCCACATATTTTGTGCTCTGCACTCTTCATCCTCAGCTCCGTTGATGGTGTGAGAGAGGTAATTTTTCATTACGAAAACAAAAGCTTCGCCTTTTTCTTTGTCCAGATTGTACCACTTGATTTTCTCAGAGACCCTTGTTTGTTTGCTTTTCTTCGGTGTTTTCATAAAAATTTCTGTTAGCAGGAGACGGTGTTGCCGAGCGATTGCCTCTCCCAGGATCACTTTGCAATCTTTTACCCGGGGCTTCATGAAACTGCCTACCAAATGGTAGTCAA
Organism: Brachypalpus laphriformis; assembly: GCA_945910035.1. Taxonomy (NCBI): domain Eukaryota; kingdom Metazoa; phylum Arthropoda; class Insecta; order Diptera; family Syrphidae; genus Brachypalpus; species Brachypalpus laphriformis. Next base: position 275,725,384 of record OX246754.1, on the reverse strand, counting down.
TCTGAGTTTCATCTCCACCACTGCTGTAAGTGATCAGGTGTCGGCTTTGTTTGATGAACATGGTATTTAACACGATAAGACCGTGTGATTTGCACATGCTTAGGATGTCTTCACCAGGAAGGTTCCTGGTGCCATATCCTAGTCCTCCATGGCAGTCTTCATAGTCTTCGTTTGATTTCCCGACATGTCCATTCAAATCTCCTCCAACAAATAGAAATTCTTCCTTTGGGATGTTCTTAAGGAGATTGTGGAAATCTAGCCAAAATGCATCTTTATCTCTCTGATGGTACCCATCGTGGGGAGCATATGCACTGACAATATTCCACACCTCTCCTTGTATTACTAGTTTGAGAGACATCAAACGGTCGCTGGACTTTGAAATGCTCAAGACGTTACCAAGTAGCTCTGCCGCAAGGATGATACCGATTCCGTTCTTAGACTTTTCCGTTCCGTAGTAGAACATCTTGTAATCTTTTGTCCTAACGTCCAAGAAACGCGCCCGATTCCCGGTGTTTTTCCATTTCGTCTCTTGGACACACAAGATGTCCACCCGCCTTCTATTCATCATCTCTTCCAGCTCGTAACTTCGACCGGTCATGCTTCCAACGTTCCAACTCGCGACCCTCAAATTGCGTCCAAACTGTTTCATTATTTTGCTAGCCCCCGGAATCCGTATAGCTCTGACCCGAACATTTCTGCTCGGTCCAGGATCAGTACCATGCACAGCAGTGGTAGTGCCTGGCGGGGTAGTGCCTTCCCTTTTTGCAAGTATTACCATAATGATACAGTTTTGCAATACAATTTTTTGCACCATATTGCGATGGTGTTTGTTGTTTGACACGTGCATGCTCCTGTTTTAGTATTGTTTGATCTTTCTTTTATGACACCGGTGATCTCCAGTCGTGTCAACCCACGGACTCGCATGCACACTTGTGGGAGGGTTTTTAAGGTAGTATATGTGTCGCTAGGCTCACTTGGGTGTTATATTGCCTAGATCTGATTTGTCCCCTTAGTCGCCTTTTACGACAAGCGCTGGTTGTTGGGGGGGGGCGCTGCAGTGATATTCTTAACCCGTCCCTGCACGGGGACGTGTCACTCTCTGTGGATGCATTGGCTTCTCGACAATAACGTGCGGGTTTTCCGAGCCCCAGATGCGGCAATTTTGTTTGTTAACGTAGCCGCCGAGATGTAAATGTGCCTCGCCAGAAAAGATGATTTTTCGCCTAAAATCGTTGTCCAATTCAAGCTACTCTAAGGCCCAAACTGCGAAGCGATAACGAAGCGGATGGTCGTGCGCTTTCAATTGCTAAATCATTTGGACCTTGTAAGCGAATAATCCCAGATTTTTGTGCAGAATTCTCCTCAGGCTAGTGCGTGAAATGTTGAGCTGTTGAGATCGATGACGAGTTGATGTTCGTGAATTGAGTCTCACACTCTCGGCTACAGCAGCCACATTCTCGTCTGTGCGCACCGTACGACGACGGGGACCATGAGTGTTGTCCACTAGCATACCAGTCTCACGAACTTTTTGCACAAATTTGCGTACAACAGGCGCGGTGGGTGCTTCATTTCGGCCAAAATTTCTTTTCAACATACGCACCGTTTGGACTACACAGCACTCACCTTGGAAATAAGTTTTCAATATTTCCCAATGTTGTTCAAGCGTAAAGCGACTCATTTCGTTCCGCAGAGGTATGATACTGACTTTCTGTCAAGGTTTCAAACTTGAAACAGCTGCCAGTGTTAAAATAACCTATGATTTAAAAAGAAATCACTAGATGGCCCACCCGTTACAAGCATTGTATTGCTTTACTTACTTACTTAGGTGGCGCTACAGTTCGGGGTGAACCTGGGCCTCAACCAACAAGCCTCTCCATTTAGCTCGGTCTTTAGCTAATTGCCTCCAGTTGCGCACTCCAAGTTGGTCGAGTTGAACTTGTGCGCGCCACCTACGGCGATGATTCCCTCTACTGCGTCGTCCCTTGGGGTTAGATTCGAAGACTCTGCGGGCCGGAGCGTTGGTGTCCATTCGCTCTACATGTCCTAGCCATCTCAGACGTCCAATACGCAGTTTTTTGACTAGGTCGATGTCGCTGTACAGCTCGTATAGTTCGTGATTGAATCTTCTCCTCCAAAACCCGTCAACGCAAACGGGACCGAAAATCTTACGAAGAATTTTTCTCTCGAAGCGACCAAGGATATCTTCATCCTCTTTTAATAAAGTCCATGTTTCAGCGCCGTAAAGCAGGACTGGGATGATCAAGGTCTTATATAGAGTCTCCTTAGTTGTTCGAGATAGGGCTTTACTGTTGAATTGCCTTATAAGCCCAAAAAAACAGCGATTGGCAAGAGTTATTCTTCGATTGATTTCTACGCTGATTTTGTTTGCTGAATTTATAGCAGAGCCAAGGTAGACAAAGTCCCTTACTACATCGAAGTTATAGCTGCCCACGGTGACGTTTTGTCCAATTCGTCGGTGTTGGTTTTCTCTTCCAGTTGACAGCATATACTTGGTTTTGCCCTCGTTTATCGCCAAACCCATTTTGGCCGCTTCAGCCTCAATGCTTGCAAAAGCACCGGTGACAGCCCGCTGAGATCTTCCGATATGTCTATATCGTCGGCGTATGCAAGCAGTTGTACAGACTTGTAATAGATTGTGCCTCCGGTGTTGGCTTGTGAGTTCCGCACAATCCGTTCAAGTACAATATTGAAGAAGTCAAATGACAACGCGTCACCTTGTCTAAAGCCTTTTTTGACATCAAAGGTCTCGGTGATGGAGCAGCGAGCGTTCTCCATCGTCAGCCTGCACAGACGGACAAGTTTGGCAGGGATGTCAAAACTAAACATGGCTCTATAAAGCTCTTCTCTATAGATGCTGTCATAGGCGGCCTTGAAATCGATAAAGAGGTGGTGAGTATCGATTTGGAATTCTTGGGTTTTCTCCAGGATCTGCCGAAGTGTGAAGATTTGACCGATGGTGGACTTCCCTGGCCTGAAACCGCACTGATAGGGTCCAATCAGGCTGTTGATAAAAGGTTTCAGGCGTTCACACAATATCGCAGAAAAGATCTTGTATGCGATGTTGAGAAGACTGATGCCTCTATAATTGGCGCAGTTGAGGGGGTCTCCTTTCTTGTGGATCGGGCAAACGATGCTGAGATTCCATTCATCAGGCATACACTCGTCTGACCAAATATTAGAAATGAGTTGGTGTATGCACTCTACCAATTCATCCCCAGCTGCCTTGAAAAGTTCGGCCGGTAAGCCGTCAGGTCCAGCAGCCTTGTTCGATTTTAGCTTGGATATTGCTATCCTCACTTCGTTTTGGTCAGGTGGACGGAAATTTTGATTATCATCGTCAATGTTGAATGGTTCATTCTGCCTGACAGCGGGATGTTGGTCTTCGTCGCCGTTATACAGTCTGCAGAAGTAGTTTTTCCATATTCTCAGCACCGACTGTGATTCTACTACGAGGTTTCCATTTTCATCTCTACAGGTTTCTGTACGGGTATTACTTCTCTGACACGTTCTTTTTACCTTTTGGTAAAACTTCCGTACATTGTTCCTGGAGTATAGACTCTCGATATTCTCAAACGCGCGCTTCTCATGCTCTTTCTTCTTCTTTTGGAGAAGCCGATGTTCTTCCCGTCTCTTTTGCTCGTAGAGCTCACGAGCAGCTCTCGTCTTCCTTTGCAGCGCCGCTTTGTATGCCTCTTGTTTTGCTGCATGCACTCGCCGGCATTCTTCGTCAAACCAGGGGTTTCGCTGTGGTGGGCGAGCGAGACCCAGCACATCAGTCGCGGCGTTTCTGATGGCATGTTGGCAGCGTTGCCACTGGTCTTCGGCACTTGATGCTGGCGGTATAGGGGTGATTGAGAGATTTCGGGATACGCGTTCAGCGAAGAGTCTGGCGGTCTCTTGCGATTGTAGCTTTTCGACGTTAAATTTTCTCACAGTAATTCTTCTTTGTTGCTCAGATTGGGATATCCGCATTCGTACCTTGGCTACAACAAGGTAATGATCCGAGTCTATGTTGGCCGCTCGGAAGGTCCGGACATCCAGAATACTGGAGGCATGCCTTGCGTCGATCGCAATATGATCAATTTGGTTGATCGTGACATGATCATTGGACCGCCATGTCTGCTTATGAATATCGAGATGAGGAAACCATGTGCTTGCTATGGTGACATTTCGCTCCACAGCGAAATCAATTAGCCTTAGTCCGTTATCAGACGTGGTGTCGTGTAGGCTATGCTTACCGACTGCTCTACCGAAGACGTCCTCCTTTCCTATTTTGGCGTTAAAATCGCCCAATACGATCTTAACGTCGTATTTAGGACATTGCTCGTATGTTTTGTCGAGGAGCTCGTAGAAACACTCTTTGGAGGCAGGGTCCTTTTCTTCTGTGGGGGCATGAACACATATTAGGCTTATGTTAGCGAATTTAGCCTTGATCCGGATAGTCATAATACGCTCGCTCACGTGTCGGAAGCTTAAGACTTCTTGCCTAAGTCTGCCGCGTATGACAAATCCACATCCGAATAAGCGTTGCCTGTTGCCTCTGTAGCAATCACCGTAGTAGATGTCACCGTTTTTCATCCTCTTTTTGCCCGGCCCATCCCATCGCACTTCCTGGATGGCGGTAATATCTGCTTTATAGCAGTCTAGGGCCTCTGCTAGTTGTTCGGCTGCACGTGGTCTGTAAAGGGACAGAACATTCCACGTACAGATCCGAAGGTCGTTGTCCTTATTTCGTTTGCTGGGGTCGTCATTAGTTGAGTCATCCTTATCCGAGGCTTTTGGTTGTTTCGGAACCATGCGCTTTTTACGTGGTAGGGAAGTTACCCCGACGGCACAACCCCCAACCTGGAGGGCCAGTTCCTTAATTATTCCCCTAGGACGAGGGGCCGGGTACACCGGTGCCAGTAGTCCACTACGGGAGTATGAGCGCTGCCGTTGGCCCATTAAGGGCTCCTCCGCCACCATCTCTATTCCAATGTCCTGACCAGCATTGGAAATTCCTTACCGACCTGTGATCCGAATACGTCGAAGCAGCTCGCGCAAGGTATTCACTAAGTTCAGCATTGTATTGGACCTTTAGAATTTTTGAGATTCACTATTAACCTGCTACTTTCATGGTTTTCTCTTGAAAATCAGAATCTACGTTTCAGTCCCGCAATGTCAGTGGAACGACCATTATTTCTGACTTTCTAGTTGACAGAAGAGAATCGCTATCTTAGTTTCATTGGCACAGAAAAAATCTCATTACATTATTATCCAAGTCAATCGAAATATGTAATACCATCCTTTTGTTCTTTTTTACAGGTAATGTTCGCCATGCTTGTGGATCGTGTTCTGCAAATGGAAATCGACATTACAACAGGTGATCTGGGAAAATTGAAAGTAAAAAATCTGGAAAAATGGCGTTCAGACGTACAAAACAACAGGTACGACCCACAAGGAGAACTCACCTGGGGCGAGGACCGCGAGGCTAGGCCATATAAAGATCCTGGACACAGTCTTGGCGAAGCACTGGACATCGACTCTCAAGATAGTCAAGATAGTGGAGATGAAAAAATATCCTTAGACGATTCCTCTATACTGCGGCAGTGTGTAAAGGATCTTTCCTCAGCTTTGTTACAAATCGAACAGGGTATCGAACAGCGATTCTTGAACGAGCCATTTGGCGTTAAAAAGGAGTTTAAGGATAAAGAAAAAATGGAACAATTGCTAGAGAAGGGCCGTGAACGTCTAAAACGCTGGGAGGCATCGCTGATGCATTCCACAAGCTATTCGCAAGTGTTCCTTCATTTGAACATACTTCACGGTGCTATCAAGTGGCAACGCTCGACAAATAAATCTTGCTGCCAAATCTGTCGCCGTATGACAGATCCCGAGAAGATGCTACTCTGTGATGAGTGCAATGCAGGAACGCATATGTTCTGTATGAAGCCGAAAATGAAGACTGTTCCCGAGGGCAATTGGTATTGTATGCGATGTGTCAATAAGCTAGGCTTAAAGAACACCAACGAACAGCCGAAGAAAAAGAAGCGAAAGCGTGCATTCCTCTTGGATGAGGAAGATGTTGCAAGTGAGGGTTCATCGCGATCGAATAGCCGTAGACAGAGTAAGACCATGCGGATGGAGGAAATTGGAGAGGAATTGTGTAATGATGATGTGGCTGTTAAGGAGGAAGAAGTTGAAGAGGAGGAGGAGGAGGAGGAGGTGGATGAGGGCGATGAGGGTGAAGAGGAGGAGGAGGGCGCTGAGGAAATAGTAAAAGAAGAGGAAGAAGAGGATTTGGATGAAACAAATGATGATCCATTGACAATGGAAAACACTCTAGAAGAGAATGAGGACGACAGCACGATAGAAGAGTAAATAGTTGAAACACATTTTTGTTTATTTGTGATATTAATATATGTTTCTGTTCTATCTTTCTTTACAGGGATGAAGAAATCTGTGCAGTGTGTTCATACAATGGCGGGGAAATTGCTTGTGCTGGATGCAAGTCAGTGTATCACTTGGATTGTGTAGATTTGAAAAGACCACCCCGAAGCAATTGGAATTGTAGCAGCTGTAAAGTGATTCAGACTAAAAAACGAAAGAGCTTAAAGGACGGTAAGTTTGAGAAATCATTTTCTTAACATTTCCGTTTCTGCTCATAACCGTCTGCCATCTCTTCCCATCATACATACATACACATCCACTTACAAATCAGTTTTTGTTTTTTAACATTTTTATTAACTTATGCAAATTATTATACATATATTTACATTTTAAGAATAATAAAGACAAATCAGATAAAAATACTTGTTATGTAAATATATATATATTCCATGGCTTCTAAGCATGATTAGGTGAAGTAGTGTAATGCTACTGGCTTTTGTATTCAAACCAAATCCATTTTATTGTCAATTTATGCGCAATTTATTCTAAACAATTTATAACACATATGTATGGATGTAATTGAATAAGGCAATGGTCTTGTTATGTTCACCTGGTTACATTGAGATTTTCAAATAAAAAATAAATAAATGCATCACCCTAAGCGTTCGGATGCTAGGATGGCTTATTCAATCAAATATTTGAGAAAAAGTGCAGTATCTAACAAACCATACATTACAAGGCGATTTCTCCTCATTTATCACTTCTTGAGCTTCATCATTCTACTACCATGTTTCCTTGGCGTGTTCGTGATGGCCTTTTGAAGCTCCTAGCAATACTGTCGCCACCTCTGCGGAATTTTGTCGTCATCCACAAGAAGCTGGCCATGAGCATTGTTAATGAACTTTGGCGAACGAATTTCCTGACCATCCCCCCTTCTTTGAGCGGCAATTTTTAAGATGGTTGCGCTCTTGTTCATATTGTGTCGCCCGGTTTTCATCAACAACCGGGGAAGATATTTTCTCCAACTCCCGATACAGGCCCTCCGTACTCCCTGCTTGAGGCTGGGCGCACTTCTTCGCATTTTTTCTTGCAACATTTGTATTCCATTTCAAACCGAGCTTTTTCGTCTCTATTATTAGAGGGGCACTTTAACCAAGCTTCAAATCTGCTTTCTCCCCATTAACTACTTCTTTAGCTTTATCACTCCACCACCATGTTTCTTTGGCGTGTTGGAGATGGCCTTTTGAAACTCCTAGCAGTGATTTGGTTTCTCTAAGCAAGTTCGCAGTAGGGAGGCCCATATATTTTGTGCTCTGCCCCCTTCATCTTCAACTCTGTTGATGGTGTCAGAGGGGTAATTTTTCATCGTGAAAACAAAAGCCTCGCCTTTTTCTTTTTCCAGAAAGTACCATTTGATTTTCTCAGAGACCATTGTTTGTTTGCTTTTCGTCACTGTCTCCATAAAAAATTCTGTAAGCAGGTGACAGTGTTGGGATCTCTTTGCAATCTTTTACCAGAGACTGCTGTAAGTGATCAGATGGCGGCTTTGTTTGTCGAACATGGTATTTAATTCGATAAGACCATGTGACCTGCACATACTTATGATGTCTTCACCAGGGAGGGTGTCGTATCACAGTTCTCCATGGTAATCTTCATAGTCTTCGTTTGACTTCTCGACATATCCATTCAAATCTCCTCCAACAAACAGAAACTCTTCCTTTGGGATGTTCTTTAGGATATTGCCAAAATGCATATTTTTCCCTCTGCTCGCACCCACTATAGGGAGCATATGCACTGACAATATTCTACACCTCTCTTCCATCGCCAATTTGAGCGATATCAAACGATATTTGGACTTCGAAATGGTCAATACGTTACCGAGTAACTTTGCCGCAAGGATGATGTCGATCCTGTTACCCCGTTCCGTTCCGTAGTAGAACACCTTGAAAGCTTTTGTCCTAATGTCCAAGAAACGCATCCGATTTCCGGTGTTTTACCATTTCGTTTCTTGGACACACAAGATATCCACTCGCCTTCTATGCATCATTTTTCAAGTTCGTAACTTCGACCGGTCATACTTCCAACAGCTCGCGACCCTTAAATTTTGTGCAATCTTTTGCATTACTTTGCTAGCCTCTGGAATCCGTTAAGCATTTCTACTCGGTCCAGAAGCAGTACGATGCGCAGCAGTGCCTGACGGGGTTGTGTTTTTACTTTTAGCAAGTAGGGGGGTAGCGATATTCTTACCCCGTCCCTGTATGGGGGACAACATCGGCAATAAGTTACAATATATCGCCGACTAGGGTGTAAATTTCGTTTGGAAATATTTCGATGTTGGCATGATTGTTTTGGAACCGTAGCAAGGGCAGAAATTTACTGTACGTAACTCCTAAGTCCATAACTTTTGAATATCATAGTCATTGGCTGCCTTACGTTTCTTCCCAGAAGACAATTACCAACAGGCGAGAGACGATCAACGATTTCGAAGTCAACCTCTTATATTAATAATTACAGGTTGAAGTTAACAACAATTTAAAAAAATCACAATCCACCTATGCTGGGTGCCAAGCCACAGAGACATTCAAAGTAACTGCAAAGCTGACAAGCTCGCCAGACTCGGCACTACCCAAAGAATACTACTGGAACACTGGAACGGCGGGATGTGGCATGCCTCTCAATATTATTATTATTATTATTATTTGTGGGAAGGGTGTATTACACTGCGACCAAGTGATCTATTGTGTCCCCTACTAATGCCTTGGATAGGTTTGTGCTCTCATTAGAGTTCTCCTCGCATTACAATTATTTTAAGAATTCGATTTGAGAATCGGGTACTCTTTATTAGTTTCGGTGAGAATAGGCCACACTTATAGCACACTCTCCAGTCCAGTTTCTCTAAGGAATTTAAGAATGAGAAGCGGGTGTCTATGGTTGATGTTGATTGGTACTTGATAAAATATTTCATTCTATTATGGGTCAGTGCCGCACAACCTCCAGAATTTATTCCGGAGTCTCACTGGAGAATCTGCAAAACATTTCTTCTGCTATACCTAGTTTCCTTAGGTGTTCGTTGAGTCTACAATATCCTGTTAGGAAATCTTTTGGATACGTATGTTATTCTTATTTAGGTTGATACGTGCTTCTAAGACCTTGAGTGTTAATCCAGGTGCTGGTCCTATTTGATCTCCATGATTTCCTGAATTCTTCTCTTTGGATGTGTTCTCTATTCCGCAGAGTGGCTTAAGAGCTATTAAGGGTTCTGCTGCACCTTGTCTGCTGCTTCGTTACTTTATATTCCATACTTCTATTAAATATAACGCATATAACACGAGTGGTTGCGACAAGCTAGGCCTAGGCTTTTTATGGGTTGTTGCGCCAAATCTGTACATATGTATGTATGTATCGCAATTCTTGTAGTCGATACGTGCAAGCTTTTATTGAAGCTGCACTCAGCAAGACAAATCGCAGATGGTGGTGATAGATAGGAGTTTCTGCAGAAGCTGCAGGGATGAAAGGAGGAAGAAATCATTCTCCAATTTCTCTGTAGCCGTCTAACACTGTCTAAAAGAAGACGACTCCGTATAGGGGATCTTCTCTTCGATATTCTCGTCGATTAGTGATAGATCCCGTGGTATCACAATGGTCCTCTTCTGGTCTTCATCTGGTGTCTGTGTCTGAATTTTTGATACAGCCACTCTTACCTCACCTAACCTATAGAGTCATAGAGATTCAAGCCCGAGTCGTGTCGACTAATCAATTTAACAGCAGGCTTATTCCAGAATGCGTGCGCTTTCCATAACAGGAACAGGAAGGTTCAGTGGCATACGCTGCAGTCTTTGAGGAACCTCCAGAATGGATTTATTAAAAATCGTGTGGAGTTGTAGGCGCAGATATAGTGGTTGAAACGCTTGCAGCCGAACAATATTTTAAGGCACTCCTTTTCAATTTGCGCATAGCGTTGCTTGGAGTACGTAAGTTCGAGAGACATATGAAATTGAAATTGGACCTTGAAGCAGAACAGCACAGGACAGGTGCCTCGGTCACTTATATACTTACTTACTTAGGTGGCGCTACAGTTCGGGGTGAACCTGGGCCTTGACCAACAATCCTCTCCATTTGGCTCGATCTTTGGCTAATTGCCTCCAGTTGCGCACTCCAAGTTGGTCGAGGTCTCCTTGAACTTGTGCACGCCACCTACGGCGAAGAGACCCTCTATTGCGTCGTCCCTCCGGGTTAGATTTGAAAACTTCGATGCCTAATTATTATTTTTTATTTTTTTTTATACTTTGCGCGCACTCAAGGGGTTATCAATACCTTTAAAATATTTTCACATAGTGCGGCGTTGGAAAGCATATATATGTATATATATATATATATATATATATATATATAGAGAGAGAGAGAGAGAGAGTGATTGGTGTAGTGATTTTTGAAGCTCAGATGTTATGTCTCAGGAAACCCACGTAGGTGGCGTCGAGATTACTGGGAACATTTTTTGTTATTTTTGTCTGCTTCTAACTTCACAGTATTTTTTCCCGACTATCTAATAATGGGATTCGAAAGTTGAGTAATAAGAGGCTAGTACTAAATCTAAGCTATTCCCACTAAAAAGCATCCAAATAGCCTTTAGTTCCATATGCTGTTTTTCACAGCTTCTTAGATTATGCATAGCCAAATGGAATGGTGACTGATTTCTTTCTGTTTCTTCCACTTTAAAACGCCATGAATTTACTTCTTCCTATTTCAGCGAGGTTATGATCCGAAAATAAGGGATCATAACCCTCCGACTTCACTGCATTTCTACTGAACCGTCTGTGGGGTTCGTCTATTTGACTTCAGCAAATTTACTTGACCATGAATTTACGTGAATGATAAATTGTCTTTTTTTACTTTCAGATGACTCTACTGATGACGAGGAATATGACCAGCCACTAGTAAAACGTGGCCGACCTTCAACAGGCAGTAGCAAACGGTCTTCTATGCGTAATTCAATGCACGATAGCTTTGGTGGGGGTGATGAAGTAATCCGAACAAATAACAACAATCGTCGTCGTGCACGACACGCTGGTGATCACCTCCCACTAAACAGCCCAATACTCTATGATCTCTTAGATGACATAATGAAACATGATAGTTCCTGGCCATTCCTTAGACCAGTATCCCACTCAGAAGTCCCGGATTACCATACGATAATAAAAGATCCCATGGACTTTGCTAAAGTCAAATCAAAACTCAACATGGGCAAGTACACCATTAATGAGGAGCTTCTCAAAGATATCGAGTTGGTATTCAAGAACTGTGACATCTACAATCAGGAGGGCAATGAAATCTACGAGTAAGTTGAATGAAATTTCGTTTCCTTATGATCATGTACTTAACAATTTGCTTTTGCAGAGCTGGTAGCTCTTTGGAGAGATTCGTCATGGAACGATGTAAGGATCTGAATCTACCATTTCAACCAAGTGATATGAATCGTTCATGAATTTTCGACACGTGTGTGGCTGAGTCTAGTACTACTAAACAATAATAAAAGTCAACAAATCATGTCTGTTACTCGAATGGAAATGTGTACATTGAGTATCTATTTGCATCGATTTAGTATCGATTTGTTGACTAGTTTAATCCATCCGTAGTACAAAGCGTAAAGGAAATACACAAAATTATTGTAATATAGCTAATTTTAAGGATGTTCTAACGGCTACAAAGCCACACACTTCACTTTCGCAGAGCGAAGAGCAAGCAGTAAAATTAGCAAATTTATTTGGAAATTTGTACTCTTGCGTTCCAGCGATTTATGTAGAATTAAGTTAATTAAATATATCGTCGTGCAAATACACACAACACTTAATGAAGTTCATTGATTTATCTGTGTTGCAGAGGATCTTGTTCGCAGTTATGTTTCTTGTTTGAAAAAAAAAATTATGTTAACTTATGTGCTAGTTTTTTTTTTTATTTATTTTGCCTAGCGATTGAGCGCAAAGTGTCGAGAGAGATGGACACCTATGAACATTCTTTCTCAGATCATGTCGCGAAGCATTGTCTTGTGAGGAAGTATACAATTTTCTACAAAAGAAAACAGTTTATATTGATTAGGTTATACGTCAAATAAAAGTATATATTAATTACAACTCATTAAATCGATCGTATTTATTTTTCGCGGAATAAAGGCTACATTGTGCAGTATATTATCATGTGCCAACATGCGTTCTCCCACTGGTTTTAACTAGCTATATCTATCTCGAAAGAAAAATTCGAATTTCGAATTAATGAATTATTATCGGAATCAATAGCAAACGCAAAAAGGATAACGATCTTCGTGTCTGCACGTGGAATGTTAGGTCCCTCTACAAACCACGTGCAGCCGAACAACTTGCGGAGGCCCAACAATGTCTCAAAGCAGACATTACCGCCATCCAAGAAGTGCGATGGAATGGGCCGGGCAAAAGGAGTATGAAAAACTGCGACATCTACTACGGCTGACAAAAAGGTCAGCGTCTATTCGGGTGCGGATTTGTCATTGGAGGCAGACTTAGTCAAGAAGTCTTGAGTTTCCGGCACGTGAACGAGCGCCTTATGACTATCCGTATCAAGGCTAAATTTGCCAACATTAGACTAATATGCGTTCACGCCCCTCATGAGGAGAAGAACGACGCGACAAAGGATGACTTCTACCAGCTCTTGGACAAGACGTATGAGCGATGCCCTAGCCACGACGTTAAAATAATCCTAGGTGATTTTAACGCAAAGCTAGGGAAAGAGGACGTCTTTAGTAGCGTGATCGGAAAGCACAGCCTGCACGACATCACATCCGACAACGGACTCAGGCTATTCGACTTTGCAGTGGGGCGAAACTTTGTCGTAGCTAGTACGCGGTTCCCACGTCTCGACATTCACAAAGGAACATGGCTCTCCTTTGATCGAAAAACTGTCAACCAAATCGATCACATTGCGATTGACGCATGGCACTCTTCCAATATTCTGGGTGTCCGGACTTTCCGAGGAGCCAACGTGGATATCGGATATCCACAACGGAGCGAAATCAACGAAATACTGTGGGGAAATTTGACGCCGAAAAGCTACAATCGCAAGAGACCGCCAGAACCTTTGCCGATCGTGTTTCTTCTAATCTCAATTTAAGTCCTATGCCGGCAGCAGCAAATGCGGAAGACCAGTGGCAGCGTTGCCAACATCACCATCAGAGATGCCGCCTCTGATGTACTGGGTTTCTCTCGGCCACCACAACGAAACCTCTGGTTTGATGAGGAATGCCGGCAAGCACATGCAGCAAAACAAGAGGCGTACAAAGCGGCGGTACAAAGCTCTACGTGCGCAGGAGAAAAGAGGAACATCGACTACTCAGAAAGAAGAAAAAGGAGCATGAGAAGCGCTCGATCGAGGAGATTGAGAGACTATTGCAGGAATAATGTTCGAAAATTTTACCAAAGGGTAAAAAGAACATGCCAGGGTTTCAAAGCCAGAACAGAAGCCTGCAGGGACGAAAATGGCAACATAGTAGTGGAATCGCAGTCGGTGCTGAGGATATGGAAGGAACACTTCTGCAGACTGTTAAACGGCGATGATGACCAATATTCCGCTGTCAGGCAGAATGAGCCATTCAACAGTGACGATGGCAGTCAAGATTTCCGTCAACCCGATCAGAATGAAGTGCGGATAGCGATATCTAAACTTAAATCCAACAAAGCTGCTGGAGCCGACGGCCTTGCCGCTGAACTTTTCAAGGCAGGAGGAGATGAGTTGGTAAGGAGCATGCACCAGCTCATCTGTAAAATCTGGTCGGACGAAAGTATGCCCGATGAATGGAACCTCAGCATCGTTTGCCCGATCCTGAAGAAAGGAGACCGTCTAAACTGCGCCAATTACAGAGGTAAAAGTCTCCTCAACATCGCATATAAGATCCTGTCTGCCGTATTATGTGAACGCCTAAAACCGATCGTCAACAACCTGATAGGTCCTTATCAGTGCGGTTTCAGGCCGGGAAAATCCACCATTGACCAAATATTCACACTACGGCAGATCTTGGAACAAACCCATGAATATAAAATCAATACGCACCACCTCTTCATCGATTTCAAAGAGCCATGTCTAATCTTGGCATCCCTGCCAAGCTCGTCCGTTTGTGCAGAATGACAAGGGAGAACTCTAGCTGCTCCATCAAAGTCGGTAAGAACATCACCGAACCGTTCGATGTCAGGAAAGGTCTTAGACAAGGTGAAGCGCTATCATCCGATCTCTTTAACATAGTACTTGAGAGAATTGTACGAAACTCACAAGCCAACACCGGAGGTACAATCTTTTACAAGTCTGTACAACTACTCGCTTATGCCGATGACATTGACATAATCGGAAGAACTCAGCGGGCACTCAATGGGGCATTTACGAGTATTGAGATCGAGGCAGCAAAGATGGGTCTAGCGGTCAATAAAAGCAAAACAAAATATATGTTGTATACAAAAAAGGACACCCAACATCGGCGTCTTGGACAGAACACCACAATAGACAGATATAATTTTAAGGTATTAAAAGATTTTGTCTACCTAGGCTCTATGGTGAGCTCCGCAAATGACATCAGTAGGGAGATCACACGAAGAATTACTCTTGCCAATCGTTGTTTCTATGGGCTAAAACGGCAATAGAGTAGCAAAGCCCTATCTCGAACTACTAAGGTAACTCTTTATAAGACTCTAATCATCTCAGTCCTGCTGTATGGCGCAGAGGCATGGGCTTTGACAAAACCGGATGAGGATGCCCTTGGTTATTTCGAGAGAAAAGTTGTTCGAGCGATCTTTGGTCCCGTCTGCATAGACGGTGAGTGGAGGAGAAGGTACAATGCCGAACTATACGGCCTGTACAAAGACATCGACTTAGCCAGAAGAGTTCACATACAGCGACTAAGATGGCTGGCTCATTTAGAGCGGATGGAGCCCAACGTTCTCGCTAAAAAAGTCTTCGAATCCACCCCGGATGGACGACGCAGTAGAGGACGACCTCGCGGTAGGTGGCGCAAACAAGTGGAGGGGGACCTCCACCAACTTGGCGTGCGCAACTGGAGGCAGCTGGCTCGTAACCGTGCTAGCTGGAGAGGTTTATTGGTTGAGGCCCAGGTCCACCCCGGACCGTAGCGCCATCTAAGTACGTAAGTAAGTATTATCGGAATCAATATAGTCGAAGTGATAGAGTGTCGCTTTAAACATTCAGGGTTATCGTGAATAAATTTTCCCTCGGAATTTTTCCCCCGAACAAAAATTAGGTATCTTCAAAGAAGAGGAAATAATTCCGCGCAAAAGAAATAGGTATCATGAATGAAAATTCAGGAGAATTTTCAACGCACTCGCGATATTTAATTTTTCCCCGATGAATTTTTTCCCTAATTTTTGTTCGGAGGAAAAATTCCGAGGGAACATTTATTCACGATAACCCTGATTTTTATCGGGTGAGGTAATAGGAATACCCTTAGCTCTCTACTCTCGAAACAGACGCTTGGTATGTATCGGAGTTGAAGTCACAGACTACTTAACACCGTCGGTCCTGAACCCTATTTTGGAGTCACACAGAGTAGCGCAAACAGAACATAAAAAAATGCGAAGATGATCATCATGCAGAGTACTGGGCCTAAGACAGGCAAAGAAGTTAATTAATATCAACCGTTGCAAGGCTAAAAAGCTACTCGAGCTTAGGAAAGCAGACTTAAGAACCTTAACAGGCTACTTGACTGGTCACTGCCCACTCAGGTACCATCTGCACAAGATAGGAGTAGCAGATACAGACGCATGTCGGCTATGGGGATAGCAAAAAGAGACGGCAAAACATATTCTTTGTGAATGCCCCATGGCCGCAAGAAAAAGACTTATCCATCTCGGAAGGACTTTATTAAGTCCCTCTGACTTCTGGAACATTGAGCCTGGAGCTTTGTTGAGGTTTATCAAGAGCCTTAAACAGGTTCTCAGCTAAACACCGGGTTGGCACAATAGATCTTACAGGTCGTAGTGCGTACAAGGGCTCTAGTATAATATAGTATAGTATAACACCGTCTTCAATCTACATACATATAATAAAATGATAACAAGGGCTCTTGATGGGCGTGTTTTATGCAGAAACTACTGAACATATTTTAACGAATCTTTTGGCGTTCTATACCTTAGGATATTGGTTCTTATTTCCAATAAGAATTATCACGATAGTCCTTAAGGGGATTAAGATATTAAAAGAAATAAACACAGAGATAAAAAAAAAAATAAACAAAATCAGGCATTATAAAACTATACATTCGGAAAGTTAGAGAGCTATTGAGTTTTTTTTTTGCATACTTTTGGGTGCAGTATAACAAAAGTAAACACATTAATTTCCTGTTCCACATTAATTTCCCGTATTTCCAAACTGTAGCGCCTTCTAAGTAAGTAAGTGAAATATTTCCTTGCCTACCTATAGGCGCAAATTAATACATATCATATGGTATGCACATGTGCATTTTGATGCAGTACTTCTGTAAGCGGCATGTACACACGTCAAATTCTCGTCAAGCATGTGAGAGTGTGTTAGTGAAAATGGCTCACATATGGGTTGCGTGTATGCTTGACGCAAAATCAAAATTTTTAGATTTTTCTTCAATTATGTATCCAGCATGGACGTAGTGTATATGGGTGATTGACGGATTGATCAAGCATATTTCATTTTTATTTTTTATTTTTAATACATTTTATTTGTTCAATTCATTATATCTTACATGCTAACAAAAACGCCTAAAACTAGCTTAATTAACTTAACTATCTTATTCTAACTTACTGGCCCCATGCGGGCGCTCTAAGCTAACTCTTAACCTATGTCTTTCGACGTAACCTAATTCAATTTATTTATTATTACTTAACTAATTAACAAATTAAGAACGAAGAAAAAAAAAGTTTATTACATTATATAAAAAAATGAGTAAATGAACTTGTTTCTTTTAAACTATAAGATAAAAACTATAAACTACCTTAAAATAAACTTAAGCTAACTTAACTACGAAGTGTAATTAAATACACTCTTTTTTTTAAGTCAAGTGCTGTGCTTGATTTTTTGTTTTTGTTTTTTCTTAGCCAAGTGCTGTGCTATTTTTTGCTTATTAATTTTTATTTTTTTTTTTTATTTTTATGTTTTTTATTTATTTATTTATTTTTTTTAAATAGACGACCCGCTCTGCCTTCGTTACAGGCTGACCCGGATTAGGGGGAAACGACGACGGCGTTCCCTCTTCATCTCTAAGCCACCAAAATTGGTCATGCTGCCACTAACATCTTCAATGTCGCGGTTGGAAACCGCCCTACTGTACCGGAGACGCTCTACACTACTCTGTGCGACGTCTGGGTCGTAGTTGAGTCGCCTATCCACAGCTGTTCTGGCGACGTGGAAGATTAGCGGCACCGCTAACTTATCCTGGATCATACCTCTCTGATCAAGGTATAGGAACGCTTCTGGTGGGATAAAGCCGTTAAGGCGCACACTCTCGTGATAGAGATTGTTGGGGTAATAAGCCCCAACGATCAGGCTATTCATCGAAGTCATTGCTCTTGAAATGTGCCTTCGAATCATCTTGATCAAGAAATTATCCACTCTGATTAGATTCGCCCTGTTGTACAGGACCTCATTAGGATAGAATTTTATGTACTCAGACTCTGGTGTTCTGAACAAACGAAGGCAAGCCCTAAGGCAGGACCTCTCAAACACCCGCATCTTTTCCAACAAGCTTGGTTGATCAAGCATATGGTCATTTTCGTGTGTACAGCGACGAAGCAAAATCGCAGGAAGCAGGTAGCGGAATGAAGTTTTTATTGTTTTAATGGAGATGGAGGAGAAAAATTTGACATTAGAATTTATAGAATTTTATCGTTCAACCATATTTTAAAAATGAGCAGTACGAAACGCTCCTTAAAAAATATATATTTATCATATGTCATATTTTCTTTTTTATATTTTTGAAAAATTGATTTCAAGTGTTTATCGCTTAAATCACACCAGAGACCGCACGTGCTTTGATCTCAACGTTTGTGTAAAAATGAGTGATAGAAGACTCTGCTTGATGTGTGTATACCACCTTGATCAAAAAGTTCCCGGAATTTATTCAGAAAATTAAAAATACAAGTTTATTCATCTCAATTTATATTGTCCCCTTCAAAGTAATCCCCATCGACTGCAACATACTTATGCCAGCGCTTGCTCCAATCTTCGAAACAACACGGTTTTCGGTATGTCCATCAGTGCTTCCTGCGATTTTTCCATTACTTCCTCTCGGCTGCTGAAACGCGTTCCCCGTAATGGTTTTTTAACTCGATTGAACAGAAAGAAGTCACAGGGAGCCAAATCAGGTGAATTCGGTGGCTGTTGGATGGTATCTGTTGCATTTCTCGTCAAAAAATTACGAATAATGATGGCACTGTACGACGGTGTGTTATCATGGTGCAAAATCCACGAGTTTTCGGCCCACAATTCTGGTTTGGTAAAAAATCGCCAACACACACAGAGATAGATGTACTCTTGGCTACGTAACTTTTGCAAATGTCAAGCTATGACGCTAAGATTTAGAGGGAATATCAACAACAGATGTACCAACTTAACAAAGAAAACAGAACTCAAATCGGAACGATGGGAGCGCCACACGGTTTTTATTCCGGGAACTTTTTGATCAAGGTGGTATGCAACGTCAAGCAAAATCTACTAATACACTCTCACATGCTTGAGAGACATGCTCTCTTTGAGAGACAATTTTACTCTTAAGGTTGATAACTTCCCTTTTACGAATTTTTGCCCAAAAAGTAAACGAACAGACTTTTTGAGAGAATTTTACCCCCACTCTTTGAAATTCGACAATCTACGAATTTTAGTGCAAAAAGTACGCGAATCTATTATGTACGTCGACTTAACGGCAAATTGTGATGTCAATAAGTTGATGGTTTCGGGTGCCGACTGGCACATAGCAACATACTGTTGAAACCACATCTCATCCGTATCAACGTGCTTACTACTTAGGTGACGCCAAGTTGATTATGGTCCCCTTCCACTTGTTTGCGCCACCTACCGCGAGGTCGTCCTATACTGCGCTGTCCGTCTGGGTGGATTCGAAGACTTTCTTGACTGGAAACTTGGGCTCCATCCGCTCTACATGGCCCATCCATTTTAGTCGCTGTATGTGAACTCTTCTGGCTAAGTCGATGCCTTTGTACAGGCCGTATATTTCGGGATTGTATGTGTATGTAGTGGGCGCCGTGGCGTAAGTGGTTAGTGTGTTGGGTCACTACGCATGAGGTTCCGAGTTCGAATCCCAGAAAACACCAAAAAGTTTTTTTCACGGTCACACCTCTCGCGAGCGTCTGACAAACATCCGAGAGTATTGTTGTCTCGAAAAAGCTTCTGAAAACAAATTGCCCTTCGGATACGGCACTTAACTGTAGGTCCATTCCATTCGTATGAAAAATATAACGCACACAACATGAGTGGTTGCGAGAAGCCCTGGCACTTAAAGAGCTGTTGCGCCGATTTTTTTATTCTTTTTTTATGTGTATGTACCTTCTCCTCCACTCACTGTCTATGCAGACAGGACCAAAGGTCACTCGAAGAACTTTTCTTTCAAGGCAACCGAGGGCATCCTCATCGCATTGTGACAAAGTTCATGCCTCTACGCCATACAGCAGGACTGGGATGATTAGTGTCTTATACAAAGTTGCCTTAGTAGTTCGAGATAGGGGTTTACTACTCACTTGTCTTCTTAGCCCATAGAAACAGCGATTACTTACTTACTTAGGTGGCGCTACAGTTCGGGGTGAACCTGGGCCTCAACCAACAAGCCTCTCCATTTAGCTCGGTCTTTAGCTAATTGCCTCCAGTTGCGCACTCCAAGTTGGTCGAGGTCCCCTTGAACTTGTGCGCGCCACCTACGGCGATAATTCCCTCTACTGCGTCGTCCCTCGGGGTTAGATTCGAAGACTCTGCGGGCCGGAGCGTTGGTGTCCATTCGCTCTACATGTCCTAGCCATCTCAGACGTCGAATACGCAGTTTTTTGACTAGGTCGATGTCGCTGTACAGCTCATATAGTTCGTAATTGAATCTTCTCCTCCAAAACCCGTCAACGCAAACGGGACCGAAAATCTTACGAAGAATTTTTCTCTCGAAGCGACGACCAAGGATATCTTCATTCTCTTTTAATAAAGTCCATGTTTCAGCGCCGTAAAGCAGGACTGGGATGATCAAGGTCTTATATAGAGTCTCCTTAGTTGTTCGAGATAGGGCTTTACTGTTGAATTGCCTTATAAGCCCAAAAAAACAGCGATTGGCAAGAGTTATTCTTCGATTGATTTCTGCACTGATTTTGTTAGAAGAATTTATAGCAGAGCCAAGGTAGACAAAGTCCCTTACTACCTCGAAGTTATAGCTGCCCACGGTGACGTTTTGTCCAATTCGTCGGTGTTGGTTTTCCCTTCTAGTTGACAGCATATACTTGGTTTTGCCCTCGTTTATCGCCAAACCCATTTTCGCCTCAATGCTTGCAAAAGCACCGGTGACAGCCCGCTGAGATCTTCCGATAATGTCTATATCGTCGGCGTATGCAAGCAGTTGTACAGACTTGTAATAGATTGTGCCTCCGGTGTTGGCTTGTGAGTTCCGCACAATCCGTTCAAGTACAATATTGAAGAAGTCACATGACAGCGCGTCACCTTGTCTAAAGACTTTTTTGACATCAAAGGTCTCGGTGAGGTCATTACCGACCTTGATGGAGCAGCGAGCGTTCTCCATCGTCAGCCTGCACAGACGGACAAGTTTGGCAGGGATGTCAAAACTAGACATGGCTCTATAAAGCTCTTCTCTATAGATGCTGTCATAGGCGGCCTTGAAATCGATAAAGAGGTGGTGAGTATCGATTTGGAATTCTTGGGTTTTCTCCAGGATCTGCCGAAGTGTGAAGATTTGATCGATGGTGGACTTCCCTGGCCTGAAACCGCACTGATAGGGTCCAATCAGGCTGTTGATAAAAGGTTTCAGGCGTTCACACAATATCGCAGAAAAGATCTTGTATGCGATGTTGAGAAGACTGATGCCTCTATAATTGGCGCAGTTGAGGGGGTCTCCTTTCTTGTGGATCGGGCAAACGATGCTGAGATTCCATTCATCAGGCATACACTCCTCTGACCAAATATTAGAAATGAGTTGGTGTATGCACTCTACCAATTCATCCACAGCTGCCTTGAAAAGTTCGGCCGGTAAACCGTCAGGTCCAGCAGCCTTGTTCGATTTTAGCTTGGATATTGCTATCCTCACTTCGTTTTGGTCAGGTGGACGGAAATTTTGACTATCATCGTCAATGTTGAATGGTTCATTCTGCCTGACAGCGGGATGTTGGTCTTCGTCGCCGTTATACAGTCTGCAGAAGTAGTTTTTCCATATTCTCAGCACCGACTGTGATTCTACTACGAGGTTTCCATTTTCATCTCTACAGGTTTCTGTACGGGTATTACTTCTCTGACACGTTCTTTTTACCTTTTGGTAAAACTTCCGTACATTGTTCCTGGAGTATAGACTCTCGATATTCTCAAACGCGCGCTTCTCATGCTCTTTCTTCTTCTTTTGGAGAAGCCGATGTTCTTCCCGTCTCTTTTGCTCGTAGAGCTCACGAGCAGCTCTCGTCTTCCTCTCCAGCGCCGCTTTGTATGCCTCTTGTTTTGCTGCATGCACTCGCCGGCATTCTTCGTCAAACCAGGGGTTTCGCGGTGGTGGGCGAGCGAGACCCAGCACATCAGTCGCGGCGTTTCTGATGGCATGTTGGCAGCGTTGCCACTGGTCTTCGGTACTTGATGCTGGCGGCAAAGGGGTGATTGAGAGATTTCGGGATACGCGTTCAGCGAAGAGTCTGGCGGTCTCTTGCGATTGTAGCTTTTCGACGTTAAATTTTCTCACAGTAATTCTTCTTTGTTGCTCAGATTGGGATATCCGCATTCGTACCTTGGCTACAACAAGGTAATGATCCGAGTCTATGTTGGCCGCTCGGAAGGTCCGGACATCCAGAATACTGGAGGCATGCCTTGCGTCGATCGCAATATGATCAATTTGGTTGATCGTGACATGATCATTGGACCGCCATGTCTGCTTATGAATATCGAGATGAGGAAACCATGTGCTTGCTATGGTGACATTTCGCTCCACAGCGAAATCAATTAGCCTTAGTCCGTTATCAGACGTGGTGTCGTGTAGGCTATGCTTACCGACTGCTCTACCGAAGACGTCCTCCTTTCCTATTTTGGCGTTAAAATCGCCCAATACGATCTTAACGTCGTATTTAGGACATTGCTCGTATGTTTTGTCGAGGAGCTCGTAGAAACACTCTTTGGAGGCAGGGTCCTTTTCTTCTGTGGGGGCATGAACACATATTAGGCTTATGTTAGCGAATTTAGCCTTGATCCGGATAGTCATAATACGCTCGCTCACGTGTCGGAAGCTTAAGACTTCTTGCCTAAGTCTGCCGCGTATGACAAATCCGCATCCGAATAAGAGTTGCCTGTTGCCTCTGTAGCAATCACCGTAGTTGATGTCACAGTTTTTCATCCTCTTTTTGCCCGGCCCATCCCATCGCACTTCCTGGATGGCGGTAATATCTGCTTTATAGCAGTCTAGGGCCTCTGCTAGTTGTTCGGCTGCACGTGGTCTGTAAAGGGACAGAACATTCCACGTACAGATCCGAAGGTCGTTGTCCTTATTTCGTTTGCTGGGGTCGTCATTAGTTGAGTCATCCTTATCCGAGGCTTTTGGTTGTTTCGGAACCATGCGCTTTTTACGTGGTAGGGAAGTTACCCCGACGGCACAACCCCCAACCTGGAGGGCCAGTTCCTTAATTATTCCCCTAGGACGAGGGGCCGGGTACACCGGTGCCAGTAGTCCACTACGGGAGTATGAGCGCTGCCGTTGGCCCATTAAGGGCTCCTCCGCCACCATCTCTATTCCAATGTCCTGACCAGCATTGGAAATTCCTTACCGACCTGTGATCCGAATACGTCGAAGCAGCTCGCGCAAGGTATTCACTAAGTTCAACCTAACTGGAACTATAGACGCCACCGTTGACTCCGTCTAGGGAATTCGTCCGCTGCCGCCTGGAACAGGAAGAAGTGCTCTAGTGAGAAAAGCACTCTTCCCCCCCTCTCTCATCTGCTGCCACCAAGAATCCGCCAACGGGGTTGGTTACCCATTTCTTGGATTAAGGTACTAGGCACCCGGCTGTCACCGCGTGGAGGTTGAGAGTAGGAGTTGGTAGGCCTCAGCTGAGTGAAAACGCTTGTGTTTTCATATGATCGCATGCACTACCGTTTGACTAGCCAGAAACAGCGATTGGCAACAGTAATTCTTCGTGTGATCTCCCCACTGGTGTCATATGCGGAGCTCACCATAGAGCCTAGGTGGATAAAGTCGTTTACTTCCTCAAAATTATATCTGTCTATTGTGGTGTTCTGTCCAAGACGCCGATGTTGGGTGTCCTTTTTTGTATACAGCATATATTTTGTTTTGTTTTCATTAATCGCTAAACCCATCTTCGCTGCCTCGGTCTCAACACTCGTAAACGCTCACCTGACGGCCCGCTGAGTTCTTCCGACTATGTCAGTAAGCGTAAGTTGTACAGACTTGCAAAAGATTGTATCTCCGGTGTTGGCTTGTGAGTTTCGTACAATTCTTTCAAGTACTATATAAAAGAGTTCGCATGATAGCGCTTCACCTTGTCTAAGACCTTTCTTGACATCGAACGATTCGGTCATGTTCTTTCCGACTCTGATGGAGCAGCTAGAGTTCTCCATTGTCATTCTGCACAAACGGACAAGCTTGGCAGGGATTCCACGCCTAGACATGGCTCTGTATAATTCATCTCTATACACGATATCATAGTCAACTTTGTGATTCAACGCGTTCGTATACTTTTTCGTAATTTTACCTCTCTCTGAGAGAATGTTACTCTCACTTATGGAAATTTGACAAACTGCGAACTTTGGTGCAGAAAGTACGCGAACATACCTATTTACACACAAAGCGTCACCAAAACGTGTAGAGCGCGGAAAAAAGAAGCAGAAAAGCGATCACACTTTAGATTGAGACTAAATAAGATGTCGCACGTCGTATTGAAGCAGGTGAAAA
Organism: Brachypalpus laphriformis; assembly: GCA_945910035.1. Taxonomy (NCBI): domain Eukaryota; kingdom Metazoa; phylum Arthropoda; class Insecta; order Diptera; family Syrphidae; genus Brachypalpus; species Brachypalpus laphriformis. Next base: position 275,700,837 of record OX246754.1, on the reverse strand, counting down.
GATTTTTCAAATTTGTTCAGCATTAGGTCTTGCAAAATCCACTGTTCAAACAATACGAGATAAAAAGCTTATACATTCAGCTGCATCTTCAAGCATTTGTACAAAATTAACTCGCACAAGAAGTGATATTACGGAGAAAATGGAAAAACTGCTCATCCTATGGATCTAAGACAACAACAAAAGAAAGATGCCAATGAGTCAAATGATTATTCAAGGAAAGGCTAAGAGCATTTTTGAAAATCTTAAATTGGAGGATGTTGATGAAGCGTCAAAAGATGAAATTTTCCTAGGAAGTCGAGGTTAGTTTGAAAAATTGAAAAATTGACATAATTTGCATAACATCAAAATGAAAGGCGAAGCAACAAATGCCGATGCAGCTCTCGAGTAACCGAACAATTTTAAAAAAAATCGTTGAAGAAGGTGGTTACGTTCCACAACAAGTTTTTAATGCGGACGAGACAGGTCTTTATTGGAAGCCAATGCCTGAGCGGACCTTTATTTCAATCGACGAAAAATCTGCATTAGGATATAGAGTGTCAATAGAACGTTTGACTCTTATTTCTTGGTGCTAACGCTGCGGGGGACTTCAAGCTTAAGTCGCTGTTGATGTACCTGTCTGAAATCCAAGAGTTTTCAAGGGATTGAACAAGAAAGATTTGCCAGTCACTTGGAAATCGAACAAAAAGGCTTGGATGACAAAAGCACTCTTTGAAGATTGGTTTAAGAATTACTTCTGCCCTGAAGTCAAAACCTACCTGGAAAAGAAAAATTTAAGCAAAAGGTCTTGCTTATTTTGGATAATGCTTCGAGGCATCCGGTTAATTTAGGTGAGCTGTCTGAAAATGTAAGAGTTGAGTGTCTTCCCAACAACACAGCACAGAACTTTCCAAAAGCTTCTTAATGAAACGGATGGAAGATCCTCTATTAAATAATTTTGGAAGAACTGCAACACCAAAGATGCTGTTTATAATATAAGTGAGTCTTGGGGTGTGGGCGCCGTGGCGTAAGTGGTTAGTATGTCGGATCACTACGCATGAGGTTCCAAGTTCGAATCCCAGAAAACACCAAAAAGTTTTTTCACGGTCCCACCTCTCGCGAGCGTCTGACAAACATTCGAGAGTATTGTTGTAACGAAAAAGCTTCTCAAATCGCCGTTCGGACTCGGCATTAAACTGTAGGTCCCTTCCGTTCGTGTGAAAAACATAAAGCACATAACATGAGTGGTTGCGAGAAGCACTTTAAAGAGCTGTTGCGCCAAATATTTGTATTTTTTTGAGTCTTGGGATGAATTAAAACCAACAACAATGAATCATGTTTGGAAGAAATTATGGCCGGAATGCCATACCAGTCTTCTTAACGCTGACAGTACTCCGCTTTCAAATGAAGAGTTGATGCAATTGGGATCAGATCAACAGTCATATGAAGAGCCTGAGCCTTCCACGAGTTGCAGTTGACACCAACAGATTTGTATGAAGCACTGCATCATTTCTAACAGGGGTTGGAAATTTCAGACGAAAAACGCAGTGCTTAAGTTTCAAATAAAGCAAAACAAGCAATGTCGGAACGATTTTTTAAACCCACAGCAGTTCGTTTAGATGACAGCGATTCTTCTTCCAATTGGGGGTGGCAATGGTGTAGTGGTTCATGGTTCAAATCCTGATATTAGCAAACATTTATTTATTTCTCATGATATATATAAAGTCAGTCCGATCATTTGCGAAAGCTTGTGTGAACACTACTGCGAAGACATAACACTGGCAGTAGCTTGGTCATACGGCTGAAATAAATTGTTCGCTCTGTTGATGGTGATTTGCCCTTGACATCGGTTATCAGGGAAAAGTACTGTGAATCAGACGCAAACACAAAAAATAACAAAAATCTCCCCGGTTATCTGGACACCTCCCTTTTTAACCAGGTTCAAATGATCTCTTCTTTGAACGTGCCAATACCAGCTGAACCGGTCGCGCTCTCTTTTTTGTAGGATGGTTTCCTCGATGTGAAAGCTTCCACGGATCTTCGAACTTCTTATTCGATCAAGCTTTGTCACTCCTGCTGTCATGCGAAGCATCTTCATCTCAGCTGCCGTTAATTTATTCTCATACTTTTTGTACATCGTCCAACATTGTGAACCGTATGTGAGCGCTGGGCACACAACTGCGGTGTAGAGCCTTCCTTTCAACTTAGGGGGCATTTCTCGATCACAGAAGATAGCGGAGTTTTCTCGCCACTTCATCCACCCTACGCCTACGCGATGATTGATGTCGTCATCACAGGTTGCTTTGCTATTGATCATAGATCCCAAATATTTGAACTTTTCGCATTTGGGAAGAACTGTTCCATTCAAATAAATGTCTGGAATAGGCCTGAGTGGATCAGAGAACGGACAGCACAAGTACTCTGTCTTTTTTGAACGAATGCGATACCTATTTCCCTCCAAAGCGTCCACCCACACATCAAGTGCTCGTTGCAGGGATGTAGGATCCTCACTTATGATGGCTCCATCGTCAGCAAAGAATAACTGATATACCTTGGGATCCATCACTTTACCTTCAAGCAGATAATCAAGGACTGTAATAAAGAGCAAAGGACTTAAAACGCTTCCCTGGTGCACCCTGGCTTTGATTGGGAACTCTTCGGTTACTCAAGCGAGGCATATTACTCTTGTCTTTGCTCTTTCGTACATGTCCATGATCACCTGTACATAGGTTTCTGAAACCCCTCGATGTCTTAGCGCCACCCATACCACGAGATCTGTGGTTGTCTGTCGAATGCCTTTTCAAAGTCAACCAATGCAATATGCAAATCCCTTTAGGAATCACGATGTTTTTCCATTATGATCCTTATACTTTGGATTGCATTTGTGGTTGATTTACCCGAGACAAACCCGCACTGATTATCAGATAGCCGTATTACTTTTCGCAGTCGGCCACCCAATACCCGCTCAACGATCTTCATGGTGTGTGACATCAGCTTGATCGAACGGTAGCTATCACAGTTTCGCGTATCACCCTTCCCTTTGTATACAGGGAGAAGGTAACTTTCCTTCCATTGATTCGGCATTGGGTCACCTCTCACGAATTTGGAGATAAGAATTCTGAGCCATCTGAACCCGACGTCTCCCATCTTTTTCCAGAACTCAGAGGGCATCTCGCCTGGCCCAGCTGGTTTGAAGCTGGGCGCACTTCTTCTTCGCTTTTTTCTTGCAACATCTGTATTCCATTTTGAGGCGAACTTTTTCGTCATTATTATTAGGGGGGCACTTTGACCAAGCTTTGAAAGCCGCTTTCTTCTCATTTATCACTTTCTTAGCTTCATCACTCCACCACCATGTTTCTTTGGCGTGTTGATGGTGGCCTTTTGAAGCTCCTAGCAGTGATTTGGTCTTCTTTAAGCAAGTTCGCTGTAGAGAATCCCACATATTTTGTGCTCTGCACTCTTCATCCTCAGCTCCGTTGATGGTGTGAGAGAGGTAAGTTTTCATTACATAAACAAAAGCCTCTCCTTTTTCTTTGTCCAGATTGTACCACTTGATTTTCTCAGAGACCCTTGTTTGTTTGCATTTCTTTTACCCGAGGCTTCATGAAACTGCCTACCAAATGGTAGTCAATCTGAGTTTCATCTCCACCACTGCTGTAAGTGATCAGGTGTCGGCTTTGTTTGATGAACATGGTATTTAACACGATAAGACCGTGTGATTTGCACATGCTTAGGATGTCTTCACCAGGAAGGTTCCTGGTGCCATATCCTAGTCCTCCATGGCAGTCTTCATAGTCTTCGTTTGATTTCCCGACATGTCCAATCAAATTTCCTCCAACAAACAGAAACTCTTCCTTTGGGATGTTCTTAAGGAGATTGTGGAAATCTAGCCAAAATGCATCTTTATCTCTCTGATGGTACCCATCGTGGGGAGCATATGCACTGACAATATTCCACACCTCTCCTTGTATTACTAGTTTGAGAGACATCAAACGGTCGCTGGACTTCGAAATGCTCAAGACGTTTCCAAGTAGCTCTGCCGCAAGGATGATACCGATTCCGTTCTAGGCCTTTTCCGTTCCGTAGTGTGTGTGTAATGTGTGTAAAAGGTATATAAACAAAATTAAGCACTTCTCTTAATTTTTCTTACTTAATTATGTTGTTTGTAGTTATGTAGTATGCAGATTTGAATTTGGGTCCTGTCAAAATTAAATTGAAATGCAACTGTGGTCTGAATTTAACACAATAAATTAATATTTTCCATAAAGTTTTATTAATTTTTTGGTTATTTTTTTTTTAAGATTTGGGCGTTAGCCGAGGTATGAGTGTACTGCTGACACAATTAGCTAGCACCATATAGATAATTGACTTATGATTTATCGAGCCTTACTAACGTTACCATTCTACTTGCGAGTTTTCCAATAACATCCCCACCTGAAAGGTTTTAGATATAAAAAAATAGTTCAATTTTACTTTTCATTTATATTTATTATTAAAAAGAAAATGTTATATATATGTATTTTACTTTATCATTTTATTAGATTCTAAATAATATTACATCTTTGCAACTAGTTATGATGAATCGATGAACATGAATACTTTTTATTTTTATTCTTTTCTTATAGGTTTTCCTTTTTATTGATAAAATAAGAAAATATAATGAATAATTTAACATAAAACTTAATTATAGGAAATAATAGTGTGTCGCTCAACACGAATAAATTTTGAAATAATTTTTTTTTTTTGTAATTTTAAGGTTATTTTCTTTGCGGTTTTATTCAATTTGAATGTACTTTCGGTTATAAAAAAATTTCTTAACTTATATATCTAGATAAAAAGTACTTTACACACAGAATTTAATTTGTTTTTTATTATTATTGTTTGTTTTATCCAATTCAACATTATTTAAGTCGATGGGCCAGAAACTTAATTAAAAAAGTGATTTGGGCTTCAAAAACATGAACAATTTATTAAAATGCGTTCACATTTCTGTTCCCCACGTCTTCGGTAAAGAAAACAAGAAATCAGTTTTAAGAAGAATAGAATTCTTACGTAATTAAGAGTTAAGAAATATTGCATTGTTCTACAAGAGTTAAAAATAAAATTAGTCAAAATATATAGTTTTGATTAAAATAGCATAGCACGTGCCAACTGTAAAGTAAATTTTTAAATCCAATTATAATTTTTATTTACTATACATCACAACTTCATTGTGTAGACATAATTCATGTATAAGAAACGATACTAAAACAAAATTAAATATGCCAATGGAGAGGGCAATAATTATTAGCATTTTGATTCGCAGTAAATATTGGTTGAATGCGAAAAACAAAAACTCTCCAAAGCAATAAATCTACCTTAGAGATATATAATCAAATAAATCTTTAATGAGATGCAAGAGAAATGTTGCTGGTGCAGTTTCGCATTTAAAACAAATGACAAACACACACACACACAACAACAATGTACAACAAAAAATGCGTCCACGCATCACAGTTCCTGCTCGAAAACGAAAAACACAAATCTTCATATTCGGGGCTACAATGCCCTCAATCAAATTAATCACTTTCCGATTCATCGGCAAACTTCTTTCGATAGTTCCTCCGCACTCTGGACACCTTCTGTTGGAACAAGTTTATTGTCAACTTGTTGCTACTGTTGCTGGCACTACTACTATGGTCGCAGGGACTTCGAGCAGAATTCCGACACTCGGGAGCATGACATTGTGGTGTTGTTGCGGCCACACTAATGCCACTATCTGGGGTTAGGAGATGAAGCTGCTGATCGTAACTACTGCTTGCGTTGTTGTTTGACTCGGCTTCGATTGAGGATGAAGTACCGGCGGTTATTGGATTATTGTTAATATTATTATTGCTAGAGGTTTTGGCGATATCAGTCGAATTGTTATTATTATTATTGTTGGTGGTGGTGGTGGTGGCGATAGTGTTGTCTGCTTCAGATGCAACGGGATTGGTTGCTGTGTTGGTGAATTTTCTTCGCTTGCTGGATAAGTGATGATTGCAATCCGTGGAGGAACTGGACGTTTCGTCTAGGAAACTGCTATTGGAGATGCGAGAATTTGAATGACTGGAATAAATATCCAATTCGGCCTTGCGACGCCGATTAATATTATTTCGAGGTAGTACAGGCGGTGGTGACTGTGGAGAGTCATCATGAGCATGGCCAAAACCATTTATTTTGATTGCAGGCCGTGGTGGCATGATTGGTACGTGATTTACATCAGGTGCAGCTACAGTTGGAACAATAACTTCATCATCATCATCTTCGTCGGAATCTTCAACAAGTTGTTGCTGCTGGCGTAGACGAAGAATTGCATCTGCAAATGGAATGAAATATAAAAATTGTAAAGAAAATTCTAAACTGAACTAGAAAGTATCCCCAACGATTGATACCTTAACAGCAGTGATTCTTAAGAAAGAGAGAGACACTATCCTTGGGGAATAATACGAGTACAAGGTAGCTCCTGAAGCTGGATAGTACGAGGAGGCTGAAGGGTTGCAAAAAAGGGGACGATGAGCACATTCGTAAAACAGGATTTCTATGTCGGATGAACTGACAAATCAATCGAGAAGAGCTACGAAAAGAGAAAATCGAAAGAGCTAAAATATTTAAGAAACTCCCTAGACTAAGCAAGAAAAAGCCCGAAAGCCCGTACCAAGATATGCATAAGTAGCGATTGTGCATCAATGCACTATTAACCATTACGAAGATATGTCACCATGCCTGTTGAAGTAGCGACATGTGACGTGGGAACCGTTTAAGGCAAGGATTTGCAAATTCCATAAGATGTGAGAAAGCGCCGCCACCGCGTTGACACATATTTGTCAACTAAAAAGCAACCAATCATTCGTAGAAGCCCATACTAAAGCTTCTACATACATATAAAGTAAGACGGACCGTAACCTATCTCAGCTAGACTGTGTAGCCCAATACTATTTCTTAAATTACACAATAGAGGCATCAATGGCCCTATCATCTCATTTTTGGTAAAAACGCTTCAAGCGTTGCTAAATATTTCAACTTACCTTTTCCGCTGGAAGTGATTCCAGTACTTGTGCTGGGGATTGCTACATTTAGATGGTTACTGGACAAATGTACATCGTCATCATCATCTGAGGAGGTTATGTTTATGGAGAATCTTCTTTGCTTTTTGTTTTTTCTTCGTAAAGCTCTGAAAGTCGACAGACCACTACTGCTGGGCCCCTGGCCACGATCACGATATCCATAATGATTGCCACGACCGTTGCGTTTTGAGCTGATAGCAATTCGACTATTGGCAGCCACACGCTGAGAGCTACTCCTTCCGGCCATATTAAGACGTTGTGGACGACGATTGGAGTTAGAAGCTCCTTTAAGAGCCAATCGCCGCAATGTATTTCGCTTAGTGGCTATCAGGTAAGCAATGCGGTTCGCATATTTATGCCGCTGAATTTTCATTTTATTGAGCATAGAATTACGACGCTGGCGTTCTGTAGACAAACAAACATATACATATATACCTACACTCACTTCACACTCAATACAGAATGAACTCACCTCTCTTGCGTACAAAGTATCGCAACAGCTCCTGGTCGTCTGAGTCTTCAACCGAACTATTATTTGCACTGTGTGAAGTACCTTCTGATCCCAGCTGTGAGTCAGATGAGTTGTTCGTATCCCATCCTTCGATCTCTTGCTGAATGAGTGAATCAAAGAAGGCCATCATGCGAGGGTCTTCATTAGTATTGCGACTGCTATAATCATGAGGCATATGAGACCAGCTCTGTGGTGTTAGTGAGGGAAAACTAAAAGGTGAGAATAGGTCCCGGGGATTATCAGAGCATGTGGCTTCTTCTAGAAGCGATCCGGTCCAATCTTTTTGATTGAATGGACTCCATAGCTGTGAAGAATGAAGAGTGTTTACTTAATTTTGTCTATAACTGTTGTGCCAGTTGTTTGCTTACCTTTACTATTTTTTCAACACCCGAGGATGCCAGGATGCACTTTTCACGATTGTAACGGACCTGGTTGACTATGGAACGGTGGCCGTAGAGTACCATCTGAGTTTGTTCAATCAACTGATCGGTTAGTTCCACTAGAAAGAAATCGTATCAAGAACTGATTTACTTACAAACCACATATAGCTTAACTTACAATCTGCATCGGACACCCGCCAGACATACAAATTAAAGTCATCAGACCCCGACAGAACCAATTCGTCATCCTCTCCAGCGAAAGTACAACTCTTCATGGTACATGAGTTGTAGTAGTCTCCGTGATAGAACTGACAAATCGGTTCTGGCGAGAAGGTATTGTACAAAATCGGAGGTAGACGCCGGCGTAGTGCTAAAACTAGATTGCCACAATTATTAAAGCGAACGCTCATGTAACTGGGGTTGCTTTCATCAAATCCATACTGCATCACGGGGCTGAAAATAATTAAGATTAAGTAGGTGCTCATTATTGCATTGCTTCTCGTTTACCTGTGTGGTTTACGAATGTCCCAAAATGAAGCGCCACGTTTCGAGTTTGCTGTGACAAGAAAATTTCCTCCAAATGGATGAAATTGCACCGCATGGAACGATGCTCGGAACTTGGCTACTACTAGTGGGTCTGCAGGGTCATTACGTTGATCAAAAACCAAAATTTGTCCATCTTCACATGCTGTCGCAAAAACACTATCACATGTTGGATCTATTGAAAGTCCATAGACGGGTTTCTCATGCTTATATACGTTGTGGAGTCTTCCGCTGCAATAGTAATGAAATAAAATTTTTATTTTCTTGTAATTATGGGAAGGCAGCCAGAAAAGATTGAAAATTAAACTCTTTGCCTAGGATCTTGAAAACCCAGACGTATTGTAACTTTTCTGTATATTTTTTCCTAATTTTACTTCCAACTGTGCCTTATATTAAAGGAAATAAGGCTTTGAGAACACACTGAGTGTCAATAATTCATGAAGTACTGTCGTGTCGGTTAAGTAATCAATTTAATCTGAAGAAATGTGTAATACTGCCACGACAAGTAAGATACTCCATTAGTTCTCAATAAGAAGTCTTAAAACACACCACCCATGTCTGCTGAACAAACTGAAAGTGGTCATGTATAAGGTTATATGTTAGGTCGCTGGTCTATGCCGACAAACCAACGACGATTGACGCTTTGAAAGTTAACATTGTTCGCGTTATTCGCGATATACGAGCCGACTCCACTTATTCGAAAAAGTGGTAGAAAATTTGACCTCCCGAATGAACTTTGTAAGATGTAGCCGCAGTGCACATGTGCTCGAAATTGTCTTCAAATACTAATGCTATCAGTACTGCTTAAGGGCAAGCATTTTGTGACGAATATTACTTTGAACTGAAAGACAAAAACTCAAACTCAGCTACTAAGTAATATCCAGCTTGTCATAGTCATCATTTAGCGTGGTGTTAGTTGTTAGTATTGTGAATATTTATAAAGCCTAACACTTTACACAAAAAGACTGGACAAGTAAACAAAAAGCAGATTGCATACTAAACAAAAGTATGAACTAAACTGAATGCAATAAAACAAACTCTCAAACTGTGAAATAAATATAAAAGTTGGTCATGTCATAATTATTTGTTTTATTAAAAAATATGTGTGAAGTTATAAAAAAAACACCTTTTACTTCACGGCTATGAGCCATAACCATTCGTGTAGCAATGGTAGATTCGAAGCATACAGTGATGCGGTGTGCAATCGTGCAGCTAGCTCTGCCATTTCGGTAGCTAGCTCTGCTATTTCGGTAGCCAACTTGCCGTCTTCTCATGACAGCACTTTAAGGGTTGTTCCACCTCCATTTGTTGTGTTATTGTCTCGTTTAGAATACGGAACTAAGTCGACGGATATAATGAATTATTTGTCAAATAAAGGCATTGAAACTAATAATATTAGGTGCCATAGTTTAACACCAGCCAATCTTACGTGACGATTATCAGCGTCGTTCAAAATAATTGCTCCGTCTTCGGTTGGGAAGACAATTGTGAATCCAAGTTTTTGGCCCATTAATATGATAGTTAAGGAATTCACTAACCGTCCAAGCACTAAAAGCAATAAGCCAAAAAACTTAATGAAATAGCCTTCTATTACCAGAATGTTAGAGGGCTAAGAACTAAATGTACTCGGTTCTTATTAAATATGCTTTGCTCTTCTTCAGACATTATTATACTCACTGAAACGGGCTTAGATGACTCTTTCACCAATGCCGTTATTTTTCCCCAAAATTTCAATGTTAATCGTTGCGATAGGTCACCAGATAATAGTGATTACAAAAGATTTGGTGGTGTTCTAATTGCAATCAAAAATGCCTTTCAGTCTTTTGAAGTAGATCTCAATGATTTTTCAGATATTGAAATTTGTTGTAGTAAAATTGTCTTGTCAACCTCGACTAACATTTTTATAGTATGTGTATATATTCCGCCTAAGTCCTTGTTAACTGTTGTAACAAGGTACCTAGAAGCATTTCGCTTTATTGAAAGTCTCATATCCACGTCGGATTTATTTTATATTTTCGGGGACTTCAATCAAACTAAAATTGATTGGGCCTCAGGAGATGCAGATTGCACTTTTCTTAATCCTGTAAATGCCTTATCTGTGATTGGGTCGGAAATCATTGATACTGTCCAATCCCTCGGTCTTCTTCAACTAAATCCGGTTAAGAATCATCAAAATCGTACGTTAGATCTTATTATCTCTAATAACAACGATGAAAGTTTTGTTACTAGAAGTTCCTCACCTCTCGTTTCCGAAGATATTTACCATCCTTCCCTAATCCTTTTTTGCAACTTGAATGTTAATGAAGCTGAATCCTTTAACTTTTATAATTTCGATTTCAAAAATGGTAATTACATTGATATATGTGAGGAATTGAGCAATTATAACTGGGTCCCACATCTATCGTTAGATATTGATGATTTATGTTCAGAATTCTATCGGGTTATTACTAAAATAATTTTTAGTTTTATTCCTGTAGTTTTAGTCAAAAACTCTACTCTGGGGTCTTGTCCATGGGACAATGAGATAACCCGCAATTTAAAAGTACTTAAAAATAGAGCTTATAGGATATGGCGCTGTAGCATGGAGGATGAGGACTTTGTGTTATATAGAAAACTAAAATCCGAATTTAAAATTTCTTTACACAACTCGTATTTGATTTATTTAAATGAAATGCAAAACTCTTTTAAATCGAGTCCTAAAAAATTGTGGCAATTCATAAATACTAAAAATAAAAGTGACGGTTACCCTGCCTCATTTTCATTTAATGGACAGGCAATGGATACACCTATTTCTATCTGCAACTCGTTTGCATCCTTTTTCCAGTCAGTCTATTCAAAAGTGGACTCAAATATTGACAATTAATTTTTTAGTTACCTTGGGAATGCACCTCTTTCCGCGTTCCATAACATTGAGATTTCTCCCGATAGTACTTTAAAAAGCCTAGTCGAAATGGAACTCAACTTTAATCCTGGCCTTGATGGCCTGCCTTCTGGTTTCTTTAAAATGTGTGCTATTCCATTACATGGAATATTATGCCACATGTTCAACTTATCATTAAAATCAGGTACTTTCCCATCTGTATGGAAAAACTCTTTTATTATACCACTTTTTAAAAGTGGTAGGAAAAACAAAGTTGAGAACTACAGGGGTATATGTAAACAATCGTCAATCCCTAAATTGTTCGACAAATTACTTTCTGAAAATTTGAATTTTTATTGCAAATCTTTATTGTCCAACAACCAGCATGGTTTTGTAAAGAAAATATCCACAGTGACCAATCTGCTTGAGTTCACAAATTTCGTGATATCGGAAATTAGTAAAGGAAATCAAGTTGACGCAATCTACACTGATTTCAGTAAAGCGTTTGACCGTGTTGACCACAAAATTCTGCTTTATAAACTGGACAAACTAGGATTTCCATGTTCCTTTTTACGCTGGTTATCATCCTTTTTATCGGAAAGATGCCAATTTGTCAACTTTCGAAACCAGTGCCTTCTGGTTTCTTTAAAATGTGTGCTATTCCATTACATGGAATATTATGCCACATGTTCAACTTATCATTAAAATCAGGTACTTTCCCATCTGTATGGAAAAACTCTTTTATTATACCACTTTTTAAAAGTGGTAGGAAAAACAAAGTTGAGAACTACAGGGGTATATGTAAACAATCGTCAATCCCTAAATTGTTCGACAAATTACTTTCTGAAAATTTGAATTTTTATTGCAAATCTTTATTGTCCAACAACCAGCATGGTTTTGTAAAGAAAATATCCACAGTGACCAATCTGCTTGAGTTCACAAATTTCGTGATATCGGAAATTAGTAAAGGAAATCAAGTTGACGCAATCTACACTGATTTCAGTAAAGCGTTTGACCGTGTTGACCACAAAATTCTGCTTTATAAACTGGACAAACTAGGATTTCCATGTTCCTTTTTACGCTGGTTATCATCCTTTTTATCGGAAAGATGCCAATTTGTCAACTTTCGAAATCACATTTCTAGTAAAATTTGTGTGACATCTGGGGTTCCCCAAGGTAGTCACATTGGTCCTATTTTGTTTATCCTCTTTGTAAATGATGTAGTCTCATTTTTGCCGGAATGCAACATTCTAATGTTTGCTGATGATTTTAAAATTTATTTATCAGGCAATGAGTATCATACATTTCAACTCTTAAACGAGTATCTTTTTAAATTTCATCTATGGTGTTCAAAAAATTATCTCTCCCTTAATGTTGGCAAATGTTCAGTAATTACTTTCTCACGGCGTATTTCGCCCATTTTATATAATTACTCACTTGGTGGTGAAGCCGTGTCTCGTGTTACCTTAATAAAAGATCTAGGTGTATTGTTAGATACTAAGTTATCATTTAACAATCATATAGACCACATTATAAATATGGCTAATCGATCTTGGGGAAGAATAAGGCGTTATGCCGGTGAATTCTCCGACCCTTATGTTATTAAATCACTATACCAAGCATTTGTTAGGTCTCTGTTGGAATATGCATCAGTTATTTGGTGTCCGTATTACAAGTTCCATATAACCAGAATCGAAGCTGTCCAGAAAAGATTCTTGAGATTTGCTTTACGTGGGCTTCCATGGTCTGACATTTACAACCTCCCGTCCTATCAATCAATGCTAAAGTTAATTAACCTTGACTCGCTTGAGGATAGGAGGATGGTTGCTAAAGTGGTTTTTGTTCACAGAGTGCTTACAAATGATATTGATTCCTCCGGAATTTTGAACTGTATTAACATTAATGCCCCATCGACCAATCTACGTAATAATAGATTTTTTACTATTACACATTCGCGCACTAACTACGGTCGCTCATCCTCTATTAATGGATTATTGATAACTTACAACGCTAATGCTATTTTGATTGATTTTAATATATCTTTGGTATCTCTTAAAAAGAGATTGATAGGTAATATTCAGTCATGATTGCTAACTCTACGGATATGCTTCAAAATGTTCTTGTATTTATAACATATCTTATTTGATTCGTTTTGTATATCACTTTATTGTTTTTCTTTTTTTTTTTATTCATACTTTTGTAACTAAGTCTAAGAAAGAAATTGCTCTTTGTTGACAAAATAAAAAAATAAAAAAATAAATGCTGCGATATGAAACAGTCTTAAAATCTGGAGTACGTATTAAGGCAGTGTTTGATTATCGACACACTAAGGATGAATACGACTTAATGGAGCTTATTCAATAACACCAAGAGTTCTCGGTAATAATGGATGGGCATCGTCTGCATAAAGACGCATTTCGCTGTATTTAAGACAAAAATGAACACACAGAAGAGAAAAGGTCCCAAAATTGACCCGTGTGGAGCTCCAGCGCTCGCAGGGAGGAAAGTCGACATTTTCCCATTCACGAAAACAGCTCGACTTCTATCACTGAAATATCTGAGAATGATTTTGGGTGACATATGAGTGAAGCTAAATGTATAGACCAGAAGTCTGCGAATTATACAGTCAAAAGCCTTGGAGAAGTCTAGGAGAACTAGGTATACTAAGATATCTTAAATCAAGGGCTCATGAAATTGATTTTAAGAAAACAGTATACTCTCTTTCTATTATCCTATCGACTTCACTGAGTCGGAATTGTCTAATCGTTAAAATGTTGTCTGATTATATTTGCATCCTTGACACGATAGGCTCTTCTTGGGTTTCTTGACCCATATCCTCTAAAAAATAGTTTTATATTTTTTCATTTTATGGATATTGAAATTATCCTAGACGCTAATACAATTATTGAACCTTTGCTATTGGCAGTGTAGAACAAATCTCTGGAGTCAGAAGTATTCCCAGTCAACTGGAAAGAGTCGATAAGCCTATACCCAGGAATACCAACACAAAGAACTGTGGACCCGCTCGATACTGGTAAACAAAATGGACAAAAACGAAATAGTTGGAGCTAAGTCAAAGTGGTTTAAGTTCTACCTTAGTGGGAAAACATTGAGAACGTCGATTAATGACGAGGTATCGTATTCAATTGAAGTTGAAATGGGTGTGCCACATGGATCTTTCTTAGGTGTTCTTCTATTCTTGGGTTAAGTTAATCACCCTGATTGTCGTTGGTGTTTGTCGCTTTTCGACGACTGTCGTTTTATTCTTCAGATGTAACACGAATCCATTTTCATAACTTTTTCACTGTGAAAGATTGTAATAGTATTCTACACGACAAATTTCTTAGTAATGTTTAATGGTCAGAAGGCCGTAACTATGAATAAAACGACAATCAGGGTGAATGACTTTAACGTTGAAGTTGTGTTTATTTACAGATGATGTTTTGTTGTTTGGACGTCATGAGGATGCGAATTAGTATGCGAGACTAATAAATGAGGATTTGTTAAGAGTATATGAATGACTATGAACAAATTAACACTTAATATAAATCAGGCAAAATGTAAAAAAAAAATCAAGAAAAGGCGTAGTTATGAATCTTTTTCTTCTTTATCATAGTCTTGGTCCCATGTTTTTTAGGGTCGGCTCTCCTAGTACGAAGTGGTCAGGAATTGCGGTCCTGGGTAATGCTTGTGCTCTCCTCATGTCATTATTTACTAGGGTAATCCAAGAATGCCGGGGTCTGCCAGGTCTCCTGCTTGCTGTTCCGATTTCCATTTCTTCCGCTAGTTTTCGCATGACGTAACGGTACCATTTCAGTCGGCTTTCTGCGATCTTTTCATTGGCTTTATTTTGATATGCCGCGAATATGTGCGTTACGTACTTTGTCTAGCATCGTTACACCGCCCGCCTATCTCCACATCTTTATCTCAGCTACATGCAGCTTTTGTTCTTGAAGTTTGCTTAGTGGCCAGCATTCGTTGCCATACATCGTGGCTAGTCTAGCTGCTGTTTTGAAAACCTTCCCTTTGATTCGAATTGACACTTCATGGACTTCATTTTTGAATGAATGAAGTCCCTATTAATTTTGTGTTCATCCCACTGAAGGAATCGTTTTCATCAATCAAAATATATATATATATATGTATTTGGCGCAACAGCTCTTCAAGTGCCTGGGCCTAGCTTCTCGCAATCACTCATGTTGTGTGCGTTATATTTCTTCACACAAATGGAAAGGACCTACAGTTTTGTGCCGTATCCGAAGGGCGATTTGGGAAGCTTTTTCGTGACAACAATACTCTCGGATGTTTATCAGACGCTCGCGAGAGGTGGGACCGCGAAAAAACTGTTTGGTGTTTCCTGGGATTCGAACATGGAACCTCACGCCCAGTGATCCGACACACTAACCACTTGCGCCACGGCCCCCACGTTAATTTGGATTAAAAAAAATGACAGACCCCATCTGTTCCCAACAGGTTTTTTATTCAAGGGAAAATTGCTACTGTGCCTTTCTTGACTCTTTCCTGAATGATAGGTTTGCAGCTTGCAGCTACAGTACACCCAAACCACACCTAACTGCAAGTTGTTCAAAGCGTGTTGTAGAAGCTCTTTTAAAGTATTGAGGTGCTTTCCCGAGACAGCTAAAGCAACATCATCTGCATAAGCCATCACCGTACACCCCTCGCCTTCCAGGATTATCAATAGTTCATTGACCAACAAATTCCAAAGAAGAGTGGAAGGAACACATCCTTGTGGAGTGCCTCAACTGGCAGATTCTTTAGTAGACATCCCACCCAGCTTGAAGTTGATAAACCTACCATTTAGCAGTAGATTAATCAATTCGCAAAGTGAGCTGTCGCCTTTCAGTTCTGATAGTGCATCCGCTATCGCTGATGTATTGAGATTGTTGAAAGCGCCTTCTATAATATATCCAGAAAAGCACTGCGCCCAAAAGTACACAAAAATCAGTACTTCTAAAACTGTTCGGATGTAGAGTTTTATAATGCCTGGTTCTGTGTTTTTTTTAATCTCTGTGTTTATTTATTTTAATATCTTAATTCCCTTGAGGAATATCGTGATTATTCAAATTGGAGATAGGGACCAAGCTTCTAAAGTATATAAGTTTTATTAAAATCTGTAAAGTAGTTTCTGCATGATACCTGCCCAAGGATGATCCTAGTTATTATTTTATTATATGAATGAATATAGATGTAGATAGATAGATAGATCGATTGTTAACTCAAATACAATGTGAGATGTGATGAATTATCCTTTTCACTCAGGCCACATGCTGGCCCATTTTGTGAATAAGGTATGCACCTAAGATTGTATTACTTCAATGTGGGACTCCATAAATATCCCTATACTTCAGAAGAAATTGTTAGAACATAATGCTATAAATGTAAGACCGCATGTAATCGACAAAAAGAATTTAATTATTCGTTCTACCTGAGTAGACACATACATATGTACATATGTAAAAATATTTAAATCAATTAGAATCACATCACGAACAGATGTTTCCTAATCGTACTTTAATTAAAAAAAAAAAAAAAAAATGGAACAAATCTTTTGGACATCCCTAAAAAATCCCATTACACCCATAAAACCCCCAACAATTACATTTATCTAAAAATATACTTTCTACCTAAAAAAAAAAATATGGATTCAACTCCATCATTCCATCTCTCTTCTACACCCAACTCGACCAAAAAGGATGTCACTCTGAAGGAGAAAAGAAAAACCCTTATACAACTTACGTCTCATTATCATGCACAATAACCAGATCATCATTTCCACCTGAGAACACCTTCCGATTGAACCGGTCGAATCCAAGGCAAAACACATTGCTTGTATGCTCCGAGTCGAGTACTCGGGGTCTGTCGATACCAGCTATCGCCTTTTCAACATCCCAGATGAGAATACGTTTGTCATCGCCACCTAAGTACCATAAAAAATATATAAAATCAACATGAACAATTTTTTTTTGCTTTTTCTTGGGACAAATACGAAAGAAATATCTCACCCGAAGCCAAAAAGTCACCCCCATTGGAGAACTCGATCGCATTAACACACCCATAGTGGGCGACCAAATCGAATTTGTACAAATTCTTGGCCAAACGCAGTCGCTCCCGGAACAGATGCGACTGGAAGGCCTGGGCACTGCGCTGTTGGAGCTGTCTGGCCACTATTTGCTTCAGCAGGTTTGGCCCAACATCTGATGGGTTTGACATTGTCTCCAATGTTGGTTGTTTTCCTCCGAGTCTAAGTCCGACTGGGATGGGTTTTTCTCTGGAAGTTTGCTATAGCCTGTAGGTAGAGTCGTCGTTGTCGTCGTCGTTGTTGCAGTGGATTCTGCGGGTCTCTGCGCCTTGCAAACAGGGGGGAGGGTACTTGTATATATATTTTCTTAAGACTTACTGCCACAAAGTGGATTTTCCTCTCCGGCAACAGTAGCGGCAGGGGGAAACAACTCGTCGATTCTCAACAATTTTCCACGAATGTGCTGCAGCTTTTCACGATATTTCACTAAAAACAAATGTCAAAATGTTTAGCAGAATTAAATGCATTTTCTGTGGGTTTTTCGCTCTGCGTCTATGTCTATTCGTCGGATATTTTCTTGAGTTGGCTTTTCTGCTGCTGATTTATTTGTGTCTCTCTTTTGGTGGAGCTGTTTGTTCTTGTGTCAACCTCTATGTATTCTCACTTTCACTTTTCCTTCGTGATTCTAGAGTAGTTTTTCTTATTTTTTAGAATTTTCTCTAATTATTTGGTCATTTGGGACGAAAAAGGAGAAAAAAGCCACAATTTTATCACGAACATGAAGAATTGGAAGACTGTTCGGATGTGCTTGCGGAGCACTCGGCAGGTCTGTACTTGGTTTTGGTGTCGTCGAGTGGGGAGAGCGGCACCCAGGGAGCGGTGTGGCTCTCTTTTTGGAATTTTATTTCACGGGAAAACGATTCGAAATATGAAATAAGTAAATAAATTAATCAGACTGGTGACAAACGAATTGATGAGATTGTACGAGTGGACTTCTTTGTTTCCTTTTTCTTGGATTGTTTTCTCTGATTCTATGCTTATTTACCTCTCTTGTCGGGCTACTGCTCTCTCTCGTTTGATTATGCTTTTGATTTGTGCTTCTGGTGCTACTCAATGGACTGCATTCACATACGGATCAAGGGGTGTCAGGTGACCGTAGAGCACATTGAAGTTTATAAGATTATTTTTTAGTATTTCATATCTGACATAAAAATAGATATAACATGAATGTCTTTCAGTCTGACACGCCTTTGCTAACTTTTGAACTGTTTGAAAAAGATGCATCAAATTAATAATTACATTTTGGAACATCAGTCGGGGTGGTAATTATTTAGGAAAAGGGCCTCCACCCCCGAATTTGTAGAGATATCAATATGTGATAGAAGGCATTTCTCAGAAAATTTAGATATTATATTTAAAGTCGGTCTTATCTAGTTTCTAAAATATAAGCTTTGAAAGTTTCAATACAAAATTCTTTTTTTTTTTTTTTTGTTATAATTTGCGCTCGCCGAAGGAATTATTAAATACCCTTAAGCTGATGATCAGGGCACGGGCTTTTGGGAAAAGGGGGGAGAGAGACGGAGGAGATGCTGGTTTGCATTGGCTTTAAATGTTTAAAGGTTCTAATGAGCAGGAAATACAGAGTCTGGTAGATCATTCCGCAAACGCGTTGTTCGGCTTATAAACGAATCCCTATATTGGACAGTACGTCCGAAGTTGGATTGAGGGGCATGACGCGTATTGCGAGTGAAGTTTTGAAGGGCAGGGATGCTACTGGTTATTTCGCTGTATCATTTTTTTTTTATAAAAAATATAATAAAAAATACTTATATATAAGTATATGTATGTAAGAAGGTTTCCAGCAAGATATATTTTTTTTATTAAAATTAGACAAACATTGTAAACGATTACGGCGACAGAAGTGCGGTGATGGAACCGCATTTTGAATATTCTTCAACCGTATTATATCTTTTTTTATATATATACATCTAAATCTTCTTCTACCTTTTATCAGCGAGGTTATGATCCGAAAACTAGGGATCACAACCCTCCCACTTCACCGCATTTCTACTGATCCGCCTGTGGGGTTCGCCTATTTGACCTCAGAAAATATCGGCAGGCCTGCCGATTTTGGATCACTCAGTTACTGAGGCCAATGAAATGCCGATGTCGTCGCATTTGTCTGATCCAGGCGTTTATAGGCCTGCCTTTCCTACATCGCGATGTCTTTGGAACGTGCATAGATATTGCCTTTTTTATAGGGTTCAAATGATATCTTCTTTGAACGTGGCAATACCAGCTGAGCCGGTCGCGCTCTAATTTGTGTACGATGGTTTCCTTGATGTGAAAGCTTCCACGGATCTTCGAACTTCTTATTCGATCAAGCTTGGTCACTCCTGCTGTCATGCGAAGCATCTTCATCTCAGCTGCCGTTAATTTACTCTCATACTTTTTGTACATCGTCCAACATTGTGAACCGTATGTGAGCGCTGGACGTACAACTGCAGTGTAGAGCCTTCCTTTCAACTTAGTGGGCATTTTTCTGTCACAGAAGATAGCGGAATTTTCTCGCCGCTTCATCCACCCTACGCTTACACGATGATTGATGTCGTCATCACAAGTTGCTTGCTATTGATCATAGATCCCAGATATTTGAACTTTTCACACTTGGGAAGCACTGTTCCATTCAAATAAATGTCTGGAATAGGCCTGAGTGGATCAGAGAACGGGCAGCACAAGTACTCTGTCTTTTTTGAACTAATGCGATACCCATTTCCCTCCAAAACGTCCACCCACACATCAAGTGCTCATTGCAGGGATGTAGGATCCTCACTTATGATGGCTCCATCGTCAGCAAAGAATAACTGATGTACCTTGGGGTCCATCACTTTACCTTCAAGCAGATAATCAAGGATAATATATATACATCTAAATAAAGTGTAATAATACAAATGTGAAAAGTTAAATCATGTGAAATATACAACATGTTAGAAGGACTTAAATACTAGTGATTGTTTATGAAATGAAAAACGAGATGCTGCCTAAGTATTTTTCTAACACTCTAAAGTATACCCAGTCAGCCTTACAACCCTAGAAGGGGAATAATTTTTCGGTTAGAATTTAAATATTCCCCGCTTGCCCAAAGTACGTCAATGTTTCGGCGATTGAAACTGTACATAAACAATTTGATTAAATTTAAAGAAGCAGTACATAATAACATTTTAACGGGCAATATAAATGATATTTAAACCATTAATAACTAACAAATATATAATGGCTGCATCTAGCCAAATAATAACTCATGCGCTCTCATGTGAAAAAATAAACAACGTAAATAGGTACATAGTACAACTGAAATTTTAAAAATTCATGCGATATAAGAAAATTTAAAATGCTTAAAAGTCCATGCGCGAGTTTCAAGCTGTGTGAAGGTGCGGGCTTAGTAATAATAATATTCATTTTGTGTCTCGTTTTTTGGACACCTTGTATGTACTTATGAAAAAGATATATAATATTTCCACATGCGACATACCAAATGAAATAGAAACGCCTCCATATACATACATATGCATGTAGGTAACGTTTCTTTCTGTTCGATGAAGTTAGCTGAACAAAGAAGCTTAGAAATCAGTTAAAAGCTGGTGTTCCTTCCCCATCTCCGCATAAACCTAAAATATAATGGGAATATGTCAAATCATAAGGAATAAATGAAAAAAACAAAATCAGAAAAAAATGGAAAATTTTGAGTATTTATTCCACACCACCATATCTTGCATCAATTTGTTCATATTTCAATGTACCTTAGAAAGGCATCTCTATGTTTAATTCAACACAAAACCCGTGGAACTTTGAAATAAGACTTAGTTGAAATTTGAATGGAACTTCTTTAGAAAAATCTCCCTATATTTTACGCCCATTTACTTTGACTTTGATCATTTCCCAAGTGTATTGCTACAAAGTAAAATCTAAAAAAATCCGTTATAGCAATTTCGTGTTGGAAGATAGTCAAAAGCGACATAACATTTTAAAGCCACACACCTAACATTTTACACCTAGTCTAACTGTGATAAATTTTCGACAATATTATTTGGACATTGAGCCAAACGTACAAATTAAATTATGTAATTATAATCGGTAAACATTTCATGAGTTTGATAACTCAAGAAAAAGACATTGTCTGGATTTTTAGTGAATGCAAAGGAACAGATTAATGAAATTCAGTTTATAGAAATTCTTTTCAGTTTTTACTGAAAAGCAATTTTATTTATTCTGAATTGTTTCGACCTTAGAATGACTACTCTCGTCGTTGATCCTGCATTTAAGGTGTTGGATTTTCTCCGTCGTGGCGCAGGTGGTTAGTGTGTCGGATCACTGCGCGTGAGGTTCCATGTTCGAATCCCAGAAAACACGAAGTTTTTCCACGGTCCCACCTCTCGCGACAAACATCCGAGAGTATTGTTGTCACGAGAAAGCTTCTCAAAACAAATTGCCCTTCGGATACGCCACTAAACTGTAGGTCCCTTTCATTCGTGTGAAAAAATATAACGGACGCAACACGAGTGGTTGCGAGAAGCTAGACCCAGGCACTTGAAGAGCTGTTCCGCCAAATATGTATTTATTTTTATTTTCTCATAGCCAACTCGACTGAGTTACGCCACCCCCACCCGCCCAGCTAACAATGGACACACAACAATGATTAGAGTCTAAACATATTTTATTTTTCTTGCAAAAATACAATCCAAACAGAAATTTCTAAAATGTGCTTATGGAACTACCCATCGTCTGCAAAGTTATTTTTTTTACATTTCTTTGCTTGTTACGCACGTAATATTTATCACATTCGTCCATTCTCGCTCTCTTCTCTGTACTATGTTGTTTTACGCCATTTCACATACACCTTATGTGTTTGTTCCCCACTATATGACAGGTCCGGAGTATTTGTATACTTACTACTGGTAAATGGCGCAGATGGTAGATGTCAGTCAGCTGTTTCTTTGTTTACGTTTTATTTTCCAGGGGAATTGTGGGCATTAATGGCGGAGAGACCATTCGAATTAGGCATTAATATGTTGCGAACCGGAAATGTGACATATTTAATGCGCAGGAGAGGCACTTTCTAATCGATAGGCCGTGCAACTTCCTCTTCTTCTAAACACAGTGATTCTGGTGTGTCGGTTGGCAAACTATAATATGAATCAATTGTGGACCAGTACACCGAATCTCGTTCTTCCTCCCCAGTACCATGGTGTTCGCCGGGGATTCCTGCGCTTACAGGATGTTCGCCACATAGGCCAGGATGGATCTTATTCACATCATCTACTGAACATTTGGTCCTTACCATAAGCTCGTTGAGATTGGCTTGAAAAATCTTTTCGAACTTCTCTCGCAGTCGTTTGACATCGCCAACTTTTTCGATCAGGGCTTTGTTAAGAACACAACAGTCCTTGGTGCTATTTTTCAGGCCAAGTTCTTCGAATTCATGAATGATCCGTCCAATTTCTTGTTGCTTTGTGATTGTTTGGGTGGAGACCTCCTGAATTTTCTTAAGTATGTCACAGCACTCTACAAAGATTGTGTCATGCTTGGTGCGAAGCTGATGCAGCCGCGTCTGAAGGTCATTAATGTAGACATCAACGCGCTGTGTCTTGTACGATTCGAGAGGAACTATTTAAAAAAAATCTATTTATTAAGGCTCCTGCAAGGAGAGGCTTGTATGCAACATACTATAAGGAGTAGGTTTTTTATCCATATTTTTTTGAATTTTGAATTTCAGTAAATTTGTAAACAATCTAAACTATATTTTGATTTCTCAGAAATAATTCATGTTAATGACATTTTTGTAGAGGTTACTTTTCTTAAATATTTCAACGGACAGTAAGTCGACATAGTCAAGCGTAGAAGTAGTTAATGTAGCGAATTAGTTAATAGTTATTATAAGGATATAATGGCCAGAAGTTTGGGCTTTTATATCTGCTCAACTTAGAGAGATGGTATGCTTGGATTTGCCCTCCTGCCCATCGAGCTGGTATGATGCTAAAGTCTTGCTTCTAAGACTTCAGGCCATATTTTGGCCACATTTTCTAATATGTTGACGCATACCTTAATCAATTGCCACGGTGATTATTCCACCTATCCACAGTCGGTGCTGAGAATATGGAAAAACTACTTCTGCAGACTGTATAACGGCGACGAAGACCAACATCCCGCTGTCAGGCAGAATGAACCATTCAACATGGACGATGATAGCCAAAATTTCCGTCCACCTGACCAAAACGAAGTGAGGATAGCAATATCCAAGCCAAAATCGAACAAGGCTGCTGGACCTGACGGCTTACCGGCCGAACTTTTGAAGGCAGCTGGGGATGAATTGGTAGAGTGCATACACCAACTCATTTCTAATATTTGGTCAGAGGAGTGTATGCCTGATGAATGGAATCTCAGCATCGTTTGCCCGATCCACAAGAAAGGAGACCCCCTCAACTGCGCCAATTATAGAGGCATCAGTCTCCTCAACATCGCGTACAAGATCTTTTCTGCGATATTGTGTAAACGCCTGAAACCTTTTATCAACAGCCTGATTGGACCCTATCAGTGCGGTTTCAGGCCAGGAAAGTCCACCATCGATCAAATCTTCACACTTCGGCAGATCCTGGAGAAAACCCAAGAATTCCAAATCGATACTCACCACCTCTTTATCGATTTCAAGGCCGCCTATGACAGCATCTATAGAGAAGAGCTTTATAGAGCCATGTCTAGTTTTGACATCCCTGCCAAACTTGTCCGCCTGTGCAGGCTGACGATGGAGAACGCTCGCTGCTCCATCAAGGTCGGTAATGACCTCACCGAGACCTTTGATGTCAAAAAAGTCTTTAGACAAGGTGACGCGCTGTCATGTGACTTCTTCAATATTGTACTTGATCGGATTGTGCGGAACTCACAAGCCAACACCGGAGGCACAATCTATTACAAGTCTGTACAACTGCTTGCATACGCCGACGATATAGACATTATCGGAAGATCTCAGCGGGCTGTCACCGGTGCTTTTGCAAGCATTGAGGCGGAAGCGGCCAAAATGGGTTTGGGGATAAACGAGGGCAAAACCAAGTATATGCTGTCAACTAGAAGGGAAAACCAACATCGACGAATTGGACAAAACGTCACCGTGGGCAGCTATAACTTCGAGGTAGTAAGGGACTTTGTCTACCTTGGCTCTGCTATAAATTCAGCAAACAAAATCAGTGCAGAAATCAATCGAAGAATAACTCTTGCCAATCGCTGTTTTTTTGGGCTTATAAGGCAATTCAACAGTAAAACCCTTTCTCGAACAACTAAGAAGACTCTATATAAGACCTTGATCATCCCAGTCCTGCTTTACGGCGCTGAAACATGGACTTTATTAAAAGAGGATGAAGATGTCCTTGGTCGCTTCGAGAGAAAAATTCTTCGTAAAATTTCCGGTCCCGTTTGCGTTGACGGGTTTTGGAGGAGAACTATACGAGCTGTACAGCGACATCGACCTAGTCAAAAAACTGCGTATTGGACGTCTGAGATGGCTAGGACATGTAGAGCGAATGGACACCAACGCTCCGGCCCGCAGAGTCTTCGAATCTAACCCCGAGGGACGACGCAGTAGAGGGAATTATCGCCGCAGGTGGCGCGCA
The DNA here is from genome assembly GCA_945910035.1 of Brachypalpus laphriformis. Classification (NCBI taxonomy): domain Eukaryota; kingdom Metazoa; phylum Arthropoda; class Insecta; order Diptera; family Syrphidae; genus Brachypalpus; species Brachypalpus laphriformis. Next base: position 275,675,781 of record OX246754.1, on the reverse strand, counting down.
CAAGTTCAAGGGGACCTCGACCAACTTGGAGTGCGCAACTGGAGGCAATTAGCTAAAGACCGAGCTAAATGGAGAGGCTTGTTGGTTGAGGCCCAGGTTCACCCCGAACTGTAGCGCCACCTAAGTAAGTAAGTAAGTTTATATAGTAACTAGCTTGTAACAACTTTTTCGACTGCAGTTAACAATTCTTCAATTACCTTTTGAGTTTCGTTCTACTAATCTACACAGAAGTTCAGGTCTGGTTAATTTCGAGAATATAATAGCAGGGACGGTATGTCAATTATAGAGCAATTCTGTTGTTTGAAACTTTTGCAGATGGCACTTGGGCGCGGTCGTGTTTCAAGGCGCTAGTTACGTAAAGTTGAAAAGTTGTTAGGCAATTTGAAGTTATATAGTTAGGCCTGGCGAAGGACTTGGAAGCCGAACGCACACTTTATCTTTCTTTGTCCGTTGAAGAAGAACACTCGAACATTTTACTTGCACCCATGAGGGTGAGGGTAGGTACATACTATACTATACTAGGCCCTTGTACGCACTGCGATCTATAAGATCTGTTGTGCCAGCCCGGTGTTTAGCCAAGAACTAGGTTAAGGCTCTTGATAAACCTCGACAAAGCCACAGGCTCGATGTTCCAAATGCCTGAGGGGCTCAGTAAAGCCCACCTGAGGCGGAGAAGTCTTTTTCTTGCGGCCATGGAGCAATCACAAAGAATATGTTCTGCTTGCTTTTGTTTTATTTTGAGGTTTGTGCTTCTTCTTCCTATTCCAGAGAGGTTATGATTCGAAAACAAGAGATCATAACCCTCCCACTTCACCGCATTTCTACTGATCCGCCTGCGGGGTTCGCCTATTTGACCTCAGAAAATATCGGCAGGCCTCCCAATTTTGGATCACTCGGTTACTGAAGCCAATCAAATGCTGGTGTCGTCGCATTTGTGGGATCCAGGCGTTTATAGGCCTGCCTCTCCTGCCTCGCGATGCCTTCGGAACGTTCATTGATATTGCCTTTTTAACAGGGTTCAAATGATCTCTTCTTTGAACGTGCCAATACCAGCAGAGCCGGTCGCGCTCTATCTTTCGTAAGATGGTTTCCTTGACGTGAAGGCTTCCACGGATATTCGAACTTCTTAATCAATCAAGCTTTGTCACTCCTGCTGTCATGCGAAGCATCTTCATCTCAGCTGCCGTTAATTTACTCTCATACTTTTTGTACATCGTCCAACATTATGTTCCTTATGTGAGCGCTGGACGCATAACTTCGGTGTAGAGCCTTCCTTTTAACTTAGGGGGCATTTTTCGATCACGATAGCGGAGTTTTCTCGCCATTTCATCCGCCCTACGCTTACGGGATGATTGATGTCGTCATCACAGGTTGCTTTGCTATTGATCGTAGATCCCAAATATTTGAACTTTTCGCATTTGGGAAGCACTGTTCCATTCAAATAAATGTCTGGAATAGGCCTGAGTGGATCAGATAGCACAAGTACTCTGTCTTTTTTGAACTAATGCGATACCCATTTCCCTCCAAAACGTCCACCGACACACCAAGGGCTCGTTGCAGGAACGTACGATCCTCACTTATGATGGCAAAGAATAATTGATGTACCTTGAGGTCCGTCACTTTACCTTCAAAAGATAGTCAAGTACTGTAATAAAGAGCAAAGGACTTAAGATGGTTCCCTGGTGCACCCCAACTTTGATGGGGAACTCTTCGGTTACTCAAGCGGGGCATCTTACTCTTGTCTTTGCTCCTTCGTACATGTCCACGATCATCTGTACATAGGTTTCTGGAACCCCTCGATGTCTTAGCGCCACCCATATCAGATCTCGTGGTTGTCTGTCGAATGCCTTTTTAAAGTCAACCAATACAATATGCAAATCCTTTAAGGAATTACCATGTTTTTCCATTATTATCCTTATACCTTAGATTATATCTGTGGTTGATTTACCCGCGACAAACCCCCAGTGATCATCAGATAGCCGCATTATTTTTCGCAGTCGGCCACCTAATACCCGCTCAACGATCTTCATGGTGTGTGACATCAGCTTGATCGAACGGTAGTTATCACAGTTTCGTGTATCACCCTTCCCTTTACCTAAGAAGGTAACTTTCCCTCCATTGATTTGGCATTGGATCACCTCTCAGAAATTTGGAAATGAGAACTCTGAGCCATCTGAACCCGATGTCTCCCATCTTTTTCCAGAACTCAAAGGTCATCTCGTCTGGCCCAACCGCATTTAGTTTATCGAGTATTTGACCGCATCACTAACTTCGGGTATTTCTTTACAGTTAGGGGTGGCTCTTGGAAAGTATAGCCGGAAAAACTGTTCATTTAAGAGTCGTTCACAATACTACCGCCACCACTGCAAAATTTTGTCGTCATCCACAAGGAGATGGCCATGAGCATTGTTAATGAACTTTGGCGAACGAATCTCCTGAGCATTCGCTATTATTATTTATTTGGGCGGCTATTTTGAAGATGGTTGCGCTCTTGTTCATATTGTGTCATCGCAGCCCCTAGATAGCCTGATTTGCACCAGCAACCTGGGAAGATATTTTCCCCAGGCCCTCCGTGCTCTTAGTTTGAAGCTGGGCGCACTTCTTCTCCGCTTTTTTCTTATAACATCTGTATTCCACTTCGAGGTTGAGGTTTGTGCTAATCCGTGTAACTCCAAAATAGGGTTCATGACCGAGTACTCGACGGCTGGCACCTCTTCTCGCTAAGCAGTCCGTCCGTTCATTGCCATCGAAGCCTTCGTGTCCTGGGATCCAGGCCACAATCACGGTGTCTTTTGATGCGAGCTCCTCGAGTAGATTGAGACAGTCTCATACAATTTTGGATCCTGCGTGTAGGATTTCAGAACCATAAGTGCCGCCTTCGGACAGCCCGAAAAGCTATACATATGGATACCCTCGACACTTCTTCGCAGCCATTCTCGTACACAGACTTCGATTGCATGGACTTCCCCCTGAAATACTGTTGGTGATTTCCCAAGCGCTGCTGCACGTTAGAACCTAGGTCCATAAACCCCTGCGCCAGTGCTACCATTTTCCAATTTGGAACAATCTGTGTACCAAGTTTGAGAGTTTGGTAAGACCTATGACCACCTGGAGAACCTGGAAAATCTTGAGCACGATATCTGGGATTTTAAGAATCGGGTCGTTCTGAATGTGCTCTAGAATCTTCAGATGGCCTGTAAAGTTTCTAATTTTAAGGTCCGACATTTTGGGCAGCCGAGAAGTGCTCAGCATAGCTTCTTTTTGTACTGCAAAGTGTGAGGCTAAGCATTGCTCACATTGCTGCAGTGGGGTTTTCACGTTTTTATCACGTTTTCATTGTCCCTATGATAACCAGACAGGCTAGACGATAGATTTAATTCAACTGTTCCTGAGTCTTGACCTGAAAGGTTTTTGGCCACCAAGCCAACGATGCATATTTTGCATGCGACGGGGCGGACAGAACCCCCTGGGACGATCAACCCATTTGTTGCGAGTCCTTCATTGCAAATGTATCTTTGTTTTGCTCTAAAATGTTGGATTACCTTTTTCGGTGAGTTCTAGTCCTCTAGCCCTCTAATCAGATATAAAACCAGAACCAATAGGCATCACCATACGAAGGAGAAAGTGACAGTCGCACCTTATGGTGCGAAGACAATTCGATTCCACGCTGTGCAGTGGAATCCACACAGTCAGGCAGAAGCGCAGGTCGTCCTAGGGAAACTAAAGAGGAGTCGATGTCTTTAAGTATGAGTTGGAGAGAGCTCAAATGTATTGCAGAAATCTAACCCTGGTGGAGAGCGGTGAAAGGATTTAATTAAAGTACTAGTCCTGGGGAGCAATGGCATGCTCACAATCCTTGTTGAACCGTGATTTGCTGAAGGCCGTGATTTGTAGTGGAGCGAGGATAACTAAGCGCCAAAGGTAATATGAGTGGTCCTGAAATATCATTCATTGTTCTACCATTGGTGTCGGTAACCAGTGTAATGAGAGAAAAATATATTTATGGTATATTCATAGTTATTTGGGTTGTCTATGACGTCGGTAATTCCATCAGCTGAGTAAGACGCAGCTGATGGATTGTTTTACTTCATTTCAAGCTTCTCATACCGTTTTTTCGCTTAAGAAAAAAAATTTAACTTTTTTATAACTTAAACGCATTTTGATTTTTCTTAAGAAAAGTACTTGTTTGTAATTCATTTAACTAGCAACATGCTATAACAGATTTTCTTTCAATTTCAACTTTATAAAGTTTCCTCAACGTAAGTACAATAGTAGTCTAGTTCCTTATAAAAATAACTTTTATATTAGCATTTAAAAGTTTACAACTAATTCTGATGTAGAGTCCACTTCGGACACTCATCTTACCTGTCTACATTCTTATCTTAGCTTACACTTGTATTCAATATGTTTCCTTGTTTTTTTTCAAAAATTATTGTACAATGTTCTTGATTAGGAAAATATCACACTATTTTTAAAAATGAAACACGTCTTTGTACACGTTAACCACAAGTTTCCTCATATGCTGTAAAACTAGAAGTGTAATTTATCAAAACAAAGATTAGTACGGATCCTACAAACGATCCGATTTGCGTTAGGGTGCCCGTCCATACCAGGGATTTTCCACCTTGAGCACGCATTACCGATGTTATACAGAGTTTAACATAGCTTACGATTCCATTGAGTAGGGTCCACAGTATGATCTAAAATAGTTAAATGCGTAAAAGAGATAAGTTATATTAGGAAATGTCCTTGTGAACTTACGACTAACACTCCTCCAGCTGAGGATCCCATCAGAGGCGGACTAGGACTCATTGCAGCTGTCACAAACACATAACACGTAAATACTGCTCCAATGCTAATCAGGGAAAGAATGGATTTCATACTGGTGTGTGGCAAGAAAACCGCTAAGAAGCATGCAACAGGATTGGCTATCGCAGTAAGGGTCGCTGTGAGATGATATGCTTGACTTCCATATGGCAGGGTTGAATACGATTGAATACTGTTAAACATGCCATTGGCGAAGAACGATACCAATCCAATGAGAAACAGTAACAATTTGTACTGACATGGCGAAATTTGTGGCAATTCTTCCACCACTGCAGCATTATTATCCTTCGGGTCACTCTTCTCGTAGATGTAGGAGTTTCCGCTTAAAACTGTCACTGCTGCATATTGCTTTTTCGCAAGTTTCAGTCGATCCAGGAGTGTAAATCCAATACAACTGCACAACATCATTGAGAAGACAATGATGAAGAACACCATTGTGCCAAACCGTGGTGGTGGGGTATACTTCTCGTAAACACTTCCTGCTTCGGTTTCATTTAGTACACATTCTGTATTGCCTCCGACACCCTGAATCAGTGCCACAACACTTGGCAGCAGTCCACTCAATCCCTCTCCGAATAGATAGGTTATCAGGTAGATTTCCTTGAAGCGCCCCATATAGGGCATAAAGAGTACCGAACTCGTGCATGCTGTGAGCGCGGTGAAAAATGTCAAACAGAATAGAGCTACACTGTGTTCCTCTCCGGCAACTGTCGCTGTTTTATCGTACAGGAACGCTGTTAAAATCGATGAAATGGTTCCTACACCAAGAAGAACGTATATAACTTTCGACTCATTTAGTTTATCTGACGAGATTTTCTGCAAAAGGGTGTACACCAATGGTCCTAGGTTTCCAATTTGTACCATAACACTTAAATATGACGGCAGGCTCCAATATTCGGGCGCAACCTCCACGAGAAGCGGTAGTTGTAGGAATGTTCCATTGATACCAACCCAGGTGCCTATTCCGAAAAATATCGCAAGCAAATCGACGATCAAACTTCGATTCTTGATGATCTCTTGATATTTCCAGAGTTTCTCCCGCATATTTTGATGCAATAGAGAACTGTTCTCAGTTGGATGGCCGGGCTCGAAAGGTCTGAAAGTAAAAAAAACATTTGGGTGTCATGTTAACTGTCTGTTAACAGTTGAATGAGATTATGAGTCCAGAGGTTTGGTGATTAGCGAAAGGTTTAATACTATGGGAGATGTGTTAAATCAGCAACCATGTCAGTAACATCGGGGAATATGATGACCTGAACTGATTAGATTGATGAGTAGCGTAATTGTCGACACTGAACTTGAAAGCTAGGATCTGGCAACACACGTACCGCACACGCACTTCATTCATCTTCCTTCGCCTTCTTATATTGACGTATGAACACTTATTGTTGCATAAACATGGCTTCAAATTATATTTTCTTTCAGCTAAGGTGCATAGCTTTAAATTTTGATAGCTTAGTTGACGTTCATGAAGTTTCTACCAAATTATTGGGGATACTGATGGAATAATGTTGTAATAGTCTAAGCAATACTCGATTGCTTGAAACCTAGAGTTTCTACACGAATATGAAAACGTTTTACAAGAAGACAGAGACCAAGAAACCGCCTCAAGTCCAGAAAAACGTCCTATTAAGTGTTTTCTACCCTACAGATTAGCTATAGCCAGGTCGCGGAGAGACTTGTCGTACAGGTGATCTCCTGTGGCCAAGTAGCCACACACCTTTCTTTGTTGCTTGAGCCGAATGACCGTTTTCACAGAGCTCTAGGTAATAGATGAGCATCCTTAGGTTTAATACACATATGTTTATAAAATGCAGGACTCGCAATAAAAAAACAAAATCGAAGATGAGACGGCTGCTCAGATATCTGAAAAAAATGTAAGCGGAAGATTAGCTTTTAAGTCAAGATCAATGAAATGTTCGGCGATGTCGTCGCCCTCTCCACAAGCGTCGCGAATTTTAGTGTCACTTAAACCCACCACATTAAGATGCTTGGTGAAAGCGAAGTGACCTGTCGAGACACCAATAAGTTGTCTATAGTCTTTTTTACTGAGAGACAGTAAGAATGCATCTGATTTCATACAGACGTCAGGGAAAATCCATTTAGTCAACCTACATCCTGGAGAGTCATGTCACACACAATTGTGTTCGTGAGAAATCCAATCGTCAATGCAAGCCCTAACCGAGGACGCAAACCCTAACCCAACGCAGGTTCGGGGCCAGAGAAGACCCCTCATCGAAGATATCGTTCCCTAAAATCCCAGTGTGACCTTGTACCCAATAAGAGACATAGAATTCAGCCTTGCGACCGTTTTAAAAAGTTACACTCACGAACTATTTTGGAAGTGGTTAAGGGGTCAAGCAAGGCACTAAGTGCAGTCTGTCTGTGACTACGGACGCGTACTTCGACCTGTTCTTCACAACATACGAGTAGTTCATGGCCATAAGGATTGCATAAGTTTTCGTTTGGAAAACAAGTGAAGCCTACGAAGACACCAGCACCAGACTCTTGACTGGTACGTCTACATTTCATTCCTGGCTTATACTCTGGCCGGAGCCAGTCCTGAACACATGGAAATTTGACTTTAAATTTGCGAAATAACCGAAGTTCGGGTGTAATTGCGTCAGACGGCATAACTTCATGAGACCGGAGTCGTAAGATAAGTGTCGCGCAATGTCGTCAAAACTCCAATGTGGATTATATTGTACCAAGAACCACCCCGCCGAAGACGATGGATGGGTTTGATAGTACAGTTCATGATATAAGTATCAAGAGGAGGTAAGTTCAACAAAGCATCTAGAGCAGAGCCAGGCTTACTCGGGATAGTTCCCATGTATCCGAGAGCCTGGACATCAGTGTCGGTACAATCAAAAGCATGACTCAAATTCATGCAAAGATACCATTAAAACCAGAAACCATTTTTAGATTTCTTATTTCTTAGGAGTATCATAAATCAATTAGGTAATCCAGACAAGAATTAGAAACTGAACATTAATTTTATAGTCGAGGTACACTTGAAACTAAATACTAATCGTTGCTGAGCAATGGAATAGATAAGATTAATAGGTAAATACTTATAAAGTATGGATATTGCTAAGACGTGTCAAATGCACATTTTGAACTTATTTATGATATATACATATTTACTTTTCCGTTTATATTTACACATTTCACATTGTTGCAGTTTTATATTCTCCTATAAAATTATCAGCTATCATCAAACGTATGGAATGCGCAAGTGATTACAAATTAACAAGTGAAATCTAATATTGAAATTAAATCTATATAGGTATTATCTTTTAACAAGCTTAGCTGTATTCTTCGGTATAATAGTACAGAGAATGATACTATAAAGAGCAGCGGAGCAGTGCAATAGCCATTTCTTGATTCTGGAATTGTATTCCACTTATTTTTTATGAATTATGACCCATTAGTCTACAAGAAATTGTAGACTTTGGGTACATACAGGTGGCACTGCGACAAACAGTCATTTCCATCAGAATAGCATCAACCTATGGTATTTCTTCAAATACAGTGTTACCTCGATAACGCGAACTAGTTAAAAAACAGGCAATTCACATTAGTGGATACCATTTAAAGGGTCATTCTCATTCATCAACTGCGATACATCTTTGAATTTAAGTAAAACAAGTTGTATTTGAGGTATATACCTATATAGACTATACCGTATAGTGCATCTTTTTATTTCAAGTTAAAGAGCATTCGATACCATTATGTTTTAAAAATAATACCGTTCAAATAGCCTTCGCGGCTTTGCTTGTCGGCGGTCATCCGAGAGTTCCAGTTTTGAATGACTCTGGCACATAAGTTGGCATCAATCTCACCAATGACGTGAACAACGTTATCCACAAGGTCAACAATTGTTGCTGGCTTATTGGCATAGAGCAGAGATTTAACGTTACTAAGGTAACTCTTTATAAGACTCTAATCATCCCAGTCCTGCTGTATGGGGCAGAGGCATGGGCTTTGACAAAACCGGATGAGGGGGCCCTTGGTTATTTCGAGAGAAAAGTTCTTCGAGCGATCTTTGGTCCCGTCTGGATAGACGGTGAGTGGAGGAGAAGGTACAATGCCGAGCTATACGGCCTGTACAAAGACATCGACTTAGCCAGAAGAGTTCACATACAGCGACTAAGATGGCTGGGTCATTTAGAGCGGATGGAGCCCAACGTTCCCGCTAAGAAAGTTTTCGAATCCACCCCGGATGGACGACGCAGTAGAGGACGACCTCGCGGTAGGTGGCGCAAACAAGTGGAGGGGGACCTCAACCAACTTGGCGTGCGCAACTGGAGGCAGCTGGCTCGTAGTCGTGCTAGCTGGAGAGGTTTGTTGGTTGAGGCCCAGGTCCACACCGGACCGTAGCGCCATCTAAGTAAGTAAGTAAGAGATTTAACGTACGCCAAAGAAAAAAGTCTAAGGGCGTCAAATCGCACGATCTTGGTGGCCAATTGACATCGGCTCTTCGTGAGATTACGCGACCCGGAAACTTCCCATTCGATATCTCCAGTATTTCGTTCGATGTGTGGAACGTCGCACTGTCCTGTTGAAAACACATTTCGCCAATACCCAAACGATTAATTTCCGGCCAAACAAACTGGGTTATCATGGCCCGGTACCGCTCACCTTTAACAGCCCACGCTTATCTTTGGAAAAATAAGGTCCGATTATGCCGTTGGCCCATAATCCACACCAAACAGTGAGTTATGCGTTATTATTTTCGGTATGTTAAGGTGTTGGCATAATCTCTCTTGGATTTTCATTGCTCTAAACTCGAGAATTTTGTTTGTTCATGTAGCCATTCAGTCAAAAATGCTCCTCGGCACTGATGTTTTGACCAAAATTGGGATCGGTTTCCAACTGCTCCAGAACCCAATCACCAATTGCACGATGCATGGAACGGTCAGTAGGCTTCAGTTATTGAACAGTTTGAATTTTTTACGGATACAGGCCCAAGTCTTTTCTCAAAATTCGCCCAGTTAAAGCGTTCGAAAAGTCAAGTTCTTGAGAACTACCCGAAATTAAGACGTATTGGTTCTCGCGCACACTCTGTGCCACCGGAGCAGTATTGTATTGATAACTATGGCAGAACTCAATAATAGCAGGATGACTGCAAAATATTTTCACATATGGCCGCAGTCGGCTGTCAAGTTCTATCATAGCTACTGAACGACCTTTTGCATACTCATAAAACTTCTATATATTAGCCGCGTTTTGTTTTCCCCGTGAACTTAACTAGTTGACCTCAAAATAAAAAAACGCTCTTGGTTCAGCTAGAAATTTCATTTTCACAAGTTGGTAGCAGCAGCTGTCACACTGACGTTTCATATGGATTAACAATGGCGGAAAAAATAGCAATTAAAGTGAGAAAAGTGCGTAATATTTTTATATTTGCTTAATAATTAAGGCCGGTAATTATCAAGCGCTCTTAAATCGATTTTAAGTTTATTTAGCTCTTAGTTTTAAATTTTTGCTACGTATTCACCAAGCACTAATAGGTTTTTGTCCATGCTAATTCGAATATGCGAAAAATTAATTTTCGGATTTCGAAACGCGTTCTAAAATGAGTTTTCGAACTGAAAGAAATGTCAAAGAAAAAGAAAACATTGTATTTTCCTGATTTTAGTCAGAATTAATTAATCAAGGTACATTTTATGTTTTATTTGGTTGGTAGTTCTTTTGACGAAAATGCTGGAGGCATTAAATTCGTCGGCATTTCTTCTTTTGCATTACGCCAATGCAGCCTGTCCTTTGTTTGGTCTGAGTAACAGTTCACAGCTGATTTCGAAAATTTTCGAAATTTCTAAGTTATGAGCTCTTTTAACTAAAGAGTGGTTGGGTCCACTCATAAGTCTTATGAGCGCTAATAAATCTGCACTAATATTGGTTGGAGAATAGGTTTATGAAGCTCTTAGTTTAACATTGGTCGGCGAATACCGGCCTAAGTGTTTTTAGATACTTACGTCAGAAAGTGAGTATACAACAAATTACTCTGATTTACTTCTTGATATTCAGCAGAGCTGCCAAGCTTTACATATATATTTTTTTTTTTTTGTGAAAATCCATCTAGTGGTGGGATATGGGATAGAAACTCTGGTTCACAAAAATTGAACCAGCTCAAGTGCTGGTTCAATTGTTGTTTTTGCATACTGTGTAAAAATATGAACTGAACCAGTTCACGGAGAAAACAAAACACGGGTATTGTTGGTTCTGACATGACTATGTTATAGAGTGCCTAAGCAGCAGCAGATTCGTACGAAGTGAAGAATGTTTCGTAGTTTGTCTCCTAGGCTGTTGAAGAGAAATGCTCCCAGATGATACAATCTTCTTTTATAACTGGACAAGTACAGATGAAATAGAGAGTAGTTTCTTCCTCCCGTATGTCCGTACAACTCTTACGAGTTTAGTAACGTTTGAAAATATGCCAAACTTATTGGTACGTAGATATTGGATTATGACAGGTAAGGACACCGATAACTATGCTGATGTGCAATCATTTTAGCAAAATCAACCCATTAGAATGTTTCTGATTCAGTTTGAGTCAAATATGTTTAAATGTTTCACATTTTGTTTCATTTCCCATCTCTGATTGGCTTTGCTGAATGCATAACGCCTGAGCAAATGTTTGAAAGTTATAAGTAAAATATTTAAATTTTACATTTTTAATAGAATTTTAATGGTGCTGCTACTTCCAGCGAACTCGTCGGCCTTGGATGTCCATAAATTGTCTCTATGACCTCGCATCCAGCATAACTAAGTGTTGAATTGTTCCCTTATCTCCGTGAGAGATAAGTGAATATCTAGACCTTTATAGTGATTGAGCATGGTTCCAAGAACTTTACAGCTGTTTGTCTAATAAATGACACTACAGACAGCAAACAAATAAAAAATGTACGTTATAGAGTATACATTTTCGATGCACATTATCGGTGTTTCCTATTAGCGAGGTAGCATTGTATCTTCATAAAAATATTCGTATTTTCAGAAAGATGTGTATATCATTTGGTAGCTAGTAGCAAGTCCTTTGAGTTTACCAAATAACAAAAGGATAGTGTCAAATTGCAATTTCAAAAGCTTGTCTTCTCCTTACTTTTTAAGCCTCCTACGCTATTGGCATCTATTTCCATAATTTTGACAGATAGGAGTCTCTAGAAGTTTTCTTTTAGGTTGAACAGATTACTCTGATAATCATAGAATTAGCACACCCTCCTCATCATTATCAAAACTTAGAATTAGAACTCTACTGAAAAGGTAAATTAACTTAAGTGGACTTAAGTGAAAAATCATTTCCTTCATTCAACCGATGCAAATTTCCAATACGTCCGCACAACTGTATCTAAGTGCCAAATTTCTTCCAGAAATATCACTTCTTGCGATGTTTACGAAAGTATTTCATATTAGAATCGACCTGACTTGCCTTCGTTTTGTTGCTCCCCTGAAAGTCTTCAAAAATAGCCTTTAGGTAGTCAGTCTTTCAGTTCAGAAAGTTAAATGGTTCCGTTTAAAACGTTAGTCTTAAAGTCTTAACGTCTGTTTGGATATAACGTGTTCTTCGTTTCTTAAGTCGTATCGTAATTGTTACTGCCACGCGGACTTACTACTGAGTATTTTTCCTACGAAATTATTTTTTCGGCGCTGAATTTTTCAATGCCAAGTACTTTACTTGAAAAATCTAAGCAGCCCCTATAAGAGAGCCCTTCTAAGATAGACATATCAACCTTCACTTCGCTGGATCCGCTTCATATACTCCGGTTTACCAAAGCAGTTGGACAGGAACAGACGCTCTACTCGAGTACCTCATTTATAGCTTGGAGTGTACAATATACTTGCACATACATATATATGTACATCTATGTACATTCTATGTATTGAGAATCATTAGTTATTCTTTACAATGGTCTAAAACTTTTAACACATTTATCACTTGCTTAGATTTAAACCGCACTTTTTGCGCAAATTTAAGGATCACTGCGTCATTGCCAATCAGGGTTATCGTGAATAAATTTTCCCTCGGACAGAAATTAGGTATCTTCAAAAAAGAGGAATTAATTCCGCGGAAAGGAAATAGGTATCATGAATGACAATTCAGGAGCATTTCCCACGCAATCGCGATACTAAATTTTTCCCCGATGATTTTTTTCCCTATTTTTGAAGATACCTAATTTTTGTTCGGCGGAAAAATTCCGAGGGAACATTTATTCGCGATAATCCTGAATGTCTTTCTTAAGTATAGGCTACTCCTACTAATTTTGTGACAATGGTAGGCTGTATTGCCTTTCTTAATGAAAAAAACAACATTAAAGCAGATTCCTCACAAGAACTGTTAATCCAATTAGAGATTATCGAAAATCATAGATTCAAGAAAATTCTCCTAAAAAAACTTTTGCACTTGCATTTTTATCTAAGAAATATCCATCTTACAGAAAAGTATACCTACTCGTATATGTACATATTCCTTAACACAATTTGTAGTATTTTCAATTCTGCTTCAGATTGTGAAATAAAAAATGTAACTGCGCATTTTTTATCAAAAAGTTGAATTAAATTGAAAAAAAAAAATTAAAATAATACAATGTATTACTCCTATTTAAGTATTGTAGAGTGATTTATATGGTGAATAATGAAAATGTGGCCTTAAGTCGATTAGCTGCGTTTTGCCAAGCGGAAAGCAAGCGACGCAGTAGCGGGCCTTCTTGCCGTAGAGCTCGAGCGCTCTGATTTGTGTATGAAATACACTTGAGCACTTAGCTGTCAAAATATGAAAGTTGGCTATTAATACATACGGCCGCTTTTCATAGATAAAAAAAAACAATGCTTTTGGTCCATTTAAACGCTAAAATACCGTTTATGTGTAAATAGAATATCTGTTGATAGTTATTTTGTAAAGCGTATTAAGTTCTACGCAAGAACAACAAGGCTCGCCCGCCATTTCAATTGTTTTGGAATTTGTTTCCTTTGTTTCCTCTCCTGTCAAATGTGACTTTGGCTGCACTCAGCTTTTTGTTCAGACTGCTCGGTTAATTTATTCTGAGCTCATAGAGGAGTGCACTCTGAGTATGCGCCGAACGAAAAAAGAAACACAAAATGAAAGCTCTAAGCAGAAACAAAACTCAGGCCCTGCTCTAAGTTTTCGTTGTTACTTGCATATGTTATATGTACAAAAATATTTATATTTTAGGTATATAGTTTAAAACATAAATATTTTGGGTGCTGAACTGTATAATTTGCTTCGATTTTCAATATTTTGAAAATGTTGTATTCATTTAATGTTATCCGATTTATATTTTACTCACTCTTCTGAACAAACTAGACAACTCGTTGCGGAAATTACCAAGAGAGAGCGAAAATACTGCAATTAATTGCAAAGTATGTTAAATAGAAATTGCTACCTATGTGGATGAATAATAAGTAGTAAACGTGTACATATTATGGCTGGCATTCCCTTTTAAAACTCGTCTTCCAGTCGAATTCGTAGAGAAAATATTTTATTTTTGTTAATTGTTTTTTATTTTTCTTGAGTTCACATTGTTCGCTGTAGAATATTGAGCAGAGGTTCTCAGAAACTTGGTTTGAATTCTAACCCAAGTCCATTCAGGTCTATGTTTAACTTCAATTCGATCTATGGCTGTGGCGCCAAGCGCTCTTTCTAAGTTATTTGTTGAAGACAAATATTAGCAACTATACAAACAAGTCATCACTAAGTTTTTATTTACAACACTCCCCAATTGCACGTAAGTCAAATCTTTAAAACTATAACAAAAATCGAGCTATAAAGCAACAAATCATTATATCATTACAATCTCTCGATGGAAATCCCGTGTTGAAATAAAATATCAGACTGATAGCAAAATTATCGACACTTGCCAGGCTGATTTAGACGTCACACAAGTCATTCTTTTATCATTATTACCCACAACATTTGATCAGGTCGTTAATTCGCCACTTTAACAATACATTTACCATGAAATTAATCACCTTATTACGTATTCGGCTTCAGGTAGATGCGTTCGATTCCGCGGTGCTGTGTAGACTGTTCCATGGTGATCACTTCCAGTTTCACTCTCATCGTTGATTCTCATAGTTGGTCCGCTTTAACTTGTGCTTTTTATGGTTAAAAGATTAGGTTTTGTTGTGTATATAACATCAATAGGTGAGTACAAGTATAATCTCAAAACTTGATTATAGGATCTGAAATGAGTAAAAGTTAACATTTTATAAGTATAAGTGTTTTTAACAAGCTTAATTGGAAAAGTAACATAAGAGAGTGCAATGGGTCTATACAGTTTTCATGAAGTTTTGCACAAACTGAAAACCTATTTAGGAATAAGGCTACAAAAAGCAAGCCTTTCACCATGACACTTTGATGGCTCCCAAGTTTACGTAGTAGAAGTAAACTTATAGAGTTCAGTTGGTCTAAAAATATTCAGTGAAGTTCGATTTCAACTGAAAAGTTCTTATGGAATAAAGCTGCAACAAGCCTATGAACATTCCCATATGTCTGTCAAGTTTACGTGGTAAAAGTAAGCGTAGACGGTTCAATAAGTTTAAAAAGTTTCAATGAAGTTCAACCCAAACTGAAAAGCTGTTTGGAAATAGGACTGCAAAAGACAAACCTATACACATTCCCACGCGCTTGCCAAGTTCACGTGGTAAAAGTAAGCTCAGAGAGTTTAAAAAGTTTCAATGAGGTTTGAATATAATTAAAAACTTGTTTAGGAATAAGGCTACAAAAGACAAAACTGTGGCTTTAAAGTCTACAGTGTGTCTACCAAGTTTACATGATGCAACTACATAATGTATTTTGATTCAATACTTGTTTATTTCGCAAGTATTTTTTACTAAATAAACTGTATTCTTATTTCGTGTGCTTAAATTTTCAAAAATCTTAACAGAAATGTGCGATATGCAGGTGTAACAAGGGAGTTAAGTAAGTGAGTGAGATATCCACAACGGAAACTGCTGGAAAATATTTTCTAGTGATCAGAACATGTAATAGGTTCGGATAGGGCAAAGGAAAGCCCACCAATTTTAAATGTTCCAAGAATTTTCAAATTTGTATTTGTCTAAAAAAATACTACGAAATGTCAGAAATGGTCTACGTAGTTGCATAAGGTGATGGCATTAGGTCTGTTTTTTGAGAGCTGGGGTCTATCAGGTTTCGCTCTAAAATCACTCTTAAACGTTTTGTATTCGAAACCTGGGGTCGATTTTAAATCGTTCTGAAATCAAGGTTTTTCTTGGGTAAGGAAAGTGGAGCTGTCAAAACCGCATGTGGCATTTGTGATTATTATCTATTTTATCTATCGTGCAAATAATAGAGCCTTGCATTAGGTCCATTCGCGTACACAATCTAAATCGTTTAAAGGTACTCTAAAGTGCTCGAAGTGTATTCGCGTACGTACTGAGCGAACATGACAAATAAGGAGAAAAATTGACAAGTAACGAGTAATGAGTATTTCCCCTCTATGCCTGAATGTGCTCAAAAAATTTCTGACGGCAAGTAAAAACTGCCAAATGATTGTCAAATGAGTCAAAAAGTTTTTGATTTCATTTCAAAAAGTCAATAGACATAAAAAATAGATGCAAAATGTCTTGAAGAAAATGCTGTGATGTGTGAATGTTCTCCCAAAACATTTCTTTTTAACTTAATCTAGATTTTTTAGTTTTCACAGGAGTTTAATTTGTTCATTATATTTTTTTTTAATGAGAGTTGACTCGACTTGGCTCAAAATGGCTCGCTTTTCATTCGCGTACTTTTGCTTAGATTTTCCGCTCTCTGAGAGTTTTTACTCCCAACATGTCATAATTAACAATTTATTAGTTTTCGGCTCGGAAAGTACGCGAACGGACATAATCTAAATCGCTTTAAGGTGCTCTAAAGTACTCGAAATGTATTCGCATACTGAGCGAACATGACAGATAAAGAGGAAAATTGATAAGTAAGAAGTATCGAGTGTTTTCCCTCTGTGCTTGAATGCGCTCGAAGAATTTCTGCCGGCACGAAAGTAAAAACTGCCAAATGTTTGCCAAATGAGTCAGAGTTTTTGATCCCATTTCAAAAAGTCAATAGGCATAAAAAATAGGTGCAAAGTGTCTTGAAGAAAATGCTGTGATGTGTGAATTTTCTCCCAAAACATTTCTTTTTAACTAAATGTGAATCTGTTGGTTTTCACACGAGTTTAATTTGTTCATTAAAACTTTTTACTCCCATCATGTCATATTTGACAATTTATTAGTTTTTGGCTAAGTAGGCGAACGGACCTATTATGTTTAAAAATACAACAATCTACTTGATATCCAATAAATTAAAATATGATTAATTTCAGAGCGAAAAATAAATTCACATTGTCAAAATGTCCTCACGACAACTCCAATGCGTTTTTTGAGAATGGAAAACCCAGGTCATTTGGTACATCTGGGAGTTGTCAATAAAACCTGGGTCGACAGGGCGAATGTAAAAAACAGATCTATTGACATAATAGGATAACAAAGCGGGCCACTTCTGAGACATTTGCAAATATTTCAACAGAAAAAGTGAAGATCTGTTTAGCCATGAAAGAAGGTAAAAGAAAATGTAAGCTGTCAGAGAGAAAGAACGATCAACATAGATAGATATTTATTTCGTTTTAAGGTTACAAAGGAGCAAACCATCCTTCATCTCCTATGCACTTGTCCAGCCCTGTCGCATAAAATAATGCTCCATCTAGGGTCCCCCTTCCTTGACGATCTCGGCGATCTGGCGTCCTTAGACGTCATGAGCATCCAACGCTTTATCAAAAGCTCCGGTTGGTTCTGTTAGTGGCCTAATGGTTGATTCATGGTATCACAAAGGACCTTCACTGGTCTAAGTGTGTCTGCATTCTCGTGTGGACAGCCAACCTAACCTAACCTAACCTACAAAGGTTCGCCACTACACAATTTATATAAAGAAATATGTATTTTGTAATTTTTTCAACTCAAAAAATTTAAAATTATTTACAATTTTACTTTTTGAATTACTTATTACTAACATGTTACAAATCCTTGTTGGACTAAGAAAACAATGTCAGTTGGGTCCAAAGGGTACAAAATGAGTACCTTAGCGAGCTAAGGCTTCGTCTGCATCATTTTTAGCCTCAGTGCTTCCATTAAAAGCAGTTCACACCCAGAACGAAATGAAAATATTACATAATATAGAAGAATTATAGAGGATCTGTAGACACTGTTGGAATAACTTAAGAAAACAATTTCCATATATCGGTAAATCGATACATTTACTAGTACACTTTAATCGAGTAACGATATATTACTAAAAAATTAATCGATATGTATATTATGTAAGTTATGTACGTATAATATTGATATTTTTGTTTTTCGACGTCGCATGCCTTTATTGAGGCACTAAAACGCGTCTGTATTCTTGAGGCTGTAGGGAATTAAAATGATCTATGAAGTGAAAGTTTAAGAAAAAGTATCGCACACAAAGTGGAAAATAGTATCGCACACAAAGTGGAAAAAACTATCGAAATGGATCTCACACATTTATCTATACAAAATTTTGTAATACAGCTTTCACTTTTTTAGACGATCCTGTAAATAGACTAGGAATACCCTATTGCACTCGTTGACGTACATATATTAATTCTTTTTTTTTTTTTAATTTTAAGCTAAAAAAATTACACAAAGTATCAATTTCGAACCGAATGTACATATTATTGCGGCAACACTGTATGTACATATCTATATGATAATTTTTTATTTAAATATATTATTATTTGAAAGGTATATTTTAGTTTTACCATCAACCACGGCTGCTCTGTTTAAACTAACCAACCCTCTTTTTTAATTTTTACGTACCAGCACATAACATGTACTTGAAGTAATTACTAATACACTTCTTCGTAAAAGTCGTTAACACTTTTTTATTATGATACTAATTTAAATAGGTTACTTATAACGCTATTATAACAATACAAACCCGATTTGTTATAATTAATTTTTAGTGTTTACATTTACTCACATCTGTTTTTAATTTTAATTGACTAGTATATCACGTCACTTGCAATCAGTTCACAGAGCCAACGTTACACTCAAAGCGACGTACAAGCCAGATTTTAAGTCTTCTCAAGTTCATGGAAATATGCTTATGGCACGATATTGTAAAACAATAAATATAAGCGTATGTGTAAAATATTGACAACTGTACAGTAATTATTACCGCCAAAATACAGTACATAAGAAAAGTTATTGGATGCATATTGCTTTGACGCGATCGCGATCAATTAAGATCAATATTTCAATTTGAAGAACGCGATCGAGGAAAGAAAATTCTCGCGAATTGCTTCTCGTCGATTGTATAGTGTTGGCACTATTATGACAACTGAAAAGCCTTAATTGAATGGGACGATCGTTTTTCATTTTAATATTAAGCATATCAGCAAAATTCCCATTCTTGTGTAACATCAATGTTTGCTTTTTGTTGAAATTGTTTGTCAAGCAGAATCAGTTCTCAAATAAGCAACTTTAAGGTTCATAAATAATTCTAGAGCATTGTGCGTATCATATGCATTTATGAAGCAAATAACACACTGTACATATGTATGTATGTAGGCAAATGCTTAGGAAGCAGATATGTATGTGTTTGTTTTTTTGATATGTTCGAAATCATGAAAGGTGATAACCCATGGTTTTTATTTGTGACCGCATAGAACGACAGCTGATAAGTAGCGAATTTATCAGTGAACGAATGCAATGCAACGAATTATTGAACTTGACAACAATAAAAAAAAAAAAAAAAAATTGGTTTGAAATGTGGGTCGCTAGATTTGCAAATGCAAGGAACAGCAATCTGAGTTAAAAATACTTGCAATGACTTAATCTCAACATGGCTATACACGGATTGATAGTTACACCTTCAAGCAACCCAACTGGGTTATTGGGCCTATAGTGCAAGTTGAGATACAAGGAAATTTTCACCATCCTGGTCTCAGCTGAGGATGCAGTAAATATGAAGGGGAATTTTTAAGTTCACGGTATAGGGGTTAAGGTATTGCACAAAAGGGATGGGGTTAGAACTATTTTTTGTTTTCAAGTAATCCTTTTTAGGTAAAAATGTGAAGTTTCATGCTGATTTACCAGTTTACGGAACTTCTTACCCTGGTAAAAGCATGATTTACAAGTGGTCGGTCTTATTTGAGCAAGGTAGAGAGTTAATAGGAGATGACAACCGCCCTGGAACAGCAAATTACGTAACAATGGATGGTGTGAATAAAAATTGAGTGTTAGTGTTCCCTTTAATCATTTGGGGTGAATAAAAATAGGTTGCGTTAAGTTTAACGAAAACTCTTCACTCACACATTTTGACAATTGAGTGGTTCCTCCATTTTGGTGTGAATAAAGATGGAATCTATCGAGGGAACACTCGAATTAAATAATAATAGAAAATATTACACTTTTTGGAAAGAAGAATATTTGCACGAAAGCGAAGAAAAATCTTCAAAAAGAAAGAGATTTGGTATGAACGAAGAAGATTTCAGTAATATTTTACAATTTTGTCCTTGCTTGGAAAAAAAAAACTAAACTCCAGCCATGAAAATTAAAAAGTAAGTAGCGTTGCAAGCTGTAGCCGGTTTTTTTTCAGGAAATATGTGTATTATATTATTACAAATTTATATGGTATTTCCTCATGCGCCTTACTTTTGTTAATGATTTACCAATAAAAGTTTTCAAAGTTCAACTTGAGGGGAAGAACCTACTTATAGGCAATTGGGGACCTGCATTGCGATTGATCGGGAAACTACCGACTGCTCAAAACTTGGCTTGGGGCAGTAGCGCAACAATCAAGTTCGTGATGAAGTGCTTACTTTACCTCCTAGTGATGGTCCCTGGGCAACTATACGTATAAACCCTTAGACGTATAGGCCAAAATTGTAAGTGCGGGTTGTCTAGGGCCTTGATTCTAGGCTAGGTAACGTGGGCCAGCAACCTGCGTTACCGAATATTGCCCGCTACAGAAACCGACACTATGCCTCAGATAAGGAATGATCACATGTTGACGACTTTTGGCTATTGTACCCGGACAAAGATAGGTTTTTGGAATGTAAAGACGCTCCTCGACTCGGGAAGAGAAGGTCCTAACAATGCCAGATTCCTGCAATTGGAAAACGAATTCATGGGATATAAACTGGACATTTTGGGGGTAAGTGAAGTAAGATGGTTAGAAGCGGGCGAGTACCAGTCTCCAACGCGTAACACTGTACTACTCTATTCTGGAAGACCATCCGGAAGTCCGCCGGAATATGGAGTCGGACTACTGCTAACAACAACAGCACGTAAGGGGCTAATTTTCTGGCAGCCTCATGGTGATAGAATTTTGACGGCCAGATTCCGGACAAGAGTGCGACGCGTCACCATCATACAGTGTTACGCCCCAACGAATAGTTCGTCTGAGGACGAAAAGGAGAGCTTCTACAATCTCTTAAGCGCCGTCTTCAACACAACACCAAATGGAGACATTGTCATAGTGATGGGGGATTTGAATGCCAAGGTAGGCAACGACAACGAAGGGCTCAAACATGTAATCGGGAAGCATGGACTAGGCAACCGCAATGACAACGGCGAAAGGTTTGTGGATTTCTGCAATGCCAACCGCCTTGTGATAGGTGGCACCATGTTTGAGCACAAGACCTGCCACAAGGTCAGCTGGGTTTCCAATGACAGGCAAGCAACCTCCAACCAAATTGACCATTTTGCTATCAGCCGCCGCTTTAGAAGTAGTCTCCTGGATGTCCGAAACGAGGGGCGAGGGGCAGATGTGGGGATAGTGCGTGATCACCATCTTATGATAGCTACTCTCCAACTACACACTGCTGCAGTTCGAAGATCTCACGACAACACAAGAATGCCCAGGTTCGACATCGATAGACTTAGTGATCCCTCAGTGCGCCAACAATTAAGGGAGCACTTTTCGCAAGGTGTGGAAGCAATCAGCAGCTCACTGCTCGCAACCATCCAATATCATTAGTGTGCTACGAAAAATGGTTTTACATTTGGTGTTGAAAGAATCGTCGGTCGATCGCAGGGAAGACATAGAGCGTGGCTTTCCGAGGATACCTGGAGACGGATTGACGAACGAAAACAGCTGAAAGCTCGCGTTGCAGCTACCCCAGCAGCAGGGAGAAGCGAGCTAGAGTCCCTATATCGCATGAAGATGAGAGAAGTTCAGCGTAGCGTGCGACGTGACAAGCGCAACTACATCAACGCGCTGGCTACAGAAGCAGAAAAAGCTGCACGGAGGTGCGACAACAGGACCGTCTACAGAATCACGAAAGAGCTGACAGGTGGTCGCAGCTCCAGCCAACACCCAGTGAAAAGCCTAGACGGCTCCTTGCTCATTTCGGATGAGGACCAGCTCAAGAGATGGAAAGAGCATTTTGCTACGGTTTTGAACCGTGTATTCACTAGCGATATGCTCCCAAATCAGACTGAGATGCCCGAGGTGACAAGCTCCCGAATACGCACCACGACTCCCAGAAAAGATGAGATTATTATCACTCAAAACCAACAAGGCGGTAGGACTTGACGGTATTCCAGCAGAACTCTTACGAGCAGCGCCAACAACATCGGCTGAGCTTCTGCTTCCACTTATAGAGAGAGCTTGGGAAACTGAGAGCTTTCCTAAAGAGTGGAAAAAGGGAATGATCGTCAAGTTTCTTAAGAAAGGAAATTTAATGCAGTGCGTGCTGCCTGCTGTAGCTAAGATAATAGCTAAAATCATCCTTGAGCGAATCAAACAACATCTCGTAGACACACTCGATGCCGAACAAGCAGGTTTCCGCTCTGGATCCTCCTGTGCCGACCACATCAACACCCTGCGGATTATCATCGAAGAGTGTGTTTAATATCGATCGGCACTCCATCTGCTGTTCATCGATTTTGAGAAGGCATTCGATAGTGTCAACAGGGAGTTTATTTGGCTTGCCTTACGCAGGAGAGGTATTCCCGATAAACTAATTGCTATTATCAAAGCTACATATGAAGGCTCCAAATGTCACGTTCTACACAGGGGAAGGTTGTCTGAGGAATTTGAGATCCAAAGTGGGGTAAGACAAGGCTGTATCCTTTCACCAATATTATTCCTATTGGTGATTAGCGATGTGCTTCATGCATGCTTCATTCGATGGACTCTTACATCTCAACTGAAACATCTTGACTACGCAGACTATGTATGCTTACTCTCCCACAGAATTATGGACCTCCACCAAATGACAGCAGATGTGGCGTCGTCGGGCTGAAAATTAATACGCCAAAAACTAAAATGATCAGCCTTGAAACAAACTCATCGGCTCAAATATGCATTGCTGGACAACCGGTAGAGAGAGTAGCAGTATCTTGGGAGTATTGTCTCGACCGATGGTGGAACCGAACTGGATATAGCCAACAGGATCGCCAAAGCAAAGCCCGCGTTCGGGATGTTGTCCAAAATATGGCGAAGCAATGCAATCAGTTTGAGCACCAAAATAAGACTGTTCCGCTCCAACGTTGAATCCGTGCTGCTATATGGTTGCAGCACGTGGAGAGTGACCACTACTATCACCAGAAAGCTGCAAACGTTTGTTAATAGGTGCCTGCGCAATATCTTAAGGATTTTTTTGCCCAATCGTATCTCTAACGAACACCTTTACGAGAGAACGGGTCAGGAACCAATAGGCACAACCATCCAACGGCGGAAGTGGCAGTGGATTGGTCACACGTTCCAAAAGGGTGACAGCTCCATAGCGAACCATGCTATGCAATGGAACCCTCTAACTCAGGATGGCAGAAGACCTGGCGGTCCGAGGAGAACATGGCGCAGAACAGTCGAGAAGGAGGCACGGCAGTTAGGGAAAAGTTGGGGAGAACTCAGACACATTGCCAGAAACCGTACACGATGGCGCGTAGGCGTAGTAGAGGCCCTAGGACCCACAAGGGGATACAGGACATAACTAGCTAACTACTTATAGGCAACTTTTTATTCAGACCGAATTAAGTGTTCCCTTTAACGAAAACTCTTCCCTCAAGAGGGTTTATTCAGGCCAGGGCCTAGTTTGTCGCAACCACTCATGTTGTGTGTGTTATATTTTTCGCACGAATGGGAGGGACCTACAGTTTAATGCCGAATCCGAACGGCGATTTGAGAAGCTTTTTCGTGACAACAATACTCTCGGATGTTTGTCAGACGCTCGCGAGAGGTGGGACCGTGAAAAAACTTTTTGGTATTTTCTGGGATTCGAACTTGGAACCTCATGCGTAGTGATCCGAAAAACTAACCACTTACGCCACGGCGCCCACCCAAATATCTGATAACGTTAAAAGAAATAACACATGGTTCTAAAAGTAGAATTTGCCTTCATAGGAAATAGTCCACTAAAGAAATTGCAGAAAGGCTCAAAATATCCGAACCGAGTTTCAAAATTCTATACGATCATCTTACAAAGTCAAAAATCAGCGCGATGAGAGGCCCAGAATGCTTGCCGCATCAAAAAAAAAAAATAATAATAATAAAAATACCGTGTGGATTTGTAAGCAGTTTCCTGAGCTGTGCGGTAACAATCCAACAGAAGTTATCAACAAATTTGTTACTGAAGATGAAACTTGAGTTCATTATTATAATCCTGGGTCAAAACAGTGGCATAAAAGGTGTGATCAACTTCCCAAGAAGTTAAGGTTAGTACTATTGGCTGTGAAAATATTAGCGACAGTGCTTTGGGAGTTGGGACTCACAATGAATCCTGTTAATAGATTATAATGCTTTTAGACACTTGAGAGAATCTATTAAAGTAGAAAAGAAGAGGAGATCAACAAAAGGCCTGCTTTTTCTTAGGACATTGAATTGTTTCACAAGGCTCAAATTGCCATGGCTGCTATGAAGTCATTTGGCTTCCAGGAATTATTTCATCTGCCCTAACGTCTTGACCTTATACCTAATGATTATTACCTGTTCCAAAAATACGTGTAAAGCATTGTGATGGTGATGAAGAATCACTACAGGTAGTCGTAAACGAGCAACTTTGAGGGCAAACTGGAGAATTTTTTTTTTTATGTAGGTTCGGAAAAAATAATCTACAGACAGGTCTATTCATGTTAAAGGAGATTATATTGAAAAATAAAAAATAAATAAATAAATAAAAAATCTAGATCCCAGAGCACTCCGAGTTTTGCGTTCCATTATACTACCATACTACCAGGTAGGAACCTTTCGTTGGTGCAGTGGTTGGAAAAACTTCAATGTTATTCGTTTTTCTTTTTATACTCGGGTGGCTGATGATTGCTGTTCTCCGCTGAGGCTTGAGCTTGCACACATTGGTTAACGAACAAACACACTATTGCCATCCTTTAGCAGGACATTTACAAAATCAGAAAGCAAACAAGAAGTAGTCAGATTTCCAAACAACACCCCATGAAGAGTTTATAGAGATCCATTTTGGCAATAGTGTCGTGGATGTAGTATTACTCAGTTCACTGCTATTCGCTAGCTTTAGATCGGGCAAATTAGTTTTCTCCTCAACTCTAAGTTTTCTGACGATAAAAAATATAGCAAACCACACAACACTTTGATGTGAAAAACCACTCTCTGTGAAGGAGGATTTAGAGTAAAAATGGAAAGATCAGGTATTTAAGTTATTATAATTAAAGAGTATAAAGTATATTTCAAATAAACGTCACACTTTCCTGATAAATTGCTTTTCTTGTTTGTCTTGAACTTAAACTTTTACTGAATAAATACAAGTTACACGTCCAAGCCAATTCATCGCTTGAATTTAAATGAATCATGAATCTGAAGAATCAAGTTTTTATAGTAGACTTATCGAGTGTTGGATCTATACATGTCTGTGGTCAACGTTCGCGATTTGAAGATAGTTTTTTGACCAAGATAATGGGGCGACAATTATCGTGATATCTATCTCTCTTATATGGAACCAACAAACCCTTTAACAACCCAAACAATTGAAGTGGTACATCCTTATCAGGCTCGGGCCCGGTTAATGAAATCAATGACAGTCTGTCTAATTGCTATGTGACAGATACTTGAAAAGTAAAACGTGCTCACTTCATCGTTTCTTTCAAAACTAAGTATATGTCGTCAGTGGAATCAAACTTGTTAAGATTATGCTCAAGAGCGATCCACTTAACGGACTTCTGTCTGAGATGCCACTGCCTTCTATCAGTAAGAGAAGTGGATTTATGAACTTATGTGGATTTAAGAACAAAGGGTCGTTAACTGAGAGTTAGAAGCGCATTACTCTACTCCACTCTTCCACAGGCCCTTTTACAATTTTTAAGTCGACCGTAAACCTACCCATGCTGTTCCATAGTATCAAGTATCGAGTAAGGCTAAGTTATGACATATTAGTTCCACCTGATATAGGAAAAAAATACTTTCCTGCTCAGCTGTTTCGCTTTCCGAAGCAATAAACTATAGAGCTCGCAATAAACTATAGAATCCAGTTTAAAACATTTTTGTACTTGACATTATTTCATGACATCTCTAAGTTTTAGAAAGGATAATACTTCTGATAGAGGCCCGCTTTTAGGAGTGAAACAGATGTTTTGGTTCACTGAACTGCTGATATTCACCACCGAAACTAATAACTCTCACTCTACTGGAAAGTGTAAGTAAGCATGATAAAAACAGATCAAGAGAGCAAATTCAACCAAAGATGACTGTATAGAATCTGTGCATTACGTACTTACTTACAAGTCACTTGACACTTGCCAACTGAAATCTAATTCTGGAGGTAATTTAAAACACGCGAGTGCCAATGTATAATACATACATTACTATAGAATACCAACTGTTGCCCTAAGGAATACAAGGTGACCGGATGCGTACCGCAAGGATATGTGTTCTACGGCTCCCAACACCTGAGCAGTAACAATTTATCGGAATTGCAGATGATATTACCATCTTGGTGAATGCCAAATTGCTAGAAGGGGTAGAGCAAATTGGCAATGAAAGAACAACGATCATCGGACAATGGCTCACAACGGCGGGTCTAACCCGAGCAGACACAAAACGGAAGTGGTGCTCATAACCAGTAGTAAAACGTTAGAAACAATCATCTTCATAATCGGCGGTCATGAAATTAAATCTAAACTGCACATTAGGTATCTAAAAGACCATGATAGGTGCGAGACTATCTTAATGATAATCTTACGTACATAAACTGCAAGGCCGTGTGAGCGCTGCACTTACACGCATCATGCCCAAAACAGGAGGACCAAGACCTGTGTCCGACAACTATTATAAGCCAAAGTAACTACATCCGTAATCGTTTTATTATAACAATAAGATTGCGCAAGTATATTGATTCTTTGCGCTGAGAGCGATATGCGCTTATCGTATAGCATCAAACCACGCACCACGCGCACAGGCCAAAATATTTCACATAGATATTATATCAGCGACAGTATTCTTGTAACTACAACGTAATTAACGTCCATAACAAAATGCAATAATTTCACTTCTCCCAGAATAATTTTCAAATAAAAGCAAATAATAATAAATCAAGTGTGCCTAGTTGGCCTTTACTGGAAAAAAAATTTTGAATCGTCAATTTGTTTCAGAACAATTCTGCTGTTGTCGACGATGTGTCATCCGACAAATTCGCTATTAATGCTGATGTACCTTAGTGATCAATTCTTATTTTTACTTCATATTAATGATCTTCTAGGATCAACAAACAATAAGATTTTTCGCCGATGACAGCACCTTAGTAGCGTCTTGGCCAAACAACATGCCCGTGAGTGCCAATACCTCCCATAGACAGAGATGCGAACAAATCCACACAATAAACTAAGGATCTACAGATAGTCTTGCAATGGGAAAAAGCAAACCTTGTGGAGTTCAACGCAAAGAAAACACAATCCACAACCTTTTGCAGGAAGAATACATCTACTGTTCCCCAGCTGCAAATGGATAACCAAATAATCGAACCCAAGAAAACCATGCATTTACATACATATATGCATATGGGTGTCACAGTAAACTCTTGTATATGGAAACATGGAAAAACTGAATGCGAAAAAATAAATTAAAACTGAACTATTTTTGAACACCCTGTTTTAGAGTATTATTATATAATCTCATGCATTCAGTTCGCTAACGACGACTATGTACAAAATTATGCTTTGACCATCGGATCAGGTCCGGCCCGAAAATCCCCATAAATACCAGTGAACATGATTATAACAGGTTGTTGAAATAAAGATAATCCTAGAGAGACATCGTGTCATTTTTTTCTTTTCTTGTGAGTCCGCCTGTTCCACCCGAAACTTTCTACACTCTGAAGTAACTTGATATCCATATCCAATATCGCGAAATCAGCTTCCACGGAGTTGAGTTAGTAAGAAGTAGCAAAGAAGTACTTTACACGGCCGCGGCTTATTTTATATAAAGCACAAGTAAGACCGGGGCTTGAGTACTGCTCTCACGTTTGGAGCTCAGCCTCAAAATACCATCTACATCCACTTGACAGCATCCAGATGCGAGCAATTCGCTTAATAGAAGATCTACCACTAACGTTCAATATTCAATCGTTGACTCATTGAAGGCATGTGGCAGACTTACGAGTATGCCTGTTCTACAGATGCCTCCGTGACAGATGTTCGGATGATCTCAACAAAATGACCCCCAGAAACTCCAGTTTTAAACGTTCTAACAGGCAGTCCATTAGGCACACAATTTTCATGTTCACCTAACAACCGCAAGAACAACATTCTATCAAAATTCCTTTCGTTACAGGACAAGCAATCTTTGGAACTCACTCTCAAGCGAAATAAGCTATGTATACAGTGCTTTGCAAAAGTGTAACCGCACCCTATAAAAGGCCTTTTAGAGGAAACCCTAAACAGATACACGCCCCTTCTTTCAGTTTCATTCAGTCTTTTTGTGATTTTGACAATGCCGCGTGGAACGTGGAAAATATCAAGATCAGACCGTGTCATTCGAATTTTTTTTACAAGATCCGGAGTCTTATGGCACAATAATCCGACCTGGACGTCCGCAGAAGCTTACAAGTGATCAGAGGCGAATAATAAACGCTTCGTCCAATTCGGTGCGTTACAAATACAAATACAAATATTTGGCGCAACAGCTCCTTAAAGTGGCAGGGCCTAGCTTCTCGCAACCACTCATGTTGTGTGCGTTATATTTTTCACATGAATGGAAGGAACCTACAGTTTAATGCCGAATCCGAACAGCGATTTGAGAAACTTTTTCGTGACAACAATACTCTCGGATGTTTGTCAGACGCTCGCGAGAGGTGAGACCGTGAAAAAAACTTTTTGGTGTTTTCTGGGATTCGAACTTGGAACCTCATGCGTAGTGATCCGACACACTAACCACTTACGCCACGGTGCCCACCAAAATCGGTGCGTTCTTTGTCGGAAATTCGGAATGAATTAGATTTAGATGTTTTGCTTTCTACGGTTTAGCGTACTATAAAACGGAGTGCAAAGCAAAATGGTACCTGCTCCATGTCTAACACCAGCCGACAAGGAAAAGAGAGTGGAATTCGCTCGAAATAACATGGATGGTAATTGGAAAACCGTGAGTAACATTATTGTTAATTTACTATTTTTTTTTTTAATTTGAAATGTCTTAATAATACAATATTTTTTTTGTAGAAAACATCAGATTGATGGAGTGGCCGGCACGTTCTCCGGATTGTAATCCGATAAAAAATCTTTGGGGCATTATTACACGCCGAGTTTATGCCCATAATCGGCAATACGCGAACGTTGCCGAGCTCCGAGAATCAATTATGGATGCATGGAACTCGTTAGAGGATTCCATATTAAAAGAATTAATTGTATGCCAAATATAATTTTTAGTATTATTGAAAAAAGGGGTAATAAAATCGCATACTAATTACTGTAAAAACAATTACCAAAAATAAAAAAAATGTAGAAAAGTGTAATGCGGTTATACTTATGCAAACTAGACAAAACAGGTTTTTATTGCAGAAAATCCCAAAAGAAAATATCCGGAATGTTTTTTTTGCTCTAATTACTTGTTAATTGATGCTATAAAATAAAAAAATAATAAGGGGCGTGTATGTGTTTAGAGTTTCCTGTAAAAGCCCTTTTATAGGGTGCGGTTATACTTTGCAAAGCACTGTAGTATAATCTGCAAAAATATAAATGCAGAACTAACAGACACCTTGGGGCGTTGACTCAGCATTATAGGTGCGCTTTACCCAAGAGATTTATAAAAAAAGAAAAAATGTTAATGTATGTACCTTACCTACATAGTATCACGGCAAGTATATGGAGAAGACGACACTATGATAGAACATTAATAAAAGCTTTTCAACATCTTTCGAATGCAAGGAAAATGAGATTCCAGGATAACCAAAATATTCAAATACATATGTGTAGGTACTCGTATATCTGTATCAATCGATGTTGCACTGTAAAACTTCAAGCATCTTATTCAAATACCCAACTTATTCAAACATTTCCTTATCATAATTGTTTTATCACTACAAACTTTATCCAAATGCACGTACTGACCCAAATTAAAATCTAAAGATTAAGAAAGTACGTTAAAGTTTAAACTCTATTTTACTTCGTTTCTAGATAACAAAATTACATCCAATTATTTACATTTTCCTAACTAGCTCACTGATCTCTGTACGTAGAGATAAGTAGAAGTTTCCGGATTATAAAGGGAGATAAAACGTTTTATTAAACAAACTACAATTGGCCAATATCAGAAGCTGAGAGACTAATTGTAGCGTACGTGGGGAAGTTGTGAGCAGAAAAATCCCAATTTCTAATCAAAATCTCAAAATAGAGTTCTCTTCGAATCGATAATGCGTTGTATTTACCTACACCAAATGTAGAATTTGACTGTATGTAACCAAAATGGAGAATGTTCCACATCAGCTGCAATTCGTTATTCAGTACCAATCTACTAAATGAACTCTGTTATTACGAAATTTTAAACACTTAAAACGATTTAACTAAACGCGAGTTCAAAAGAGACTTTAAAATTAAAATTCCTATTACAACGAGTCATTAAACGATAAATCAGTGTTTTAAAAGAATGCAATCATTTGGGAATGCATTCAGACAGAACTTTTCGAAAAACATTTGGAATTACTTAGGTGTCTACGGAATACTTGTTCATCATCACAGACTAGACGACATAATCTTTAAGAATTAAATTGAGTTAATTTTGGTACCAAACGAATAAATGAATGTAAATAATGTAAACGATTTTTTTACTCTTGTGAAATCGAACCGAGTTTGAAAAATTCGGTAATTATAAATTTTTTTATAAGCAAAATTTAAATGAACTCAGTTTGGTTTCATTCAGTGCGATTCGCCAAATCTTTGCTCATTCCTTTACTCTGTCCTATGCTTCTTGCAATGAACTTTTCGACCGATTTACCTACCTAGCCTACGCAGTTCCATCTACTTGCGATATATCACGAGTATAAAAAAGATACAAAAATTGACCAAGGACGCTTCCTTGCAGTACCCCAGCCATTATCTCCTTAAAGTCTGAATATTCATTTCCGTGTTTGACGCGAACATGCAAAAGAATGCAAATAATCCAAATGAGTGTAAAGTAATTCACAAATGATTACACTCAACTGATTTCATTCAATTGAATGGTAGAAAAATGAATGCAATCCTTTGAATGTTAAATGATTGCATTCAATTTTTCGAAATCTCAAAATGAAGTCAATAAATGGAATCATAAAAGTGGATTCATTGAATGCTTTTTAAAGAATGCATTCCGCAATGATTGCATTCTTTTACAACCCTTAGCGAAGTTTCGGTAGGATATTATTCGTTAAGTGGTGAAAGTCCTTAAGAGCGGAAATTACAAATGAACTCTTTTGATGTTGGTGTAATATTGGATCAGATGGTGTGGGAGTAAGATATAATTAATGGTAAGTCAGAAATCGGTTTTGCTAAAGTTATAACTGAAGAATCCTTGAACGGATATTGGTATTGTAATTAAGTTGTTAATTTAACCATCACGTAAGCAATTAAAATTTGATACTTATGGATATGTGTGAAACAGGGATGTTGTCATTGGCTTCTCTGCACAATGTATCAGGTACGTCTTCAGATATGTGAAATTTTCTAAGTAGCGTATTCAATGCGGGATTTAAGAGAATGTGCATTCCTAATCATACGATTTCAAATAAATTAGGTGACGCATGCGTTAGGTTTTTCGAGCATTTAAAAAAAAAAACTGGGGTTGCTCTGAAACATAACTCCATGTTCTTTGAGAAACCTGTGTTCGCTCTCAAATCGCTCTGAAGTCAACCCAGGTTTTCCTTTGGTAAAGAAAATGGAACTGTGAAGACGATATTTCCGGCATTGCAAACTATCATCTATTCTGGATAGTGATGTGTTAACTAGAATTCATAAACCGGTTCAAACCGAGTTACAGCTGAACCGAGTTAAACCGGGTTGCATTAATATTAAATCGAGTATGCAAAACCGATGGAACGAACCGAATAATTAAATACCAAGGCAGCATTAAACCGAGTTGAACACACGATTCGGTTTGAGTTGGTTGGGATAAGTCAACACAATGCACTAACAAATGAGTGTACCCGTATATTAAGTCGATTTGGAAAGCAGTCTATTGTTTTCATACAAACCGAGTTGCGCTACCCGATTCCATATCTATTTGGAATTCGGTTTCGGTTCGGTTTCTTATGAGACGGTGGCTCCTGTTTTCTCACATTGTTGGTTTTTTTCACATAGTTGTGTTAGCTTTTTTTTTGCGTATGCGCTGTTTTGGTGTGCTCCATCGAACCAAGTCCATTGAGCGTATACATACCGAGTTAAACCAAGTTGCAAACTGATTCAATATCTACTTTGAATTCCTATTCGGTTCAGTTTCTTATGTGACCGGTGGCATAATTTTGTTAGCCAACCCGGATTGCAACTCGGTTTGCTTAAATTCCAATTCGGGTTAACTCGGTTTGAGAAATGTTCGGTTTGGTATATGACTAATTATGGATATCGAGGAATCAAAATATTAGTTTTTTGTCCTGAATTATGTTTAAAGCATTAATAATCTACTAGGTACATATCCAATAAACTAACGTTGCGAACATAGAAGTTCATTTCAGAGTGAAAAAGGAATTAATATTGTCAAAATGTCAAAATGACACCTTCAATGCGTTTTTTGACGATGGAAAATCTAGATTTTTTTGATACAACTGTATAGAAGTCTTTGGAAACATAAACGTTTGAGTCATGCCTGCGTCTTCAATCATTCATTTTTACGTAAATGTTGAGATGAAAGCAAGTGCGGTTTCTGGTGAGATTTAAGCGATAAACACTTGAAATCAGTTTATGCTTCCGGATATTTTTTTTTATATTTTTTAAGGAGCGTTACGTTCTGCTCATTTTTTAAAATACGGTTGCTATACTCTGTAGCTTTTACGTTCCACAAGGCTGGTAGAGAACGATAAACTTCTATAAATTCCAAAGTAACATTTTTCTCCTCCATCGTGCAGAAAATAAAAGCTTTTTTCCGCTACCTGCTTTCTACATATGTTGCCTCGTCGCTGTACACGCGAAAATGAACATATGCATGATCAATCAGTCAATCATCCATATACACTACGTCAATGCTGGTTACATGATTGGGGAAAAATCCAAAAATTTTGATTTTCCTTCAAGCATACACACATATACGTGTGTCATTTTCACTAATACACTCTCACCCGCTTAATGAGTTTATGACCTGTGTATATGTCGCTTAAAGAGTGGCCAACTTTTGTGGTTCAACCCATTCGTTTACTTTTTCGTAACTTAACCTCTCTTTGAGAGAATTTTACCCCCACTCTTTGAAATTTGACAATCTACTAATTTAAGTACACAAATTACGCGAACGGACCTTATATGAAGCTCAAGTAGCTCATTGTAGGTCCGTTTGCGTAGCCTCCCAAAACAGCGAATTTTTACGAAAACCTGTTCGAGTACGGAGAATTTCCATACTTTTTTTTCATACAGAAGAGAGCGCTCTCGAGAGTGTAACATGCTACGAATTTTAGCCCAAGAAATTTCTTTTGGGCAGATTTATGGGATCTGTCAAATCGCTATATATGTCATTTTCTGTTGGCTTGTTCGTTCTCTTTCTTTCTTTCGCGTACAATTGGGTTTGAGGTTTGTCGCTTAAAGAGTGGGCAACTTTTGTGGATCAACCCATTCGTTTACTTTTTCGTAACTTAACCTCTCTTTGAGGAAATTTTACCCCCACTTGTTGAAATTTGACAAGCTGCGAATTTTGGTGCAGAAAGTACGCGAACAGACCTTATATGATACCTGCCTAAAACTTCATTCAGTCAGATAAACAAAAGACGTATCGGTCCCAAGCTATTGAGCAGATCATTCACGATTACCAAAAACGATGCACTTTTCACTGCACACTAATATTGTGTGCATAATTAGATCCACTGTAATTTATTATGGGATTTAAGATTGCTGTCTGACCAATAGTGACGCTCCTTTCAATAACACAAGGAAAATGTGTTCAAAAATGGCCGCCGCTCTTCCGGCGTTGTTAGTATACTGTATAGTAATTAGAGAAGGCGTTTGAAGGATAGGTTAGGTTAGGTAAGGATACTGCCGATGTATAAGGCGAGTGGATCACCCTCTTACTCTTGGAACCATTTGCTTCGTTGAATGAAGTCGTGAATTTTAGCCGTGCAGGCGTTGCCGAGATCATTAAGATCATTGTAGAAGTATTCACCCAGAGTGGCCTTCCTGATGTTGGCGAGCGCAGGACAGGCGCACAGGAGATGACTGATGGTCTCTTTTTCCTCTTCATCTCTGCAGCTTCTACAGAAGTCATTGTGAGGGATACCTAATCTTTGGGCAAGTCTTCCTATGACGCAGTGTCCAGTGAGGACATTTGCTATTTTTGAGAGGGTTCCTCTCTTGTGCTTCAAGAGTCCGATGGACCTGGATTTATTGAGTGTCGGCCAGAGCTGTCTGGCGGTATGACATTGGTCTAGATGTTGCCATCGATGATTGGCTACTTTCCCGGCATCAATTTGAATAAGGTACTTAACATAAGACGCTGGCGCTTCGATATCGGTGATGCTTATGCTATCTGTACCAGAGGAGTCTTGTCGTGCTAGTTCGTCGGCTGTATGTCACAGTGACCTGGTACCCAGCAAATGGTGAGGTTGTACTAACCAGCTATCTCGTTAAGAGATATGCGACAGTCTTTCACTGCCTTAGATCTCGTAGTGCTGGACGCGAGGGATTTGATGGCTGCCTGACTGTCGACATAAATAACAATATCAGGTGTTGATAGTGTGCTAGCCGCCAGCCAGTCAGCAGCTTTGCGAACTGCGGTGATTTCGGCTTGAAAAACGCTGCAGTAGTCTGGAAGGTTAAAGGAGAGGTGTATGTCCAGATCTTCCGAGAAAATTCCGGCACCGACTCCGTGCTTGGTTTTGGACCCGTCCGTGGAAATTGACAGCGATTCGTTGTAAAGGACTTTGCGTTGCGTCCACTCACTTCTGTCCGGTATCGAGTGCGTGTAGCCCTTGTTAAAATCATATTCAGTGGGCAGATGGTCAGTGGAATTGGGAAGATGACGGTGCATCGAAAGCATATTGGCATGTCCCGTGTGTTGCTCCTCCCACTGCTTGGAGCCTCTCAGTCTTATTGCTGAGCTGACAGCCAATTGCTTACTGACGATGTCAATCGGAAGCAGGTGGAGCATGGTTTGGAGCGCCGCTGTGGGAGAACTCTCAGTGCACCGGTAATGCTGAGACATGCAACTCGCTGAGTTTTTTCCATTATGGATAGGTTGGATTTCTTCTCCAAGGCGGGCCACCATACCAATACTCCATACATGAGAATCGGTTTAATGACCGACGTGTATAGCTAGTGCATGATGCTTGGTTTAAGGCCCCAGGTGGAGTCTGCTGCTTTCTTGCAGATGTATAGGGCGGCCAGTGATTTCCTGGCCCGTTCGACGACATTCTCTTTCCAAATTAGCTTGCGGTCAAGCTTTAGGCCTAAATAGCTAGCACTATTTGAAAGCTTGAGGGTGGATCCCCTTATCTTGGGCGGAATGAAGTCAGGTAGCTTGTGTTTTCTTGTGAATAGAACTAGCTCGGTCTTCGACGGGTTAACGGAGAGGCCGCATTTATCGGTCCATCTGAGCAGTTCATTAAGAGCAGACTGCATGACATCGGCCAGCGTCTGCATAGGCAATAACATTGCATCCAGTTTTTTCGATCTTTAGAAGGGCCTCGTTGAGCACCAAATTCCACTTTAGTGGAGACAGCACACCCCCTTGAGAGGTGCCTCGATGTGCATATCGCTTGACAGTGGTACTTCCGAGGGATTCTTTAAATGTATCGTTAACAGCCATTTCAATTTCGGTTCGGCCAAGCAGACCTTGTTTATGGATTTTAAATGCCGGAAATTAGGTGGCCGGATATTAGTTTCGAATAAAGCTTTTGAGTCCTCGTGTCACGTCACGTTACTTATTTGGAAGGCTCATACATCCTGTTAAGAAACTTTCAAAACCAATGCCGTGTACTTACATACTACGTTCGGTGGCTGCACTTCTTCAAGTTTCAACTCATTCAGAAAATAACGAAAGGAATAAGTAGAGAAGAGTTGCCGCTTTTAAGTGCCACATGCCCATTACTACTCTCCAGTGGTTTTCATTCATCAAAACGTTCCACAGTTCTGCGACAACGACCATTTCATTTCTATACATCAACCCAATTTATATAAAACTTTTACACCGTCACACGCGCCATCAACCGAAGTGCTAACGACTGAAACAATAAGCCAACTAAGAAATAAATATTTTACCAGTCATGATGATGGATGAGTAACATACCATAACGACATTTAAATCGATTGCTTAACGTTCGCACTTTTACTATCAACTTGTTACACTCTAATAGACAAAATACCTACTCTCAGGTGTCACCCATTCGACCCCGGCTAAGCTTTCCAAAAACTGCAAATGGAGATGAGAAACTTTTAGTAATAACTCACCTTTCTTGT
Source organism: Brachypalpus laphriformis (assembly GCA_945910035.1). Classification (NCBI taxonomy): domain Eukaryota; kingdom Metazoa; phylum Arthropoda; class Insecta; order Diptera; family Syrphidae; genus Brachypalpus; species Brachypalpus laphriformis. The sequence continues at coordinate 275,638,893 of OX246754.1, read as the reverse complement.
GGAGATGTTAATTAATGATTTATAAATAAACTTTAACACGCAAATCAAAACAAATTTCACGAACGTTCGATCCTTTACGTAACGCACTCAACCATTCGATGGGAAAAGAAGTCTCTAACTCTAAAGAAGGAACTGCACTGTCTACAGCTAGACTATTATTAAATCTTATACTACGTAAATAAATAAAATAAATAAAAGCAGGAACTAGCAATACATCCTAGAGATTCGCGATTTAGTCAGAACCGATTTATATCTGACAACTGGAAGGAAACTGCTGTTGGCCAGCTGTGGGATGGCTCTGAACGTAGTACATAGCGAGCTCCAGTCACGACGTGTGTACAAATGAGATAGGTTGCTATCACAGAATTTGATAAAGAGGGAAGAAGACACCAGCACGTGTGCTCCCCAAACAGCTGACTGGGGGGTTCGTGTAGGTGTATGTGCACTTGGCTCTCTTTTAACAGTTGGTTGTGCAATTCAACGTCGTCGAATGGAACCGAAATGAAAATGAAACATTGGTACAGTAATAGAGAAGTCTTTCTTTTAATAAATTTTAACAGACAACCATTTATTGCAAAACAGAATCAATCACCATTTGTGTTATTTCTTTTAGATTCTCCTAATGTGCAAAATAACCACATAAACCATTTATTTTTATTTTTTTTAAACTTAGGAACAAATCTGCTTATACCATCTCTTGCTGTCCCTGCAGCGTGGGTTAACACACATTGGACATTGCATTAGAAATTTAGGATTAACTTGGGTTTCCGTTTTTAAGTGTTTAGCGACGATGCTGCTGAGGGCGTTGATAAAGAGTGGATGATCATTTGGTGTGGCGGCGCGACGCATTTCCTCAACACCAACCTGCAATAAAGGAACACAGTAAGTTTCATCTAAAATGAATAGTGTAAATGTTTATTCGGAATTGTTTTGAAATAAAAATTAATGAAAAATCGATGCACAAAGGATCGATTTTCTATTTTTCCATCAACTTACGAGGGTTTCACTAATGTTCTAAGCCATTCAAGTATTGCAGAAAATAATAATATTTTATACAAGCAATGGAGTTGAAATAATGTGTATAACCCTGGAAATATTCTGTCTAATAAAAGAAAAATTTGGGGCAAATAAAAAATTCCATATTCCATTAGTATGTTATGTATTCAATACCGCTGCAAAAAGCAATGTTATTTTCTTGTCAGATGTAGTATTGACATAATGTCGAGAGAAGAAGAAGACAAGCGAATTTTGATAGTGAACAAATATCTGCAAAATTCGAATATTCCATTGTATAAAATTGCAAAGAAACTAAAAGTAACTTGTTCAGCGGCATATAAGTTTATAAATCTTTACAAGGAAACTTTGCCAATCCATAAAAAAACCAGTTCGGGTCGGGAACCTGGATCTTTGCTCCACGCTAAAGTTGAACACACTTTCAAAAGAAACTCGAACTTTCCTGTTCCAGATGCAGCAAAAAAAAAAAAAACATTCCACATCAACTACCATCCAGTGAGCTAAAGTTCGCGCCGGATTATCATCCTATAAAGTGAAAAATGTACCAGATAGAGATGAGTCAAAGCAAAAAGAACCAATACGTCGATCTCGGAGGCTTAACGCATTCCTTTTTTTTTTCGAAATACGATTGCTGTATAAATAAATGATGACGATTGCTACTGTGTAGCCGATTTTGATCAAATTCCAGGCGATGAATATTATGTCGCAATTTTTGTTGATGGTGCTCTGATGCAAAACTTAGAACCTGTGGAGCTCCAAAATTCCTGATTTGACAGGAAGATATTTCAATTGGGAAGTAAGAGTCCATCACATTGTTCCGTTTTCCCACCGACAAAGCTGCACAAAGCACATCGTTAATCACCAATAGGGATAATATTGGTGAAAAATGCACCTTACCTTACACCATTTTAGATCTCAAATTCCTCAGACAACATTTCTCTGTGAAAAACGTAACATTTGGACTTGGCTTTGATAATAGAAATTAATTTATCGGGAATATTTCTCCTGTGTGGGGCACTCCATACAAATCCCCTGTTGACACTATCGAACTCCTTCTCAATCGATGAAGAGCAGGTGATATTCAACGCACTGCTCCATGATGATGATCAGCAGGGTGTTGATAACACAAAGCAAGCAACGGAATTGAAATATGTTACAATTATTCTTCATTTCTTACTTCTACCTTAAACTCTTCACTTCTCCTTCATTCTCGCGTTTCTTTTTCTTCTTCTATACCCTATCAAAATATTTTTGTTCCTCTAACGTTAGACTTGTAAATTTTTCCTTTTTAATTGGAATTATTTGCGAGTTATGACAATTCCTTTTACTACTTTTGTGTGAGGTTATGATGCGTATCCAGCCTTAGCGGACACATCAACCAATAGTCACCCGAACATAAAAGGGAAATGAATAACATCGAAGTTTCTCCCCACCTGCTGATCAGCATCTTGTGCAATGCATGCCATTTGACCCCTTTATTCACAGAATAGACAGCCTTTTAGAAGCATAAATAAAGTAGGTTTAGCAAGGAACTACATATTTCTGACACATTGTTCGATGCTATTCTGTAATTCGTTGAAATAATCAGATTGAAACTTGTTTACGTGTAAAAAAAAATATGCCCTTACTTGATCCAACCCCTTACAACGATCTTCCAGCTCCCAATCAAACAGAAATTTTCCCATAGTCTAGCCTTGCGTGAATTTCCTGCGTGGTTTAGAACTTATTTGCGACAGGGAACTAAAATTTAAGAACTCACATCGATAGCTTTATTAGTATAGCTAACTCTGGGCTTGGTTTAGTCAAACACTGGTATCAAGAGTTTACCAACCCTTACGTTACCGCGATAACTCTATTTCGCTTTTGTAAGACCTATTCTCGAATATGTTAGCCGAGTCTAGTCACCTCATCATAGTACGCATAAGTTCCGAATTAAGGCTTTCCAACGTAGGTTGTTTATCCGCTTTGCCTTACGCGGTCTTCTTTGGTGCAATGTGAATAATTTGCCCCCTACGTGGATCGTTATTAGAATTCCATATGTAAATAGCTATGTTAAATATTTTAGGTGTAATTTTCGATAAGAATTTTAGTTTTAAGGAGCATTGTGTAGAATTAAAGAAAAAGCTAGCTACCAGGTTAAATATTATTCGTTTCTTATCTTGCAAAAACAGCTTAGTGCTCTCCAATAGTCTTCTTTACGTAACAAAAACCATAATTCTATCTAAGATTGATTATGGATTGGTAATATATGGGAAATGCGCAAAATCCCTATTGCAAATCATCAAGCCATCATACCATTCCGCTATCAAAACTAGTTTAAAAGCCTTCTCAACCACGCCAATAAAAAACATGCTTACTTAAGCTGGCCTACCGTCCATTGAACATCGCAAGGAACTTCTCACCGCCTGCCTTACACCAAAAATATGTCATTCGCAAAAACCCCCAATGATTGAAGACGCCAAACAAATTTTATAACGCAAGAAAATACCAAAATGACCCTCTAGCATATACCTTGCACTAAATACATCACGTAGCATAGGTATACTACCTGAAATAAACCAACAGCCAGTCGAAAAAATCCCCCCATGCAATCTACCAATTAACGCGATTAACACCAAATTGGCAATATATAAAAAGGATACTACAACCAGTGGAATGTATCTTCAACTATTCCAAGAAACTATATGCGAATTTAGATCAAATCTGTGGGATATACAAACGGCTCTAAATCCGATTGCGGGACTGGTTTCGCAATTGTTACAGAACAAAATGACGTTGTATATGCCGAGAAGCTCCCAAACTACTTCTCTATTTTTTCGACTGAAGCTTATGCTATCTGCAAAGCTACTGAATTAGCAAATATTTCGGTTAAAAATGTTGTGATTTGCACTGACAGCCTCTCAACGTTAAACGCAATGGGGAACATGAATAACCGCTCACCTATTATCAACCAAATACGGGACAATATTTTTAAAAATAAGAAGAAACTGTTAATCCTGTGGATACCAGGACATTCAGGTATTAGAGAGAACGATTTGGCAGACAAGGCAGGGAGAAGGGCTTCCGAAGGGGCAATAGCTACTCCACATCCACCTCCGAAGAGTGACTTCCTGAAGTTAATAAACGCCCACTGGGAACACAAGAGAAAAGAAGAGTGGAAATCATATACCCACCACTATTCTCTCATCAACCTAAATGCCGACTCGACACAATTTCCAACAGATACAACACCTCAAATGAACAAATGTTTTATGCGACTTCGACTCGGTCACACTCAATTAACTCACAGTTATATCCTCAGCAAGGACAATCCTCCAATTTGCCACCTCTACCAATCTAGTCAAATCTTATCAGTTAAACATCTTGTGTATAATTGCTCTAAAGTAAATAAGCTTTGTAAAGAACTTTTTAACAAAAAACTAATTGACCTTTTATCAACACAGTCATCCGAAAATATTAAAAATGTCTACAAACTTCTATTAGAACTTAAAATTGCAAATACTATCTAATTAAGTTATGTATTAAGGTTTATCTCGGAGGCGATGAACAGAAGTTGACGGGCTCACAAATCCGTGGTTACGAAGTTGTGGCCCTGCCAACTTCGGATCGCCTCCATATTAATATTACTACTATATTATTTCTCCCTGTCATTATTTCTCCTATTTTTGTGATTTCTAGCTAAAAGCATTGGTAGCTAGTGCTGATTTGTAAAAATTAGAATATACATTTTTTTATGTTCTAATAAATAATAATAAAAAAAAGTTAGGTCCCCTATGAGCTTAACAAGAAATAATCAAAGAACTGAATTGCTATCGCTTCTTCCTTGCTCCATTGTCCCCAACAGGTTGTGATGAACGAATTAACAATCTATAATAATGTTAACAGGGTCGTCCAACTCACTCAACTAGCTAAGGTGTAAAGATCTGCATGCATTTGCATCAGTGGTGCACTGAGAACTACTCCCTCCGCGGCACTGAACATTTTGTTCAACCTGCTACCTTTAGATATTTTCCGCAAACAGATGGCTGCGTGTGCGGCCATCCGTCTAAAAGCCTCCTCTCAGTGGTCTAGCCATCGCTTTGGCCACTCCTCGATCCTTGATGTTCTCAACTTTTTTTTTCGTGGGTAGGTGAAAATCTTCATGAGACACTATGAGACCGTGTACTCATAGTAGTGCCAGATTTCTACTGACTAAAAACACCCTTCCCTTCGTTTTGTTTACTACGACTAAGTTAGACCTTATCAAGTAGTTTAAGCTTCAGATTTATATTCGCGTGAGGCAGGTAGATTTTCAATAAAAGCACCTGCTGAAACCGTCATGACATGCGGCTTTTTGTCTTATTGCGCTAATTCGAACGGTTTCGTTCTTTGAAGTCGGCGCGTAAGATTTGTCACATCCAAAGTTTGGAGTATGGCACAGTTGCAATGGCCATGAAGACGAATACGAAGCTTGCGAGCGAAGTTTTTTATTTCGTCCTCCACGGTAGCTATCCCTAAGTCTCTGTGGATATCATTGTTTCTGATATACCAGGGAGCGTTCACGATTATTCTTATAATTTTATTTTGGCGTGATTGTATGAGATTCCTATTGCTTGGTTTGGTACAACCCCAGAGTTGTATACCGTACGCCCACACGGGTTTAAGCACTTGCTTATACAGAAGCAGTTTGTTATATACGCTTAGTTTGGAATATCTTCCAATTAGCCAATACATTTCTCTAAGTCGATTTTCGACTTCGTCACATTTCTTTTTAACGTGAGGTTTCCATTTAAGTTTCGCGTCTAGTGTCATTCCCAGATATTTAGCTTCGTTTGCACGCGGTATTTGTACCGAGTTAATGAAAACGGGAAGGTTGATTATTTTCTTGTAGGTGAAGTTAACATGCGTCGATTTGGTCTCGTTAAGAACAATGCGCCAAGTTTTTGTCCACTCACAGATTTTATCCAAGGCTCGTTGGAGTTTTATGGTTGCTGACTCGATTGAACTTTCCGTTGCCAAAATAGCCGTATCGTCCGCGAACGTAGCTACAATAGTGCCTTCAGTTTGTGGTATGTCCCGAGTGTACAGCAAGAATAAGATAGGCCCAAGGACACTTCCTTGCGGAACTCCGGCGGCGATTTCTTTAAAATCAGAATATTCAGTTCCGTGCTTGACACGAAAAAGTCTGTTTTTAAGGTATGATTCTAAGATCTTATAAAGTTGCTCCGGAAGGATTCGTCTTAGCTTATAATTCAATCCATCGTGCCAAACCCTGTCGAAGGCTTGAGATACGTCAAGAAAAGCGCTAGAACAAATCTTTTTCTCCTCAAGGGCTTTTTCAATTTCGCTTGCTTGCTTGATTCTGAACCCGAATTGGTGGTCAGGTATTAGGCGTCTCTCTTCAATGACCGGAAGAATCCGTTTCAGAAGGAGTTTTTCAAATACCTTCGATATTATTGATAATAGCGATATCGGTCTGTACGATTTTATGTCATTTGGAGATTTCCCCGGTTTCGGAACCATTATGACTTCTGCGACTTTCCATTGATTTGGAACGTACATATAATAATCTAATAGAAGCATTTATTAAATAAAGCATTTTAATAGTGCCTTTTTTGGTAATTCCTTGAGGATTTGTCCAGTTATTAAATCATAGCCAGGAGCTTTATTATTTTTCAGGTTTTTTATTGCCTGGCAAAGTTCTATAAGTGACACACTTTTTATTCTAAGGTTGTCAGATGTCGTAGTCGTACCAGTAAAATCGTCTACCAATGTTTCTCCATCAATTGGCTTAAAAGTCTCTTCTAAGTGCTTGGCAAATAGATCCGCTTTTTCTTTGTCACCTTTTGCCCATTCGTCGTTGTTTTTTCTTATCGGTGGCGAATGTATTTGGGTTTTTTTAATTCTTTTGACAGCTTTCCAGAGCGAGTAATTAGTGGTTTTTTCGGTGGTTAAACCTTCAAGATAAGCTGAAGTCTCTCGGTTTTTTAGGTCTTGGATCGCTTTTTTAAGCTTATTGCATAGGAAATTCGAGTGGGTTTTATGCGTGGGAGCGCGAGTTTGTTGCCATATTTTCCGTGCTCTCCTCTTTTCTCGAATAAGTTCTTTTATTTCCGGCGGATAATTAGCTTCATTGTATGGGACTTCTTTCCTCCTTAAAGGTGTATTTTTCCACGCGGCATTCTGTATTGATTCAATAAATTTGCCGAGTTCATCTTCTATTTCGACGGGTGTTTTGAGCGATACATTTAAGACAATATTTTCTTCGCAATCAGTTCTAAAGTCGCGCCAGTTAGTTTTTTTGTTAGTTAATCTAGGCACACCTTCTACTGACATTAGTCGGTCACTTATTGTCAAGATTACCGGCGAGTGATCTGAGGAGAGATCAAAGCTTTCCTCTACTTTCGCAAAATTTGAAGATACTCCTTTTGCTACGAAGAAGTCTATTAGGTCCGGTGTTTTTGCTGTATCAGAGGGCCAATACGTCGGTTTCCCCGTCGAAAAGAAATCAACCCCGCATTGCATACCGGCTTCGTACAGAAGTCTGCCTTTCCGTGAATTGGATCTGGAACCCAAAAGGTGTGTTTTGCGTTGAAATCGCCACCTATAATGAAATTCGGTCCAAGTGAGTCAAGGAGACGTACAAAGTCGTTACTTCTAAACGTGCATCGCGGAGGACAATAAATGGACGCGATGTTGAAATACGAGTGCCTATTCTTAACTCGAACTGAACTTGTTTGCATTGTATCGATTTCAATCGTCGTATTTATGGAGTGCTCAATGCAGTCTTTAATGAATAAGGAGGATCCGCCTCTAGCTCTTCCGGAAGGGTGGTATGCGTGATAAGCACGATACCCTCTTATTTTTACTCCGGATTCCTTTGTCAAATGAGTTTCAGAGATCAAGCAAATGTCAATGTTGTCATTCCGTAAGAATACTTCTAATTCGGCGTTTTTTTTGTAGAAGGCCGTTTGCGTTCCATGTTAAAATTTTTAGTAACTGATTCATATTCATATGGGAGTTCTTTTTTGGCGAGGTTTTAACTCGAGCTTGCTCAATTTATCAAATATGGCTTTGTTTACCTTCGTTTGCTCCTCAAGTTTCGCAAGAATTATAGAGAAGACTTGGGAGACTGGGTCTACCGTAACACCGCTTTGCTTGTTTTCTAGCGACGCAGCTTGAGCTCTGGAGATTGTGGCTTTTCCTTTGATTTTGCCGAAAGAACTTTACTTTGCTCGACTCTCGTCTTAACTTTGACGTGTTTATTGGCGGTCGTTACCCTTGGCTTAGCATTTTCACGACTATTTTTAACCGGTTCTGCGTTCTGGCGTTGAATATTTTTAAATGTGTCTCGCCTTTTTTGAAGCTCTTTTGCCACTTCGCAACCTCGATAGTTCTCAACTTCAAACACGAAAACACGGACTACATCCCGCAAAAACTGAAATTTGACCATAACTTCTGTACGAGCATCCCTAATTGGGATGAATGGGACACTTCCCCCCCTGTCGATGGTAGTTCGGTTCACTTCTTTACAGATGGCCCTAAGACCGAGGGCTCAATGTGAGCATCTCTTTCCGCTTCCCTGATCATTGTAGCGTCTTCCAGGCGGAAATCATGGCGATTAAGGAAGCCCTGTCCTGGCTGAAATGTAATGTATTATCTGTCAGTGATATTAGCATTTTCACTGACAGCCAAGCGGCAATCAAGTTCCTGGAGTCGTTCTCCTTCACTTCAAAGGCCGCCTTAAACTGTCATTTATCTCTTATGGAGATGACAGAGCAGTTCAACACACACCTATGCTGGGTGCAGGGCTACAGGGACATTCCAGGAAACTGTAGGGCTGACGAGCTCGCCAAACAGGGTACCACTCTAAGTATTCTGCCTGACAGGCAAGCCCTGGATATGCCTCTCGCTACATGTTAGTATCTACTAAAGCTGACCGCTATTGGCACGACCAGTCTCAGATGGAAAAACGGCTCAACGTGCCACATTTCGAGACAGATCTGGCCTAAGCTGGATCAAAAACGTAGTGCCGAGCTGGTCAAGCTAAAGCGAACACAAATCAGATGCGTTGCCGGTGTTTTCACTGGACACTGTCTTATAGGCCAACACGCCAAAAGAATTTGCCTCTTCTCCAACGACTTCTACAGAAGCTGTAGGGACGAGGGGGAGGAGGAAACCATCCTACACCTCCTATGCACTTGTCCAGCCCTGTCGCATAAAAGAATGCTCCATCTAGGGTCCCCCTTTCTTGACGACCTCGGCGATCTGGCGTCCTTAGATGTCATGAACATTCATCGCTTAATCAAAAGCTCCGGTTGGCTTTGTAGCGTCCGACGTCCGTTTAAACCTAGATGCATAAGCTTGTAACTGCCAAGCACTTGCTTATGAAGATATTTGTCACGTTTCTGGCACAAACGCGTTTTGGACTTCCAGCAGTTTCCCGATTATTCCCGACAACGATTCTCAAATAAAATATAACCAAAATTCTTTTCACTCACCTCCTTTGCAAGATCATCACAGTACTCGATGTCCAACTCGTGCAGCGTCTCGATATGTTCGTTAACAAATGCAATTGGTACGAGGATGAAGTTCTTTCGCCCTTGTTTCACGTAGCCCTGCGAAAAAGAGTTAAAAATCACATATTACACCCAAAACCAGAACCCTACCTTAATAGCATCATCTGTAGCTGGTGCCAACCACGGTAATGGACCCACTTTCGATTGCCATGCCAGACTGTAGGGATTTGCAGACCCCAACTCATTCATTACTGCATGCACACTGGCACCAATCTCCGATGGATATGGATCACCGCGATTGACTGCCTTCAGAGGCAACGAGTGGGCAGTGAAAAGGATGACAACATCCTTCCGCTTGGTCTCTACGAACTTGTTAAGTTCATCGCGAATTCTATCGGCGAATGTCTTCACCAGAAGCGGATTGGTGCCCCATCGGTCAATGATGCTCCACTTAATGCTGCTGGGAAATGCACTAAAAGAGGAAAACAGTTGTGAACTAGTGGGCTAATTGGAGGGGAAACTCTTACTTATTGCGATAGTGATAGAAAATCGAATTGAAACTGGACCCGGATGTGGCGCAGCTGTACTGGGGGTACTGCGAGAACAGTACAATCCTTTCAGGTGCGTCTCTGCAATATAAACATGAAAATATGAAACACTTCCTGATGGAAACATGACACCCACTTCTCAATCTGCGCCAAAGTATCCTCCGTCAGAGGATTCACGTAGCGAAATCCAACGTAATGTTTGTGCGGTGCGGTCACTGGAGAGATCTTGTCCAGTTCCTTGCACATCAGTTCACCCTGCAGATTGGTCCACTTGAGAATCGGCGACCCTCCTCCGATTTCCTTGTACTTCTTCTGAACCTCAGGCGTTCTGCGCTGTGCTATCCACGGTCCCAGCTTGCTTTGTACTGGCAACTGGATCATGTCTCTGTCAGTCATGATCCGATGGAGGTAATCATGGACTTGATCCGTGGTCTGAGGACCGCCCATGTTCAGCATGAGGATTGCAGTTTTGGGGCCATTCTGCATGCCGGTAGTGGAAAAAGCACGACAAAGGTTACCTGCTCGACACAAACGTGAATGAAAAGAGAAAACTACTTTGAACGGATGTAGTTTAACGAACCTGGCAGTTTGCTACAGTTGCGAAGAAACATTTTACAACTGTGATACGCGTCAATTCAATTATTTTGCAATGTTTTCTAAAGAAAATTGTTTAAATCGACAAGAGATGTGCCATTTGCAAAAGTGCATGGGATGAGTTTGAAGTTTGGGTCCAAATGCACTGCAAAATAAAAACAAAAATCAACAAAGTGCGGAACTGGAACGGACTGAGAAACGTCAAAATACTGTGGCGTTGCCAATCGATGAGGAAATTGTTAGTGTGTGGCTTTTTTTAGATACGTTATTATATTTAAGGAGGCTATAGTTAGCATTATAAGGAGTATTTAAAATTCTACACCATTCAAAATAGTTACAAGGCGAAAATGTTATTTATAAAAAGGTTTTGTAAGCTAAACACGTTTCGAAGTTATATAAAGCGGATACACGGGTGCTTTAACCCCAAAATGCCTGTCTGGGAGCCGAAATAAAAAGAAAATATTTATCAAATAAAATTAAAATGAATTTTAATATAATAAATAGTCAATCTTTTTTAAATGATTTCAGTATCACCTAAACCTTTTCTCGGCCCCTAACTTACATGTATGTATGAACAAATATGCGAAACCTACATAATTGAAATAGTGATCGGATGCCACACGTTTATTTTCAATTATTTTTATTTTTTTTTTTTCTTGAATTAATTGCCTCAGAAGTATTTGGAGATGAAGTACATTTGAGACATTAACCGTGTTTTATTTTCTCCGTGAACTGGTTCAGTTCATATTTTTACACAGGATGCAAAAACAACAATTGAACCATTTTTAATCCATATTCAACGTCAGTGTGATAGCTGCTGGTACCAACTTGTGAAAAAGAAATGAAGGTTTTTTTATTTTGAGATGAACATTATTAAATATTATTTTCATATCTTTTCTTAGGATGGCAAACGACTAACAAAGGCCCCGTAGGGACTGCATCTCCCGATAGGTGTTGGTTCGCTAAGTAACGAGAAAGAGCCACTGCAGCCGAAAACGTAGCAGCTCTGTTAGTAAGCTCTACTCCCACCTCCTCGTGGTACCATTTGGGGATTTCTTCGGAAATTGCAAACGGGAGAGGACGAATGGCGAGCTTCCTACGCCAAAAAACAGGATAAGTGTCGGTTGGTCTGTGGCCCAGCAAGCAGCAACCGTAAAAAAAATCTTGCACCGAAACGGAAATCAACGCCTCGGATACGGACGGATAATTTGATGACGAACTTTGGCTATCGGACACGGACAACGATCGGATTCTGGAACGTTAAGACCCTCCTGGACTCACTCAAGGAAGGGCCTTATAACGCCAGATTCCTTCAATTGGAACGCGAATTCGCACGGTATAAAATAGACATCTTATGGCTGAGCGAGATAAGATGGTTCGATGCTTGGGAATACATCTCCCCAAAAAAAAGCACTGCCATGCTCTACTCTGGTAAACTAGCTGGAAGTGCACGGAGTTCCGGAGTAGGACTCATGCTAACTCCAGCAGCACGTAGTAGCCTCATATCCTGGAAACCCCATAGTGACCGGGTATTGACAGCTAGGTTCCAGAGTAGAGTTAGAAAAACTACAATCATACAATGCTATGCTCCGACTCTAGACGCGACTGAGGATGAAAAGGATGATTTTTATAGCCACTTAGGCGCCGCCTACAACCAAACGCCTAATGGGGACATCGTAATGGTGATGGGAGATCTCTATGCCAAGGTGGGTAGCGACAACATCATGCTTAAGCACTTGATGAGAATTCACGGCGTGGGAGACCGTAATGACAATGGTAAGCGGTCTGTGGACTTCTGCAATACCAACCGCTTAGTCATCGGAGGTACGCTGTTTAAACATAACACCTGCCACAAGATCAGTTAGGTCTCTACTGATAGGCAACGAACATCCAACCAGATCGACCACATTGCGATCAGTCGCCGCTTTAGAAATTGTCTCCTGGACGTTCGAAACAGACGTGGAGCTGACGTCGGACAAGAACGAAATCACCATCTTATGGTACCTTATTTACGCCTTCGTACTGTATCCGTCAACAGCAATCGCTCAAACCTGCTTAACATCACCAGGTTTAATATCGAAAGGCTTATGGTTTCCCAAGTGCGCCAACAGTTCAGCGACCATCTTGCATTAGAAGCAGAAGCAATCAGCAGCATACTTGAAGAGAACATGGATGACCACTGGAGTGCTGTGAAAAATGTTTTTGCGACTGGGGCACGCACGTATGTCGGTAAAAAGCAGAAACTCCACCACACCTGGAGATGTATCGATGAGCGTACAGCAATAAAGGCTCGGATTGCAGCGGCCTCAGCAGTCTCGACTTCGAGAAAGCTTTCGGCAGATTGAATCGAGATGCTATCTGGTTGGCCTTGCGCAGGAGAGGCATCCCAGAAAAACTTATAGCTATTATCAAGGCTATATACGAGGGCGGTAAGTGTCACGTCGTGCACAATGGTAAGGTGTCGGAGGATTTTGAAGTCCAAAGTGGAGTACGTCAAGGGTGCATACTGTCACCACTATTGTTCTTGGTGGTTATCAGCGATGTACTCCGTGCAGCATTGACGGAAAGCAACTATGTAATTCGTTGGACTATGACATCTTACCTTAAATTCCTAGATTACGCTAGCGATGTTGGTCTACTTTCACATCGGATCATGGATTTTCATCTGATGGCCCAAAATCTAGAAGCTGAGGCAAACAAAGTGGAGCTAAAAATAAACACAGCAAAAACAAAAGCGCTGAGCACTTCTTCTAACAACCGCGCTCAACTTAACATTGCCGGACAGGAAGTCGAGAAAGTTGATAACTTTCTTTATTTAGGAAGTGTGGTCTCGGCTAATCGCGGTGGTACCAAACTTGATGTGTGCAGCAGAATCGGGAAGGCTAAAGCTGCGTTCGGAATGCTATCTAAAATCTGGAAAAGTAATGTTATCAGCTTAAGAACCAAGCTGCGACTGTTCCGCTCCAACGTAGAATTAGTGCTGCTTTATGGGTGCAGTACTTGGAAGGTGGACACCATTAATACACGCAAGCTGCAAGTTTTCGTAAACAAATGCTTAAGAATCATCTTGAGGATTTTTTGGCCGAACCGCATCTCTAACGAAAAACTTTATCTGAGAACGGGGCAAGAACCTATAAGCATTACTATACGAAGAAGAAACTGGCAATGGATTGGACACACCCTTCGGTGCAAAGACAACTCCATTGCGAAATACCCCATGCAGTGGAATCCGCTCACCCAGGCAGGCAGAATAGCGGGACGCCCTAGACAAACGTGGCGCAGAACAGTTGAGGAGGAATCGAGCTCTTTAGGAATGAGTTGGAGGCAGCTCAAACGCGTAGCAGAACCTCGAACAAGATGGCACGCAGGCGTGGTTGACGCCCTATGCCCCCCGAGGAGTTGAAGGATTTAAGTAAAGTAAAAGTTCTTATCTTTTCTCTTGCTTTTACAATTAAACAATTCTCTGTAATAATCATCCAAAACAGCTTAATTGTGCTTACCAGTTCTGAAAAAGGTTTGTATAACTCAGTACATAGTATAAGCAGCCCAATTCTTGAACGCTATATTACTATGTAAGCGTTTAGAGGATTTAAAAAAAAAATTATAAATAAGGCTTGGAGCGTCTAGTTTCATCAGAAATGAGGAACGGTGGTTTCAAACAATGGAATGGTTTCATACGACTGCATTTAGTCTATTGATGTTTGATTGATTAGGTATAACAACGTTTATTAGTTAAAGTAATTGGCAGCTTACATTATAATGCCAAATTTCAACTTGCTTTTAATATGTATTTTATTACTGTCCTCATTCGCAATCTTATGATACAATACCCGCGTTTTGTTTTTCCCGTGAACTAAACTAGTTCATCTCAAAATAAAAAAAAAAACCTGCTGGTTCACATAGAAATTTCATTTTCACAAGTTGGTAGCAGCAGCTATCACACTGACGTTTATTATGGATTAAAAATGGCGGAAAAATATCAATCGAAGTGAAAAAAGTGCTTAATATTTTTATATTTGTTTAATAATTAAGTGTTTTTAGATACTTATGTATGTCAGAAAGTGAGGATACAACAAATAACTATGATTTACTTCTGACATTCAGCAGAGCTGCCAAGCTTTACATATATTTTTTCTTTTGTGAAAAGCCATCTAGTGGTGAAATATGGGATAGAAATTCTGTTTCACGAAAATTTAACCAGGAGCTCAAGTGCTGGTTCAATTGTTGTTTTTGCATCCTGTATAAAAATATGAACTGAACCGGTTCACGGAGAAAACAAAACACAGCTAATATTGAGAAATAAATATTGTATCTCTTTTAGTCAATAAAAAGCTTAAATATTAAAGCACGAACAGATTTGAGATAGAATGATGTAAATACTCGTAAAAGTCAAATTAATGTCTATCTGGGAATAAAAATTTGTATTTAAAACAAAATACGACTATTTAAAAATATTTCATGCACCGAAAAGAATGAATCCTTCCTGATCCTCTCCGATCCCGAAGGCAATGTACACAATGGTTCCGATCCGACAATAATTGGTGGTACCAATCAGAGAAATTACCTTTCTACTAAAGGGTTTTTAATTTGCTACCAGCAGCGATTGCAGGGCATTCACATAGAATGTACTCCGCTGCTTCTTAATCTTTGAAATAGAGTCAGCACCTATCTTTTTGAAGAGTAAATAAGCCTATATGGAACTCTTTTTACCACATTTTTGGTCCATTTGGAGAATTTACGTCTTTTGCCAATTTGCCACAAGTTTTTCGCCTTTTATTTCTGTCGCCGAAGTTGATACCGTGTTTGCCTTGACGAACACTTCCAAGTTGGTACCGTGGATGCCAGCACTAACTCCATGGTCGATTTAAAATCCATCTGAGCACCACGTGGATTGCAAATATGTATCTAAAGGGTAGAAGTGAGAAGTTTTCTCATAACAGCAATATTGACGAATGTTTATGAGACATTTGCGTGATGTAAGACCATAAACAAACTTCTAGGTGTTTTCTGGAATCTCTTGAACCGCTAAGTAGTCCTTTGCTGTAACCACTTAACCCCGGCGCTAATTATTAATTCTATAGCTTTCAACCTGTCTCCCATGTAACGGGAAATGCTGAATATACAGGAATTTGTAAGAATATCAGCGACCATCGCCATTCAATATAGAGCGCATTCATACAGAAAAACTGCCCAGAAACTATAGTACCATTCTTTCCGAATTAGCTTTAATTGAATATTACCTAATACACAAATGCAAATTGATTGAAATACACAAGTATAGCAAAAAGTTCCATTGATAACATTTAGTATACACATCAGGAATTCGCAGCAAAACTGAGCTCAATCGAATTATAATCGTACGACTTTCCAATCAGCGAATCAATTAATGACTTACGCATGCAAACATATTTACTGAATACGCGACCGGCGTTATCATGCATGTATTTCATCTGGACCATAATGTGATCCAATTAGACGACTTGCAAATTTGTATTTTGTGCGGTAATATAACTTTTCTGTTAAATTAGAGCCGTAAAAATATGTTGTATGTTGGTCAGTGCTCAGTCTCCAAAAGGGCAAGAGCAGTGTTGAAAAGCTATCAGACAATTAAAGCTTAATTCAGATATGTATTTAACTTGAAAAACAAAGAAGATGAACCTCACTATCAAATCCGTTACTCTCTAATTTACAATTTCAGTGTTCGTGCTATAATTTAAAAACCGTTTATAGAACTCAACGAATTTTAGATTAAAACGAAATAGTGAGTAGAGACTGATGGTCTTTCGAGTAATTACAGTCAAGGACAGTTTCCTGATAAGAAGCAGGCAGATGGCGACGAGGACGACAGCAGAAAAAGAGATAGACGGGTACCCAATAGTCAAAAAAGGACTATCTGGTAATATGGCGGTAATTTCCACCTCTCGGAACGTCTGCCACACACCCAAAGATAAAAATGTTATGAGAAAGATTCTCTAGCTCACTGATTTCTTTCAATTATGTTAATATCATCGACACAATTGGTTGTAACGAGGTAAAAGTATCGTACGCAGTGTTCCGCCACAAAGAAAAAGGCATACTAATAAATACTAAAACTTATTCAAAGGGACTTTCCTGGGCAAATAAAACTTTTTTTAAGCCACTATTGAAACTTTGTATCCTTTAGTGACCATTTTATGTTGCAGTCCTTGACAACATATTTGCTTGAAGGTAAGGTGATGGACTCCAAAACAAACCAGTTATTCTTTGCTGACGATGAAGCAATGATAAGTAAGGATCCTGCGTCCCTGCAGCGAACGCTTGACGCATGGGTGAAAGTTTTGGATTGAAATAGGTACCGCATTAGTCCAAAAAAGACCGAGTACTTGTGCTCCCCGTTATCTGATCCACTCAGGCTTATTGCAGATTTTTTTTTAATGGAACAGTACGTTCCAAATGCGAAAAGTTCAAATATCTGAGATTTATGATCAATAGCGAGGTAACCTGTAACGACATTAATCATAGCGTAAGCGTATGGTCGATGAATTGGCGGTGTTTTGTGACCAAATGTACAATAAATATACAGAATAGTATCGTAACACTGAAGCTTAGACTGACTTATGATATTGTATCTTACTGTGTAAGACTACAAATAAATAATAAACATTCAAATATTTAAAAATTATACAACGCAGTTGTGCGTCAAGCACTCCCATACGGTTCACAATGTTGAACAATTTACAAAACGTATGAGGGTAAATTATCGGCAGTTGAAATAAAGATGCTTCGCATGACAGCGAGAGTGACAAAGCTTGATTGAATAAGAAGTTCAAATATCCGAGAAAGTCTTACGTAAAAAAAAACACCTCACGAAAAATAGAGCGCGACCGGTCAGCTGGTATTGTCATATTCAAAGAAGAGATCATTTAACGCCGCCAAAAAAAAACAATATCAATGAACATTTCAAAGATATCGCGAAGGAAAGGCAAGCTTTAAAACTTCTGGATCACACAAATACAACAACACCAGCATTTTGGTAACGAAGTGATCCAAAATAGGCAAGCCAGCCGATATTTTCTAGGGTCAAACAGGCGAACACTACAGGGAGATCAGTAGAAATGCAATGAAGTAGGAGAGTTCTGATCCCTTAAATTCAGATCAAAACCTTGCCGAAATAGGAAGAAGAAGAAGCACGCCGCCTTGCCTTATGTCCTGAGTGCACGGGGTGCTTTCGGTCTATTGTGATTCCCTATAAATTGTGGTACCATCTCTAATTTGGTTGCGCCTCGGTTGGTCTTGAATCAAACCACCCTGTACTCCTGATAATGCATATAATGTTCCCCAGTGAAGCTTGCGCCAGATCATTCAGTTCTTGAAATTCTTCAATATCGGAGCGATGGTTTTGTAGATTGGTGCAATCACACAGCAAGTGTTTGATAGTTTCGATTTTTTCTGTTTCATGACAGCTCCAGCAGTAATTAGGTGAGTCGATGCCCAGTTTGGCGGGCATTGCACCTATCTGATAAAGCCCAGGTAGTACACTTACCATGATACTGTTTTTTTTATTTTTTGTTCCTTGACAAAAGACTTTTAGTCCGCTGTTCGGTCATATTTAACCATAAGCTGCGAGATATGACACAGTCTTCTCTGATCTTAAGGTCTATTTTCAGTACACGAATAGGGATAGCATGGGTGAATTCCTCATTTAATGCTGAACCTTTCCGTGCTAGTTCGTCTACTACTTACTATGTCCGGGAACCCAGCAGATAGGAAATTCATAAGTGTGTTTTGTTTATAGTTTGTGGGTATGCGGAGACTGTTTTCGATCTGATTAGCACACTGTCTAGTGCCTTGAGTGCAGCTTAACTACCCACTAAGATTGTGACCCTAGATAGGTTTAGTTTCTTCGCGTGTATAGTCTGTGTTACTCTGTCAATGGCGAAAACTTGGGCTTGAAAGATACTACAGTCACCCGAGAGCTTGTATGAATCCTTGATGTTGAGTGATTCAGAGAAAACTACAGCGTCAGTTCCTATGTCCATTTTAGACAAAAAAAAGAAAAAAAAAAAAACTATCGAGTTGTTGAAGACGAAGTTCGGTGACAGTATTACCTCCAGAAATGGACCAGTAAATTGGTCACCTCGTTCGTGTGACTTTTTCCTTTGGACCTATGTCAACTCCATGCTCTATGCCAATAAGCCACAAACTTTTGATGACTTCAAGACCAATATCGAACACGAAATTGCCGACTTGTGCGAAGCGAAAAAAATATTAAAAGCTGAGTTCAGCGCACTCATTCGTGCAGGCGCTTCCGTGAAGGATATTTGAATAATGTTTTGTTCCATAATTAATGCAATCGATGGGACTGCGGGCACTTGTGTATACCAATGTCAAAGAATTTAGAACACCAACACTAATAGTTAGTGTAATCTTTATTAAAACTATAAGAAGGAGGCTGCAAGCCAAGAAATATCAAGGATGACGCTCTAGTTCGGCGCCAGAAAAGACTATAGAAATCTATCGAAGCTTGTTCACAAGTTTACTCTCAGAGTGAGGCAGATGACCGAGCCATTGAAAAATCTCCTGAGTCCTCTGACACGTTTGGTGCGACATCTGTGTGGTGATCTTCTCTGCTGAGTTCGCCACAATACTTAAACCCGGAATAAATCTTTTTGATATCTCAAACATAAAAAAACAAAATGGGGCAATTTCAATGGAAAACCTTATACTAGGCTTACGTGAAACAAAAACCTGTATGTACTTAATGCAGTGTCTCATTCTGCCCAAGATACAAACCATTCAGAGGTTTGCGGTGTCGTTCACCGGTCTGCTGGATAGCTCATCTAAATCCTGAAAGAAGTACTGTCCGAGGAACTAGTTTCTTAGATAGCAGAGCCCTGAACAGTGGCAATGAAAGTGGGTAGTGTCCTCCTCGTCACAATAGCCCCTGCAAAGGTCTTCGTCCGTCACATGCAGCTTTTCATGTGGTATCGCATAGTGTTATGCCCGTAATTACTCCTATAAGAGTACGGAGGTATTTTCTATCGCTCTATATAAGTTTGTTGGTTATTGCTTTGTCGAAAAAAATGCCATAGCTTCCTAGTGGTGATACGAGTACCTAGAGAGGTGCACATATTGTTCGTCTCCAATACAGCTTCGTTCCCTGCTTCGAGCTTAACTGTGCCAGACGGGATGTACACTGAGGTGTCGGAATGAACTGAGCTTAGTGCCGAACTTCCTCTTGCCAGTTCGTCGGCTTTCTCGTTCCCTGGTTTGCCCTCTTATTCAGAGATTCAGCAGAGCCTTACTTATAAATACTAGGCTTAATGCCGAGTCAGCCGAAAGGTCATCATAAAGTGGCATTGCTAATTTTGTAACGAATGTGCCCTAACTATAAAAACAAACGAATTTAAACCAAAATTTATAAACCTGCAAAAAATATGATAAGGTTGTTTTAATTATTACCTTTGCTTTATAAAAACAAATTCTTTACCTTAATTAATTTAATTAAATCGGGGTTAATGACCCCTATGTAAGGAAAATAATAACAATAATGATAATTGAAAATCATACCACTGCTGAGCTGATACCCTATCTAACCATAATTGTTTTATCTCTACTGGTCATAACATTGAACACAATTACTATCTAACTAAAGCCCTAAGCAATAGCTTTTGTTGGAACTCCAATAGCAATCTACCACATCATGAATCAAACAATCGCATGCAGCTCTTGAACTAGAAAAGGTTGATTATATTTAGCACCAAAGAATACACCTGCACGTCAAGGCATAGATTGGGTGGTTTTTCTTTGATAAAACCTATAGTTACGAGTATACATACCTATGTACATATGTCTGGCAAAAACACTTCGTCATCTGCTCACTGATCTAGTCAGAGATTAGTGGTATTGAAAGCTAACTAAAAAATGCTTATGTAGAAGTTCATTGTAATGAAAGCTGAGGACGGTTCTTCTAAATGCATATATTTCTTCGTAAATATATGACTCACTGGGCTATGACGAGAATATGTAAATTAGTTGTGTCATACTCGTACAATAGCACGCATAGTTTCGATGAGCTTTTTTTACATAATATCTGTGCACATGGTGATACCGGCGTCAGTTGTATCTATGTGAACCAGCTGTTAGTTCATTTTGTAACCTTTCGCTCTGTGTTTGTGTCTGTTGTTTTTTGGCACTATATAGGAACCGGCTTTTTTTACTTGTAGAGAGAGAAGGAACTACGCGCGTTTTGAACTTTGGACCGATTATCTCTTTGCTGCCTGGCATAATTTACTGCGATGAATCGTAACAAATGTTATAGCTCAAAATAAGTGGGGTCTTCCTTTAATGATGGTAATTCTTTCGAGAACGTGTCTTCAGGTGATTGCTTTACTTCTTGTTTTCTAATTTCTGACATACGAGTAATGTTGCTTGGCCAGGGCATGGTTTTTACCCCTTTTTTTTTTGTCGTTCTCTATATTTTATGTGTTGGTAGGTACATATGTATATTTATATACTTTTTTTCAATTTCAAAAGAATTGGTGCGCAAGCTAAAAAAATATCACGCGATTTTGTATGATTTGGTTGATTGCGTCAGAGGTCGACAACATTTTCGGTTTTGAGTTTGCTTTTGTGCGTTTTTATGTGCAATTATCTTTACTGGACATTCTATAATTGGATGAACATTATCAATATTTTAAAGTTATTTTTAATTATTATTACGGAGTCATAAATAGTAAAATATATGGGTCAGTCCATTTATCAATTTTGAGAGTGCCATTGTTTTCACAGACTGATAACCTTAGGAATTAAACCGGATTCGTCTATGCGCTGTATCAATTATTTACTTTTGGGGTGATTGTACATTGAATTTCCTGAATTTTGTACGCAGAGAAAATAGTCGCAATATCCAGGTACATATGTACATAGGTATTTATCTTATCTTCCAAACACTCGAAAAATATAGGCACATGCTTTCATAATTTTTGGTGCAATTTTATTAAGTGGTAATGAACTTAGAGATAGTACCCATTTAAGCAGGTGTGTGGTTTCTGTAAAATCGTAAATTGTTTTTTATGTGTAATTTGCGCGCACTCAAGGGGTTATGAATACCCTTAACATGTTTACACATAGTGCGGGCGTTAGAAAGGATAGATAGAGAGAGAGAAGTATTTGGTGAACTAGTTTGAAGCTCAGTTTGTTTATGCTTCAGAGAAACTCCGAAGGTGGCGCCCAAATAACTGGAGAGATTTTTGTTATTTTTTGTCTTTGCTTCTGATTCACAGTATTTTTCTCCCCATAGCTGATGTCATATGCAAATTATCATCAACAGAGCAAACAATTTTGAACCACGAACCATTAGCGTGGCAATTGACGACGTTACCACTACCCCATTGCCACCCCTGATTTATATTGCTATGCTACATACTTATTTTAAGTAGATATACGATATAACACACTCTTCTATAAATACCTACTCTCCACAGTACGTAAGAATAGGTCTGTTTTTTAAATTCGCCCTAGGGTCGACCTAGGTTTTTTTGACAACTGCCAGATGTGTCAAAAATACCGGGGTTTTCTATTCTCAGAAAAGGCATTGGATCCAGACATTTTGCCAATACGAATTTATTTTTCACTCTGAACTTCATTTCCATATTAACCACATCGGTTTATTGGATACCAAGTAGATTATTATAAATTTAAACATATAGGAAGTCTATTATTTCTGCAATTTGCAAAATAGATGATAACCACAAATGATATACATATGTTGTTTTGACAGCTCCACTTTTCTTGCCCAAGAAAAATTTGGGTTGACTTTAGATCGACCCCAGTTTTCTCAGAAAACACTGACTTGTGTTTCTGAGCGACTCCAGGTGTCTCAAAAAATGCTTCCCAGCGATTTTAGAGCGACACCTGAGCGACTAAAGCTAAAAAAAATTAACTAATATGAAGTTTCCTACTACGAATTTATTTGTGAAGATGTAGAGTGCAATCTCGTTAAGGGGTTATACGCAGTTGCAAGGCAAAAAAAAGTTGTTTATTTACGAATTTTTTCTGAAAAGGGATTTTATTTGACAAATAAAAGAAATATTAGCACATGTAGTGCTAACTTTTAACTCTATATCGGCATGTTTAATTTTTAAAAATATTGAGTTACAGTGTTCCTGTAGACGATCTCCTGGAGGTCCTCCGAAAAAAGGTGTCTGGCGGTGAGCACGATATCTTCGGTTTAGATTATGTAAAATAAAAAAAACCAAAAAGATTCTATTAGTGGATAGATAAATCTAGGGATTGATCGAAGGAATAGTCGAAATTTTGATTTTTGTCAAAATGGCGGTTCCAAAAAGAAAAAATTCCGATTTTCGACCAAAATTTGTAGAAGTTATTTAAAAAAATAGAAATGATTTTCGAAAATCTTTTTCCTTCGATGCATATATGTATCTGAGAAGGTTGTGTTAAAATTTCAGACTGATTGGTTGAGCCGTTTTTGAGAAATCATGCTCACCGAATTTGAAATCACCGTTTTGAGAAAAACGGGTTCAAAGTTTCAAAAGACGTTCACATACGCTCCGGGACGTCCTTACAAATGTGCTTGTATTTCCAAGAATATTTGCCGGATCGATTTTTTCAGAGAATATAAATATGTATATGTACATTCCAAAAATGCAATAAAAAAAATCGATTTTTTGAAATTTCTAACTGCGTATATATTTGTTTCAAAAAGCATTATAATAAAACTAATAATTCCTCTGACAAATTTAATAAAAATGCGATGTGAATATGCTTTTAATGAACATGCGATGTGAATAAGATACATCATCATACAATCGCCTGTTGTCATACTCCAAAGGTAAAGCTTTTGTTGTATTCATTTTGATTTATCATATATTTATTAGAATTTTTAAATTAAATACTGATTCAGTATTCTATTCACCCGTAAATAATAAAGAACTAACCAACATCATGCCATCGATGAAATAAACTTTTAAACCTATGTCCAATTAAAATCAATAACCAGACAGAAAACCGATGCATACACACTCGTATGTATACTTATCTCTTATTGTTTATTTTTGCTCAAATTAATTAGTATCTATGAGATACTATTCACTTAGATGTGTGACAACATACACAAAGTGTAAATTGGAATGGAAATCGAAAGAGGACCATTTTAATTTATGAATACCAAACACATTCATAATTTCGAACACATGATATTATCCATATGTATGCCAACCAATATGGTCTTCTAAGCACTATGCATCATCAAAGAAGAGATTCATCTTATTTCTTGTTTTTGCTTCGGTGCCATGTGGATAGTTGATGGTACGAGCAGCCGGCATTTTTTTTTTTTTTCTTCATGCACATACATATGTATGTATGTATGTATATAAAAGAGTGGAAGACCATTAGCAAATTTAAGCGATAGTAAACACAATAATCTCTTAACGAAAGTAGGATAGAAACCCTGTTTGAGTGAACTAACAGTTACTCAACCATATTTTCACTTCTGGATTTTTAATTTCATACATCCTGTAAATAGTCCATTAGTTATCAGAGGAGAAAAGGAGTTAAAAAATAATTAAATCCGGCTGCTGGTTTTATTATAAATCTATGAGGTGAGTCATATTAGGTTGTACCTTCTGCGGGATGTGCATTGGGCGCCAATTTGGAAAGAAGTGTAGATTTTCGGGATCAGATACTGTGAATCAGAAGCAAAGGCAAAAAAATAACAAAAATCTCACCAGTTAAATTATTTAATAGGCTTCTTATGAATATTCAAGTCATAAGATCATTGTCAGACTTTTTAAAAAAAGTTATAATATGGCTTCTCGGTTTCGATCATGAAGAAATTAAGGTTTTGCTGCCCTATGTTATTTAAACTCAAATATTGTATAATATATTTCACATTCTTATCTCGTAAACTTTATTTTTTCCTCTCATTTATGCTAAAAAAATGTTTTGTTGTGTACCTATAAATGAATTGAATACTGTTCACCCCATATTTTAAGTTATATTGTTCTAAGAATTACCACTATTTTGAAACTTTAAATAATAATGTCACTACCTATTCTTAATTTTAATATTATGATAGTAAATTAGTAAATTAATTTTTTTTTAAATGAATTTTGTTTGTCGTTGTACATTGTCACTGATTACGACGACGACTAGGGAAGAAAACTTGAAGTTGCTTTTCTGTTGTAATCCTGTAAATATAGATTCGATTAGTGACAATAACACATAAACTAGTAATATACTAAACTTAGTCTTGAATATTTGTTCTTCCGGGCAAAACATTTCACAATTTCACATACTCGTAAAATATGGAAATACTTATTGGAAAAATATTTGAATGTTGCCCTCTAAGTCATTCATAGCTGTTTTGCTGTCAAATTTTCGTACGAAAGAGCCAATGTATTCGCTCTTTTGGAAGTGACATATGGTTAGGTCGATACTTGAATATGCTGATATTATTTGGAACCCGACTTATCAGACTCATTCCGATCGTGTTGAAAGAGTGCAGAGGCGCTTTACAAAATATGTCTTCTACAAAATGCGTTGGAATTTTAAACCATCTTACAATGCAAGATGCCTACTATTAGGTATATCGACCCTTAAGTCTAGAAGGCATACTCACGATATCATGTTTGTAAGAGACGTTCTGTGTTACCGCATCGTTAGTCCTGTTATTTTATCTATGTTACCAATTTACGCTCCAGAACGGGCGTTGAGAGTACGATATTTCTTTTTACAAATGGCGCATAGTACAAGCTATGGCCAGAATGAGCCAATTTCTAGAGCTGTTAAGTCTTTTAATGAAATATGTAAATATGTTGATTTTAATATGTCAAGAGAGTGCTTCAAAAACATTGTCTTGAGCTTGTTTAATAATTAAGTTCCTATTTGCTACCCATTTCATTTATGCCTACTATCTTATATTTTTTCTTTGTAGTTAACTTTATTCATTTCTATCTTTTTAAGTCATTATAAATTTATTTTTATTTTTTATTTTTATCATATCATTATTTCGTAATCTGTTAAGCTTAAGGCTAGTTGATGAAATAAATAAATAAATAAATAAATAAATAAATAAATATTACATTCAGGCAAGAACCCTATCTGCATAAATATACATATAATAAATAAAATAAAATCAAAGCTATTATGAATTTTCGTATCATTTGAGTGCTAAATTAATAGGAACCAGATTTTTAGATTGAGGCACTGAAGATCTTAATTGCACGGCCTTTTTTCTAAAGTCTTTAGATTAATTATAAATCAGATAAGTTTTTTTTTCAAGGTTTAAGGTTGAGTTTAAGGATCAACCCAGAGCTTTTAGACAAGCCCACAAAATTCGGCCAATTATCCTGTATATGGACAATTTTTTAAACAGTATTACTACTTTATTTACCAGTTATCATACGAAGCAATAATGGGCACATTCAGGGTAATCGCCTTAGAAATCTAGATGAAATATAATCAGCTGGATCAGGTGAGCTCAGAGGAAAAAAAATGTATGGATTTACACAGAGGCGAATACAAACCAATACAAACAAAGCCAGCTGATTAAAAATATTCCAGTTGCTAAAATTCTTTTAAATATAGTTTAAGTGTAGTTTAAATTCTTTATTTTCATTGATAATAATCTTTATGTATATTTTTTATCCAAAACTTAATTAATAACGTTAGAAGAGAATAGTTAGTGGCATTTATATTTCATAAAAAATAGAGCTAATATCGATAGAATCTTGGTGAATTCATCTATTCCGTATGACCATAAAATAACATATTTTGCGGGCTCATTTTGCATCTTAAGTGTTGTATCTTGTATTTTGTCTTCAAAAATAGGAAACGTTTAACACTGAGAGACTGGACAGGCAGATTTTACATTCTGTGTAATCTGACTGTCAGAACCCGGAAACCTAAATGTGCCCAATGAACCATTGTTGTAATTCCTAAACGAAATAAATATATCTATCTTTAGCGCAATACAAAAACAATTAACTGATTACATTAATTTTCATAATCTTAAGGTGAAAAATCGATGGCTATGATTGCATATCACCCGCTTTAAGCCAAACAAAAAATATTCGCTATCTCGTCTAGACCTGAATGACAAATTAAGCAGGGGTTGTTCTTACACATTAGGATGACTGTACGCTTGTTATTGCTCAAAGTTTCCCCAACAGACTGTTTCAAAACAATGACCCCGTAATGGGCGCCAGATCAGTTAGACAACGATGTCCCTTTAAGGACAAACAAATAGCAATAAATCTAGCACTGAGGCTTGAGAACCAGATCTATGAACACTATCTATACGTATAATCCCAGCGGTGATTGAATGGGGAATAAATGAAGTTCGTTTCTGCTGTTTATCTGTTCCCATGTTCACCAACTGCGTGTCTTCAACAGGACAGGGCGCAGTTTTTAAGAGATCTCGTAATGTAGTTTTACATTTGAAATATGAATGGTTTCGTTTACGATGCATAGAAATTTTAACGGATCATTGCTGTCCTTCTTAATTATGCCAAATTTGCCCCATTACTTTACCTTATTGTACAATAAGTACCTAAATTTAAATAGGAAGTTTTTTGTAAACAGATAATAATATGTCAGAGTAGCTTTCGTAATTGGGTTAACAGACTTAAAAAATAAAAAAAAATAAATAAAACCACTCAAAATTACCAATCTTTTAAAACAAAGTCCAACAATCACCTAAAAGTCACTACACCAACTACGAAAACCATTAGAGAGATTTTGACAATGGAATCACATTCCAACTGCAACACGCTCTCCCGCTTACCACCACACCAACCAGTAAAATGAGCTTTAAAACCAATGGAGTGGGTTAAAAAGCCAACCCCCTGAACCTTTCGTATCTACTACGTAGTACGCACGTCACATATTGGTGACACTCTGAGAAGGCAAATGTATGCGCTCTTAAAACTGCTTCTCAGCGAATTGGGTGAGAGCAGTTGTTTGCCAACACTGATTGCGCGAACGCATGTTAAGAATATTCAACGTGGACAACGGAATACCGACATCACAGTCCACAGCTAGTCGATAGATGTTAGTTTGTTAGAACGGTTGGTCCTAATACAAACGTCGCGTTGTCGTCTCAAAATGAAATGCTGTGTAAAATAGAAAAGCATCTAAGTTTCTTTGAGTGAAAATTTGAAAGTTTGTTTAATGTTTTAATATTTGACTTACAATTTTTTGGCTAAAAATAACAAAAAGACGAAATATTGTATTATTTCATTATTAAAGCTCCTTGCACAAATTTTCACAAATATTTAATGAAACGCCACCCCATAGATATCTATCTAGATACACGCGGAATAGATTCGTTCTGTGAGTGAGTTTCTTTTTTTTGGCAATCGTCAACATATTTTATTATGTGCTCTTTCGAATATACAAACCGAAAATGACGTGATTTTAAGCAAGTGACTCAAGGTAAACGCGTGGAAAAGAAAGCAACACGGTTAGTGACGTTAGAAACGATAGTAAACCAAATTTTTACGAGTATCTCATGAGATTTTGCATTGCATCTCGTGAATTGTGGGTGGTAAAAAAAAGAATATAAGAGAGTGGGTCCACTAGAAGGTTCAAAGTGTCACCACTGTAATAAGTGTAACAAGTGCCTAAGAAAATGGGTTACGACGATGTAATCACCCATCTGGGAGACTTTGGAAAGTACCAAAAGCGTATTTACTTCTTAATTTGTTTGCCAGGAATATCGTGCGCCTTTCATAAACTCGCCGGAGTATTTTTACTTGCAAAACCGGATTTCCGGTGCGAACTGCCGTTCGAAAACCGAACCACCCCTACTTATGATCTGCCAGACCATCTGTGGCAGTTAGCTTATCCTAAGGACCCGCTGACCGGAAAATATCTCACTTGTCAGTACTACGATGTGGATTACGGTCAGGACTATCTAAATGGAACATCAATAACATCTCCAGATACATCATCAATCTACTGTGACAAATACATCTACGACCGTTCAAAGTACAAAAACAGTGCAGTCACCGAATGGGATATGGTCTGTGGACGGAGTTTCTTGAGTGCAACTTCCGACGCCTTATTCATGTTGGGTGTTCTCCTGGGCAGCATAATTTTCGGTCAAATGTCGGACAAATACGGTCGAAAGCCAATTTTCTTTGCGTCACTTGTGATTCAGCTTATTTTCGGTGTTTTGGCGGGAGTTGCTCCAGAATACGTCACATATACAGCGTCGCGATTAATTGTGGGAGCGACAACGTCAGGAGTGTTTCTGGTGGCTTATGTGATAGCAATGGAAATGGTTGGACCGAAATATCGTCTTTTCGCCGGGGTGGTGATGATGATGTTTTTCTCCGTTGGATTTATGCTGACAGCAGCTTTTGCGTACTTTATTACCGACTGGCGATGGTTGCAAATTGGGCTGACACTTCCTGGTGTCCTATTTATGTGCTACTACTGGTTTATACCGGAATCTGCTCGATGGTTACTGTCAAAGAATAAGAAACAGGAAGCCATAGCGAATATCCAAAAAGCCGCCAAGGTGAACAAAGTCCGAATTCCAGAAGATGTCCTAGATAATCTATTAGACGATGCCACTGAAAAGAAAGAGCCCCTCGATACTCCAAAGAGTCAACCATCAGTCTTGGATTTATTCAGATATCCAAATCTCCGGCGAAAAACTCTTCTTATCTTCTTCGATTGGTTTGTAAACAGCGGTACTTATTATGGTCTCTCTTGGAATACCAACAATCTTGGCGGGAATGTCCTGCTAAACTTTGTCATTTCCGGTGCCGTTGAAATTCCAGCATATACGTTCCTATTATTCACTCTAAATCGCTGGGGTCGACGGTCAATTCTGTGTGGTTGCATGTTAGTCGCTGGAATTGCTCTACTCCTTACAATATTTGTTCCTGAGAACATGAATTGGCTGATTATCCTGTTCGCTATGATTGGAAAGTTGGCCATTACCGCGAGCTACGGTACTGTGTATATTTTCTCGGCGGAGCAGTTCCCCACTGTTATACGAAATGTTGGCCTTGGAGCCTCATCAATGGTTGCTCGAATTGGTGGCATTTTGGCGCCATATTTCAACTTATTAGCTGACATTTGGAAACCACTTCCACTAATCATTTTTGGAGCTATGGCATTTATTGGTGGTTTAATGTCATTACTTCTTCCCGAAACGCACAATAAGCCGACACTGGAAACCATCGACGATGGCGAGAAATTTGGCAAGAAGGTAAAAATTATTGATCTTGAACAAGGTGAGGAGATGAAAGAGGTGAATAAATCGTTAAATGGATATGGGGCATCGAAAGAAAGTTAAAAACAGAGGTAGGGCGTTTTATATATATATAATACATAGATTGATTTTTTTTAAAACCAATTTGGTAAACAAATTTCAGTTTTTTTAAGAAGTATTAAATGTACCAAGTTCATTGATATTTATTTAAAAAAAAAAAAAAAAAAAAAAACAATTTTTTCAACTATACATGCCAAAAATGTGAAGTAAAGACAAACAATCAATTTTAGTTAAAATATTTAAACTACATATAATAGTTATAATAATACAGAAACCTTGTAAAGTACTTACGATTTATAGATGTGTACACTAATTTTGTAATTTATATACTATTTAGTTACCATTTATTTTTAAAATCATTTGCTCATCATCTTTTCCATTTTGCATTTAGATATTTTGTAAGCTTAGCTACTAAGATCTCTTAGATAGGTTAAACAAAATATTCGCATAAAAGAAAATTAAATAATCTAATAAATCGAATTTGATAATTGACAGAGAATGAAGTCTGTTTTATTTTTCAAAAGGCTAAATTATGAAATCCGCCTGTGTTACTAACAATGAAGAAAATGATTTCTCCAACAAAGGAAGTTCAAACATTTCCGATTCTCATTTGTCTAATGAGTCAAGAATTCTGCATTTGAACCACGAGGGATAAAATAGTGTTACTCTTGGCTTAGTTTTTGTAGCAATGAAAAATAAAAACAAAGACCTGTCAAGCTTAAGACACATATCGCTCATTTACTTGAAGACTGTCATAACACAAAAAACGAGGTTTTGAGTTAATGATGCAGAATTATTCTTTTATCATGCTTCATATTGTGTAAAAATTTCATATTAATATCTTATATACTCTCCGCGTTAGAATTAAAAGATGTCTTCTTTTTTGAGTTATGACAGTCTTCAAGTAAATGAGCGATATGTATGTATATAATGACCAGGGTTAGGATTTTGTTGACATAAAAAAGTAAAAAAAGGCAAAACAAAACACTTAAAAAGGCAAAAAAAAGGCATTTATTAAAAAATAAAAGGAAAGTAAATGCACATTTAGTTATAGTAGCATTGAACTGCCAAGAGCTTTTTGAAATTTCTGGTAATAATCTTCTCCGGTTCTGTCTTAGAAGCGCCTTTAGAGAGCTAAATGACCTTTCTACTTCAGCTGAAACGAGTGGAGCCCATTTAAAGCTTTCAACATTATTAACATCAATATTTTCTGGAAGTTTGGAATCCAAGTCGCCGTTCATTATAGAATTTATCTGCTCAATAGTTTTCAGTCCCATATTTGCATTGAAAACGACAGTAAACTTCTTCAGGACTTCCTTTCCAATCGGCCCTTTTGCTTTTTCCAAGTTTTGCTGAATGTTCTTTAAAACCGGCAACACTTCGCCAATTGATGTTCCTTGGTCAGAATATTACTAGTTAAAATTATAAGTACAGACTCTCAAAAATACCTGTCTTCGAAAATTCGTTTTTTTTGGGTCGACTAAAAACCTAAAATTGACTTTGATGTACGCCAGCTGCGCTTGTACTGCTTCATCTTCAATCAATTCCTTTGCAAACACAACACAGCTTGCATCGTCTTCAAGAACGCTGACGATTTTTTTAATCTGAGCAAAATAATCCGCATATTATGTCTTCTTCTTCTTCTTCCTTTTATCAGCGAGGTTATGATCCGAAAACAAGGGATCACAACCCTCCCACTTCACCGCATTTCTACTGATCCGCCTGTGGGGTTCGCCTATTTGAACTCAGAAAATATCGGCAGGCCCGCCGATTTTGGATCACTCGGTTACTGAGGCCAATGAAATGCCGATGTCGTCGCATTTGTCTGATCCAGGCGTTTATAGGCCTGCCTTTCCTACTTCGCGATGTCTTTGGAACGTGCATAGATATTACCTTTTTAACAGGGTTCATATGATCTCTTCTTTGAACGTGGCAATACCAGCTGAGCCGGTCGCGCTCTATTCTATTATGTATTGTATACAAACAAGAAATATGTAATAGAGTTATACACAGTAACGTCTGCGGTCACATACAAGTGCAATCCGTCTGTGGTCATGTACATATTTCCATGTTGACTCTCCCCACGGACTAGACGTTTTGAATTTAGGTATGCGTATTACGTAGTGTGAGTAAGACGCATGTTTGCACAGATATACATACATGCAAACGCGCATTTTTCTGCAAGTTTTTTTAGAGAACAAACTTTGAGAAAAAAGCAAAATAGGCAAAAAAGGCAGAAAAAGGCAACAACGGCAAAAAAGGCAAAAAAAGGCGATAACGATATAAAAAGGCAAAAAAAAGGCAAAATAAAATACATATATTTGGAATCAGGAGGACATGAAACGTGTTTGTGTAAAGTCAATACTATCTTCCGATTAAGCAAAAAAAAGAGGCAAAGTTAGCAAAATCCTATCCCTGATAATGACAATTAAAGTCCATTTGCGTACTTTTCAATTAAGAAGTTATGAAAGGTGAAATAATACTATATTTGTGAAAATTCTCATAAACTTATTTCAGGTAAGATTTCGTAGATTTTTATAAACAGTACTTCTTTCTATAGTTGCGGACAAATCAGCATACGTTTGCCTAAATTTGGGGTACAAAAAAAAACATCAAATTAAAGAAAAATGAAGAACTTTTCTAAGCAAACAAATATGCAAACAAAATTATAAAAAAAAAAATGTAAGTGTCAGTTTGAGTAGGGGCTCGGTCACTAGTGTACCGACGATCAATCTGGAATTCTAGATAAGAGGAGAATGCAATTCTAAGTCACCCCATTGTCATCCAAATTCAAAAATATTCTAAAGGATTTTTTTAAGAGGTTGTAAGAAGTACTTTGTTTAATTAATATTGGGTTTTGAGTTAAGTTAATGAAAATGCGTTCTTTTAGGATAAGATATGGTGGGGCAAATAAATACCCCACTTTTGCCGGTTGGTTTAAAGATAAACGTGTGTACCAGAAGATGTTTTTTTTGTAATCTTACACAAATTTTAAATACAAAATTTTAAAAAACAAATTTTAAAAAGAAAATATATTAATTTTTTACAATGGATATGTCACTTGATTGACAAAATGGGTACGCACCAAAGAGTTCAGCTCTCTAGATCAAACGGCTTAGAAGGCATAAGGTCATGACAGACTGATAGACAGGTGAACAAACACCAAGTTAAATGCTTAAGTGTTCCTTTTTAACCTTTCAGGTCCGGTTCACAAAAATTGCATAATCTTTAAATTTGCGTCAATCTAAACCTAATCATTTGGCAATTTATACCTTTTTACCAGTTGGAACTTATAGGACCGAGAATGAGAAGTAGTTGAAAAAGGGTTATATGTAATGAAATCCTTTTCTTTCTCAACCTATTAAATCTTTTTAGTAAACGAAATATAATGCAATTCATATGTAAGTATCTAGCTTGCCTTAGGATTAGGATTTTTTTAGGACTCGTCAGCTGTTTTCACTTCGTCCTCCTTCGAGGAAACACTATTCGTTAGAAAGTTTCAAGTGCTTCAATTCACTTCTTAGATGAGTAAGCAAGAGTAAGCATTTTACCGGAAAGGATAAGTTGGTAAGTAAGGGGGCTATGCGGGTAAGTTGCTTAGAATAAGCTTAGCACTTCAAATATATATTTATAGAGTACATTCTGCAACTCGTTTCAGCTAACTCATTTCAGCGCAAAATGCCAAGCATTTCTAAATGAGATAAATTTCGTTGTGTGCATGGCAATACCACACAACCGCTTTTTGTTCTTTTCTCTAAAATCCACTTATGGATATAAGAGATCATCCAGAGTTTAAAACTTAGTTTTTACTTGTAACATTTGTTTTCAACAATTTAAATGGCTTTTAAATACCGCATTCCTATTTAAAGCAATGTAACAAGCAAACATTTTTTTGTGTGCTCTGAACATTTGTTAAATGTCAGCTGTGTGGTTTTGCCATTCATACCATAACACGGAAGTGAATTAAAGGGCTATTCACAGCTCAACTACCTGAGTATGCTCAAACTGCAAACAAACCATTTTTATTACATTTATAAACAAACAAATGTTAATTCTACTATTCCAAATAAAATTCGCAGATTACTGCGACCAGATAAGAAAAGTTGTTATGAATGAAATGTTAAGCTTGACGAATATTCGCTCATTTTTCAAGTATAAATTTTGAATAAAATCGACCAATAGGATAGCCAAGAAATAGATCGTAATCGATATATGTATGAAATTGGAACCAAATCATTAGAGCTGTTTTTGAAAAATTTTACTACCGTTCAATTAATGTTCCGATTTCTCCTCGTTTTGTTGTCCCACAGACCTCATAGGTATATGAAGTTGAAAGTAAATCTGTTCAGCTATTATATTTAGGCTTAAGACCGAGGTACAACCAGTTGGACAGACAGAATTTAGATACCCATTTTTTTTAAATGTCTCGAAATCGAACATTTTCACGAAAACAATACTTGCTATATACAGGTGCAAGTAAAAATAATATACTTGAGGAAGTTGAATGAAAAACGAGCCATAAGCAGACGATTTCAAGTAAAACAGTTGTCTAGTATAGGTGCTAAACAATGGTGTTTTTTTTCAGAGATAAGTAACTTTTCCAGTAGTTTTACTTAAAACAAACACTGCTATCAGCTTTTAACTAATAAAACAATGTCCAAATAATCTAAATCAACAAAATTATTGAAAGACCAAAAAAGTACAAAAAGTCTTAAGATGGTTCTAAATAAGTCTCGTTTAATCTGTTTATTTATTTGTTATCAGATTCGCATTCGGTAAATGAACTTTATCTGCAAAGTGGATTTAATGGTTTGCAAATATGTATCCACGTATGCACCTACATTCTTACCATTGACATTCAGCTGATGGACAATTGTAAATGATTGCCTTACTCAGCCCGATATCGGAACGCATTTCATTTACGGATAAGTCTGCAGTACTTACTACATTATCTGGCTATCAATGCTAGCTCCATGTTATTGCATAATTTACTTTTACCAAAATAAATTTTGAGGTAACCTGGTAACTGACAACATCTTTGAATTGCGATTGCAGTTTCTGATCTCTAAAATATGGCGTGGAGTCAGTATCAAAATACTTCCGCCTTCACATGACTGGTATGTTAAAGCACTTTTGATCAGATAATTAGCATACTAGCGGAAGCCATGTGATAAAAGTTTTTTTTATTCATTCTTAATTTTATTCTGAATTTTTGGGTTTCAGTCATACTCGTAGAATGAGTGAGAAAAATTTTAATGAGATGGTTGCCGGCATGACTGTGGTATGAGCACACAATATTTTTTTTAAGATTGCAAAAAAAGCCGCTATTTGTTTACTCACATGATTACCTGCTTAGGCAAAATTAAAAGAAATGTCGGACTTTTTTGTACTTGAAAGGACTTTCTAACATCTAACATTTTTAAAACCGTGTAGATACTTCACTACAAAGCATCCATATACAAGAGCATCTAATAAGTATAAATTGTACTATCATTATCGTTGTACTTTTATCTATTATAATAGTACAAATACAAAAAGATTGCATATTTATTTGTTTGTAACTGTTTCAAACAAAAACTACTTATCCGATTGCGATTTATTTTTCACTAACACGCCAATGATTGTATCTGAAATAACATAGATTATGTCTCATTAAGTTTTATGGAAAGCGGGCTGAGCAGTAATAGTAAAAGTGAAGTGGGAGAAAAAGTACCATTCGTATGGCTTTTATTACTTACGCTAGCTAAACCGTTATAAGTTTTTTTTTTTTTTTTGATGCGTGAGGTAAGGGTAAAAATCCTTTATGGATACTTCTAGCCCGTAATACGAGTTATGACCGACTCCATGCTCCTGCATGCTTAAGTGCTAAAAAAAATCCTCCTATTTCTCTGAACTGCGGCACCGTCAGTCAAGGCATTCCTTCGCAGGGGCAGGTTTGACATTTCGTCACTTCTTTTTTAGCTGCCAGAGCTGGCATGATTTTCGTTTCTCGCATTTCTCGTTCCTCTACACGCAGTTGCTGCATTATACGTGATTATTTCATTTGCAGTCTCCCAGCCTTCACTCCTCGCCAACATAAATGAGATCAGACTTCTTGGAGTTACTTGTCAGCCAATTGCTCTTTCTAGGGTATTCCTAGCCCTTGTGTAATTTTGGCATTCTATCAGTACATGCTCCGTGGCGTAAGTGATAAGTGTGTCGGATCACTATGCATGAGGTTCCAAGTTCGAATGCCAGAAAATACCAAAAAGTTTTTTCACGGTCCCACCTCTCGCGAGCGTCTGACAAACATTCGAGAGTATTGTTGTCACGAAAAAGCTTCTCAAATCACCGTTCGGATTCGGCACTAAACTGTAGGTCCTTCCCATTCGTGTGAAAAATATAACGCACACAACATGAGTGGTTGCGAGAAGCTAGGCCCTGGCACTTAAAGAGCTGTTGCGCCAAATATATATGTATATATATATATATCAGTACATGCTCTGCGTTCTGCACTTTTCTAGCTGGCAGAATGGGTCATCCGCGTGCTTGTACTTGTAAAGACTCGAAAGCATCTGTGCCCCGATAGAAATTGTGTTATGTAGTAGTGCTTTCTGCTAACCAATTCATCAATTTCGGGGATCAATTTGTATGTCCATCGCCTTTTGGTTGTGATGTTCCACATATGCTGCTATTCTGCTTTTACAGCTTCTATAGCTGTTGTTCTGATATTACACTTATCGCATCTGCTGACACTATTCTAAAGGCGCAGCATACCCATTCGATGCTATGCGCCGAGTTCATCGTTCTAATGTATGACTTACGTGGCGTCGCTGACGCCCATATTGGGGCCGCATACAGGAGTTCTGACTTACTCACGGTCATTAGGATTGGCTGACTTGGTCCCCCAATATTTGGCATTGACCTGTGTATTGCCGCTACTGCTTGAGAGGCCTTCTCGCCTTAAATAAAACTTTACATATATACCAAAACAGATGACCTATCCGGAGGTCATATTATCATCTCCTGTGCGCACTAGATTTTAGATGATTAGATTAGATTTCGATTTATTTTCTTTTAAGAACTTACAAGATTGTTTTTATAATATAAAAATCGTTTATGCATGGCTTTGCCGTCTGCCAGATTAACAATTGTTCTTATTAATACAATATAAAATAAAAGATTTGTTTAAATTATATCAAATAGAAGGAAAAAAAATAAAAATAAAAATAAAAGAGTATGAAAGAGTTTTACAAATTTGTTTTAGAATTCAAATTCAAATAGCATGTAATATAATGCTGGTACAGTGGTAGAGACAATAAATTTAAAATGTTTCGTTTATAATTCGATCTCGATAAGCCTTTGCAATTTTGTAATAGTGGAAGAGTTTAGATATATCGTCTTCGCAGTTCAGGAGGTCCAATATCTCAGCTTCAGATTTTACATTACTGCCTAGGAGATTTCTTCTTGTTTCCCTCAGTATCGGATATTTTCCTATAAAATGGATTATATCTTCCCTCTCCGAAAGATTACACATGCTACAATAAATGGGTAATTCTTCGCGGTGTGGTATATAATTGAGCTTTACCAATTCACCCCTCATTTTGAATACTGATGAAATCAATTCTTGGCTGTTCTCGTTGCGGAAGTAATTTCTTTCGCATAAATTGTGGTTAAGGCGGCTGTATATTGATCGATGGATAGATGAAGTAGCCTGATTGATGCAGTCTTGTCTATATTGCTCATCTACCTTAGATACGAGGTCATATAGTGTATTTTTCGTACACAATCTATGTCCCTCTAACAAATGGAAATCACTTCCGCAGTATCCTGCTAGGTCCTTTAGTTTCTCATACCATAGGTTCTTTTTTTGAATGGTATACAACGCTAACATTTTTGGAAGTCTCTCATCTGACATTTCTAAAACTCTGGCTACATAGTCCACATGAAACTTAAGAGTTTTCACAAAAAGTGGCGACAGTCCCGTTTCGATAATAATCATGTAGTTGGGTGTATTCCTAGGTAAATGAAGCATCTCTTTACATAATATCGAAGTAGTTTTTCAACTTCTTCATACATTTGGTATCCCCAGACTTGCGCTCCATAAAACAATATAGACTCGGCCACTGCTACGAATACTTTATATTTCACGCTATGTGTAATTTTTTTATTAGAGAAGCATTTTTTCCAAGTAGCACTGATCGCACTCTTCGCCTTTACTAGCTTATCTTTTAAGTGTTTTTCCATGCTCAGATTGCTAGTTATTGTTACCCCCAGATATTTATACGCGTTTACTCGTTCAATGGTTTCTTCATTATAGTACCACTTCTCGTTCCTGCAGTTCCTTCCTGCACCTTTTTTAAAGACCATCACCTTTGATTTGCACAGATTTACCGTAAGATGCCATAGCTGGCAGTAGTCTTGAAGCCGATTTATCATGAGTTGAAGGCTTTCAGGTGTATTCGCGAACAGTACCACATCATCAGCAAACAGAAGTGCTTTGATCCTGATTCTTGCAAACTCTATTCCTTCCGGTAGAAACTCGATAAGATCGTCGATGAACAGTGCAAATAGAGAGGGGCTTAAAGTGCATCCTTGTTTGAGTCCCATTTTAGTTTCAAACCAGTTCGAGATTTCCAAACCATTCCATACAGATGACTGGTTACCATTATAAATATTTTCAAGAACCTTTCCAAACTTAGATGACATTCTCGCGTTGTAGAGCTTAAAGAATTAAGCTCCTCGGCCTTCGACACAGGCTGCCTTAAAATCAACAAAAAAAAGTATATAATTTCTTTTTTTGTGTAATGAATGTCCCAGCAATGTTTTGCAATACAAAAATATTATCTGCCGTAGAATAGCCACTGCGAAATCCTGCTTGGAATTCACTCAGCAGCTTGTTGCTATGAATCCACTGCGACAGTCGGTTATTTAGAAGCGTTGCAAAAATTTTATATGACGAATTCAGAAAAGAAATTCCACGGTAGTTAGCTGGATCGGAAATGTTTCCCTTTTTATGAATAGGAAATATTATAGATTTCTTGAATTGCTGTGGTACCACACCTGTGTCCATAATTCCATTATAAGCCGCTGTTAGTTTTTTGGTGAGCCCATCTGTCCCATGCTTAAAAAATTCGACTGGAATTCTATCCGACCCTGGTGCCTTTCCATCTTTCAGTTTCCTTATAGTTAAGCGTACTTCCTCATTTGTTATACGTGCATCCAATATTTCATCGTTATACGATGGTACGGCATAGTGTATAGGCGATATATATGTAATGGGATTTAAAAGCATTTGAAAGTGATCTAGAAGTATATTGGCATTAAGCTCTACACCGATTTGTAATTTCTTCCCATTTATTATTTTTATCGCCTTCCAAAACTCTTTCGAATCCCTGCAACACGTTAGCTTCAGTGCGTCAGTTTCGAAAAATCGGATCTGTTTATCTTTGCATAGATTCTTAAATGCATTGTTTGCTTGAATATAAATACTTTTGAAGTATCTGTTGCTACATTTTCGAAACACTTTAAGCCATGCAAATGATCTTTTCCGTGCTATTTCACACTCCTTATCAAACCATTTCTCTTGGTTCTTGAAAATGTTCTTTTTGAATGACCTGGGATCCGGATAAGATGTTTTAATTACACTCTCAATGTCGCTTATGGTAAGTTGCCCTTCTGTTTGTAAGTTTTGCTCTAGGTTGCTCCTGTACTTTCTTGCGTTAGTGTTCTTCCAAAACAGTGCAGGCGGTAATTTCACGTTTCTTGTTTCATTTTGTGTAAGCTTTTCTAAGGCGAACTCTGCTGTGATTGGTAGATGATCCGAATATGGCACTACTCAAGGCAAATGTAAATTGACATCAACATCAGTTCTGATCAAATCTAATCACCTTTGCAGTCTAATTGATAAAAAGACATAGATAAGTGAATTTGATCATCCTTAAAGTATTTTATTCGGAACTAGGAAGTTTATTTGGTAAACATAATATTTTCCCCAGCAGATACTTCAACCCTAACATTCTGTTCAGAAAATGCGTTGATAAATATTAATACATATATAGGTACAGATGTAAGAAAAATCTTCAGAAGTGAGTAGATTTTTAAAAAATCCGCTTTTTAAAAAATCCGCTTTTGCTGGTACAGATTTTTGCAGCGAACATAAACTTATTACACGCAATTCATTCTATACGCAAGTGGCGTAAATCACAATTAAAAGGGGTCGGGTTAGTTGATGAAGGTTATTACTTGAGCATCTACGTATATATACTCCTCTACCTCAACTATGCACTTCGTTCTGAAAAGCCTAGAGGTTATAATTATGTTTAGCCTCTGTGTAATGTCGGGGGTGGGATTATCAACTTGGCTATTGGGAAACCCGAACAAAGTTTTTTTTTTTTATTTTTTTCGAAAAATAGAACATTACTGATTAAACGCACAAGGATTTATAGTGTCATATTTGTAAATCGAATGAGTACAAGGAAAGTTCCAGCAATAATCAAATAAAATTATCTAGCATCGATGTTCAAAATAGCATTAAAACTTGACCTAAGGTGAAAAGAAATT
Organism: Brachypalpus laphriformis; assembly: GCA_945910035.1. Classification (NCBI taxonomy): domain Eukaryota; kingdom Metazoa; phylum Arthropoda; class Insecta; order Diptera; family Syrphidae; genus Brachypalpus; species Brachypalpus laphriformis. Next base: position 275,598,409 of record OX246754.1, on the reverse strand, counting down.
TAATCAAAATATCTTGCAATAAATTCCCAGTGTAATAGTTGATTGCATTTCCCGCGTGCCTGTTATATAGTATTTCATATTAAACGAACTTTAAACTCGGTTCAAGAAACTCATGCTTGTAAAGTAGATTAGAATTTGAATGGGGATTTGTTTACTAAACTATGACTACATATGAATAATCAATTTTAATGAAGGAACAACAAATCTAAAAGCTGTTTTCAATGCTCTATTTATTTATTTACTATTCACATTAAAATCACATGTAACTTGAGTAGAGAAAATATTCTGAACCTTTAAATATGTGGGTCATAGAACACAATGAATTTCCGAACACAGTACACCTGTGTATATATACATATGTACATACATGCGTTCATATGTATGTACATTAAAAACTTAATTTTGAGCATTGCACTTTGTTCATATACTTCTCCTAATTACTCACAAATAGGCCAACCATGTCCGAAATTTAGTTGCAGTATTAAATTACTTAAGAGACTAAACAAATCGATACTTTTGTGTTAGTATTTGGAATTTTGTTTATGCTTTGGTCAAGTTAATGAATGTGTTCACCAATTCTTTTTTTTTTATTCGGGAATTATTATTATACGTTTATGGTTCATTGGCTTCTATGCTATGTTCACTTTTTGTTTTTTTTTCTTTTATTAGCCACCTCAGATTACGGAAACTGAATTTGATCGATATATGAGTAGACGCATAAACTTCCTCCTTTTCAGCTATAAATACGGGGACGTAAATACATTTTAATTATCACCAATTCTAACCTTTTGGGCTTTATACCGATAAAGTATTACATAGCCATGCGTGACATTTATGAGTGTAATTCTCCACTTCACATGGATAAACTTCCGTTCCGTTTCAGTATTATTCACATATTGTTTACAATAGATCGTTTTTTTTTTATTCTCGGATCGCAGGGGTTTCACTATAAAATCCCTCCGAGGCGTTTTTTAACAAACCTGGGGTTGCCAGTGTTACGAGGTTTTGGTGGAGCGATTTCCCTATTTTTTGCCATATTTTATATTTTATTTTCCCCTTCTCCGTTTTTCATATATAGTATTTCATATATTGGCAATAAAAAAGAATTATTCTAACAGATCCAATTGATTAATAAACGTATACAAATTTACATCGTTAATGTTTTGCAATTTTTATTTGGTGAATTTCACACAGTTTCGTTAAACGATCAATTTGCGTTTTTCATCATATAATTCAATTTGATGTATTGGTCAAGAAGGTTTCTGATAGTTTGCTAGTAGAGAATATTCTTGTCTTTCTGCGCACGCATCATGCGGAAACTCCTGAACGGATTTTGATGAAACTTGGCAAAGAGATACATAGCTTGTATCCTGAGTAAATATTTAGGATATTATCCAGGTATATGAAAGGAATTTTTTCTTCATTCTCCTTTCACTGTCTCTTTGCAATCTTTAAGAGCGGACCCGACTGGCTGACGGAAGGGGGTTGGTACTATTCATGTTGTCTTATTCTTCGGTTTCCTTTTCTTTTATACCTGCTCAACGGATTGTATGTTGTTTGGGTTTGTGCGCTCTCTGGTGGGAATTCCCACCGGATAAGTTATAATCGAGCTACACATTTTCAGTATTGCATCCAGTTGGCAATTCTTTAAAAAAAAATATACTTATAACTGCGTCGCACCTCGCCTAGCACTTTTCTATACAAGCTCTTAGCATCCGAATGTTAAAATAACTACAAGCTGAATATATAGTGAAGCAACAAATAACGGATTGATGTAGGTACCACCTTGATCAAAAAGTTCCCGGAATAAAAACCGTGTGGCGCTCCCATCATTCCGATTTGAGTTCTGTTTTCTTTGTTAAGTTGGTATATCTGTTGTTGATATTCCCTCTAAATCTTAGCGTCATAGCTTAACATTTGCAAAAGTTACGTAGCCAAGAGTACATCTATCTCTGTGTGTGTTGGCGATTTTTTACCAGACCAGAATTGTGGGCAGAAAAGTCGTGGATTTTGCACCATGATAACGCACCGTCGCATAGTGCCATCATTATTCGTAATTTTTTGACGAAAAATGCAACAAATACCATCCAACAGCCACCGAATTTGGCTCCCTGTGACTTCTTTCTGTTCAATCGAGTTAAAAAACCATTGCGGGGAACGCGTTTCAGCAGCCGAGAGGAAGTTATGGAAAAATCGCAGGAAGCACTGGTGGACATACCGAAAACCGAATTTAAAAAATGTTTCGAAGATTGGATCAAGCGCTGGCATAAGTGTGTTGCAGTCGATGGGGATTACTTTGAAGGGGACAATATAGATTTAGATGAATAAACTTGTATTTTTAATTTTCTGAATAAATTCCGGGAACTTTTTGATCAAGGTGGTATCGCTATCTGAATTTCGCAAAATTAAGTAAACGCCAGATTAAACAAAAATCAAGAAGAAGAAGAGTTGTAAAAATAACCTGGGGGAAGGTTAGGTTAGGTTAGGTTGGCTGTCCACACGAGAGTGCAGACACACTTAGACCAGTGAAGGTCCTTTGTGATACCATGGATCAACACATTAGGCCACTCAGAGACTAACAAAACCAACCGGAGCTTTTGACAAAGCGATGGATGCTCATGACGTCCAAGGACGCCAGATCGCAGAGGTCGTCAAGGAAGGGGGACCCTAGATGGAGCATTCTTTTATGCGACAGGGCCGGACATGTGCATAGGAGGTGAAGGATGGTTTCCTCCTCCTCCTCTTCCCTACAGCTTCTGCAGAAGTCATTGGAGAAGAGGCCAAGTCTTTTGGCGTGTTGGCCTATAAGATAGTGTCCAGTGAGAACACCGACAACGCAGCTGATTTGTGTACGCTTTAACTTGATCAGATCGGCACTACGTTTTTGATCCAGCTTAGGCCAGATCTGTCTCGAAATGTGACATGTTGAGCCGTTTCCCCATCTGAGGTTGGTCGTGCTAATAGCGTTCAGCTTTAGTAGATACTTACATGTAGCGAGGGGCATACCCAGGGCTTGCCTTTCAGGCAAAATCCTTAGAGTGGTACCCTGTCTGGCGAGGTCGTCAGCCCTGCAGTTACCTGGAATGTCTCTATGGCCCGGCACCCAGCATAGGTGAATGTTGAACTACTCTGTCATCTCCATAAGAGATAGACGACAGTTTAAGGCAGCCTTTGAAGTGAAGGAGAACGATTCCAGGAACTTGATTGCCGCTTGATTTATGTCTTGTATCCCCTTGTGGGTCCTAGGGCCTCTACTACGCCTACGCGCCATAGTGTACGGTTTCTGGCAATGTGTCTGAGTTCTCCCCAACTTTTCCCTAACTGCCGTGCCTCCTTCTCGACTGTTCTGCGCCATGTTTTCCGCGGACCGCCAGGTCTTCTGCCATCCTGAGTTAGAGGGTTCCATTGCATAGCATGGTTCGCTATGGAGCTGTCACCCTTTCGGAACGTGTGACCAATCCACTGCCACTTCCGCCGTTGGATAGTTGTGCCTATTGGTTCCTGACCCGTTCTCTCGTAAAGGTGTTCGTTAGAGATACAATTGGGCCAGAAAATCCTTAAGATATTGCGCAGACACCTATTAACGAACGTTTGCAGCTTTCTGGTGATAGTAGTGGTCACTCTCCACGTGCTGCAACCATATAGCAGCACGGATTCAACGTTGGAGCGGAACAGTCTTATTTTGGTGCTCAAACTGATTGCATTGCTTCGCCATATTTTGGACAACATCCCGAACGCGGACTTTGCTTTGGCGATCCTGTTGGCTATATCCAGTTCGGTTCCACCATCGGTCGAGACAATACTCCCAAGATACTGGAAATCCTCTACTCTCTCTACCGGTTGTGCAGCAATGCATATTTGAGCCGATGAGTTAGTTCCAAGGCTGATGATTTTAGTTTTTGTCGTATTAATTTTCAGCCCGACGACACCTGCCTCCCTCTCCACATCTGCTGTCATTTGGTGGAGGTCCATAATTCTGTGGGAGAGTAAGCATACATCGTCTGCGTAGTCAAGATGTTTCAGTTGAGATGTAAGAGTCCATCGAATTCCTCCGTTTCCCGTCGACAAAGCTGCATGAAGCACATCGCTAATCACCAATAGGAATAATATTGGTGAAAGGATACAGCCTTGTCTTACCCCACTTTGGATCTCAAATTCCTCAGACAACCTTCCCCTGTGCAGAACGTGACATTTGGAGCCTTCATATGTAGCTTTGATAATAGCAATTAGTTTATCGGGAATGCCTCTCCTGCGTAAGGCACGCCAAATAAACTCCCTGTTGACACTATCGAACGCCTTCTCAAAATCGATGAACAGCAGGTGCAGTGGCGATCGATATTCAACACACTGTTCGATGATAATCCGCAGGGTGTTGATGTGGTCGGCACAGGAGGATCCAGAGCGGAAACCTGCTTGTTCGGCATCGAGTGTGTCTTCGAGATGTTGTTTGATTCGCTCAAGGATGATTTTAGCTATTATCTTAGCTACAGCAGGCAGCACGCAGATACCCCTCCAGTTTCCGCACTCCATTAAATTTCCTTTCTTAGGAAGCTTGACGATCATTCCCTTTTTCCACTCGTTAGGAAAGCTCTCAGCTTCCCAAGCTCTATCTATAAGTGGAAGCAGAAGCTCAGCCGATGTTGTTGGCGTTGCTCGTAAGAGCTCTGCTGGAATACCGTCAAGTCCTACCGCCTTGTTGGTTTTGAGTGCCTTGATCGCGGCAATGATCTCATCTTTACTGGGAGTCGTGGTGCGTATTCGGGAACTTCTCACCTCGGGCATCTCAGTCTGATTTGGGAGCATATCGCTAGCGAATACACGGTTCAAAACCGTAGCAAAATGCTCTTTCCATCTCTTGAGCTGGTCCTCATCCGAAATGAGCAAGGAGCCGTCTAGGCTTTTCACTAGGTATTGGCTGGAGCTGCGACCACCTGTCAGCTCTTTCGTGATTCTGTAGACAGTCCTGCTATCGCACCTCCGTGCAGCTTCTTCTGCTTCTGTAGCCAGCGCGTTGATGTAGTTGCGCTTGTCACGTCGTACGCTACGCTGAACTTCTCTCATCTTCATGCGATATAGGGACTCTAGCTCGCTTCTCCCTGCTGCTGGGGTAGCTGCAACGCGAGCTTTTAGCTGTTTTCGTTCGTCAATCCGTCTCCAGGTATCCTCGGAAAGCCACGCCCTATGTCTTCCCTGCGATCGACCGACAATTCTTTCAGCACCAGATGTAAAAACATTTTTCACAGCACACCAATGGTCTTGGATGGTTGCGGGCATTGAGCTGCTGATTGCTTCCACACCTTGCGAAAAGTGCTCCCTTAATTGTTGGCGCACTGAGGGATCACTAAGTCTATCGATGTTGAACCTGGGCATTCTTGTGTAGTCGTGGGATCTTCGAACTGCAGCAGTGCGTAGTTGGAGAGTAGCTATCATAAGATGGTGATCACGTACTATCCCCACATCTGCCCCTCGTCTGTTTCGGACGTCCAGGAGACTGCTTCTAAAGCGGCGGCTGATAGCAAAATGGTCAATTTGGTTGGAGGTTGCTTGCCTGTCATTGGAAACCCAGCTGACTTTGTGGCAGGTCTTGTGCTCAAACATGGTGCCACCTATCACAAGGCGGTTGGCATTGCAGAAATCCACAAACCTTTCGCCGTTGTCATTGCGGTTGCCTAGTCCATGCTTCCCGATTACATGCTTGAGCCCTTCGTTGTCGCTGCCTACCTTGGCATTCAAATCCCCCATCACTATGACAATGTCTCCATTTGGTGTTGTGTTGAAGACGGCGCTTAAGAGATTGTAGAAGCTCTCCTTTTCGTCCTCAGACGAACTATTCGTTGGGGCGTAACACTGTATGATGGTGACGCGTCGTACTCTAGTCCGGAATCTGGCCGTCAAAATCCTATCACCATGAGGCTGCCAGGAAATCAGGCCCTTGCGTGCTGTTGTTGTTAGCAGTAGTCCGACTCCATATTCCCGCGGACTTCCGGATGGTCTTCCAGAATAGAGTAGTACAGTGGTACGCGTTGGAGACTGGTACTCGCCCGCTTCTAACCATCTTACTTCACTTACCCCCAAAATGTCCAGTTTATATCGCATGAATTCCTTTTCCAGTTGGAGGAATCTGGCATTGTAAGGACCTTCTCTTCCCGAGTCGAGGAGCGTTTTTACATTCCAGAAACCTATCTTTGTCCGGGTACAATAGCCAAAAGTCGCCAACATGTGATCAGTCCTTATCCGAGGCATAGTGTCGGTTTCAGTAGCGAGCTGGTTTCGGTAACGCAGGTTGCTGGCCCACGTTACCTAGCCTAGAATCAAGGCCCTAGACAACCCGCACTTACAATTTTGGCCTATACGTATAAGGGTTTATACGTATAGTTGCCCGGGGACCACCACTAGGAGGTAAAGTAAGCACTTCATCACGAACTTGATTGTTGCGCTACTGGCCCAAGTCAAGTTTTGGGCAGTCAGTAGTTTCCCGATCAATCGCAATGCAGGTCCCCAAGCCCTTGGCTGTCAGTGAAAATGCTAATATCCCTGACAGATAATACATTACATTTCAGCCAGGACAGGGCTTCTTTAATCGCCATGATTTCCGCCTGGAAAACGCTACAATGATCAGGGAGGCGGAAAGAGATGCTCAGATTGAGCTGTTCGGAGAAAACACCACAACCCACCCCACCCTCCGTCTTAGATCCATCTGTAAAGAAGTGAACCGAACTGCCATCGACAGGGGGGGAAGTGTCCCATACATCCCGGTTAGGGATGATCGTACGGAAGTTACGGTCAAATCTCAGTTTCGGCGGGGTGTAGTCCGTGTTTTCGTGTTTGAAGTTGAGAAGATCAAGGATCGAGGAGTGGCCAAAGCGATAGCTAGACCACTGAGAGGAGGCTTTCAATCGGATGGCCGCACAGCTAGCCAACTGTTTGCTGAAAATATCTAAGGGTAGCAGGTTGAACAAGATGTCCAGTACCGCGGAGGAAGTAGTTCTAAGTGCACCACTGATGCAGATGCATGCAGATTTTTGCACCTTAGCTAGTTGAGTGAGGTGGACCGCCCTTTCAAGAGCAGGCCACCATACGATCACGCCATATAGTAGTATAGGCCTGATAACGGACACGTATAGCCAATGGGTGATTTGAGGTTTAATACCCCAGCTCCTACCTATAGCCTTTTTACAGGAATAGAGAGCTACATTAGCTTTCTTGACGCGCTCTAGTAGATTGGCCTTCCAGTTTAATTTCCTATCCAAAATAAGACCCAGATATTTTGCGTTTTCAGAGAAGGTGAGACTGGTGCCATTAATCAAATGAGGGTCTATGAGGGGAACTTTATATTTCCTCGTGAAGAGAACGAGTTCCGTTTTATGGGGGTTAACCCCCAGTCCACAAGTGGAGGCCCGTTTGGTGAGCCGAAGGAGAGCGTATTGGAGGATATCCCTGAGAGTGTCCGGGTGTTTACCGGAGGAAGCAAAAGCAATGTCATCAGAATAGGCGATCACTCTGCAACCTGACGTATCCAGGTCCATCAGTAGTTCATTGACTACCAGGTTCCACAGAAGAGGTGACAAGACTCCACCTTGAGGTGTACCGCAGCGAGCAATTCTTCTGGCCGATGCTCCGCCCAGCTGTGAGTCAATAATCCTGCATGTAAGCAATTGATTGATCAACACTCCGAGCGAAACATCCACTTTCAGATTTACAAGTGCGTTCGTAATCGCCTTTGGTTTGACATTGTTAAAAGCTCCCTCAATGTCAAGGAAAGCCACCATGGTGTATTCTTTGATGCTCAAGGATTTTTCGATGGTGCGCACAAGCGAATGTAAGGCTGTCTCAACCGATTTGCCTTTGCAGTACGCATGTTGGGTCGGCGAGAGCAGCGCTGGGCTAATACTTTGCCGAAGATGGATATCAATTAACCTTTCTAAAGTTTTAAAACCCTGGGGGAAACTCAGACCTAATATTGTGGTTTACGGCGAGTGTATAACCTTACATCTACAATAGTTCAGTATTCAATCCACTGATAGTCTTTTTGTATGTAATACCATTGCCAAATTTTTATAGTTACATATATCAAAAAGTAACAATCATAAAGCTTAAATAAAGCCATCGTTTGCATTTTTCTTTTCTTGAAAAGGGTAGAGAAAAGCTTGAATCCTTTTAAAAATCAATCAAATAATTCATTTAATAATTTGGCCTCGACCTTTAATTTCAACTCTGAGAAACTTTGCAGATGCGACGGGTTATATGACAGCAGATGGTTATGATTCGGAGTCAGACCCTTAGATATTCTATTTTTGTAAATGTAAATTAGTCAGAAGGGATGAGAGACCATTGTTTTAACTTGCACCTATAACAATAGAGCAATTATTTATTGGTTCAAATCTGGTGTCACAATTCGAGGGTTACGTTTGGACATACATGTGCATTGTACATACACACTGCGAATATATAGTAGCACCACCACGCAATGTACCACGATATTAAAAACAAAAGAAAATAACGATTTAACATTATTTTTCGAAATGAATATATGTAATAATCAAAAATTGACATTCTCACTGCGTACCAATTTTTTTTTTTTAATTGCTACTTATAAAAACTCAGTTTTCTCGAAAACATATTTAATGAAATTTTTCTAATCCCATATTTATTTCTGTTTGCTGAGGCATACTCTTAAAGATGGCACTCCATTCCCGGTTTCTACCTAAGAAATCATATAAGAGTATTTTATGACCGGTTTTCCAAAATTAGCTACTACTCGACTTTTTATCATCCGATTAAGCTGAAAATCAATATTTAATTTGAATTTTAAAAAAATATGGTATGAAAGGATATAGTATGCAAAGTTTTGAAAATATCTGTTTGTTATAAAAGGTATATAATTAAAGATTTTACATGAATTTCAAAGGCGCAACAGTTTTTTTTAGAACGTGCTTCAAAGTCAGTCATCGACTTACGTAAAAGTAAGTAAAATATTTAAAAAAAAAAGAAAGAAAACTATTTGAAAATGTGACCATAAAGAAGTCGCAGCATACTAGTAATGCCAGAATGAAACTTTGCATGGCTTACATACTCACCAGGCTTCCGCTTCGTGAGAGTCTCTGCCTTAGAAACCATAAACTTGCGCTCTTGTCTGTTGCTTTTAGTTTTTCAGACTAAGCCCTCTGGCATCGGAGGGCGGATTAAGGCCGATATGTTATGACAGGGGTAAACAGGGGCTGTCCGCAAGGTGACGTTCTGTCTAAATAGTTCTAAAGTCTGTGCTCAGGCATATGCGGATGCCTGTCGACTGTTTGTTCTAACGCGCAAACGGCAGACATGATCGACGAATGGTGCACTAGGAGTGGGATTTCGGTAAATCCTCTTAAAACTGAGGTTGTTCTCTTCACGAGAAGGAGGATTCTAACCGGTCTGACTCAACCAGTGGTTAAAGGCGTTACTATCTGCATTTCCAATAAAGCCAAATATCTAAGAGTGATTCTAGATAAAAAATACTTCTTTGGTCTAAACCTGTCGAGTCGAAAACATTCAAGGCGCCCTCAGTTTTTTGACAGTATAAGGCTGCTTTTGAAAAGACATGGACTCTCGGACTCTCGCTTATGTATGTGGCTGCCTTTTGCGTCAAACTCAAAGAACGGCTCTGGGGGTGGTTTTTTGGTATACTCCACACTGAAATTTTGATGAACGTGCGCGACACTTATCATACGACTCCGCTCTAATGAATATGCCGTCCGGCGCAATGACACCGGAATTTCAGCTGATATACAAATTCAGAGTCGACTTTCCTTATGTTCAGAAGTAACTTCGGCCAGAGTCTCAGCCTGGAATGGAATGCAGTCGTATTCTCACGGATGGCTCCAAAACCACTCAAGGATCTGGCGCTGGTGTCTTCATGGAAGACTTCATTTGTGGTTAGGCAAATATACGTCTGTTTTCCAAGCAGAAACCTATGCAATCCTAATGGCCATGTTGCGAAGAACAGGTGGAAGGGACGTGGTATTTGTGTCTGTAGTGACAGTCAGGTTGCGCCTAAGACATTGCTTAGGCCTTTAACTATTTCCGAAATAGTTCGTAAAACCAGAACTCTTTGAACTCGGTCGCAAGGTTGAATTTTCTGTCTCTTATCTGAATCCCGGGTCACACTGGGATCTTGGGGAACTATATGTCCGATGAGATTACCAGACAAGGCTTAAAGGAGGCTTTCTCAGGTCCCGAACTCGCGTTGGGTCTCCATGCGTCCTTCGTTAGGGCTTCCATTGACGACTGCATTTCTCACAAACACAATTGTGTGTGGCATGACTCCCCAGAATGTAGGTTAACTAAACGAATGCTCCCGGGCATCTGTAAGTGCTGGTACTGTAAGCTCCTCATCACTGAAGTGCTTGCTTGGCTTTCTTAGAAAATTGTGCTTCAATACTTTTTTCTTGCTGCAACAAAGGTCAAGTAGAAAGGTTTCAGAAGCTGCAAAACAAAGCTATGAGGAGTATCCTGAGATGCAACCGGTTTACCCCAATAACTTCTATACTGAACGCGCTAAGGTGGCTGAACGTCAAGCAATGGCTGGAGTACAACACATTATTGGCTGTTCATAAAATCAAATATGGTGCTGCACCTGAGTATTTAACGACCGAAGTCAGACGTGTGGGAGATGCGCAGCCGTACCAGTTACGAAATGTGAATGATTTTAGACTACGCAATCACTCTTCATCATTTGCTCAAAATACAATTATTTACAAAGGTTTTAATTTATTTAATACGCTACCAACTCACATCAAGAATGAACAAAATTTCGGAATATTTAAAAGTAAATGTGTAGAGTTTGTAAAAAGAAACGTATAAGAAGAATTCGATTAAATTAAATAAATTTTTTAACATGTATATTTAAATTGTAAATATGGATTTTGTAAAGTATTGAATTAATACTAATAAAGTAATTATTATAATTATTATTATTGTAATTACACGGTAGATACGTTCCACACAAAATCGTGTAAATCGAAACCGTGTAAAAAGATACAGAGCTTGCATTTGGTATGAAAATGGAGGATTAGAATTAAATTTTAAGTCGCGTAAATCGAATCAAGAAATATTAAGAAAATTCGTAGATATGTTCATAATAACCGTGTAAAACGGGACAAGGCTTGTATGGAAAAACTGACATTGGTTCCACTGAATGCCAAGTCACGAAGCCGATGCTCTAGTACATTCATAACGTATTCAAAGACGTAAAATTTTTAGGTTTTCAACTCATTTCTTTATTTACAAGAAGGAAAAACACATAAGCGTAAACAACTTTTCTTTAACAAAAATAAAAATAATGTAAAAATAAAAATTTACAAAAATAAAAACAGTTTTCAGTTTAAACGGGTGAGTCTGTAGGTTAGGTTAGGTTAGGTTAGGTAGGGTTATGAGGTTGTCATAAAACACTAGGCACCAAAGTGGGCCCATCGCGATCCCTAGGAAACCTTCACGGCAAAAAACCTAAACTCAATCCTCCAAGCAATTAATCTCCCTACAAAATCTGAAGAGATCCTTGTTATGGTTCAAGGACCTCACCTCCTCCAACTTATCGAAGAAGTATCTACCCATGTACTTTAGCCTTATCCTGGCAATTCCTTGACATTCACAGAGTATATGAGTTATATCCTCTGAGACATGTAGGTCATCGCAGTACCTACAAACATCCGTATTGGATAATCCTAGTCTCATGGCATGCCTCTTTAGGAGACAGTGGCCAGAGAGTATTCCTATCGCTGTTCTTAGCCTCGATCTATCTAACTTAATTATCTCCCCAGATTTTCTGCGATCTAACACAGGCCACAAGGCCTTAGACACCCTGTGACCATCTAAGTTTGACCATCTTAGATTAGCCGTGTCAATGATTTTATCCCGGATAATTTCCCGTTTAATACTACCAATTATATCGCTACGTGGGAGCCCCGCTCCTCTTTTAGCCAGCGCATCGGCTTGCTCGTTGCCTTCGATATCGCAGTGTCCAGGTACCCAACATAATCTGACTCGGTTCTGCGTACATAATACCCTAAGCATTGTGCGGCAATTCCTGATTGTGACTCAGATTTGGTGACGTAAGACTCTAGCGCCTTTAGCGCAGCCTGACTGTCAATGCAGATGGCGATATTCTCATCGGATATTGATCCCATCTCAAGTAATTCCGCAGCCTTAAGTACAGCTAGAACCTCTGCTTGGAACACACTGCATGTGTTCGGAAGTCTCAGGGCCACCTGTAGGTTCATATCTCTCGAGTAAATACCTGACCCCGTGCCCTCACTGGTCTTAGAACCATCTGTGTATATTGCAATCTCGTTGTGGACAGAGACTGTCTTCCTTCGCCAGTCGTCTCTAATAGGATACAGTACTTCGTATGGTGTGTCGAAGTCTAAGGTGCCAAGTATATCGTCCGATTCGTCAGGGATTCCGGGAAAAGATTCCTTGAGAATGGAGCTGTGTCCTATGTCATTCGTCCTGAAGAGACCAACGTTAGTGAGCCGAAGCGCACTGTTGCCCGCTTGAAATTTGATTTGTAGGTCTAATGGTAAGAGATACAGGAAGATCTCGAGTGCAGCCGTAGGTGTTGTGCGTAGAGCACCTGTGATGGCAATGCAGGCTGATCTTTGTACCATGGCCAACATATCCCGTGTGTTTTTCGTATTCGTTGCCTTCCACCACACAAGAGCCCCATACGTAAGGATGGGTCTGACTACCATGATGTATAGCCAGTGCATCATTGCGGGCTTCAGGCCCCATTTTTTCACCGCGGTCCGCTTACAGATGAAGAGAGCATTATATGCTTTGCGGACTCGTTCCTGTATGTTAAGTTTCCAATTTAGTTTCCTATCCAGCATTATACCAAGATATCTGGCGCGATCCGAAAGGGAAAGCTCCACCCCTGCTAGCTTAGGCAGTTTGAAGGGTGGTATCTTGTATTTTCTACTGAAGAGTACCAATTCAGTTTTATCCGGGTTGACGTGTAGTCCACACCCTCTAGCCCATTTTTCGAGACTATTAAGAGCTGATTCCATCATTTCACTTAATGTATCAAGGAACTTAGCCTGAACTAAAATCACCACGTCATCCGCGTAAGCAATGACGCTTATACATGTATTGCTTAGTTCTTTAAGTATCCCATCGATGACTAGAACCCAGAGGAGAGGTGAGATAACGCCTCCCTGGGGAGTCCCCCTGGTAACGGATTTTCTTATTGAACTGTTTCCGATAGTGGAGTTAATGTTTCTAGTGCCGAGCATATTGCAGAGCCAATTGGTAATGCTATGCTCGACATTCATAGATTCCAGGGCCTGTTTGATGACCCTACCTTCTACATTATTGAAAGCACCTTCTATGTCTAGGAAGGCTGCTAGTGCAAATTCCTTATAGTGAAGGCTAGCTTCTATCTTCCCTACTACGGGGTGAGTCTGTAAATACATAAAAAAAATGCATAATCGAAATAAACTCAAAATTTTTTTATATTTTATTTTTCAAAATGAGTACCGTGTAATTCGAGCGACAGGTGTACCATGGTAATATACGTACTTATCAGCAGTCAACTTCTGCCCTCTGTTGACGTACTGATTTTGTGTTTTAGTCTTCAATTGTGATCTCGATATCGCCGGCGTATCCTAGCTGGACAAACACCATACAACGCATCTTCTTGCCGAAATCCGATGCAGGTTTGAAAGATTTCAGATGATCTATTACCACACTGCACAGTGGACAGTTGAATCAGTTTTGACGGGATTCTGAATTCAGCCAACGGACTTAAAGTCAATTAAATATAGTGAACTTCAACTTGAAATTCATTGGTATTTTCCAGGATCCAGGATTTTCCAGGACATATGATCGCATTTTTTGCATTGTTTTGACTGAATTTACGGTCATTCGTTGAGCAGAAAACATAGGTTGAATAATTATTTTTTGGCTATATTAAATATGATTCCAAAGTGTCAGCTGATTCAATGCCACACTTTATTTTCCAATTTAAGAATGAATTCCATTAGTCTTTCGACTGAGTCATTTTAAAAGTAAGGATATAATACATACGGTCATATGTTTGAACCAAAGTAATTTGAATAAAACAATTTTTAGAAAAGTATCGTATCTACTGGCAGAAAAAAATGTTGGATCATTTCTGCTGTAACCAGTCACGTTGTTCTTTGTATTCGAATGCTGGAGTCCTTCTTATGGCGCACCCGTAAGTGAGTATGATTGTAACAACTGCTGTACACAGAATGCATTATTTTGAGGAGGGTTTCTGCTTTTCACACATTCTGGTGCAGGTTTTTAGGGCTATGTATACATTTTCAACTTTTCTTCGTTAAGTGTACCTCAGCTTGAGTTATTCTCATAAGTTAGTCCTAAATAGCTTCTAAATGTTGGTAGTGCGTAATTCCAGATCAATTACCAATTTTAACCATGTTTGAATTATATCGCACAAGTTACGCGTTTTGTCCACGTAAGCGTTAACTTTTACCTTCTTGCTAAGCCTACAAATGCCGTAGCCAAATAATGTTTACAGTTTAATTAGAAACTCTCCTTTTTAATTGAAAAATTAAACTAAAATTTTACGGGGGACATAGAAAACGTTTGTTTCTTCATATACTCATAAAGCGTACACAACATGGGTATCAACATTTTCTTTAACATTTAATATACGTGACCGTTATTTCGGTCATACTTATTTGACGTCATTAAAATGTAATTTAGGGTTCAAAATAGAATTACTAGAGATTCTAATTAGGGTGACAGTATATATTTAATTTTCCTGGCTAATTAGGAACATTATCAACGCCTTGATTTGTTTGCGTCAGTTGAGCTAATTTTACAAAAACACAAAGTCTATCTGAACTAAAATGTCACACTTAATTGAAGTATGTTAAAAAAACTGAATATACCAGTAGTTAAAAAAAAACGTTAACTAAAAAAAACAAAGGCCGCTCAGTCGACGTCTAATAGCAAAGGAGACCAATATTAATGAAAACAAACTTGCCAGCTTTCAACAGTTCAAATCACCAGATGCTCATGCTACTACAAAAAGAAAATCTGAAAATTATGAGCCACGCGATTAGAACAACTAGAGACAATTGGACACTTTTTTTATCTAACTAAAAAAGTACTGTATCTTAAAAGATCGCAGATTTAACCCAATAGATCTTTGAAGGAGAGAATATATACCGTGGAGGCATTTCGTAAATCTACAGAGGCAAGGATTTTCTCACAGGTGGTAACATACTCAATGACTTTAACTTTAAAACTATAGTTACCAGCCATTTTGATTATTCTGGCTAGGCAGTTAACTAAAGCGGTCAATTGACTGTAAGTTAAATGACTGCAGTACCTTTTTCTTAGACATTTTTTGCAGTCAGTAAGTCTTTTGACTGCAGTAAGTTAATTGCCTAGTCAAAATATTCAAAATGACTGGTGACTGTAGTTTTGAAGTTAAAGTACTAAAGCAAAGTCTTAAATTTTAATCAAAGATTTTAGTCTATCATCTGACTGCAGTATCAAAGTAATGCAATATTTTATAGCTCTGCTAAATAAGGTTCATCGAGCTAAGGTGGTATCTTAAACGGTACTGACCAGAAAGGGAACTAAGTTAGGTTCGGTTAGGTTGGCACGAGAGTGCAGACACACTTCGACCAGTAAAGGTCCATTGCGATGCCATGGATCTACCATTAGACCACTCAGGGACTAATAAAAAACAAATGGAGCTTTTGATAAAGCGATGGATGCTTATGACGCCTAAGGACCCCAAATCGCCGAGGTCATCGAGGAAGGGCGTCCGTAGATGGAGCATTCTTTTATGTGATAGGGTTGGACATATGGATAGGAGTTGAAGGATGGTTTCCTCCTCCTCATCGTCCCTACAGCTTTTACAGAACTCATTAGAGAAAAAGATCTTTTAGCATGTAGGCCAATAAGACAGTGTCCAATGAGGACACCGATAACGCAGCTGATCTGCGTCGCTTTAGCTTAACCAACACGGCACTACGTTTCTGATCCAGCTTAGGTCAGATCTGTATCGAAATATGAGACTTTGAGCCATTCTAACATTTCTGGTTAGTCTTGCTAATAGCGTTCAGCCTTAGTAGATGCTTACATATAGCGAGGGGCATACTCAAGGTTTGTCTATCAGGCAGAATACTTAGAGTAGTACCCTGTCTAGCGAGCTCGTCTGCCCCGCAGTTTCCCGGAATGTTCCTGTGGTCTGGCACCCAGCATAGGGGAATGTTGAACTGCTCTGTCATCTCCCTAAGAGACAACCGGCAATTTAGGGCAGCTTTTGAAGTGAAGGAACATGGTTCCAGAGACTTGATTGCCGCTTAACTGTCAGTAAAAATGCTAATATCTCTGACAGATAATACATTACATTTTAGCCAGCGCAGGGCTTTCTTAATCGCCTGAACAACACTACAGTGAACTGGGAGGCGGAAAGAGAATCATTTCGGAGAAAACACCACAACCCACCCACACCTTCAGTCTTACAACCATCTGTAAAGAAGTAAACCGAACTACGATCTACAGGAGAAGAGTTGTCATATTTCTCACGTTCAGGGATACTCGTACGGAAGTAATCAATTGTACTGGCAGCAATCTGTTTGAAGTATCCACTTTCAGATTTGCAAGTGCATTGTTGAAAGCTCCCTCAATGTGAAAGAAAGCAACCATTGTGTATTTCTTAATGCTCAGAGTTTTTTTCAATGATGCGCACAAGCGAGTGTAAGCCTGTCTCTACCGATTTGCCTTTGCAGTACGCATGTTGGGACGCCGAGAGCAAAGTCGACCTAATGCTCTGTCGAAGGTGGATATCAATCAACCTTTCTAACGTTTTCAGTAGAAAGGACAATAGACTGATAGATCGGAGATCCTTTGGTTCCACATAAGAGCTTTTCCCTGCCCTAGGTATGAAAACGGCTTCAATATCGGTCCACAGTTTGGGAAGGGAACTAACTAGTCTCCCGTTTATTCAGATGCTCAGGTTCCTAAAAACAAGAAAGCTTAACTACCTTCGCCAGCACTGCAATAGGGTACAATAGAACATTTTAAGCCTCTATGTACATACTATTCGATCTCGACAAGATAATGCATCACAAAGTTATTTGACTCGGTCCTTGGAAGTGCATTTACCCATATTTCCTTTCATCTTACATAATATTGATGATGATGATTAGGGCTGGTCAAACGGTAGTGCATGCGATCATATGAAAATACAAGCGTTTTCACTCAGCTGAGGCCTACCAACTCCTACTCTCAACCTCCACGCGGTGACAGCCGGGTGCCTAGTACCTTAATCCAAGAAATGGGTAACCAACCCCGTTTGGCGGATTCTTGGTGGCAGCAGATGAGAGAGGGGGGGAAGAGTGCTTTTCTCACTAGAGCACTTCTTCCTGTTCCAGGCGGCAGCGGACGAATTCCATAGACGGAGTCAACGGTGGCGTCTATAGTTCCAGTTAGATTGAACTTAGTGAATACCTTGCGCGAGCTGCTTCGACGTATTCGAATCACAGGTCGGTAAGGAATTTCCAATGTTGGTCAGGACATTGGAATAGAGATGGTGGCGGAGGAGCCCTTAATGGGCCAACGGCAGCGCTCATACTCCCGTAGTGGACTACTGGCACCGGTGTACCCGGCCCCTCGTCCTAGGGGAATAATTAAGGAACTGGCCCTCCAGGTTGGGGGTTGTGCCGTCGGGGTAACTTCCCTACCACGTAAAAAACGCATGGTTCCGAAACAACCAAAAGCCTCGGATAAGGATGACCCAACTAATGACGACCCCAGCAAACGAAATAAGGACAACGACCTTCGGATCTATACGTGGAATGTTCTGTCCCTTTACAGACCACGTGCAGCCGAACAACTAGCAGAGGCCCTAGACTGCTATAAAGCAGATATTACCGCCATCCAGGAAGTGCGATGGGATGGGCCGGGCAAAAAGAAGATGAAAAACTGTGACATCTACTACGGTGATTGCTACAGAGGCAACAGGCAACGCTTATTCGGATGCGGATTTGTCATACGCGGCAGACTTAGGCAAGAAGGCTTCCGACACGTTAACGAGCGTATTATGACTATCCGGATGAAGGCTAAATTCGCTAACATAAACCTAATATGTGTTCATTCCCCCACGGAAGAAAAGGACCCTGCCACCAAAGAGTGTTTCTACAAGCTCCTCGACAAGACATATGAGCAATGTCCTAAATACGACGTTAAAATCGTATTGGGCGATTTTAACGCCAAAATAGGAAAGGAGGACGTCTTTGGTAGGGCAGTCGGTAAGCATAGCCTACACGACACCACGTCTGATAACGGACTAAGGCTAATTGATTTCGCTGTGGAGCGAAATGTCACCATAGCAAGCACATGGTTTCCTCATCTCGATATTCATAAGCAGACATGGCGGTCCAATGATCATGTCACGATCAACCAAATTGATCATATTGCGATCGACGCAAGGCATGCCTCCAGTATTCTGGATGTCCGGATCTTCCGAGCGGCCAACATAGACTCGGATCATTACCTTGTTGTAGCCAAGGTACGAATGCGGATATCCCAATCTGAGCAACAAAGAAGAATTACTGTGAGAAAATTTAACGTCGAAAAGCTGCAATCGCAAGAGACCGCCAGACTTCGCTGAACGCGTATCCCGAAATCTCTCAATCACCCCTTTGCCGCCAGCATCAAGTACCGAAGACCAGTGGCAACGCTGCCAACATGCTATCAGAAACGCCGCGACTGATGTGCTGGGTCTCGCTCGCCCACCACAGCGAAACCCCTGGTTTGACGAAGAATGCCGGTGAGTGCATGCAGCAAAACAAGAGGCATACAAAGCGGCGCTGGAGAGGAAGACGAGAGCTGCTCGTGAGCTCTACGAGCAAAAGAGACGGGAAGAACATCGGCTTCTCCAAAAGAAGAAGAAAGAGCATGAGAAGCGCGCGTTTGAGAATATCGAGAGTCTATACTCCAGGAACAATGTACGGAAGTTTTACCAAAAGGTAAAAAGAACGTGTCAGAGAAGTAATACCCGTACAGAAACCTGTAGAGATGAGAATGGAAACCTCGTAGTAGAATCACAGTCGGTGCTGAGAATATGGAAAAACTACTTCTGCAGACTGTATAACGGCGACGAAGACCAACATCCCGCTGTCAGGCAGAATGAACCATTCAACATGGACGATGATAGTCAAAATTTCCGTCCACCTGACCAAAACGAAGTGAGGATAGCAATATCCAAGCTAAAATCGAACAAGGCTGCTGGACCTGACGGCTTACCGGCCAAACTTTTCAAGGCAGCTGGGGATGAATTGGTAGAGTGCATACACCAACTCATTTCTAATATTTGGTCAGAGGAGTGTATGCCTGATGAATGGAATCTCAGCATCGTTTGCCCGATCCACAAGAAAGGAGACCCCCTCAACTGCGCCAATTACAGAGGCATCAGTCTCCTCAACATCGCATACAAGATCTTTTCTGCGATATTGTGTGAACGCCTGAAACCTTTTATCAACAGCCTGATTGGACCCTATCAGTGCAGTTTCAGGCCAGGAAAGTCCACCATCGATCAAATCTTCACACTTCGGCAGATCCTGGAGAAAACCCAAGAATTCCAAATCGATACTCACCACCTCTTTATTGATTTCAAGGCCGCCTATGACAGCATCTATAGAGAAGAGCTTTATAGAGCCATGTCTAGGTATTGACATCCCTGCCAAACTTGTCCGCCTGTGCAGGCTGACGATGGAGAACGCTCGCTGCTACATCAAGGTCGGTAATGACCTCACCGAGACCTTTGATGTCAAAAAGGCTTTAGACAAGGTGACGCGCTGTCTTGTGACTTCTTCAATATTGTACTTGCACGGATTGTGCGGAACTCACAAGCCAACACCGGAGGCACAATCTATTACAAGTCTGTACAACTGCTTGCATACGCCGACGATATAGACATTATCGGAAGATCTCAGCGGGCTGTCACCGGTGCTTTTGCAAGCATTGAGGCGGAAGCGGCCAAAATGGGTTTGGCGATAAACGAGGGCAAAACCAAGTATATGCTGTCAACAAGAAGGGAAAACCAACACCGACGAATTGGACAAAACGTCACCGTGGGCAGCTATAACTTCGAGGTAGTAAGGGACTTTGTCTACCTTGGCTCTGCTATAAATTTTTCTAACAAAATCAGTGCAGAAATCAATCGAAGAATAACTCTTGCCAATCGCTGTTTTTTTGGGGCTTATAAGGCAATTCAACAGTAAAGCCCTATCTCGAACAACTAAGGAGACTCTATATAAGACCTTGATCATCCCAGTCCTGCTTTACGGCGCTGAAACATGGACTTTATTAAAAGAGGATGAAGATATCCTTGGTCGCTTCGAGAGAAAAATTCTTCGTAAGATTTTCGGTCCCGTTTGCGTTGACGGGTTTTGGAGGAGAAGATTCAATCACGAACTATACGAGCTGTACAGCGACATCGACCTAGTCAAAAAACTGCGTATTGGACGTCTGAGATGGCTAGGACATGTAGAGCGAATGGACACCAACGCTCCGGCCCGCAGAGTCTTCGAATCTAACCCCGAGGGACGACGCAGTAGAGGGAATCATCGCCGTAGGTGGTGCGCACAAGTTCAAGGGGACCTCGACTAACTTGGAGTGCCCAACTGGCGGCAATTAGCTAAAGACCGAGCTAAATGGAGAGCCTTGTTGGTTGAGGCCCAGGTTCACCCCGAACTGTAGCGCCACCTAAGTAAGTAAGTATGATGATTAGGTAAGAACCTTCACGTTGTTCTTCATATACAAATCAAATACAACACAAGCTGTAAAGTTACATTTCTGTGAAGAATTTATTGTTACGTACTTATAATTTACTATACATTATTAGTTTACACGTAAGAACCAGAGCCATTCGTGTACTATGCGCCTTTAGCTGAGGCGACTGATTTCTGTTAAAGAGTGCAGTTCAACTGAACACTTATCAAATTCTTTTGAACTTTGGTACTGCAAGCCATTTTCTTGCGTCGTGTCAATTTATTACAATGGGTCAATAAAAATATAAATAATAATAATTATAAATCAATTGTACGAGTATGTCTGCTGCAAGAAGATTATTCGAAAACAGTATGAGGCAGCGAAGACATTGTTTTGTAAGTATCATGCTATTATATTATAAGAACAGCTTACTTACTTACTTAGATGGCGCTACGGTCCGGGGTGGACCTGAGCCTCAACCAACAAACCTCTCCAGCTAGCACGATTACGAGCCAGCTGCCTCCAGTTGCGCACGCCAAGTTGGTTGAGGTCCCCCTCCACTTGTTTGCGCCACCTACCGCGAGGTCGTCCTCTACTGTGTCGTCCATCCGGGGTGGATTCGAAAACTTTCTTAGCGGGAACGTTGGGTTCCATCCGCTCTAAATGACCCAGCCATCTTAGTCGCTGTATGTGAACTCTTCTGGCTAAGTCGATGTCCTTGTACATGCCGTATAGCTCGGCATTGTACCTTCTCCTCCACTCACCGTCTATGCAGACGGGACCAAAGATCGCTCGAAGAACTTTTCTCTCGAAATAACCAAGGGCATCCTCATCCGGTTTTGTCAAAACCCATGCCTCTGCGCCATACAGCAGGACTGGGATGATTAGTGTCTTATAAAGAGTTACCTTAGTAGTTCGAGATAGGGCTTTGCTACTCAATTGCCGTTTTAGCCCATAGAAACAACGATTGGCAAGAGTAATTCTTCGTGTGATCTCCCTACTGATGTCATTTGCGGAGTTCACCATGGAGCCTAGGTAGACAAAATCCTTTACTACCTCAAAATTATATCTGTCTATTGTGGCGTTCTGTCCAAGACGCCGATGTTGGGTGTCCTTTTTTGTAGACAGCATATATTTTGTTTTGCTTTCATTGACCGCTAGACCCATCTTTGCTGCCTCGATCTCAATACTCGTAAATGCCCCATTGACTGCCCGCTGAGTTCTTCCGATTATGTCAATGTCATCGGCATAAGCGAGTAGTTGTACAGACTTGTAAAAGATTGTACCTCCGGTGTTGGCTTGTGAGTTTCGTACAATTCTCTCAAGTACTATATTAAAGAGATCGCATGATAGCGCGTCGCCTTGTCTAAGACCTTTCCTGACATCGAACGGTTCGGTGATGTTCTTACCGACTTTGATGTAGCAGCGAGAGTTCTCCATCGTCATTCTGCACAAACGGACGAGCTTGGCAGGGATGCCAAGACTAGACATGGCTCTGTATAACTCGTCTCTATACACGCTATCATAGGCAACTTTGAAATCGACAAAGAGGTGGCGCGTATCGATTTTATATTCATGGGTTTTTTCCAAGATCTGCCGTAGTGTGAATATTTGGTCATATTTAAGAACAGCTGACGCGCTACAATAATTACATGCGTAAACACGTAGATAACAACAATACATACACGTTTGTGCAAACATGTTTTTAAAGTCTTGGGCACTTTAAGTTAAATCTATGGAAAGTCATAAGCTCCATTACAAGGTGAAGCTGAAGTTGTGGCGCGGATCGTAAAGTTAAACCCATCCCAACTTCACCCAGCGACAACGCCTTATGCCACGAGGGGTTACAGGGCTCAGGTATGTAGCGACGTAGACGTTTCGCCGATCTACAGACACACATTATGTTCAGCCCTTTGGAGCTAATCTAAATGAGCCTTATAGTTAGATTTTCAGAACTACTCATATTATCGCATACTTCACTGAATACATTCATATGTAGGTGGTTGGATACAAAATGAGATACTCCAACCCAATTCTGTGTGGTCAAGCTGTAAGAACTCAGGACAAACACAACGCAGTCTACTGTCTCGGGCAACAATTTGTGCCCACACAGTGGCAGACCGGCGAACTATGATGTACGAGTATGGAAATGCACCGTACTGTTCGAATAAATAATAATATCAATATCGTCGGCATATGCAAGCAGTTGTACGGACTTTTGATAGATTGTACCTCTGGTATTGGCTTGCGAGTTTCGCACAATCCGTTGAAGTACAATGTTAAAGAAGTCACCTTGTGTCTAAAACCTTTTTTGACATCAAAGGTCTCGATGAGAGCATTACCGACCTTGATGGAGCAGAGAGCGTTCTCCATCGCCATCCTGCACAGACAGACAAGTTTTTTCAGAGATGTCAAAACTAGACATCCTATAGCTTTTCTCTATAGATGCTGCCATAGGCGGCCTTAAAATCGATAAAGAGATGATGAGTGTCGATTTGGACTTCTTGGGTTTCCTCCAGGATCTTCGAAGTTTGGAGATTTGATCGATGGTGGAATTTCCTGGCCTGAAACCGCACTGATATATGCCAATCAAGCTGTTGATAAAAGGTTTCAATATCGCAGAAAGGATCTTGTATGCGATGTTGAGGAGACTGATGCCTCTATAATTAGCGCAGTTGTGGAGTCTCCTTTCTTGTGGATCGGGCAAACAATGCTGGGATTCCATTTATCAGGCATACACTCGTCTGACCAAATTTTAGAGATGAGTTGTTGTATGCTCTCTTCCAATTCATCACCAGCTGCGGTAAAAAATTCGGCCGGTAAGCCGTCAGGTCCAGCAGCCTGTTAGATATCAGGTTGGATATTGCTATCCTCATTTCGCTTTGGTCAAGTGGATGGAAATTTTTACTATCATTGTCCATTTTGAATGGTTCATTTTGTGTGGCAGCGAGATGTTGTTATTCGTCGCCGTTATACCGACCCGACGTCGCACCGACTGCGAGGTTTCCATTATCATCTCTACAGGTTTCTGTAGGGTTTTTGCTTTTCTGACATGTTCTTTTTACATTTTGATAAAACTTTCGTACATTGTTCCTGGAATATAAGCTCTCAATATTCTCGATCACACGCTTCTCATGTTTTTTCTTCTCTTTTGGAGAATCCGGTGTTCTTCCCGTGTCTTATGCTCGTAGAGCTCACGAGCAGCTCTTGTCTTCCTTTGCAGCGCCGCTTTATATGCCTCCAGGGGTTTCGCGGTGTCAGGCGAAACGCAGCATATCAATTGGGCATTTCTGACTGCATGGTGGCAGCGTTGCCACTGGTCTTCGGCACTTCATACTGGCGGAATAGGGGTGATTGGGAGATTCCGGGGTACGCGTTCAGCGAAGACTCTGGCGGTCTCTTGCGATTGTAGCTTTTCAACGTTAAATTTTCTCACAGGGATTCTTCTTTGTTGTTCAGTTTGGGATTTTCGGATTCGTACCTTAGCTACAACAAAGTAATGACCCGAGTCTATGTTGGCGGCTCGGAAGGTCCGGACATCCAGAATACTGGAGGCATGTCTTGCGTCGATAGCAATATGATCAATTTGGTTGATCGTTACCGTTGCTTTTGTTGTACGCAAATACAAATTTTATCACAAATGGACATGCCTTGTGATTTTTCATGCGCTCGGCTGGTTATGTTGTTGTTAGCATTTTTGTTTTTTTCTTTTGTATTTTTATAAATACGTATAAATAAAATATAACTTTTTCTAATTCTCACAACTCACAACTTATCATTATTTGACTTAAAAAAAACGTCATTCGGAAACGTGAATGCGAACGGTCTGCTTTAATTAGTTTACGTTATTGGGAGTGTACTGTAGTACACTCTTATGTGTATTTCTTTTTAATTGCAAATAACATTGCATATGCTGAGGCAGGTAAGTTCTTAAGCTACACTGTTCCATGGAATATAGCCTATAGCTAGGAAGAAAACTATCAACTTTTTCAAAGTACACTTCCCTACAAGATTTTTAACAGAGTCCATAAAAAGAGAAGAAAGCATGAAAAGTTGATATCATCATTGTATCTGTAGCCACAACACAAAACAACTAAGGTCGAGTTAAGATAAAATTGAGTTAATGATGCCAGAAGATGCTCTACTATTCGAACTTTATGCTACCAATTTTTTACTATTTTATCTTTTGTCGTTACCGAGTTATGGCTCGGTTTCTCGATATGTGTGTCAACATCAAACTCTATTACATATATGGCGCAACCACTCGTGTTGTGTGCGTTTTGTTTTTCGCACGAATGTAAGGTACATACAGTTCAGTGCCGTGTCCGAAGGGCGTTTTGAGAAGCTTTTTCGTGACAATATTCTCGGTTGTTTGTCAGACGTTCGCAAGAGGTGGGACCGTGTAAAAGCCCACACTCAAACTCTATTAAAATGACCATATATTCGAAATTAATTGCCAAGAATGCCACGAAATGTTTAGGTCTCCTAAAACGGTGTAAGAAATATTTTACCACTTAAGATTTGGCTTTAACCCTGAACACACAACCGGGTACCCGTGTATCCACTTCCGACTTTGAACCGTTTCTTGAAGCAGCCATCCTACAGTACTGAAATTCAGAATCTAGGAAATTTAAGTAATTCTGAGTAATTTAAAAGTTATTTCATTAATTCGGTCCAGCGGTTCAGGAGCTACAAGCTTCCTAAGTTGACACCTACGCAAAAACACACCGGGGTACCCGTGTATCCACCTGTGTTTTGTACTGAAACTAGTGTACCCTAGTGTACAGAAAATAACAAGAGTTTTTTAGGTTTTTGAATATTTTTTTATAGAATGCTGCAAACCTATTGGCTACTTACAGATCAACTACTTTGTTATACCCCAATATTAACTGAAATGCTGCATAATTTTTGATTTTCTAACGAAATTCACTTTCACTAACCTTGAGGCGCAACCATTTTCTATCTGTTATATTTTAGCCCAGATAGAAAATATGAACGAAAAGTACATAGCTTTAAATGCTCTTTGAATCTTAAACTAAGCATGTGATAAAAAAAATTTTATTTATATTATACTTAAAAAACATTAAAAACGCGCAAAAATTGATAGTCGATATACGGGTACCCCGGGTGTGTGTTTGCGTAGTTCTTTTTGTGTGTGTTTAGTGTTAATTTATAAGGTCTTCATTCACACTAAGTTAGAGTTTAAAGCTCACATCTGGCCAGGTACATCAAAAACCATATTGCACTTCCTAGATAGGATACAAAATCGCGCGATAAAGCTTGTAGTAGACATGAATAATGCGTAGTGTCTCCTGGCTATACCTGTTCTGTCGTTATTATTCACCATCAAATTTAGAGATTATTTGTTTTCTCTATAATAACCTACAGATATTTATGACCAATGTGCATCGTTACCTTCTTTCTGTCTAATCCTTATCTCATTAATGCTCACTCTTCATACATATGTACCCAAACAATACATAAAAAAGGGAAGTCGAGCCCCTTTAGCGCGAGTGAGTTATAAAAAAAAACCCTTAAGCGCCAGAACCATGAAAAGGCTGCTGCTGTCAAGGATTAATTTGTTCATTGAATGTAGATCTAAGTTCTCGCTAGAGGCGGTAGTGTCGATTTCCTGAAGTAATACTACTATTTTTTTTTTTTTTGCCTAACTGGTGGTAGTAAATGCTACTGCTTACGAGAAACAGGCCTTCTCTGTTTCAAGTAGTGTGGGGACTTTCTACTTACTAAAAACCCACCTTTAACCCCTTTTTCAACTTGATACCATCCACTCCGGGACTGCTTTTCGCATTACTTCAGAGTGGTGTCGTTCTCTTTCCCATTTCCGGGGCCTGCTTTTCCATATCTGTTTCGGGCTTATTCTTTCTTGCCGGTGAGGCTTTCATTAGGCTTACACATATCTCATAAGGAAAGCAATTTGATTTTCCTCTCTTTTTTGTTTTAAATGCCTTTTCTATGAAGTAGCATACTCGATTCCAGTTCTGTGCACTCCTTAACATTTTTGCCACTATATTATCCGAAAACCGGAACCCTCCGATTGTCTTGAAACTTTGTAGGAACACTCCATTACGGTTAAAAAGAAAGTGCGTTAAAGGTTTTTTGTCGACTCCGATCGGAAGGGGTTGAAAGCAAAATACGTGTGATTCAGATGTTCGGTCTTAAGATTTCTGTAAAAGTTCCCAGGTTTCGGCACTAGATTTAAAAATATGGTATGTCACCAGAATCGTACAGATTAAAGTAAACTCGAGTCATTACAAGAACAAAGAAAATCATTTATTAAGCTTAGGTGCTACCGAGTCTTATGACAGCAAAGACAAAACTAATCAAATCACAATAATCATTTAGGCAAAGTGAGGGAGTTAACAATAAAAATAATTCAGCCTACTCAGACGTCTGTAAATTGAATACATAATATATATATGGGAATTAACTTCATTTGATTTAGTAAGTATTATATAACATAATGTGTAGCATGATATAATGTAATGTGATAATATGAAATAAAATATACGATGACGATGTTCACAGCTCGGCTGCTGGGTACGATCGGTCTTTTTTGTACCTTTTTGTCAGCGGAGGTGCTGCCAAGTGCTCGGCGGTGTGTACATAGTGTTGCTATGCGCGTCGCATTTTGTGGGTCCTACAACTCGGTCATACTGTAGTTCAACGGTCTCGGTGAATTGAACGAGTTGGTCTTCTTGGATAACTTGGTCTTCATCGTAAGTTTCTTCTCAGGTTAATAGGTCATTCCAAGTTGATATATCATCTCAGGTGAGTATCTTCTCGGTTGGCGTCTCAGTAGGTTTCTTCTCGGTTGTTGTCTCAGGTAGGTTTCTTCTTAGTTGTCATCTCAGGCAGATTTCTTCTCGGTTGACATCTCAGGTAGGCTTCATCTTGGTTGACATCTCAGGTAGGCTTCTTCTTGGTTGACATCTCAGGTAGGTTTCTTCTCAGTCATCTCAGGTATGTTTCTGTTCTAGGTTGATGGACGTCTCATGTCGGTAGGTCATCTCAGGTATTTGTTCGTCTACGTTGATGGACATCTCAGGTGGGTTAGGTTCTTGGACATATCGGGTGTGTAGGTCATCTCAGGTTCATCGTCGTCGTCTGAGCTCTCATCGTCAGTTTACCAAGGCTTCAAGCCTTCAACGCATGTTTTAGTTCGTCTGAGGCTAACGAGTTGTCCAACTCCCTTATTTTGACCTTGTTTTTAGTTATAAGGACCTGGGTGGCGTTAAAAACATTTTGTCCTATGATCATGGGTATTGATGAACATTGTTCCGATACTACGTGCACTACTTCTTCGAACAAGTACCCTTCCAGAAAAATCTGTGTTGAAAAGCTTCCCGCCGTGTATACTTTATTCTCAGACGACCCGCGAATCTGCATCTTCTCTCCCGTTAACTCCGGCGATCCTAGCTTATGGTATTCGTCCTTTCGTAAAATAGTAACTTCACTACCAGAATCTAACACTGCGCTAACTGAGAAATCGGCCCCTGGGAATTGGACAAGCTTGTAAGAATTGCTTGAAGCTGGTTGCCCCACATATCTTCTGGCAATGTTCAAATCCCTCACCACTTTTGGACATTGAAGTGTTTTGTGCCCGAACTCCCTACACGTAAAACATTTCGGATCCTCCGTCCTTTTACTACAGTCACCTGCACGATGTCCTTTAAGTCCGCAATTGTAACAGACTGTATTTAACTGTACACTACTTGAATTTGGTAACGCGATTCTTCTGTAACCCGACGAACCGCTTGGTTTCGAAAGACCGCCTCGCTCAGAAATTGTTTCATATTTCTCTATTTTTTTTTTAAAGTCTCTATAGTCTTGCGCGCCATAAAGCATTATTTTGTTGGAGTTTGAATCACTGATGCCGTCAATAACATATTTAATAACAGATTCTGCGTCGACATCCCCCCGCGCTCCTAAGTCCTTCATTTTAAAAAAGTACTGCGTGACTGACTCATTTGCTTGTTGTCTGCGATTAACTAGCTTCCGATGAATATCCTCGCTTGATATTGTATCGCCAAATTTTTCGATTAAAAATTTCTTAAGAGCGCCCCACGTGTTTAAACCGTGTTCAGATTGGATAGCCATTTTGGCTGAACCGGTCAAAAGTCTTTTTGCGAAAAGAAAATTTTCTAACGGAGTCCATTTCATTAATAACGCGGAACTGTCTATATCGTCTATCCAACACTTCACATTATAATCGTCGCTACCACTAAAAGTCTGAACGGCATTCAATCCGTCTACGAAAGAAGAACTACCTCGCCTTTTTGAATGTTCTATGTCTATCTCACTTTCCAAAAACGAAATCTCGACATCTTCTCTAATTTCACTCTCTTTTTCTTCAAGTTCTTTTTCATGTAACTCCAGCTGCCTACTCTTCTCCTCTAACTCTGCCATCATGCTAGAGAAATCGATGGCGTCACTGCCACTCTGGTTGCTGCTGCCGATTTTGGTGTGGGGTTTTTTTTTTTTGCACGGTTATGCGACTCTTCCCAAGGGAGAGGATGACTGCGTTTTATTCTTCTTTTTTTTCTAATCACTTGCACATATAAACAGAAATATCAAGATCATTCCCGATCAGCGAAACACTTCACTTCAGTTTTTAAAATCAATCAAAATAATCCCGGCTGAGCCCCCAATTTATGGAATAAACTTTAACTTTTTTAATAAGCATGCAGAATAATATAACGTAATGTGATAATATGTAATAAAATATACGATCGCGACGGCGGCGGCAATGGTGATGGTGGTGACGATGGTGGCGATGGCGATGTTCGCAGCCCGACTGTTGAGTACGATCTGTTTTCTCTTTCTTCCTTCTTGTCGGCGGCGGTGCTGCCAAGCAGTCAAGTCGGCTGCGTATGCATGGTGTTGCCATGCACGACGTATTTTGTGGATCCTACATTTACGTCGAGTCGGCTGCGTATGCATGGTGTTGCCATGCACGACGTATTTTGTGGATCCTACATTTATAGAGGTAAGTGAATTCTTATAAACAATGCCACATAATGATAATTAATAATAGGGATATTTACAGTCATTTTTTTATTAAAATATTCATATTAAAGGAACATTTCCAACAACTTCCTACTACTGACTAATCCACTTTCTGTATGAACAGTGAACTGTAATTCTATATATCACGTACAGTGCATCCGTATAATAAGTACGGTCGGCTTTTGTCACGAGCTCAGATTACTGCCTGACACAGTAGAACCTTTAATGTGCAAAAGATTTCGCGCATAATTTGTCTTTAGACGCAAGTTCTTGTGCGGTACGCTTTCGCAAGTGGTATAGTTTGCCGCTACATTTTAGCGTTCGGGCGATATTTCAACTCACTCATTCGTTACCACGCTATAACAGACTCAATTCAATCACGCTGTAGGTAAGTCGTCTGCAACCGTCCCTGTGCAAACCCCACCGCTGTTCTCCCACAGCGAAAATCGCATTATTGTAGCTTGCATTTACTAATTCTGACAGCAATAGAAATGCCATTTGGACGCATAAGTTTGTTTATCAAATATGTACATAGGGACTCACCATACAAGTACAGTACACTCGCAATAACATGACTATACGATAACGTGAACTATTCAGTAACGTGACATAATATTTTTAAGGTGAATTAGAATTTTTCTATAACGTAAACAGCTGCTCTCGTTGAATGCAAATGCAAATTAATTAATAAGAAAAAAGGAAATAATCCAAGTATTTACATATATATGTATAGTGTGTATGTGTTCAGTACATAAATTCAGTACATATAAGCTCTCACAGCTTATCGTTATTTTATTTTAAAAAAAACTTCATTGTCTGCTATTACACGCTGACTCTTTTCTCTATTCTATTTTGAACTTTCATTCTGTGAGGCTCGTACTATTATACGTTGACTCTTTTCTATAACTCTAATTTGACAGCTCTCTTTTATTTTTTCTTTCGTCGTGAAGTGTTTAGAGCTCACTAAACCATATTTTTAACATTTGGCTCTGAAATATTTGGATATCGACAGCAGTATGGATAGAGAAATTGTTCTTGAGTTGTTAAACATGCATAATTACATACATATTCTGAAAACATTTAATTTAATTTATTCTGTACTTTCCACGTCTACGCTCTACAGGCAACAAATAGAAATGAAACGTAGAAACATCAAAAAGAGGCAACGAAATTCTACCCACGACTCTCCGGGTTGCTGTTTTTCTATCTCATCTTTTTTTCTCTCTTACACTGTGTGATTTCAAAAGAGTCATAAATCAAGAGTCACCGTGTGTAGGCATTCAAAAACGTGAATGTGAACAGTCTGCTTTAATTCGTTCACGTTATCGCGAGTGTACTGTAGTTTATTTATCTTTTTCATTACAAATAACATTGCATATGTTGAGGCAAGTAAGTTCTTAAGCTACGCTGTTCCACGGAATATAGCATACTGCTAGGAAAAAAACTATCAACTTCACCAAAGTACACTTCGCTACAAGATTTTCAACAAAGTTCACAAAAAGAGCAGAAATCATGAAAAGTTGATTCATCTATTAACCCTTTGACGCCCGAATGATTTCTGTTTGTTAAAAAAATATTTATTAGGCAAAATAGTTAACCCTATCGCGTCCGATGTTGTGTGAACGCATTGCAGCATTGTATTTCCGTAAAATATTTTCCACATTTTGTGGTCCGAATTTTTTTTTTGTTTCTAATAAGACCGAGAAATGTGCTGTGCTTAGATCAAATACAAGCAGCTCATGGTATTATAGATAAAACGAAACATCCACTAATGAAAGCCAGAAGAGGTCGTCGTACTTACTCCTCGCAAATATCTTCTGAGTCCACATCAGATAGATATTTAACCACGTAGTCCAAGAACTCCAACTTCATAGAGAATTGGTGATACATAAAAACATCAATGGATAATATAAGATTTAACAAATATACGTATTTAATCTTCGGGTAGGATGGCCTAGTAGGGGTCGAATTCGACGTTGTAAAAATGGTTTTCCCAACTCCGAGTGCACAAAATATGATGTGCAATACATAAAGCGTTAAAATATTAGGTAAATTAAAAAAAAGAAGATTTCATTTAAATGGTATTGTCAAGAAAATTGTTCTTACACCTCGTTGTCCAATGTTGCATGTACACAACATTGTCTCGCACCCCAACCATACCTCATTTTAGAGTCACACTTTGTACTTAAGCGGATCCTCCGATTATTTTTACATTTTATAGGGACATTCTATTATGTTTAAAAATAAAGTACGTTAAAGGTTTTTGGCGACTCCGACCGGAAGTGGTTGAAAGAAAAATTTGTGTGACTTTCGTCGTAATAAATATACGGTCAATTATTTGAACACTTTTATATATGAATATATAGGTGGAGAAACGCTTAGTTTTTTAGATGTCAAGGTTTTAAGATAAAGTTCTTCCTATGGAAATTCTACTAAAATTGAGCCATTTTTCCCACAGAATGACCAAAATAGTTGCATATTTATAGTTGTTAACATTTCTCTAATAGACTTTAGCTCCAAGCGCCTGTCTAGCAGTTGTTGAAATGCTCTTATAGTGGAATGACAAAGCGGCTAAACACATTCTGGTTTGAGTCGGCAATAATAATTTTCGATAACAGCCGTGTTTTGGTGAAAACTTTGCAAAACAAAGTGAAAGCTTCTTAACAAAACGATCCCCAGCCAATCTAGTTTAAAACTTTTTTTTATTGTTTAAAGATTGGTGATTGAATTGAAATTGAATTTAAAAGAATGAAAAAGTTGTGCTTAAAGTTGTGAAATACTACTGAATCATTCAACGCGGATCAAATTGAATGAAAATGTGGCGGTTGACGTCTTCTGACGTTTGTCACCGGGACGTTTGACTCTCGATAACACCTGTAGGTGTGGAACCTGCTCGGGTTATTTTCGAAACACATTGAGAAGTCGACTCTCGAATTTTTATAATTGTTTACAATCGTCTCCAATTAAATTTCTTTTGGTTAAACAGTGTAAATAGAAGTGTACTTGTTAACACTGCAATAGCACCATTTTGTAATGAGCTTTTGTCCCACTTTCATTAAGTTAAATGAAGAACTGAAGTTAAAACAAAACTTGAATCACATTGAATTATATTTATTTCGCGAGAAGAACTCTTCAAATTGTAAACTGCATTTGAATTGATGAATTCTATTGGAATTTTCATTGATACGAGTATTACAGGTATAGCTGGATACAAATAAATGTTCTTCTTGTGCAAGGCAGATTCTTATAGTACTAAATCCCTTCATTTTCTATCCACCAGGTATCGCAGGCTAACTTTTCCATTTGTCAGTAGAGTATGTAAAAATAATTTCAAGACAATCGGGTGGTTCCGGTTTTTGGTTTTGAGAATGTGAACCCCCCTATTCAGTCATAAATCTTGGGTTGACGTTTTTGAAAAAAAAATGTTACGGTATGCTTCACATACCAGGAGCTTTATTGTCTTTCGGTGACGATACTGCTGTGAAGACTTCTCCAATTTCAGTATTGAGCCAATTGTTGAAATTTAATTTTTTTTATGTATATCGCGGGTGCAATAAATAAAAACTCTGTTGAATTGGTGGATTGTGACAGGAGAAATTTGAAATATGACAGCAGTAGCAGTGATTCCGGTTCTAGTTTTTATGAAATCATCACGAATACTTTAGCAAGTCTCCACTGGTCTTTTGTAGATATAACTGTGGAAAGCTGGTTTACGATACGCAAATAATACTCTCGTTGCTTTTATTTACATAACTTTCCATATTAGTTGATCGCGGCAACTCAGGCGGTTGAAAATAGCTTTTCTGGCGATGTGCGAAGCGTGTTTGAACCACGGTTTTTGCACTCGAACTGCATATTTAGGTGTCTGGAAATGTCAATTACAATTACATAGACAGACTCTTTAATCGCTGCACATCGTGTATCAAAGTGGGGACTGTGGATGTCAGAAAAAGCAGGTTCCTTAACAGAAATTTCATCTGCTCGATAATGCTATTTTACTGATTTTCTTTTTCAAGTTTCTTGTAATGACAATTAAGTTTTTTGCAAATGAATGTTCAGCATTTACAAATACAATTTTTACTGAGTTGCTAACAGTTCCCCGAGCCGGAATTCTCTTCCTGTGTCAGTAGTTTATCACGAATATTATTTCTGATTCTCAATACAAACCTGTCTAACATCTTAGTTATAACAGAGATTCAACAGAGATTGAACGATTTATTAGCATTTAAGCTGCCACTACTTGGCTGTATAGCGCCAAATATATTGTAT
The DNA here is from genome assembly GCA_945910035.1 of Brachypalpus laphriformis. NCBI lineage: Eukaryota > Metazoa > Arthropoda > Insecta > Diptera > Syrphidae > Brachypalpus > Brachypalpus laphriformis. The sequence continues at coordinate 275,564,362 of OX246754.1, read as the reverse complement.
ATTTATGTAAAACGAAGATTTTAGCAAACACTATTCCATAACTAATCGTAAAGCAACTTGTCCTCAAATTTAGTTTTCCTCAGAAAATTTAGAATATAAGATCCAATCATAGAGTTTTCTTCGGTTCGTTGAAGTGTTCACGTATCTCGTCGATTTCTGTGAGGAAACCTGTTAGTGTTCTCATTAAACTAATGAAAGTTTTGATTTCTTTGTTCTTACCTTAGGCTTGGAACTCCATCCTACGTTTTTTGAAGTCCTCCACTCATTTAGCAACAGAGTACCGATCCTATCGGCGCTAGGGATCTGAAGATTGTTTGACTTTCTGACATAATCGCATGTCTTTCTCAACTTGAATATTCATTTTGAAAGGTGCTAAAGGTGCTGATTCGTTTGTCTGAAAACTCCTACCCCTTTTAATCCAGCGACCTTCTATGAGAGTTTGCATTATTATTACTCAGTTCAAAGAGTTGGCGTGTAGTTTGTGACGAATTTGAAGAAACAACAACATTTTCAGAAAGAAATTCTGAGATAATATATTGCACGAATAAATTGGTAACTCTCCATCCGTGAAATAATAGACCTCTAAAGTGCGACATTCGGATGATATGTCGCATTTGTCAAGCTATTTGAATCATAACAAATCTGCCTTCTCTACGAATTATTTCTTAGCTTGGGGCTTGAATGAAAACATGAATGATATACTCCCTTTAGGTATATTGAATAGCATATATCATAATTTATGTAAACTAATTGTACCATCTGTGTACACTTTCAATTCACGTCTAAGTATAAAAAAATAAGAAAATATTTACAGATAGCGTTAGTAGGCAATCCAAGCCTACATCTACGAAGATCACGGTAAGCCTCAGCGATTCATTCATGCGACATTGCCCTACTTATTATCCGTGCAATGTAAATTATGGGCGCCTCCTACTGAGTTTAGTTATGATTCAACTCAATTGAAGCCACCACCAGCGGATATATTTATTTATCCGGCCCGCTCCATTGTCCCACGAATAAAGGCCCAATTCACCCCCCATTGTCTGATCACAAGATAGGTGAAGTGAATTTATTTCGAATCAAAGAATTTTATTTCTATTCTTAAGCAAATAATAGAACGTCAATCCAATGACAGTGTAATACACCGTATTATAGACATTTAGCGAACTTTTCAACAGATCCCAACAGCCGGGATATCGATAGACGATATTGGCTTTCTGCACTTCGGCCAAATCCTCCCAAGTCACATTCTGCGGACGTAAAATCAGCAAGGCGTTGACGGCAGCTCTTAAACCGCTTTGAACAGCTCCGCTCATGCAACCACGATACGATGTAGCCGACGTTGTGGAGCTCCAAATTATCCGATTACATGGAGCCGTTTGAGGTAGATTTATAAGAGCATTTTGTTCGAAAGTTTGCTGGTGGTATTCAATAGGACTGGTCATTTCCTCGCCGAAAGTTTCAGCCAGAGTTTTAAGGATGATTGACCTGGAGAGCAACTCAAATCCCTCTTCGTGGAGTACATAACCGAACAAGGAAGTGGGTTTATATTGTTGGGCATAAATGCAAGGCTCGGCGGAATAAAAGTTTCCTGACAGCCCCTTTTTACGCCAATGTGCTTCGTCATACTGGGCTACAAATGATGTGATATAACATTTATTCATTGGGTAGGGCACGTCTGTATCAGTAGGAATCAGTGGCGTTATATATATGTCAACAACTTGGTTCCAAGGAATAGCCAATACAACTGTCCTTGCAGAATGAAGGGTGCCATCGATCTCACGTATTATAACCACGTCCTGACTGTGCTGAATTTCGGTTACTTTTGATAATCTTTTCAAAACAACTGAATCGAGTCTGGCTTCTAAGGCTCCCAGCAGGTGATCTGAAGAGAATTCTAAAAGTATTGGTGCTGAGTCTATGTACCTGGAAGTGGAAATTACAAGTAAAAATGGTTAGGGTACTTGATAATGATGCAGTTCAAGCTTTGAAGTGCCAAATGATAGTTCTACGCGGAACTTATGTTAAGGAATCTTTGAATAGTCGGATAGTAAGCAACCGCATTCAGTGTACATCAAATCAAAAGCCACTACAAACTGAAACCCTTACAAGTATATCAAAGTTTTCAAACCGCCACAGCTGTGCAATATATTCATGAATTCGACGTAAGACACATTCCTTGCTTCAACACCAGCCACAAGTCGTACAAGGTTCATCATAAAAATTCGAGAATTTTCAAAAAACATCTTTGCGCGTATATGATGCCACATTGAATACTCCCGATCTTCTGCTGTAAGGCTAGTTTCATTCACTTTTACTACTTCAATCCGAGTACGAACTGATAACCTACTTACAAATAAGTTCCCGGGCGAAAGAGCTGCGACTTGAGGTCTAAATCAGCTATATAACGCCGAAGTTCATATCTCGCAATGGGGGCAAAAAACCCCTGGTCAAGAGTCCAAGAACGTTTAAGATTTTTAGAAATTGGTGTTCGTCTTCGCATTGGTATTCTTAAGTCCGTCAGGAGTTGAAAAATATGATATTGATCCGCAATAAGCCATTTTGCGCCTACTTCTCCATCGGGTGAAGTAGCTATTTGACCTCCGATGGAGGTACTTGCTTCGAGGATTTTCAACTGGAGGGATGGCTCTTTTTGCAGAATTTTGTAAGCAGTTGTAAGTCCTGATAGTCCAGCGCCGATTATAACGACATCGAACATTTTGGTTCGAACAATTTGTTGACAAGTTAATTTTACATAGTTTCGCTTTAAATGTAAATAAAATATTTGTGTGACTTTTTGTTGTGAAGTTTGACTAGAAATGTACCTAGATCGAGGAGCCTATTCAGAGAATAATAGTGCTCAGATTCTTTTCGTGATGGTCTCTTCACCAACTCAATTCTCTGAAATTTCTCTTAAGTCGTAAAGAACAAGTTTGCTTAAGTGTGATATTCGAATATGGCTGATGCCAAGAATCTGCTAAGAAATCTAGAGCTTCATAGCGACTGACAATAGTTAAAATATCCCAAGCCGACACAAGAATGTCCAGGTACAATATCGCCATAGTCCGTCAACAATTGAATTTCTGAGGAAACCTGGAGACGGATCACCGAACGAAAACAGCTGAAAGCCCACGTTGCAATTATTCGAGGAGCAGGGTGGCAAGCGCAAAAATATCAATGCGCTGGTTATAGAGGTAAAGGAAGCAGCAAGCAGGTGCGAAAGCGTACCTATTTACTTTGGAGCACTATCCAAATGTGTGCATGAAGAGTAGGTGTTGCTTAACAATACTTGGGTGGCGCGCTTCTTGATTTAAAACGGATTTCTCACTATGGGCCATTCTTCGGCTCATACACCAGACGGCCTTCGGCCTCACATGCATGTGACCAGCTCGCTGGCACGTGGAGTGTAACCAAACCAATTTTATTGCTAATTTATTGCACTTTTGCTTCGGTTTTATTTCACAGCACCATTAGATATACAATATATTTGTAGTTTAGATATCAGTAAAACTGTGTTTTAGACTTTATTTCATGACACCGAATCATGATTCATGCAACTGTTAAATGAGATGTAGGTTAGGTTATGTTAGGTTAGGTTGGCAGTAAAGGCCTCGAGATGTGGCACGTTGAGCCGTTCTCTAATCTGTGGTTAGTCTTGTTAATGGCGTTCAGCTTTAGTAGATGCTAACATGTACGAGGGGCATACCTAGGGCTTGCCTATCAGGCAAAATCCATAGAGTTGAACCCTGTCTGGCGAGCTCGTACGCCCTTCAAATTCCCGGAATGTCCCTGCGGCCTGGCACCCAACATAGTCGAATGTTGAACTGCTCTGTCATCTCCTTAAAAGACAAACGGCTACTGTGTTCTGGGAGGCCGAAAGAAATGCTCAGGTTGAGCTTTTCGGAAAAAAACACCACAACCCAACCCACCTTCGGTCTTAAAGTCATCAATAAAGAAGTGAACTGAACTACCATCAAAAGTTGTAAATGAGATGTACGAGTATCTACTTAAGAGTTTGTCTTGATTGCCGCTTGACTGTCAGTGAAAATGCTAATATCCCTGACAGATAGTACCTATGCATTATATTTCAGCCAGGACAGGGCTTCCTTAATCGGCATGATTTCCGGCTGAAAAACGCTACTGTGTTCTGGGAGGCCGAAAGAGATGCTCAGGTTGAGCTTTTCGGAAAAAACACAACAACCCAACCCACCTTCGGTCTTAAAGTCATCAATAAAGAAGTGAACTGAACTACCATCAAAAGGTGTAAATGAGATGTACGAGTATCTACTTGTCTTGTGTGCATACTCGGTTCGCTTGTGATCGCTTTTTTCGATCGAGTATTCGATATTCGTTGGATGTGCTCGACTAGTTCTAATCCCTGCTCTCTACTTACCAAGTCCATGACCACCACAGGCGAACGTATATGTTGATACTCATATTTACATACATGCTTTTGGTTGGCGTGTAAGTGGGTGTGCTTACACTAATGAGCGTTCAATTTCGAAATATATCTGAACTATGTTCAACCTTGAGTTCGACATTTAGGTCAGAAGGGTGGATCGGCCAGCATTTTTTTTTTAAACATGTATTTGTAATGCAAATGAGTGGAAGGAATTTGTAATACAAATTCCCGCCACCGTGCAGGGACGGGTTAAGAATATCACTGCAGCGCCCCCCAACAACTAGCGCTTGTCGTAAAAGGCGACTAAGGGGACAAATCAAATCTAGGCAATATAACACCCAAGTGAGCCTAGCGACACATATACTACCATAAAAACCCTCCCACAAGTGTGCATGCGAGTCCGTGGGTTGACACGACTGGAGATCACCGGTGTCATAAAAGAAAGATCAAACAATACTAAAACAGGAGCATGCACGTGTCAAACAACAAACACCATCGCAATATGGTGCAAAAATTGTATTGCAAAACTGTATCATTATGATAAAACTTGCAAAAAGGAAAGGCACTACCCCGCCCGGGTCAGAGCTATACGGATTCCGGGGGCTAGCAACATAATGAAACAGTTTGGACGCAATTTAAGGGTCGCGAGTTGGAACATTGGAAGCATGACCGGTCGAAGTTACGAGCTGGAAGAGATGATGAATAGAAGGCGGGTGGACATCTTGTGTGTCCAAGAGACGAAATGGAAAAACACCGGGAATCGGGCGCGTTTCTTGGACGTTAGGACAAAAGATTACAAGATGTTCTACTACGGAACGGAAAAGGCTAGGAACGGAATCGGTATCATCCTTGCGGCAGAGCTACTTGGAAACGTCTTGAGCATTTCGAAGTCCAGCGACCGTTTGATGTCTCTCAAACTAGTAATACAAAGAGAGGTGTGGAATATTGTCAGTGCATATGCTCCCCACAATGGGTGCAATCAGATAGATAAAGATGCATTTTGGCTAGATTTCCACAATCTCCTTAAGAACATCCCAAAGGAAGAATTTCTGTTTGTTGGAGGAGATTTGAATGGACATGTCGGGAAATCAAACGAAGAAAGATATGGCACCAGGAACCTTCCTGGTGAAGACTTCCTAAGCATGTGCAAATCACACGGTCTTATCGTGTTAAATACCATGTTCATCAAACAAAGCCGACACCTGATCACTTACAGCAGCGGTGGAGATGAAACTCAGATTGACTACCATTTGGTAGGCAGTTTCATGAAGCCTCGGGTAAAAGATTGCAATGTGATCCTGGGAGAGGCAATCGCTCGGCAACACCGTCTCCTGCTAACAGAAATTTTTATGAAAACACCAAAGAAAAGCAAACAAACAAGGGTCTCTGAGAAAATCAAGTGGTACAATCTAGACAAAGAAAAAGGCGAGGCTTTTGTTTTCGTAATGAAGAATTACCTCTCTCACACCATCAACGGAGCTGAGGATGAAGAGTGCAGAGCACAAAATATGTGGGATTCCCTACAGCGAACTTGCTTAAAGAAGGCCAAATCACTGCTAGGAGCTTCAAAAGGCCACCATCAACACGCCAAAGAAACATGGTGGTGGAGTGATGAAGCTAAGAAAGTGATAAATGAGAAGAAAGCGGCTTTCAAAGCTTGGTCAAAGTGCCCCTCTAATAATAGTGACGAAAAAGCTCGCCTCGAAATGGAATACAGATGCTGCAAGAAAAAAGCGAAGAAGAAGTGCGCTCAGCTTCAAGCAGAGAGTACGGAGGGCCTGTATCGGGAGCTGGAGAAAATATTTTCCCCGGTTGCTGATGCAAACCAGGCTATCCAGGAGCTGCGAAGACATAATATGAACAAGAGTGCCACTATCTTCAAAATAGCCGCCCAAAGAAGGAAGAATGCTCAGGAGATTCGTTCGCCAAAGTTCATTAGCAATGCTCATGGCCAGCTTCTTGTGGATGACGACAAAATTCTGCAGAGGTGGCGGCAGTATTGTGAAGAGCTTTTGAATGAACAGTTTCCCCGGCTATACTTTCCAAGAGCCACCCCTAACTGTGAAGAAATACCCGACATTACAGTCGAAGAAGTTAGTGAGGCGGTCAAATACTCCAAAAAACGAAAAGCGGTTGGGCCAGACGAGATACCCTCTGAGTTCTGGAAAAAGATGGGAGACATCGTGTTCAGATGGCTCAGAATTCTTATCTCCAAATTCGTGAGAGGTGATCCAATGCCGAATGAAGGAAAGTTACCTTCTCCCTGTATACAAAGGGAAGGGTGATACGCGAAACTGTGATAACTACCGTTCGATCAAGCTGATGTCACACACCATGAAGATCGTTGAGCGGGTATTAGGTGGCGGACTGCGAAAAATAATACGGCTATCTGATGATCAGTGCGGGTTTGTCTCGGGTAAATCAACCACAGATGCAATCCAAAGTATAAGGATCATAATGGAAAAACATCGTGATTCCTTAAGGGATTTGCACATTGTATTGGTTGACTTTGAAAAGGCGTTCGACAGACAACCACGAGATCTAATATGGGTGGCGCTAAGACATCGAGGGGTTCCAGAAACCTATGTACAGATGATTATGGACATGTACGAAGGGGCAAAGACAGGAGTAAGATGCCCCGCTGGAGTAACCGAAGAGTTCCCAATCAAAGTCGGGGTGCACCAGGGAAGCGTTTTAAGTCCTTTGCTCTTTATTACAGTCCTTGATTATCTGCTTGAAGGTAAAGTGATGGACCCCAAGGTACATCAGTTATTCTTTGCTGACGATGGAGCCATCATAAGTGAGGATCCTACATCCCTGCAACGAGCACTTGATGTGTGGGTGGACGTTTTGGAGGGAAATGGGTATCGCATTAGTTCAAAAAAGACAGAGTACTTGTGCTGCCCGTTCTCTGATCCACTCAGGCCTATTCCAGACATTTATTTGAATGGAACAGTGCTTCCCAAGTACGAAAAGTTCAAATATCTGAGATCTATGATCAATAGCAAAGCAACTGTGATGACGACATAAATCATCGTGTAAGCGTAGGGTGGATGAAGTGGCGAGAAAATTCCGCTATCTTTTGTGACAGAAAAATGCCCCCTAAGTTGAAAGGAAGGCTCTACACCGCAGTTGTACGTCCAGCGCTCACATACGGTTCACAATGTTGGACGATGTACAAAAAGTATGAGAGTAAATTAACGGCAGCTGAGATGAAGATGCTTCGCATGACAGCAGGATTGACAAAGCTTGATCGAATAAGAAGTTCGAAGATCCGTGGAAGCTTTCACATCAAGGAAACCATCGTACAAAAAATAGAGCGCAACCGGCTCAGTTGGTATTGCCACGTTCAAAGAAGAGATCATTTGAACCCTGTTAAAAAGGCAATATCAATGCACGTTTCAAAGACATCGCGATGTAGGAAAGGCAGGCCTATAAACACCTGGATCAGACAAATGCGACGACATCGGCATTTCATTGGCCTCAGTAACCGAGTGATCCAAAATCGGCAGGCCTGCCGATATTTTCTGAGGTCAAATAGGCGAACCCCACAGGCGGATCAGTAGAAATGCGGTGAAGTGGGAGGGTTGTGATCCCTTGTTTTCGGATCATAGCCTCGCTGATAAAAGGAAGAAGAAGAAAAAGAAGAATTTGTAATACAAATTTCGGGGAGAGTGACAGTTACTTTTTTAGAAACAAAATATTCGATATTTTGAACAATGCAAATGACTGGGGGATGGGAAAACTTGGAAGCTTTTATATGCAGGCTCAATACCTGTTCAAAAACTCACTTTTACGTAAATTATTCCATATGTAAACTGATTGTGATGCCACTTAACATTAAACAAATATTTTAACAATACAAATCGGTTTAACGGATAAGAGTAGCTTAGAAAACCATAGTCGTTTCCGAACGTCCTCTAGAAATGCCATACTTTTCTAACTTACATATTTAATTATTTAACAGTATTTCATGTAGTTCATAATAGATATTTTAATAGAATATAAGGCAACAACAACGAACAAAAAAAAGGCGATTGGAGTGGATAAGACCACAAACGTTTTGAGTGGATTAATTTCCACTTAAACTTCAAATGCAATCAACGAAAACAAAAAATGTTCACTTATCAAGAAAATTATTAAAACTATCTTTATTACTCTATTGGCATGGCAATATATTGTGAATTAAGGTAGTTCAAAATGGGATATTTCATAATTAGCCATACTACACTTATTGTAAACTTTATTTATGCAAACATTTACATTTGAAAAGGAAAAAATTGTAATAAGTGTAAAAGCGATAAAACTCGCCTACGACGCATATGACCTTTAACAATATTTATTGTAATTGGAATTGAAATTATGTCTTTAGCTCAAAAGTGCTTTTGGGTTTATAACGAAAACGTTTAGCTTGAAGTACTTACCCAAAGTGGGCGCCCTGGCGCGAGTGGCTAGTGTGTTAGACCACTCACCGTGAGGTTCCAAGCTCAAATCCCAGAAAACACCAAAAAGTTTTTTCACTGGCCCACCTCTCGGGAACGTCTGCCAAACATCCGAGAGTATTGTTGTCTCGAGAAAGCTTCTCAAAACAAATCGGATACGGCACTAAACTGTAGGTCCCTTCCATTCATGTGAAAAATATAGTATATCGCACACAACACGAGTGGTTGCGAGAAGCTAGGCCCATGCACTTAAAGAGCTGTTGCGCCAAATAAATATTTTATTTTACCTACCTTAATGAGCAATACCTGCTATGCATATCTCTAATGCCTATGCGGTACAAGTTTTGATTGATATCTGCACTATTACCCCTGTAATGGATTTCATTCGAATATGAATTCGTACCGTTTTCGAATTTTCGGTGTGATGAATTCCGCATTGTTTTTATTCCGAACGAATTAAGAGTGTGCTGAAAAACGATAGAAATTGTAAAACGCAAACATTTTGGTGATTTGTTTATTGACGAAATTGAATCCGCAAAATAGGAAATGTAAGTTTTACAAGGAAATTTATGATAGATATTAATAATTTTGCTCAAGAAATTTAGGGAAAAACACACCAATATCCTGCAGTTTGTCATATTGGCAAAACTTATGAAAAAAAGTCCGGATATTGGTAGAGGATACGTAAAATCAAAAAAATAGAGCAGTGGATATTGATGATCTGTGGAAAGTTTAGCAACTGAACGAAGTGGCTTGGAACCACCAAGTAAAGGTCTGACTAAGTGGGAAAAAGTATGTTTAATCATTTTGTGGTAATTAATGCAGAAATAAATGATATTTTCTAACAAGGTTTGGTCGTCCGATTACAAAGTACTTCTAAAGAAAAAGATAATCATATTACATAAGCCAGTCTGAAAGAAACGTGTACCTACATAATATATTTAAATTAAATCAAAATTCATGTTATTTTTTGATAAATTATTAGAAGGAGTTTTTTATTGAATATTTATTCTATCTGTTTCTATAAAGTTTGTGGAATTATTCTCGAGATGAAGAGACAGAGTCTCTTATATAGAGTTACCCTAGTAGTTCGACATAGGGCTTTGTTACTCAATTGCCTTCTTAGCCCATAAAAACAGCGGTTGCGAAGAGTTATTCTTCGCTAGATCTCCCAACTGGTGTCGTTTGTAGAGTTCACCATGGGGCCTAGGTAGAAAAGCCCTTTATTGCCTCAAAATTATATCTGTGTATTGGGGCTGTCCAATACGCCGATGTTGGGTGGCCTTTTTGTAGACAGCATATATTTTGTAGTATTGTTGTCACGAAAAAGCTTCTCAAATCGCCGTTCGGATTCGGCACTAAACTGTAGGTCCCTTTCATTCGTGTGAAAAATATAACGCACACAACATGAGTGGTTGCGAGAAGCTAGGCCCTGGCACTTAAAGAGCTGTTGCGCCATATATATATATATATATTGCTCTGCTTTCATTGGCCGCTAAACCCATATTTGCTGCCTTTACTTATTTACTTACTTACTTAGATTGGGTTACAATTCAGGGTGGATTTGGGCCTTAATCAACGAGCCTTTCTAGTCAACCTGGACTTAAGCTAACTACCTTTAGTCGTGCATTATAAGTTGGCCAAGATTCACTTCCATTCCTTCGCGCAACCTTAGGTGAAGCCTTCCTCTTCTGCGGCTTCCGTCCGTGATAAATTTGAAAACTCTGCGGACCGGAGCGGTAATGTCAATTCTTTATAACTAAAGCCTTTCACCGAAAGGAGGTGGTCGTTTGATTTTGAACCCAAGGGGGTGTTGGCATCTCTAGACAGGTAAGTCCTTACGTAGACGACTTTCATGCTATTTAAGGTTTCCTTCCACTTAGATAGCTGATATCTTCATTTATCGGGGTGTCTCTTTAAAGTGAATTAAAAGACTCTCTGCACTGAGTTGGCGCTGTTTTAAGAATATGTGTACATACATACAACTTATTGTTTTAAACCATTTCTGACGTCAAAGTGTCGTTACCGACCCAAGATGAAGACTGCAGGATTGGATGCAAAGATATTAAAACTAGACATCGCCCTGTATAGTTCTTCTCTACAAGCCAATTTAAAGCAAATTCAAATGACTTGATGTTCAATTTTAAACTTTTGTAACGTAAAACTGCCCCCATGGATAGCAAATGGATTACTGTCCAAAGGCTTAAATCACTCACATGGGGTCCATGGGGTTGAGGGACCTAATGTTGACGCAGTTCAAACGGCTTTGTTTTCACTTGGGGATTAGATCCTGAAGGATTGCCCCTACTATTAAAATTCAAGGGTTTATATAGTCATTATGTTAAATTTATTCAAATTCGTGTAAAACGAATTTTAACCTGTCGCTCTTTCATTCATCTTCATCTATCGAATTAATCTAAACTAAGTACGTTTAGCAAAAGACCCGCCTGATTTCATCGGTCATTGATTTATACAGCCTCAGGACATTGCTCTTGAGTCAAATTCAACTACGTAATATATTGTTGATAAACTAACATCTCAACTAAGAACACAATTATACTCTCTGAAACTTCTACGCCTGATAAGCTCCAAGAGAACACTCTGGTTAGTCTAAAAGTCCTAAAGCGGAAGTATCTCGAAGCCCATTGTTAATTCCTTATCATGGTCTGGTAGTCGCATTTGTATTCTCCACGTTCTGAGATCACCATGTGGTAGGTGTTCATGATCATGGCCAAATCATAGGTGCGCGCAAGCTAGACGATCAAACTACTGCGCGTTACAACAATATGCCTCATCATATGGTGAATGAATTTCATTGACTTCGCTACAGAACGCCACTTTGATGAAAAAAAAAGAAAAAAAAAACGGGTCGACTCCCTCGATTGACTCGCCGATCGCTGCCGTACGGTATGTTCTCTCATGGCGCAATCACTACGGCTTCAGTCGCCTAAAGGCAGTCGGCTCGTGAAGATTTATCAATATCAAGTTCTGCTGGCAGCACTATAGGTACAATCCGAATCCGCTGTGCATACCCAAGTGCATTTTAATTGAAGAGAGAAACAGTGCGTCTAAAATAAGCCCTACGAGAGTAATATTCTCCGTACTATGTCCTAGTACTCGAACTCGCTTGGTTTTTGTGAATTTGTTTCAAAATCTTGTTCCCGTTTTCGAGTGTTTCGTTCTAAAAATATTCTCTTGTGGTAAATGTTGAAAAAGTGAAGTTAAATAAAGAGAAACAGGAAAATCTGTGAAAATAATGTCAACGGCAGCGGAGAAACCTTTTATCGTGGTCAAGGAGGATGATCTGAAGGACATCGTTTCTGATGAACTAGAGCGGATCGGTACCGGTGGCAAATGGGTTTGGTAAGGACGTACACCATATTCAACTTAATTTACTCAATGACTGCGCAAAACCGTCTAACATAGTTTCAAACATATCCCAGATTTAGTGCAACAATTTGATTAAGTTATCATATTGCGACAGTTTCATCTCGACCTCCGATTATCTCTCCCATTGTCGGATGATACGACTCAGTCCCGTTGTGGTGCTGGTGATAATCTGCATTTTTTTTTTTGCACTTGTTTGTCATGAAGCCTAGTTTCGAGAATTATTTTAGGCAAACACGTTTTTTTGTCATGGGTTTACTGACGATGTACGATTTGAATTCGTATGTCGGAGGGGTCAGCTTAAATTTGATTTTAATTATTATTTAAATCTTACTTTATGTGTATGTATGTGCAACTCTTACTTTATCAACTGCACATGTTTTATACGACATTTTACCGATAGTGGGTCGATGATTTTCTTTGGCTTGAGGCGGGCTGCACATGCAGCATGAGAGTGTGATGTTGCGACAACATTGTGGCCCAGTTTGGGTATTGCTTGTGCGGCACGCAGTGTTTTCTGTGTATTTTTAGAAAGTTGGGATTTTCTTTGGATTTTTTCTTTATTTTTTTCCTCCCCGTCTTCTTGGGAATTGAAAGTGAAAAAGTGAAGAAAAGTAAAATTTACTTACAGGGAGAAAATTTCTGGGAAAAGACATGAACGAGTCGCATGCGAGGGTCCTCTTATCGACTTTTGGTTGTTAATTTTCAAGTGCAATTACTTAAGTGGATAGCGATCCAAGGGCCACTTCAATTTAGTTTTCAATTTAATTTCTAGATGCAGAGTTTAACAAACACACATGTCTCTTAAGAAAGCTTAGCTGGATATTTATTATTATCTATTGTAGGTACTTGCTTTTAAGTTTAAGTCATCGATAGGAAGCTAATCTGAAAAACATTCTGAAATCGCATTTTAGAAGATATTTTTTTAAGTATCATAGATGACAGTTTAAGATCAAATCGTACTTTTTAACGTCTTCAGTAGGTGCATGCATAAGTATCTCGATTGCCTAACAATATTGCAACTAAACTATTTCTGATGATCCTGTCGTTCGATTTCCCCCCATTTTCGAAATCAAAAGACCAAAACTCTTTATGGAGCTCCCAAAACTAAGGCAGGCAAAATCTGTCCTCACAGAATTGAAATTGGGGGCTAGGAAGTTGGGCCAAAAAATATATTTTGATATTCCGATTCAATAACACAGAATATATACATATGTATGTAATATGAAAATATGAAAATATGTAAATAAATAAATAAGAAAACAATTTCTATTTCTTTTAAGGGTTTAAATTTGTTTTAATCAGTAAATTAAATAAAAATGGTTTGAATACAGGCGAAGTCTGAATATAATAATAACGGTTCCGTCACATAATCGAATTTGGTTTAATACTATGTCCTTATATGTACGTGGGAGCCGTGGCGTAAGTGGTTAGAGTGTCGGACCACAGCGCGGGAGGTTCCAGTTCGAATCCCAGAAAACACCAAAAAGTTTGTACACGGGCCCACCTCTCGCGAACGGGGCAGTGGGCCCCTTCTCGCCCATTAATCCACATGATTTTGTTGTATCAAATTTGATTAACATCCAGGTAATCCTTTTCGATATATAACACTTTAATTTCTATATACCAAATGTCATTACTCTAGAAGCTCTCCTTCTATTCTTGACCACGGTTTTTACTTGCTCCTTTCACTGTGTGTCACCACATAAAAAATTAAACGCAAACTTCGGAATACCTTCCAAAGCGATGAATTTGGTACATGTTCCCTTAATAACCGTAAACGAGTTCCCAAAACTCGTGTCGTTTATTACTTTATCATTAATTATAACTGGAAATGAAATAAAGTTATAAGTTAATTAGCGAAAATATTACTATTTGTTCTGCAACAATTGTAGCTAATGTAATATAATGTAGTTAGCTCGCTTTGATGCATTTTTGCATGCAAAATACGTAATTTATATTTTAAATGGTAAAACGGAAAGAAAAATACTCTTAGTTATGTTTACCTAATAAATAAATAAAAAAAAAAAAAAAGTTAAATACCTCAAAATAGTTTTCGACCCAAACTCATAGTAAAATGCTGCCTCGAGGAACTTAAAACGCTCACCGATAGCCACCACGCTATACTCTGGTGGGTCCCAGAACACAAAGAAATTCCAGGGACTGAAATGGTAGACGAACTGGCAAGAAAGGGATCAGAATAAGACCTGTCAGTTGTCCAAAACTCAGTCTTTCCTCCCCTAAAATTTGCTAAATCAAACACAGCACTTGACTTCAAACGAACAAGCAGACGAAAGATGGAGAGCGCTTCCATCGTGCAGCGTCTCTAGAAATATCTAGACAAAATACGACAAGGTAAAAACCAAGCTCATCCTCACTCAAAACAGACAAAACTTTCCGCCTTTCATAAGAATCATTCCCGGCCGCAACCTATTGGCGGCCCACTGAAAAAGAAAGCGGCTAAGTACAAAAGAACTTTGCAGAGACTGTGGCAACATAGACGCAGAAGAGAATATGGACCACTTCCTATGCAAATGCCCTAATCTCTGCACTACCAGAAAGACCGCCTTCGGAAGATATTTCTTCAATCATCTGGGCGACCTCACTGAAAAGCCAACAACCAAATTCCTGAAATTCGTAACTTCTTTAAGATGGTTTCGAGGAGGCCGTTCCAACACCACAGAACTATAGTCACTTTGTTTCTTTTTTATATCTTTTCAGTGTTTCAGCTAGGGTAATCCACGTCAGGGGAGCACAATGAATCCTTTTGAGATCCAAGTGCATGCTACACCCATTCGATACAGCTAACCCCTTAAACCTAACCTGAACTCCAAGAAGTGGATAAGAGTTTTTCTGGAGAATTAAATCAAAGATGTTCTTTGACCAAAATCCTAATATTTTTGGAGACGTTCGTAAAATGTCAATTTTTAGCATCGACTGGCAAAGTAGAATATGTTCAATGGTTAGTTCATGGTGGGACTAATGAGCACGAGGTTTACGATTCGAGTCCCATAAAACACCACCATTTTAGGTAGGTAGCTACGAGAGCTAAGCTATAGTCTCTACATAGGTCTGTTGAATTTAACTTTTATTTAGTAAGTTTTCGGTAAGAGCCACTTTGATTTCAGAAGACTTTTTATACTCTTCCCATAAACGGGTATATTTATATTGTCCCAAAGATTATAATAAAAGAGAATAACGAAGTTAAGATCAGTACCAATAGTCGAGTCTAATTTCAGTTATGAATTATCATTCCAGCTGTTCGTATGCAAAAGGTTTTGCATTTCCAGGTCATGATGGGTTTCTGTTTTTTTTTTTTTCCCTCTTGTACAACCCATGCCCGCGTGGCAACGACACTGCGACCTGAAAGATCTATTGCATCGGAGGGTTGGAGTTAATCTAACAGACGTACTACCTCCCTTATGAAAGTGAGTACCTATGTCTTAAGTAGCGGAGCATTTCAGTTCCACTGAAGTAAGTATCTCCTTGTGGAGAATACGTTTCCTTAACCAGTGTAGTGCCGGGCATTCACAAAGAATGTATTCGGAAGTTTCTGTAAGTTGGTAAAAGATACAAGTGATCGTTGGGGAAAAGACATAGTATATCTTTCTTCTTCCTATTTCGGCGAGGTTATGGTCTGAACTCAAGAGATCATAACCCTCCCACTTCGCTGCATTTCTACAGATCCACCTGTTTGAACTCAGAAAATATCGGCAGGCCTCCCGATTTTGGATCACTTCGTTAATGAGACAACCCAAATGCTGGTGTCGTTGAATTTGCGTGATCCAGGAGTTTTTAGACCTGTCTGCCTTTCTTTCTCGATATCTTTGGAACGTTCATTGATATTGGCGTTCAAATGATCTCTTCTTTGAACATTTTCATGAGATGATTTCTTTGACGTGAAGGCTTCCATGTATCTTCGAACTTTTCATTCGATCTGTCATGCGAAGCATCTTCATCTCATTTGACGTTTATTTACCCTCATACATTTTGTACATTGTCCAACATTGTGAACCGTACGTGAGTGCTGGACGTACAACTGTGGTGTATAGCCTTCCCTTCAGCTTAGAGGCTTTTTTTTTTTGTCACAGAAGATAGAGGAATTTTCTCGCCACTTCATCTACGCTACGCTTATGCTATGAATAAAGTCTTCATCACAGGTTGCTTCGTAATTGATCATAAATCTCAAATATTTGAACTTTTCGCACTTGGGAAGCCCTGTTCCATTCAAATAAATGTCTGGAATAGGGGCTTGAGTGGATTAGAGAACGGGCAGCATAGGTACTCGGGTCTTTTTTTGAACTAATGCGGTACTCATTTCCTTACAAAGCCCATACGTCATGTGCTCTTTGCAGAGACGTAGGATCCTCACTTATGATGGCTCCATTGTCAGCAAAGAATAACTGAAGTACTTCCCTCGTATACTCGACTTTGATTGGGAACTCTTCGAATACTCCAGCATCTTACTCTTGTCTTTGCTCCCTCGTACATGTCCATGGTCATCTGTGCATAGATTTCTAGAACCCCTCGATGTCTTAGCGCCACCCATATCAGATATTGTGGTTTCCTGTCTCCTTAGTACCCCCTGTGTTTCAAAAATTGTAAAATCATAATCATCATAACCGTCATTGTAAAATCCTAAACCTCACTGTGTTGTCTGCACTGTTAGTATGCTTAATTTCAGGTTTAGAAACATTTAATCGTGGAAAAATAATAATTATTTTCAAGAACAGCATAACTTTGGATAAGTCGAGTTCGCCACGGGTATATCTTTAATGAAATGATTCCAAAGAAGAAGGAGATTCCAAATTTGTCGTTATATTTTTAAAACGCAATTAAAATGTTGACGCGTACATCGCATTTTCATAGCTTGGGTTTAAAGAAACACAGTGTGGGTTACAACTTAAGAAATCAAACAAATTGAATAATTAAACAAGAACCAGTTTGTTTGATTTCATTTTAGATGTGTTTTTAAAATCGTTAATTACTGAGTGACATATTTTTAACGAACTCCATACTTAGAAGCTTACTTTTTTTTGTCGTTTCTGAGCAACCTTGTTAAGCCCGCAGATAAATTACAAATTTAAACATACGAGTATAACCTGTCGATGTAGGGGTCTTATTTGTTTTGCGATAGGTGTCATTCACATTTAAAGAAACGTGAAGCGTGACTGGCCTGGAGGTCATCTCAATTGTTAAGTTTTAGAACTTTTTATTTTGGAAAACGTTGTATTCTATTTTGATAATCATAGTTAAGAAATGAGATGGGTAAATATAAATGTGCTTCATGTTAAAAGGATTCCTTACTAGATAAACAACCGAATCTCACCATAAGTAGTTCTCACTAACGACTAATTCCCAACAAGTAATTGGAAACTAGCAATAAGAAACATGAGATCTTTTTTGATCATCGCTTACTTAAGGAGTGTTTTTTTTAAAGCTCGGGGCGCTCCAAAATCGCTCTGTCGGTCCGAAACAAAACTCTTGTGTTTTATGAAAAACTTCGGGTCACTTTAAAATCACTCTGATGTCAACCCAGGTTTTTCTTGGGTAAGGAGCTGTCAAAACCGTATGTGTCATTTGTGGTTATGTAATTTGCATATCTTGGAAATAATAGACTAGTTTTTTTGGCTTGAATTATGTTTAAATTCATAAAAATCTATTTGGTATCCAATTGAGGAAAATATCGCATTGGAAAAATATCCACATGACAGCTCAAATGCGTTTTTTTTTAAGAAATAGAAAACCGATTTTTTTTATCAAAAAATCCTGGGTCGACCCTGAAGCGAATATCAAAAAACAGACCTATTGGGTCAACGAGTAACTTTCTGTTGATGATCAATCGATGTTCGATAAAGGTATGACTGTATTCAGTAAAGTGATATAATAGGCGTATTTTAGTGGGAAGTACTTAACAAATTGTTCCCAGTAAGGACAAATACAAATACAATTTACTATTGCTTTCACACCCCTGGGGTGTGCTCACTCAGACCAACAGTAAGGGTCCGTTGTGCCCAATCATTTAACCCTGGAAACGCTGTAAAGAAAGTCCGCTGTCAGAACCACCCAGAAAGTGATATGAATCTCAGGAGGTCCATCAGCTCAACATTACCCAAGACCTCCAGCTCCGAGAAGAACTAACTACCAAAAGTCCTCATTCTTCTTACGGATAGGGCAGGACAGTTACACAACAGGTGACCAACAGATTCAATTTCTTCTTCGTCCCTGCAACTTCTGCAATAGTCGTTATGCAGCACACCGAGTCGCTCTGCGTGAACGCCAATAGCACAATGTCCAGTAATTATGCCAGAAATGACCCGTGCGTTATAACGACTAAGTTTTACCAGAGAGGTTGATCTCTTCTTGATGTATGCCGGCCATAGCGCCCTGGCCGTTTGGCATTTTTCCAGATGAACCCAGCGTATGTTTGCTCGACCGGTGGCTTCATCCTCCATTTTCTTCCGTAAGGAACTGATTGGGGTTGCTACAGAGGGGAGGGCCCGCGATAAGTGCAGCGCCGACCCTTTCCTAGCAAGCTCGTCAGCCCTTTCGTTACCTTCGATATCCATATGCCCTGGTACCCAGCAGAGGATCACCGCATTGGCTCTAGATATCTCGTTTAAGAGTGATTTGCAGCTTCTCACAAGCCTCGACCTAATTACAGCAGAGTCCAGAGCTTTAACGGCTGCCTGGCTGTCTATATAGATAGTGATCGTTTTACCAACGATATTACTCTCGCGTATAATTTCAGCAGGCTGTATAATGGCTGTGACCTCGGCATGAAAAACGCTGCAGTCGTCGTTTATTCTAAAGGAGTGGTTTATTTCTAGGACTTCACAATAAACTCCGGCTCCCGTGCCAACGTCCATCTTAGAACCGTTGGTATAAAAATCCAACTCCTTTTTCTTCATGGTTCTTCGGTCCTTCCAGTATATTCTATTAGGAATTCTTGTAGTGAATCTCCTTTCAAATGCTAGCATCGGGTTCATGTGATCAGTTTCCGTCAATCCACTGGTGGTCCCCCATCGGGACAGAATGGAGGGATGGCCGTTAAGGCTCCATGACCACAATCGCCCTTCTCTCAGTCTTACAGCGGTTTTAACTGCCAGACTGCTGCAGCATATGTCAACCGAAATGAAACCAAGCATGGTTTCCATTGCCGCTGTTGGTGTTGTTCTCATTGATCCCATGACTCCGATGCCCTCTGGATTTTGGTGAGGTTTAAAAGCTAGGATTGCTTCTCAAGTACCGTCCACCATACTATTGAACCATATGTGAGAATGAGTCTTACAACCGCCGTGTACATCCAGTACACCACAGCTGGTTTGAAGCCCCACGTATTACTGAATGCCTTTTTGCAGGAGTAGAAAGCTACGCTTGCTATTTTGACGCGTTCGGCAATATTTGCCTTCCAGTTTAGTTTGGAATCTAGAATTACGACCAGATATCGAGCTGAACTTTAAATACTTAGTTCTTCTTATTTGGTGGTCTGAAAGTAGGAATTGATCTCCTCTTAGTGAAAAGAACTACCTCCGTCCGCATAGGCCGTCACGTTGAAGCCGTTTTCCTTCAGTATTACCAAGATCTCATCCACCCAAAAGGAGCCATATTAGCGGAGATAGAACTCCACCTTGGGGTGTTCCTCTGCAGACCCTTCTCCGAATGGTTACGTCTCCCTGTGTTGAAAATATAATCCTTGATTAAAGCATCTCTGCAATCCAGTTGCAGAGGCCGGTGTTAAGGTGAGTTCTGCACAGACTTTTCAGGATCCCGTCAGAGCTTACGTTGTTGAACGCCCCTTCAATGTCTAGGAACGCCCCAAGAGTGAACTCCTTGAAGTGGTGGGATCTTTCTATGCTCGATACGACCCGGCGGAGGGCTGTATCTACCGATCTGCCGTAGATGTATGCATGTTGTGATTTAGATAGGTAATCATCGCCGATCACGTTTCTTATATATAAGTACTTCTATTAAACGTTCCAAAGTTTTCAGCATAAAAGACGACAGACTGATAGGTCTCAGGTCTTTTGCGTTTGTGTGGCTCGCTTTCCCTGCTTTAGGAATAAATACAACGCGCACCTCCCGCCATACTTTAGGAACATAACCTAGCTAAAGGCATCCTGTGAAGATACGCTTGAGCCATGGAATAGCAATATCCACTTACTCTTGCAACATCACAGGTCGAATGTTATCCATTCCTGGTGCCTTATATGGAGCGAGTGATTTAATTGCATAAGCTACCTTGTCATCATCTATTATATTTCCCACCTCTTCCGCGCTCCTCCTAGACAAGTTCGGGTTTAGAAACAAGTTGGAATACGCTGTTGATGTTCTGAAATCCTAGCTCGAAAAAAACGCTTCAATAGCTAGATATTAAATTTTGCTATTGAAAATTGATAGAGGTCCCGGAAAATTTTTGTTGTTGCTTGCCTCTCTATTTCTGACAGTTAAGACACGATCCGACTGTCAACATCACTGGCAATTGTTTTTCTGGGCAGCTGTACATATATACATTTCACACTGAAATCGCCTTTAGAATGTTTGTTTCATCAACAATAACTTACAGATACATTACCTCTTTCTTGTACCAGCTAGTATATCCGATTGCTTTGGTATACGACTCCAAAATTTAGTTGAATATACATGCATACATATAAACATATGTATGTGCTTGAAGATAATAAAAAAACAAGAAAAAAACGTTATCAAGTATCTATGAGTTTGTTCGCACATAAAGGTGTTCCGTCATAAAACTGTTTTTTTTTAGACATTTCTATTGTATGTCTGCGTAAAATCTGTGTACATGCGTGTATAGTTTAAGTGCAGGAGCAATAGCTTTCTTCTAGTTTATTAACGAAACCTTGGAAAACAATAAACAATTGAAGAAAAGTTGGGGTAGGTAAATTGTTTTGCTTATCCACGGTGTCCTTGATACGTAAAATGATGAGAGTTGGCTGCATTCCACTAGTCTATCTGTCACTTATTATACGAGTACACCCGTGTGAATCAGGACTGCGTCACTGATTACCAAAAATAATTTGTGAAAAAATTGTTTCGATTGCAACGGTCGCTACATATTTATATTACTACATTTGGTTGTGTGATTTTTTACAACTGAACTGACACCCATAGGTATGCATATTAGGACCTAATAAATGCTTTCTTTGACTTTTCGACAGTGTTTATAATGATAGCCTTTCCATTTTTAAAGTATAAAAGCAACGAAGTATTTAAGATTTCACTTTCGCAGTCCCCTTTCGTATCTGAACAGCAAGGGTGAACTAGCACTCTAATAATCAGCTGGTCTAATATAGAATAAGGTTATCAGGTGGCATGCCCGATTTTAAAAATTCATTTTTATATTTCTAAATACAACCACGCTATTTCGCTTGTATCATTTTGGTAGAAAGACTGTTTTCTAATCATACATTGTAGCCGTATGAGTCATGTATTCTAGTTGCTATTCGATTAATGGGAAAACTTGAATTTAAAAAGATACACCGAAATGCTAATAGAAACGTAATAGAAACATTGACATAAAATCTATCAAACATCAATTCAAATTCAACTGGCGCAAAGCTTCATCATAGAATGTATACATAGATTGTTGTAAACAATACCGTCAACGAAATGAAAAGTTCTCTACCGCTTAGTTGAACACCGAAAACCAAAACAATACAGTCAAAGCGTGACGATGTTACGCGCATATGAGTGTAGCGTATTTCCATTGTAAATTTTAAAAACTAACAAAACTTGTGAATTGAATACCAAATTAATGAGGAAAGAATAAATTTTGCGTTAAATGTTAAATTTCGGGCAAATAAAATTAATGGTTACTCGCTTGTAACGTGTATGTTTACATTGTTTACAGAGGCGTAACTTTTGCCCGCTTCCTCCGGTTGTTATACTGTTCTGGTGTTGTGTTCTATTGCGTCGTGGTAGTTTTAATTATAATCATTGTACCTATAAATTCTATTTCATTTGTTGACTGTCATCACTGTTTAAGATTCTGAGCATATACTCGTACCATCTTCAATTCACTATAAGAGTTCTAAGCCACACAGTGGGTATTGTGATGAGATATTTCCGTTTGAAACAGACACCACCGGGGTTATGAATTTGTTGAACTTAAAACGAAACTCATTAATTTTTTTTATTATTATTAAGAAGGTCAGTGGCGCTGTGAGTTGTCGGCTCTGCACCGTCGAAAGTTTGCATTCCGTACACGTGAGGTGAAGGTACGAGTGTTTGATGTTCAGCATTCAAATATGATGTGACGGTACACTGATAAGCAACATGTTGCTGTTGAATCGTACATTGGATCAGTAGATTGGGGGTGGTATGGGATTGAATTATTGCCATGATTGTGGTCTATTTCTTTTATTACATTGCGCGGGCATGCCAATAATAAATTCTGTTGGGATTGTTTTATTGCCATTTTGGATGAAAGCGGGTGTGGAAAGCTTGATATGCTAAAGAGTTAAGCTCAGCCTTTTCTCTCATTTCCAACTCGTCAAGCTCCCTCGAAGCACGTTTCTATTTCTTGCACCAGCACAGCGTCAGTCGTACTGTATCGTCCAACCAATCCAGCTAGGTTGAGGAGAGTTCAGGGCGATTTACCAAACAATGATTCTATTCAATGATTCTGAGATTCCAATGTCTATATTACGATTATTATAAAACCTCCGTCACGGGAGGTTATGGAGGCTGTAGAATGCAGCCGCACTTAGGCCAGATTATGCACATTGTGGTACCCCTGGAACCAGCTTGTTATGAAGCGCTGGAGGCTGCCGATGCTGACGTTAGATAGTTCGCCTAAGTTGTCGAGGAGGTAGGCTCCTAAGTGTAGTCTTCTGCGAGCGGAGAGGGGCTGCCATGTACAAAGAAGGTGTAATATGGTTTCCTCCTCCTCCTCGCCCATGCAACTTCTGCAGAAGTCATTTGATGAGATGCCCAGTCTGATGGCATTCCTACCGATGATGCAGTGCCCCGTAATGGCACCAACTATAGTTGCGATGAGCGACCAGCGACGATCAGCTCGATAAGGCAGTTGGGGCATTTCTGATCCTGCTTAGGCCATATCTGTCTAGTAATGAAACACGTAATGCCGCTAGCCCACCTGCGATTGGTCGCACTAGTGGTGTTGAACTTAAGTAGTAGTTTCACTGTAGCGAGAGGCACGCCGAGATTTGCGATGCTCGACGAGATCGGTAGACAAGTGCCCTGCTTGGCGAGTTGAGTTGAATGTTTTTGTAATATTTTTTTTTTTTTGCCTATCACCCTTGTACCGTAATTATGTATATTTAAAAAAAAAACCAACTAAATTGGTTGAAAATTACGGGCGGTAGAGGGACACATACGCATTTTGTCACTTAGTTTTATATATAGATTTGCATTGTCTAGGTTGGAGTCTTTACTTTCTTGTTCTAAAACAAGTTCTTAGCAATTGCATCCTTGGCTTATTATATTATATTAGTATTTCACCCAAAAATGTCTTTAGTGCTCGCCTGCTCGCTCATGGGGATTGAAAAACCAAGTGCTCGCCGTTCTTAATGCAGTCCACACATAGCGTGAATAAGAGCTATCGCTGTGTTAGCTGACAATCCAATTCATATTCATCATCATCACTTTCCTTATATGATGTGCATACGTACTTCGAATTTTTCTTGTATCTGCGGGCTTTTTCTTTAAGTTTGAACGTAAGGCTGTGGTTTCAGGTACAGTTATTGACAATAACATGACCTTTATGTAAAAACGCCTCTTGGTTACGGCCAGACTTCCATCCCTAGGGTAATGAGAGAAATCAATAAAATCAGAGTTTCTCTAACCATTATGCCAGAAAAAAAGGAAAAGTGACAAAACGCGTTCTAGACTTTTCCCCAACTGTATACATACAGGGTTATCGGGAATTTTTCCCCGGAACAAAAATTAGATATCTTAAAAAGGAGGAAATAATTCCGCGGAAAACAAATAGGTATCATGAATGACAATTCAGGAGCATTTTAAAGATAAAATGAGAAAATTTATTCGCGATAACCCTGATAGTGTTTTTTTTTTTTTTGTTTGTTTCTTTTAAGACTGATCCCTAAGTCCCACTGTTTCCATTGAACTGTAAAAACTCCATCCTTTCCTTTCGAATACGAGACTTACAGTTGGGGTTCCGTCCGACCCTATCGCTTGCAGGGTAGTTCATATATGGTAGATTCGAGTGATCGTTTTCCTGCAGAAGTAACAATCGTTGTCGGTCTCTAATATGCAAAGAGGCGTTCACTTATGCACTAAGTTTCTCTGCACTTTTGAAAGTGCATGCCCTGCCTATAGGTACCGGGATTGAAGTAAGTTTTCAAGAAAGTTGTCTTTTAAATATTAACTTTCGCCTAAGAGTATAATTTTTTTAACGTAATTACACAAAATATGTGGTATAGGTACGTAAATAAATGGATAAATGGACAAGGGAACTCCTTGACACCCACATTATTTTTCACTAAGCACATTACTGACCTATCAATACTTAGTTAAAGAGATAGACATACCTTACTTACTTACTTAGGTGGCGCTACAGCTCGGGGTGAACCTGGGCCTCAACTAACAAGCCTCTCCATTTAGTTCGGTCTTTAGCTAATTGCCTCCAGTTGCGCACTCCAAGTTGGTCGAGGTCCCCTTAACCTTGTGCGCGCCACCTACGGCGATGATTCCATCTACTGCGTCGTCCCTCGGGGTTAGCTTCGAAGACTCTGCGAGCCGGAGCGTTGGTGTCCATACGCTCTACATGTCCTAGCCATCTCAGATGTCCAATACGCAGTTTTTTGACCAAGTCGATGTCGCTGTACGGCTCGTATAGTTCGTGATTGAATCTTCTCCTCCAAAACCCGTCAACGCAAACGGGACCGAAAATCTTACGAAGAATTTTTCTCTCGAAGCGACCAAGGATATCTTTATTCTCTTTTAATAAAGTCCATGTTTCAGCGCCGTAAAGCAGGACTGTGATGATCAAGGTCTTATATAGAGTCTCCTTAGTTGTTAGAGATAGGGATTTACTGTTGAATTGCCTTATAAGCCCAAAAAAATAGCGATTGGCAAGAGTTATTCTTCGATTGATTTCTGCGCTGATCTTGTTTGTAGAATTTTTAGCAGAGCCAAGGTAGACAAAGTCCCTTACTACCTCGAAATTATAGCTGCCCACTGTGACGTTTTGTCCAATTCGTCGGTGTTGGTTTTCCCTGCTTGTTGACAGCATGTACTTGGTTTTGCCCTCGTTTATCGCTAAACCCATTTTGGCCGCTTCCGCCTCAATGCTTGCAAACGCACCGGTGACAGCCCGCTGAGTTCTTCCAATAATGTCTATATCGTCGGCGTATGCAAGCAGTTGTACAGACTTGTAATAGATTGTGCGTCCGGTGTTGGCTTGTGAGCTCTTCTCTATAGATGCTGTCATAGGCGGCCTTGAAATCGATAAATGGGTGGTGAATATCGATTTGGAATTCTTGGGTTTTCTCCAGGATCTGCCGAAGTGTGAAGATTTGATCGACGGTGGACTTTCCTGGCCTGAAAAGTTACAAATTGAAAAATATGTAACTAGAAACTAGACTGCAACCAAAGGGAGGGTACAACTAATTTCTTAGCCCAGGAAATGAAAGATGTCTCTTAGTCAATTACCAAGGCTTCAAATGAAGTGCATAACATAATGGTAATTGGTCGAAAAGAAAATATTCAACATTTTGGACGCCTAGCTTACAGTCATTGGGGTTCAACCACTAGTTGCTTGTTTTTAATCTTATTTGTTCTCTAACTCATGATCCACATATATTTTCAGGACCCTATTCTTCCTATGCGTTACCCCTAATATACTAAACGGTTTTCACGTGGCATCGTACGTGATACTCGGTCATATTCCAGATCAGATATGGTGCGGCGTCAATGATCTGAAAATCACCAACTGGACACCGGATCAGATGAAAAAAATTACAGAGGGTGATTTGGATTCTGGTGGCTGTACAATTTGGAACTGGGACTATGCGCAACTAGGAAGAATGTCCTACGATTTGGCGCTTAATTACACAAGTACAGCGAAGAAGCCCGGCATGGTATCATGCAAGGAAAAGGGTGTCTACGAATTCTTCGAACCGGAAACTACATTTGTTTCAGACGTAAATTCTCATTAACCATCCACCATTTGTATCATAGTTAACTATTTCTTATTTATTTCTTTAGTGGGATCTTGTATGTGAAAAGTCAGTCCAACGAACATCAGCGCAGGTAGCGGTTTCGCTTGGTAAATTCTTTGGCTCGTTCACTCTTGGAATCTTTGCTGATGCGTTAGTATTTTATATCTTTAAATTTTTAACTTCTGAAACACATTCTTTTCAGTTATGGACGCAAAGCTAGTTTCATTTTTGGTTCTGTACTGTTCATGGTCTCAAGTATGACGACAGCATTGACGCCCTGGTACTGGCTATTTTTAGCCGGACGATTTGGACTTGGAGTAGCTTCATCAGGATTGTTCTACCCCGCTTTCTCTTTGCGTTAGTCAAAACATTTTTTTTTTTAAGTCATATAGGCGTATACAATTTTGCAAACAGTTTCAGAGAATATAAGTGTCAATCACCGGTCCTGGATGAGTATTGCCTTTTCGGCATCGTATCCTATTGGTATGGTTATCTTGGCCCTTACTGCCTTTTTGATTCAACCGTGGCGCTACCTACAACTGGCTCTTACCATTCCCAGCTTTCTACTGATCTTAAATTGCTAGTAAGTTTTAATAATTTTTACCTGGTAATGAAGTGCTTAATTCATTTTATTTTTAGCCTAATGTTTGAATCTCCACGTTGGCTTTTGACTCAAAATCGATCCCGCGAGGCATACAAGATTGTCTTTAAAAAGGACTGTGACTATCAAATTGAAAATGTTCCTGAAATGGTCACTAATAAGAGAACGGTAAGAACTGATAACTTTTAAAAGCTTTCTGTATTAATTATTTTGAATTCTTAGGATGAACAAGCACCAAACTCGCTTTGGGGTAAACTGAAAGAGGGTCCTCTGAAGCAATTCACTTCGCTGTATGGACCACCGACCATCAGACGCCTAGCATTTACTTGTTACTTTATGTTCTGCGTTACCTCATTGTCATATTATGTTACTGGTAAGTAAAAATTTCTCATCAACCACATGTTTGAAATAGTCCGCTCTATAGGAGGGGAGTACTCGTACAAGGTTTTAATGTGTGCATTTCACCGAAATATCCCTTGATGCATATGGTGATGCTGTTCTCAGCATCTTATACCCGGCCCATCTCCTCACCCATCTTTTTGGACTTTATCACTCAGAACGCATTTGTTCAAAATCTAAGAGATCTTAGGAGAAAATTGTTTCTAAGACTTTTCACAAAGTCTAGTATGATCCCAAATAAATAAGGCTTAAGAAATTATCTTTGTGGGCATGGATACAACTTTTGTACAGCAATATTGTAGAGCATAATATTCGCCAGACATTCTGCTAAACTTTAATTTAAACTTCCATCCCGCAGTAAAGTGAGTCGAGAAAAATAAAAGTATTAGCAATAAAGATAATTACGTAAAGCTAGCTAAAGTTGTCCAAATACTATTCTAAGATTAAGAAGAGTATTAGGTACTGCAGAGTTTCAGAACATTAATACGGCCATACATGGAATACGTAGAACACATGGACTACGACCGTTGATAAGTTATCTAAAATGTAAAAATTCGTATCCAAAACAACTTATAACTCAAAGATATGGAAGATTTGTATATATTCAGCACACTCGAATTATGGTAAAAGCAAGTCCCTACTTTCAGACCGCTGTGTACTTGCTGCTAATACTATGTACTAAAACGTGGTCGTCCAACTCAAAATAAAAGACAGAAACACCACTCAAGAGTTTCTAGTGCGAAGATAAAATAGCTTAAGCCAGCCAGCTAAAATCCACAGAATAATTATCTACTCAGACTTTTGCAGCATCACCGATCGAATATCATGCATTTCTGATGCCTTAATTGTAGCAGCCATAATATAATATTTTAAACTTGTTTATCTTAACAAATTTACTCTCAGAACTTAGAAGTTACTCATATCTTATATCTATAATAGATGGTACTTTCCCATTCAATATTTGAGACCACTGTTGACGTTTCCTCGTTTGACACAGCAACGCTGTATACTCGTGCATTTTTACTGAAAACAGACAGTAAAGTAACAATCCATCTGGAATGGAGTGTATAATACCCTATTTCTTGTAACTCATTTTTTAAGAAAATGTCCCCAAAAATTGGACGTATCCCTATACATTCTACGGACGAATTGTAGTGAAAGTCTATACTTACTTATGTTTGCTACTCTAAACACATTTTTTTATGATTTATATAAAAAATATTGAAAAAATGAATTTTTCAAAAAGAATGTATCTGTGGGTAGATTTTTACCATGAAATGCTTACCCTTACATACATTGCTTCGGATCTGGGAATTTATATATGAATATATGTATATATCCTAAGAAGAATCTTTAAAGGACGAATCTGAGCCCGTACTCAGTATCACAGTGCAATTTGCACCCCCTAGAAACACCCCCCTTTCATTGTCCCTTTCCCCACGGTACCGCCGTCTTGGGATTTCATCGTGGGGAGGCAAACAGCATTACTTGCTCACAATCTTATTGGTGATTTATCACTCTGTCGCCTTGTTCGTTCAAGATGTCTTAGTTGTGTCGTAATATGCTTTGCATAATCACTCACAGCACTCCATATCTCCTGCGATTGGATCATAAGATGGACCATGTTCTCGGGAGTTGGTATTTCTCCAAGTTTATTTCTTAGCGTTTGTCTCTCGGGTTCGAAGCACGGACAGTAAAAGGATACATTTTTGTGCGATTAACTCATGTACACTAGAAAAGGATAGATGGCTCTAACGTCACGATCGTGCGTATTGATAAAACAGTATTACTTCACTAGCTGTGGTACCCAGCTTCGCCCGGGTAAAATGAAGACACTTATTACAAGCTTTATGTAATAAGTAGATAGCGACTTATCAAAATAACGTCAAAACCGCTTCATCGATTTGAATAAAATGAATTTTATGATTTAAAGTAGTGCTTCAAAGTACCCGGATATTTCGGATACTCGGATCTAGGATCCGATATCCGATTTTTTCGGATAGTGTCGGATAATTTCGGATCTTCGAATAGTGTCGGATAGTGAGAACGAGACAAGAGGGTTTCTCGGCTCACTCTTTTGCTGGGTTTGTGGAAAAGGCGATGAGGTATAAAAGACAGCGGCTGAATGATTAGGTTATCAGTGTTATTGAAACGTTTTGTGAAAAAGTCACAAGTGTTATTCATATTTTTTTACAAGTGAATGAAATTTATATAAAAATAATGCTTAAATTAACTTGGGTATGATTTAGTAAGTTTCCATAAAACATTATGTAGCGTAACGATTTGCAACTGGATCTCGGTATCCGACAATATCCGAAGATCCGACACTATCCGAAGATCCGAAACTATCCGAATCTACAAGGATCTCAATTGACTCGTACTTATGTATTCGGATATCCGGATAGTTTGAAAATTCGGGTAAGGTTTGAAGCACTAATTTAAAATAAATGTCATCAAAAATTTAAAACCATAGATCATTTTAGAACGTTGTGTTGTCTTGAAGCTGAGAAATACACAAATGAATATGGGGAGCATAGTACATTTTTAAACGCGAGCAGAGCAGCGGGTACAACTAGTGTACATATATGTACATATATATATCCTAACTCAATTTAAGGCCCAAGAACTAGTGACATATACATATATTGTATATGTAGAAGGGTAGACAGAGAGGCGGACGGTTGCACATAGCTCATTCGACTCTGCCATTTAAAAGGTCTGTCTCCATTATTTCTCTATGTCGTAAACTACGTGTCTAATTTAATATACCCTATGAAATACGGTGTAAACATACATAAATTAAAGTTCTTAAGACTGATCATAATCTAGGTACTCACTAATTGTTTATTTAAACCTCTGACTATTCCCAACTAATCCTGGTATTATCGCTAACAAATAATACAGAAAAAATAAATATCTTAATCACTAGACACTTTTGTTTTCAAAAGTGCATTCGCAAATAGATACTAATCGTAATCGCTCTCTCTTTACAGCCTTGAATGCACACAATTTATCTGTGAACCGATATCTCTATGTGGCGATCACTGGCTTAGTTGACATTCCATGTTTTGCCATCCCGATTATTTTGCTAAAGATTACAGGGCGACGCAACACCACCATGTTACTATACTTCCTAGCTGGATCAGCTCTCTTAGGAGTTCTTCTAGTTCCACAAGGTAAGCATAATTTTTCCTTCTCAATGGCTTAAGTAATTAAATTGATTTAATCTTAAATCTAAGGAAATCTTAATTGGATTGTAACACTTGCTATGATGGGACGTTTTGGCATCGCTGCAGTGTATTCGATTGTAACACTGTATACAGCTGAATTATTCCCAACGGCTATTCGCAATTCAGCCCTGGGTACCTGTTCAACGCTAGCTCATGTGGGATCCATTTCTGCACCATATGTAGTTGATGTTTTGGTATGTCTAAATTTATTAATAATAAGCAGAGTTTTGTGACATTTTCTTTCTTCTAGGGCCTCCTTGGCTGGTACATTCCCACAACGATTTGCGGTGGTTCTATATTATTAGCAGGCCTCTTGACCTTAACACTACCTGAGACAAGTAGTGGTAATCTAGACCACATAGATGATGATAGTGATAAGGACTCAGATGATAAAGAAACTGATTAATTTATGTAAATTAATTAAAGTTATAAGAAAGTTGTACAAATGAGAAAAACAAAACCTAAATTAAAAAATAAATTAATATTTTGTATAAAATTTATAATTAGTTTATCTTTTTATTAATGACTTCATCAATCCATTTCTTATAAGGAGTTGTTACAGTGTAAACACTTGGTATACCAGGTTGAGCACATGTGATACCATGCGACACGATTCCAAAAATGTAATCCTGTCCTCGAACGGAACAGATTAGTGGTCCTCCAGAATCACCCTGTGGAATATACATTTTTAAAAAATAATAAATAATTTCAAAATTTATTTTGTTCAAATGGTGGACAAAGGGTTCATCATTAAATGTATTGGATTCCATCTGGTAGCACAGTTTTTTTCGTTTAGTCACCATAACTACACACGCAACCCATCTAATCGTCGCTGAAAACATTTGGAATTGCCATCAGCCAGATGTAAATGGAAGTACTTGCTGTACGATTAGAACGTTTGACCATTTTCGCTCGTAATTCTTGGCTGAACATTTTTCACTTGGTAGTGTTTGAAACAATTTGGATTTACATAAAAGTTGCCACTTGATCAAACGGCTTAACTGGACCCCATTTGAGAACAAAAATGGTAAATCGTTTGACCACTTGTCAAATGGTGTAATTGTAGCTTTACTCCGTCTCAGTGAAACACAACTACATAATTTAAACAGATAATATACATAAGTAGTTCTAATTGAACTGGGCACCGTGAAGCAGTGGTTAGTGTGTCGGACCACTGCGAATGAGGTTCAATGTTCGAATCCCAGAAAATACCAAAAAGATTTTTCGTTTCGAACGTTTGACAAACATCCGAGAGTATTGTTGTCACGAAAAAGCTTCTCAAAAACAAAAAATAAAAATTGCCTTTCGGATACGGCACAAGACTGTAGGTCCCTTTATTCGTGCGAAAATTTTACGCCCACAACACGAACGGTTGCGAGAAGCTAGGCCTAGGCCCTTCATGGGCTGTTGCGTCAAATATGTATGCATGTGTAATTGAGCTAGAGGTCTGAAATTTTGCACGCTTATTAAATCCGATGACAATGCAATAAAGTGTATCTAATATCGTTCCAAATCCAAAATGACGGATTACGTTTTTCTTCCAAACCCCCTTGACATGAATATCAAATGAAAGGGTTTGGCGAGTAGAATATGGTGAGCTATGCTACGTTATTCAAAAACCAATATGGCGGACGCCCCAAGATGGCAGATTACATTTTTCAAAGCTCCTTCGATATGGGCATTAGATGAAAGGGCTTAGGTTAGGTTAGGTTGAAGTGGCTGCCAGCTGAGATTTGACCAATAATAGCTCCATTATGAAACCACGTGGTTCATGGGAGAAAATCTCTCTACCTACCTCTCTCTCTAAACCATTTTGAGCTTCTTATGAAGCGTAAGAGGCTCTTAATATCGATATCTATCAGGTTGCCTATATATGGTATGAAATGGGTTTGATGTGTAGAATATGATACACTATGTGACGCCATTCCAAATTCAATATGGAGGACACCCCAAGATGGCGGATTACTGTTTTCTTCATAATCCCCTCGACATGGGTATCAAATGAAAGGGTTTGACGAGTAGAATAGGATTATGCATAGGTTAAGACGTTGCTAAAAATTTTAAAATACAATTATATGCAATAAAAACGAGTTCAAAAAAAGCTTTTATTATTTAGATGTGCTAAAACTAAGGTTGGCGGTTTTCTGCGAACCCAATTATCACTTATTATACATATTTCACCATGTTGCTCAAAAACTATCTTATGTAAATCACATGAAAACAGAGGCCGCTGTTTTAAATGTCATTACGGATGTGAATATGAACGTGTTTAACACTAATATGAAAAGTACGGTATGCGCCATCAATTCTTTTTCGAAATGATTGAACAGAAAATGGAAACTATGATTGACAGAATGAATTTAAAATAGTGGTTGTATTTAAGTGAAAATCGTCTAACAATGTGCAGCAAATGTACAAAGCGTTAATTCGTTTGTATTTTTTTTTTATAATTTAATATTCAAATTCACCTTTTTTTATACATCACGAAAAATATTAAGAAAAAAAAACTGTGTTTGCCCCTTTCTAAGGTACCGGCCTGCACAAGTTTTTTTTTTTTTTGATTTTATTAAATTTCTATCTTCAATCTGCATTAAAGGAATTGTCTTCCTGGGAAGTACAAAGCATTCTTAGTATAAATTCGACTAAAACCGAACTGGTTTTGTTTACCAAAAGAAGAAAAATAGATGAATTTGATCCTCCTAAACTGAATGGAATTCCTCTAAAACTCTTCCCAACAGCTAAATATCTCAGAAACATCCTCGATTCGAAGCTTACCTGGAAGAAGACCACAGAAGAAAGAATGAAGAAAGCACTTTGCGCATTCTACGCGTGCAAGAAAACCTTTGGTAAACAATAGGGTCTGCGTCCATCCATAATCAACAGGATGTACACAGCGATCGTCAGACCCATTCTCATCTACGGAATTATTGTATGGTGAAATACAACAGACAAAACCATCTACTCACAAATGTACACAAATTAGCATGCATAAGCATAACAGAACCACAGAGATCAACGCCACAAGCGGGTTTAGAGATGATGCTAAATCTCCCTCCCCTAGATAACTACATACGATGCACAGCTGCCAAAAATGCGATTCGTCCCCAACAATCGTATGGAAGCAAAGCTCCTATGGACATGTATATATACTCAACAGGTGTAGAATAACCGATCTCGGCAGAACAACAGATTAGAACATACCCTACATAGATTTCGATAAGAACTACTTCACTTTTATTCCCGAAAAACAAGAGTGGGACTCCAACACATTAATTAATGAACAGGATATTCAACTGTACACTGACGGTCCTAAAATCGATATCGGAACTGGCTCCGGAGTTTTCTGTGGGTCACTAGAAATCAATAACTCGTATAAACTCCCGGATAACTGTAGCATCTTTCAAGCTGAAGTCTACGCCATTGAGAGGGCTGTACAGACTATACATAGTAAAAGACTTAATCCTCCCAAGTTTAAAATTTTAGTAGATAGTTAAGCGGCAATCAAAGCAAGGAAGTTAGATCAGTTTCCAGATGCCGTAATACGTTGAACAGAATATGCAACACGTAACTCTCTGCTGGGTTCCTGGACATAGAAATATAGCAGATGAACTAGCTAAAAATGGATCAGTATTGGATGTTCAACATACTCGGATATCAGAAGAAGCTCCAATTGGTGTACTAAAAATGAGAAATGGCTGCTAGACTAGGCATCAACTCACCCGACCACTGCAGGAGCTATCAAGATATAGAGCAGATAGAAACCACCAAGCACTTGCTATGTGATTGCCGCCTCCACGATATGGGAAAAATATTTTTGACGAACTATGGGATCTCGTACATGTTCCACTTAGGAACATGATATGCTTTATAAAGAGCGCAGGCTGGTTTGCAACAGAACCGCCGCAAGAAAAATGTTTTAAAAACAATTTCCACATAACAAAAGGGAAACACAATGCGCTTCCCTCCAACCTTACCTTACCTAACCCACTACTAAATTGAATCATCCATGACAAATGTTGACGCCTTCAAATTTAAACTGGCAGCAATATTTGCGTACACAATTTCCTCGTCGCTTTACTTATTGAGCAATTCTTACAAAATCGATTTGTTTCAAAACTAAAATCTAAGCATTACACACATAATAGGTCTGTTCCGGTACCCTCCCAAAACACCGAATTTTTACGAAAACCTGTTCGAGTACTGAGAATTTTCTTAGTTTTTGAAAGAAGAGAGCTCTCTCGAGAGAGTAAGAAATTTCCCCATGCTGCGAATTTTAATGCAAGAAATTTCTGTGGGCTAGTTTGTGCAAACTGCCAAATCGCTGTACATGTGATTTCTTGTTGGATTGTTCCTTTTCTCTCTTTCTTTCGCGTGCAATTGGGTTTGAGGCTTGACGTTTAAAAAGTGGGCAACTTTTGTGGTTCAATGCGTTCGTTTACTTTTTCGTAATTTTACCTCTCTCTCTGAGAGAATTTTACCCCCACTCGTGGAAATTTGACAAACTGCGAATTTTGGTTCAGAAAGTGCGCGAACAGACCTAATATATAAAACGATATGGCATGTCAAGTTTTGAAATATTATCACAAAAGAATGCGTCTTGTACCATATGACTTTGGCAAGAAGTCCAATGTAGGGGTTTATATGTGTGAGTGCGGAACACAAAAAGAGTACTCCTTTTTGCCCAATGGAAAACGACATTACCGACGCGACGTTGCTTGATTTTAAATTTTATTTAATTGTATGCTAACACTATTCAAGATTCAGGTGCAAGTAGGTAGGACCCAGTCGTGTAATTAATTATATTAAACATATGTATTTACAGTCGAACGTAGTTAAGCAAAAATTCTTGGGCCATTTATTTTAGTCCCGCTAAGAGAGGTATTCCGTATTCCAGTTACCCACTATCCTAGTTATCCAGACGCTGTTTGTTCACGCGGATTAAAAATGGAGCAAAACAACTTCATGCATCCGGGGAAAAAATATCAAAGTATTTTCAGCGAAGTCTCCACTGGCACCCACTTTCCGTAGCTCATACGCTTTGCGATTGCCTGGAATATCCTTATGACCTAGGGGTTCACATCTATCTGCGACCTAGTTTAGAGACCAGCGGCATTATTTAACCGACTTGGATCTTATCGTTAGCGATTCCAAGGCTTTGATTGCTGCCCGGCTGTCAATGTACATAACTATAACAAGATCAATATTCATAGAAAGCCAGGCTGCTACATCCCGAATTGCCGTAATTTCCGCTTGAAATATGCTACAGTGATCCGGAAGTCTAGCGGTATATTTTATATCAGGTGAGCTGGAAAAGACTCCTGCTTCCGTACTGCATGCCAATTTGGTTTCATCTGTGTATATTTCTATCGCAGACGAATCTGGAATTCTGCTAGATTCCCACTTGGTTCTACTTAGAATTCTAGTTTAATATGTTATGTTGAAGTTGTGGCGACATCTGGCAACACTGGCGCATAAGCACAGGACACTACCTTCAGTCACGTACACCAAAAGATTCATTCGAGTAACAAGTCCTCTCGCACGCATACTTGCCGCTGTAGATTATATTTAACTAATAATTGCTAATAAACATTTTATATTATACATTTAAGTGGTCGTATTTTATTGTTCCTACAGGAGCACGAATACCTATAGCCCACATTGGTGACTATATCCCACACTGGTGACCCCAAAGTGTAGTTTACATTCTAATATGACCGGGTCAGGAAATAATGGCGTCGGTAGCTCGGAAAATTCGGGAGCAACTAGTGGCGCGCAGCAACTCGCGCGTGTCACCATTAAATTGCCACCCTTTTGGAACGAAAACCCCGAAATCTGGTTTTCACAGGTAGAGGCGCAGTTCCAGATAACCGGCACGAGCAACGACCTGGCAAAATTCAACACGATCGTGTGCGCAATCGAGTCAAGCATCCTGGCGCAAGTGGCTGACGCAATAGTGTCTCCACCGGAGAAAGGCAAGTACGAACATTTAAAAAAAATAATTTTAGAGAGGTTTGGGGACAGCGAGCAGCGCAAGATCAAAAAGCTGTTATCAGAGATAGAGCTGGGAGACAAGCGACCAACCCAGCTACTGAACGAACTTCAAAGCCTGGCCGGAACGAAGTTGAACGAAGAGTTCCTGAAAACATTGTGGCTACAACGGCTGCCCGTGCAAATACGTGCGATCTTGCAAGCCAGCAACGAGCGCTTAAATTCGTTGGCTACGCTCGCGGACAAGATTATGGAGGTGGGAGATTTTGTCACCATCGCAACGTCTTCACGCATGCCTCCTGACGACATGTACCGAACGAATGCTGATTTACGAAGCCAAGTGGCGAGTTTGATAGCCAAGGTCGACCAGCTACTGTTGTCACGACGAGAACAGCAACCCTCACAGTCCAGGCACCGAAATCGAAGTCGCTCCAACTCTAGGTACAACCAACGGCAGTCGCCAAATGCTGCCGACATCTGCTGGTACCATCGTACGTTCGGCGAGAGTGCACGCAGGTGCAGGGACCCATGTTCCCACCGAAACGACAATGTCCCAAAAAACTAAATACGAAGTTGGCCGAGTCAGTCCCTGTGAGACTCGATCAACGCATATACCGCTTAGAAATCAAGGACAGGGAAACGAAAACCAATTTTTTAATTGACACGGGCGCTGACATTTCGGTCGTGCCACGTACATACAACGAACGTAACTCTAAGCCAACAACAACTTTCCTCTTCGCCGCAAATGGAACGCAAATTAAGACCTACGGTGAACGTCGCATGTCATTGAACCTGGGATTACGCAGATCATTCGTCTGGAATTTCATCATAGCAGATGTGACATCACCGATTATTGGGTCAGATTTTCTCAAATATTTTGGCTTGCTAATAGATATAAAAGGAAACAAGCTAATCGATACAAAGACGGAATTAACGACGACAGCCGCGAGCCGCGAATTAGGCACTTTAATATTAAAAACTTATAATATTAACGACCCTTTTGCACATCTTTTAGAAGAATTCAAAGACTTGACCTTACTCAATCCGAACGAGAAACATCACGAATCGTCAATCTCGCATCACATCGAGACTAGAGGACCGCCGGTTTTCGCTAAACCAAGACGCCTTCCGCCGGATAAGCTTCAGGCAGCAAGAGAAGAGTTTCGTTTTCTGATGGAGAGAGGTATCTGCACGCCATCGAAGAGCAGCTGGTCAAGTCCGTTACACATGGTGCGAAAACCAAACGGACAGTGGCGACCATGCGGTGATTACCGCGCCCTCAACGCACAAACAGTACCGGACAGGTACCCTATTCCATTCATCCAGGACTTCTCAACAATTCTTCACAATAAGACCATCTTTTCGACGATCGATCTGAAGCGCGCTTATCATCAGATACCGGTTCACCCAGCGGACATTCCCAAGACGGCGATAACCACACCATTTGGTTTATACGAATTCCGCTACATGACGTTTGGATTAAGAAACGCGGCCCAGACATTTCAAAGGCACATGCACGAAGTCTTACGTGATCTAGATTTTGCTTTTCCGTACCTAGATGATATCTTCATTGCATCGGAGAATGCTACCCAGCACGAACAGCATCTACGACAAGTTTTTCATCGTCTGCGAACTTTCGGCCTAGTTATCAACCCTTCCAAATGCCATCTGGGGAAGCAGGAAATCGTTTTCGTTGGTCACACAATCACAGCACAAGGCATCCGACCCACAGCAGAGAATAACCGACTTTCCTTAACCTAAAACCGTGCGCGAGCTGAAGAGATTCCTAGCAACATTAAATTTCTACAGAAGATTTCTCCCGAACGCAGTGGCAAACCAGATGATACTTCAAGACCTCATCGGGAAACGAAATTTAAAAAACGACACCACTCCCGTCATTTGGAGCGAAGCATCGTCGAACGCTTTCGAAAGCTGCAAAACCGAATTGGCAAACGCCACGATGCTAGCGCACCCAGCAGCCGACGCACCCCTGTCCATCACTGTTGACGCATCCGACAAAGCGATAGGAGCTGTTCTGCATCAAATCGTCGAAGATAATCATCAACCACTCGGTTTCTTCAGTAGACGACTGACGCCGACACAGCAACGATACAGCACCTACGACAGGGAACTTCTCGCTTTGTACGAAGGTGTTAAGTACTTCCGGCATTCAGTAGAAGGAAGACAGTTTTGGGTACTGACGGATCACAAACCATTAACGTTCGCGTTTCATCAACGGTTGGACAAAGCCAGTCCACGACAAGTACGACAGCTGGATTTCGTTTCACAGTTTACGACCGACATCCGTCACATTGCTGGAGCTGATAACGATGTAGCAGACATGCTATCTCGGGTGGACACCATAGCCTTTGCGAAGATCGACTGCGAGGAGCTAGCCAAAGCGCAACAACAAGACGGCGAGCTAAAGACATTGTTGCAGACAGGTAATTCGCGCAAAAATTCTTTACTAATCAAACCATTCCGTATTCCAGAGTCCGACGCACAAGTTTTCTGCGACACATCTGCGGAAAAGATTCGACCTTGGGTGCCGCTCTCCTATCGTCATAAGATACTGTCCAACTGCCATCAAATGTCTCACCCAGGTGTACGGGGTACACTCAAGATGATCGCAGAACGTTACGTTTGGCCAGGTATGCGAAGGGACACGACACAATTTGTTCAGCAATGCATAGCCTGCCAGAGATGCAAAACCCAACGACATAATCGAACACCACTGGCTCAATACTCGCAAACACCGGAGCGTTTTGAGCATGTCAACGTAGACATCGTGGGACCATTACCACCGTCCAAAGGTTATCAATATTTGCTAACCTGCGTCGATCGGTGCACCAGGTGGCCAGAAGCAATTCCTCTCGCGGATATCACGGCAGAGTCTGTTGTGACTTCCTTCTTGAGCGGATGGGTATCACGCTATGGAGTTCCAGCGACAGTAACAACCGACCTCGGAAGACAGTTCATATCATCAACATTCCAGGAGCTTGCGCAGACTCTCGGATTTAAACATACCAAGACGACACCGTATCACCCTCAAGCAAATGGCATTGTGGAACGCTGGCATCGGACTCTTAAAGCCGCGCTCAAGAGTCATCTAACATCAAATTGGGTTACCGTCTTGCCAATCATCATGCTCGGGCTGAGAGCAACATTCAAGCAACGCCAGCGGACTTAGCCTTCGGAACGACTTTAAGGCTACCAGGTCAATTCCTAGTCCCTGACTCAAAACAAGTTTGCGGACACGAGCTGCTACGAAATATACGCAACGCTATGAAAAAGCTGACGCCGAAACCAACCTCATTCCACGACCGACAAGCAGTTTTCGTCCAACAGGAGTTAAAGAGCTGCACGCACGTTTTCGTCAGGAACGACACTGTAAGAGCTCCACTACAGCCAACGTATGATGGACCTTACGAGGTACTCCGTCGCAACGATAAATATTTCACCATCAGATTGAAGCACCGAAATAGTAACATATCAATCGACAGACTTAAAGCAGCTTACATGACAACAACCAGCCACGACTTGTCAAATACACCAGCGATGACAACAACCAGCCACGATTTGTCAAATATACCAGCGTCGACAACAACCAGCGAAGACTCGCAAGATATCCCAGCAACGACATCAACCGACGAAGACAATCATCGAGATAGCGAACAGCGTAGTGAAGAAACACGATGTGGTCGACGAGTGAAGTTACCGATGCGTTATCGATGATAGTCTTTCCTCTAGGAGGGGAGTAATGTGGCGACATCTGGCAACACTGGCGCATAAGCACAGGACACTACCTTCAGTCACGTACACCAAAAGATTCATTCGAGTAACAAGTCCTCTCGCACGCATACTTGCCGCCATAACTACTTGCCGCTGTAGATTATATTTAACTAATAATTGCTAATAAACATTTTATATTATACATTTAAGTGGTCGTATTTTATTGTTCCTACAGGAGCACGAATACCTATAGCCCACATTGGTGACTATATCCCACAAAGTCATAATGTGGGATCATATATAGTCCGTTGTGCTAGATATAACATAGTTGACCGGAATTCTCGAGTGCTTCTACAACATGAACCTGAACAATTTTTAGGCACGGCGTGCAAAGATATATGACATATGTAGGTACTTTTAGACTCAAATTTTAAGTCTAAAAAAATAAACATTTGCCGCAACAGCTCTTTAAGTGCCTGGGCCTAGCTTCTCGCAACCACCTTCCAGGAACCTACAGTTAAGTGCCTTATCCGAAGGGCAAAGCTTTTTCGAGACAACAATACTCTCAGTTGTTTGTCAGACGTTCGCGAGAGGTGGGACCGTGAAAAAAATGTTTGGTGTTTTCTGAGATTCGAGCTTGGGACTTCACGCGCAGTGGTCCGACACACTAACCACTATTTTGGGATATAAAAATAATTAAGAAAACGAAACTATCACACTATCATATTGTTTTCCTCTTTACGACTCGAGATATACGAGAAACACCAAGATAATGGTGTGCGTCCAATGGCGGCTCTTGGGGTTTTTTATTTCAACCAAGTCTTAACTTGTTATTGCAAATGTCCGGGTAAAGGATTGCATAGCTTATCTGACTATATGTTTTGAATCCAAGGTCCGACGTAGCAGAAGCGGTTCAGATAAAAGATGCCCACTGAGTATACGGAGTATACGGTTCGAGAATTGAAGAAGGCACAGGGGCAGGCGTATTTGGGCCAAGGACGAAACACACAGAACCCATCGACAAGAGTACCAGCATCTTACAAGCTGAAATATGTGCTATAAATAGATGCATCCAACTCAATCTCGAAAGAAGATACAGCAACTGCGACATTGCAATACTGTCAGACAGCTAAGCAGCTATCAAAGCACTTGACTCCTATGTCATTAAGTCAAAACTTGTGTGGGAATGCCTATACACACTTAATGAATTGGGCAGAAACAATAAAGTTACGCTTTACTGGATACCCGGTCATGTCGGGATAAAAGGTAACGAAGCAGCAGACGCCTTGGCAAGACAAAGGGCTGCAGAACCCTTCATTGGACCTGAACCATTCTGCGGAATGGTGAACACACCATACGCGAGGAATTCAGAAAAATAGAGAAAGAAGACAGAACCTGGAAAGACACCACTGGCCTGAGCCAAGCTAAGAAGCTACTGGGATGTTACAACCGGAAAAGATTCGAAGCCTGTATCTGCCTCAGCAAGAATAACCTACGAATCCTAACAGGCTTCCTAACGGAGCACTGCAAACTCAGGGAGCATCTACGGAAACTAGGTATAACAAATGAAGGCCTTTGCAGATTCTGCAATGAGTCAAGTGAGACTCCGGAACACCTTCTGGAATCTTGTGGGGCACTGACCCACAAAAGATTGAAATACTTGGGCAAATACCAAATATCAGAAGAGGATATGCCAACCACGGGCCCACTTCTCATTCTAAGATTCTCAAAAGAAACTGGTTTGGAGAGAGAGCTCTAAGGTGAACTATTCTCGCCAAGGCAGAGTAAGAGTGTATGACCGTCAAACACAATTCCGAAGGAATTGCAATGCGAGGGGAACTCTAACGAGGGAACAAACCTCTCCAAGGTAGAAGCAGGGGTCACAATAGACCACTAGGTCGCAGTGCAAAATAACCCTATACAAATAATAATAATAATAATACCCACTGAGTTACTAAATTAACCACTAACCTGACAGCTATCCTGTGAATCGCCGACAGCACAAAAAGCAAGGTCACCTTCTTGAGGAGCCATTATTTTACCCAGTATCTTTGTGCAGCGTTGTTGTGTGATCACGTAGACTTCTGCT
Organism: Brachypalpus laphriformis; assembly: GCA_945910035.1. Taxonomy (NCBI): domain Eukaryota; kingdom Metazoa; phylum Arthropoda; class Insecta; order Diptera; family Syrphidae; genus Brachypalpus; species Brachypalpus laphriformis. The sequence goes on along the minus strand of OX246754.1, from coordinate 275,521,927 downwards.
ACATTAAGGTTATCCTGAGTTTCGCCACCATATTCATGTGCCCCATATCCAATTACTTTGCATGGATCTTTGAATGAAATACTGCTTCGTTATTGATATTATTATGAAGGTATGAACATAATTTTACATTTACGACTTGCTTTCGTTCCTGGACTTGGAATAACTCCCAGTGACCCACTCTCGTCTAGAACAAGGGGAATCTTTAATCGCACTAAAGCAATGTCATTTCTTAAACTTGATCTAAAAGATGTACATACTGTATATAGAATCAGACCTATGTTGCTGACTATTTAATCAAAACTCACGAAACAAAATTTATCATCTGTATCTCATCGACTTCGTGAAAATCCACATCATCAGCTTTTAGATCCAAATACCCAATCGCTGCAACTAGTTCTTTTATGTTTCTAAGACAGGATATTTCTCTTATTTTCACAGATAGCTGATAAAATATCCTTTACACTCACTTATAATACACACAATGTCCAGCAGTAAGGATCCAAGATGAACTTATCAAACTGCCTCCACAAAAATGTTTGTATATCGCAGTCCCATTGGCAACTTGAATACGATCTTGTAGCGAAACTATGTACGAGTATCTAGAAATTTCTTTTTGTTATCGAATTTGATGAGAAAACTTCTTTTTACTTTCCGTATCTATACTAACCCGTCTTTTCGACAACCCTTCCGCCGACAATGGGGCTACAATCAATCAAACCGGACCATTGAAACAGACCGTATCCAACGAATTGAATGAACCATGCGAAGCCCCTGGGATACATCTGGCGGTGGGTACTTTCAGGTTGTTACTAAGCTTTTCCCCTTAATTACCAGTTCTAAATACCTTATTTTTTTACTTGTCGCACTTTATTGGTACATATTTCACACGACAAACTGTTCAAATAGATTATTATTGCACGCGATTTATGGGCATTGTTTTGCTTTTAGTATTTGCTCTAGTTCGATAATGATCGTTTTGTGTGGAAAATTTGTTAAAAGGTCGTTGTGAACGAACCGTTGAGCCAATTTTTTTTTTATGAAAACCCACATACCAGAGCGCTCAGACTCGCTTCGGTCCATTGTATTAACAGAGAGGAACCTTTTTTTGGTGAACTGGTTGAAAAAACCTCGGTGTTATTTGTTTTCCTTTTCTGCTCAGGTGGCTGTTGGTTGCTGTTCCCCGCTCGGTCTTGAACCTGCAAACATATTACCCACTACACCATTGCCACCCTTTTATTAAGTCGATATGTTGTATGCACCACGTGGGTGTTCGTGATCGCTCAGAACATTTAAGAACCAGAGATGTCTTCAAGCAGCAGTTTTGCTGATGTCAGTTTTGAACTCTGCATTCTTAAGGTAAGATCTTGCTCTAGGTTAGGTTAGATTGGTGGTCCACACGAGAGTACAGACACAGTTATACCAGTGAAGGTCCTTTGTGATACCATGGAACAACCATTTGGCCACTCAGGGACTAACAAAACCAACCGGAGCTTTCGATATCGCCTAGGTCTTCAAGGAAGGGGGACCCTAGATGAAGCATTCTTTTATGCGACAGGGCTAGACAAGTGCTTAGGAGGTTAAGGATGGTTTCCTCCTCCTCCTCGTCCCTACAGCTCTGCAGAAGTCGTTAGAGAAGAGGCCGTCTTTTGGCGATTGGCCTATAAGACAGTGTCCAGTGAGAACACCGACAACGTAGAACCTCACTAACCACTGCGCTCACATACTGTATTTTAATAACAGTCACCCCAATTCTTCAAGTCGTATGCCCAGTCGTATTTTCCTTCGTATTAAGGGTCGCATCAAAATAAAATTCCTATTCTTCGATCCGTATGCGATACATACGACAACTCAAAAAAACCAACGCGTTCATCGCAGTTATGCAAATGTCAAACCCTCAGAGAGAATGAAGCGAAAATGTAAACTTATAGGTTTGGCGGTGTATTTTAAAGCAAAGTAAAGTTTTGGTGAACAAAATAAGTCAAAAATATCATATATGTATATATATATATATATATATATATATATATATATATATATATATATATATATATATATATATATATATATTGATAACCTCTTTTTCGATTAATAGGACGTGGAGGAGTGGTGCCGGTTGAGAATTTGGTAGCAATTCGGAGAAATTTGACGCGTATCTACGCCAACGACCATAACATGCTGAGCATCAGTTCTCCTCCGATCACCGATATCAAGCAGCGACGGGCGCGGTTAGACTTAGATGGGGGACCGCTTGAGAACACCCCGTGTTGTTGGCATAGCAGAAACCACCCTTACAAATTGGCTAAGATTCGTGACTTTCCTACAATAAAAGCACACAAAACAACAAATTCAGATATTTTGAGTAAAAATAAATGTACTTAAATTTTTTTTTCTATTTTGCTTCACGTTGAAGCCGAGTCGTAGCCAATTTTGAGAAATACGACCATCAAACCGACCAGTTGAATTCTCCGTAATAGCGGAGAAATACGACACTCGAATGCGTTGCGATGCATACGACTTCTGTCAAAAATTTCGACCGAGTGTGTTCGTAAAGTACGAATTTGTAATAACAAAACGCGACCATGGTCGTGTTCGACTGTCGTATACGAGTTGAAGAATTGGGGTGAGTAAATAAAACAAAGCGAAATGCCATATGCTTTCGTTAAGTTTTTGACACATGTTGAATTGCTTACCTTTGACGTCCACTTATTTATTTTTTATTGTTAACCACATAATTTTCAAAGTATTTTCATTCATAGCACAATTCCTTCAAACGGTAATATTGTAGAAAAAATGTTAAATTATTAAAAGTAAAAATTTGGATTTTACGCAAGGAATCGCGACACTGCGACGCACACAGCATCACAATCGAAATACAAAAATAAAAACAAGAACACAGCAAGTTTATTTGAATCCAAAATTTATTTCAAATTCATATTCTTATTTAATACATGCATAGACAATGATGAATCAATCGTCGCATACAGGGCAGGATATCAACTTATAATCTTGTCGTAAAATCGAAGTACATATTGTTCTGTGGAATTAGTTCAAATTTATAGAAGTTAAAGAAAATTTCCACATGATTGCACATTTAGTGCTCTTACAATAATTTTATATAAAATTGTTCAATTCAACTGATTTTTTACTTTACTTTGCGATCTAATCTTAACAGTAATTTGCCCATAAAGAAATACACCGATCCGCAATCCCTTTGCAACCGCTCATAGGAAGCCGGATCAACCCCAAACAGAATATGCGTATTCGCAAATTCATCTTTGCGCCAATACTCTTGCCATACTTCGGTCGGATAGCCGTTTTGTTTCTTGATTATCTTGAAAAACTCCTCCGTTGTGAGAATGTAATTGTTCAGAGTGACTTTGACTTTCTTGTAACTGTAAGCGACTTTTTCCTTAGCTAAATAGAGATCGGCTCCTAACAGTAGTCGATTAAAGAAGGGAATTTTCTGTTCCAAACAAGCAACGGTTTCATCATTCCGACAGCGGATATGTAGAATTTTCTTTTTGAATATACATTCTCCAACTTTGATCCAGTTTGCTCCATTGTCGCGCTCTTCTTGCAAACTATTCTGCAGACCTTTTAACAACAGCAGTTGATCATCATCAACAATTGCTCCGAAAGGGTGAGCTCTGTTTACAATTTGTACTTCAATTGGGTATTTCAAATTTAGAGGGTCGAGACGGAGGTTACCCTTAGCCAGTTTCTTTCTCTGTTTCTTTGATAGTTTGGCTAGATTATTAGTGATACTGAAGGCAGACAGAGACTTTTCCGTATTATCTAGATCACTTGAGTCCGACGATAGAGAGAGGCCAATTCTTCTGCGGGCTTCTCCGAACTGGTTATCTATTCCCAATCGATTCAAGGGTGAGCGAGATCGGTTTCTATCACCGCCAGGTCGTTGATTTAGAGGTAATACCGCCATCCGGCTTGACTCTGGTTGCATTAAATCCGATTGGTTTCTGTCTTTCATAGACGGATTGGCACCCGCAAGTAAAGCTGGACTCGTAAAAACTAAGTAGCGACTTTTAGGGTCGTACTCACGAAATAGGAGAGGGTCGCCACTGCACTCATTTCTTAAATCTGGCATAGCACTTTTTTTGGCTTTAGCTGCTTCTCTCTCGGCTTTCTCCGCCTTATATTTCGCAATTTCGCGTTCTTTCCGCTCCAACATTCTCTGTTTCGCCGTTGCCTCGTCCAAATTATTTTCTTGGCAGTACCGCACCATTTTGTTTCTATTGTGCCGCCTTTTACGTTCATCTTCAAGAGCAATCTCCATAGCTTTTATTTCGCTGTTTGAAAACTCTAACTTTTTAAACTCCTTCCACATGGTGTTGAAGCGAGCTATTCTGTATTTATTGTCCCTACTAAGTCGCTCTTCTCCGCCATCCCATTCACCCGTATAACTACCGGCCGTTGATAAGTTTCCTTCTTTTCTAAAGGGATTATCATTATCATCTGTGTTTTCTTGACTTTTAGTTGCCTGACTTTGGCTTACATTCTCATTGCATTGTGACTGATTTGCATTCATATTCATATATTCAACTTGATTTGGATTACCATTATTTGTTACCACTGGCGACTTCTCTCCTTGCGGAGCCAAGCCCTCGCCGGCAGCCGTGGCCTCTGCCGACACTTGAGTGTATATCCCCACTCGATTTTTATCATTTTCGGTTTCCATGTTCATGTTTTTCAATGGGTTTACTTAGTTTTCCACCCTCTCCGGTGAATCGTTGTGTTGTCGTCGAAGTCATCTCAGAAATGCTATGGGTGTACTTAAGCCCCTCCACCACGACAAGGTGAAACCCATGGAGGGGAGTTTTGTGGCCACCTCTTTATTTCATTATCTGTAAACATACATCGAAAATAGAATTTAAGTAAAATTATTAAGAGTTTACGAACTATAATGCGGTTTTAATCTGAAGCTCTAAAGTCTAAAACAAGAAAGTTCAGAAATAGCATTAAGATGCTTTATGGTCTCCAAAATTGCTGATGCAAAACCTGCTCCAAGTACAGTTGCTTCCGTTACTCACTTGTTATTGAATCCAGCTGTGTGCCTGAAAACAAATAAAGTTTTTAGGTTATTTAGATGGGTAATGTACCTATAAAGAAAACCTATACGCCTTAAATAAATATAGCCGAACCGCGATGGTCTGGTTTTTCTAAAATATTAACCTAATATGGTTGGTCGTCTTGCCATATATTTTGAGATGCTTCTAAGGACTTGGCATTTAAACCTATCAATTGATACATAGTTGATGCTCATGAGCAAACCCTTACCGACGACAGTTTCAAGGAGTTTTATGACCTTCTGTATGTAGATTATGCAGCTTGTCAAGAGTATCCTGTCTTAATAGTACTCAGAGACTTCAATGCCAGAATCGGTAAGGAAACATTTTCGGTAGACAATGGTTTCCAACCAATACATTTCGCAACAGCTTGCTATAGGGTAGTAGCACTAAGTATGCAGAGTGCCACTTGGCTTCCTCGCTTAAAGATTTCTTCAGATGGTTGAGTCATCACTTTTAAAGTCAGGCAAATGCAAAGCTAAACTTTATAACGAGAAAGTATGAGTTGTCTTTAAGAAAGAGGTAGCCATAGCCCAAATAGGAGCGCCTGAGTTAGAAACTCTCCATTTAGAGCATGTAACAGGGACGAACTCTAATAAACAGTGGATCTAGTACCATCAAAGCGGCAGTTAAAGCCATTATGGAGTATAAGTCGAGAAAAAGCCGGAAAGTGGTTTGGTTGCTACTTTGCCTTAGTAAAACAACTGAATAAAATGGATGCTCTAAAGATTGCGGCGCGTGTCGGGCCACTGGGCGTAAGGTTCAATGTTCGTATCCCAGAAAACACTAAAAGTTTTTTTCAGGGCCCCACCTCTCGTGAACGTTTGACAAACATCCGACATCATTGATGTCACGGAAAAAGCTTCCCAAAAACAAAATAAAAATTGCGGCGCAAAACTGCAGATATCTTCCAGTCGTGCGAAAAAATTGAATGCACACAAGACGAGTGACTACGAAAGGCTTTTGCGTCGAATATGTATGTATATGTTTTAATGGGCTCAGCAAGATAAGAGATCTTGAAATGTCCCCAAAAAATCAACAAACACCGAAGTCTACAAGCAAAGTTTCACAGAAATTGCAGATTCGAACAAACTGAAAGTGTCTTGCGATTCTTATCTTAACCACTCTGTAAGAAAACAGAATCGAATGGAAGTACTGCCAACTGGGGCTATGAAATGTGCGAATCTAGTTTCGAGTATCGAACGGTGAAATGTCACTTTGAAGCAATCGTTCCAAAGAATTTTGTGTTTTATATATATTTGGGAAAGAAAGTTATATATACAGCTATGGCCAAAATAATAGGAACACTTATTACTACCCACTGACATCGTTCGTAGCAGTTGCATCGTTTGAATGAAATGAAAACAATGTAGTGTAACTAACAGTTCTTTATATGAGTAACTGTTATTTATGTGCACATCGATGAAAAACAAAGCAGAAAGCGATCAGTTGCAATTATTCGGTTAAAAGCTACTGATCTGCGTGGACAAAAAAATAGGAACACTAACCAAAAATAAAGTAAATTTAAAGAAAACAATTTTTTTGAGCTGGTAATTTAATTAAATTTTTAAGCTGTATTTGTTAAACAGTATCCCGTCATTTTAGTATTATTTATTTAGACGTTAATAATAATAAAATGGGGAAAGGTAAACACTGCACTGATGGTCAGCGTGCAAGCATTGCGGTCCTATGCGATCAGGGTGTATCCATCCGAAACATAGCAGAAGCAATAAATTGCTCTCCAACGATGGTGTTTAATGCTTTGCAAACTAAAAAAGTTCCAGAAACCAGAGGACGTCCGCCTAAAATGTCCGCTAAAGACAAAACAGATTGGTGAGGAAAGCCCAAGCGAACCCTTTTATGTCTTCAAAGGATCTTAAAAACGAGACTTTGATTGACGTCAGTGCCAGGACGATTCGCCGAGTCCTAGTAAATGCAAATCTGCGCGCTCGAGCTCCAAGGAAAGTGCCACTATTAAAAAAAATTCATGTACAAAAACGCATTGCTTTTGCTAAGCTCTACCACATGCCACTCGATCCCCTCCAGACAACAAAGCAGTGGAGAAATGTATTATGGAGCGACGAAACTAAAATAAATCTGTTTGGAATGGACGGTAAACAGTTTGTTCGTCTCCCAGAAGGTGAGGCATACAATCCACGGTACACAAAACCCACTGTGAAGCATGGAGGTGGTAGTGTGATGATATGGGGTTGTTTTTCTTGGTGGGGCGTCGGTCCAGTACATCTTATTGAAGGCAATATGACAAAAGAAACTTATGTAGATATATTGCGTGATGTCATGCTGCCGTGGGCCGAAGAAAATATGCCCCTGAAATGGCGGTTCCAACAAGATAACGACCCCAAACACTCGGCAAAACTAACAAAGCTGTGGTTTGAGGAAACCAATGTTGATGTTTTGCAGTGGCCTTCCCAATCTCCGGATCTAAATCCGATCGAGAACCTCTGGAACGATCTTAAGATTGAAGTTGGCAAACGAAACCCATCAAAAAAAGCGGATCTTTGGAGAGTTATCCAAGAAGTTTGGTATTCGATCCCTATCGAAAAATGCCAAAACTTGGTGAACTCTATGAGTCATCGAGTGGACTCAGTTATCTCAAATAGAGGTTTTACAACAAGGTACTAAATTTCTATTCAAAATAAATTCATAAAAAATTGCTGTGCATGTGTTTTTCTTTGTTATGGCTCGGTGTTCCTATATTTTTGGCCAGGTAATTAAGCAGTATGAAGCAATTATAACTGGCTAAACATAATTTGCTTAGAATTAAGCAACTGGTTACACCTGGAGTATGTTGTGAACACATTTCCCATGAATCTGACACTACTCTTGCCTTATATATTCAAATGGAATGAGAATTACGTTCACTGGTATCGAAAAGTAATAAGTGTTCCTATTATTTTGGCCATAGCTGTATGTATGTTATAGAAATGGAACTGGATGCGGTCGAATTGTGGTTCCATGAGGATGACACACAAGGAGAAAGAATCTTCCATCCGATTCCGTTGCGCATAGGGGGTCCTTCGGCATTTAACTCGGGCTAAAATTTCCCAAAGAATTGCAGATTTTCTGCTGGCTTCGGCGGTCTTTAAATAGCCTCTTGAAATTTCTAGGTGACCTACAATATCATATAATCCACAAGTATTTCAAACTCAGAATTTTTTATACCATAAAATACTTACATTTTAAAAGAAATGCAATTGCTTATCTTAACATCCGCAAACCAAATAGCAAAAAACAAAGTTATGCGAATTCGAATTACTTTGTCATTTCGTTTAGCAATACAGAGTGCCAGATTTGCGATAAGAAATTAACATTGGCAACAAAGGTTTGTTCGATATCCGTAAATTTTGATTTGCGATTCGAATTACAGTGACAATTTTGCGAATTCGAATGATTTGACTTTAGAGTAGCAATACAGAGTGAGGCCCCTGAATATTCATCAGTACTAACAGCAGAAGCTATAGCAACTTTCATCACTACAGAAACAACAGCACATAGAACACTAATCTGCACGGATAATTTGTCCGTAATTCGCGACAACCACAAGATCTAAGATCGATTCTCACGACAATTGGGTCTACGTCCCGGAATCGACCCAGGAATTTTCTGGCCAAAGATAGTCAGCAATTCAACTACAACATTCGTATACATCAAACGTTTTTTCCTTAGTGGAGCAAATGACGCCGGCCTCCTTGCTCCGCATATTATTATTACGCGCCAGCATTGAGCCAAACCCCGGTCCACGGATCTGGATTTGTTCCGTATGTCACACAAAGATCAATAAAAACATAACCTCAGTTAAATGCAACATATGTGGAAACTGGTGCCATTTTCGACGCTGCTCTGGCCTTTCCAACACAAACGACTGGAGTGAAAATTTCGTCGCAGACTGCTGTAACACACGAACCCAGACGAACAACCCCTCTACCACCTGGTTCTGTCCAGTGTGCCGAAATCGCATTCATGGCAACGCGACCTCTGTTAAGTACAATGGATGTGATAACTGGTGCCACCTCAGAGCTTGTTCCCGCCTCGACAACTGCCGCCAATGGACTTCCAGCTTCTTAGCTCCATGCTGATCCAATGCAGCTATGCCTCGCACTCCATCAATTACTCCACCTTCAGCCAGAAATCCGTCGATAGATTACGTCACTTTAGCCACCAACACTCCGCCCCAGTTGCCGGTTTCGCTTGCCTTGGCAAACAAACAGATCCCAACTCCATCCCACACTTTTCACAGTGATGCATCTAAACTGTAATGGCCTACGAGGGAAAATTGCTGAAATCACCAACTACATGGAACGTCACGGAATACTAATTGCCGCCATACAAGAAACTAAACTCACTCCTTCATGTATGCTCACCAGAAGCTCAGACTACAACATTATTCGTAAAGATAGACAGCGGCGGTGGTGGAGGCCTGGCATTCATCGTTCACAACTCTGTTAACTACAGACTCGTACCAACACCCATACCCCCTACCCTTGACTTACACCTAGAAACACAAACTATTGCTGTCAGATCGAACAACACCTTGATTGACATAACTAATGTGTACATCCCGCCGCCAGTTAGCTGCACTTCTGGTTAACTTCCATTACTAGATCATCTTTTCACGGGCGATTACCACATGGTTATAGGAGACTTCAACGCTCATCATGAGTGCTGGCACTCCAACCTATTTAATGATCGCCGCGGTTTACATATCGCCGAGCAAATCGATGAGTCAAGTTTCGGAGCCATCAACGAAGAGTTTCCTACCAGGATCTGTGCCACTTGCTCCAGCTCACCAGACATCAGCATCATGAGTGTCTTATTGCTCCCATGTACATATTGGAGTGCCAACATAGCACTCAACTCTGATCATATCCCGATCATCACTGTGAATAGACCTGATGACTTTATATCAGCTGAAAACCGCACGTTTATCAACTTCGACAAGGCTGATTGGTCAGGCTTTGAACGGTTCGTTGATCGAAAACTGGAACAACTCCAGTCTCCCCCTAATGTGCACTAAGGGAAAAGCTCTTTCGACGGATCCTAACCAAAGCAGCAGTCCGTTTCATTCCTGCAGGCAGAATACCTAAACTAAAACCTAACTTTCCAGCCGAAGCTGCCCAGCTCGCCAACGAACGCGACCTATTACGTCGAACAAATCCTGACAATCTCTGAATTGATCATCTCAACCGGGAGATTTACCACCTAGTCAACCAACATCAACGGACTAAATGCCTAGAATACTTGCAGTCCTGCGATAAAGGCTCTAAGAAGCTCTGGGCTACTATCAAGGAGCTTTCCAATTCCACCAAACGCAGGGACCTAACAGCCATCACATTCAACGCCTCGCAGTTTGATGATCCCAGGAAATGTTCCTCATCCTTCTGTCGCCAATTCATCGAACACCCGACAAACTGCAACAAGATTAAACGTGCCATCCTCAAGAAACTTCGCCGCCTTACTACTGATACTACTCCTTGCTCTTTACTACCGTCCGAAGTCGAATCTGCCATCCGCAAAGCTAAACCCTCTAAAGCCATAGGACCGGACGGAATCTCAATGATTATGCTCAAGCACCTGGGGCCTATAGGAATCTCTTACCTTACCCAGCTGCTCAATATTTCGCTCCAATCATTGGATATTCCTGACCCCTGGAAGGTGAGCAAAATCATACCGATTCTTAAACCAGGCAAGCCAGCAGACCAAGGTACTTCATATCGCCCGATATCTCTTCTCTCCCCAGTTGCGAAAATACTCGAAGCTTTGATACTACCCAAGCTTCATTCTGAATTTCAGCTAGCCGACCACCAACACGGCTTCGCGAATTGCGAAGTACTACAACAGCCCTTTCCGAGATCACGACACACATCACACAAGGTCTTAACCAAGAACGACCATGCGATCGCACTGTTTAGTTGCACTTGATTTATCAAAAGCGTTTGATACTGTCTACCTAGGAATCTTACTTCAAGACATCCTAGACTCACAACTCTCAAACTCCACTAAACGATGGCTGCCAACTACCTAAATGGCCGACAGTCCTTCGTTGAATTCCGCAACTGTTTAATCGAAATTGAGGAAAGTCAACCAAGGGGTATCTCAAGGAGGAGTCCTTTCCCAGATCCTTTTTAACTGCTACCTGGCGAAACTCCCCACACCACCACCCGGAATCAAACTGGTATCGTATGCCGACGACTGCACCATTCTCGCCTCAGGAAAGGACATCCGCTCAATCTGCCGTAACATCAATGTCTACCTTAATGAATTGGAAGACTTTTTCGCCAGTCGCAATCTCAAGCTGTCCCCAGATAAATCCTCATCCACCCTATTCACCACCTGGACCAAAGAGGTAAACCTACCACTCTACATTGAGATACATGACAGGGCGATCCCCACCACTAACCACCCAAAGATTCTGGGAGTCACATTTGACAACCTACTGACTTTCTCTAGACATTCAAGAAATGTCAGTGAACGACCCATGTCCAGGAATAAGGTCTTAAAATCTCTGGCCGGTAGCACACGGGGGATAGACAAAGAAACTCTCCTCACCACATATCAAGCAATCGGAAAATCGGTTCTCAACTATGCGGCACCAATCTGGACCCCATGCTTCAGTGATACTAAATGGCATAAACTCGAACTTCTATTGAAACAGTTCTTACTGGCTTGCAATCGTCCCGATCACCCAAACCGAGATATACTCAGCCTCCCTACACCTCCGAGGCATATTCGATCTTACATCCGTTCATACCGTGAAGAGGTTAATAGGTTTATAACCCATACATAACTTATCCCAGCGGTTCACAAACTAGCTTTGAACTCTATCCACCAACATGCTGTCCAAACTGCGCTTGATAACCACCAGACTAACATTGTGCTAAGCGGCCGTCCTCCACCGATACATCATAGTGAAGAACATCTTCCTAGACGCACCAGATCCACACTTGCCCAACTGCGATCCGGCTGGAGCTCCATGCTGAACAATTATATGCACCGCTTACGCGACAGTATCACTGATCAATGCCCAGACTGCGGCTCGTTACCACATAACACCGCCCATTTGTTCAGTTGTCCATCGCATCCCACAACACTTACACCAAGATCCTTATGGACTCACCCAGTCGAAGCTGCCACTTTCTTGGGCCTCGACCTTACTGATGACAACCCACCTACACCACCTTAACGTTTGAACCATTCGAATCAACATAGTTGCTACAACAACAACCACAAGATCTGGAAAGCGGTTATCTGGCATTCAAGGTAACGAAGAAGCAGATACCGCAGCAAAGCTCGCAATGAAGGAACCGGTAATCACCTTTCACGTCAACAACAAAAAGGACTTACGTAGACAAATAAAAAAACTTGGGATGAAAAAAGAAGAGATAACTGGAGGCATTATACCCACCACTACTCAACTATTAACTCCCGAGGTGAACATCCACTAACATGACAAGAAGGCTAACCATATGCCTCCTGCGACTACGCCTAGGACATACAAGCGCTACACTTATTCATCTGCCAAAGGAACGGGTTTCTATCCGTTAGACACCTCATTTACGACTGCCCGCCCGAAAATAAAAACTTTTTCAAAAAAGCTGTTCTGTAGCAGTCATTTTTATGAAATATTAGGTGCGTTTTGGTGAGAATTATACAAAACCAAGTGAAAGCTTCTCCACAAAACGATCCCCAGTCAATCTGGTTTAAAACTTTTTTAATTGCTTGAAGATTGGTGATTGAATTGAAATTGAATTGAAAAGTATGAAAAAATTGTACTTCAATTTATGAAATACTACTGAATCATTCAACTTGAATGAAAAAGCTCTTTTCAGCGCCCTCTGAAATTGAGTAGCGCAAGATAAACATACCAAATCAGATTTGACTGGAAAAAGAAGGTAAGTGGTTCCCAGTCACTTTTTGTAGTTGTACTCCGTGCTAAATCTTACTTCACTGAGAAGCGACGTCTCACCAAAACGCACCTATTGTCACTTCCTTCAGAAAAAAAAAAACAAAAGTATTCAAACTACTAACACTTCTTAAATTAGAAAATAACAATATAATCACCAAAATGTTTCAAAACTCTCTTTTGCACATAAAGATAGAAAAACTAGCTTAAAGCACAGGTAGCAAGTGCTATAGTTTCTAAGTTAAAATTGTAATTCATTTACATTTTAATAAATAATAATAATTTTCTTCGACCCATCTACTGAAGTGGTCTCATATAATAACAGAATTTATAGTTACATGTTTACTTACCTAAACTCGATATTCACAGATGTCGATGTAAAACAGTCCACAGATTATTCTTCATCTAAAAATATGCAATGAAAAGAAGAAATGGTATAACCTATATCATCCATTATCTTACCTTTCCCAGGCAACTTAACTGTGGCTCTGGTCAGGAGGAAAAATAAGTCCTCTTGGTCTCTCAAAATCCGCAAGTTTGTATTTTCATCCACCTCCACATCTAAACGAATACCATCATCTAAATCTTTTCTTTTAACAACATCCCACGATTCCGTTTTCAGTTTATTTTGGTTCTTAATAATTTCTAAAATATCCTTTGTTTTAAGGTCAAGGTATGGAATACAAATTTGTATTTTCTGTCTAACACCGGTTCTAGGGAGCAATTTCATCTTAGCACCTGGCCAAAGTCGTTCATTTAGCTCTGACAATCTGGTCTTTAGTAACTCCATTATTTCACTTTTTTTACAATCCACTACCAAAGTCTCATTAATATAAAAAGAACTTATGATGGGTTTGGGCAAATGTAGTTTACTCGTCACAAATATGTCCAATTCAATCTGGAGAAGGCGTCTGTGTTCCAGCAATATGCGAAACTCTGGATGGCTAGCGTCACCGATACATGCTCTGAGATCGAGATAAAATATTTCCTCTTGTTTTTCGTCGACTGGAGTCAATATGTCTGATATTACATTGGGCTCCTTGCATTCTATTGCTGCCACTTTTTCTGGTTCCACGTGTGGTACTTTGACGGGCTCATTCGTTTTGGGTTCTGATATCTTCCGCTTTTTACTAAGCGACTTTTTGTTGTCTGCCTCCGTTAATTCTCTTTTTTCTGCCAGTTTATCGAGTGCTTCTAGCATAGTATTAATTTCCCAATTTACGAACCCAATGCTATTTAGCGTTGAAATTACTTTACTCCAGCGGACTTTCCCAAAATGTCTCTCACAACGCGGAAACTCTTTTAACTGAGTGGCCCGATTCATTTGATCGCGTTCATAGCCTGGATAACCGGGTTTCATTTTGGATGGTCTGTCATAAAATGAATTACGACCACTATAATTTGAACGACTATCGTCGCTGGTCATGGTGCCTCCCTGCTGTTCTTCAGAGTGTTCTTGATCACCTTCAAGCGGTGGTTATCTTGATCTTCTACTGATGTATTGCCCTTGGTTAACGTTCAATTTGCAGTTTCACTATAATTAAAAAACGCATTAAAGCCCGCAAACGATGGATGGCAAACGACTAACAAAGGCCTCGTAGGGGCAGCATCTCCCGATAGGTGCTGGTCCGCTAAGTAACGAGTAGGAGCCACTGCAGCCGAAAACCTAGCAGCTCTGTTAGTAAGCCCTACTCCCACCTCCTCGTGGTGCCATCTGGGAATTTCTTCGGAAATTGCTAACGGGAGAGGACGAATGGCGAGCTTCCTGCGCCAAAAAACAGGATAAGTGTCGGTTGGTCTGTGGCCCAGCGAGCCGCAACCGTAAAAACAAACTATTGCTCCGAAACGGAAACATACGCCTCGGATACGGACTGATCATTTGTTGACGACCTTTGGCTATCGGACACGGACAACGATCGGATTCTGGAACGTTAAGACCCTCCTGGACTCACTCAAGGAAGGGCCTTATAACGCCAGATTCCTCCAATTGGAGCGCGAATTCGCACGGTATAAAATCGACATCTTAGGGCTGAGCGAGATAAGATGGTACGATGCTGGGGAATACATCTCCCCAACAAAAAGCACTGTCATGCTCTACTCTGGTAAACCAGCTGGAAGTGCACGGAGTTCTGGCGTAGGACTCATGCTAACTCCAGCAGCACGTAGTAGCCTCATATCCTGGAAACCCCATAGTGACCGGATATTGACGGCTAGGTTCCAGAGTAGAGTTAGAAAAATTACCATCATACAGTGTTATGCTCCGACTCTAGACGCGACTGAGGATGAAAAGGATAATTTTTATAGTCACTTAGGTGCCGCCTACAACCAAACGCCTAATGGGGACATCGTAATGGTAATGGGGGATCTCAATGCCAAGGTGGGTAGCGACAACACCATGCTTAAGCACGTGATGGGAGTTCACGGCGTGGGAGACCGTAATGACAATGGTGAGCGGTTTGTGGACTTCTGCAATACCAACCGCCTAGTCATCGGAGGTACGCTGTTTAAGCATAACACCTGCCATAAGATCAGTTGGGTCTCTACTGATAGGCAACGAACATCCAACCAGATCGATCACATTGCGATCAGTCGCCGCTTTAGAAATTGTCTCCTGGACGTCCGAAACAGACGTGGAGCTGACGTCGGACAAGAACGAGATCACCATCTTATGGTAGCTCATTTACGCCTTCGTACTGCATCCGTCAACAGCAACCGCTCAAACCTGCTTAACATCACCAGGTTTAATATCGACAGGCTCAAGGTTCCCCAAGTGCGCCAACAGTTCAGGGACCATCTTGCCTTAGAAGCAGAAGCAATCAGCAGCATAGAGAACATGGATGACCACTGGAGTGCTGTGAAAAATGCTTTTGCGACTGGGGCACGCACTTATGTCGGTAAAAAGCAGAAACACCACCGCACATGGCTTTCTACAGACACCTGGAGACGGATCGATGAGCGTACAGCAATCAAGGCTCGGATTGCAGCGGCCTCAGCAGTAGAGAGAACCGAGCTTGAAGCCCAATACCGTGCGAAGAAGAAAGAAGTGCAGCGTAGTGTGAGACGTGACAAGCGTCAACATGTCAACTCACTGGCCTCAAGGGCTGAAGAAGCAGCGAGTAGGTGCGACAGTAGGACTGTTTACAACATCACTAAGGAGCTCATTGGTGGTCGAAACTCCAAACAACATCCAGTGAAGAGTCTAGACGGTGACCTTCTGATTTCGGATGAGGATCAGCTCACTAGATGGAGAGAACATTTTGCTGCAGTGCTAAATCACTTAGACGACGGCGGTATGATCTTGAATTCGAATGAGCAGTTCGAAGCAACAAATTCCCGAATTCGCACCGTACCTCCCAGTAAAGCTGAAATAATAACAGCAATCAAGTCCCTCAAGAAAAACAAAGCGGTGGGTATTGATGGTATCCCTGCCGAGCTATTTCAAGCGGCGCCAAATACATCGGCAGATTTGCTGCATCCGCTAATACGGAGAGCTTGGGATAGTGAACAATTTCCACAGGAGTGGAAAAGGGGGATGATCATTAAGCTTCCAAAGAAGGGTAACTTGATGGAGTGCGGTAACTGGAGAGGTATATGTGTTCTTCCAGCTGTAGCCAAAATAATAGCTAGAATAATTCTAGAACGAATTAAAGATCATTTAGATTCAACTCTCGATGTCGAACAGGCAGGCTTTCGCGCTGGATCCTCCTGCATCGACCACATAAACACCTTACGGATCATAATCGAACAATGCGTTGAGTATAGGTCTCCGCTACATTTACTGTTTATCGACTTCGAGAAGGCTTTCGACAGCTTGAATCGAGATGCTATCTGGCTGGCTTTGCGCAGGAGAGGCATTCCAGAAAAGCTTATAGCTATTATCAAGGCTACATATGAGGGAGGCAAGTGTCACGTCGTGCACAATGGTAAGGTGTCGGAGGACTTTGAAGTCCAAAGTGGAGTACGTCAAGGGTGCATACTGTCCCCACTATTGTTCTTGGTGGTTATCAGCGATGTACTCCGTGCAGCATTGACGGAAGCTAATTCTGGAATTCGTTGGACTATGACATCTTACCTTAAACACCTAGATTACGCTGACGATGTTTGTCTACTTTCACATCGGATAATGGATCTTCATTTGATGGCCCAAAATCTAGAAGCTGAGGCAAACAAAGTGGGGCTAAAAATAAACACAGCCAAAACAAAAGCCCTGAGTACTTCCAATACCCGCGCTCAACTTAACATTGCCGGAAAGCAAGTCGAGAAAGTTGATAACTTTCTATATTTAGGAAGTGTCGTCTCGGCTAATCGCGGTGGCACCGAACTGGATGTGTGCAGCAGAATCGGGAAGGCTAAAGCTGCGTTCGGAATGCTGTCCAAAATCTGGAGAAGCAATGTTATTAGCTTAAGAACCAAGCTACGACTGTTCCGCTCCAACGTAGAATCAGTGCTGCTTTATGGGTGCAGTACCTGGAAGGTGGACACCATTAACACACGGAAGCTGCAAGTCTTCGTAAACAAATGCTTAAGAATCATCTTGAGGATTTTTTGGCCGAACCGCATCTCCAACGAACAGCTTTATCTGAGAACGGGCCAAGAACCTATAAGCATTACTATACGAAGAAGAAAGTGGCAATGGATTGGACACACCCTACGGCGCGAAGACAACTCCATTGCGAAATACGCTATGCAGTGGAATCCGCTCACCCAGGCAGGCAGAATAGCGGGACGCCCTAGGCAAACGTGGCGCAGAACAGTTGAGGAGGAATCGAGCTCTTTAGGAATGAGTTGGAGGCAGCTCAAACGCGTTGCAGAACTCCGAACACGATGGCGCGCAGGCGTGGTTGACGCCCTATGCCCCCCGAGGGGTTAAAGGACATAAGTATTAAAGCCCGCACCTACTGGTATACCTCAAGGGACAATCTTGGGTGGATTACTCTTTTTCTTTATATAAATTATTGCAGGGACGTACTAGTCCATTCCAAGTTAGGCCTATTTGCAGATAATAACCTTATATATCTTTCTGGAAGCAATATTAATACTCGTGAGTCTATTATTCAGCGAGAAATACATAGATGATATGAAAAAATGGTTGTGTAAAAATAAACTTAAGATTAATGTCAAAAGCACGAAATGTATGTGTATTAATGGCAACGATATAATTGTGAACATTGGAAGAAATGGAGAACTCATTGAATGTATTAAAGACATAAAATATATATCTGGGTGTGAACAGAAAGAAGTAAGCTTAAGTTAGATTTCTTTCAATTTAGAATGACTGCGTGCGAAAACAGCAAAAAAGTGTATGTATCAACGATTTTTTATGAATACAGTATTGGCCAAATGTATTAGGCGCCCCTTCCTATTTGTCTTTGCTACTAAATTATTAATTTTTTAATTAATTTGAATTTTTTGAATTAAGGCATCATTATATGAGGTTGTAAACGACTTTTATATTGTCAGAAAGGTCAACAGTGGACTGATATAATGCAATAGCCGGTTATGCATTGCATTTTTCCGGTGTAGGAACAGTATGCAATCATTGCTCGAAATCGACAGACGCGTGACCAATTTGCTTTGTATTGTGAAATTCGTTAATTTTTCTTTAAAAATTCCAAACACAAGTGAACTTAGTCTGGCAGAATGTGTAAAAATACAGCTTTTATTTGAAGAAGGCAAAAACTCAAATAGCAAAAGAAGTGAATGGTTCACGTTGTGCAGTGCAAAATGCAATTAAGCGGTACAGCCAGACTGGTTCGCACGTTAATTGATAAAAATCCGGGAGAAAAAAGATTACCACACTTCGGGAGGACCGATTTTTAATACTATCTTTGCTCACAAATCAAAAAAAAACCTCATCTGAGCTTGTTTCTGAGTTGACGAAGGATCGGGGATTTTTTTTTTTTTTTTTGGTTTGAAGTTAGAAGAAGACTGGGAAGTTGGACTTAAAGGATGTATTAAATTTTTGTTCAATTTCTAGATATTTGGCACCCCTGCTATGACTTTTGTGAGACGAAGGGTTGGAGAAGCGTACAACCCGGAATGCGTGGCACCGACTGTTAAGCACGACTTTCGTTTTATTCTTCAGATGTAGCACGAATCCATTTTCATAACCTTTTCACTGTAAAAAGGTTGTAATAGTATTCCACACGACAAACAAATTGCTTAGTAATGGTGTAAGCAGGTCGTAGCTATGAATAAACCGGAAATCATCAAAAAGCGACAAACGCCAACGACAATCAGGGTGAATATCGGGACCATCGTTTTCGGGACCGAGAAAATGTGATCAAAATAACGTAAATCGAAAATAAAATTATCCAATACTCGTACAGTCCATATGGATTGAAAAAGACTTACTCCGAATGATATTGTGCACGAAATCGGTGAGATGTGCATCTCGGTTAAATAAGAATGACGAAAGAGGGAATTTCATGACAAAATTGTGTGTCAAGAAACGACTTAAATCGAAATTGTAGCGACGTCAATCGAAACTGGGAAGTAAAAAACCGAACAACGTAAATCGAGGTATCCCTGTAGATTGTTGGATCAAGTCCGACTTCTCTCCTGGAGCCGTCTAGGGATTCCTCCTGATGAGTTGGGAGTCAATGGCGGAGGATCAAGAAGGAACCACCTGAGCATCCTACCCCCGCGACCTTCATAAAGGATTAGCCGCCCATTGAATCAGCTTTATAAGTTATAAGTTTTTTCAAGTGGTTCAATCTAATTGTAATTGATATACTATGTAGCTACACACGTGCTCTTGTGACTAACTGGATATCTGCTGTAATAAAATTCGGAACCTGGTTTCGCGATCGAAACGTGTTGTATGAAGCCACCTACGCATACTACAAATATTTAAGTTAGGGACCAATGGGGAATTTTCTGGCGCTCCTTCAACACACAGCGCCAAACCACTACCTGAACCTGGCACATTTGAAGCTCTTGTCTACCCAAGTTTTCAGCTAATGGATCTCACGTACAGTACATATATTCGTCAGTTGCAATGCAATGAATAGCTTTGGCGTATCACTTCCCCATCATCCTCTCCCTTTATGATTAACCCTAGAAAGATAATCTACGTCTGCCAGACGTATAGCGCGCAAAAAAATGTAATATCCTTTGGCAATGGAGTTTAAGTTTCTTGTTTTTATTGTTTAAATTAATTTTTATTTTTACTGAACCATAACTTCATTTCTCTTAATATGAATTTCATTAATAAATAAAACATTAATATTTTATAAAAAGCTCATGGGTTTCCATTAATACATTAAAAAAGTGCCATACGTCTCTGAGACGTATGATTATCTTTTACGTCATAAAAAATATGATTATCTTTCTAGGGTTAAATAAACTGTTTACCGAAGATGGTGCACTCGGCCGCCCTTATTCACTTCTATAATAGATCACTTCTTGTAAACATTCTTCCTAAACACTTATCAGCGAAAGCATTAAGCAATAAAAAAAAAAATTAAACGCAACACTTCTGAAACTCAACACTATTCCAAATTTCAATTTATTTGCAAAGTATACATAAACAAATTCGTCCTCCATTATGGATTTGAGGAAGCAAAACTGAGAAATATTATTACTGGCAGAACATAGTTTATTCATAAATACTTACCAACTTGGTATACGTTATTTCACCGTAACTGCAGTTATTTATTATAAAAATATGAAACTAAGAATATTTGCGCAAATGTATTTAAACGTTCGGTAATTGGTAAAAATGTGGTAAAAGAACCGAACAACTTTCGCGCTGAATTTGACACTATAAAAATTGAGGGACGCTATATAAATCAGCGGTGCTGCCAAGCTATTGCCGAGCATGTTATCGATTTCCGAGGAAATACGATGACTATCAGCATACGGAATTGACTAATGTGAACGACTTTTCCTGAAGATAGGTTACTTTACAAATTAGAACAGTACCTATAAGTATTGTAATAAATAAATATATTTCATAAGTTTCTGTCCAAAACGAAAACGATATATATTTTATTTTCGTGCTCAACATTTTTTTTGATTTCATTTTTTATTTTACTTCAAAAATTTACATGTCGACACATTGGTAAAAGAAGGCAGTTCTTAAGTGAGAAATACGCAATAAAACTGTTTGACAGTTTTCGTGTTGTATACGATAATTGTAAAGTGTGTATCCATACAACCGACCTATGTACCGATACCGCATGGTCACATGACCTTGACTGTACAGCCGCTGTCACATGCACAGTTTGAATGGAAATGATATGGTGTGTATGTGAAAAAAGACTGTATAAAGTGCCTGGTGTTACGTAAATCGTACGCAGATTGTATAGTGATCCGATGTTGGTACAACACAGGTCGGTACGACGGTTCTATCGTGAACCAATTTAAGATATGAAATAAAAAGTAAATGCATTCTATAGTTAAAAAGAACTAGTGGCGAATGCAGCGAGATCATAACGACTTAAAAGATAAATCAATTTATAAGTTATTAGGGTTTGCATGCATACACCAAATCATCTCTAAGATTTGGTCAGACGAATGTATGTCTGATGAATAGAATCTCAGCATCGTTTACCAGATCTACAAGAAACCCAAGGGACCCCGTCAACTGCGCCAATTATAGAGGCATCAGTCTCCTCAACATCGCATATAAGATCCTTTCTGCGATATTCGGAGTTATCATAAATAAATTTTCCCTCTGAATTTTTCCCCCGAACAAAAATTAGGTATCTTAAGAAATAGGGACAAAATTCATCAGAATAAAATTGAATATAGCGATTGCGTTGAAAATTCTCCTGAATTGTCATTCATGATATCTATTTCATTTCCGCGGAATTATTTCCTCTTTTTTGAAAAAACTTAATTTTTGTTCGGGGGAAAAATTCCGAGGGAAAATTTATTCACGATAGCCCTGTGTGTGAACGCCCGAAACCCTTTATCAACATCCTGATTGATTTCTGTCAATACGGTTCCAGGCCAGGGAAGTCCACCATCGATCAAATCTTCACACTTCGACAGATCCTGGAGAAAACCCAAGAAGTCCAAATCGATACTCACCATCTCCTTATCGATTTCAAGGCCGCCTATGACAGCATCTATGGAGGAGAGATATAGAGCCATGTCTAGTTTTGACATCCCTGCCAAATTTGTTCGTCTGTGGAGGATGACGATGGAGAACGTTCGCTGCTCCATCAAGGTTGGTATTGATCTCGGCGGGAGCTTTGATGTCAAAAAACGTTTTAGACAATGTGATGCACTGTCATGTGACATCTTTAATATTGTACTTAAATGGATTGTGCGGAACTCACAAGTCAACACCAGAGGCACAATCTATCATAAGTTTGTACAACTGCTTGCAAACGCCGATGATATTGACATTGTTGAAAGAACTCAGCGGGCTGTCACCGGTACGTTTGCAAGCATTGAAGCAGAAGTAACCAAAGTGGACTTAGCGGTAAACGAGGGAAAAACCAAGTATGTGCTGTCAACAGGAAGGTGGAATCAACACCTACGAATTGGACAAAACGTCACAGTGGTAGCTACAAGTTCGAGACAGTAAGGGACTTTGTCTACCTCGGCTCTGCTATTAAATCTAGAAAGCGCAGAAATCAAACGAATAATAACTTACTTGGGTGAAGCTACAGTTCGGGGTGAACCTGGGCCTTAACCAATAAGCCCCTCTGATACCTATAGGTATCCCTGTACATAAATATTTAGGTAAAATGGGCCATCGCACACTGAAGTAATTATCCCGGGGTTAAACCGCGTTTATGGGAGAGAGGTTAAGTGTACAGTAAGAAATGAAATGAAATGGAATGAAACAGAGCAAAATCTTCAATCAGCTTTGAGGTGGTTTAACAACGGGGTAAGCCAATACACACATACTTTCTCAATTTCGAGATGCAAAAAATATGAGTATTTTATACCACTACCATGAAAATCGGTTCATGTATACAAAAATTTCCCCCGTCATTATTCATCCAGTGTGCGATTAAAGTAAAAGATACCCCGGTATCACCCCGGGGTAACATTCAGCCAGTGTGTGATGGCCCAATAGGTGCAATGCAATAAATAAGTACAGGTAGGCCTCACTTTACACGTACTTCTTATAGGATGGCCTCGCTCTAACACGTTTCACTTTTTGCAACATATTTTCGTTTAACACGGTAAAAATCCTAAAAGTGCTACGCTGTCGAAAAAAAGAAGTTTTTCTCGTTATGTTGTTTGGTTCATATGTACACATCCGGTACATACGTACTTTTCGTTCTTACATGCGTTTGTTTTCAAGCTTACGCACTTTGTGTATACCTGCTGTGTTTATAAGAATGCATACTGAAATAGGGACTTCGCCATATTCAGTGTAGCAACGCGATGGTAGAAGTTGGTTTGAGGACAATTTGCTCACTTACTGTCTCTGTTGACAAAGCTCATTAGGTACATGCATTTGTAAATATGTATATATTCCACGAAAAAACAGTTATGCTTTGTGTTTTTGTTCATTTTTTTTAATGTATAAATGCAATTTCAATTAAAAAAAAATTCTAAAATTAAAAAAAAAATTGTGGATGTTTTTTTTGAGATCATGGAACGTAACTCCCCTTTTTGCACTAGTTTCTTGTATCGTTTAACGTGGCATTTTTCAGGAACGTAACCCCCGTGTTAAGTGAGGCCTACCTGTATATAGATACTTACAATAAACAAATAACTAAATAGATAAATAAATATATATCACACATACATATAAAATAATGAATATAAATATTGCACGGATAACTAAAAAACTTTGCAGGCGAACCCCACATGCGGATCAGTAGAAATGCGGTGAAGTGGGAGGGTTGTGATCCCTTGTTTTCGGATCATGGCCTCGCTGATAAAAGGAAGAAGAAGAAGAACTAAAAAACTTTGCACGGATAATTAACGCAGATTAAATTTCGCAGGCCGTCATATTTTTAATTCCAGAATAAGTTCCAGGACTTCAACCGCAAGCTTGGAGAGTTCTTAATTTTACGTCCGAGGAGTGAGGCTCATTGTTGACATTTTCTTCATGCATTCATGGCAGCGCATTACGTCTCAGATGTGGGGGTACACTGTTAAAAAGAATAGGTAGCCATTGTGTTTGCGTAGGTCTAAGATTACCAATTATAATTCTCATTGCAGCGTTCATTTTGGTGTAATTGCTTCTACACCATACCAGGGCGCAAAACTCCGCCGAAGAGTACACCGCAGCAGTTCTGACGGAAGTTTTACTTGCACCCCAACTAGAACCGGTCAGTCTTTGCATTTACATAGTACTATCATAAATACTGTTACAGATGTAAATACTCGTAGGTATCAAAAAATAAGGACTGAAGGCATTAATTCAATTTTTTCCAAAAATGTTTATTGGTTTATCCTAAATATACCTATATAAAAAAAAAAAAAAAAAAAAACAAATCATTTAAAATTACCTCCATTTACTCATCTCATCAATCAATCATAGCGCGATTTCTGTTGCAAAAAAATTTTTTCCTCATTTTTGCAGATGCCTAATATTTTTGTTCGGGGAAAAAGTGCTGAGGGAAAATTCATTCACGATAACCCTGGGGCCTCACTCTGTATTGCTACTCGAAAGTCAAATTTTTGCGAAAGTGCTTTGCGATTCTAATCTTAGCCGGCACTCTGTAAGAAAACAGAATCGAATGGAAGTATTGCCAACTGGGGCTATGAAATGTGCGAATCTAGTTTCGAGTATCGAACGCTGAAATGTCACTTTGGAGCAAAATTTGTTCCAAAGAATTTTGTGTTTTATTTATATTTGAGAAAGAAAGTTAAATATATGTTATAGAAATGGAACTGGATGCTGTCGAATTGTAGTTCCATCAAGATATAATACAGGGAGAAAGAATAACGCAGGCGAATTAGAAATAGGTCGAAAATAATGGAGCTAAGTGATAAAAAGTAGAAGAAAAATATAGCACTGGTTGGTTCAACCCGAAACTGAGAGTATTAGGTGGGAAATACACGATACAACCGTCGTACCGGCATCGGCATACTGTTGTATGCAGCACACACATACAATTTGCATACGACTTACGTACAACCAGACATTTTATTCAGCCATTTTACACAAACACACCATATAATTTCCATACAGTTTGTGTATGTTACAGCGGTTGTCTAGTCAAGACCATGCAACCATACGATATCGGCACAACGGTCGGTTGTGTGAATACACACGACACAATTATCGAATACAACACCAAAGGTGTGAAACCGTTCGTAGAACAGTTGTATCGTGTATTTCCCACTTTACTCATTCTATCCACTGCTACCTTCAAGAGAAGTTAAGGTGGAGCATTTACATTTGATTTTTGGTGGACTGCCCTCATGTTCTAAAACACGTTTTAATCAAATAATTTCACAAAACTATTTTATGTATATCACTTTCATTGTATTTCAAGTTAAAAATAACATTAGATGCCATAAAATACTTACATTTTAAAAGAAACGCAATTGCTTATCTCAACATCCGCAAACCAAATAGCAATAGAACAAAATTATGCGAATTCGAGTTACTTTGACATTTCGTTTAGCAATACAGAGTGCCAGATTTGCGATAAGAAATTGACATTGAAGTTGGCAACAAAAGTTTGTTCGATTGTCATAAATTTGGATTTGCGATTCGAATTACAGAGTGCCAATTCTGCGAATTCGAATGATTTGACTTTAGAGATATCAGAGTGAGATGACAGAGTGAGGGCCCTGAATATCGCGATTGCGTTGAAAATTCTCTTGAATTGTCGTTCATGATACATATTTCTTTTCCGGAGAATTATTTCCTCTTCTTTAAAGAAACTTAATTTTTAACAACAAATACAACTGGAAACAACACTGTTTAGAACTTAAGCAAACCCTAGCTGCGAGAACTAATATAGTTACTTTCTTAGCCAGTAAAAAATGTAGAGTACATATTAACACCCTTTCTTACTTAACCAAATTGTTCATTTTAAGTAAAATTGACTATGGGCTATATATCTATGGTAACTGTCCATAATCGACTTTACAAATAATCAAATCAGTTTATCATCAGGCAGCTAGACGAAGTATCAACGCCTTTCCGACAACTCCAGTTAAAAATATCTTGGTGGAAGCTGGACTCCCGAGTATTTAAGACCAAAAAGAAACAGTTACATCTAAACTCCTTGCCAAACTGACATTCTCCAAAAGTTCAATTATCGATAACGATTTCAAGCAGTCCATTGGCCACAAACTAAGTAAGCGAATCCCATTGGCAATCAGCATCATCCTGCAAAAAGCTGTACACAAATGGAACTCAGTCGTTTATTATGACCCTAGCTGAACACAAAAAAAACAAAAACAAACAATACAGCATATCGTACATTATTCTCCAGTGTTTCATCAGGTCTGAAATCGGAAGGATGGAACCTAATTTTCACGGA
Source organism: Brachypalpus laphriformis (assembly GCA_945910035.1). Classification (NCBI taxonomy): domain Eukaryota; kingdom Metazoa; phylum Arthropoda; class Insecta; order Diptera; family Syrphidae; genus Brachypalpus; species Brachypalpus laphriformis. Next base: position 275,495,501 of record OX246754.1, on the reverse strand, counting down.
CCACGGTAAATACTTCGTTTGCAGTCTCACTTGAAGATGGGTCCATTCTAAGCATTGGCATCCTACCCGAATTTTCCTCGGCTTTACCGCAGAAGCTTTCACCATTCTACAAGCTTTAAAAGCAGTCAATAATCGCCACTGCAAGCATGTTATTTGTACCGATAGCCTCTCTGTGCTTAAAGCTATCAACAACCCCAACAACAACTCCGACCTTATTGCCGAAATAAGAACTAAAATCATTAAGTCTCAAAACAAAACAAAATTAATGTGGACCCCCGGTCATGTTGGAATCCAGGGAAATGAGAATGCTGACTTCACTGCTAATCTGGCCAAAGACGCACCAGTCTATAACTTTGATATTTTCAGCAAATCAGATCTGAAAAAAGCCGTTCAGAAAATACTAACGAGAAACCAACTAAGCGACTGGACCGTATATCACCACCATTACAAGAAAGTGAACTCCGACAGATCCCACCCCATTTACCCCACAACCATCTCAAAAGCTAAAATATCCAACTTCGTTCGATTGCAGCTGGGTCATACTTCGGCTACTCATCAGCACCTGCTCAACAAAAACAACCCCCAGCTTGCCCCTCATGTAACGTTACCATAGATATACCCCTAGAAAACTGCACTAAGCTAAATCCTATAATTAAGAACATTTTTAAGGATATATCAATTTTTGAAATACTTTAGAATCACAATCCTGTAAATATCGACCAAATCAATAATTTCTTAATAAATGCTAATATAATTGTATAATAGTAGACTATCATAGAGCCAATAGTCTCCGCAGCTAGGCTCATTTGTTTATATTACCATGTAATTTTAATTACTTGCTAATAAATTATAATAATAATAAAATAATTTTTGCTCGGGGAAAAATTCCGAGCGAAATTTTGTTCACGACAACACTGATAGATTTAAATCATATCAGAGCGGAGGCATCTGCTGCTGGTACTGTTTATGTCGTTTTCCATTGGTTTCACTCCCGATTTCACTCCTTTTTGATTCCAATGGAACATGTGAAATCGCCCTGTTTACTTCTGCGTGTGTTGGTGAATGTCTGATTTTTTGTTTACATTTTTTACAGACAAAGGATATAAAAGGATATTAGCAATCCCATCATGTTTTTATTAACATATTATCAATTTGTTAATTATATCTATGTAAAATTTGTTTCTATTAACTTGCACCAACTGAGAAAATAAAATAAACAAAGGAATGCGTCTTGTACCATATAACTTTGACAAGTAGTCCGATGTAAGGGTTTATATGTGTTGAAAGCACTCCCAAATGAAATCCGGAACAGAAAAACACTCCGGAACAGCACTCCAAACAGCCAATGGAACATGATTGGGAGTGCTTTTTTATGCAGAACACAAAAAGAGTACTCCTTTTGGCCCAATGGAAAACCACATTAGTATACGTTCCACATGAAATTAAACATCTGGCATTTAATGACAATTAACGACTCATAAAACGCCAGCTGTAATGCCGAATTCACACTGTCGTTTTTCAATTAGGCGTTAAGCGTCAAGCGGAATAAGGGTGATTATAATATCTGGAGAATTAGCACGCTCCCACCCAAATCAAGAGAAAAGCACATTATTTCTCAAATGATAATAGTCTAACCCAAATTTGAGATGAATCTGGTTGCATAGTACATAATTCCTATTTCGATTTGTGAATCAGAAGATCCATGTGCAATTGTTTGCTGTTCGTTCGAAATAATAATAGACATATACACCCCTATTATGGTTAGCGAATCGAACGTTCGACTCAAGTCGAACCTCCCGGCGAATTACTTCTGTCGCTTTATACACTCCACAGATGACATTTAATTGTTTTTTCCTTTGTCAGGGCTTATTCTTTATTCGAATGAAAATGTTTGCTAACAGCAATACCACGACAGAAGCAATTCGCTGACAGTTCGACTTGAGTCGAACGTTCGATTCGCTAACCATAATAGGGGTGATAATAATCGTAGGACTCACTTGTTAGGTAATTTCTGAACTGATTTTCAAAGCCTTTTTGAAGCCAGAAAAAAACAAAAAAAAAAACAATTTTATAATCCTTTATGAAAGTTGAGACGACGCGATGCATAAAATAGGAATCGACATGTACACCCCTATTATGGTTAGCGAATCGAACGTTCGACTCAAGTCGAACCTCCCGGCGAATTACTTCTGTCGCTTTATACACTTCATAGATGACATTTAATTGTTTTTTCCTTTGTCAGGGCTTATTCTTTATTCGAATGAAAATGTTTGCTAACAGCAATACCACGACAGAAGCAATTCGCTGACAGTTCGACTTGAGTCGAACGTTCGATTCGCTAACCATAATAGGGGTGGTAGACGTCGATTTCTTTACAGAAAGTTTTTATCTATCCCTTCGCGACTCCTCAACACAAGTTCTCTTAGAAAATTTAGCGCGTTTTGCCGAAATCGGATTTAGCATCACAAACAAAATACAAAAATAAACACAACACAGCAAGTTTACTTGAACCCAAAATTTATTTCAAATTCATATTCTAATTTAATACATACATAGACAGTGATGAATCGATTTTCGCCTACAGGTCAGGATATCAACTTATAATCTTCTCGTGAAATCGGAATACATATTGTTCTGTGGAATTAGTTCAAATTTATAGAAGTTAAAGAAAATTTCTACATGATTGCACATTTAGTGCTCTTACAATAGTTTTATAAAAAAAATAATTCAATTCAACTGACTTTTTACTTTACTTTGCGATCTAATCTTAGCAGTAATTTGCCCATAAAGAAATACACCGATCCGCAATCCCTTTGCAACCGCTCATAGGAAGCCGGATCAACCCCAAACAGAATATGTGAATTCGCAAATTCATCTTTGCGCCAATACTCTTGCCATACTTCGGTCGGATAGCCGTTTTGTTTCTTGATTATCTTGAAAAACTCCTCCGTTGTGAGAATGTAATTGTTCAGAGTGACTCGGACTTTCTTGTAACTGTAAGCGACTTTTTCCTTAGCTAAATAGAGATCGGCTCCTAACAATAGTCGATTAAAGAAGGGAATTTTCTGTTCCAAACAAGCAACGGTTTCATCATTCCGACAGCGGATATGTAGAATTTTCTTTTTGAATATACATTCTCCAACTTTGATCCAGTTTGCTCCATTGTCGCGCTCTTCTTGCAAACTATTCTGCAGACCTTTTAACAACAGCAGTTGATCATCATCAACAATTGCTCCGAAAGGGTGAGCTCTGTTTACAATTTGTACTTCAATTGGGTATTTCAAATTTAGAGGGTCGAGACGGAGGTTACCCTTAGCCAGTTTCTTTCTCTGTTTCTTTGATAGTTTGGCTAGATTATTAGTGATACTGAAGGCAGACAGAGACTTTTCCGTATTATCTAGATCACTTGAATCCGACGATAGAGAGATGCCAATTCTTCTGCGGACTTCTCCGAACTGGTTATCTATTCCCAATCGATTCAAGGGTGAGCGAGATCGGTTTCTATCGCCGCCAGGTCGTTGATTTAGAGGTAATACCGCCATCCGGCTTGACTCTGGTTGCATTGATTCAGATTGGTTTCTGTCTTTCATAGACGGATTGGCACCCGCAAGTATAGCTGGACTCGTAAAAACTAAGTAGCGACTTGTAGGGTCGTACTCACGAAATAGGGGAGGGTCGCCACTGCACTCATTTCTTAAATCTGGCATAGCACTTTTTCGGGCTTTAGCTGCTTCTCTCTCGGCTTTCTCCGCCTTATATTTAGCAGTTTCGCGTTCTTTCCGTTCCAACATTCTCTGTTTCGCCGTTGCCTCGTCCAAATTATTTTCTTGGCAGTACCGTATCATTTTGTTTCTATTGTGCCGCCTTTTACGTTCATCTTCAAGAGCAGTCTCCATAGCTTTTATTTCGCTGTTTGAAAACTCTAACTTTTTAAACTCCTTCCACATGGTGTTGAAGCGAGCTATTCTGTATTTATTGTCCCTACTAAGTCGCTCTTCTCCGCCATCCCATTCACCCGTATAACTACCGACCGTTGATAAGTTTCCTTCTTTTCTAAAGGGATTATCATTATCATCTGTGTTTTCTTGACTTTTAGTTGCCTGACTTTGGCTTACGTTCTCATTGCATTGTGAGTGATTTGCATTCATATTCATATATTCAACTTGATTTGGATTACCATTATTTGTTACCACTGGCGACTTCTCTCCTTGCGGAGCCAAGCCCTCGCCGGCAGCCGTGGCCTCTGCCGACACTTGAGTGTATATCCCCACTCGATTTTTATCATTTTCGGTTTCCATGTTCATGTTTTTCAATGGGTTTACTTAGTTTTCCACCCTTTCCGGTGAATCGTTGTGTTGTCGTCGAAGTCATCTCAGAAATGCTATGGGTGTACTTAAGCCCCTCCACCACGACAAGGTGAAACCCATGGAGGGGAGTTTTGTGGCCACCTCTTTATTTCATTATCTGTAAACATACATCGAAAATAGAATTTAAGTAAAATTATTAAGAGTTCACGAACTATAATGCGGTCTTAATCTGAAGCTCTAAAGTCTAAAACAAGAAAGATCAGAAATAGTATTAAGGCTCCTTATGGTCTCCAAAATAGCTGATGCAAAACCTGCTCCAAGTACAGTTGCTTCCTTTACTCACTTGTTATTGAATCCAGCTGTGTGCTTGAAAACAAATAAAGTTTTCAAGTTATTTAGATCGATAATGCAAAGAAAACCTATACGTCTTAAATAAATATAGCCGCGCCGCGATGGTCTGGCTGTTCTAAAATAGGAACATAATAACCGCGTTCTGTTTTCCCCGTGAACTGAAAATAAAAAAACGCTCCTGGTTCACCTAGAAATTTCATTTTCACAGGTTGGTAGCAGAAACTACACACTGACGTTTAATATGGATTAAAAATGTTGAAAAAATTGCAATTGAAATTAGAAAAGTGCTTAATATTTTTATATTTGTTTAATAATTAATCGTTTTTAGATACTTATGTCAGAAGTGAGGATACAACAAATAACTATGATTTACTTCTGCTATTCAGCAGAGCTGCCAAGCTTTACATATAATTTTTCTTTGTGAAAAGCCATCTAGTGGTGAGGTATGAGATAGAAATTCTGGTTCACGAAAATTTAATTGTTGTTTTTGCATCCTGTGTAAAAATATGAACTGAACCAGTTCACGGGGATAACAAAACGCGGCTAATATGGGCCACTATTGGGAACATCGATTGTGAAGTAATTGTGATGAATTTTAAGAGATGATTCTAAGGCCTTGGCATTTAAACCTATCAATGGACACATAATTGATGTTCATAATAATGATAATGAGTACCCACCCCTACCGACGACAGAACCAAGGAGTTTTATGACCTCCTGAATGTAGCCCACGGAGCTTGTCAAGAGTATGCTGTCTTAATCGTACTCGGAGACTTCAATGCCAGAATCGGTAGGAAACATTTTTCGGTAGACAATGGCTTCCAACTATTGATTGGGCATGCGGATTACTACTAAGCTTCCAAGGTTCCTCACTCTAAAAATTTCTTCAGCTAGTTCAGCCACAATCAAAGTTACACGCTAGTCAACGTGATTCACGCATCCAACATTCGTCTGTACACACATTCAGAATAGCAACTAACGGTCTAGACTTTTAAATTTAGACAAATGCAAAGCTAAAGTGTACAAGTAGAAGGTTGAAGTGAAGTTGCCTTCAAGGCTGAAGTAGGCAGAGCCTAAAGAGGAGCGCCTCTCCACAGAGCATGCACCAGCAACGAACGCTAATAAACAATGGATCAAGAACCATCAAAGCGGCTGTTGAGACCACTATGGGAATGGGCTTTCGTTGCTACTTGCTATGGCAAAACAATTGGACAAAATTGATGATATACAGATCGTTGATTTTATGGATCGTACGTGTTATATGGCGCCAAGTGCTGGACGATAAGTAAAAATGCAGAACAGACGTTAGACATTTCGAGAGAAATATTCTTTTCCATATATTTGATCCTGTAAGCGAGAAGGGCGAATAGAAGAGCAGATTAAATTTTCAAGTAATGAGGTGGTCGCCCAAAAAGCTAAGGCAGCTTTGTGCAGTTCGACTTGTCGAACGTTCGATTCGCTAACCATAATAGGGGTGATAATCTTCATATCACATAAAAACTTCATTCACTTACTTCTCCAATTCTACACTATTTTAGGCATACTACAAAGAAAAACATGATGTGTATTTAAATGGCCTTAGGTTAGGTTAGGTTGATGTGGCTGCCAGCTTACGCCAACATACATAGACCAAGAAAGGTCCGTTGTGGTACCACGAGGATCATGTAATCCCAGCCTACTCGTTAGAACCAATCAGAGTTAAGGCGAAGGAGGCTCCTGATATCTAAATAGCGTTAAATCATAAAATTTTCTTCGACCCACCTACTGAAGAGGTTTCGTACAATAACAGAATTTATAGTTACATATTTACTTACCTAAACTAGATATTACCAGATGTCGATGTAAAACAGTCCAGACTATTCTTCATCTAAAAATATGCAATGAAAAAAAAAATGTATAGCCTACATCATCGAATCCATAGAGCCCATTATCTTACCTTTCCCAGACAGCTTAACCGTGGCTCTGGTCAGGAGGAAAAATAAGTCCTCTTGGTCTCTCAAAATCCGCAAGTTTGTATTTTCATCCACCTTCATATCTAAACGAATACAATCATCTTAATATTTTCTTGTAATCACTTCCTACGATTCCGTTTTCAGTTTATTTTGGTTCTTAATAACTTCTAAAATGTCCTTTGTTTCAAAATCAGTATACGGAACAAAAATCTGTATTTTCTGTCTAACACCTGTTCTCGGGAGCAATGTAAGCTTAGCTCCTGACCAAAGTCGTTCATATAGATCAAACAAGCTGGTCTTTAGATACTCCATTATTTTCATTTTTCTACAATCCACCATCAGAGTCTCATTAATATAAAAAGTACTTATGATTCCATTCTGATTCTTTATTTATCTTATTAAAAGAGGCGCAATTCATCATATATGTAGGTGTCTCTTTCCAGCAATGGATGACTAGCGTCACCGATATATGCTCTGAGATCGAGATAAAATATTTTCTCTTGTTTTTTGTCGACTGAAGTCAATACGTCTGATATTACATTGGGCTCCTTGCAGTTGATAGCTGACACTTTTTCTGGCTCCACGTGTGGTACTTTGGCGGGCTCATTCGTTTCGGGTTCTAATAACTTCCGCTTTTTACTAAGCGACTTCTTGTTGTTTGCCTCCGTTAATTCTCTTTTTTCTGCCAGTTTATCGAGCGCTTCTAGCATAGTATTAATTTCCCAATTTATGAACCCAATGCTATTTAGCGTTAGCTGCGGACTTTCCCAAAATGTCTGTCAATCAATTAATTTGATCGCGCACATAGCCTCGATAACCGGATTTCATTTTGGATGGTCTATCATAAATTGAATTACGACGATTATAATTTTAACGACTATCATCGCTGGTCATGGTACCTCCCTGCTGATCATCAGAGTGTTCTTGATCTCCTCCAAGCGGTTGGTTATCTTGATCTTCTAATAATTTATTACCCTCGGCCAATGCTGAATTCGTAGTTTCACTATCATCAGCATTTGAAATGATAGGCTCTTCTTTCACTTCTTCTTTCATTATCATTTTGATTCTCTTTTTCTTTTAAAATTTCATCACATTTTATTGTTCCCACTGGCGACTTCTCTCCTTGTGGAACCAAGCCTTGGCCGGCACCGAGATATACACTTGAGTGTATATCCCCACTCGATTTTTATCATCTTCAGTTTCCATTTTCATAGGTTTTTATTTGTTTTGGGTTTTCTTGGTTTTTTGACTCTTTGAGTCTACTTAAGCCTCCCCACCACGACAAGGTGAAACCCAATCGGGGAGGAAAAGTCTGTTTTTGTTTTAATTGTTCTTGATTTTATTGATTTTTCTGACGAAAACAAAAATATAACGAAGCTTAGCTCTTAGAATCTATCTCAGTACGATTAAACACAGAAATTTAGTTTCGAATGATATTTTAAATACCTATACATACGTCGAGGTTATCGTGAATAAATTTTCCCTCAGAATTTTTTCACCGAACAAAAATTCGGTATCTTTAAGGAAGAGGAAATAGTTCTCTTGAAAAAAATAGTTATCATAAATGACAATTCCAGAGAATATTTTCTTTTTTTGAAGATACCTAATTTTTGTGTTCGGGGGAAATATTTTGAGGGAAAATTCATTCACGACAACCCTGATTATCAACCACATAAAGCGACCGCTAGACGATGAATAATCACCTCAATTTGTCTTATCGTTCTTCGTCTATGACTGTTATCGATTTGTAAACTTTTCTGAACGTAAAAAGTTACAGAATACCGATTGTCAAGGAACAAATTATTATATTCATCTCGAGATTACTGGACAATATTATCGATAGTCCTTATAGATAAATTCTAGAGTTATCCTTCTAGATAACTCAATATATTAATAAATTTAGTTGATCGTACAATCAACCGGACATAAAGACAAATTTTAAATCGCTTCTATAAAAGTTGTCAGCACGGCTAATAATAAAACGACAACAATCAAAAAATAAAGAACGACAACGAGAATCAGAGTGGACGTTGAGGAAGAACGTAACTTTTAAGGCCAGCTTTTTATTGCCAGCTTGTCCAACAAATAGTTACAACCTGAACATTTTTTTTTTGTTTCACACAATATACAAAAATCTTTAATAAACATTTTGGTAATATTGATCGCCTAAGGGTCACTTAAAAATATAATGAATTGTCTGTTTTGATTTGTCAATAATAATAAAAAAAGAAAAAGTAATAAAAATAGGAATATAACTTAAATAGATTAGTTTTCTGCTAACCATTGAGCAACTTGATTCATCTTAACAATAACCACGTTAGACTCTTCCTCTTCCGTACCCTTTACTTCGTTGATTTTGTGCTCACTGCCGGGTTTCAGTTTGTCCTTTAGATACTCTACGATGTCGTCGGTTAATTCAGATGGCAATTCTTTTAAAGAAAAAAAAAAAAATTATTGAAGCAGTGATAGATAAATACATAATAATCGTATATGAATAAAATCAAGTGGCGCTAGGTCTGTCTAAATGTCTGTACAACCGCACTATTCTCAGGGCACAGTGTCAAATTTTTTCACGGTTGCACCTTTCGCGAACGTTTGACAAACATCTGAGAATGACGTCGTCATGAGAATACAAAGGAAATAAATATTGCGCTCCGGATGCGGCACAAAACTGTAGGTCTATTCCATTCGCGCAAAAAATATAACGCCCACCATATGTGTGGTGGTGAGAAGCTAGGCCTAGGGCCTTCATGGGCTGTTGCGCCAAATATGTGTGTGCATATGTATGTACTCTCGAGAGTCACTAAACGGATTTTAGTACGTTTGTCACCATATAATACAAAGGCTTGGGCCAAAGAGAGACAATTCGTGCAGTTGAAATGTTTGGTATCATGACTCACGTATTCCGCGAACAGCTGAAGGACCATCTTGGTTGAGGCCCAGAGACAGGCAGTAACTATGCCACCGAACACAGATGAGCATTGGGGTGCTTTGAAAAATGTACATACAGAAGTTTTCGGGATAGATCACAAAGAGGTTCTAGCACGTGGTTGCCCGCAAGCAAATAGCTGTATACAGTTCGTGCAGCAAAAACAAATCAACATTTTCTCTGGAGCCACCCACGAATTCGATAGAACCGAGTTTGAATTCCAGTGCCGAATGAAAATGAGAAAAGCGCAGCGTAATGTCTAAATAAATCAAAGAAGCAAACCGATGCTACAGCAGAACCGTGTACAGGGTCGTCAAAGAGGTGATAACTGGTCACAGCCTACGTCGAGCTTGAATGGTGCACTACTGTTTCAGTTCCAAAATAAGAGCGAGTATACGACGCTCAAAATTTCGAGATTCGTATCGCAAAACAAAAAGATGATCGCTGCGATTAAAGCAAAGAAGGAAATATGCATAAGGAAACAATTTTTTTGATGTTTTCTACAAATAGGTGAAATAACACTCGAACATGTTAGGGAAGACCTGGAAAGTACTCTCAATAATAAGAAGGCAGGTGTTCACGCTCCAGGATTTGACTTCTTTCATGGCTACGTTTATATCAGTAGGCATGCACAGACATACACTAAATTCTTCACTTTACATAAACTTACCATCAATCATGCACAGACTCGTTTTACAAGGTAAATCTAAGTCCATGGGATAGCGTCGTATGTTGCTGACTGCCATTTGAGACTCGTTTAAGAAATCAATGAATACGACTTCTATTAATTCTGCTGAGAGGATATTAAGTGCTTTTGCACGATACCAGGAGCCTTCATATTTCGCCAAACAGTATTCTTCAACCCTGCCAAAATTCAAATGGTTTAGCCTAAAGAACAAACACTCGGCGATCATATATACTTACTTAGGTTTATAAGGTCGTCCATTATCCTCGTATTCGGAAAGATAAGCCTGGATGGACTGCAAATTCACCTTATCCTCAACTAGTACACATGCAAAGTACCCAAAGAGCATCAATGAATTGTCCACAACAACTACGTTCAGATTTGTTCCATTCCCTGGCAAAGTTATGATTTCAAAAGGCTGCAAAAAAAGATTTCCAGTATTTCAGTGAAACTTTGATCAACGGGACAGAAATAATATGTACCGGAACTATTACGGGCTTGGCCAATTGAGATGGACGGCTCTTTAGAGATTGCGACTGTGTTGTTGCTGGCATTTGAATTGCCGGCACAGATATTTTTGGTTGCACCTGTGGCTTCTGTTGCGGCTCTTGCTTATGCTGTTGGTTTTGTTGCGGTGTATATGCAGGTCCACCCTGCGAACCCTTTATATTTTGCAAATATAAATTGATTTTCTTATTTAAGGTGTCTTCCACCCCGTCCAAGGCTATATTGCATTCTGGTTTTTCTCTTTCATTGTACAAAATCTTTCCTTCGGCATCTTCGAAAGACTTCAAATATGCATTCAACTTATCATTGTCTCGAATGAAAGGTACACCCTTTAGAGTTGCCTGGACAATATACTGTTTGAGTACTACGCACTCCATGGAGATTTCTTTTAGTTCGCTGAGTTTTTTTGTACCCTCATTGCCAAAATCGTAGTAGATTACATGTATTTCGTTCTCATTTTTTACCGACACCACTTGAACACGATAATAGAGTCCGTCTTGGTTGAAGTCTGTAATGGCGAATGCATTCCGAGTGGGTATGGTCTTTAGAGGACCAGCTGATTTACCAAACTCATTGATGGCTTTTATAACGGCACAATAGCCTTCGTTTTCTTCTTTCTCAATACAACGCAGGAATACGCGATTAGAGCTGCGGAATGCTGTCAACAGAACCGCACTGTTGTTCTTCGGAAACGCGACTTGTTCAACTTTACCAATATTAACAGCGGCGGCTTTGTTGGAATCTAACGACTTTTCTGAATCTTTAAGATACGATTTTGGTGGGGTGAATCTATTTGTCTGTCTTTGCTGCTGTTGTTGCTGGATTTGCTGCTGTTGCTGAGGTTGCTGCTGTTGCTGTTGAGATCGTTGTTGCTGAGGTTGTGGTGACATAGGGGCGGAAGTAGATGGAGAATTGCTTATCCACTTGCGATTCGTATTGGGCACCAGTGCATTCCCACTGGGCAATTCTCTATTCTGATATCCATTCAGTGCTGGCATGTTCTCAGTTATACGCTCTGAGCTATGAACTAGTGATCTACAAAAAAAAAGTTTTGTTATAGAAAACACGTCGCTGTACGAATTATTCGGGAGAATCCTTACGGCATTGCAAAGCATATGTATCGATGTTTAGCCCAATTCTTTTGCTGACATGATGGCGAACAGAAATAATCCCCACAGCGTTGGCACACTAAAACGGTTACCGACTCGCATTGAACACATGGGCCAGACTGAACAGGAGCTGCTGGTGCTGTATAATGGTTGTTTTGTTGAAACGATCTATTGTGCTGGGATGGTGGTGTATGTTGCTAGAATGGAGAGTTTTACTATACTGCACGCTCTATCGGATATGTTCTGTCGTTAGTAGTTCTATTTCTAGAAGTTATTTCACTAACAAGCACTAAACTTGAATTTTGATCGTGCTCACCTGATTATTTTGATTCCCATAATTATTATTTGGGCCAGACCTATACTGGTTACTGCAAGTGAACAATAGATACTGATTTTACAAAGGTGTTATATATAGGAAATCTATTATTATTATTATTATTAAACTTTATTAACAGATAATAAATTATATGCTAATAGTACAAAATTTACAGCACTGGCTACCAGGGCCTTCGGCTATACATTTTAAATCTATAATCTTATGTTCCTTTAGAAAATAACTTCGAACAGGCGAACCCCACAGGCGGATCTGTAGAAATGCGGCGAAGTGGGAGGGTTGTGATCACTTGTTTTCGGATCATAACCTCGCTGATAAAAAAAGGAAGAAGAAAAAAATAACTTCGAACGCTAGACACTTGACTAGCCAGAAAATGTAAATAACTAGAGAATTTATGTTTAAGTATTACATTTAACAAAATGGGGTTATAAAGACCAGCGAGTAAGTCACACATTGTGTTGAACAATTTACAAATTACTGTTAATTGAGGAAACTCAAAGGACACTCGTCGATTCAACGAACATCAATTTTTCGAAAATTTTACTTTGATATTTATAAAAAACATAAGAAATATTTCTTTTATAAAAAAAAAATATTGATAACCATAAATAATTAAATTGACAGGAATTTGTCAAAAACTTTCAATCAAAAATATGTAAGTGGAAGTTGTGTATTACTTTGTCGAATCGACGAATGATTACCTTTAACATACCCAAAAAAATATGATTACCTTTCTAGGGTTAATATTGCTCTGCTTTTAGAGCACGTAGAAATATAATTTCGGACTTAAAAGATGCGTATTTTAGAACTCTAAAAACTGAACTTAGTTTCATTGAAATAGAAGAAGGAAAAGTTTACTTTTTTTTAGTTCGAAGTCTAATTATTGGATTTATTGGTCTTTTACAATCAAAATCAAATATTTTTGTACGCACGAAACCTTATCAAAACCTATTCAACAACAAAAAAATTATCAAAATCCGTTCAGTCGTTTGGTGAGTAGGTCCTTGCAAAGAAATATTCACTTTCTTTTATATTATTAGGAATTTTAATTATAAATGCCTAGCCGCGCTACGGCGTAATTAAACATCTAATTATATTAACATTTACTGCTCGTCATCCCCTGCCTTGTATAATAATGAATTCCGTACTCTTCGCAATGTCAGACGCAAATTAAGGAAAATTTACCTGAAATCCAGATCTGTCTCAGATTACTCATACTACCAGCAAGCTTACTCCAGTTTTTACATCCTATGCGAATCCCTCTATCTCGAATACCATCGTCAAACGAAAGTCCGAATGCCTTCGCTTCCGCTCTAAAAGCATTGCCTTCATAAAGCAATAGCCAACCTCTTTGCGACCTTTTTCAGCCAATGTATAGTGACCATGCACAGTACACGTCTTACTTATGTCCTGTATCCCCTTGTGCGTCTTAGCGCCTCTACTACGCCTACGCGCCATCGTGTACGGTTTCTGGCAATGTGTCTGAGCTCTCTCCAACTTCTCCCCAACTGCAGTACCTCCTTCTCAACTGTTCTGCGCCCTGTTCTCCTCGGACCGGTCTTCTGCCATCCTGAGTTAAAGAGTTTCATTGCATAGCATGGTTCGCTATGGAACGGTCACCTTTTGGGAACGTGTGACCAATCCACTGCCACTTCCGTCGTTGGATAGTTGTGCCCATTTGTTCCTGACCCATTCTCTCGTAAAGGTGTTCCTTAGAGATACGATTGGGCCAGAATATCCTTAAGATATTGCGCCGGCACATATACACGAACGTTTGCAGCTTTCTGGTGATAGTAGTGGTCACTCTCCGCGTGCTGCATCCATATAACAGCACGGATTCAGCATTGGAGTTCAAACAGTTTTAGCTTGGTGTTCAAACTGATTGCATTGCTTCGCCATATTTTGGACAAGATCCCGAACGCGAACTTTGCTTTGGGGATCCTGTTGGCTATATCCAGATCGGTTCCACCATCGGCCGAGACAATGCTCCCAAGATACTGGAAATTCTCTACTCTCTCTCCCGGTTGTCCAGCAATGCATATTTGAGCCAATGAGTTTTTGGCGTATTAATTTTCAGCCCAACGACGCCTGCGTCCCTCTTCACATCTGCTGTCATTTGATGGAGGTCCATAATTGTGTGAGAGAGTAAACATATATCGTCAGCGTAGTCAAGATGTTTCAGTTGGAATGTAAGAGTTCATCGAATTCCTCCGTTTCCCGTCGACAAAGGTGCATGTTTCGGTTGGAATGTAAGAGCCCATCGAATTCCTCCGTTTCCCGTCGAGAAAGTTGCACGAAGCACATCGCTTATTACCAATAGGAATAGTATTGGTGAAAGAATACAGCCTTGTCTTACCCCACTTTGGATCTCAAATTCCTCAGACAACCTTTCTCTGTGCGGAACGTGACATTTGGAACCTTCATATGTAGGTTTGATAATAGCAATTAGTTTATCGGGAATACCTCTCCAGTCTAAGGCACGCCAAATAAACTCCCTGTTGACACTATCGAATGCCTTCTCAAAATCGATCGATCGATATTCAACGCACTGTTCGATGATAATCTGCAGTGTTGATGTGGTCGACATAAGAGGATCCAGAGCGGAACCTGCTTGTTCGGAATCGAGTGTGTCTTCGAGATGTTGTTTGATTCGCTCCAGGTTGATTTTAGCTATTACTTTAGCTACAGGAGGCAGCACGCGGATACCCCTCCAGTTTTTCTTAGGAAGCTTCACGATCATTCTCTTTTTCCACTCGTTATGAAAGCTCTCAGCTTCCCAAGCTCTATCAGTGGAAGCAGAAGCTCAGCCGATGTTGTTGGCGCTGCTCGTAAGAGGTCTGCGGGAATACCGTCAAGTCCTACCGCCTTGTTGGTTTTGAGTGCTTTATCGCGAGCCAGCGAATACGCGGTTCAAAACCGTAGCAAAATTATCTTTCCATCTCTTGAGGTGGTTCGTCAATCCGTCTTCATGTATCCTCAGAAAGCCACGCCCTGTCTTCCCTTGACTATTTCTCCTACCTGAGTAACTGCCCTTAAACCACAGCACGGTTTCTTAAAGCGTAGGTCCACAACGACTAACCTAACCGAATTCGTTTCTAAAACACGACTAACCTAACCGAATTCGTTTCTAAAACACAGCAAGCTTTAGAAGGTAATGAAATGGATGTCATTACCACCGACTTCAGCAAGGCATCACCTAACTATTTACATTAAACTTAAATCCCTTCGTTTTCCAACCACTTTCATTTCATAGCCCTACCTTTCTCCACTTTAGCATTAAAACCGCCTAGTATATCTCTTTGTTGTTTGATTGCTTGTAAAATTCCTCGATAACCACTCCTTCACAACCACTTGTTGGCGTATATATTTACTTGCATGATGTTCAATATTGTACTTTCTGCTTTTAGTTGCATACGCATCTCTGATATATTTAAAACTCCTATTACTGATTTTTTATTTTTTTTCTGAAATGAGTAATCCTACGCTATATTTATTTTAGGTTGTGTTCAAGCATGAGTAAAATATATGGTCTTCTTTTGTTATAACTCCATTTCGTTTCCATTACACGTCTGCAGAACCCACAATGTCTATGTTTGATGTTTTTGTTTCTTTTATAATATTTTCTAGTTTGCCCGCTTGATACAGGCTTCTTACATTCCATGTTCATATTTTTAAATACCAACCGGGGACTCTTAGCACCCTCTGACCATTTAAGGTCTGCCAGGGACTGAGGTTTTGATATATTTAATTGCGCATGATGATTTTACTAGGGAACAGTTTTGGTTTATTACCTGTGAGGTGGTTTCCCGCTGTCTTCCTCTCCGTCTAATACTTCATATAATAATTTACTTCTAATCGAATCTTTAAGTTCAATATTTTCTTGTTTTACTTAAAACATATTTGTACATTATCGAACACTCTTTAACCGTGTTCTTGCCTTGTTTTATACCGTTTTATCGTCCTTAAGTGTTGATAAGCGTGACTTTAGGTCATGATGGTTGTTGCTGGTGAATCTTTAGTGCTCATCCATTTGTTTTGTGTCCTCTTCCTGTACTGTTTAATCGTTTCTGTTTTTTGTTGTTAAGTAATTGATTAATTGAACTTGCTTTTGTATTTTTGATCGCCTCTTCGTTTTCGAGTTCTTTTCCGAAATTTCTCGTTCCCAGCATCTGTTTCATCTTTTGCTTTGACTGGATTCACTTCTTTTCTGCCTACAAATATTTTGCTTCCTTTAATCTCTACAATCATTCCTTTATCTCGCAGTTCTTGTGCGATACTTAATAATTCTTTTCTTTTCGTTCGTTCTACTATCGATGTATCGATTCTTCCTTCCTTCCTCTAGCGTCTCACGGCCACGCTAGAGGAAGGGAAGGAAGCCATCCAGGAAATGACGGGGACAGCTGAAATAAAAGCCCAAGCGACGATGCAACTCTTACACCGCGCATGCGATGCGTCGATGCCTCGAGTTAGAAACTCAATGGGAGGGCGAAAATCAGTGTACTGGTGGACGGAGGAGATCGCTGAACTTAGGAGGAGATGCCTACACCATAGACGCAAGGTCACCAGGGGAAGGCGAAGACACGCTGAAATCACGGAAGGCGCACTCGCGGAATACAAAACCGCAAGATCCGAGCTCAAGAGGGCCATCAATTCGAGCAAGAAACAAAAGTGGGAGGACCTTCGCCGGGAGATCAACAGCGACCCCTGGGGACTCGGCTATAGGGTTGTCATGAAAAAATTAGGAGCGCAGGCGTCACCCCCCACGATGACAGCCAGCAGAACTAATGAAGAGCATAGTAGACACACTCTTCCCGGCCCACCCTGTTAGGTCAATGGAGATCTATCCTGCCCAACAACAAGACATCCCATTGTTCAGCGAAGAAGAGCTGATTCTAGCAGCTAAATCTCTTCAGAACAATAAGGCCCCCGGCCCCGACGGCATACCAGCGGAAGTATTGAAAACGGTTGCCAAAACTTGCCCACAGATACTTCTAAGTATGTATAATGGCTGTCTAAAGGAAGGGATCTTTCTCAAGAAGTGGAAGGTACAACGCCTGGTACTCATAAGCAAGGGAAAAGGAGACCCGGATTCCCCATCAGCATACAGACCTCTGTGCATGCTGGACACGGCAGGAAAACTCCTCGAGAAGATGCTAAAGCCTCGAATCACAGAAGCAATCCAAAGAGCAGGTGGCCTATCCGATCGACAGCACGGATTCAGAAAAGGCCACTCCACGATAGGAGCAATTGAGGAAGTAGTCAAAACCACGCATCTCGCCCAAAGGGGAAATCACTACTCAAGGCGAATCGTCGTGCTGGCAGCTCTGGATGTGAGGAATGCCTTCAATTCGGCCAGATGGGGAGATATGTTAGATGCGCTCGAGAACACCTTCAGGATACCGCAATATCTTCTGCAAATTGTGAAGGACTATCTTAAAGACAGGGAACTTCTGTACGACACCGTGGAGGGTACTCACAGAAAGGAAATCACTGCTGGAGCAGCACAGGGCTCAATCCTTGGACCCGATCTGTCGAATATCTCATACGATGGAATCCTTCGCATGGAGATGCCCGACGATACCTTCTTAGTCGGGTACGCAGATGACATCGGTGCGGTGATTACCGCAAGGGACATCGAAGGGGCCCAGCTGAAACTGAACCAGGTAATGAGACGAGTACTCGCCTGGATGGAAGCCCATGGCCTTAGTCTCGCCGCGGAAAAAACAGAGATAGTTCTTCTGACTAGGAAACGGATCCCGACCATTGCCGAGTTCCGTGTAGGTCCAGAAGTTATAATTAGCAAACCAGCAGTAAGGTATCTAGGAATCGCCCTGGACTCTAAACTCTCTTTCTGGCAACAGATTAAGTCCGCATCTGAGCGAGCTGCGAGGGTCACGTCAAGGCTGAGTAAGCTTATGGCAAATATCGGAGGCCCAACAATGAGTAGGCGACGACTCCTCATGTCCATCACCCACGCCATTCTTCTGTATGGGTGTGAGATCTGGGCAGACGCACTTAGACAGGAGAAGTACAGAAAGCAAATTGCCGCAGTACAAAGGCGAGGAGCTCTCCGAGTTGCAAGCTCCTATCGCACAGTGTCGGAACCAGCCGTCCTCGTAGTTGCGGGTGTGACCACCATCGACCTCCTAGCGACAGAGAGGAAGTACGCCCACGACAAGAAGGCGGAAGTAGGGGCTCAACTGGCAGTCGCTGAAGCGAAAGAGCTTACCAAGCAGGCTTGGCAGAGAAGGTGGAGCGCTGAAACGAGGGGGAGGTGGACAGCGAGGCTGATTACAGACGTCACGGCTTGGACAGAGCGGGAACACGGCGAAGTGAACTACTTTGTCACTCAATTCCTAACCGGACATGGGTATTTCAACCGATACCTCCACAAAATGGGTAAAGTAGAGAGCGCAGCCTGCCAATATGGAGACTCAGCGGAAGACGACGCTTTCCACACCTTTTTCGCCTGTAGCAGATGGACAGAGCAGAGGAGTAGACTGGAGTCGGAAATAGGCGATTTTTCCCCGGAAAATGCTATAAGCAAGATGATCTCGAGTACCGACACATGGAATAGAATATCTTCCTTTATCGAGACGGTACTAAGATCCAAAAAGAGAGAGGAAGACGCCAACATTCCCTCACAAATTACATAAAGTAGATAAAAGCCTTACCGGCAAGAATGTATAAACCCGCACCAGGAGCTGAATATGAAAAAGCCGGTCCCCAGAGGGGAAAGAAAACGACACCACTCTGAAGCAATGCGATAAGCGGTTCCGGAGTGGATGGTGTCAAGTAGAAAGAAGGGGTTAAAGGTGGTTTTTTAGTGAGTAGTGAGTCTCACACTACTAGAAACAGAGCGGGACTGTTTCCCGTGCGCATTAGCGTTTTTCCACTACCCCCTAGGCAAAAAAAAAATCGTTATTTATGTATAGACTAGTGCCTCTTAGTTTAGATTTTCCTTGCTTGATTTCTGTCTTTTTGATTAGATGTACTAATCCTACTAGGATGGGCCTGGTTTTATTATTCCTATTCGCTTAATGAATCAATAAATGGTATGTCCAGTTTCGTATTCATTAGATGTTTTGCTATGGCTCTCAGTGGAGATCGTTACCGGACCATTATCAATGAATATTTCCTTGAAAATATGGATGACATTGATCCGGACGAGATATATGTAATTTCAACAGGATAGCGCTGTTCTTTTTTAAGGATATATAGCGAGAAAGACTTGGGTGTAGTGATTTAAAGCTCAGTTGTTCATACTTCAGATAAACTCCGGGGGTGGCGTCCAGATAACTGGGGAGATTTTTGTTATTTGATTTGCCTTTGCTTCTGATTCAGAATTTTTTTTTTACAATTACCGGGTTATAGGCATATCAATCATCCAACAGAGCGAACAGTTTTCCCAGGCATTTGACCAATTTGACGATGAGTTGATTTCGAGAAATGGACTTGCTAATTGGCCTCCAAGATCGTACGATTTGCCACGTTTCGATTATTTCGTGCGGGGCTATGTGAAGCCACTGGCTTATTGTGATAATACAGCAAGAATTGACGCTTTGGAAGCCTATATTGTTCGTGTTATTCGCGGCAATTGCTCAAAAAAGTGACCCAAAATTGAACAGACAGAATGCGCTCTGTCAAGGACAGCAGTGTTCTATGCCCGAAATCACTTTTGTTAATTTTGAGATCAGACTGAACATTTTCATTTGGTCTCGAATTGTGACCCCAGAGGCATTTTTTTTTGTTTCGTGTCTAAACGCATTGTTGATATATATATGTACATATGTACATATATGTATGCAGGTACATATTTGAAGCATCACAGAGCAGAAATGAGTTTATATGTACGTACATACACTGCTCGTCATCAGGTTAGGACACCCCCATAAGCGTAATATAATTGAATTTCTTGTTATTGTTTGTTAAAATGCAGCTACTTTTTTGTACTCTATTTTTCTCGCCTTTGTATACACTCTAACTGGCAAAGAGAATATGTAACAGGAAAGATCCCGTTATACGGTTTTTGTTTTTTTCCTTTATTTTCGATGCGTCATCAGGTTAGCACATGCAAATCGTTTTTAGTTTATCTTCCAGAGTTGAACGCGGATTAAGACCAATTTTTTGTTACGTTTAAGTAATCTATTAAAATTAATATGGGTAAAGGAAAATCACTATCTGTGGAAGAGAAATCAAAAATCGAAGGAGTTAGGGCTGTCAATAAGTGCAATATCGAAAAAAATCGGTAGAAGTCGTAAAGATATATCTGCATTCCTGTGCAATAATTCGGGATATGGAAAAAATAATAAAGGTGGTAATAATAGAGTAATTTCCAATGCTGATAGGAGAGCTATTTTGAGAGAAGCATCGAACTCTCATGACTCGGTCGCAAAGATCGGGACAAGTGTTGGCGTTAGAGTGATAAAGAATGCTCCACATTTAAAAAGACTAAAATTGAGGAAAAAACCCCCACTTAATGCGGCTCGGAAGGAAATGCGCTTGAATTTTGCACGGGCGCACATGACATGGAATTCTGATTGGCGCTACGTTGTCTTTTCAGATGAAAAGAAATTTAATTTGGAAGGTCCAGACGGATACAATTACTACTTCCATGATCTTCGCAAGGAGGAACACCAGTTGGATCGCCTTCATAGTCGGGTGGGGGGTGTGATGGTATGGGGAGCCATCTCCTACTATGGTACATGTGAGTTACAGTTTTTGACAGCCAATATAAACGCAAACACTTACAAAAACGTACTTGAAACTACTTTTCCCCATTTTAAAAATTTGTTTGTTAACTTGCCATGGCATTTTCAACACGACAATGCTCCGATCTACACTGCCCGGGCGGTGAAGGCACGGATTGAGGGACAAAATGTCAGTTTAATGCAGTGGCCGCCTTATTCACCCGACTTCAATATAATAGAAAACGTGTGGGGATGGCTGGCTCGTAAAGTTTACGAGTCTGGGAAATAATATTCCAAAAAAGCGGAACTAATTGAAAGCATCAAGAGCGCTTGGTCAGCCATTTCTTGTGATTATATTGGAAAATTGTACGAGTCGCTTCCCAATCGAATCTATGAGGTCATTCTCAACAAGGGGGGATCGACACCCTACTAAATTTATCATAAAAATGTTTAAATTACTAAATGTATAAGATTAAAAATAAGTCCATGGCTTAAAAGCTTAACAAAAATGAAAAAAAATGATATGTGCTAACCTGATGACCTAAGTTGAATTGTTATTTTTTGTGTTATTTTTCTAAAATAAATTATAAAAAAAAATATTAAAAATTGGAGAAACAATACTTTTTGTTTTATTTAACTGAGAATTGAATCGGCCATAAACAACAGTAATTTAAAATTTATAGCTCATTTAGTTTGGCTGGAATCACTTACGCGAGGAGGTGTGCTAACCTGATGACGAGCAGTGTATGTACATACGTACGTACTATTGTGACTAGTGTATAATGCCAGTAAATTTGATACACTCTGTAATACAACTTGGCAAGTTTTTTGCGATAAAAAATTGCCCTACAGCAAGTGCTTTTTATGGGACCACCTTCGCATACAACAAACATTTTAGTTATGGACCAATGTGTGTATGGTGCTCCTATACGGTCTTTCCCCAACACACAAAAAAGTGCTACATTTATCGCACAGCTCCCAACCACGACCTGAACCCGGCAAATATGAAGCTCTTGTCTACCCAAGTTTTTAACAAGTGGGTCACACTTACAGTCCGGACATCCGTCAGTTGCAATAGAATTCGAGTATCAATTCCCTTTCACCCCTCGCCCAATTTACGATTAAAAATACACAACATTGTATACAGAAGATGGTACACTTGGCGGCCCATATCCACTTCTAGATTATTTCTTGTAAATATTGAGTTCTTCCTACACTTAGCAGCGAAAGCATTAAACAATAAAAAACGCAACACAACACTTCTGAAACTCAACACTATTCCAAGTTCCGATTTATTTTTTAACAAAGTGTAACATAACCACATTCGCCCTCCATTATGGATTCGAGGAAGCAAAACTCGATTGGCAGAACATAATACTTTAATACTTACCGGTTAGGCGCACGTTTATTCATCGTTGGTGTCTAGTTATTTTGTTTAAAATACTAAATAAATAAAAACACGAAACTAACAATACTTGTACATACGCAGCTGTACACTCGTAGAACGGTGAAAATATGATGAAAAAGCCGAACAATTTTTGCATTGAATTTGACACTTGTAAAAACGGCGGAACGCCTTACAAACCAGTGGTGCTGCCAAGTCATTTTGCCGAGCAAGTTATCGATTTCGGAAGAAAATACGGGGACTATCAGCATGCGAGATTGACTCATGTAATCGAATTTGGTTGATGGCTAAAACCACAATGTGGCGTAGGTCGCTCTGCCGTTAATGTACTTTTTATAACGGAAGGCATCTGACAGAATGTAAATTCTGTTCCACTGATGGCAAAAATTGAATTATTTCCTAATTATGTTGGTTCTCATTTAATTGGTGTGGCTAAAATGGATACGTATTGTTCAACTCTAACTAATTTTTCTGTGTTTTTTTATAATGCAAACTGATGAGTGCGAGTGAGGGGCTCTCTTTTCCACACTCCTCCCACCCAAAAACTATCGACATAGCGCATTCATCAGTTAACGTCTAAAGAATGTCTAAAGCAGACACATTCACGTTTATCGTGAATTATTTTTCCCTCGGAATTTTTCCCCCGAACAAAATTAAATCTTCAAAAATAGGGACTAAATTCATTGGATGAAAATTAAATATCATGATTTCATTGAAAATTGTTATTCATGATACCTACTTCTTTTCTAGGGAATTATTTCCTCTTTTCTGAAGATACTTGATTTTTGTTAGGGGGAAAAATTCCGGGGAAAATTCATTTACGATAATACTATGTTCCCACCAAACGAAATCCCAAGATTTCGTCAAATCTCCCCAAATCTAGAAGATTTCGCCATACATTTTCAAGATTTCTGCGAAATCTACTTGAAATCTCCTTGAGTTCATCCACCCGTGATATATTGTCAAACCGAACAAGCCTATAGCGTGAACTATGGTTCATTTTGGTGTTCATTTATAGATGTCAAAACATTAGTAGTGCGTTCCAGGTCAAGTGTAATTTGTGAAATTTGCGAAATATGCGAGTTTGGATTTGGGACTAGATCGAGTTAATTTATCAATTTCACATAAGGTGAAAGCGTTTGCGATTTCTCTTTCCTTGTATTCGTAAGCATACAAAGGAAAAAGGGATATTTCGCCATATTCCTAGTTGGATTTCCTTTTTTTAAGTGAAACAACATTCTCGGAAGGGGATATTGATCTTAAAATTAACACGGGAGTGAGTTGTAAAACGCAGAAATAAAAATAAGTACAAAAACCTTATTTGCGTGATAAAAATGTATCAACAAAACAAAAAAATGTTTTAAAGTTCACCGATACGAAGCTATTTCTTTCCTCAGTGGAACACGTCTCATGGCAGTTCTCACTTTGGCTATCTTTCGGGGTGACAATGGTATAGTAGTAAGGTCGTCAATTGCCATTCTAATGGTGAACACTACTGCGAAGGCGTGACACTGGCAGTAGCTTGGTTATATGGCTGGAAAATTTGTTTGCTCTATTGGATGATTGATTTGTCTATGACATTGGTTATCGAAAAATTAACTAAAATTTTGCAGTTACTTGGACAGCACCCCCAGAGTTTCTTTGAAGCATAAACAGCTGAGCTTCAAACTACTCTACCTAATCTTTCTCTCTCCCTATCTATTTTTTCCAACACCCACACTGTGTACAAACACGTTATTCATAGCCCCTTGAGTGCGCCCAAGTTAAAAAAAAATTCGTTGATCTTACCTCCACTCCCGAGCATGATTAATTTGGTTATCTCAGCTGTTCCAAGGTTTAAGGTAGTATTCATAATATTTGCTTGACTTGGAACGCACTCCAGCCTACAAAAATGCCAATTATTGACATTTGAAATCACTTTAACTCGGTGTGAACGGCTTTCGAGATTTCAGTAAAAATTCATCGAAATCTCCGAATTTCGGTTCGGTGGGAACATGGTATTACCCTGAATGCCTGAGGTATAATATATATATATATATATATGTATATATATATATATATATACATATATATATATATATATATATATTCGGTTTGTGAATTGGGCATACCCATAAGAACGCGTGTTCGTACACAATATGCCATAACGCGAGCGCCCCAATGCCACATTACGGTTTGGCTTTGAAGATCGGTTATATCTGAAATTCATTAGCACAACAGCAACTTTGCCAGCCGCAGCAAACATTTTAGAACAAACGCTTTTCAACGAAAAAAAACAGTTTAGTACAGCAACAGCAAACTGCAACTGCAACGTTAAGTGGGAAATACACGATAGAGCTATTGTACCAACACGGTTTGACAGCTTTGGTGTCGTATGCGATAATTGTATCGTGTGTATGGTCGCATGGTCTTGACTGCACAACCGCTGTCACATGCATAGATTGAGTGGAAATTCAACGGTGTGTTGTGTAAAATGACGAATAAAATGTCTGCGTAAATCGTACGCAGATTATATAATATGTGTATACAACAGTTGGGCCGATGTCAGTGCAACATAAGTCGATACGACGATTGTATCGTTTATTTCCCACTTAATGCCTAAGTAGTAAATTCAGATGTCAAACACACATTTTTTCAGCGCAATTACTTACTTACTTACTTACGTGGCGCTACAGTCCGGGGTGGAACTATGCTCAGGTGGACCCTCCATCCTTCTCGATCCTCCGCCATTGACTCCAACTCATCAGGAGGAATCCCTAGGCTCCAGGAGAGATGCCAGACTTGATTCAACCATCTGTTTCTAGGCCTCCCTGATGCCACGGCCACCATGGCACGTCTTGGGAGCCGGTCTGGGGGCATACACACTACGAACCATTGAAGCATAGATCGTTCCTTTCGGAGTACGCCTCGCGTACTCTGGTGTTGCGTACTCGATCCCTGCGAGTTATTCCAGCAAAGCCGCAAAGGAACCTCATTTCGGCAGCTTGTATCCGCGATCTTATTCTTTCGGTCACTACCCATATTTCATGACCATAGGTGAGAGTTGGAACATACACCGAGTTAAAAACCCATCACTCGTTAATAAGACCCCGAGGTACTTAAACTTATCCACCTGCTTCAGTGGAACTCCACTAACATGCAGAGTGCACTGAATGGTTTTTTTTTTGAAACGACCATTACTTCTGACTTGTTCACGTTGATCTTCATTCCAGCATCATCACAAACGGCTGCAAACCTTTCGAGTGCGCGCTGAAGTTCGGTTTGAGAGGACCCAAGGATGACCAAATCATCCGCAAAGAGCAGATGACTAATCCTTAGATCTCCCACTTCAAAACATACCCCGCCACGGCTGCGCTGCAACATCCAATCCATATATACAATGAAGAGGAGAGGTGGCAAAACGCACCCCTGGCGGAGTCCAACGCCCACAGTGAAAGGTATTGATTTAACACCGTTTATCCAAACACAGCTTCTACAGTTTGTATATAAAGACTGCATCGCCTTAACAGAGAACCATCAATCCCATAATCCTGCAGAACACTCCAGAGTTTGCCTCGAGGAACCCTATCATATGTTTTTTTCAAATCTACAAAACAAGTGTAGACAGGTTTGGCATACAGCCAGGCCTTCTCAAGAACTATTCTGAGAGTGAATAACTGGTCGGTTGTGCTTCTACCGGGACGAAAACCGCACTGCTTATCCCCCAAACTATCCTCAACCACAGCTCTGAAACGCGATTCTAGCACCTTAGGAAAGACTTTTCCAGGGAGACTAAAAAGAGATATACCCCTATAGCTGGCGCAATCTCTTGTGTGCCCTTTTTTTAAAAAGAGGAACTATCACCCCCATTTGCCAATCACCAGGTGTTTCACTGCATTCCCAGGCCACTTTCATGACACGCGAGAGCCATTGCACTCCCTCTTTACCTAAAGCCTTGAGGATTTGTGGCCGAATTTCATCCACATCAGCAGATTTGCCAACCTTTAGCGCTTTGATCGCCAAAGTTACTTCCTCTTCCGTAGGACTATTTTCCGCCCAACTCTCGACCATAGGTCTGTTATCTTCGGTGCCCTGTTCGGGATTGAGCAATTCTGCAAAGCGTTCGCTCCATCTGCGTAAGATGTCCTTCTCATTGGAAAGAAGTGTACCGTCTTTGGATTTAACTTCTTCTTCTTCTCTGAGTCGGCGGACAGTCTGCCAGAACATCTTTTTTGCAGATCTGTTGTCACGTTCCAATTTTTCGACAAACTCCTTCCAAGACTGTTCTTTCGCTGTTTTCACAGCTAACTTGCAGGTTCTTCGCGCCTCAGCATACCGATTTCGAGAATCGGAGTTCCCCAAGTGAATCCACACCATAAAGGCTCTCTTCTTCTCTCTGATGGCTTCTTGAACTCCGGGCGTTTTAAACCAAGCAGTCCTTTTCTCACCACCAGCCGCCACACCAAGCCGCTTCACTTCACAAACATCTCCCACAGAGGCAATAACCGCTGTTGAAAACAGTTGCCATCCTTCCTCTACATTTGGTGGAACAGTTGGAATTCGTTCAAACCTTTCAGATATTTGCCACGCAAATGTCTCCCGTATCTCATCGTCCTGTAACCTCTCCCATCGTATGCGTGTAACCATCCTTGGCTTACGCTTTGGTAGGGGAGACACTCTCTCGCTAAGATACAATTTGCACAGCACTAAGTGATGATCAGTTGACAGTTCGGCCCCTCCCAATACGCGAACATCACAAACCATACTCTTCAGACACGATGGTACCACAAAGAAATCGATCAGCGACTTCTGCTGAAGACTCTGACGGTACCTAGTGTATTTGTGAATGTCTTTGTGTGGAAAGATAGTGTTCGTGATAGATAACCATTTTCACAACAAAAATCCAACAATTTTCTCACCGTTCGCGTTTTGATCAGGATCACCGTTCCTCCCAATCACACTCCCCCATGTCATAACATCTACACCCACATGAGCATTGAAGTCACCCATCAGGACAAAAGAGTCTATATCTGCAACCTTTTCAAGGGCAGCATCAACTTCATCTAAGAAAGTTGCATACTTTGACTGAAGATTTGGTGCATACACCTGCACCAATGCCAGAGTTGATCTTTCAAGCTTGAGCTTTAAGATCGCAACTCTCCCTCCTAATGGTATCCACTCCAATACTCTGTCTGTCAACCTGGGACTTGTGAGTGTCCCCACTCCCGCCTGAGCAGATATTGAGAGTGCGACTCCTGGGAGGAGCTCCCACCCATCCAAAAGGTCCACAGTTTTAGAACCTCTCTGCTTTGTTGAAGAGATACCAACTATATCTAGTCGACTTTAAACAGCCTCCCCAACAAGCTCAAGGTCCTTCCCTATGAGCGATGAGGCGTTCCATCTGCCTATCCTAAGTCGATGCCGTTGTCGAAATTCAGAGAGTCCATATGTGTCCCTATCGGTGCACAGGGCGCACCGATTTTATTCGATTTTATTCTTACTACAATATTTACACCCGCACACAGTACAATGCACGTTAAAATGAAAAAAAATCATTACAGGAATATTTTCCATTTATTAATTAGAAAAGACGTTTGCTTTCTTTTCATGCCTGATCACATCCTATTATAGCTATCACCATACACGTTAACTTTTACTAAACATGATGCTCTCTTTGTTCTGTTAAATTTGAGTAACAGAAAACGGTTCAACATCTTTCCTCAGAATTGAACGGAAAAAGTGTGACTTCTCCGAGTAAGGCTTCTCCAGGTCAATATTTTATTCAATCATTATCTTTCTTAGAACTTTTGAGGGAAACCTAGTAAGCCATCAGATGCATGTCTAACCAACCTTATATATTAAATTGAAAAAGAAAGACGTTTAATAAAGAAACAAAGGAAAAAATTAGAAAATACAATTTTGTAAATCGATTGAGAAAAGCGCACATCACATCAACTGGAATAAGATGGGGGCCATAATTTAAAAATTAAATTCGAGCAAACCCTAAGAGTTAATTCAAAAAAACTTTTCGCGCAACAGCGGATCTAATTGCTTTAAGTTCATCATTATGCAAAGGTTGAGGCCCAGGTCTACCCCAGACTGTAGTGCCATATAATTATTATGCAAGCAAGGAAGTTGCTGTTAACGTAGCTATATTTTCATGGCCAGTCGAAACAAACGTGCATAAATATAATAGCATTTAGTTTTGTTCATTTTCATCTAGAAACATAAATTAACAGTTCACAAAAACTTATAAGGAGAAAAAAAAAATAGGTTACTTAATAAATATATATGTGCATGATCATTGTAATAAATTTATCATAGCCTTTTAAAAAGAGAAGGTGGAAAGCGATAACAAATTAATTCATTAATAAAGCAAACAAAATATTCTTAAAGCGACCTCTAGAATAAAAAATATTTGGCGCAACAGCTCTTTAAGTGCCAGGGCCTAGCTTCTCGCAGCCACTTATATTGCGTGCGTTATATTTTTCACATGAATGTAAGGGACCTACAGTTCAGTGCCGTATCCGAAGGGCAATTTGTTTTGAGAAGCTTTTTTCGGGACATAATACTCTCGGATGTTTGTCAGACGCTCGCGAGAGGTGGAAGCGTGAAGAAAATTGTTGGTGCTTTCTGGGATTCGAACTTGGAACCTCACGCGCAGTGATCTGGCGCACTAACCACTTACGTTACGGAGCCCATCTCTACAATAATGCACAACTCTAATGACTCATTACGACCGTAGTTTGTTCTATGTAATGGTTGAAAAAGAACGTTGCGAATTCTTATGCGCCTATCGGGAGCATAAATGGGCACCTGAGGTAAAACGGCAGGGCTATTTATGCGGTAACACATAATAAATAATACATCGTGGGAATATCTTCTCACATTAAGGGTAATTATACCCAATAATTGGCAACGTGCTCTGTAAGAGGGCTCAAAGTTCCAACTCATTTTTACGAAAATATATTTGGTGAACTGCCTCTGCACTCTTTCTATACGATCCGAGCGGGTCAGATAACATCGGCATATTCAAGAATCGACCTAACCAGTGAGATGAATAGACATACTTAAGTGTGTGGATCAGAAAACCCTCTCGAATTTCTTTCGATAAACGCAACAAGGGCAACTATGTACTCAACGTGAGAAGCAATGGTTAGCTTGTTGTCGATAATAATACCACGATCCTTCATTTGATTAACCCTTTTTAAAGGAGTTAAATCAATGCAATAGTCATACATTTTTCAAGTTTTGAAATTACTGAACTACAGAAATCTATAAAATAAATTGCGTTTCGAAAAATGTAACACACACAACACAAGTGGATGCGAGAAGCTGGCCCTAAGCCCTATATGGGCTGTTTCCGCCAAATATTTATTGATTTATTTTCATCTACGGAAAAATTATCGGTTTTTAGAGCCATTGTATTTCACGACCATGACCGATTCGCTATTATCATAGTGACCACAATAATCTGTTTTTAAATGTAAAAATCCGAGTAGCTAGGAATCGTTTAAATGACTCACTAGGTTTCAACAAAAACACGTCAATACAAACTTCCAATTACAGATGAAAAGATTTCAAAATGATTTTCAACATTTGTGGTGGGAATATAAGACTTGACTGTTAGATTTTATGGGGCAAATATCTGCTATTAATAATAATATTACTCGTCTGTTTTTACACCAATCCAAAGCATCATATGTAGTTTAGCTACCCGGACGCATTATTCGTACTTTCAGATCTGTTATATCTTTTACTACGTAGTAAATCTATGTGAATACATCAATACTTTAACGACCATCTGTGCAACAATTTTGCTACGATCCGATCCCCCACCATGCATTTTATATCATTTGCCTGAATAACGTCCCTGACCATTCACAATTGTCAAACAAAAAAAAAATCAAAAGGATTCACTGCTGCCAGACTTCGGTTTTTTTTTTCCAAAAGTGGGCACAGTTTTGAATTTCGGGAAGTTTTGGAGAACACTTATGTTTGGGTAACATTTTGGGGAAAGGTTTTTTGCAACACAAAAGAACAAATTTGTAAATCGCAACCAGCCTCTGATTTATTTTCGGCAATCAAAAATGATATCACAAAAAAAAAAAAACGTAAACTAAACAAAATTAAAGAAGACATCGTTTGGAAAAAATCAGTTTATCGTCAAATAGACGACAAATATTATACATTATAGTATATTATTTACTTACAGTATATTAATCACTATGATCCATATAGATCACACGACGAAAGCAAATCGATCTGGATCAACCAACAATTTTTGCCGTGTGGTGTGGTAACATACATATCTACCCTTTACCCCGTTTAAATGACGAATTTAATTCAGAATCAATTCGAATTGAGTACCACGTAAACGAAAACAAAATTCGAAAATTCGATTGAAACGTGATTAACTTAATCCGATGACAAATTTTCTGTGATCGAGTTCAGATGTTACGTGTAAACGCGGATTGAAATTTGAGTCTTACAGATAGATAGAGCACACCTAAATTGAGGCACAGAGAACGAATGGTCAAACTTAATCCCCTCTCAATTCTATTCCAACTCAATTCTTCAATTTGGTTACAACGAAAATGCGGGTTGAAACTCAATCTAGTTTCAACTCAATTTTTTAATCCTGTCATGTAAATGGAGTAATTGTTTTGGGCAACTTTTGTTCCGCCTGATACAATTTGGGGAAATTTCTTTTTCAGATTTGGGGAAATTATGTTTCAAATGTCTGGTTGCACTGAAATGAATACTATACTAAACAAGGACAACGTCAAGCGCAAGCGTCGCCTCCGCCGGTTGCTTCGCAATTTATTGATTATATCCGTGAAATTCACCAACAAAAATCAACAATGCAATCTCGCGTCGACCAGGATCTAGCCGAACAGTTGAAGGATTGGAATCCCATGCGCGATGCGTACAATGACTCGAAATTCAACAAATACATGAGCGGACCCGGTGCCGATCTCGAGGACAGTTTACAGCCTCCGGAAATGGCGAAACGGCGTGGAGCTGACGACCCGTATTTAGTGTTCAAACAAGTCCCCGACAGCCTCAGCTTAAACGGGCTGCTGAACATCTGCTCGGGCTTTGGCAAGACCACTCGTGGGAACAAGCACGAGAGCTACAGTGGTTTGTACTTTGTCAACTTTGCTTCTGTGAAGTAAGTGTATCCCTGTGGCAATGTGTTTCAGCTCCTAATGAATTGTGTATTTAGCGACATGGAACGAGCATTCACGGGACTACAGGACAACTCGTATGGCTTCAAGGTGTTTCTCGGCAACCGAATGAATCGGGACAATCAGCCTACTCCTGCCGTTGGGCCCTTGCCGAACATCACATCGTTTCCTGCCAATTATATTGACTACGACAGGTAATGCGGGAGTGTTTTGCTATTTTAGATTTTTCTAAAGCCGTGCGATCCGTCCGTACCTCTAGGTCCTACCAAATCTCGTCCAGAAATCACCCTCGGCCGCGTTTTACCAAACAGCCTGTAGTTAGTAGAGCGGATTACGATAATCCCGACAATTTGCTTAGTCTGGTTGATCCACAGAGGCATTTCTTGATCGAAGACGATGCCCATGACTTAGAGCGGCTGGCCTACGGCAAGCAGGTGCCGGTGGAAGATGGAAAGTACAACTACAGCATGGGTAGAGCGTACTTTATGTATGTTTCCGATTGATTGTAGTTGTTGCCCCATTTAGCCGTGCATTGCAATGCAAGTATGCATTGGCGTGTGAATGTACTGAGTGTTGTGTTTTTATTTCCTTGCAGGATGCCACAGAAGGACAAGCGATTCGTCGAGGAGAAGCGGAAGGCCACCGTTGGATCCTATGATGTAGATACGGTAGGTTCTTTGTGAAAGGTTTACTCAGTATTGTTATATGTTTTGATGTCTTCTATGCCATTGTGTTTATGGGATTCAAGTTGGAACATTTTCCAGTCACTTCCTTCTTTGGCTTTTTTAGAATCTTGAGATATGGTTCAGTCTTGTTTTTGCTCTAACCTTAGAGAAAGAAACTTGTGCCCTTAGCTACTAAGTATATAATAAAATAGAATAGTAATTATTGAATTCTGTACTTTAAATTGGGTTATTGTAAAAATTAGGTACAGCGGTTAGTGCTCCTTAAGCAAAACATAATTTTAACAAAACAAATTGAAAAATTAAATAAGGAAGAGAACGGCACTAAAACTCTTATGTTTGAAGATGGCCAAAGTCAAGAGAAAATAATAACCATAGACGAATATTAACTTCACACATGCATGTATGTAAACGTTGCATGTAGCTTGCAAATTTATTGAGTAGAATCCTTTGCGATTGACGTACTCCTTATAGTGATTTAGTGGTTTCTTTATACGAATGTGAGTGAAATCAAGAGCAGCAATTGCGTAAGGAAATTCATACTAACTGCTCCATATCCTTTGCGCTTCTTGTATTCCTTCCGAAGTATGTGGGAATACGATCCAATCATTCGCATGGCTTGTGATTTCTGCTGCAACTTGCTGTATAACTCTAGATATAGTTTATTGATGTACACCAATATCTTCACCATACCTATTTGAAATCCGGGGTCTCCCATATACTTACTTACTTACTTAGATGGCGCTACGGTCGGGGGTGGACCTGGGCCTCAACCAACAAACCTCTCCAGCTAGCACGATTACGAGCCAGCTGCCTCCAGTTGCGCACGCCAAGTTGTTTGAGGTCCCCCACTACTTGTTTGCGCCACCTACTGCGTCGTCCATCCGGGGTGGATTCGAAAACTTTCTTAGCGGGAACGTTGGGCTCCATCCGCTCTAAACGACCCAGCCATCTTAGTCGCTGTATGTGAACT
The DNA here is from genome assembly GCA_945910035.1 of Brachypalpus laphriformis. NCBI lineage: Eukaryota > Metazoa > Arthropoda > Insecta > Diptera > Syrphidae > Brachypalpus > Brachypalpus laphriformis. Next base: position 275,462,406 of record OX246754.1, on the reverse strand, counting down.
CTTCTGGCTAAGTCGATGTCCTTGTACAGGCCGTATAGCTCGGCATTGTACCTTCTCCTCCACTCACCGTCTATGCAGACGGGACCAAAGATCGCTCGAAGAACTTTTCTCTCGAAATAACCAAGGGCATCCTCATCCGGTTTTGTCAAAGCCCATGCCTCTGCGCCATACAGCAGGGCTGGGATGATTAGAGTCTTATAAAGAGTTACCTTAGTACTTCGAGATAGGGCTTTGCTACTCAATTGTCGTTTTAGCCCATAGAAACAACGATTGGCAAGAGTAATTCTTCGTGTGATCTCCCATATAGCGCAGAAAAATTCTCATTTTATCTTCATTCGCCAAAGCACCAGGGTCGGCGCCGAAAATTCTTCAGCTAGTAATTTCACACCCTCTTCACTAAATCGATACAGTCGACGAAAATATTCACCAACTGGACACCTATTTTTGTAAATTCGATTTGTAATGAAATTAAGCTAGAATTCGGCCATTTTGACAGTTGTATATGAACTGAGTAAGGGAAATACCATGCTTAACTATTTATGAGATCGATTTCATGCAATCAATCGTTTTTTAGTCTTTTTGCACATCAAAACAAGCTCTGTGTCACATCGAGCTTTCAGTCTGTGATCGATCTCAACACTTTGAGATCGAGCTCACAGCTCGGTCAGTGTATTTTTTTTGCACACCATGTTAAGAAAGATCTCAGAAAAATGAGGAAATTATTCGAACTCATCTTTTTCCTTACGACCCCATATCTTTCACAGCATGAGATGGCGCCATGTACTCAGATTCGGTGCTTGACAAGGGCACACTTTTTTACCTCTGCGATGCCCGGGAAACAGGTCCACCCCAAATGTAGAAATGAACTCGTATTTTACGAACACACTCGTACGTAATTTTTGACAGGAGTCGTATGCATCGCGACGCATACGACCCCATATCTAAATTTGTACTTTTGTGTGCTTTCATTGTATGAAAGTCACGAATCGTAGCCAATTTGAAAGGCTGGTTTCTGCTATGGCAACAACATGCAGTGTTCCCAAGCATCTAGGCTAGGTACGTAGGTAGGAGTGGTTGTGTCAGCAAACCATGCCGACACATAATTAGCGCAGAAGCGCCGTTTTATTACCACAACTCAAGTGACCTAACGGATGTTAACTACTAGGGGAAAAAAGAAGAAAAAGGGGGTAAGGATTATTCAAATCCACCCCGTAGCTGATAATATCCCCAATGCTAATCTTCGCCAGCTCTATAAGGTTGTCGAAAAAGAATTTACCTAAGGTGCGCTGTCTGGCCTTGCCTAAAGCCGGACACTTGCAGAGGAAGTGTAAGATTGTTTCTATTTCATCAGCAGTATTGCAGCTGCGACAGTGTGCATTAAATGCAATGCCTATTCTGGTCGCATGAACCCCGATGGGCCAGTGGCCAGTACTAACTGCCAGAGTTCTTGCGATATCTGTACGGTTTCTGTTTAGTAGATCTTACGTTCTTTTCAGGGAGTATTTGGGCCACATCTGCCTGGAGATGACACAGTTCCGCACCCCCTGCCATCTAATATCTGCCTTTAGCAGATAGTGTGCGAAGATACCTCCCTTAAGGACCCCCAACGGGACGTTCACCTCCTTTGCTAGGGAAGCATCAAGGGCAGATCCTTGCCGCGCGAGTTCATCAGCCCGCTCATTCCTCTTAATGTTGCTGTGACCCGGAACCCAAAGGAGACAGATCCTTAGCCGGTGACTAAGCGAGGCGAGTTCTTTTTTGCACTGTTCTGCTAGCCTTGAGGATGTAGTGGCAGATACTATAGCCTTGATAGCCGCCTGGCTGTCAATGAGGATGGCAATGGTATTTTGGGGTGTAGAGGTTTGCTTGAGTATGCGGCAGGTCTCACGTACAGCAAAAACTTCCGCCTGGAAGACACTCCACGAATCAGGAAGCCGGAAATATTGAGAGAATCAGAGAATATCCCCGCCCCTACCCCGCAGTCCATTTTTGAACCGTCGGTGAAAATTTTTGATTCGAACTCATTTATCAGTACACCAGTTTCCCATTCCGCCCTGGTTGGGAATCTGACCGTGACGTAATTTCTAAAGTTCACTGTGGGGATTATATAGTCGGTCAGATTAGCTACCAGATCCTGCGGTAGCAAATTCAGGATGCTGCTGTGACCATACGGATTGGTGCACCAGCATTCCGTTTCCCTTAGTCTGACCGAACTACATGACGATAGCTGCATAATGTGAAGATCGAGTGGTAAAAGGTGCAGAATAACGTTCAAGGCACCGGTTGGACATGTCCTCATGGCACCCGTTGCGCCTATAGCCAGAGTTCTTTGTACCCTGTTGATAAGTTTGATGTTATAAGCTTTCCTTAGCGCAGGCCACCAGACTAGCGATCCATAGGAAAGAATGGGACGCACCACGGCAGTGTACATACATAAGACCATCTTCGGGCGAAGTCCCCACTTCTTGCCAAAGGTCTTGCTGCAGGCATAGAAAGCCACACAGGCCTTCTTTACTTCTTTACCCGTTGCTCAATATTAAGCTTCCAGCTTAGTTTTGGATGAAGTACCACACCTAGGTACTTGGCACTGGAGGGAGAGTAGATGATTATTTAGCCGTGGAAGCACAAAAGTCGGTATTTTGGTTTTAGTGGTAAAGAGCATCAGTTCAGTTTTGCTTGGGTTGACGCTGAGTCTACATCCAGTGGCCCATGAGCTAATCTTGCCCAAGGCACCTTCCATAATCTCACTGATTAAGGATGGAACATCCCCGATACCAGTATTACCACGTCATCCGCATACGCGACAACCTTAACTCCATCCCTATCAAGTCTACACAAAATTTTATTGATAGAAGAGGAGATAAGACCCCACCTTGCAGAGTTCCTCTAACAACAGATATGGTGGAGCTGCTGTTGCCGAGATTCGATTGAATGATTCTGGTTTTTAGCATTGTCAATATCCAATAAACTCTTCCACACCCAGTTGGATCAGAGCTTCCTGAATCGATTCCGTACTGACGTTATTGAAGGCACCTTGAATGTCTAAGAAGGTAGCAAGGGTATATTGTTTGAAATGGATTGTCTTTTCTATCGTTCGCACAACTTCGTGGAGCGCCGTCTCGATCGCCCTTTAGTGTACGCATGTGGAGATTTGGATAGAAGGGATTTATCTAGGGTATTTCGGATATGTATATATAAGATGCGTTCCAACGTCTTTAAAAGAAAAGAGGATAAGTTAGAAGGGTCTGAAATCCTTTGCGGATCCATGACCCCGCTTCCCAGTTTTCGGGATAAACACGCCTCCAACTCAGGGGAACGTGGTTTAGGAGAACACAGCTTCTGTAGATCGGAACTACCCACGGTACCACCTGGTCCAGTGTTTTTTGCAGCATAATAGGGAGAATGTCGTCAAGGCCGACCGATTTATAGGGAGAGAAGTTGTTAATAGCCCAGGAGGTGTTAACTGCTATAATTGTTGTCTTAATGTCATTCCCGGAAGAAGATTGCGCGACCTGAGCTACTGGTGGGAGGACAGTAGTCTTTCCAAGCAAGAGACTTGGCACTTTTAATGGATTTCTTGTATTCCTTCAGACAATCCTTATATGGTTGCCAGAACTTGTGTTTAAAGCAGACATTGAAGATCTCTCTAGTTATCTTCCTCAGATTAGATAGATCTTCGTTCCACCAAGGGGGGAATTTTTTCTTGCTATATTTAATAGGACACGAAACCTTAAAAGCCGCACCCATGGCTGTTTCGAACGTCCTGATTTTGGCGTCCAAGCATCTAAGTACTAACCGCGCTCGACGCTGCTTAATTTCGGTGATCGGAGTGCCGGGCATTCGCAAAGAATGTGTTCGGATGTTTCATCCTCTTCTAAACATAACCGACAGTCCTTCTCTTGACACAGATTCATCTTATTAAGGTGGTATCTCAGGCTGCAATGGCCAGTAAGAAAGTTCACAAGCTTTTTAATGCTTTCCCTAATAACTAAGTTAAGGATTTCCTTATAGGAGTAAGGCTTGATTAATCGTTTGGATTGTCCTAGACCTGGCCCATTAGTCCAGTGAGCTAGACGAAGTTTGTTTTCCCATCCGTTAATCAGTTTTGTAGCTGTCGCCCAGTTGACGCCACAATAAGATTCAGGACCCATGAACGCAGATTCTGGGCGAGCCCTAGCGAGCTCATAGATTCGTTGCCTACAATCCCTTGGTGGGCAGGGACCCAACCGCGTTTTACCCTGTTGTATTTGGCAAGGTCTAATAATGCATCGTAGCAGCATTTCACGGTTCTGGAGTCCCTTAGGTTGGACGATAGTGTTTTTAGAACCCAAAAAGCGCAAAATACAGTTTTTTTTATAAAGGTTTTAAAATGTTTAATGAACTACCTGATGAATTGAAGCTAGAGAGTCAGATAATAAGGTTTAAGAAAAATATTATCACATATGTAAAAATGAAGTTTGATTAGAGTATGTTTTTATTTTATTTTATTTATTTTATTTATTTATTTATTTATTTATGTAATTATCTTGTATTAGAATAGCTAAATATTGCTAAATAAACAAATTGAATTGAATTGATAAGTGCTGCTTGGCTTGACGAGAACTGATACTCAGCATGTTATGGTCGTTGGCGTAAGTACACAAAAAATGTCTCCAAATTGCTGCCACATTCTCTACCGGCAACACTTCGTCCTCTTTTTCATAGAAAAAGAGGTCTATCAAATTAATATTTTTGATTTATTTTGCTCACCAAAAACTTTACTTTGCACCGCCAAACTTATATGTTTACATTTTCGTTTCATTCGCTTTAATGGTTTGACATCAGCATAACTGCGATGATACGTGTTGGTTTCTTTTGAGTTGTCGTATGCATTAAATACGAAAGCATTCGACTTGAAGAATTGGGGTGACTACCAAATACATACATAAGGCATCCTACCGCCTCTCTATACGGAAACTTCATATCCTTCTGAGATGACTCATCTGCACTTGGAGAGTTTTCAGTTCGAGTTGAAACTGCTTTACACTCACCCATATTGAATCTTTCTAACACACGTTCCGCATAACTTGTTTGACTGACATGGATCTCACCGGGCATTTTCGAAAACGTCAAATCAAAGTCAATGTGACCGTTAATTAATCGTCATTTTATGACGCAAAAGTTGCAATCGTCTCGCTTGCCCAAATGGTTTTTTGATGAACGTCAAATAATTTTTTTTGCAAGCGCATCAAAAAGAAAAAAAAGAAGCCAAATGGAGAGGCTTGTCGGTTGAAGCCCAGGTTTACCCTGAACTGTAGCGCCACCTAAGTAAGTAAGTAAGCGCATTTGATGTTTTCGAACAAAAAGTAAAACCAAACAAAATGGGTCCCATAGGAAGTGTATAGCGAAATTTACTTTTCGCCCCGGCGCGGCGCGACGATAACCAACTTTAGTGCAACTTGACCGATCCAAGGCAGTAATACAAGGGGTGTAGCACACATAATTTGTTTTGATGAGCCAGCGAGAGGCAAGTATACAGTTTTTGGCGATCACCTCGAAATTTTTACTGTACAGCTGCGTTGCAGATGATGTTTTTCTGTTTCTGATTTACAGTATTTTTTTTCGCAATTAACGACGCCATAGGCAAATGAATCATCCAACAGCGCGAACAATTTTTCCAGCCATATGACCAAGCTACTGCCAGTGTTATGCCTTTGCAGTATGTCAATAAAACCATGTTTTGCGGCAAAGTTTACATGAACCAATGCATTTGCTTCTGCTACGCAGGCGATACCTTCATGGAACCTAATTCCTCTCGCCCTCTGCATCACTATCCTCATCTGCTGATTCGAAAAAAATCACTTACTAAGTTGATTTCAGTACAACCTGCTTCAGGTTTATCTCTGGAACCTTCCTGCACTACGTTATGGATGACTTGATCACGCGAATCATGCATATAATCCTGCAAGACATCATCCAAATCTTCATGCAATCTTTTATTATTATAGATTCAGCGTCTAGTGATGAAAAAATTACAGCTGGTTGTAATTTCTCTTGAACTTCATCATGCTGGTTTTGAAGTTCACACTCCTTAAAAGATACGTCTCTAATAATTTGGATTTTTCTCGATGCTGGAGTCCAAATTCGATACCCTTTCCATTCCATTATCCGTACGAAGTGTTCTTACCACACCTACATTTTTCCAGTCGATTTTCCTTTTTTCACGATGTACTTAATTAAGGCGCGATGCGTGTCTGTAGGGTGTCTTCTGGATTGGTCCCATTTCATATGCGACAGTTTTGTTTATTAACGAACCTCTTAAACCAAAAATAAGGCTCATCGTTGAACACAATTTTCTGACAAAGCACCGGGTAAGCTCGCAACTGCTCTAGAGCACAAACAGCGAAAGAACGACGCAGAACATGATCTCTTCCTGCATCCGCTGGATCTTATACGGGTGTAGACCAAGATTTTTGCGCGAAATTTTCCACGTAATGGACGCACGGAGTCCCAATGGCTACGACCGACGACGTATCGGTAAATTACGATCTTTTTGCACACTTTAATTTATGGCGACGGTATTACGCATATTCCTTTAACGTGTTGGTGTTATTGCATTATTTAGAGAGTATGTGGTACGAAATCTATCCACAGTTCGACGGATGGCTTGCTCAGATGGGCTATTAAGTCCCCAGATGCTTGACGGCGGGTTGGGAGTCCATTAATTAAGTACGGATTGTCTCTTGACGAAATCTCAGAGCTTTTTATGACAACAATGTGCACCTCATCGTAGCTTAAATTACTATCTGCTTCTTCAAGGCACTAGGCTTACTCTTTTTAAAACTATACGGCGTGCATTTCTTTAACCACTCTTTAAATAAATTATTATCTTTTTAGGAAAAATTCGTTAAACTATCCCCTGCCTATGAAGAAGTAAAAGTCGGTCCATGTGAATGTTGCCAAAAGGTCTGCGACATCATTTGTTCACGATGCTCGTCATTTTTCTGTAGTGTGGAATGCCAGATAAAGGAATGGCAAAAGCATCGCTACGTCTGCGGCAAACAACCGTAAGGCTATATCTTCTTCCAAATGGTAGTTTCTTCTTATTAATTCTTTAATTTATAGTGGCCTGATGCCGTCTGACGTTAAGACTCAAGCACCCCATCAGAATTTGTCTGAAAAACAAGTATCTGCAGAACAACAAAGAACTGAAAGACAAGAGTCTTCCACAAAAACATCTCATCACGATTCTACCCAACAAGCAGCATTAAAAGCACAACTTCCTAAATCTGGAGACAAAGTGATACTTACGGCTATCTCAAAGACAAATGTAGTCTTTGTACGTTCAAAGAATTACGATGATAATTTAAACTTTTTCAACACAGTCTCCATAATACAAAGAGAAGCCAAATTCCAACGTGTCCTTCAGCATACCCCACATAGAGGTGACATTGTGCTGACAAAATTCAGAGACGATCAGTATAATCGAGCAATGATCCTAAATCCCGATGACTTAGATCACATTAAATTGATTTACATTGACTATGGGAACATTGATTCGAAATCATTGGACGAGCTACTCGATGCTCCCGATCAGTTCTGGTTCCTACCACGAATGGCTGTGCCAATAATTTTGATGGATGTTCCTGACTACTTCATGACCGATGAAGTGAAGAAGTACATGTACAATCATCTGAACACAGACATGAAGATCATTTACCAGCAAGATGATGTTGAAAATGGAGTTCAACGGGCGGAACTCTTTGATTTGAATTCTAATGACAGTTACAACAAGACAATAGCTTCGTTAAGGGGCCCCACCTTGGAAGTAGACAAATCATCTGTTATATATCGTGAAGTTAGTTAAAATGTTAATTTTTTTTTAGTAGAAACTTGATGTAAACGAATTTTTAAATTTCAGTACTTGGAAAACTTATCACTGCCTGCGGGAGAAAATGTTAAACTTATCGTTATGGATAGTTCTCTTTTGCAGACAGCTTTTATCTCGTGCACTACAGAGGCATATGCTCATGCGATACAGAAGTTCCAAGACGACATTCAAACATACGTGAATAATAACCCTACAAAATCAACATACACACCGAGGTAAGGAAGCACGTATTAGGCGACAGTATATCTGATAATCTTCAATTTGGTAGAGATAGTTTTGCAGGGAATCTATACATTTATGCTAAACTTAGAGTAATGTTTTTTGTCAAAAAAGTTTTCCGCAGGAGTGTCTAACATTGTTAGCCTGGGTGGCAGAAGCGTCTAAAGCTTGTTGCATTCTGCAGAAGCCCAAGCAAAACTGAATACATTTAACATTTATATACTAACACTAGCGTTACTCCGTCCGCTTCGCTAGACGTTTCCTTTATTTGTATGCTAAATTAGAAAATATTTCTTTTTTTCTTTCAAATGAATTTATTGTAAGGCTCTGTGATAAACAATATTTTTAGTTTTTCCTTCATGTGCGAACACAAACAAATCAGCATGTTTCCCTACACGTGAAGAGGCTACATACAATTGTCCATGTAAGAAACAATTATTTTCCAAATTCAGACCACACGCTTGCAAAGATTGTCCCTGCGCTTTATTGATGGTCATTGCAAAAGCCAGGCGCACTGGAAACTGCAAACGTTTGAATTCGAATGGCATGTCTGTTGGTATCATCGGTATACGTGGAATTAAAACGTCTTCACCTTTGAATTTCCCATTTAAAATAGAGGCTTCAATAACGTTGGTCATTATCTTCTTAACCGCAAGTCTTGTGCCATTGCACAATTTTGGTTGGTTGGTATTACGAAGCATGATGATTGGTGCTTGCAATATGTGCGGTGGCAGGCCTGGTAAATCCTTATGAATTTAAATGAATTTAAAAATTCTGTGGGATAATTGACCACCTCATCTTCATTCATAATGGTATCGACTATCTCTTTTAAAATGGCCTCATTCATTTCTGTAACGTCTTTGTTTTTTGCCGCCAATATAGCTCTTTCGCTCAGCCAAACGTGTCTTGTATTGTTGTACAATGTTTGGAAAAACTTTTCGAATCACTTCTTCTTTTCTTTGAACTACATTGCAAAAATTGGTTGGTAACGTTATTAAGCCAGTTTCATTGTCTATCGGCATTTTTCCATCTCCAATTTTCAACAACTGCTTTGAAAATTCATTGGCTGATGGATCACTGTGTAATTGAACACGCACATTTGTGGTTAATGTGAGTGTTCTCACATATCTCCACAGAGTGGATGACTTTAAACACGCATTAAGCTCATCAGCAGCGGTGGATCGGGGAATTACTGGCAAAGTTTGCCGGAAATCACCAGCTAATAATATTAAGGCGCCACCAAAGAGCCGTTGATTTCCTCTCATATCCTTCATTTCATGATTGAATGCCTCCAATGATCTCTTGTGGGCCATAGGACATTTATCCCACACGACAATTTCACACTGTTGCAACACTTTGGCCATTCCTGACGTTTTGGTAATATTACATGTTTCGGATTTTCGCTGAAGCTCATGTCCAAAGGCAACTTGAGCGCAGAAAGTGCTGTTCTGCCGCCGTCCAACAACGTCGTCGCGATTTCAGATGATGCGAGAGCCAATGCTATTTTATTTTGCGAACGAATGGTGGCCAAAATTGTTGAAATAAGGAAAGTTTTTCCAGTGCCACCAGGCGCATCTAAGAGATACGTTCCACCACTTTTGTCTGCCATTGCTCGCATCAAAATGTCGTAAACATCTTTTTGTTGTGCGTTTAACTTTGGAACATTTGTTAGAACAAATTGAGTTAAATCATTGTGATCGAAATCATGTTCACGCAGCAAATCTCCCTTATACAAATCTTGTAATTGCCGATTTGGCGATGGCATGCCTAATTGGGATAACGCTTTGTTTGCATTGTAAGGCAAATTCGATCATTATGCATTTCTCGTGTTGTTAGCAAATGCGGATTCTATGGGCTACACGTTGCTATGATTATAGCAAATAGTGTAAGAATCTGATGAGGCGGTGCAATAATTGACGATTTAGCGAGCGTAGAATCCCAGTGAGCATCGTCCTCGAGCAAATGTAAGCGACGGCATGCCTCACGATAAGTTGGGCACTCTAATCCATCTACTGTTTTCAAATTTGCAAAGGATGTTGGTCCACGAACGTTGATTAATAGAAGACGTAAATAAAAACACTCGTTATGTCTTGGATGAATTGTATAAAGTCTTCCTAATGCATCGGTTTGAAATACATTTTGATGACCTGGAACTGGCTTCCCTTGCTTGCGCCTTGCAAAAACTTTGGTCGATTTATTCCATGTGTAATACTGCGGGACTTCCGTGTATAATAATTGACTGGCAAATGTGTCACTTCGGCATAAAGCAAAAAAGCATTCAATGTAGTGACTGGTGGTGTAATTGCTCTTTGCAACGCAGTTTCACTTAACGTCGTATGTTTTGTATTTCAATCTTGTCTTGAATTACATGTGTCCGTAGATATTTATTTTGCATTTTCTTGAATGAAAAAGCCATTTTTTTTTTTGAAGGGCCTATGTCCTTCTCATTGTTCTTCTGAATAGTTTAAAAGAAAAACCAAGTAAATTGGTTGAAAATTACGTGAGTTATACGTAAACGCACAAAATATCAACTTTGTTTTATATGTATAGATTTAAACATTTAACAACATTTAAACTTTATATACTAGTACTTTGACTACGGGAATGAAACAGAAAAAAGTTTTTAATTTTCTAAACATTTACAAGGTATTATTATATATTACGAATAAACTTTCTACTCAAATTTGTGTAATATTTTCCAAAGGATTTTTATCTATCAACGATTTCCACGCCCAGGCTATTAACACCTGAGAAGTTTGTTGTAGGGAATTTTATTTTCTACAAGTTTTCTATACCACTTTTAAATCAGATCTAAGAAAACCGTTTTTACCACATTTTATGAAATGTGTTTTTTTTTTTTTGAAAGAGTGTATTTTGCCCGACCAAATTGAATGAAATGGGGTTGGAGCCCACGTATAATTAGAGCTATATCGGTCCAAAACTGGCTTGTTTGACTTTTAAAAACACTAATCCTTCTCCATTTCGCAGAATTAATGAACTATGTCTTGCCAAATACGATGAAGATGGCCTCTGGTATCGGGGCAGATGTATAGAACTAGTAGGTGATGGACACCCAACGATTTTATTCTTTGATTATGGAAATATTTCCATTGTCAGTGTGGAGAATATACGAAAATATCCCGAAGAATTTACATTCCCTATGATGACAGGCGATTGTGAAATCCACGGTTAGTAAACGACAAAGTAAACTTTAAAATTCTTCTTATAAATATTTACATTTGTTTTAATTTGCAGGACTACCAGAAAAAGTTCCCGATGGTATGAAACAGAAATTAGAAAAAATCTTGCAGCCAGGAACTGAACTCATTTGTGATCGAGTTGAGAAATTTGCAGATGATAATTTTTACGTAATTCATTTGGGCGATATAATAAATAAGCTCTCAAATTAAGTTTAATTTTGAAAATTCTTTTAAAACATTTGCATACATATTGTTAAAAACCTCTGAAAAGATTTCACTAAACCGAACATTTTTACGCACATTAAGAGGAAAAGTTGCTTTAACATCTTTGAAAAATAAAATTTGGTTTATTACTTCAGTATTTTGTGTGGAATTTTAAATTACGGTATCCTAGGTACAGTGCGCGAAATAATTTATTTGTTTATTTATTTGTATGATTGTCAACACAGTACATGGGTTTTCTAAGATATTTGGATTACGAAAAATAGTGAAAACAAAATTAATACAATAATACTTGTTAAATATAATATAAAGATAAACAAAACGATAAAATAAGAAAAGAAACAAGCCAACAGTTTAAAAAAAGCTTATTACAATTGAGCAAACAATTATGACTGAAAACAATTTATCGAACTTAATTTTATTAGGGATATCGACATATGGTATTAACCCTCTCACAGGCAAAGTTAAAGTAATGACGGAAGGTTTTTTTTTTTTTTTTCCCGAGGGTAGGTGAAAAATCTTCCATAGACACTATGAGAATAGCAAGCGCGTGCTCATAGTAGTGTCAGATTCTTACTGACTAAAAAAACACCACCCTTCGATATAAATTTGTTAGATATCGCAACTAAGTAATAACTTATCAAGCAATTTTTCTATCATGAAATAAAAACGTTTGGCAGGTTACTTTCCACTGAAGGATCCTGCATATTCCGCAATCTAGACGCGGTTAATCATTATCTCGCCAAGTCGAAAGGTTTCGTCCTTTGTAATCGGCGCAATAAATTGCTCTCATCCAAAATTTGTAGGACTGTATTGTTGACATGTCCGATTAGTCGGTTTTTATGCTTTCTCGCGAAGCTTCTAGTTTCAGCTTCGATTGTCAGAATTCCGAGATCCCTGTGGATATCGTCGTTTCTAATATACCACGGTGCTTGGACAATTTCTCTTAGCACTTTATTTTGAAAAGCTTGTAAAGTATTTGCATTTGTTTTCTTGGTACAACCCCAAAGTTGTATACCGTAGGTCCACACCGGCTTTAGCACTTGCTTGTATAAAAGCAGTTTGTTCTCAGTACTGAGCTGGGAATGTTTTCCGAGTAACCAGTCCATTTCTCTATATTTGATTTCGAGTTCTTTACGTTTCATTTTCACGAGCGAATTCCATTTCAGCCTTGCGTCGAGTGTCATTCCCAGGTATTTGGCCTCGTTTGCAAAAGGTATTCGGGCCGAGTTTAGGAAAATTGGCAAGTCATTAATTTTCTTGTAAGTGAAATTCACGTGAACAGATTTAGATTCGTTGAGGGCGATCCGCCAGTCCCTCGTCCATTCATTTACATTATTCAGTGCGTTTTGCAATTTTGCAGTCGTTTCTTCGATTGTTTTACCTACTGCTAGGATAGCGGTATCATCGACAAACGTAGCAAGGATAGTGCCATCTTCGTTCGGTATATCACGAGTATATAACAAATAGAGAAGCGGCCCAAGAACGCTTCCTTGCGGTACGCCGGCCGAAATTTCCTTGAGCTCGGAGTATTCGACTCCATTTCTAACACGAAAGAGTCTATTCCCGAGATATGATCCTAGAATATCGTATAAGCATACAGGGAGGACTTGTCGTAGTTTGCATTTCAGGCCATCATGCCACACCTTATCGAAGGCTTGCGAGACGTCAAGAAATACGCTTGAGCAAATCTTTTTTTCTTCAAGTGCTTTCTCGATTACGTCAGTAATTCTATGCACCTGGTCAATCGTCGAATGCTTACTTCTGAACCCAAACTGGTGGTCAGGGATAAGATTATTTTCTTCTATAACCGGTTGGAGACGCCTTAATAATATCCTCTCGAAAATTTTCGATATGATTGGAAGAAGCGAAATTGGTCTATACGATTTTACTTCATGACGGAAGGTAAAGCAACATTTTTGTTTAGGTGAGATATTGGTCTAAGAAGCACGAATTTAGTGACGAGGTAAAAAAAATAATTAATTTAGTCACCATGTAAACTAATTGGAGGGGCGCCTCAGGGCAGCCTTACCCGTTTAATCCAAAAATTTCAGTTAATTTATTGGATAATTTTCGGATACGAAACAGTAGATCGTATCCTGGGGCCTCACTCTGTATTGCTACTCGAAAGTCAATTTTTTGCGAAAGTGCTTTACGATTCTAATCTTAGCCGGCACTTTGTAAGAAAACAGAATCGAATGGAAGTATTGCGAACTGGGGCTATGAAATGTGCGAATCTAGCTTCGAGTATCAAACGCTGAAATGTCACTTTGAAGCAAATTTCGTTCCAAAGAATTTTGTGTTTTATTTATATTTGAGAAAGAAAGTTAAATATATGTTATAGAAATGGAAGTGAATGCTGCAAAGGAGAAAGAATAGAACAAGGAGAAAGAATAGAACGCAGGCGAATTAGAAATAGGTCGAATATAATGGAGCTCAGTGATAAAAAGTAGAAGATAGAGAGCAGTGGTTGGTTCAACCCGAAACTGAGAGCATTAAGTGGGAAATACACGATACAACCGTCGTACCGACATCGGCATAAAGCACACATATACAATTTGCATACGATTTACGTACAACCAGACATTTTATTCAGCCATTTTATACATACACACCATGTAATTCCCATACAATTTTTGTATATTACATCGGTTGTTCAGTCAAGACCATGCGACCATACGATATCGGTACAACGGTCGGTTGTGTGAATACCCACAAAACAATTATCGTATACAACACCAAAGCTATCAAACCGTTGGTACAACAGTTGTATCGTGTATTTCCCACTTTACTAATTCTATCCACTGCTACGGTGAGATCTAGCAATTACATATATTACTTTCTCTTCAAGAGAAGTTAAGGTGAATCATTTACATTTGATTTCCAATGGACTGGCTTCATGTTTTAAAACACGTTTTAATCAAGTAATTTCAGAAAATTATTTTATGTATATCACTTTCATTGTTTTTTAAGCTAAAAATAACGTTTTATGCCATAAAATACTTACATTTTAAAGGAAACACAATTGCTTACTTCAACATCCGCAATAGAACAAAATGATGCGAATTCTTGTTAATTTGACATTTCGTTTAGCAATACAGAGTGCCAGATTTGCGATAAGAAATTGACATTGAAGTTGGCAACAAAAGCTTGTTCGATTTTCGTAAATTTGGATTTACGATTCGAATTACAGAGTGACAATTCTGCGAATTCGAATGATTTGACTTTAGATTGGCAATACAGAGTGAGGCCCCAGTCTCATTGCTGGCATTCCTGAGTACACAACAGTTGTAAAATCATCGCACCATTTCCATGAACGGATTGCTACTTTTGGCGGTGCTGTCTATTTGATAGCGGCACTCAATTGTTTCCACTTTTAAGTTTTCACCTCTACGTCGATAAGTCAAGCACAAAATTGTCGCGGAAAAACAAGTTGAGTAAAAGTAGCGTAAACATTTTTCGATACATAAAATGGCGACCGCTCAGTCAACATGTTGAGTGAGCGGTGCCATTCAGTTGAAAAATTACAACTGTTGTACACGTGAATGCAGCCAGTGTTGGCGATGCCCTTGTGACCAGGGACACAAGTGCGTGAAGGGGTGTTGGGTGTTGTATGCAGCAAGTCACTTGAGGAGAGACAGTTCCAAACTAATTTAGACTCAAAGCTGAAGGATTTGAGAGCTTTAGAGCTGCTTGGCTATCTGATAACATGTTTATGTGTGGTCTTCGGAGGCCTCTTCTGATGCATTCTCTGGCACATAGCTCTATATTTGACCTAATGGCACACCAGATTTAAAATTGGGACCAAAAATTCCGGCACCCACACCATTTGGCATTTTTGAGCCAAATTGATTTGTCGATCCACCTGAGGGAGCTAGGGATTTTCCCAATAGGTTCGATTTGGAATGTTGGTTTTGGAAGGATGATTCATGGTTATTTTTCTGTGCATGAAATCAGGTACAAATACTGCTGGTGAGGTTAGCAGCGGAATTTTGTTTAGAATCTTCATATGCCCTGTTAAATCAGATTCCTTCACATTACGGAGGATGTGTGTGTGCGCTGGTGGCAGCAGTCTTGTTTACTTTTATAAAGTGATACCCACGCAGGCGAGTCTTTGTACCTTTTGAATGGTAGTTCGAGCATGGACCTGTTCGATTTTTCCCACTATATTAGTGAGGCATAGGTAATTGTGGGAATGACGAATCAGTGAATCATTTTGGGCTTGAGACCCCATTTTTTACCAAAGAGTCTGGAACAGGCCCAGAAGGCCTTAGTCGCCTTTGATCTAATTTATCAAGATATGGCCTCCAGGTGAGTTTCTTGTCTAGAGATATTTGGCTTCACTGGAAAAATTAAGTTGGATACCATTTAGTGTTAGTGTCTGAAGATTTAAATTTCTTCTCCTGGTGAATGGGATGAAAAACTACTTCTGCAGACTGTATAACGGCGACGAAGACCAACATCCCGCTGTCAGGCAGAATGAACCATTCAACATAGACGATGATAGTCAAAATTTCCGTCCACCTGACCAAAACGAAGTGAGGAGAGCAATATCCAAGCTAAAATCGAACAAGGCTGCTGGACCTGACGGCTTATCGGCCGAACTTTTCAAGGCAGCTGGGGATGAATTGGTAGAGTGCATACACCAACTCATTTCTAGTATTTGGACAGACGAGTGTATGCCTGATAAATGGAACCTCAGCATCGTTTGCCCGATCAACAAAAAAGGAGACCCCCTCAACTGCGCCAATTATAGAGGCATCAGTCTCCTCAACATCGCATACAAACTCTTTTCTGCGATATTGTGTGAACGCCTGAAACCTTTTATCAACAGCCTGATTGGACCATATCAGTGCGGTTTCAGGCCAGGAAAGTCCACCATCGATCAAATCTTCACACTTCGGCAGATCCTGAAGAAAACCCAAGAATTCCAAATCGATACTCACCACCTCTTTATCGACTTCAAGGCCGCCTATGACAGCATCTATAGAGAGGAGCTTTATAGAGCCATGTCTAGTTTTGACATCCCTGCCAAACTTGTCCGTCTGTGCAGGCTGACGATGGAGAACGCTCGCTGCTCCATCAAGGTCGGTAATGACCTCACCGAGACCTTTGATGTCAAAAAAGGCTTTAGACAAGGTGACGCGCTGTCATGTGACTTCTTCAATATTATACTTGAACGGATTGTGCGGAACTCACAAGCCAACACCGGAGGCACAATCTATTACAAGTCTGTACAACTACTTGCATACGCCGACGATATAGACATTATCGGAAGAAGTCAGCGGGCTGTCACCGGTGCGTTTGCAAGCATTGAGGCGGAAGCGGCCAAAATGGGTTTAGCGATAAACGAGGGCAAAACCAAGTATATGCTGTCAACAAGAAGGGAAAACCAACACCGACGAATTGGACAAAACGTCACCGTGGGCAGCTATAACTTCGAGGTAGTAAGGGACTTTGTCTACCTTGGCTCTGCTATAAATTTTACTAACAAAATCAGTGCAGAAATCAATCGAAGAATAACTCTTGCCAATCGCTGTTTTTTTGGGCTTATAAGTACAGTAAAACCCTATCTCGAACAACTAAGGAGACTCTATATAAGACCTTGATCATCCCAGTCCTGCTTTACGGCGCTGAAACATGGACTTTATTAACAGAGAATGAAGATATCCTTGGTCGCTTCGAGAGAAAAATTCTTCGTAAGATTTTCGGTCCCGTTTGCGTTGACGGGTTTTGGAGGAGAAGATTCAATCACGAACTATACGAGCCGTACAGCGACATCGACCTGGTCAAAAAACTGCGTATTGGACGTCTGAGATGGCTAGGACATGTAGAGCGAATGGACACCAACGTTCCGGCCCGCAGAGTCTTCGAATCTAATCCCGAGGGACGATGCAGTAGAGGGAATCATCGTCGTAGGTGGCGCGCACAAGTTCAAGGGGACCTCGACCAACTTGGAGTGCGCAACTGGAGGCAACTAGCTAAAGACCGAGCTAAATGGAGAGGCTTGTTGGTTGAGGCCCAGGTTCACCCCGAACTGTAGCGCCACCTAAGTAAGTAAGTAATGGGATGATGACAGTTTTTGATGGATTAACTTTTAATCATTCTGTCTGACACCAAACGTTTATTTCCGACTAGCTGGCCCGTGCTCGCCTTGCTTCGCCCACCTGCCACTTTTAAAACAAGAAAGTATTTCCTTCTAAAGCAGTTCTATTGTCCACGGATACGATGATTTGAATAATTGGCCATTTTCGAAAACGTCATCTGCGTCAAAAATGCAATTGCAGCATGTTCTTAAGCGCAAACTGCAAAAGTCAACTGTTCGAAAAAGCAAATACGAGTTTTAACTGCATTAGCATTGTGTTTGATAATGCAGTTTGCTAAAGTCACATGTTCGAAAACATCATCGGCAGCACAGCTGTGCAGTAAAAATTTCGAGGTGATCGCCAAAAATTTCATACTTGCCTTTCGCTGGCTCATCAAAACAAATTATGTGCGTTACACTCTCCACTTGTATCGCTTTCTTGGATCTGTCAAGTCGCACTAAGGTTGGTTATCATTGCGCCGGGGCGAAAAATAAATTTCGCTATACACTTCCTACGGGATCCATTCTGTTTGGTTTTACTTTTTGTTCGAAAACATTAAATGCGCTTGCAAAAAAAATTATTTGACGTTCATCAAAAACCATTTGCGCAAGCGAGACGATTGCATATTTGACGATTGCAACTTTTGCGTCATAAAATGACGATTAATTGACTTTGATTTGACGTTTTCGAAAATGGCCATTGTTTTGAACATTGCTCAGCTTCAGGACAACGCAGGAGGATGTTTTATATCTTCAATGAATCAGGGGGAAATTTACTAAATCCACCTCGTTTTTTGTTTTTCAATCTGATAAGCCATTATTGAGTTAGGGCTGAATAATTAACACTTTTTCTGATTTCTCCTGAAATGAGTAGACCAATTGCAATGAAATAAAAGTTGGTCCTTCTTCTAGTTAAGCCCGATGTTTTCCTGAAAAATCCATACGAATTGGGTTAGTAGTTTTAACGTAATGCGCGTTCAAACAAACAGACAGATAAAATGTACAGTTTTATTATGTGTATAAAGAAGATAGGGCATTTTACATTTTTTTTCAGCAATAATGGATTCTTGCTTATCTCTTATTATTGGTGACTAGGTCATCTGCATTACTTTGAGTTGGGTAACCAGCATTATTTAGGTCGTTTAGAAGTTGGTCAATTACAATTAACCAAAGAAGATGAGATAGAACGCCTCCTTGAGAACAACATTTAGTGCTTTTGATAGAAAGTGAGAATTGACCATGGAGCATGGTTGATGCCTTTGGCAATCTATTTACTTACCTCATGTGTCTTAGAGTGTATTGCTGCTATAAAATAATAGTTTTTCTTTAAGTTTAAAACTCGTATCGTCCATTTAAAACGTTTCATTTTTGTTGCCTTTATTTTTCTTCATACTACTTTTTTTTTGTTTTTTTTTTTTTTGCATTTAAGAGTTATATCCATTGCGGTTTGTTTTATAATTTTCTTTTCTTTTTATTTTCAATTTTGTTCTTATATACATTTATATTATAATGTGAATAATATTAACAACGTTCATAATATTACAATAATCAATCAATTTCTTGATTTTGTTTTTATATATAAATTCAAATCCTGAAAAACACACAATACCTATGTAGTTGTTCTATTTATTTATTTTTATCGTTATACAATTAAATGCAAGTTAGTTTTTACTCACGAAAATTAGATTTAGGTATATTCAGATTCTACTTAAAGCATAGTTATGTTGTGAATTTTTATTTATTTTGATTTAAGTAATATTCTATTTGTTATTAAAAATTGTAAGTTTTGCAATTTGAATACATGTAGCAATATATCTTGTATGATACGTGATTAACGCGAAAAAAACATTGTATTGTGTTCCTATCATATAATTAGCGTAGTACAACTAAAATGTTTTGTTTTATACAAGAAGCTTAAAAACTAAAATAAATAAGTGTCTAAGAATTAATTTTAATAAAACTAAGAAAAAAAAAAAAAAACAAAATACTTATAAACATAAAAATTGTTATTTGTTTTATTTTTTTTACATTTTGTAGATATATTTCTTTATTGTCTATTTGCTGAAATAAATTAACGGTTATTCTTAACAATTAAAAAAATTATATACAAACTATTTACTTTGTAGGTGTTGTATAAAAATAAACTAAAAAAAAAATTAAAACAATTTATTATTCTACTTTTAAACTGCACGCGCGCTCTATCGCTGTCGCTGTTGTTCTATCCAGGACGCTCGTGTACTGTGTGTGCCAGCTAGTTTCATATAGGCCTCAATCACAATGGAGTATCTAAGTGTGTGTGTGTGTGGTGTGTGTATGCGTGTGAGTGGAACTTCTCCTTTTGTAGTTAGTTATTGTGAATGACTAGAGTGAATGTTTGCATTGACCACGAGAGCGCGCAATTTTCGGGTCATTTGGATTGCGTCTGCGATTGGTGATGTTGGTGTTGGTGCTGCTGGTGCAAATGATTATGCTGGCTGGTAACTTGGCTAATACTAGTTGTTGGTTGTTGCTTACTGCTGATGCTCGAGGTGCTGATAGTTGTGGTTGTTGAACTTCCGGTGGCATTAGGTGGCGCTGGTGCTATTCGAATTGGTTTTGATCTTTGCTGAGCAACATTCTGTGTCACAGTGGTACGACCGCGTCCTCTATTCTTCGTTGAGTTGAGACCGTTACCATGTAGGGTAGATGAAGTGGATGTTGGTTGCGCACAGCTGTTGTTGTTGCCTACTGATGAAGGTGGTGCTGCTGAAATACGATCCAATTCAGTCATGGCTTCTTGAATGGCACGTTCGAGTTGGGAATTTAATTTTCTGCTCCTGGATTTTTTTTTTCATTTCATATTTTTTTTTAGGAGATATTTGGTTTTTTTTTTTTTTTTTGGTATTTCGAAATGAAAATGTTGTTGTGTGGTTGGTGCGTGTGATGATGATATAAATGGGCATGGGAGGAATACAAAAAAAGAACAGAAAAAGAGAGAAAAGGGGGACAAATGAATTAATTTTTTTTTCGTCATGATTAAACATAAATTTAAGAATAAAAAAAAAACAAAAAATTAAAAAATAAATTATTCAAAAGTCTCTACTCATTCAAGAAGTCTAGCTAAGTCTAATCAAATCTCATTATATCAACTTAAGAATTGGCCAATAAACTTGCTTTCTAGCTACTTAACTTTTCCCACTTAAATAAAAAAAATAAATAAAAAATAGAATAAAAAAGAAAAAAATCAAATAATTATAATCTTCTCACTTTCTTGTATCCTTTTGGGCTTTATGATGGGCTTCCAAACCCTCAGATAGACTCTTCAGAGTGTTAACAGCAACCAGCTCAGCATGCGACCGACCACCACCACCGAACCATTGTACCCAAGTGGTTTCATTTTGATAATCACAAGGCGTTGACATCCCATCGGGTGGCCGTACAATTTTACCCGGCCAAGCTGGATGACCACGAGCAGCACCCCAAATCAGTTCACCTATAGTGAAGGATTTTTGCAATCCATTATGGGTTAAGTCGATCTGGGCAGCGGCAGTTAAAGAGGTTGACCTAGGACTCCGGTGATTCTGATGATGGTGGTGGTTCGTGGTTGAATTACTTTTATTGATTGTTGAGGTTATCGCCGATATTGATGATGATGTTGTTGGTGAGTTTGTAGGTGATTCTATACGAAGGAACGGAGGTTGGAGGTATTTGTTTTATCTGTATTCAAATTTTTTCTTAATCTTTGCGGAGGAAAGTGAGATTCAGAAATAGTTGTGGATGAGGTTAGACATATATACATGACGCCGATTGATGTGAATTAGTACATTTAGACAGAACACGAACAATGGTTTTGTGGGACACACATTTTGTTGTTTAGTAGAAAAAGTAATAAAGCTAACCAACACCCACAAAAAGCTTTGGTTGTCGTCTTGAGGACGGTGTTTTTCGGAATATGTGTTAATAAAGCCTGTTGTGTGATTAGTGCGGATTATATAATTTTTGTGAATGGTTTAATGTACACAATAATAATGAGAGACTGGGGAGGGAATCCACAGAAAAGTGTGAATATGTAATTGTAAAGGATATAGCTAAGGCGTCTCCAACCGGTTATAGAAGAAAATAATCTTATCCCTAACCACCAGTTTGGGTTCAGAAGTAAGCATTCGACAATTGACCAGCTGCATAGAATTACTGACGTAATCGAGAAAGCACTTGAAGTAAAAAAGATTTGCTCAAGCGTATTTCTTGACATCCCGCAAGCTTTTGATAAGGTGTGGCATGATGGCTTGAAATGCAAACTACGACAAGTTCTCCCTGTATGCCTATACGATATTCTAGAATCATATCTCGGGAATAGACTCTTTCGTGTTAGACATGGAATGGAATACTCCGAGCTAAAAGGAATTTCGGCCGGCGTATCACAAGGAAGCGTTCTTGGGCTGCTTCTCTATTTGTTATATACTCGTGATATACCGGAAGAAGATGGCACTATCCTTGCTACGTTTGCCGATGACACCGCTATTTATTTATTTATTTAGCTTAATACAAGCAAGCTTAAATCTAAACTTAAGAACTAACAACGAGGGACCTTAACTCTAAGCTTAACAATTTTTTTTTTTTTTTTTTTTTTTTGTTGGGCCCCAAGGGGCCCACACATTTTTTATTAAACTAGGTCTTAAAATCTATCTTAAAAACTAGAGAGGGAACTGGGACTGGTTAGTTCATGAAGAGGTGTACAGGGACTTTCTAAGGGCGGATAGACTCGAATGAAAGTCTAGGGTGTTCTGTGAGTTATTTGCCAGGCGTAACATTCTGGAAATTGGTTCGAAATTTCCGTAGTTGGTGCGGTGGTGAGGGAGAAGAAAGAGCGGTACGGACCTGAGGTTTCGAGGGTTAGTGCGAAGGGAAATCATTTCCAGTAGTGCGGTGGAATCGATCATACCGGTTAATAATTGGTGCACGAAAAGTATGTCAGCGACTTCGCGACGTTTTGTAAGGGTTTGCAGGTTAATCAATTTTAGCCGGTCTTCATAGGGAGGTAAGATATAGTTGTCGGCCCATGGGAGACCGCGTAAGGCAAACCGGATAAACCTACGCTGCACAGCTTCGATTCTAAGGGAGTGTATGTTGTGATAAGGTGACCAAACTTGGCTGGCGTATTCCAGGAGTGGTCAGACAAAGGTGATATAAAGGGATTTAGAAACGTAAGGGTTTGAAAATTCTTTAGACCAGCGTTTTATGAAACCGAGAGAAGAATTGGCCTTGTGTACAATATGATCAATGTGGGAACGGAAGTTTAGCTCCCTGTCACAAATAATACCCAAATCGCATATAGAGGAGACTGAGGGAACGGGCTCGCTAAGAAAGTAATAGGTTCTGAGGGATGGGGGGAGGCGTTTACGGGAGAATGTTATGGATTGACATTTGGCGACGTTAAGTTCTAGAAAGTTTTTGTCGCACAATGTGTGGAATGAATTTAGATCGATTTGAAGTAAGAGAGAATCGGTGGGGGTAGATATTACGCTATACTAGCAGTAGGTAAAACAATCGAAGAAACGACTGCAAAACGCACTGAATAATGTAAATGAATGGACTGGTGGATCGCTCTCAACGAATCTAAATCTGTTCACGTGAATTTCACTTATTAGAAAACTAATTACTTGCCAATCTTTCTAAAACCTGCCCGAATACCTTTTGCAAACGGGGCGAAATACCTGGGAATGACACTCGACGCAAGGCTGAAATGGAATTCGCACGTGAAAATGAAACGTAAAGAACTCGAAATCAAATATAGGGAAATGGACTGGTTACTCGGAAAACATTCCCAGCTCAGTACTGAGAACAAACAAGCAAGTGTTAAAGCCAGTGTGGACTTACGGTATACAACTTTGGGGTTGTACCAAGAAAACAAATACCAATATTTTACAAACTTTTCAAAATAAAGTGCTAAGAGAAATTGTCCAAGCACCGTGGTGTAGTAGAAACGATGATATCCACAGGGATATCGGAATTCCGACAATCGAAGCTGAAACGAGAAGCTTCGCGAGAAAGCATAGAAACCGACTTAGAAAATTGACATTGAAATAAAAAAGCATAGAAACCGATTTATCAATAATACAAATTTTGGATGAGAGCAATTTATTGCGCCGACTACAAAGGACGAAACCTTTCGACTTGGCGGGATAATGATTAACGTCTAGATTGCAGGATCTTTCAGTGGAAAGTAACCTGCCAACGTTTTTATATCATGATAGAAAAATTGGTCATTACTTAGTTGCGATATCTAACAAATTTATATTTTAAAAAACACCACCCTTCGTTTTTTTAGTCAGTAAGAATTTGACACTACTACTATGAGCACGCGCTTGCTATTCTCATAGTGTCCATGGAAGATGTTTAACCTACCCTCGAAAAAAAAAATTTAATTTCCAGATATTGGAAACACAAACCACCTAACTAAGACTGTACAGGACTCCTCTTATAACGCAGTACTTCTACAATTTCAATTCGCTGTAACGTTGTTTATAAAACATGGTTTCACTGTAATGCGAATTTTGGCCTGGGATAACGCGATAAACTCGTTTTATGTACGCATTCGTCGGCAACAAAGATTTCAATAAATTGGGGAATAGCCTATTTGTATTCTAGTACTTTGTTTGGTGACATGACTGTAAGAAATTATAAAACATCGGAAAATCTTCCTTTACTATTCTTGTGGAAAGGTTTTATTTACTTATCTAATAGACATGATTTTTTTTTTATAAAAAGCGGATGTGGAACGTAGCTCTAATTAAGTGGACTGGTGTGCTGGCGAGGACCTATCGATTAACCCCAACAAAGCAGTCGTTGTACCATTCACAAGAAGAAGAACGCTAAACCTTGGTTCAGTGACTTTAAATGTAATTAAATATAAAGAAATTGTCCTAGACAAAAAACTCAACTGGAACTCCCATATTAAATATAAAATTGTCAAGGCGAACACTGCCATGTGGGTCTGTCGCCGTATGTATGGCAAAACCATGGGGTTTGTCCCCAAAGGTCACATTCTGGTTATATGCATATTACAGTGGTAAGACCCATCCATACGCGTCCATTGTCTGTGGGACAAAAACTAGGGAGGTCACAACCATCAATAAATTTCAAAGATTAGCTTGCCTCGGAATCACAGGTACTATGCATATCTGTCCCACAACAGTCATAGAAGTTATAATCGGACTCACTCTGTAACATATATTCATCAAGAAAGTGGCAATTCGCAGCGCAGTTAGTCTTCGAAAGTCGGGTGTTAATAGTACATGGGATCATGTTGATCTCATGGATCTATTCTTCCCCGAGCTAGATATGCTCAGAGAGATTTCTGACTTTACGCCCAAATCACTCTACTTCGGTAGAAGGTTTGAGATTGAGATCCCAAGCCATGATACATGGAATAATGGCGGGCCGCTGCTTGATTCAAAAGGAATTGTATGGTATACCGACGGACCAAAAATGGATGTAGTAGGCGCCGGTGTGTATGGACCCAATTATAAAATTTCGAAACCACTTGGAAAGAGTCCCAGTGTTTTCCAGGCTGAGCTGTAAGCTATTGAGACTTGCGCTAGTATAAACTTGCACTCAGGCATCAAAGGTGCCTCTGTCCACATACTCACCGACAGTCAAGCGGTGTTTAAAGCACTGATCTCCCATTTGATCAGTTCAAAATCAGTTCTAAGCTTCTTCAACAGTTTACAAAATTTGGCCCGACATAATAAAGTAAAATTGTGGTGGGTACCGTACCGGGTCACGTAGGCGTTGACGGCAACGAAACCGCAGATCTGCTTGCCTCCTCTGAGTTGTTCACTGGACCTGAACCTTTTGCGGGATATCTGATTCTGCTTTTAAATGTACCCTAAACAGTTGGGAACGCAACATGTGCATTTCTCACTGGAATGTCCTAAAAGTTAGCCCCTGGCTCAATAGATCTTTCTGGTCGCAGTGCCTATACGCCATATGGGCGTGGCCACAAACTTGTAAAAAAAAAAACAAAACATAATTAAGTAGATTAACATTTTTTGCGCCTCCGTTTTCTTTTATGATAAACTCAAACAATTATTTACGCCACGGGGATTGATTGTACGGAGTTTTAATCAAAGGATTACACCAAGAGAACTTTTTTCAAGAAAAAAAGCACGTAAATGCTTAAATATAAATACGCTGAGGTAAACACAAATATGCTGAGGAAAGAAAATTAATTATTTAGCTTAATCAAAAGGCCAAACAATTCGAGATATTGTCCAATTACTTGAAAAATCACCGACATCAAGTTTCAAAGTCATTAAAGCATTTGAAAATGAGAAGAGAGCAGAACCTATTCTTAGGCTTGGTCGTCCCAGAACTACTTCAGAGGGACAGGATAAGAAAATAAAATCAATTTTCAATGCTGATCCCTCCCTCTCAGTGTCAAAACTAAGAGCCATCCTACAAAACAATGACCCAACGACTCCATCGAACTTAACTATTTGTCGTAGATTACACGAAGATTGCAAAAATGGACGTATTGTGCGTAAAGTTTCTTATATAAGTAAACAAAATGTGGTGAAAATAATGCAGTTCTACACAAATAATATTTTAAAAAGTTTTGAGATAAAGTGCTACGGACGGATGAATCAATGATTGGATTAAAGCGAAAAAAGAAGGAAGTACTCGCATTCAATAGCGCTAAACCAACTTTTAAAGGTCAAGACAAAGGAACTCGTCAAAATCGTTATATTGGAGGGAAGAGTCACAGGTGCAGTTAAAATTAATATTTTAAAAGATTTGATAATACTTGTAGGAGAAAAGCTTATAGGAGGCAGGACAATGCCCCAATCCATTATGCAAAAATCGTTTTAAAACACATTCAAGACAACAACATCAACAGCCTGGAATGACCCCCGCAGAGCCTCGACTTGTTCGCCATCGAAAATATCTGGTCCCTTATAAAATTAAGGTTTACTAAGAAGACTCCACGAAATCTGTCGGAATTAAGATCTCTAATCAAGTTAGAGGGCGAAAATAGTTCCAGAGAAGTACAAAAACTATACAAACTAGATTGGCTAATATGCTTCAATTGCAAGGGGGCACTGCGCCCATTCACTTGTTGTTAACCTTCTTTTGTAACCTTTAAATATGAACATCAAGGATTGAAATTCAGATTCAGGAACAACAGGATTCAAATTGTGGTCCAATATTTCTGGATAATCGTATATATTGTGTAGTTTTTTTAGAGCGCCACTATCGTCAAAATAGCCGCCCAAAGAAGGAAGAGGAGATTCTCAGGAGATTCGTTCGCCAAAGTTCATTAGCAATGCTCATGGCCAGCTTCTTGTTTGGCAGTTCTGTGAAGAGCTTTTAAATGAACAGTTTCCCCGGCTATACTTTCCAAGAGCCACCCCTAACTGTGAAGAAATACCCGACATTACAGTCGAAGAAGTTAGTAGTGAGGCGGTCAAATATTCCAAAAAACGAAAAGTGGTTGGGCCAGACGAGATACCCTCTGAGTTCTGGAAAAAGATGGGAGACATCGGGTTCAGATGGCTCAGAAATCTCATCTCCAAATTCGTGAGAGGGGATCCAATGCCGAATCAATGGAGGGAAAGTTACCTTCTCCCTGTATACAAAGGGAAGGGTGATACGCGAAACCGTGATAATATATAATAATACGGCTATCTGATGATCAGTGCGGGTTTGTCTCGGGTAAATCAACCACATATGCAATCCAAAGTATAAGGATCATAATGGAAAAACATCGTGATTCCTTGAGGGATTTGCATATTGCATTGGTCGACTTTGAAAAGGCATTCGACAGACAACCACGAGATTTGATATGGGTGGCGCTAAGACATCGAGGGGTTCCAGAAACCTATGTACAGATGATTATGGACATGTACGAAGGAGCAAAGACAAGAGTAAGATGCCCCGCTGGAGTAACCGAAGAGTTCCCAATCAAAGTCGGGGTGCACCAGGGAAGCGTTTTAAGTCCTTGATTATCTGCTTAAAGGTAAAGTGATGGATCCCAAGGTACATCAGTTATTCTTTGCTGACGATGGAGCCATCATAAGTGAGGATCCTACATCGCTGCAACGAGCACTTGATGTGTGGGTGGACGTTTTGGAGGGAAATGAAATTAGTTCGAAAAAGACAGAGTACTTGTGCTGCCCGTTCTCTGATCCACCCAGGCCTATTCCAGACATTTATTTGAATGGAACAGTGCTTCCCAAGTGCGAAAAGTTCAAATATCTGGGATCTATGATCAGTAGCAACGCAACTTGTGATGACGACATCAATCATCGCGTAAGCGTAGGGTGGATGAAGTGGGGAGAAAACTCCGCTATCTTCTGTGACAGAAAAATGCAGTTGTGCGTCCAGCGCTCACATACGGTTCACAATGTTGGACGATGTACAAAAAGTATGAGAGTAAATTAACGGCAGCTGAGATGAAGATGCTTCGCATGACAGCAGGAGTGACAAAGCTTGATCGAATAAGAAGTTCGAAGATCCGTGGAAGCTTTCACATCAAGGAAACCATCGTACAAAAAATAGAGCGCGACCGGCTCAGCTGGTATTGCCACGTTCAAAGAAGAGATCATTTGAACCCTGTTAAAAAGGCAATATCAATGCACGTTCCAAAGACATCGCGATGTAGGAAAGGCAGGCCTATAAACGCCTGGATCAGACAAATGCGACAACATCGGCATTTCATTGGCCTCAGTAACCGAGTGATCCAAAATCGGCGGGCCTGCCGATATTTTCTGAGGTCAAGTAGACGAACCCCACAGGCGGATCAGTAGAAATGCGGTGAAGTGGGAGGGTTGTGATCCCTTGTTTTCGGATCATAACCTCGCTGATAAAAGGAAGAAAAAGAAGATCGCAAGGTCATTTAAAATTTATTTAGTTAATGACAATTTTCAAAATGTTTTTTCTTGATTCTAAATCGGACAGTGAAAACAAGAATCAAAGAAATAGAAAAGTATGAGGCCCATTTGAACATTTGCCAGCCGTATAGACAGTCATGACAGAATTTAATTCTTACCACCGTCCGATAGATGGCGTTGATTCATAACCCATACAAATTTCAAGTCATTCCGATCAATACTTTGCACAGGCCGCTCTCATGAAGTTGACAGGTGCCGTTTTCTCTCAACAATGGAGAAAATTAAGTATCGCGCGGTGATAAGTTCCTTTATTTGAAAGAAAAAAAAAAAAACTAAAGACGAGTTAGATTTAGTATAATATGATAGTGTCCCCTTCATATAAAATCGTCAAACATTGGGTGGCTGAGTACAAACGTCGCCGTACCAGCATTTTTAATGATGAGCGTTCTGGGCGCCCAAGAACTGTTTTAACTAATGTAATTGTCGATTTAGTAAATGGAACTGTGATGGAAGATCGTTGACTGACCGTTCAGGAGATTGCTGAGGCTTGTGGGATACCAGGTGAACTGGTCCACAAAATTTGACACGAAGATTTGCGTATGAGAAAATTATCCGAGCGATGGGTGCTGCGTTTGTTAGCAATTGATCAAAAGCGCGTTTTTCAGGTGTACACAAAGAATTTGTGTTGGGAGAAACGTTTGATCAAATGCATCGAGTTACAAGGAGATTACATTGAGAAATAACCTTTTTTTTTGTCTTGAAATTTGTCTAGACATAAGCTTTCGCAATTGATTGGACTAACTCTGTATATGTTTCATGAGAAGTAAATAAATAATTACTTTCTGACATCAGAATTTGAACCATGAACAATTGGCGTGGGAATTGATTACGTTACCACTATAACATCGCCAACTCCAGAGTTAAAATAATGATTTTCAATCAATATTCAAGTGCAAAGTTAATAAATTGGTGGATTGATAGCGAACAATGTACCAATCTTTGACTTTGAAATTCTTCTGAAATTATTATATTATCAGTTTAGAGACAAACAACAAAAACAATTTATCTGAATTCGGTGAAACAAATGTGAAATTCTATCCCATCATGAATACTTAAGCGTCTTTAAATTGATCCCAACGGTCCTCTGCTCAATCACATATGCATACACGTGGCCACCCACTACCCATGTACAAGTTCATTAAATTACTCCCACAACTGGTGGCTGTAGCAGGGCGATGGAACTCTTCCATTTTGGACTGGTTTTCCATTCAAATGATAAAAAACAAAATCAACCTATAAATTTGGGTTCACGAGGATTCGTTTTGTATTTTTCATTTACTGTCCATCCCCCTCAGCATTCATTAATGCAATGCGCGCACAAAAATCCCAGTCAATTACAGAATTTCACTTGAAGAGTAAAAAAAAAAAAAAAAAACTCAAAATACCAAACTCTTCCATGGTCGTAGAGAAAATTCGAATTTTTTTTTTTGTTTTTGGCGGCCAAAAGTAATTTGTTGTGCATCCATGAAAAATTAATACGTCACGTTCGTCTGGTGATCTTTTTTTCAAATAGATTCTCTTTAGCCCACCTACCCACTGCTGCTATTTACAGGGGAGGATGGTAGGTACTCGTATATCCAAAATAATACACAGGACAAAACGGCAGCAAACACGTGAAATGTAGAAACCATAATAAAAACGCCCGCTTATGTTGAAACAGCGCAAGTTTTTGTACGAGCTTCCGCCCTTCCTGTGGACCACCCTGCGATTAACGCAACACAGAGGAATACATCCGAAAAAATGATTCATTGCTTTTTGTTGGTTAATATTGATTTATGGCGGTCGGAGGAAAATCGGGAGTTAATCCGAACTGTAATCGCACAGAGAAGATTGAAGTAAGTAGGTATTTTGGAGGAGTAGGTCGGCGTTTTTTGTTTTTTTTTTTGGCTTCAAATGAGAGAATTTATGTGAAGGGTTGCTGCAGAGCATTTGTAACCCAATCATCAAGACTTCAACAGAAGAGATACAGCAAAGTTTGTTGTCATACCCATTTATTTGTATGTACTCGTAGGTATGATGTTTTATTTCGAAAAGCAGGTGTTAGGATTAAGAGTGAATCTATTGATTTTTTTTTCGTTAAAGGAAGTTTGATCCCTGGGCAGCAATTCATAAATCGTACTTAAGAGATAAAACTATGCTTTTACCATTATTAAACAGTCTTTATGAAAAATGTTTCCAAATATTACCCCATTAAATACTCGTATATTTATACCTATCGCAGAATTCGACGGATCGGAGATTTCCTTCACTCATTCGATTTACTTTCACTTCACTTTGGTATCAAGAAGAAGCCGCATTGGTGGATTGCAGGTTTAGACCTTTTAAGAAAACTTGTAGAAAACTTTTAAATAATGCCAAAAGTACGAGAGACGCGCTAGATTGGGACTTGTACAAGGTATCCCTAAACATATGTTATACAAAAAGGAATTAAGAAATTTTGGAGACTCTTCTGTGGTAAAATAGAAGAAGCCTCTGAGGCAACTAGGCTAAGGAAAATTCTCTCGTCAATTCTAATAACACCCAGTTACCTTAGGAAAACTGATTGGTCTTGGACGACTTCTAGCAAAATTCGCTAAATTTACTGCTTGACACTCATTTCACAGGCAGTTCCCAAATTGTTAGCAACATGGTTTTCAGCAGACCACCTTCACAAATAACTAACTCCTCAAAATTGATTACGCAAAACAAACCCCATTGTGCACTACACAGCTTCAAACCATATAAATCCGCGGGACCCGACGGCATAATACCTGCCGAGTTGCAGAAGTTGTCGGACATAATCTTGCCAGTGCTTGAGACAATTTAAAAAAGTTGTCTATACCTGGTATACAGTGGTAGCCATGAAACAAGAACTCTATACGCTTTGCATAATTCACAATTTTTTTTCCAAGCGCCACTGTATTTGGCAAGTACCGTTTTTTATTGACGGCTGGAATGTGTTTTTCCTACACGTGTTTACATGAACTCGATTAGTTGTGAAAACATCGTAATCTAAGGAAATTCATTTGTAGTCGAAATTTCTGCTGGACAGAGAATTAGAAACGACAAGAAAATTTATAAATTTATTTAATTGATCTTTGCTAGATATGTGAGTCGATTGTTTTCATTATATTTTCTTTATTTTTACAATAATAATTACTATACAGTGATAAAATGGGTAAAAATAAGTCGTGCACTCCAGAACTCCGAAGGTTCGTCGTGCAGTGCTACCAAAATGAAAACAAGTCGATCGATTCCGTAGCAGAACGATTTAGTGGTTCGAAGAAGGTGGTTTTTGGTGCAATACAAGAGTGCAAAAATACTGGCAACTTTGAAAACCCCAAAACAAAGCCGATAGGTCGAAAAACGACCCCTAAAGATGACAAGTTGATATGCCGAATAAGCAAACCCTATCCTTTCTTGACTTCCATCAAAATAAAGGAGATTGCCGCACCTCAAATCGGTCAAGAAATATCAGCTAGAACCATAAGGCGTCGACTTTTTGAACATGGTCGCCGTGAATGCATTGCACGAAAAAAACCACATGTCTCAAAATAGAATCTGAAGAGGCGATTGAGTTTTGCTAAGCTGCACAAAGACAAATCATTAGGATTTTGGAAAAAGATTCTTTGAAGTGATGAATCTAAATTTAACTTGTTTGGTTCAGACGGTAAAGTTTATGTAAGACGCCCTCAGAACAAAGAGTTGGATCCAAAATATACTCTAAAGACCGTTAAGCATGGAGGGGGAAACATAATGGTTTGGGGTGAATTTTCTTGGTGTGGTGTTGGTCCGTTAGTACGAATAAATGGCCAAATGGATCAACACATTTATAAGGGCATCATGGAAGATGTCATGGAACCTTATTCCTTTGCACACATGCCCATCAGTTATGTATTCCAACATGATAACGATCCGAAGCATACATCACGAATTGTAAAGCAGTGGTTTGCAGATACAAAAACTGATGTTTTGAATTGGCCGGTCCAAAGTCCGGATCTGAATCCTATAGAAAACTTGTGGGCAGACGTCGAAAGAGGATTAAGAATCAAAAAATCAAAAAATTCGGATGAGCTCTTCTAAAACATTAAGGAAGTGTGGGAGGTCATACCACCATCAAGATGCCGTGCCTTCGTCGAGAGTCTCCAAGAAAGATTGGTTGCCGTCATAGAAAACGGTGGCTTTCCTACAAAATATTAATATTTACTTTATCGTATGTTAAACAGTTTTAATGAAATATCAATGGGCGAACCCCACAGGCGGATCAGTAGAAATGCGGTGAAGTGGGAGGGTTATGATCCCTTGTTTTCGGATCATAACCTCGCTGATAAAAGGAAGAAGAAAATCAACTTTTCTTTTTTGTTTCTAATTGTGTGGCCAGGTAAAATTTGATGATATAAATGTTTAGTTTTTCTTGCCTAAATTGCCACGTTTTTATTCTGTCTTAATTATTAAAAACGTACTCTATTTCATGAACTTTTAACAAAAACCACCTCTCTCTAAACAAAAGTTATACATTTTACGATGGTTGTAAAGTTGTTGTATCTAATTCTGTGGCCACCACTGTATATCCCGAAGATATGGAGAGAATTTAAAGTTGCCTTCATTACCAAAGCGGGTAAATGCTGTCACACAAATCCAAAAGATTTCAGACCTATAAAGTCTATCATCATTCCTCTTAACAACATTAGAATGACTAATTGATATCCATTTATGCAACAGT
This sequence comes from Brachypalpus laphriformis, assembly GCA_945910035.1. Lineage (NCBI taxonomy): Eukaryota > Metazoa > Arthropoda > Insecta > Diptera > Syrphidae > Brachypalpus > Brachypalpus laphriformis. Next base: position 275,429,177 of record OX246754.1, on the reverse strand, counting down.
ATTAATAAGAAATTACTGTCGGCGGCCCAACATGCATATTGCAAAGGTGGAAAGACGGCATTAGTGGAGACGGCATTACACTCACTGGTGCGTAATATTGAATATTCTTTATTTTATAAGGAGTATACAATGGTTACTTTTCTGGATATAGAAGGCGCTTTCAACAATGTCAATACAGCAGCGGTACTATCAGACCTGAAGATCGACAGCTCACTTTGCGAATTGATTAATCTACTGCTTAGTGGTCGGATTATCAACTCTAAGCTGGTTGGGACGTCCACTAGAAGGTCTGTCAGTAGAGGCACTCCGCAAGGAGGTGTTTTATCCCCCCTTTTGTGGAATTTGGTGGTCAATGAATTATTGATAATCATGGAAGGTGAGGGATGCACGGCGATCGCTTATGCAGATGATGCTGCTTTGGCTGTCTCGGGAAAGCACTCAAAAAGAACTTCTCCGAAAAAAGTTCTACAAAACGCTTTAAACAAGCTCACTAGATGAGCGGTTCAGTGTGATTTAGGTGCAAGCCCCCACAAAACTGAACTAGTACACTTCTCCAGGAAATATAAAATTTCGTTAGTCGACCCTCCCTCTCACAATAGTATCAGCTTAACTTTCTCTGACACAGCAAAATATTTGGGTCTTATCCTGGATAGGAAATTAAGCTGGAAACCTAATATTCAAGAAAGAGTAAAGAGTACAGTAATACTTTTCTCTTGCGAAAAGCGTACAGCTTGTCAGGAAAAGTTTGGCCACGCTTCCATTCTGAATAAATTCAAAATCTCTCCCGAAAACATGGACTACATCATCCCGCTTCTAAATTTTGGCAAGAACTTCCTAGTCACCACCCCCTCCAGATTACTCTGGGAGGACGATATATTTTTAAAAGATGAGTCGATTCACTTCTACACTAACGCCGGCTCAAAAACCAAGAACAGAGTTGGTGGAGGTGTTTTCTCTGATAAGCTTGATCTTAATCTCTCCTTTCGTCTTCCAAATCATTGTAGCGTGTTCCAGGCGGAAATAATGGTGATTAAAGAAGTCTTATCTTGGCTTAAGAAAATCATGATGTCTGTTAGAGATATCCACATCTTTTCATACAGTCAGCAGCAATCAAATTCTTGGAATCGACCTCTATAATTTCCTTAGTAGCTCTAGACTGCCGATTGTCTCTCGCGGATATGGCTGAACAGTTCAATATGAACCTGTGTTGGGTGCCAGGGAATAGCGACATTTCAGGGAATTGAAAGGCCGATAAACTCGCCAGAATAGGAACAGCTATACCTATCCTGCCGGATAAACGCTCCTTAGGTATACCAAACACTCTCGCAAACTCAAATTTAAGCTGGATGCTGTTGAGAGTACAAATCTTAAGTGGACAAGTGGATCAACATGTTTAGCGACAAAACATATTTTCCCGAAGCTGGATCTAAAACGTTCTAAGAATTTGATTGCTCTCAATAGATCGCATATCAGGTGTCATCACTGGACACTGTCTGATAGGCAAGCATGCTACAAGGCTAGGCCTTTTGCGAACGACTTTTGTAGAAGCTGCATGGATGAAGAAGAGAAAGTAAGTATTCCTCACCTTCCTGGTTTCTGCCCAGCTCTCTGCCGTAGAAGGAAGCTTCACATAGAAGCATCCTATTAGAACGATATAGGCGACCTGATAGATATCGATATTAAGAACCTCCCACGCTTCATAAGAGGCTCAAAATAGTTTAACGAGTAGCTAGAGAGAAACTTTCTAACACGATCCACGTGGTATCACTATGGACATATTAATGGTCTAAGTAGATGCCATAATAAATTGCTTGGGATTCTTGGTCAAATAACAGTGTTTCTACTTATTTTCTGCTTTCTTTGGCGACGGTCTTAACCTATTCAATTCATTTTTTGTTGAAAAGATTCCCAGAATCTAACAATTCCTTGTGTGCCTTTGCAACATGAACATATGTATGATACGCACTACCGTCTATAAGCTTTCGGACAAACCATTTTTTTTCACAATTATAAGTTTATTTATCTGTGCAGGACTCCAATGGACAAAATTCCTTCAAATCCTATAATGGTCGATGGTAGACATTATTACATCTCAAAACAGGTAAATGGTTTTAAGAAAAAAAGAGCGAAAAAGAGCAATAAAACAAAACCGCAAACGTCATGAACGTACCATAAAAACGTAAAACCTACCACAAAACGAAAATAATTTGGTTTTTTGTATAAAATTGTCCAAAGATATTTTTTTTGGGAGAACTAAGTTTGTGTTATAACAATAAAAGAAGGTTGTGTATTCTTCCGACGCCAGTTAGTTTTGAAACTTCAATATTTAAAGTTAACCGATAAATTAGCCCAAAAAAACAGTGCGTGTTATAGCAGAGAAGCTCAAGATATGGAAGTCGACAGTGCACAATACCATAAGTCGCTTTAAAGAATCATCGACTCTTAAGACCCGGAAGAGAACCGGAAGGGCCAATTTAACATCAAAATAGGAGGACCAGACTATAAAATTAATAAGACAGCTTACCGCTCCAGAAATCTGTGCAGAGTTCAATCGTTCGCACTCAACGCACATATCAGTAATAACGATAAAAAGGCGTTTAGTTACCGCAGGCCTTCACGGTCGAATAGCAGTACAAAAACCTTTGCTACGACGTCAAGACAAAGTCAAGCGGCTAGATTGGGGAAGAGAGCACCAGGATTGGACATTAACCGACTGGTCGAAAGTCTTATGGACGGACGAGACCGAATTTGAAGTTTTTGGGCAAAAAAGGAGATTCTACGTTCGGCAGTCTGCTGAAGAGAAGATGTTCCCTAGCTGTGTTGTCCTAACAATAAAGCATGCCGGTGGTTCAATAATGGTCTGGGGATGTAATTCTTCCGCCAGTGTTGCAGACCTGATCCGTATCGATGGAATTATGAATAAGGAGAAGTACAGACAAATACTAGAAGAACACACCTTACCATCGGGCTAGCGATTAATAGGTCCTGGATTCGCATTAATGGAAGATAATGATCCGGAACATTCTTCAAAGCTTTGCCGAGGCTACATAGCCCAGGAAGAACAAAAAGAAACACTGAAAAATATTAAATGGACTGCCCAATCACCCGACCTCAACCCAATAGAACTGCTTTGGGATGAACTTGACAAAGAGATTCAATGACAGTGTCCAACCTCGAAAGACAAGCTTAAAGTAGCCTGGAGATCGATTACACCGGAAACTATTAAGACCACTGTGCCACAGCGTCCACAAGTTGATCGATAGGATGCCTAGATTGACACCCAAAGTCGTGCTAGGTCGATTTTACGACGAAAACGAGGTCTAACTCTATTTTATTAGCTAAATCTTTTTATTTATTACTTTTAATACATTTTTCCATTTGGCTACATAAATATAATATTGATAAAGCTATTTACAATAAAATAAATTTTGATAATGAAAATGAAAAAGACAAATTTTTATATCAATTTCTCTGACAGAATGGTTTGTCCGGAAACGTATGGACGGCAGTCTATAGGTATGTATGTACTAGGTATGTTGGAAAATAATACGCTGTTTTGTTGGGCTAATAATGCAACTCAACAGACTCTATATAAGACACTGACCATCTCGGTACTGCTTTACATGGACTCTATTGAAAATGGATGAAGATATCCTTGGTCGCTTCGAGAAAAAAAAAATGTTCGTAAGATATTGTATCAAGTTTGCATTGACGTGCTTTGGATAAGATTTAATAAGGAACCATACGAGCTGCACAGTGAAATAGACCTAGTCAAAAAACTGCGTATTGGATGTTTGAGATGTCAGTGGGCGCCGTGGCGTAAGTGGTTAGTGTGTCGGATCACTACGCATGAGGTTCGAATCCCAGAAAATACCAAAAAGTTTTTTCACGGTCCCACCTCTCGCGAGCGTCTGACAAACATCCGAGAGTATTGTTGTCACGAAAAAGCTTCTCAAATCGCCGTTCGCAGTCGGAATTAAACTGCAGGTCCCTTTCCATTCGTGCGAAAAATATAACGCACACAACATGAGTGGTTGCGAGAAGCTAGGCCCTGGCACTTTAAAGAGCTGTTGCGCCAAATATTTGATTTTTTTTTTTTTTTTTGATGTTTGAGACGGCTAGGAGATGTAGAGCGAATGGACATCAACGCTCCGGCTAGCAGAGTCTTCGAATCTAACCCGGAGGGACGACGCAGTAGGTCTCGTCGCCGTAGGTGGCACGCACAAGTTCAAGGAGACCTCAACCAACTTGGAACGCGCAACTGGAGGCAATTAGCTAAAGACGAAGTAAAATGGTTATCCGCTTACCCAGGCATGCAGAACAGCGGGACGCCCTAGACAAACGTTGCGCAGGACAGTCGAGGAGGAATCAAGCTCTTTGGGAATGAGTCGGATGCAGTTCAAACGCATTGCAGAACATCGAACAAGATGGCGCTTTGTTGACGCCCTATCCCTCGCGAGGAGTGCAAGAAATTAAGTAAGTAAGTTAAATGGAGAGGCTTGTTGGTTGAGGCTCAGGTTCACCCGGAACTGTAGCGCCATCTAAGTAAGTAAGCATGGACCTGTACACCTAGTAGAAGAATGATTTTCCCACAAGTTGGCTGAAACGCATTAGTTGATAATAGCATCTATTAATATCGGTAATTAAAGATAAACATCGAAAGTTTAATAGTTCTTAAGCAATCGTACCCTTACTTAGAATCGATAGTTTGTTCTCTATAATTATAGCCCGAAAGAGCGTCCCTTAACACTCTTCCCTTACGAAAGCATTATGTACAATTTTAATAACTGCTCCAAAATTCCCATTACCTGTTATGTTTCCCAAAATAAATAAAAAGAATTGTTATGTGGAAACGAAACAAATGAGACAAAATAAAATAACAAAAATTACACAAAATAAATAATTATAAAATCAAATTAATTAGCCAATTCCAATTACGATTAATGATTACAAACAAAGTACACGAGTGCCAACAAATCAATACCAAATAAATTCCGTTAAATAGGATACTTCCACACAAATCACCATCATGCAAAAAGGATATGTATAGGGAGGACTCTTTTTTTGTTAAGTGCGATTCGACAAATTTGTTTCAGAAACAAAAAGGAAAATAAAATAACTTAAGTATACAAAAACACAAAATTACACGAAAGGACAAATAGAAAAAACAAAAAAATATTTAAAAACAAAAAGGGAAAACGAAAAATAGAAGAAAAAAAAACTTTACATATTCAATTATAATAGCTACAGTGCTACAGTGATGTGGGACGACATGAAAAAGGATGTGGTTGGTGGTGTGGTAGTGGTTATGGTAGTGGTGGATGTTGATGATAGTCACACTCTTTCAATGCAAATGAGTTTGCTTTATATAAATACATGATACAGAAGATAGAGTTAAAAAAAAGTTAAAAAAAAAGAGAAAAAAAAACAGATGACCATGGAAATAATAGAGGGTACAGAAAGAGGAAAACAGACACAGAGAAAGAGAGAAAGAAAGGAAAGCATTTCAATATCATAAATAACCAAAGTGGGACTTACCATGTGAATCGGGTTTCATCATATCCTGCGTGGATGATCCGTATTGTTGCTGTGGTGGGGTCTTTATTCGTCGAACTTTTGCATCCGAGGGTTTGTAAATATTTGTGGTTTGATATGACATACCTGCATTATTGGTTGGAAAATAAGGGGGGGCGATAAAAAAAATATATTTTAGAATTCAATTGCATTTTTTTTGGAATTATGTGTAGTGAAGTAAATTAAATGAGAATGTATTAAGACCTTTTTCGGAAAACATCGAAATCTGTAAAAGAAATAAATGTATGTACATATTTTGTATATTTTTTCTAAAACCAATATTAAATGATCTACAAGGACAGATCAAGAAGTTTTCGGAATAACTGGTAGGATGTTGCCTGGAAAGGTGATGGCGCTGGCTTTGGAAAGCCAAAGGAATTTTGCGAATTGATAAGCGGCTTTATAATCAAGCTTATCGTACTAGGTATGCTTTGGACTAAAACTCATAGAAAGCGACACTAGAAACCAACGGAAATCTTTCAGACACTTTTGTGGCTCAATAAGGAAATACAAAAGACCTTTGAAGAATCAAGGCTTTGTAAAATGAACAACATACATACATTTGCGGCAGGTCTGTAGATATAGCCCGGGTCGATCTGAGATCTTTTCATCTCAAAGAGTTCATTCTTGGGGCGTTCCTAAGCATTGAAGGGGCGTTCAACAACGTAAGCACGGATTACACAGATGCTTTAATCGAGAATCATATATTCAACGCTGGAAGATGCAACAACCCGGAGAAGGGTCTGCAAAGGAACCCCCCAAGGTGGAGTTCTGTCTCCTCTAATATGGCTTCTTGTAAATGATTTTCCAATAGGGATTTCCGAGCTTTGACAGGTGATTGCGGCCATATTGTTGAAGCTACATCTGCCAAATGGGCGCCGTGGCGTAAGTGGTTAGTGTGTCGGATCACTACGCATGAGGTTCCAAGTTCGAATCCTACAAAACACCAAAAAGTTTTTTCACGGTCCCACCTCTCGCGAGCGTCTGACAAACATCCGAGAGTATGTTGTCACGAAAAAGCTTCTCAAATCGCCGTTCGGATTCGGCACTAAACTGTAGGTCCCTTCCATTCGTGTGAAAAATATAACGCACACAACATGAGTGGTTGCGAGAAGCTAGGCCCTGGCACTCAAAGAGCTGTTGTGCCAAATATTTATTTTTTTTTTTTTTTTTACATCTTCAAATTGGCTGTCATTTATTTAGTCTGTCTGGCCAATTCAACATGGAGAGTTATCGCGTGCAACAACATGTGCAAATGATTAAATTGTTTTATGAAAGTGGGTTTTCTGTTCGTGTAACATTTCGCAGTTGACCCCAATTTCGGTCGAAAAATCATATTCAGCGACGAGGCCCATTTCTGAATGAATGGGTTCGTCAACAAACAAAATTGTCGAATTTGGGACGATAACAATCCACACGAGATCCATCAAATTGCAATGCATCCAGAGAAAGTCACTGTTTGGTGTAGATTTTGGGCTGGCGGCATCATCGGTCCATACTTCTTGGAGAACGACGTTGGCCAGGACATCACCGTCAAAGGCGAGCGTTATCGGTCGATGATAACCAATTTCTTTTGGACCGAATTGGATGATATGGACGCCGACGATACGTGGTTTCAACATGACGGCGCTCCGTGCCATACAGCTGGTGCCACGATGGACATTCTGCACGAGCGATTTCCGAACATGGTTATCTCACGCGGAGGCGATGTGAATTGGCCACCGAGATCGTGCGATTTGACCCCGTTAGACTTCTTCTTGTGGGGTTTTCTTAAGTCGCAGGTCTATGCCAATAAACCACAAACCATCACTTCCCTGAAAGCCAACATAATCAATGCCATTGGTCCAATTCTTATGGAGTTATGGAAAATTGGACGTTTCGGATCCGCTCTACCTAGCGAAGCCGCGGCGGACATTTGAATGATGTTATATTCCGTACATAATGGCATACATGGGCCTTCTAAATAAGTTTGTTTCATTCAAATTAAAAGATAGGAAACGCTTAATGGAAAACCCTTTAGTGGATGAAATCTTGGTAATACTGAAGGAAAACGGCTTCAACGCAACGGCCTATGACGACGATGTGGTTATCCTGTTTTCGACAAGCTTAATCTCGCATTACAACTAGTGGATAACTGAGTGAGTAGCAACGGGCTAGGAGACTTGTCCTAACCTAACCTTATGACTTTAAGCCCATAAGCCATAGCATTGCTCCTAATATAATGTCAGCGTTCCAACATGTGTAGGTAAAAGAACCATACCGCAACTCACATAATTTGCTTCAGTGAGTCGTTGGTTACACACTTGAGACTTAAATTCATCTTGTGGAGTTAAAAAATAATTAGCTCTCCATTTTGTTCGTAGATATATCTAGGCATCGAATAGGGATTTGCCTAGTGAACGTTATCTGCCTCTCACTAGTTCTAGAGAGACACATGTAAAGAAAGTGAGTCAGAAATTCGTTTGCGCTTTCATTCTTACAACTACGCCACAAGGTCCTGTGATACTACTCAATGACGCGCAGATGTGATGCAGTTAGTAACTCTATTCCGTAGACAATTAAAAAAAAAAAATACGTGTGCATGCTGCCCTCGACAGTTTCTTTCGGCACTCTTTCACAATAGCGTGTCCGGAACTTTAATGGGGCGATAGTGATAGTCTAGGTCTTAGTTGAATGCGCTGGACAGCGCTTTGTTTTTGACGTGCAAGTCCACCAGTAAAAGGTGTAAAACCAGAGTTAAAGCATCTGCAGGGCATGACCTCATTTGTGGTAGTAATAGTTTGATATCTCCTGGCGCGGGCCAATAAACTAACGACTCGTAGGCGTTGATCTAACCAAAGGTACAGATCCCCATTTTTGCGAAGGTGTTGTTACAGAAGGCTTGCATATGCTTTGCTGAACCATGTTCAGTTTGCAGCTAAAATTAAGGTATATGACTGGGATCCCGTAAACACAACAATTTAGTTAGGGAAAGATGAGATCTTGCATTTAGTCTAGGGAGAATGAAGTCTTGAATTTTCATTGGCAAAGCGCATCAATTGGCAAAGGCTGCACAATCGAGTCCGGGTTCTCACTTTTTGCAGAGCATTCTCTACAATTTGACTACTCGTGGGAATATGGGCAGCCGCTGTCTGGTCGAGCTAATATCATGGCCCCGCTTGTTCAAAAGGATACAATTTTTATAAATAAGTTTTGTAGAATAATTGGTGAAATACCGTCAGTACAAGAGATACTGTTCAAGTTCCGGAGTACTTTCCATGAGACAGAATCGCTAACTGATCAAAGGGAATCATGTTCTAGGAAATATTCACCCTACAGCGAACTACATACATATCTCAGTGAAATGAATTATAGATTTAATAGATTGGTATAATAGACACGAAGCATTTGAGAATACTTCCACTCATTCTCATATAAATGAATGAATCTCATAGATCTTAAAGCGAAATCAGGCTACTGATTCGCATGAGCTTCAGAAGGACGAACTATAGGGTTTCTGGTAAACTCTGACTTTCTAGTTCTCCTATCGACTTCGACAAGAATTTTCTCAACAACTTTTCCTCAGCAGAGGAGCATTAGACGACGCTTCATTTAAAGGTAATCTCGTCTCAGTAAACTATTTAACAGATAAAAGGTCATAACTTTGTTAGATGTGCACGCCCCCAATGTTTTAATATCTCACCTCTATCACAATCAGTAGTTGTTGGCGACTGCGCGCTATCTACACTCTGTGGTGAGACTACTGCATCTGGTTCCGAACTGGACACACATTGAACCTGGGAAACAAAAGATGAAAATATTAGCATTCAACTTTATCGAATTTGTATCCACTAACCATATCACTACCACCGCTTCTCTGACTTGGCGGCCTCTCTGGACTCCTTGGACTATGCGTTGTCGTATCCGGAGGGCTAGCAGCAGCAGTCCTTTGGATAATCGCCGCTTCTTCTAATATCCTCTTGTTGATCACAGTGACTGTTTGATTATTGGTTTGATGTTGCTGCTGCTGTTGTTGTTGCTGTTGTTGTTGGTGTTGTTGATGGTGCTGTTGTTGTTGCTGTTGCTGCTGATGTTGCTGTTGAAGTGATACTGCCTGTTGCTGTAGAGCTTGCTGTTGTTGTTGCTGAATTGCTTGCTGCTGCTGTTGTTGTTGTTGTTGTTGTTGTTGTTGCTGCTGATGCTGAACAATGGTAGCATTCTGCTGCATATAAGTTGTCGTACCACCATTACCCTGCGAAGGCATCATAATCCCCATTGGAGTGCTATACAACTGACCAATTGGACTCAGCTGGCCATTGTTGCCAACAATGAACTGCTGTCCGCCACCGCTAGGCGAAAGAAAATTTTTATTCTGAGGACTAGCCGCTCGCAACATCATTCCCTGCGGCGTCAGAATACTTCCACAAGCAGTGCCAACATTTTGAATCTGCAGCAGGGTTGTATCCGGTGCGGTCATCACCAGGCCAGCTGGTACCAACAACTGCTGCCCCAGCATATTAATTGGCTGAATGATCTGACCATTTTGGAAGAGAATCTGCTGCTGCGGAGCCGACGACTGAGTATTCTTGTTGACAACAATGCCTTGTATACCGGGACTGATCTGAAAGCCCTGAGTAGGATACTGTGGGCCAGCAGATATCTGAACCATCTGGGGTTGCCCGTTGGCTTGATGGTTTTGAAGCACTGCAGCTGTCTGTTGTTGTATCGTCGGCGATTGCTGGGGTGATAGACTCGATGGCGTTGTGGAAGGCGAGGAACTCGAACTATTTTTTCGCTTTTTCGCCTTCCTTTTGATATCTGGCGAAGTGATGATAATTCTTTGCTGCTGCTGCGGCTGTTGCTGCTGGACGTAGGTGGTAGTTCCATTCTCCTGGTTGACAATCTGACTCACCATCTGTCCATCGACCGTGGCAAAGTTGGGTTGAATCACATAACCATTGGGAAGGGTGTTCAGAACTACGGTCTGCTGGCCCAGCATTCCGGTGTTGTTGGGCGATATTATGTTGCCACTGAGATTGTTGAGGATGTTACCTCCATTCGTCAGGACCTTTGTACCGGCTCCAAGAAGATTTTGTCCATTGTTAAGGATCACAGTTGTAGGTTGGATGTTACCCCCTTGGATTTGGAAGTTATTCGATCCGTTAGCGTTTTGAATGATGATCCCGCCGCCGCCATTGGAATTGTTCCCGTTATTTGAGGATCCATTCAAGATCTGTTGCTGGACATCAACATTTTGGTGAATAGTTGCATTGCTGTCGCTACCACCGCTGGAGATGATCATGTGATGATTGCCAGCGATCTGTTGTTGCGCCTTCATTCCACTGGTCGATGGCATCACGATCAGTTGTCCGGTGGAAGTCATAATGATCTGACTATTGTTTGACTCACGCAAGATTGGCTGGAGCTGTAGGTTGGCGACAGGAATGCTGCTGTTTGGCGATAGCTTCTGCGAGTGATGTTGAATCTTGTTGGGCGGTTCGATAGAGATGGTCGAAGAAGTCGTCGTAGCGGTCTGAGCTTTGCCGGCGGTCACCGAGGTGATCGTATTCCGCGACGTAGTCTGCGTGTACATAGAGTGCTGTGGAGCCTTCTGTTGTCGCACGATTTTCTGAGATTCCACCTTTTTTGTGGTAACGACATGGGAGTTTTGAACTAAACTAGGAGATGGCGCTGTTTTGATCGAAGCTCTGGAGCTAGTCGATTCAGTAGATTCTGCTGGCGAGGGTGGACATGGCCGTGGGCTTTCATGGCTGGTCGATATAGCGCCGACTTGAGCTGGACCTTTAGAGACATCTGACACCGTTTGCTGATGTTGTAGCGCCTCGGGTGTAGAACGATTAAGAAATGTAGTGCTTGACGAGACGGGTGATTCTTGTGCGGCAGGAACGACGACCGCTGGCTTTTGCTGCAGCTTACTAGTCCCAACACTTGCTTGTTTCTGAATCTGTTGGTTTTGCCGGAAGAGGAGGTTATGCTGTTGGATTTGTTGCTGCAATTGCAGTTGCTGCTGGGGCTTCATGGGCGTGGGAATTATTTGCTGAGCGACACTATCACAGCTTTGTTCGATTTGGACCATGCCGTTGGGGAAGTGAGTCACGGTTTGGCCACCAATGGTCGTTGTTAGATGCGGCTGCTGCTGCTGCGGTGGTAGAGCTTGAGTTTGATGACGTTGATGCAACTGCGAATGTTGTTGTTGCTGTGGTGGCTGCTGCGGTTGTTGTTGAGGATAGTAGCGTCGCTTATCTGTCGCCGGGTCATGCTTGGTTTGTTGTTCATGTTGCTCTTGATGGTAATGCTGCTGCTGTCGTTGTTGTTGTTGCTGTAGTTGCAGTTGGTGTTGTTGTTGTTGTTTTTGATGTTGTTGCTGCTGTTGTTGTTGTGGTTGTTGTTGTTGTTGTTGTTGTTGTTGTTGTTGTTGTTGTTGTTGACTAGAAGGAACAATCATTTGGTGATTGATGACTGCACTGGCTGTTGAAGTAGCTGGTGACACAGAAGCGGCCATACGTTGTGCTTGTTGCTGGGCTTGGTACTGATTGATAAAGTTTCCTCCATTCCCGTTGCTTTGAACCATATTTGTGTTTGGTTGTTGCTGTTGTTGTGGAGGTGTGCTATTATTGTACACTCTTCCAGTGTACTGTGGCTGCTTACAATCAACAGGACACGAATTATTGTTCTCCTGCAAAAGTTGCTGTAGTTGCTCATCAATCTCAGGTTTCTCTTCAAATTCGTCTATCTCTTCGGGTTCAACCTTTGGGACAACGTTTAACATGGAGTTGTGCAAGATAGCGGTTTGTTGGTTTAAATATCCAGCTGGATCATCCTTAAAGCTAGGAAATTTCTTTGTAATACCAGTAAGTAGGCGATTTTTGGTGTAGAAACGCGGTACGTAAGAGGGTTGGTTCCCTCCTACCCATGGTGGAGTGGTTGCCAATTTTGCAGGCTCTATGTGTGCCTGCGGAAGTGGTGGAACTCGTTCATTGCTTTCAGAACTATAGCCAGAGGATTGAGATTTACGCCATGGTGGTGTCTTTGAAAGCGTCACACCACCGATCTGTCGTTCAGGTTTCTCCGTGGCAGGCGTTTGTTGGGTAGCTGTCACAGGTGCATGTTGAAGTTGCACTTTCTGAACTTCCACGGGGGCATTCTTGTGGGAAAGCGTTTCCATTTGCTGTTGCGGTTTCGCAACGGAAGCCATTTGACTAGTAGCACTTTGCATAGCATTATTTGATGCTGTGTAGACGGCAGCAGTATTATGAGCATTTTGTTGTTGTACCGCCGAAAGAATTTTATTAGGATTTGTCGTAGGAATTGTGAATTTCCGTCGTTTTGCATCTGCAAAAGTAAATAAGAATAGGAAAATAATTAGTTATTTTGTAAGACAATGGTGATTTTTATTTACTCGTAAGGTGGAACCTTAATGGATTTATGATTAGAAACCTTCGCATGGAGCTAACTAATATGCGACAAGGACATGTGGGTAACCATTTTGAAAGAATCTATTTGAACAAAAAAAATTATAAAGCTCAAGCCTCACGTATCACAGGAAAGAGCAGATGATAGTGTCTCTGGCCACTTGGAGAGGAGATTATTCCTTTTATACGAATTGTGTGCAAAAGAACCAAACCAAACCAAGGTTTAAGAAACCTGCTCCATTTTCTTCGCGAGTCAAAAATCTTTGCGGGGCGATTTTCCTCGCCAGGCGGATATGTAGATAGAATTGGCAACGATAAAATTTATGCAAGGACATCGAAAGAAGCGAAAAATACAGTTCCTAGGGATCAGTGTGCTTATCATCCTGCTTCGGTAATGGTTTGGTGACAGGTATCCCATCTAGGAATTACTGCACTCCATTTTTGTGAAAAATTAGTCAGCACTGGGGTAAAGGTGTACCAGGAAAAAGTCCTAGAAGGCACCGTTAGATTCTTGACGAATACCCTTTTCAATACAGCAAGTTTTGTTTTTCCAATAAGACTCTGCTTCAGCACATACGGCCAAAAAAACTCAGCAGTGGCTTGGAGTCAATATTTCCCTTCAGGAAGCCCAGATTTGAAAGCTTTGGGTCATTATTTGTGATCAGTGGCCTGCGAAAAACTCCACCGAAACTTGGAGAGTCTCAAAAGTGTTTTAACCATGGTAGCGTTGCCCATACCCCTGCGAACCGTGCGTGCCACTGTAGCTCAGTGGCCACAACGTTTGAGGTCCTGCGTTAAAACAAAAAGCGGAATAAACAAATAAATTTTATAAATACTAATCCGAAATGTTTTGTGTCTAATTTTTATAACGTTTTGCACTTGTAACATAACTTATGGCAGGACTACTGTACTGTACTCGGGACTCGTATGCACTGCGACCTATTTGATCTATTGCACCAGCCCTGTGCTTAGCAGAAAACTGTGTTAAAGCTTTTGATAAACCTCAACAAAGCTCCAGGCTTAATGTTCCAAATGACTTAGGGGCAAGTCTTTTTCTTGTTTCCATGGGGCATTCACAAAGAATATGTTCTGCCGTCACTTTTTACTCTCCACATAGCCGGCATACATCTGTATCTGCTAAGTCCTTAAGTCTGTTTTGCTGGGCTCAAGTAGCTTCTTAGCCTTACAACGGTTGAGGTTAACGAACTTTTTTGGTTGTCTTAGGCCATTGAATTTGGTCCAGTAATCTGCATGACAATCAGCTTCTCATTGTTTTATTTTGAGATTTGTACTATTCCGGTATTCCGAACACCAAAATCGGGTTCAGAACCGACTAATAGTCTGCTGGCGCCTCTTCTAGCTAAGTAGTCCGCCCGTTCATTGCCCTCGAAGCCTCCGTGTACTGGTATTCAGGCCACAGTGACGGTGTTTTTTTGATGTGAGATGTTCGAGTAGATTGAAACAGTCCCATACAAGTTTGGATCCTACCGTGTAGGCTTTCAGAGCCATGAGTGCTGCCTGGCTCTCCGAAAGGAAGTAAATACGGGTGCGCTCGACCCTTCTTCGCAGGCATTCTCGTACACAGAGTTCGATTGCATGGACTTCCACCTGAAATACTGTTGGTGATTTCACAAGCGCTGCCGCACGTTGGAACCTGGGTCCATAAGCCCCTGTACCCCTGCTACCATTGTCCAATTTAGAATCATCTGTGCTCAAGTTTCTTGAGCATAATATCTAGGATTTTAAGAATAGGGTTGTTTTGAATGTACTCTAGAATGTTCAGATGACCTGGAACGTTGTCGTTGCTATGCGTTCAGCATAGCTTCTTTTTGTACTGCAATGCGTAGTGGTGTGAGACTAAGCATTGCTCTCTGTGGGTTCTGTGACGGTCTCCGCGGCCATAGGCTGCCCCCAAGGCGGCGTCCTCTCGCCTCTCTTATGGTCACTCGTGGTGGATGACTTACTGAACACACTTAATGGTTCAGGTTTCACAACCATAGGCTATGCAGATGACCTGGTGATCATCATTAAAGGCAAACATGAAGACAATGTGTGTCAACTCATGCATAATGCACTCCTTGTAGTCTCGGACTGGTGTGCTGGGGAGGGCCTATCGATTGATTAACCCTAGCAAGGCAGTCGTTGTACTGTTTACAAGAAGAAGAACGCTGAATATTAGCTCAGTGACTCTAAACGGCACAACAATCTATTTTACCGATGAGGTCAAATATCTAGGAATTGTCCTGGATAAGAAGCTCAACTGGAACTCCCATATTAAGCATAAAATTGCCAAGGCGACTACTGCCTTGTGGGCCTGTAGCCGTATGTACGGCAAAAGACCTGGGACCGGTCTCCAAAGGTCATTTTCTGGTTATACACCACGGTTGTAAGACCCATTCTGACATATGCGTCCGTAGTCTGGTGGACGAAAACCAAAGAGGTCACAACCATTAATAAACTCACAAAACTTCAAAGACTAGCTTGCCTCGGCATCACAGGTACTATGCACACTTGTCCCACAACAGCCATTGAAGCCATAATCGGACTTACTCCGTTACATATATTTATAAAAAGTGGCAATCCGCAGTGCAGTTAGTCTTAGAAAATCAGATGCTAATAGTACACGGGATCACGTGGATCTCATGGAGCTATTGTCCGACTTCCCCGAGCTAGACATGCTCAGCACGGTCTCCTACTTTACGCCTAAATCACTCTACTTTGGTAGAAGGTTTGAGATTGTGATCCCAAGCCGTGATATATGGAATAATGGCGGACCGTCGCTTGATCCAAAAGGTATAGTGTGGTACACCGATGGATCAAAAATGGATTCAGGAGTTGGCGCCGGTGTGTATGGACCCAACCATAAAATTTGGAAATCACTCGGAAAGAGTCCTAGTGTTTTCCAGGCCGAGCTTTACGCCATTGAAACTTGTGCTAACTTTAACCTGCACTCAGGCATCAAATGTGCCTCTATCCATATACTCACCGATAGCCAACGGCGCTCAAAGCACTGACCTCCCATTTGATCAGTTCTAAGCTGCTTCGACAGCTTACAAAATTTGGCCCGACACAATAAAGTAAAATTGTGGTGGGTACCGGGTCATGTAGGCGTTGACGGCTCTCTTCTTCTTAGGTGGCGCTACAGTTCGGGGTGAACCTGGGCCTCAACCAACAAGCCTCTCCATTTAGCTCGGTCTTTAGCTAATTGCCTCCAGTTGCGCACTCCAAGTTGGTCGAGGTCCCCTTGAACTTGTGCGCGCCACCTACGGCGATGATTCCCTCTACTGCGTCGTCCCTCCGGGTTAGATTCGAAGACTCTGCGGGCCGGAGCGTTGGTGTCCATTCGCTCTACATGTCCTAGCCATCTCAGACGTCCAATACGCAGTTTTTTGACTAGGTCGATGTCGCTGTACAGCTCGTATAGTTCGTGATTGAATCTTCTCCTCCAAAACCCGTCAACACAAACGGGACCGAAAATTTTACGAAGAATTTTTCTCTCGAAGCGACCAAGGATATCTTTATTCTCTTTTAATAAAGTCCATGTTTCAGCGCCGTAAAGCAGGACTGGGATGATAAAGGTCTTATATAGAGTCTCCTTAGTAGTTCGAGATATGGCTTCACTGTTGAATTGCCTTATAAGCCCAAAGAAACAGCGATTGGCAAGAGCTATTCTTCGATTGATTTTGCGGTGATGTTTTTTGTAGAATTTATAGCAGAGCCAAGGTAGACAAAGTCCCTTACTACCTCGAAGTTATAGCTGCCCACGGTGACGTTTTGTCCAATTCGTCGGTGTTGGTTTGCCCTTCTAGTTGACAGCATATACTTGGTTTTGCCCTCGTTTATCGCCAAACCCATTTTGGCCGCTTCCGCCTCAATGCTTGCAAAAGCACCGGTGACAGCCCGCTGAGATCTTCCGATAATGTCTATATCGTCGGCGTATGCAAGCAGTTGTACAGACTTGTAATAGATTGTGCCTCCGGTGTTGGCTTGTGAGTTCCGCACAATCCGTTCAAGTACAATATTGAAGAAGTCACATGACAGCGCGTCACCTTGTCTAAAGCCTTTTTTGACATCAAAGGTCTCGGTGAGGTCATTAGCGACCTTGATGGAGCAGCGAGCGTTCTCCATCGTCAGCCTGCACAGACGGACAAGTTTGGCAGGGATGTCAAAACTAGACATGGCTCTATAAAGCTCTTCTCTATAGATGCTGTCATAGGCGGCCTTAAAATCGATAAAGAGGTGGTGAGTATCGATTTGGAATTCTTGGGTTTTCTCCAGGATCTGCCGAAGTGTGAAGATTTGATCGATGGTGGACTTTCCTGGCCTGAAACCGCACTGATAGGGTCCAATCAGGCTGTTGATAAAGGGTTTCAGGCGTTCACACAATATCGCAGAAAAGATCTTGTATGCGATGTTGAGGAGACTGATGCCTCTATAATTGGCGCAGTTGAGGGGGTCTCCTTTCTTGTGAATCGGGCAAACGATGCTGAGATTCCATTCATCAGGCATACACTCGTCTGACCAAATATTAGAAATGAGTTGGTGTATGCACTCTACCAATTTATCCCCAGCTGCCTTGAAAAGTTCGGCCGGTAAGCCGTCAGGTCCAGCAGCCTTGTTGGATTTTAGCTTGGATATTGCTATCCTCACTTCGTTTTGGTCAGGTGGACGGAAATTTTGACTATCATCGTCTATGTTGAATGGTTCATTCTGCCTGACAGCGGGATGTTGGTCTTCGTCGCCGTTATACAGTCTGCAGAAGTAGTTTTTCCATATTCTCAGCACCGACTGTGATTCTACTACGAGGTTTCCATTTTCATCTCTACAGGTTTCTGTACGGGTATTACTTCTCTGACACGTTCTTTTTACCTTTTGGTAAAACTTCCGTACATTGTTCCTGGAGTATAGACTCTCGATATTCTCAAACGCGCGCTTCTCATGCTCTTTCTTCTTCTTTTGGAGAAGCCGATGTTCTTCCCGTCTCTTTTGCTCGCAGAGCTCACGAGCAGCTCTCGTCTTCCTTTGCAGCGCCGCTTTGTATGCCTCCTCTAGGCGTTGACGGCAATGAAACTGCAGACCTGCTAGCTAGGAAGGGCTCCTCTGAGTTGTTCACTGGACCTGAACCCTTCTGCGGGATACCCGATTCCGCCTTCAAACTTACCCTAAACATTTGGGAACGCAACATGTGCATCTCCCACTGGAATAACTCCCACGGTCTCAGGCAGGCTAAAAGAGCTGTCCAACCCTTCCAAAGACAGGCAGTTGATATCCTTAAATACGGCAGAAATGACATAAGAAGGCTTGTGAGCTTCCTTACCGGTCACTATCAACTTCTCTACCACCTTAACAAAATGAGAATTTCGGAGGATATCACCTGCCGCCTCTGCCTAGAAGAGGACGAAACCGCAGAACACATACTATGTGAGTGTGTAGCTCTGTGTAGCACTAGGAGAAACTTTTTCCTTAAAGAGATCATATCTCCAAAAGATTAAAGGAACTCCTCCGCAGACGTAATTATAGCTTTCATAAGGAGAGTAGAAGTACTGCTGTAAGGTTTTTGCCCACCAAGCCAACGATGCATTAGTGACCATATATGGCAGGACAAGGTACATACATATGTGTACTTTCGCATAGTTTATTAGTCGGGAGCTTTTAGCCTAATTCTAAGAACATCTCTTTATTACGTTCCACAAGGCAACAAACTTGAGTTGTATGCATACTTAAAATATCATAATACGTATTTTTGCGTTTCTATACAATCACTAAAATATAACATATACATATTTATTCAGCTAATACGATTCCCCCAACTTGCACTTTTGTAAATCAAAAATTCAAATTCCCTGAAAAGGATTATTTTCCTTCATGAAGTACTTTCGTTATTTACGAGTATTTCCTTGCTCAACCCCTCAAATGTATGCAATATGTACGCCTTCAGTCATTTTCGATTATAGATTGAAAAGGAACTGTGTACCTCCAACCAGGAGTATATATAAATCTCGCACATAAGTGAAAATAAGTCGCATGAATGGATGCATTAAACCAGAAAAAAATAATAATAATACCAGCGCTAGGAACAAACGCACCACCACCACTTGCTCGCCCGCGATTTACACTGCGGCAGCCTTTGTCTGCTTCATTATTATTTTTTCCGTTTTAATTGACATTGAAGCTTCGTGTGCACAACAGAGTACTGTACCGCGGAGACGCAGCGCTGCAGTCCTGTCTATATGTGAGGTGCTATAAGTATCAAAGGATCTCTCCATTGACATTGGCGCGGCGGCAGTGGCAGTGGCAATGTTGCGGAAGCAAGGTTCACTCAATATGCCTGTATTTTTATATTTATATATTTTTCCCTGCCACGTTAATAGAGTGAGTGTGGAAGAGGTCCTCAAAATTAAGGACCTTCCTCTCTGATTGGGTTGGTGATGATGGTGGGTTCTGAGCGAAAACTCATATAATCCACTGTATGCACCGGGAATGCCGTATGGTATTGCCGTTGCCATTGCTGCTGCTGCTTTTGTTTCGTGTACTTGTGATTATTTCTGAATTACTGAAACAATAACAGCACCCTGCAACAATGGTGCTACAGTGTGTGATGGTAGTGTCCTTTCACTTCATCATTCTCCACCTCATCGACGCTGACGTCGACAACACGATAAGGTGACGACGACGTTTAATGCCTGGCCATTGTTATTGCACAGCGAGGCGAACAGGGTTCATTTGGTCTTGCGACTACAGGCGGCGCCCCAACGGTGGTGGAGAGTTGAAAGTCATCGGAATAGTTGGGTTGGGTTGGCTGCGCTTAAATACGCTTATAGTATTTCATTTTCATGGTTGAGAAGTTTCGATAAGCCGACGACATCCTGGGAATTGCACAGTGCATCCGGAATTGTCGAGTGCACCTTGGCCCAACCAAAGTCACCCTCTCTTTCATATCTTTAGATGAAAAAATCACTGCAGGCATTATGTGGGTCTTTTATTATATCAAACATGCAAAAACATGGCTAATTGGAGAAAGAAGCGCGAGGGGCTGTAGGGATGGATGATGATGACATTCTTGAAATGTTGATGAATCATCATGAAACGAATGAAAAGGATTCGAAAAAGAGGGGGGCATAAGCCTAAGTTGTTTGTTTAGAAAATTGGAGAGATTTGGGGATGAAAAATAGACAAACCTACAAAATGAGCCAACAATGGATTATGTGTTTTGTATGGTGGATGTATATTCAGATGCAACACAAAACATTTGCAGGGGAATCTGGGCGTCAGGTAGGTATATGTGAGTTTCAATTTGAGCTGAACTCGATTCTCTCGTTTCCTTGTAAGTCATTGAAAATGATTAAGAAAAACTCATTCTAAAGAAAAATTTGCTTGTATCCTTTTCGTCGCTAGCGCAGGACAAGGCAGAAAGATAATTTTTTATCTGGAAGAATCAAGAGTTTTTGTTTTAAAACTCATTACCATCGGAAACGAGTTTCCTTGCGAGGTGAAGCGAAAATGATAAGAGTGCAAAATCCCAGCTGGATTTTGCGTGTTCAAAATACACGGTCTTCTAGGAAAAACAAATAATTTGATACTCTGCTGAAACCTATTGCTTGGTATTTGAAATCGTATCTTACAATTGCACCCAATGAAGTGTAGCTCTCAAGTTTCAAATCCTTTGAGCTATTCAGTTCCTACAGTAGTAAAGCTGAATCTTAATACCGAAAATGTTCGATTACCTGGGTTTCCGAAGCAATAGATACTTTGTATCTAATGCACGTATCAGAACAAGACCTGTCAATAGTCCAAAGCTCAGTCCTTCCTCCCCTAAAACTTGTTAAATCAAACATAGCACTTGACTTAAACGACAAGCAGAAGAAAGATGGAGAGCGCTCCCATCATGCCGAGTCTCCAGAAGCATCTGGACAAAACATGATAAGATGAAAACCAAGCTCATTTTCACTCAAAATAGACAAAACTTGGCGCTTCTTATAGGTATCATTAGCGGCCACAACCTATTGCCGGCCCATCGGAAAAGAATGCGGCTAAGTACAGATGAACTCTGCAGAGGATGCGCCAACACAGACGTAGAGGAGGACACGGAACACTTCCTTTGCAAATGCCCTAGTCTCTGCAATACCAGAAAAACGGCCATTGGAGAGTATTTCTTCAACCATCTGGGCGACCTGTCTGAAAAGCCACCAACCACCATCATGAAATTCATAACTTCTTCAAGGTGGTTCAGAGGAGTCCATTCCATTAAAACAGAACTCCAGCCATTTTGTTTTTCCTCTCTTTTCAGTACTTCAGCCAGGAAACTCCACGTCAGGGGAGCACAATGGATCCATTTGAGATCCGAGTGCAGGCTGCATCCACTCGTTGCAGCTAACCCCTTTAACCTATCTAATGTACAATACAAGAAAAAAAGGTTAGATTACTATTTTGTTTTGTTTAGTGTACGAAGAGTACAGGTCCAAACAAGCAGCCATTTGGTACCTCGTTTCATATTTTTGTTTAATGTTGAGTAAATAAATAAATATTTGGCGCCTGGCCTTAGCTTCTCACAATCTCTCGTGTTGTGTGCGTTCTATTTTTCACACGAATGGACGGGACCTACAGTTAGTGCCGTCCCGAAGGGCAATTTCTTTTGAGAAGCTTTCTCGTTACACCATTACTCTCGGATGTTTGTCAGACGTTTGCGAAAGGTGGGATCATGAAAAAACCTTTTTGCGTGTTTTCTGGGATTCGAACTTGGAACCTCGCACGCCACCTCAGTGGCACTCTAAATAAATTGATTTTGTAAGAGCTGACCAAATTGTTTCGAATGTTTCTCCTCAGAGAGCATTCATCTTCTGCACTTCACAAACTAAAATCCTTTTCCGTTTGATTAGGGTAGGTAGGTACGTGTGGTGGTTCTTCTTAAGAAAAGAACGCAATTAGCACTAGGTGCCGTTTTGATACCACAAAACTCGTGTACCTGGATATAAAAGGTGTGTTGGTGTGGGGTCTCTAGATCCAGTCTGTGGAGTCTAAAAAGATTATTAAATCTTTAATGTTTCTCTCTGAGACTTCCTCAAGAGAATCGGAAAAGGGTTTTCCTAAAGCTCGTTGTCTCGCCCTAGCTAGTGCCGGACAGGCGCATTAAAAGTGGATAAGGGTTTCTTTATGAGTTGCGACAATGTGTGTTGTGTGGGATACCTAGTTTGACCGCATGGTCTCCTACAGGCCAGTGACCCGTGGTGGTTACTGTTATTTTGGCGATGTCCCTACGCGTTCTGTTGAAAAAGTCGGTTCCGTTTGATTAACTTTTGAAATTGATTTCTGATTAATTACCTAAGATGTGTTTCCTGAAAACCATTTCTAACTAACGACCGTTTTTAAATACTAAAACAAAAACAGCACACACTATATCCTCCTGTCAAAGCCCTCAATTGTCACTCCTCTATCCAAACAATGCCACATGCTTCGTAAAATATTAGCATACACCAGTAGCAGCAGCAGTAGCATAGGTACATCATCAAGGGTAACGTCAAAGTCCTTTACCTCAGCTATCGATGGTAGGTTAATAATTTCAATATTTTTTCCTACTTCCTGTTTTTTTATTCCATTCCACTCCTTTTCCGGTAGTGATTGAATTTTCCTCTCTCAAAAGAAAAAAAAGAAGTTAACTAGTCCTGCAGGACTTTATGTAACCCTACCGATACTGCTACTGCATGTGGATTGTATTCCGTTTGGTAATTCAATTTTGTGTTGTGCCTCGTTCTCTTATCCGCCGTAACTAAATTGAAAATTTCTCTCAAAAAATAGAAGGACTCTGCAAACGTACCTAGAGTTTATTTTTATTTTTTATATTTTTACTGCATGGGCTTAGAAACTTTATGTTATAGTAACAGAGAGTGAGTCAGACTCAAACGTTGCCAACGATGGACAACTGAGATGAATTTTATTAAAGACTAAAAGTCTTTTGTTTAATTTACTTCCGATGGTTTTACGCCTCCCACGAGTCAAGTATAATTCGTTTCTATATACATAGATTCTCAAGGTGTTGGGCGGTTGGAGTTGGTGGTGGAAGAAAAATGCGATTCGACATGAAATGCGGATTAAAATGTCAAAGAACTCGTAGTCTTGAGGTTTGTTTTCCCTTCGTTGGGTTTTCTTCATGAATTTCCTGAGTTTATTTTTTTTATTTTGTGCATGTTAGCTTGGAACATAATTTAAGCACAGCAGGCTATTTCAGGGTGTGGCTGACCCTTTTATCCAAGGGGTGGTCGTTGCGGCGCGCGTAGCTTGTATCGAAATACTAGTGGTGACGTTAAATTGTGTAGATTAGTGTAATTTACCGAAGGTATTTGTATTTTTTTTAAACCCTGCCTCTGTGTTTCGTTAGATCGTAATTTCTTGATTTCATGTGATGTTGAAAGAAATAATTTCCCGGTAATATTATTTGGTTTGGGATTAACTGATGACCAGTAAAGTTGTTTACGGCTGAAAGGAATTTCATTTCTTGAGAAAAGTTTAAATGTACTCAACTTAAAAACAATTTTTTTGAAAAGAAGATTTGCGAAGAAGGAGGAATTAACTGTCTTCTCCGAGATATTGTCGATATCGATACGAACGATACGTAAGACACAAGCACGAATATAGAGAGAACTCAACTCTTTTGCCTAAATTGAGTGCCTGTTTGAGAATATAGTCAGAGTTTTAATAAGTTCAAACTTCGACCTAGACAGTCGAAGAAAAACTGAAAAGTCCAGTCTAGAAAAACTAGCGTAGGATTACCTACCGTACAGAGAAGGCACTTTTTCCCTACTATTTGGTAGGCATCGAGTGAGCCTATTTCTTTTAATGTATCTATTTTTCTGGGCCTTTTTCTTCAAGGCCTGCTACTATCCAGTTTTTTTTTCCTACCGGGATAGGAAACGTTCGACTGGAGCATTCAGACGCAACTGGTTCATTGTACTACCAAAGAGCAAACCCTGGTTTATCCATTTTATTGGAATTTCCTTGTCTTTCTAAGAAAGCCAAGCAAGCACTTCAGTGATGAGGAGCTTACAGTACTAACACTCACCACATCAGCACCGAGGATCTGCCACCTGATATAAGCAAAGGCCGGAAACTCGCAGAGATAATGTTCCGCAGTGTCATCGCTCTCTACACAAACGTCGCAGATTGTAGTGTCACTTAAGCCCAGTACGTTGAGATGCTTGACAAAAGCGAAGTGACCTGTCAAGACCCCAATAAGTTGTCTGCAGTCTTTTCTGCTGAGAGATAGCAAGAATGCCGCTGATTTCTTACAGACGTCCGGGAGCATTTGTTTAGTCAACCTACATCCTGGAGAGTCATGCCACACACAATTGTGTTCGTAAGAGACCAAATCGTCAATGGAAGCCCTAAACGAAGACCCAGGGAGACCCAACGCGGGTTCGGGACCTGAGAAAGTCTCCTCTGAGACTTGTCTAACAATCTCATCGGAAATCTCATTCTCCAGAATCCCAGTGTGACCCGGGATCCAGATAAGAGATAGAGAATTCAGCCTTGCGACCGAGTTCAAAGCATTCTTCGGTTTAACGAACTATTTTGAAAGTGGTTAAAGGGTTAAGCAAGGCCTTAAGCGCAGCTTGACTGTCACTACAGACACAAATATAATACTACGGCCATTCCACATGTTCTTTACAATACAGTTCATGGCTATTAGGATTGCAAAAGAAGTCTAATATCGTTATCTTCCAAGAAGACACCAGCGCCGTGGTTTTGGAGTCGTCTGTGAAAATACAACTGCAATCCATTTCTGGCTCAGACTCTGGCCGAAGCCAGTCCTGAACACAAAGAAAGTCGACTTTGTATTTTCGTAGCAGCTGAAGTTCTGGTGTCATTGCATCAGACTGTAAGGGGATCTTTCTTCAAAGGCTGAGGTGGGCTCGCCGGCCACAGGGTTAACCCAAAGAAACACCCTAGACTTTGGGAAAGAGGTACATTATTTCTCGGATTTGTTTCACAATAGTTATTTGGAACAATGCTGGTACGGCTTTTATCAATTTCTTAACAATTTTCATACTTAATAATAGCACTAATACGCTTACAACTATCGTCGTCCTGCTGCTGGTTCTGGTACGGGCCGGGGTTATGCGTCCTGTTTTTGGCTCGGTTCGGTGCGTCGTCTCGAAGGAGTTTCAGTCCGCACTTAGGGCAGGCTTCGCAGGTAGCAGTACGCACTTAGAGCAGGCTAGCTATGACTCAGTCCGCACTTGGGGCAGGCTTAGAAGGGATTCAGTCCGCACTTAGGGCAGGCTTGGAAGGTAGCAGTCCGCACTTAGGGCAGACTTGCTGTGACCCAGTCCGCACTTAGGGCATGCTTAGGAGGGATCCAGCTCGCACTTAGGGCAGGCTTGGAAAGTAGCCGTCCGCACTTAGGGCAGGCGTGCTGTGACCCAGTCCACACTTAGGGCAGGCTTAGGAGGGATCCAGTCCGCACTTACGGCAGGCTTGGAAAGTAGCTTAACAAAGGGCGGGAAATCCGCTGTGGTTAAATCGGTTTGTTTCTCTCAGAAGGGGAGAAACCTATCGGCTAGCTAGTAGCAGACCCGTGGGTTATTGTCCAATCACCAAGGTGAAGGCAGAAAAAAATCGGTGGAAAGTTGTAAGACCAATTCCTGGAGAGGCTGTCAAGAGTACTTTGGATTGGTACTACCACGCTTGAGCAGACTCTCTCGAATGACTTTCATCCACTTTCCTTTATGGAAAAATCCTGCAAGACGAGAATGTGAATCATGAGCCAATGCAAAATTTCCTCCACATTCTCGCCTGCGACCTTTGTATTTACTTTTTTCCATATTGTACTATTCTCCCTTTCCTCCGTTTCCTCTTGTTTGACTGAGGATTCGGAGAATATTCGCGGTTTCGCTACCCGCTACAAGGTGTTTAGTGAGGTGTGCGTAGAGTGTGGATGATCGCTTCTGTGGTGGTGGATAATGTCACTTCGTTACAAGACGGCATATACATGAGACCGGAGTCGTATGATAAGTGTCGCGCAAGTTCATCAAAATTTCAGTGTGGAGTATACCAAAAACTACCCCACATAAGATGATGGATGGCTTTGATAGTGCAGCCCATGATATAAGTATCAAGAGGAGGTAAGTTCAGCAAAGCATTTAGAGCAAAGCCAGGCGTCCTCGGAAAAGCTCCCGTGCAGACGAGACAAGCAGTTCTTTGGAGTTTGGCGCAAAACGCAGCCACATATTTATGCTAGAGCCGTTCCACCAAACAACCGACGCATATGCGTGGAATGGTCTTATCATAACCGTATAGATCCAGAGAACCTTATTCGGTGATAAGCCCTATGTCTTGCCAAAAGCCGCCTTACACTGTCAGAGAGCGCCTTGAATGTTTTCGACACGACGTGTCTCTGTTTACCCTTGATATAAAATATAGCGGCCACAATCTGCATCCACTACCAAAGTTCTGTTCATTAGCATTCCGTTGATCCACAACACTAATGCTGCACCCTCAATGTCGATGAAAATGCCCATCGCGTATTGTTTTCTATCAACCGCGCATTCAATTCTGGCCACTAAATTTTAAATTGCACTTTCATAGGATTTCCCACGCTGATAAGCATGCTTCTTCTTCTTCTTCCTTTTATCAGCGAGGTTATGATTCGAAAATAAGGGATCACAACCCTCTCACTTTACCGCATTTCTACTGATCCGCCTGTGGGGTTCGCCTATTTGACCTCAGAAAATATCGGCAGGCCCGCCGATTTTGGATCACTAGGTTACTGAGGCCAATAAAATGCCGATGTTGTCGCATTTGTCTGATCCAGGCGTTTATAGGCCTGCCTTTCCTACATCGCGATGTCAAGCATGCTGCATCTCCGATAGTGGATGCAGGTTCAAAGCAACTTTGCGCACGTAAAATTCCACCAGTCTCTCTCTCCATACTTCTCAGTAAGAAGCGGGAAGCGAATTGTCCTCCTTACCAATTTTCGGTATGAAAGCTACTCTAACTGTCCGGCAAGGTGTATGATCTAGATATCTAGACTTAGGTCTAGTTTAAAATACCTTGGAATGAAGCTTTTTAGCATTCGTAGTCTACTTCTACTTAATGCTTGCATGTTTTTCGGCTAAAACATTATAAAGAAGTAGACCGGCCTTCCTCAGCTTCAAGAGTGATCTTCGCATTCCTTTTTCCGAACGAATTTCCAGGTGATGTGTCCTCACAACAAGCAAGGAATGGCTTCTTTTTCGTAGAATTTTCGGCTTTTTTGTTATCTTGCGGATTTCGAAAACGGACAGCGAAATAGTTAATTGGCGACATTGTTTTATTTTTCAGAACTACACGAGTAAGTTTGCCAAAATAAACCAAATCTGAACTGTTTTTGATTAAAACAAGATATTTTGTTGAAGTTGAGTACACTTATCCATAGAATTCGGGTATTTGGTTTTTAGTTTGAATACTTGTACAACATGCCGTTCAACTATCATCGATACTATTAGTATTTTATGATTTTGCTTACGGAAGATAACAAAGGGATCTCGTCTGTTTACTAATTCTTTAAATTCAGTTTTATAGTACCGTTCTTTTGGACATGTAAAGAGAGATGCTACTTAGAGGTCGTAGTCCTGTACAAATCTTAAAAGGCGTCAGATCAAAAATCACCTTTATAGCTTTTGTAAATCGTGACTATACATTGCTCTAGGAAGCAGTTCTTCACACTTCTCGTCGGAAAGAGTTAAGAAGACAGGCAGCACAACAAGTCTTGCATGGAAGAATTCAAGGATGAAGTGCACAGTTTGGAACGCATTCCTCTTCCGTCGAAACTATCTTTCGTGAACTTAGATCATTTTGGGCCAGCCCAAAGAAAATAGATGGGACAAATATTTTCTAGTTTTCGCTTAAAATCATTATCCTGTGAATCGTGTATGTCACAAACGCCTAGAGTGTCCTTAACATTTTGATTGAGATAGGTTGAGGTAAAAGTATATATTCGATATTTTCTGAGATCAAACAGGTGAACCCCACAGGCGGATCAGTAGAAATGCAGTGAAGTGGGTGGTTTATGATCCCTTGAGTTCAAATCATAATCTCGCCGAAATAGGAAGAAGAAGAAGGTTAAGGCAAAAGTCCCGACAATCATAAAAATATGCAAATTAAAGCATTTAATCCGCACTTTTACGTAAAATGCATACGCTGTTCTATTTTTACCTTGACTTTGCCCTACCAATCTCTCTAGGATACACATTTACTACGTCACTCGAAGCCTACAAGTCCATTCGGCTCATCCCTACAAAACATCCTCACCAAACGATGAAAGAAGCAAAGTTAATAGGATCAGGCATTTTAATGGACCCTAATGCACAATGCATCATCATTGTAGTAGTGGCTTTTAAAACTTTCTTTCTACTTCGGTATGCATCCGCCACTTACATTCAAAGGATTTCCGTACATACAACTTCTTAGCAGCACTCTATCGTCGAGAGGCATTTCCAGCAAATCCTTGAGAAAAAAAAGGAATATAATGTATTTCCTTTTGTCAGAGGGCATATGTCTATGACTTAATTTTGGTAAACCTCAAAAGAATAAAAGAACAGGAAACACTGTCGCAAAGTCCTTTAAATAGAAACATCAAAAAGATTTTTTTTCGCACATAAAACAAATGGATTAACGAAAAATTCGCTATCCTCAGGTGTGCAGAAATAAAGAAAAACCAAACATTTTTGACAAAACCACTTTGACAGTATATGTACATACTCGCGTTTATCACCGTTGAATGGGTGTAAATTACCAGGGATGCTAAATGGTACAGACTCCACTTCTGTCATATTGTCGTTTGCCCGCCCATTTAAAAGGTGGCAAACAATAACGCACATGTGTTCCGGTGGAATAATGTTTGTGTTTCCACAATTTAATGGGATATTCACAGGATAATGAGATTGCTGCCGAATCCAGGGGTGGTGGTGCGGCTGCGAGGAGGGATACTGAAAGTTATTACAGCACGCTCTTGTGCACTTTTCTTAAGTGTCACAGTGCATGATTTTCCTCAAGCCGTTGCCGTCGTCGCCATCGTCCAGACACAGGCTCGGAGACTGTGTACAGAGTCCAGGGTGGTGAAAAATTTAAATATAATTGAACCTCGCTTGGCTGGGTTCTGTGTAACCAGGGTTAGGGTGCAACTCGGAAACAACGAAAAGAAACACACACAAATATGAATCAATTAAGTCGCCTGACATAGCAAGTACCAGACAAACTTTTTCGCGTGCTGCGCCAATTATTTTTATTTTTTTCTGTTTTTTGTTTGCTTTTTT
Source organism: Brachypalpus laphriformis (assembly GCA_945910035.1). Classification (NCBI taxonomy): domain Eukaryota; kingdom Metazoa; phylum Arthropoda; class Insecta; order Diptera; family Syrphidae; genus Brachypalpus; species Brachypalpus laphriformis. The sequence continues at coordinate 275,399,905 of OX246754.1, read as the reverse complement.
GCTTTTTAGGGTGGAGAAGAAGAATCGTTGTAAAGGTCAACTGACGATTAATATCAAGGCATGCACAAGTAGCCAAGCAACCCTCTGAGCGACCGACCATTCTCAAGACAGATGATAATTTGAATAGAATGACAATAGAATGACGGGTGTTCTCTTGAATTATGCATCGAACATGGTGAGTGGATGTCAAAACTTATTCCAGGTCGTAGACTCGTTATTGTGTTGTCTTGGGTTGCTTGGCTTTTGGAGATTGCGATCAGGTGAAATTCTGCGTTGTAATCGGTTTGTTCGGCGGTGGTGATGGGAGGGAAGGTGAATAATGCATTTGGAGAATGGAAATGAACGGTGGAAATTATGACACACTGTCATCGTAAAACATGAAACATTTGCGCACTGCTGACTGACGAGAAAGTGGATAACGACGATGAGGAGAAGATTGCAGATTGACGAGGTAATTGTTGGCTCGTTATGAAGTAAAACATTGTTTTAGTGCAATTGAAATGCATCGGGGGATGTTGTCTCTTTACAGCCGAAACGACAGACGGGGGGTCGTTAAAAACGGATAAATGGAAATGACGTTTACTCTTGGGAACATTTATTTAAGACCTTTTGCGGGATTCTTTTGAATGAGCCGCAAATTATAAAAGCTATCTTTTGAGTCCAGTCACGTAAGGGGACACTGGGTTATTGGCACTTTAATGCCTAATTGCAACAACTGGGCTCACAATACTTCTCATCACCTACCTCGAATATGTACATATATAATATTCAAGCTGCTCCTCAAGAGGCTAACGCAAGACTGAAATGTATTGAAGTTAAGCCATAATTGTGTAGACAGGGGCTGACTTACCAGATCAATAAGGTTTCAGAACTAAGCAACCTCCTATTGGGGACCAGTTGATCTATTAACTTTTCCCGAGCTAGCAAGTTTCCTGGCAGAAATATCTCCGAATGGTATGATTGGGAAATGCAAGAACAAACCCTTCGGATTTCTCAACCTTTTTAGGAAATTATGCCGACATCTTTTCCTTTATTAGATACCAACAACAAATTGAAGTAACTACATAAATGATATAATTGGTAAACTGTAAATTTGTACAAATAGATTGTTAATCGCATCGGCGTAAGATAAAATCATCAGAGTCTTGAATTTTATTCAAAATCCATTATTCCGATTTCCTAGATCCAGGATCTGACGATATATAGGTCTAAGCGAAGCAGACTGAAAACGATTTCAATTCCTGTTCGTTTGGTTCTTATTGTCTGATTTGTGTCAGCTTTCCTGCATTTGTATTTGCTTTTCGTGATCGTGAGAACGATACCTCTAGCAGATGATTACCGTAAATTATCGATTTCTATTCCGGTCGAGAAATTTTATTTCTCAAAAAAATGCCAGAGCAGCTATTACGAAGACCAAGACTGACGAAGTTTCAATAGCCTATTTAATGTGCCTATTTATAGTCTCTGCAGCCTCCGACTAAGCCGAGTAAGCTGTCAAATTGTTCCAAGTAAAATACTAGCTAGCATATCATTATTGTGATTCGTTTCAAACGAACAGTTTTGTAGCCCAAATTAGGAAAAGGTTAACAACATTAGGAGTACGATGTCTAATGCATTATGTCATTCACTGTGGGAATCTCAATCAGATTGTAGATTGTAGTTTGAGGTGGAATTATGTCGTTTTATCACTGCGGCCACTATTGGGACTATTGAGATTTCCTTTAATCTTAAAGCTCATTCAAGATGCCAGAGTTGATGATGAATTCGACTATATTTTTGAGTTCACCTTTTCATCAACAGCCAGCCAGCGATGAAAGCAATATCTGCTACAGAAATAAAATGGAAGCTTGTGAAGTTTTGTAGAGAAAAGCTCAAGGTTCTTGCAACATAGCACAAGGTAAAGCTCTGTTAGGTCCCTGGACATAAGGGCACACCAGGGAATGAGAAAGCCGACGAACTGGCTCAGCACTAAACTCAGACCAATCCAACCCCTCAGTGTACATCTCGCCTTACACACTCAAATTCGAAGCAGGGAACAAGGATCTAATGGAGGCGAATAATAGGTGGGCCTCTCTAGGCCTGCATTCGACAGAACTAGAGCCAAAAGACTTATGCAGAGCGATAGAAAATCCCTCTCTACTCACATAGGAGTCATTACAGGGCATAACACTATGCGATACCACATGACAAAGTTAAATGTGATGAACGAAGACCTTTGTAGGGGTTGTGGTGTCGTGGAGGTTCAGGTTCTTTGCCACTGCCCAGGCCTCTACCATTTAAGAAATCAGTTCCTTGGACAATACTTCTTTAAGGATTTAGAAGAATTGTCCAACAGACCGATAAACGACATCGCAAACTTCATTAAATCCTCTAGATGGTTTGTATCTCGAGCACGGTAAGTATTAAATGCTTTCTACTAGGCTATGTACATACTCGTATACGTTTATATTTTTTTCACGTTCTATCTTCTTTTCCCCCATGAGTATCACAATGGGCTATATTGACTTGAGTGTGGTGTAAAGGATTTCTACTTACTTGCACTTACCTACTCGTAACCTAACCCATATTTTTGAATGAGCTAGCAGGTACGTCTTCTGCTTCAAGGTAGAATTTACCTAAGAAACGATGACTTGTCCTGCTTAGATAGTCAGAGTGACTAAGATATGTTCTGCTGATTATAGTCTCCGTTGCACATTCTGCATATGATACCCTCCTACCTTCCTACGATAAATGGCAAAATACTTCGGTTTTATTTTCGACAGAAAACTAGACTGGAAAGCCAATCTATTAGAACGTGGAGGGAAAGCTAATGCAGCTCTCTATTTTTATAAAAAGGCTATAGGTAGTACCTGGGGTATCACTCGCTGGCTGTACGTGTCCGGGAATCAGACCTATACTTCTCTATGGCGTGATCGTATGGCGGCCTGCTGTTGATAGAGCTCTCCACCTCACTCAACTACCTAAGATGCAAAGAAATACATGCATGTGTATCAGTGGTGCACTGGAAACTATTCTCTCTGCGGCATTGGACATTTTGTTCCATCTGCTGCCCTTAGATATTTTCGGCAAACAGACTGCTGCCAGTGCGGCCATTCGTCTAAAAGCCTCCTCGCAATAGTCTATCTATCTCATTGGCCACTCCTCGATCCTTGATCTTCTCAACTTCATCTATGAAAATACGGACTACACCCCGCCGAAACTAAGATTTGACCGAAAATTCCGTACGAGTGTCCCTGAACGTGATGAATGAGACAACTCTCCCACTGTAGATGGTAGTTCGGTTCACTTCTTTACAGATGGCTCTAAGACCAAAGGATTGTGGTTTTTCCTCCGAAAAGTTCAACCTGAGCATCTCTTTCCGCCTCCCAGATCACTGTAGCGTTTTTCAGGTGCAAATCATGGCGGTTAAGGAAGTCCTGTTCTGGCTTAAATGCAATGCATTATCTATCAGGGATATTAGGTTTTTCATTGAGAGTTAAGTGGCAATCAAGTCCCTAGAATCGTGCTCCTTCACTTCCAAGGTCGCCTTGAATTGCTGCTTGTCTCTTACAGAGATGGCAGACCAGTTCAAAATTCACCTATGGTGGGTGTCAGGCCACATGGACATTCAGGGAAACTGCAGGTCGGATGAGCTCGCCAGACAGGGTACAACTCTAAGCATTCTGCCTAGTAGACAAGCACTGGGTATGTCTCTCGCATACGCATTTAAGTATCTACTAAAGCTGGACGCTATAAGCAAGGTTAACCATAGATGGGAGAACGGTTCTACGTGTCATATCTCGAGACAGATCTGTCCTAAGCTGGAACAGAAACGTAGCGCCGAATTCGTTAAGCTAAAGCGATCACAGATCAGCTGCGTTATCGGCGTCCTCACTGGACAGTGTCTTATAGTGTCTTATGGGCCAATATGTCAAAAGACTTGGCCTCTTTTTAACGACTTCTGTAGGAACTGTAGGGACGAGGAAGAGGAAACCATACTTCACCTCATATGCACATGCCCAACCCTTTCAGTAAAAGAATGCTCAATCTAGAGGCCCCCTTCCTTAATGAATTTGGCGTCCTTAGGCGTCATGAGCATTCATTACTTTATTAAAAGCTGCAAATGAAATTCAGACTTGTCAATATGCATCTTGACTTCGACACCCCACATATGGATTACAATATTATTGCAGCACAAGTTTGGGGAAGTAAAAGGTACAATACTGTCGAGAAGCTGCAGAGATATTACATCAAAAGAACCTTCCACATTCCTCTCAGTGCTCTGAACTATTATCAATTGAAAAAGGGCTATCTCCTCGGTTTATCAGAACCCTGAAATTACAAATGGGCTACATTCTGAAGGTTCTGAACATAGATAACCATCGGGTACCGAAAATAGTTGCGCACAGGACAATCGGAAACAGGTCTACGAGTAGCTGGTACAGGGACTGGTTGGAATTGGTACAAAGTTGTGGAAAGGAGCTAAATCTCGATCTGGAGGCACATCTTAATTGGAAGCCAATTCTCAAAAAAAAAAAAAAAAAACAAATATTTGGCGCAACAGCTCTTTAAAGTGCCAGGGCCTAGCTTATCGCAACCACTCATGTTGTGTGCGTTATATTTTTCACACGAATGGAAGTGACCTACAGTTTAATGCCGAATCCGAACGGCGATTTGAGAAGCTTTTTCGTGACAACAATACTCTCGGATGTTTGTCAGACGCTCGCGAGAGGTGGGACCGTGAAAAAACTTTTCGGTATTTTCTGGGATTCGAACTTGGAACCTCATGTGTAGTGATCCGACACACTAACCACTTACGCCACGGCGCCCAATTCTCACGGAACTCATTTTGAAACTGGATTTGCAATATAGAGATAATTGCTATACAGAAGCGGCGGAATCAACGCATAGAAGAGTAATTATTTTCGGGACGAGTACAGTTCAGAGGTGATTTCCATGATGATGAAGCTTCCAGGCGGACTGATCCAGTTAAATTTTATTCCTCATAGGAGTGAACTTTACCTTTGTGGTATATGCAATAAAGCTGAGAGGGAGGATGTTTTCCATTTTGTGGGAGGATGCCTAACCCTGCGAGAAACAAGACGACATTTCATCGGAATGGATTTTCTTTCTGAGGAGCAAGTAATCGACCTTATAAATAAGACGGATGTTCCACTTAATTATCGAAACAGGATAATTACGGAGAATTTTCAAATCATTTTTAATCTATTCTGTCTATGACCCCATTATTTTTAGTTTGCAAAACTCAAATGAATTAGAGGCAAATTTAATTGATGTCAAGCGGCAGACGGTAATGCCATGCTTTAATTGATTTTGTAATTAAATAATTGGAAAAATTGAAATAATGAATGAAATCTTTTAGTCTAATCTTTTTTTAATCTACGAAGCTCCGGTTGGTTTTAATTAGTCCTTGAGTGGTCGAATGGTAGATTCATGGCATCACAATGGACCTTTACTGGACCTTTACTGGTCTGCACTCTCGTGCCAACCTAACCTAACCTACCCCAATAAAATAAGCTCTGTTTTTGCCGGCTAGCGTTATGAGTAGTTGAAGGCAGTCCCATACTAGTATTGATGTTATTTCATAGGCCTTAATTGCTAATAGAGCAGCTTTGCTATCTGATAAAATATAAATGTTCTTGTTGGTTATAGATCTGTTTATATTTTCTCTGATGCATATTTCTATAGCAAATATTTTGGCGAATCTTAATCAAATTTTTTTAGGAGCAACTGAAACGTGGTACCGCCTGATTCCATTTGCAACTGGAATAAGGTCCACTCATTTACAACGATTCCCTAGGGCTGTAATTGTCTTTGCTTATGTTTGTTAACATATTCTATTAAACTCAGTGTTATCTTTTTTTAACAATTAACGTACTCATAGATGTATAACTCTATTAATGAAAATAGGTAACTGCGCGATACACTTACATACATAAGTTGAATATGAGGAAAAGAGATAGAAAATTTGTATACTTCTAGGTGTAGTGGTTTTGAAACTAAGATGATATTAGGTTCTATTAGATTCCAGTGAAAGAAAGACAGCCCAAACAACTCCTAGGTCACATAAATGCAACAACCCCAGCAAATTATCACAATCTACAACGCCGATTGTACGCGAAACGAAATCAGTCGATCGGGCTCCTAAGTCGGTAGAACGTATTGCTAAGCAGACTGAGCGGGCTCGTAAGCCAGTTGTTCAGACTCCTGAGCCGACTGAAAGGACGCTTGAACCAGCAGTGCAGACTCTTGAAACGGTCAATCAGCCTTCTGAGCCTTCTGAACTGCATCTACGCTAAGTTCGAGGAACAATGTGAAATTAATAAACGGATCCTCGAACGTCTCAGTAACGTCGAAAGCTTTTATAGGGCTAGCCTTATATCTAAATCTAAGTAGGCATAGACTCTTTGCTTAAAATAGTAACACGCAATGCAAATGGACTCTTACAAAAATCTAACGAATTGGAAATGTTTCTAATAAGAGAAAATATCGACATATGTTTGATCTCCGAAACCCATCTAACAAGGGAATCGCAAATAAAGATAAGAGGCTACGCTGGTTATCACGCCTATCATCCTTCTGATAGAGCCCAGGGCGGTTCGTCCTTTTTCATTAAAACTAACATCGAACACTCGGTCGATATAAGCATAGAGCTGGAAAAACTTCAGTTGTGCGCGGTAAGGATTAAAAGTAAACACCTGAGCTACAATATAGCATCTGTTTACTGTCGGCCGCGATGCTCACTAGAAAAAGATGACTACTTTTGTGTCTTCAATGCCCTTGGTTCAAATTTCCTTATTGGTGGAGATTTCAACGCGAAGCACACCTTCTGGGGTTCAAGATGTACATCTTCTAAAGGAAAAATTCTCTGCGAAGTGGCATATGAATTCGGTTGTTGTTTTCATTCCACAGGAAAACCGACATATTGGCCAACCGACTCAGAAACAATTCCCGATCTTATCAATTTTTTCGTTACAAAAGGCATTAACGAGAAGTTTATTACAGTCGAAAAAAGTTTTCATCTCTCTTCTGACCATTCTCCGGTAATTTTATTACTTGGAGAAGCTTTGATCAAACAGGACCTCCAAGACTTACTAGCAATAGACCAAACTGGGAGGGCTTTAGAAATGATTGCGAAACAAATATCGCCTTAAATGTATCACTTAAAAGACCTTGTGAACTAGGACGAAGGACGAAGTTGATCGTTTCGTGGAAGCAATCCAAAGAGCGGCATGGAAAAACACTCCTTCTAGAAGCTATAAGATCAACCGCAACGAAAAGTATCCCAGAGAAATCTTTGAAGTGGTGAGGGAGAAACGAAAAGCACGAAAGAAATTGGCAAATTACTCGTGCACCGCAGTATAAAACGGTCCTTAACCGACTATGCAATCGCCTTAGAGATAGTATTCGGTAATTTAAAAGCAAAAAGGTAGCGACCTACCTTGAAAATCTCTCCGGTGAAAGATAATCAAATTATTCGCTTTGGAAAGCGCTAAAAGGCATCCGGAAACCTCAAATACAAGCGCCACCAATTCGGAAAACGACAGAAATTGGACCAAGAGCGACAAAGAAAAGGCAGAACTTTTTGCTTTGCACTTAAAAGAAACGTTTAAGCCATTCGACGGCCCTTCGTTAACGCCCGACTCCCCAGTCACGACATCTGACAACTTTAAAGTAAAAAAAGTTGCATTGATTGAACTGCGGGAAGTGATTAAAAATCTAAAGACGAAAAAAGCTCTGTGTTACGACTTGATAACGGCGCAGGTAGTCACGGAATTACCGAATAAAGCTCTTATAAAACTGCCCTATTTGATCAACCCTTCGTTCAGATGCTCTACGTCCCGAGGCAATGGAAAGTCACCGAGATTATAATGGCCCCGAAACCAGGCAAACCTCTGAATGAGAAGAAATCATATCGGCCTATTTCCCTTCTTCTTCTTCTTCTTCTTCTTCTTTCTTTTTCAGCGAGGTTATGATCCGAAAATAAGGGATCATAACCCTCCCATTTCATTGCATTTCTACTGATCCGCCTGTGGGGTTCGCCTATTTCCCTATTGCCGGTTATCTCAAAAATATTTGAAAAACTACTTTCCAAACGTCTACAACCCGTAATCGATGAAAAACGTCTCATTCCTGACCATCAGTTTGGATTTAGAATCAAACATTCTACAATCGACCAAGTCCACAAAATAACTGACGTGATTGAGAAAGATCTCGAAGAAAAAAAGATTTGTTGTGGTGTATTTCTTGACGTCTCTCAAGCTTTCGATAAGGTTTAGCGTATAAATTGTAACGAATACTGCCACGGCAACTTTTTCTAATCTTATGATCGTACCTCACTGAGAGACTCTTTCGTGTTAAGCACGGAAATGATTACTCTGACTTCAAGGAGATTGCGGCCGGAGTCCCACAAGGAAGTGTCCTTAGCCCGCTTCTATATGTACTCTACACGCGTGATATCCCGCAGGAAAGAAACTGCGTCGTCGCCACGTTTGCGGACGATACGGCGATATTGATAACGGGCGATACTATTTAAGCAGCAACTGGAAAGCTGCAACATGCTATTAATAAAGTTCAAAGGACGAGTTCTTGGTGTATTGTGCTGAGCGAAAGTAAATCTACTCACGTCAAGTTTACCCACAAAAAAGTGGATAGATTGCCTGTATATCTAAACTCGGTTTAAATACCGTTCGCGAACGAAGCAAAATATCTAGGAATGACTCTAGATGTTAAGTTTAAATGGAAATCACACGTAAAAAAGAAACGCGACGAGCTCGAAAACAAATACCAACAAATGTACTGGCTACTCCGAAAACATTCCAAGTTGAGCCTGCATAACAAACTGCTTATCTATAAGCAAGTGCTAAAGCCAGTGTGGACGTATGGTATACAGCTATGGGGTTGTGCCAAGAAAAGCAATAGAAACATCATACAAACTTTTGAAAATAAAGTTCTTAGAACGATCGTCAACGCACCGTGGTATGTACGTAACGAAGATATTCATCGAGATCTGGGAATTCCCAGCGTCGTCGAAGAGATAACAAATTTGCGCTTAAACACGAAGATCGTGTTCACGGCCATTGTAATCGTACCGTCATTAAACTACTTGACGCAAATAATTCGATTCGTCGTCTGCAAAGGACAAAACCTTTTGACCTCGCGTCATAGTATATGCCGGTCGCGAAAAAGGCAGGAACTTTCATTGGAATTTAACCTGTCTAAAGTGATACATATCTTTTTAACTACATACGAACATTTTTTTTCCAAAATTCACGTGTCTCGTAAGCGAAAATAAAACTGCTGGATAAGCGTCGGCTTAGTTGTAGTATTCATTTTGAAGAGAGGTGTTTTTATAGTAAGTAAGAATATCTCACTACCATAAGCACGCACGGTCGGGCCTTATGGTGTTTTTAGAAGATTTTTTCACTTGCTCCAGGCAAAAAAAAAAAAACTCCAACATTCGGTGTCCCTCAGTAATGAAGTGATCCAAAATCGGGAGGCTTGGCATTATTTGCAGAAATGCAGTCGCTTGAGTTCAGATCATAATCTCGCCGAAATAGGAAGAAGAAGAAGAAGAAGAAGAAGATGATGCGAGGTTCCATTGCATACTCCGTAGGTGCCATCCAAACTATTTGGACAAAACACTATTTTTTTTACATTCGCTTTTGATTCGGTGTTTTTTTGCTGCCATTTGTTAGATTATTCTAGATGTTAAATGGCCTTGCAGCCCTTTTTATTTTAGTTCTGGATAAATTGCATGACTATGGTTGGTACTTGAACCAACAACCTATCACTTAATAACAGAACACATTATCACTACACCATACCACCCACTAGACGAGCACCAGCATCAAAAATTACGTTTATAATCTTCGTGTTTCTGATTTTGGGAATTATGATCTGCGATCTAGGATGCCACAATATGTTCATATCAATCACTTGAGCTGACTCACTTTATTCGCTCTTCGCCTTCTTTAATTTATCTCAACTACTCATTCTTCGACAATATACAAATGACGCAATCCAGACCCCCGTTGCTCCTCAATTTATTACCAAAAAAATCTATATCTATCCAAAAGACAAAAATAAACAGAAAAAATAACAACAATACATACCAAAACCCACTGTCAGACAAATAAAAATAAATCAATGATCTCACTATTTCGAGCAATTTTTGTTTCTGCTAATTATCAGATCGATTAAGATTACCCAATTGATTGAGATCCCAGCCGCCACCAGTCTACTACAATGCGAGTAACGAAAACCATTCTACCCCAGGCCGTCAAATTGTGCGAAGAAAAAAACTACGAAACGCCTAACGAAAACCCATTAAAGCTCAGAATTCCGATCTCATCATCACATGAACGGAATTTAATTGTACTCCATCCCCCCCTTTAAGTATCCATATAGCTGGAAGATACAATACAACACCAGACCCGAGACTGATTTATATTTAGGGAGTTTAGCGCAATGTCCGCACGTACTCGTGTAGTATATGTAAATAGCCTCGGGTCTACTGTTCTCGTCTTTTGGGGGCGACCAAGATACCGGATTGTATGAAAAAAAAAAAAAAAAAAAAAACAGGGAATGCCCTAGATAAACCTCCCTTATCATCGATATAGGCGTGTTGTTGCTATTGTCGTGTATCGTTTGATAGGTTATATATGTTCGTTGTTCATTTAAGTCGACATTGAATTTGTAATTACATGTTGGCAGGTCCCCCGATACATTTCTCCGAAAATTGACGTGGATGATGGTTATCTACCACAAATTCTGCAAACGCACTTAATTAAGTGAAATATACAAAATACACGGTTGATTGAGTACCTAGAGTATCGTCTGTGTACTCAATATCGATTTGATTTTGGGTTTTCAAGTTATTAAAACTGTCAAGCAGAATGGTAGGTAATACAGTACTGCTTGTATGCGTCTACCCATATGAAATACATTTAATTGCAGGTGCAATATACATTCCAAACGATGGTTATTTGTTAATTGAATGCCGCACACATGATGCACATATACAAAACGGATGAGGTTCCATTTGATGTATTTGCCAATGTGGCCATGGCCCTAGTCGGATCGAATAAAAAAAAAACTCCGAAACCATTTCGTATATCGTTTTATTTATATACTCGCTTCTGCAATACATTCGATATTGGAAATTAATGAAGTGGAGTTTTATGAGAATTTTTTTGTCGGTTCATATTTGAAAAAGCATTTAATTGCGGTGAAAATGGAAACAAGGCAAGTACTAGGTTGTCCAGAAAGTTATTGCGGTTTTTTATCTTCAAATTGAAATGCTCATATCTCAGGTTAGAATTAAATTTATAAGTACCGTTATAATCTACACATATTTGCCAACGAGAAATAAGTTTACTTATTCCGGTAACATAAAACTCCAAATTTCTGGAAGCGATAAACTCTTTATGAATATCGTTATGAATATCGACTTGATTGTTGAAAGTTTTCCCCGGAAGAAGTGGTCTAGATGCTTGAAGAAGTGGTAATCGATTGGCGAAAGGTCCGGTGAGTATGGTGGGCCTTGTACGCACTGCGAGCTATAAGATCGATTGTGTCAGCCTGGTGTTTAGCTGAGAACTTGGTTAGGGCTCTTGATAAATCTCAACAAAGCTCCAGGCTCAATGTTCCAGAAGTCAGAGGGACTCAATAAAGCCCCCCCCGAGATGAAGAAGTCTTTTTCTTGCGGCCATAGGGGATTCATAAAGATTTTGTTCTGTCGTCTTTTTGCTCTCCACATAGCAGGCATTCGTCTGTATCTGCTACCCCTATCTTGTGCAGATGGTACCTGAGTGGGCAATGACCAGTCAAGCAGCCTGTTAAGGTTCTTAAGTCTGTTTTCCTAAGCTCGAGTAGCCTGTCTTAGGCCCTTAAGTTTGGCCCAGTACTCTGCATGATGATTATATTCTTATTTCTTTGGGCCAGTTGATTTAACTTTTGCAATTTTGCAATTGCATTGTCATGTAGAAGGATTGGATCTTTCCTGTTGGCCAATATCGGACGTAGACGAGACAGTTGCTGGTGAATTATGTCAATTTCTTGACAGTACTTCTCCGCCGTGATGGTTATGCCTGGATTCTAGGGCTGTAGTAAACCGTATATATTCGTTACTCAGTAACGGGTACTCCATAAAACCCAAAGCAACGCTTCGTTACTCTCAAATAAGTATCGTTACTTACATGCCATCGTTACTTTCGCATGATTTTGTTCGTGTGTGGTTTAGATTGTGTGGGCGCCGTGGCGTAAGTGGTTAGTGTGTCGGATCACTACGCATGAGGTTTCAAGTTCGAATCCCAGAAAATACCAAAAAGTTTTTTCACGGTCCCACCTCTCGCGAGCGTCTGACAAACATCCGAGAGTATTGTTGTCACGAAAAAGCTTCTCAAATCGCCGTTCGGATTCGGCATTAAATTGTAGGTCCCTTCCATTCGTGTGAAAAATATAACGCACGCAACATGAGTGGTTGCGAGAAGCTAGGCCCTGGCACTTTAAAGAGCTGTTGCGCCAAATATTTATTTGTTTGTTTTTGGTTTAGATTGTGAATGTAAATTCACTTCCCGCCATTCCTCATATCTGACAATTTCATATGTATGAGTGCGCTTTGCTTGGTACTTATACACTGACAACTGGCGGAGTTTTTCAGATTGCAAGTTGAAGTTGCCTGTCTCATTCTTTGTGACTCATACGCGTTCTATTGCGTATGAGTCACGAAAGTAGAGATATCGCTGTAAGGGGTAGTCAGATCAAAAGTAACGTATACATACGGGTACACATTTTGCCGTTACTTCTACAGCTCTGCTGGATTCAGAAAGCCAATGTGGATTATTCCGGCTGTTGACCATCAAACGGCGAACCCCACAGGCGGACAGTAGAAATGCAGTGAAGTGGGAGGGTTATGATCCTTTATTTGCGGATCATAACCTCGCTGATAAAAGGAAGAAGAAGAAGAAGAAGACCATCAAACGGTCATCATTGTCTTCTTTTCGTGGAGATTCATTCATTCATTTCTATCCAACCACTTCGACGAGCGGCGTCGGTTGTTGTACAGAATCAATCACCCCAATGCTTCAACTCGTATACGCATACGACGCATGGAAAGTCGTAATTTACGAACACACTCGTACGTAATTTTTGACAGGAGTCATATGCATCGTACGCATGCATACGTCGCGTGATCGTAAAATACATCTTTGTAATAACTAAATGCGACCATAGTCGGATTCGACTGCCGTATACAAATTGAAGAATTGGCGTGAATTTTTCATTGTATGTCACAATTCAAAAGTGAAATGGTTCGTTTCTTTTACGCAGAAGGTGCACAGAAGTTGTCTCGTATCGACGATTTATCTGAAAATCTTTCAGTTCATGTGGTACTCATTTGTCGAGCTTTTTTGTCTTTCCAAGTCGTTCCAGGTGATCAGAAACTGTTGATTAGCTTACACAAAGATCTCTTGCAAGCTCTCGAACTGTTGTGTGTGAATCTGATTCAACCAACACCTTCAACTGGTCGTCGTTAATCACCGTAGGTCGCCCATGGCACTTCACTTTTCATCCGAACACTTGTGGTTGAAGATCCAACATTAGATCTGATCAGTGACCGATAAAGCTAAAAGCTTGACGCTGAACATGATTAAGTAAACCCAAGCTTAGAAGTGAAACTTAAGGAGTGAAACATGTTTACATCTTTTGGGCATCTAGCACCATTCGCAGCCAAGGTCTGTGCTAATATGCATACTGCGCATTGACAAGATATCGGATTTTTCAATTTCAACTCCATTCATATTTAGTTTGGTAGCGTCTACTTCAGAGATTGCAGACAGCACTGGGTTTTTATCGCGTTGAACTGAATTCGGTTTTTGGAATCCTAATTGATGATAACTTCAAGGTCAAGGAGTTCACCTACCTCGGAGTAAATATTAATCCCACAAACGTCACCTTTGGGGAGATTCGACGAAGAATAGCCCTAGGAAACCGTTGCTATTTCGGTTTAGCAATACAACTGGGGTCAAAACTCCTAACTCGGCGGACTATTTTATGCTCTACAGAACGCTAATCTTATCAGTTCTGCTATACGGCGCCTAGTGCTGAGCTAATATCGAACACTTTCGAGAGAAAAATACTTCGTCGAATATTGGGTTCCATGTGCGAGGAGGGCGAATTGAGGAGGAGATTTAACCGCGAACTCTATGAGCTGCACCAAGATGTAGATGCAGTTTAAAAAAATAAGAAACGTCGACTACATTGGCTCGGCCATATCGATCGAAAGAACAAAAATGCAGCCAAGAGAATATTAAAATTGTTTGAGACGACGAAAGCCACCGAACCTCCGGTGGCAGATGCCAGAAAACTTGGTCTATGTAGCTGGAAGCTTACTTACTTACTTAGGTGGCACTACAGTTCCGGGTGAACCTGGGCCTCAACCAACAAGCCTCTCCATTTAGCTCGGTCTTTAGCTAATTGCTTCCAGTTGCGCACTCCAAGTTGGTCGAGGTCCCCTTGAACTTGTGTGCGCCACCTACGGCGATGATTGCCCTCGTTTATCGCTAAACCCATTTTGGCCGCTTCCGCCTCAATGCTTGCAAACGCACCAGTGACAGCCCGCTGAGTTCTTCCGATAATGTCTGTATCATCGGCGTATGTAAGCAGTTGTACAGACTGGTGATAGATTGTGCCTCCGGTGTTGGCTTGTGAGTTCCGCACAATCCGTTCAAGTACAATATTAAAGAAGTCACATGACAGCGCGTCACCTTGTCTAAAACCTTTTTTGACATCAAATGTCTCCGTGTGGTCATTACCGACCCTGATGGAGCAGCGAGCGTTCTCCATCGTCATCCTGCACAGACGGACAAGTTTGGCAGGGATGTCGAAACTAGATATGGCTTTATAAAGCTCATCTCTATAGATGCTGTCATAGGCGGCCTTGAAATCGATAAAGAGGTAGTGAGTATCGATTTGGAATTCTTGGGTTTTCTCCAGGATCTGCCGAAGTGTGAGGATTTGATCGATGGTGGACTTTCCTGGTCTGAAACTGCACTAATAGAGTCCTATAAGGTTGTTGATAAAAGGTTTCAGTTGTTCACACAATATCCCAGAAAAGATCTTGCATGCGATGTTGAGGAGACTGATGCCTCTACAATTGGCGCAGTTGAGGGGGTCTCCTTTCTTGTGGATCGGGCAAACGATACTGAGGTTCCATTCATCAGGCATACACTGATCTGATCAAATGATACACTGATCTGATCAAATCTTAGAGATGAGTTGGTGTATGCACTCTACCAATTCATCACCAGCTGCCTTGAAACGTTCGGTCGGTAAGCCGGCAGGTCCAGCAGCCTTGTTGGATTTCAGCTTGGATATTGCTATCCTCACTTCGTTTTGGTCAGGTGGACGGAAATTTTGACTATCATCGTCCATGTTGAATGGTTCATTCTGCCTGACAGCAGGATGTTGGTCTTCGTCGCCGTTATACAGTCTGCAGAAGTAGTTTTTCCATATTCTCAGTACCGACTGTGATTCTACTACGAGGTTTCCATTTTCATCTCTACAGGTTTCTGTACGGGTATTGCTGCTCTGACACGTTCTTTTTACCTTTTGATAAAACTTCCGTACATTGTTCCTGGAGTATAAACTCTCGATATTCTCGAACGCGCGCTTCTCATGCTCTTTCTTCTTCTTTTGGAGAAGCCGATGTTCTTTCCATCTCTTTTGCTCGTAGAGCTCACGAGCAGCTCTCGTCTTCCTTTGCAGCGCCGCTTTGTATGCCTCTTGTTTTGCTGCATGCACTCGCCGGCATTCTTCGTCAAACCAGGGGTTTCGCGGTGGTGGGCGAGCGAGACCCAGCACATCAGTCGCGGCGTTTCTGATGGCATGTTGGCAGCGTTGCCAATGGTCTTCGGCACTTGATGCTGGCGGCATAGGGGTGATTGAGAGATTTCGGGATACGCGTTCAGCGAAGAGTCTGGCGGTCTCTTGCGATTGTAGCTTTTCAACGTTAAATTTTCTCACAGTGATTCTTCTTTGTTGCTTAGATTGGGATATCCGCATTCGTACCTTGGCTACAACAAGGTAATGATCCGAGTCTATGTTGGCCGCTCGGAAGGTCCGGACATCCAGAATACGGGAGGCATGCCTTGCGTCGATCGCAATATGATCAATTTGGTTGATCGTTACATGATCATTGTCTGCTTATGAATATCGGGATGAGGAAACCCTGTGCTTGCTATGGTGACATTTCGCTCCACAGCGAAATCAATTAGCATTAGTCCGTTATCAGACGTGGTGTCGTGTAGGCTATGCTTACCGACTGCCCTACCAAAGACGCCCTCCTTTCCTATTTTGGCGTTAAAATCGCCCAATACGATTTTAACGTCGTATTTAGGACATTGCTCGTATGTTTTGTCGAGGAGCTCGTAGAAACACTCTTTGGTGGCAGAGTCCTTTTCTTCCGTCGGGGCATGAACACATATCACGCTTATGTAAGCGAATTTAGCCTTGATCCGGATAGTCATAATACGCTCGCTTACGTGTCGGAAGCTTAAGACTTCTTGCCTAAGTCTGCCGCGTATGACAAATCCGCATCCGAATAAGCGTTGCCTGTTGCCTCTGTAGCAATCACCGTAGTAGATGTCACAGTTTTTCATCCTCTTTTTGCCCGGCCCATCCCATCGCACTTCCTGGATGGCGGTAATATCTGCTTTATAGCAGTCTAGGGCCTCTGCTAGTTGTTTGGCTGCACGTAGTCTGTAAAGGGACAGAACATTCCACGTATAGATCCCAAGGTCGTTGTCCTTATTTCGTTTGCTGGAGTCGTCATTAGTTGAGTCATCCTTATCCGAGGCTTTTGGTTGTTTCGGAGCCTGGAATAGATGAAGATGGAAGGATGCTGTTCAGGCAGAGGCTACACATGAGTCGAAAGCCCATTAAGTAAGTAAGTAAGTATGTTAAGTAAGTAAGTAAGTAAGTAAGTAAGTAAGTAAGCAAGTAAGTAAGTACGCGAGTAAGCGAGTAAGTATGTAAGTAAGTAAATATGGTATAATAAGATGTTATTCCGTTTGGGAATTAGATGTTAATGTCCGAGATTTTAGTGACAAGTAATTATCTACTATGCTATGGTACGAGTATCATAATGCAATGAACTTCATTGCCGATTTAAAGGTGTCGCATTTTCAATGCACTGCTTATTGCGGCAGTAAGTAATTTCTATTTCTATCACTCGATGGACAGAAGAAGGTACATAATGTAGATAAAATTAATTTTGCTCAATTTCTCAACTGCATGTTTTGCAGTAGAATTACGTCGACTTAACCAACTAATCCCAACACAAACAAAAGTATCCTCCCCAAACGGCAATATCCCGGCTATAACTCTCCATCACAGCGAATAATCTCTTCTGATCTCTCAACAGCTTGCTACGCGTTAAAACCCGTTTATTACACCATTAACCACAATTGACACATCAGTAAATTTTTATTACCGTTCTCTAAGCGCCTTTTTTTTTATGAGCGCGCGCCCACGGCAATTTCTATAAATCTGTTAATTAGTTTTTAACACCACCCATGCATTTGCATATAATGATTTCTATTAACAGACTCTCTGTGCCTCAACACATGTACAACACCTTTATTTCTGCATTTTACTTGATTAAAAATTCCACAAATTTATTTTTTTTTTTAATTAATTCCCTATTATAAATAAAAAAATTTCTGTAACAAAAAACAAATTCATTTGCAATTTTAATTTATTTGAAAATTAAAACCAATTAAAAAAAAAAAAAAAAAATTCCACCACTCCGAGTTCAAATGAAGAATCCAATTAATTTAACTAAAATTCATTTAGTTAGTCCCCATCAATTAAGCAAATTAAGAATTTTTATATTTTTAAACTTTACGCTCATCCATATACGAAAAAATGGCCTTAAATTAAAATGAACCCTCTCCCGCTTTTGTTACGACAGTGAGGCGGCAAATGTACGTCAGCCCTTCAGGGGTAACACTATTTAATTGCTTATTGACTCGTAGATTAATTTACAAATTAACTGCATGGTGGAGGTGTTGGAATTGCATATGCATTAGTGTGTGCCGAACAATTAATGTAAAACGGAATTAAAATCTATCACGCAAATCGACGGACTTTCTGTTTTAATTAAATTCTAATAAATTCGAGACGGTGTTGAAAGGAGGCCTACAAAAATTACATATTAATTGTTGCACATATAAAGAATGGGTGGGATGTCTAGATACTGTCTCCTCCAAAAAGCCCCTGAATGTGATCAATTAATAGCGCACTAGGAATTGGTTTTTGGTTATTCTTCTGAAAACTAAGGTTGACCTCTTTACGGGAAGGAACAAAATTAATTGGTCTGACTCAACCAGAGCTCAAAGGCTTCGCAATTCAAACATGCATGGAGACTAAGTAATTATTGGTTAAAACATGTTGAGTGAGAGTACTTTTCGCAAGGCATGGAGCTTAGCAATAAAATAATACCATGGATCTACATGCGGTTATTTGCTTCTTCCATCTAACTGCAAACAAAGATTCGTGTCGGCTGCACAGGGGCTTTCAGGCATCAAGGCAGGCATCTTGGACCATTCGTTTTTTACCCTACGATACGATACGATGATTGGGGCCCAAGTGCACTGAGACCTTTATGATCTATTGTGCTGGCCCAATGGTTAACCAGAATTAAAATTGAGGCTTCTTTGCGGCCCCTGGGCATTGACAAAGAATATGCTCTGTTGTTTCTCTTTTTCCCCGCAGAGTCTGCACATGGTTGTATCTGATCATTTTATTTTATTCAGATGGTACCTGAGTGGATAATGTCTGCTTAGGTAGCCCGTTAAAGCTCGAATATCGTTTTTGCTGAATTCAAGTAGCTTGCTTGGTTTACTTTGGTGGGGTTTATGAACTTTTTCGTTTGTCTTAGGCCCTTTTGGTTGGCGCAGTATTCCGGGAGTTCATTAGCTTCCATTTTGTAGTTGTGGAGTGGAGACCACTAGGTAAGTGGGCGCCCAGGGCCTCTCCTCACCACACAGTCTGCTCGTTTGTTCCCCTTAAAATCTTCGTGTACAGAAAATCATGATATGGTAACGCATATGGATGCGAGGCTATCAAGAAGGTCGAGACAGTTCTACACGAACTTTGACCCTACCATATAGGAATTAAGGGTCCTTAGTGCTGCCTGAATAGATGTAGATGTGGACTCCGGTAGTGTTTCTCCGCAGACATTCCTGAATGCATAGTTCTATCGCATAGACCTCTGTTTAGAAGATAGTAGCTAATTTACCAAGCGCTGCCGCAAGCTGAAAGTTGGGACTAGCTCCAGTACTGCCATTTTCCAATTTGGAGCCATCTGTGTACCAGATTTGTGCATTGGGTGGTGTGTTGGCACCTTTGTTTCTCCTTTTTTGACGACCACTAATGAGAACTTCGTGTGGGCGCCGTGGCGCAAGTGGTTAGTGTGTCGAATCACTGCGGGTGAGGTTCCATGTTCAAATCCCAGAAAACATCAACAAGTTTTTTCACGGCCCCACCTCTCGCGAACGTCTGACAAACATCCGAGGGTACTGTTGTCACGAGAAAGCTTCTCAAAACAAATTGCCCTTCGGATACGGCACTAAACTGTTGGCCCCTTCCATTTGTGTGAAAAAATATAACGCATACAACATGAGTGGTTGCGAGAAGCTAGGCCCAGGCACCTTAATATATATTATTGCGCCAAATATATATTATATAATGACAACTTCGAATTTCCTGGAGAACCGACATCTCTTGAGCATCGTATCTGGAATCTTGAAAATTGGGTTGTTTTGGGTGTTTTCAAGAATCCTCAGATGGCCAGTGAAATCGCTGGGTTTCACTTCTTGTATCTGAGGCAGCCTAAGAGCACTTAGTATAGCTTGTGCTGCACTGTGAGGTGCAGTGGCATGAGATTAAGTATTGTATTAAATGCTGCCGACGAGTATGTTTATATTGGGTATATAGGTTCAAGACCTAGCGGGGAACAGCAATCATCAGCCACCCGAATATAAAGGAAAAACGAATTACATCGAAGTTTTTCCAACCACTGCACCAAAGAAAGCTTCCTGCCTGGTAGTACAATGGACTAGAGAAGTCTAAGTGCTCTGTGATTTGGGTTTCCTTTTTCTTAAAAAAAAAAAAAATGTTTATATTGGGCCACTAATGCCGACACAGACTAATCAGCGCAGCCGATTTAACAGTTCCTTAGCTTTGATCTGTTGTATTTTAGAACACCATACCAGAGAGGCGTAAGTGTTCAGTGGTCTGAAGATTGTGCTGTACATCCAGTAAATCATCTTGGACTTTAGACCCCACTTTTTACCATAGAGGCGTTGGCACATGAACATTGTCCTGGTCGCCCTTTTGAAAACATTGTTTAGGTGAGAGTTCCAGTTAAGATTTTTGTCCAGAATTATTCCAAGATATACAACCCTTCCCCTGTATGGTTGATGGGGGTGTTTTCCAGTAAGATTAACTTCAGTTCGAGCTTCGTCTTCTTAGAAAAGGCTACAAGGATAGTTTTTCCTGGATTTATAGTTAAGCCATTGGTTATACACCATTTCGAGATCAGTTTGAGGGCACATTGCATCATTTCTGATATGATGTTTTCGAATTTACAACGCTGATGACAACATCATCTGCGTATTCTTGTACGTCTAGTTCGTCTATAACTAAGGTCCAAAGCAGAGGAGACAGTACTCGTATCTAACGATAAACGATGACGAATGTGCAATCAGGACTCTGACCTATCCGTCTATGTTGATGACATGAAGATCATTAGACACATATTATCTCCTGCTGACTCTCGCCTATTGCAGTGCGATTTGAAGGTTCTCCATTTGATGTCAAACGAATTACCTGGAACTCCACTCTCAGAGCCTACTTAATTCGTAACAAGCTTGTAATCTCAGTCACATCAGCATGTGATTTGGATGTCATCTGTGATAGTGAACTCAACTTTCGCGCCATCTCTGAATTTGGTTTTGCAAAATGCTGGTCTAATGCTACAAATTCTCCCTTACATTGTTTTTGTAAGGCTCCTGTTTGAGTATGTTAGGCAAGTAAGGTCGCCTTTTTTACGAAGTCCATGTCATAAGAATCGAATCTGTTCTGCGTAGGTTCGTCCGCTTTGCTTTACGCGGTCTTTATTGGATTGACTACCATTACTTACCACCCTATGAGGATCCTCCAAGACTGATCAACTAACATTCGTTGCAAAAACGTTGTGATATTGCCGACATACTTTTTAATCATCAATTGCTAGCTGGGAACATTGATTGCTCTGCTCTGTTGTAAATGATTATTCTCAACACAAACCCACGCAACCTAAGGCCTATCTCTTTCGCTTTATTAATCTACGCAGCAGTTATGGTTATGACGAACTCATGTCAAGACGTCCATTTGTGACGCTAGAACATTCTCACCACCTGATCGTGCTTCTATTTCTTTCGACCCTATCTTTCCACTCACCCTCTCTTGTCATTTCTCCTCAAGACACTGGAAAGGCTTCTTGATATGCATATCAGAAGCAAGTGTTGCAACAGTATTCTATGCAAATCGCAACATGCATACCTAAAGGGAAAATCTGTGGACACGGCCTTACATGACGTACTAGGAAAAATAGAAACACGCCTTCACAATAAGAAATTTGCACTAGCAGCCATAAAAGGTGCTTTCAATAATGTAGAAGGCAGGGCCATCAAACAGGCGCTAGAAACTATGAATGTCGAGCATAGCATTACCAATTGGCTCCGCAATGTGCTCGGCACTAGAAACATTAACTCCACTATCGGAAATAGTTCAATAAGAAAATTCGTTACCAGAGGGACTCCCCAGGGAGGCGCTATCTCACTCCTCCTCTGGGTTCTAGTCATTGATGGGATACTTAAAGAACTAAGCAATACAGGTATAAGCGTCACTGCTACGCGGACGATGTGGTTATTTTAGTCCAGGGCAAATTCCTTGACACATTAAGTGAAATGATGGAATCAGCTCTTAATAGTCTCGAAAAATGGGATAGAGGGTGTGGACTGCACGTCAACCCGAATAAAACAGAATTGGTACTCTTTAGCAGGAAATACAAGATACCACCTTTAAAACTGCTTAAGCTAGCAGGGGTGGAGCTTTCCCTTTCGGATCGCGCTCGATATCTTGGTATAATGCTAGATAGGAAACTAAACTGGAAGCTTAATATACAGGAAAGAGTTCGCAAGGCTTATATTGCTCTCCTCATCTGTAAAAAGACGGCGGGGAACAAGTGGGGCCTGAAGCCTGCAATGATGCACTAGCTATATATTATGATAGTCAGACCCATTCTTACGTATGGGGCTCTTGTGTGGTGGAAGGCAACGAATACAAAAAACATACGGGATATGTTGGCCATGGTACAAAGAACAGCTGGCAATGCCATCACGGGTGCTTTACACACAACGCCTACGACTGCACTTAAGATCTTTCTGTATCTCTTACCATTAAACCTACAAATCAAACTGCAGGCGGGCAAAAGTGCGCTTCGGCTCACTAACGTTGGTCTCTTCAAGACCAATAATGTGGGACATAGCTCCATTCTTAAGGAATCATTTTCCGATATCCCTGACGAATCGGCCGAAATCCTTGGCACATTAGACTTCGTCACACCGTACGAAGTAATGTATCCTGATAGAGAGGATTGGCAAAGGAAGACAGTCCCTGTCCACAACGAGATTGCAATATACACAGATGGTTCTAAGACCAGACAGGGCACAGGGTCACGTATATATTCGAGACATTAACCTACAGGTGGCCCTGGGACTTCTGGACGCATGCAGTGTGTTCCAAGCAGAGGTTATAGCCGTTCTTAAAGCTGCGGGATCCCCTACATGACTACACACCTCGCCGTGGTGTAGGGGCCTAGTAATGGTCAAGGATTCTCGGGTATTTCCCCAGATGAGACAAGAAGCCAAGCTGTAGTCGTCCTAATCCCTCCCCGTCATATCCTTTCCCTCACTCTCTCCTCTCCAGTGGGCCGGATCAAGGTGTAATACGACCCGTGCCGAGGATCAGCCTGGCTGGGGGCCCACTTTAAATAATAGTCCAGTCGCTAACGGAGTATCCGGATACCTGGCGACCTCCGGATTAGCCTGCCTTGCCTGCACAATGCGGATCTCTGTGCAGGTCGACCTCCCATTCTCCGCCACTCGTGGGTCCAATAATGAACAATAAAAACAAAAACATACAAAACATAAAAAATATAAAAAAGACAAAGAAAGAGGACGGTCCTCTTAAAAAACCGTCTTCCAGCCTCCTGGGAAGCATACCCGCAAGCTCTGCTGTGGCAATCCCTTCTAGCGCATTGGCCTTGAGGCCTAGCACTAGCGTTGCAAGCAGTTGCAAGCAGGTTGACGCCCCCAGGATTGTTGAACGCGCGTCTGGTACACTGGCGGATAGGACAGTGGTGTCAACATCTGGTCCCATCGTAAAGCCAGACCATGAAACGCGAGGGGGCAAACCCCTTAACATCTCTGCCCCTTCAGGGACAGCATACTGTTCGGCCTCGAGCTTACAGCGTGCTGTGCCCTCCACTTCGAAGGATCCACATCCCCTTCTCAAATCTCTTTCGGCGGCGACGGATGGCTCGGCTTCGAGCTTGCCGAATGTCGCTCTCCCCAAGATCTCCTACCAAGATCGCCGGCTAGCTTATAAGCTAATTCGCCGCATCCAGGTAATTCCTGAACAGGACAGGACCCAGAAGCATAAGACTTCTCTAAGCTGGGCACTCAAACGTGTCCAGCTCCCCCCTGACTCATCCAGCAAGGACTTGCCGTCCAAACGCCAGAGGTCTCAAGATGAGTCTCCCACCCTTGCCAAAAAGACCAAGGTAGTACAGTCCATCGCTACTACCAAGCCCTTCAACCAAGTGCTTAAGGCACACTTGGAGATTGCGGTCGTTGACCATAGCGATCCGGATGGCAGCATTACGGCGGATAAGTGGAGGAAGGTGGAGATTAAACTCGCCACCAACTGTCTCCAAATCCTACGTGACCATCCCGGCCCTGATGTTTCCTGCAGGGATGGTGGCTGGCATCAAGGGCATGTCAAACTCGTTGCCTGCGCTGACCAAAGATCGAAGGATCTCTATAAACTTGCTGTCTCCAGATTAGGACAGGTTTGGCCAGGTGCACAGTTGGAGGTCGTGGAAAAGGACCAGATTCCTAACCGACCAAGAACACGTGCTACCATTCCGGCTGAACTCTCTGATCCTAAAATCATCCTGGATATTCTGAAGGCTAACAACAGCTCCCTTCCTACCCATAATTGGAAGATTGCCAAAGTGGACGAGCCGAGAGGAGACGTCAGAAGTGTGATCATTGTCATCAATGAAGAGTCTCTGGCCCCCCTGGCATCTTCTAAAGGGGTAGTAAATTATGGTTTCAGCTCCATCACCCTGAAAGTCTACAAATGTGACGAGAAGGAGCTCGAGAAAGTACCTCCCAAGCAGGTTGCAGTCTCTTCTGCACCAGCTAAGAATACCTCTCCTTCCGAGCCCCTTCCCTCGCTCCCTTGCGTCGTTCCATCTTTTTCGGGGGTTGACTCCTCGTCGACAGACACCGAGATGGTTGACGCTCTTTTGAAACTGGACTTCTCTGGTCCTCCCTCTCCCTCTCCATCACTCCTGGACAGTGACCCATGTGGCCTCTCTCTCGAGGATGACCTTCTGTCATCAGATTCAGAGGAAGCCAATAATACCGTGGTAATGGTATCTGTAGCGAGAAGTAGCCCCAATGCTGCGGATCCTACAGATTAACCTGCATCACTCCATCACGGCTTCGGCCTCCCTCATTCTCCGGCTCAGCAAATACGGGGAAGACTTAGTCTTGATCCAGGAACCATGGGTTGTTGGAAACCGGGTTTGTGGACTCAAGACTCCAAACTACATATTAATCTACGCAAGAAAAGAAGGTAAACCGAGATCCTGTATCCTTGCGATGACCCATCTAAACATTCATTTACTCTCTAATTTCAGCAATCAAGACATAGTCGCTACCAACCTTGAATTGCGATCAAGAAATTACTGGTTGGTATCGGCTTATTTAGGTCACGATCTTGCGGGCCCACTCCCCCCGGACATCTTGGGGAGCTTGATTGCTGTAGCAGAGAGCCGAAACACTGGTCTCATCATTGGCTGTGATGCGAATGCCCATCACTCAATCTGGGGCAGTTCCGACATAAATGTATGAGGTGAGCAACTTTTTGACTTTATCCTTAGTACTAAACTCCTAATCTGTAACAGGGGGTCCAAACCGACCTTCATTACTCGAAACCGACAAGAAGTCCTGGACATCACTCTTGTCTCCGATCATTTATATAACTTGGTTAAGGACTGGAGAGTCTTTGATGAGCACTCTTTTTCAGACCACCGTTACCTCCAATTTAGTCTTGATGACTATCTGCCTGACCAGAAGGCTTTTAGAAATTATAGAAAAACTAACTGGTCCCTCTATAGGAAACGTTTATTAACGATTATTCCCTCCCATCTGCCTACTGAACCTTCTAGCACTGAAGACCTCGACGATTTAGTCAACACCCTAACATCGGCACTAAATGGTGCCATGGCCGAGGCCTGCCCACTCCGCAAACCTCGAGGTAGAATGAAACCTCCCTGGTGGAATGCAAATCTCAGCACTCTTAGGAAAGACAGTAGGCTCCTTTTTAATACTGCTAAAAGCTCCCGTGAGACGGCCGACTGGGACTCCTATAAACTGTCTCTCAGAAAATACAAAATCTCACTGAGGAAGGAGCAACGACGCTCCTGGAGACTTTTCTGCGACAGCATTGAAGAGTCCTCAGAAGCTTCCAGGTTGCGGAAAATCCTCTCTAAAAGCCCTGCTACACCCAGCTTCCTTTTGCATCCGGATGGTTACTGGACCTCCTCTGCGGAGGAATCCATTGACATCTTACTGGACACCCACTTTCCTGGTAGCTCCCCTGTTGCTATATCGCGAGAGGGAAATCCCCCCCCTCAACCTTGCAGTAACTCGCTAGTCTTGATAACTACAGAAAAGATCCGTTGGGCCATGCGCAGTTTCAAACCCTTCAAGTCCCCAGGACCTGACGGTGTTATTCCAGCTGAAATTCAGCAATGCGAGGACATTGTGCTACCATGGCTCAAAGTCATCTTGTCGGGCTGTCTAAATCTGGTCTATATTCCCAAACTATGGACCGAGGTTGAAGTCATATTCATACCTAAGGCAGGAAAGAGCTCGCACGTGGAACCAAAGGATCTCCGACCTATCGTCCTTTCTGCTCAAAACGTTAGAAAGGTTAATAGATATCCATCTTCGGCAAAGTATTAGCCCAGCTCTGCTCTCGCCGTCCCAACATGCGTACTGCAAAGGCAAATCGGTTGAGACTGCCTTACATTCGCTTGTGCGCATCATCGAAAAATCATTGAGCATCAAAGAATACACCATGGTGGCTTTCCTTGACATTGAGGGAGCTTTTAACAATGTCAAACCAAAGGCAATTACCGACGCACTTGTAAATCTGAAAGTGGATACCTCGCTCGGAGTGTTGATCAATCAATTGCTTACATGCAGGATTATTAACACGCAGCTGGGCGGAGCATCGGCTAGAAGAATTGCTCGCTGCGGTACACCTCAAGGTGGAGTCTTATCACCTCTTCTGTGGAACCTGGTAGTTAATGTACTACTGTTGGACCTGGATACGTCAGGTTGTAGAGTGATCGCCTATGCTGATGACATTGCTATTGCTTCCTCCGGTAAACACCCGGACACTCTCAGGGATATCCTCCAATATGCTCTCCTTCGGCTCACCAAATGGGCCTCCAATTGTGGATTGGGGGTTAACCCCCATAAAACGGAACTCGTTCTCTTCACGAGGAAATATAAAGTTCCCCTCATAGACCCTCCCTTGTTAAATGGCACCAGTCTCACCTTCTCTGAAAACGCAAAATATTTGGGTCTTATTTTGGATAGGAAATCAAACTGGAAGGCCAATCTACTAGAGCGCGTCAAGAAGGCTAATGTAGCTCTCTATTCCTGTAAAAAGGCTATAGGTAGGAGCTGGGGTATTAAACCTCAAATCACCCATTGGCTATACGTGTCCGTTATCAGGCCTATACTACTATATGGCGTGATCGTATGGTGGCCTGCTCTTGAAAGGGCTGTCCACCTCACTCAACTAGCTAAGGTGCATGCATCTGCATGCATCTGCATCAGTGGTGCACTTAGAACTACTCCCTCCGCGGCACTGGACATCTTGTTCAACCTGCTACCCTTAGATATTTTCGGCAAACAGATGGCAGCCTGTGCGGCCATCCGCTTGAAAGCCTCCTCTCAGTGGTCTAGCTATCGCTTTGGCCACTCCTCGATCCTTGATCTTCTCAACTTCAAACACGAAAACACGGACTACACCCCGCCGAAACTGAGATTTGACCGTAACTTCAGTACGAGCATCCCTAACCGGGATGTATGGGACACCTCCCCCCCTGTCGATGCTAGTTCGGTTCACTTCTTTACAGATGGATCTAAGACGGAAGGTGGGGTGGGTTGTGGTGTTTTCTCCGAACAGCTCAATCTGAGCATCTCTTTCCGCCTCCCCGATCATTGTAGCGTTTTCCAGGCGGAAATCATGGCGATTAAAGAAGCTCTGTCCTGGCTGAAATGTAATGTATTATCTGTCAGGGATATTAGCATTTTCACTGACAGCCAAGCGGCAATCAAGTCCCTGGAATCGTTCTCCTTTACTTCTAAGGCTGCCTTAAACTGTCGTCTATCTCTTATGGAGATGACAGAGCAGTTCAACATTCACCTATGCTGGGTGCCGGGCCATAGAGACATTCCAGGTAACTGCAGGGCTGACGACCTCGCCAGACAGGGTCCCACTCTAAGGATTTTGCCTGAAAGGCAAGCCCTGGGTATGACCTTCGCTACATGTAAGTATCTACTAAAGCTGAACGCTATTAGCGCGACCAACCTTTTATGGGGAAACGGCTCAACGTGTCACATTTCGAGACAGATCTGGCCTAAGCTGGATCAAAAACGTAGTGCCGATCTGATCAAGTTAAAGCGTACACAAATCAGCTGCGTTGTCGGTGTTCTCACTGGACACTGTCTTATAGGCCGGCACGCCAAAAGACTTGGCCTCTTCTCCAATGACTTCTGCAGAAGCTGTAGGGACGAGGAGGAGGAGGAAACCATCCTTCACCTCCTTTGTGAAGCTGTCCAGCCCTGTCGCATAAAAGAATGCTCCATCTAGGGTCCCCCTTCCTTGACGACCTCTGCGATCTGGCGTCCTTGGACGTCATGAGCATCCATCGCTTTGTCAAAAGCTCCGGTTGGTTTTGTTAGTCCCTGAGTGGCCTAATGGGTTGATCCTGGTATCATAAAGGACCTTCGCTGGTCTAAGTGTGTCTACACTCCCGTGTGGACAGCCAACATAACCTAACCTAACCTAAAGCTGCGGGATTATTTGAGATGGGATCAATATCTAACAAGAATATCGCCATCTTCATTGATAGTCAGGCTGCGCTAAAGGCGCTAGAGTCTTGTGTCACTAAATCTGAATCAGAGCTCCCGCATAGGGACATAATCGGTAACATTAGCCGCGTTTTGTTTTCCCCCTTGAACTGGTTCACTTCATATTCTTACACAGGATGCAAAAACAACAATTGAACCAGCACTTGAGCTGGTTCAATTTTTATGAACCAGAATATCTATCCCATACCTCACCACTAGATGGCTTTTCACAAAAAAAAAAATATATGTAAATCATCGTTATTTGTTGTATCCTCACTTTCTGACAAAGGTATCTAAAAACAGTTAATTATTAAGCAAATGTAAAAATATTGGGCACTTTTCTTATTTCGATTGCTATTTTTCCACCATTTTTAATCCATATTAAACGTTAGTGTGTAGCTTCTGCTACCAACTTGTGAAAATGAAATTTCTAGGTGAACCAGGAGCGTTTTTTTATTTTGAGATGAACTAGTTAAACCACCAAGGTGTGTGGCTGGGGGAATTATTCAGGATAGAATCATCAACATAGCTAATCTAAGATGGTCCAACTTAGATGGTCATAAGGAGTTTAAGGCCTTGTGGCCTGTGTTAGACCGCATGAAATCTGGGGAAATCGTAAAACTAGAAAGATCAGGGCTAAGAACAGCGATAAGCAAATTTACTTCTGTCTTTTAAGTGAGGACTTACGCTATTTTAAAAGCTATGGAGTATGAAGTACTATTGAGGTATCAACATCTGTTAGGCTGTGCTTAACTCCGTGTTTAACCCTTTAACTTTAATACTTTCGAAATAGTTCGATATTAGAAGAACTCTCTAATTCCCCAGGTTGAACTCATTGAATCTTGTTTAGGTCCCAGGTTTCAATGGGACTAACTCATCTCTGATGAACTTGATAGACAACACTCAGAAGAGGACTCCTATGTTAGGTGTTCCTGTGTTTTCGGTCACGGCTTCATTTGAGAGTTGGGTTTGCTATGATCATTATCATGTGTGGCATGGCTATCGCCCGTGGTTGCTTCCTGGTAGTACAAAGTATTAAGTTTGAATATTCCACTGCAGTGTTTCCGACCACGAAAAAATGGGTGGTTTTACGAGCTAAATATGCCTACGCATCGTACAAAATGTATTACTAATGGGCATACAAAGTGCATTGCTATTAGCTTGCATATACAAATCGCATTCCATGTCTCACTGCAGATATACAAATAATAAACGTGTATAAATCTGCAACAAGAATCACAGAACCGTTATTAAAAAAAAATTAAATAAAACAACAACCAGTCACATCACTCATACTAAAAATGAAAACCCAACAGAGAGATACTCAAAGCTTAATACGATTATTAACAACAATCCGAACAAACAATGTAGGTGTGTAAACGCAAACAACTTTCTACGTTGCTGCTACTATGTTTAATTTATTTATTTTTTCTCTGCGGTTGATATTGTTTATCTCTCTTTGCAGTGAAAAATATAAAAAAGAAAACATCGTCATCATCATGCGAAAGATATCAATCATCATCAACAGTCACAGACATAAAAGAGTATGACACAGAATTTAAAAAAAAAATAAAAAATAAAAAAAATATAAATACACTACCGGTCACTTGATTACCCTCATTTAAAATTTCGATCAAATACAATAATAATGGAGCGATAATATTTCTTCGGATCCATTTTTAAATCTTTCGTAAACCACTGTTTTACACGTCCTGCAGTGTGGATGGCTGCGTATTCCTGCTGAGAAATCTACCATTGGCCCTCGAACATTTCGGGGAAAATGATTGTTTGCATTTCAAGAATCTCGAATTCTGTCAAACGGAGTCTTATATTTTTATAATACATTTAAATGTTTTTTTGCATTTACGCGTCTTATTCTTGGTGTCAGTAGTGCACCTGGTCTTTTTCAATCTATTATGGATAGGATCTTGCCGGGGTTGAATCATGTAAAGAGCTACATTGACGACATTATAATAGGAGCTGAAACAACTGATGCATGCCTTGCTTTGCTGTTTGAAATTATGCGCCGCTTAAGTAAGCACAATGTCAGAATAAATTTATCTAAGTGTAAGTTCTTCAAAACATCGGTTGAGTTTTTGGGACATACACTTTCTAGTGCAGGGCTCAGGCCAAACTAAGATAAGGTTAAAGCCATAGTCGACACACCTGCTCCGTGTAATTTGTAACAACTGGAATCCTTCTTGGGATTACTAAATTTTTACAACAAGTTTTTACCGAACTACTCTTCAGTTAGTTACCCACTAAACTGTTTAAGGCGTAAAGGTCAGAAGTTCATATGGTCACCGGAATGTGAGAACGCATTCAAAAAGTGTAAAGAGTCTTTACTGGATAACAGTCTTTTGGAACTCTACGACCCTAGTAAGGAAATTGTGGTTCTTACGGATGCTAGTTCCGTAGGAGTTGGAGCTATTTTAGCTCATTTAATAGAAGGGGTGGAAAAACCCCTTTTTTTGCATTGTGCACTTTAAATGCATCCGAGCGTAATTACTCTCAGTTGCATAGAGAGGGTTTAGCCGTCATTTTTGCAGTAAAAAAGTTCCACACCTATATTTATGACCATGATTTTGTTTTAGTTACGGATAAATGGCTATCAAAGATATCAAATATCAATTATTTAGCCCAAGTAGACATAATTCTGCTGTAGCTTCAGCCAGACTTCAGCGGTGGTCGATACTTTTGTATCAGTACCAATACAAAATTGTATATAGAAAGGGTTCGAAAATGAGCCATGTGGATTTTCTTTCGAGGCACCCACTGAAGGTTGACTCCGAAGTTGAACAAGTACCGATTTATTATTTTAGCTCTGATAATCTTTTGGATTTTCAGACGATACAGAGGGAAACTGCTGAGGATAGGGTTTTGTCGCAAGTAACAACATTTCTAAGAGTTGGGTGGCCTAATATAATAAAAGATGATTTTCGTTTATTTTTCGTTAAAAGGAATTCACTCTGTTTAGAAGATCAATGTGTTTTATACAATCACAGAATAGTCATCCCTCGTAAAGTAAAAAGTTTAGTCTTGGGGGTCTTACATGAAGGTCATGTCGGTATCGTTCGGATGAAGATGCTTGCTAGGTCATATGTTTGGTGGCCTAGCATTGATAAATACATTGAAATGTATGTAAGAGAATGTCATATTTGCGAGAGTACTGAAAAGGTTTCGAGGGAAAGATGTGACACTAAGTGGCCTAGTGCAAGCCATCCGTTCGATAGGATCCATTTAGATTTCTTCCATTTTGCAGGTAGGATCTGCTTGATTATGGTTGATGCTTATAGCAAATATTTTGTGGTAAAAATTATGAAGTCCACTAACTTACCATCACTTTTAGATAAGCTAAGGGAAATATTCGTTGTATTTGGATACCCAAAATGAATAGTTACAGATAACGTTCCCCCATTCAGCGCTTCTATTTTTAAACAATATTGCGTCACTAAGAAAATTGAGTACAAAACAAATCCGCCTTACCATAGCCAAAGTAATGGTTTAGCTGAACGAGGTGTTCAAACTGCGAAGTCAACTTTGGGAAAACTTGTGTTAGAAAAGCAAAGTAGTTCAAACCCAGAAAATTATATATTGGATTTTTTAATGGTGTACTGTACTCCGTGTACTGTCACTAGCAAATCACCTTCAGAGCTCATACTTTCATTTAACCCTTAAAAAATTTTAGATTATATTAATCCTAAAGTGAATGTTGATGTAAGATTAAAGGAATATGTTAGGTCAAGTCCAAATAATTTTGAGAAAGGAAAAAGTATTTCGAAAAATGTGTTAGTAACTGAAAGGAGTACTACCTAATTTAAACAAATTTCTGTGGGGGAGAGAGTATTATATAGGAGTGAGTTAAAGAATATAATTAAGTGGATTCCAGCAATTGTTAAAAAAGTAGTTAGCAACTTAACATATCTTGTTGAATTAAACTCTATGATTCGTTATGTACACCAAAATCAGCTAAGAAGACGTTCTTGTGAAAGGTTTCAGGCTCGACCAGATGATAACTTAAATCAAAAGGAAAACAAAATGATCTTAAGTAGTGATAGTCCTGTTGCAGCTGATCCAGAAACAGAGCGTTTTCACAGTGATTCAAATTTTAAATTTCCGACAAGCGATAATAATGTACCTATAGCCATAAGAAAGGGAAAACGTAAGGTAACTCGGAAAGTTAGTCTTAAGCAACGTTATTGAAAATAAGTTCATGTCATTTTATGTAAGGGTTGTCTTAAATTTGAGTGGTGGAGAGTGCTATGTATTATATACAAAAGTAACGTACAACAGAATCAGGCGATATCTGGTGACACATATTGTTAAGTACATAATACCTACTGTGATTTTGACAAGTACTTCTCCGGCACTCCAGTTTAAGTCGGCTTAGAAGACAGACGCTGTTCTAATTATTTCTAGCGTTAAGAATTTTTTTGAATAAATTAATTAATGAAGATTAAGCGGGCAGTTTTAATACTCAAAAAGATATAACAGGGGGTATAGTGCTTTGTAAAGGAAAGACTTCGCAAACATCCATACATTTTCCCTATAACTAGCTGTACATAATAGTCCCAGTTAAGTGTACTGTTGAACCAAATACTTAGGTTCTTGGTATTTTCTACGTAAAAAACTATTTCTTGGTTTCCAATGTGTAAAGGAGCAAAATAACTAAGATGAAGCTTATTTTTGTAAATGAGTAAGCACTTTGAAGTTGTCGGATTCAACCTCAATTTTTTTGCTTCAGATCAACGCAAGATTCGATCAACGTCTCTGTTCAATAAATAAACACAGTTCTCGATCATATTCAATTTGCAGCTGAGGCGAAACTGTGCATCATCTGCATATAAATCAATCGAGGAGTTCTGAACTTGCACTAGAAGGTCATTAATACACATTGAAAGTATCAGTGGCCCAAGTATTGATTCCTAGGGGACTCCAGAAAAAAATTTCAAGAAACCAGAGACATTTTTACCTATGCTATAACATGGCTTCTTCCAGGTAGGTAGGAAAGCATTAAATTAGCAACTGAATCGGAAAGCCGAAACTGACTTTTCATTTTTGAGATAAGGACACCACTATGAATAACCATATCAAAGGCTTTAGAAAAATCCAATAATCCTAGAAACAATACTAAATCTCCATCCATAGCGCGTCTGAGTTCTTCAGTTACTTTAAGGACAGCCGATACGCAAATGTGGTTTTGCCTAAGGCCCAATTGTTTAACACATAAGAGATTATTGCTTTTTATGAAGCTTGAGATCTGGCAATGTAGAAGTTTTTCCAAAACTCTCGAGATAAAAGGAAAAATCGATATAGGCTAATATTCGGGTGGCGATAGGTGTGTGGCAGGTTTCTTAACAATGGCGATAACTTTGACAATTTTTCAGGTATAGGGAAAGAAGCATGTCATGATTATAGTGCTGAATATATGGGTGAGAGTGCGGCAGTACCATTTTTATAAAGAGAGGTGCATTCCGTCGAAGCACATATGTACGAGTAGTTCGCGATTTAATCTTTAAAATATTGATCACGACGTGCGTCGGCTTCTGCAATACTTTGAAACTGAACATAGCTGTTCGAGAGAGGGCTGCTTGAAGGCTTTGAAGGATCGGTTAAGTTTGTTTGTAGATTTTGAGATCTAGACTGCACTTTTGCAAAGTCTGATTTGAAAACGTCTGGGTTTAAGTGGCGTAAGTGGTTAGTGTGTCGGATCACTACGCGTGAGGTTTCAAGTTCGAATCCGAGAAAACACCAACAAGTTTTTCCACGGTCCCACCTCTCGCGAGCGTCTGACAAACATCTGAGAGTATTGTTGTCGAAAAATCTTCTCAAGGCAAATTGCCCTTCGGATGCGGCACTAAACCATTCGTGTGAAAAATATAACGCACACAACATGAATGGTTGCGAGAAGCTAGGCCCTGACACTTAAAGAGCTATTAAGGATTTTAAGAATCGTGCAATAGGCTCTTACCTTGAAAGTTTAACAGCGAAAAAAGATTCCAATTATTCACTTTGGAAAGCTGTAAAAGGCACCAAAAGGCCCAAGGTCCCCGCGCCGCCAATCAAATTAAATCAAAATGAATGGGCGGGGGAAGATAAAGAAAAAGCGGACGTCTTTGCGGCGCACCTGAAAGAAACCTTTAAACCGTACGATGGTCAATTGGTTTACGACAACCGCAATAGGCTGGATATACCATCTGACGATTTGACGCTCACAAGTGCAACGCTAAGGGAACTCAAACATGAGATCGAGAATCTAAAACCTAAGAAATCTCCTGGTTATGATTTGATTACCGGAGAAATTCTCAAAGTGCTGAGCCAATGGAAAGTTGCGGAAGTCATAATGGTTTTAAAACCAGGAAAACCGCCAAATGAGGTAAAATCGTATAGACCAATTTCGCTTCTTCCAATCAAATCGAAAATTTTCGAAAGGATATTATTAAGGCGTCTCCAACCGGTTATAGAAGAAAATAATCGTATCCCTGACCACCAGTTTGGATTCAGAAGCAAGCATTCGACGATTGACCAGGTGCATAGAATTACTTACGTAATCGAGAAAGCACTTGAAGAAAAAAAGATTTGCTCAAGCGTATTTCTTGACGTCTCGCAAGCCTTTGATAAGGTGTGGCATGATGGCTTGAAATGCAAACTACGACAAGTTCTCCCTGTATGCTTATACGATATTCTAGAATCATACCTCGGGAATAGACTCTTTCGTGTTAGATATGGAGTCGAATACTCCGAGCTCAAAGAAATTTCGGCCGGCGTACCGCAAGGAAGCGTTCATGGGCCGCTTCTCTATTTGCTATATACTCGTGATATACCGAACAAGGATGGCACTATCCTTGCTACGTTTGCCGATGACACCGCTATCCTAGCAGTAGGTAAAACAATCGAAGAAACGACTGCAAAACGCACTGAATAATATAAATGAATGGACGAGGGACTGGCGGATCGCCCTCAACGAATCTAAATCTGTTCACGTGAATTTCACTTACAAGAAAACTAATGACTTGCCAATTTTCCTAAACTCGGCCCGAACACCTTTTGAAAACGAGGCCAAATACCTGGGAATGACACTTGACGCAAGACTGAAATGGAATTCGCACGTGAAAATGACACGAAAAGAACTCGAAATCAAATATAGAGAAATGTACTGGTTACTCGGAAAACATTCCCAGCTCAGTACTAAAACAAACTGCTTTTATACAAGCAAGTGCTAAAGCCGGTGTGGACCTACGGTATACAACTTTGGGGTTGTACCAAGAATTCGGAATTCCGACAATCAAAGCTGAAACGAGAAGCTTCGCGAGAAAGCATAGAAACCGGCTAATTAATAATATAAATTTTGGATGAGAGCAATTTATTGCGCCGACTACAAAGGACGAAACCTTTCGACTTGGCGAGATAAGGATTAACCGAAAGAAACCTGCCAAATGTTTTTATTTCATGATAGAAAAATTGCTTGATAGGTTAATACTTAGTTGCGATATCTAACAAATTTATATCGAAGGGTGGTGTTTTTTTAGTCAGTAAGAATCTGACACTACTATGAGTACGCGCTTGCTATTCTCATAGTGTCCATGGAAGATTTTTCACCTACCCTCGAAAAAAAAACTTAAAGAGCTGTTGTGCCAAATATTTATTTTTTTAAGTTTTCAATTTTTTATTAGCGCGACCAACGCCGAGTTTCTGAATGTTTTTCCAACGCGTTTTAGAGGGTAAATCTTTATTAAGCTGATTTGAGTACATTGGGATTTTGGATTCTCTAAGTTTTATGCAGACCTTGTTTTGAGTCACACGAAAAGAATTAAGAAGCTCTGGTAACGTGTTTATCTCGTTGCTTAATTAATTCCAGAATTTCTTGAGTGAATCACGAATTATGTTGGTTTTTGACTACCTTTGTTTTTAATTTAACGTGAGTATAAAACAAATGATGAATAGAGTTTTATAAGAAAGTTTCTTGATCATCAGTGAAATTCATTAAATAGATTTGTTGCCAGTTAATCTGATGAATATCCTCTTCCAACTGAGCCAAGTCAATATTTTTAAGATCACGATACTCGACTTAGTTTGAAATTTCAAATGAGGGTAATCAAGTGACCGGCAGTGTCTATAGATGAAACAAAACGTAAGGAGATTAAAAAAAAAAAAAATAAATACATGCGATGCTAAAGGCGGAAGCAATGCTTTATGCCGCAAGTAGGATAGTGAGAGAAAATATAAAAAAATACGCGCTACCCCTTTTTTTGTGCCATAAAGTACACCGACCCTAATAACAGTGCACACACAATAGCCTAGAGTACTTAATACAGTGAAACCTCCCTATATGCTACCACCAACTACTACCACCCATTAGCCACACCACATATGCATATAACAAAACAAATATTAAAATGCAGCTTTGCATGTCCAGTAATTTGTTGATAATCGCACGCGTCGACTGGGAGAATGGGAATGACTGGCGGCATTCGCGACAGTAGGTATAAAGTACGACTTTACTTTATTCTCGCTTCAATCGCCGCCGCCGCCGCCGCCCTGTCCTCTTGGGGACTTTTAGAGTTTTGAGTGTGCAAACGACCGAGATCACGTATGTCTGACATTTTTATTGAAAACGACTAATTGCATACACTGGCGAAAAAAAAAACGAATAAATAAATTGTAATTTACATTATTT
Source organism: Brachypalpus laphriformis (assembly GCA_945910035.1). Classification (NCBI taxonomy): domain Eukaryota; kingdom Metazoa; phylum Arthropoda; class Insecta; order Diptera; family Syrphidae; genus Brachypalpus; species Brachypalpus laphriformis. Next base: position 275,362,675 of record OX246754.1, on the reverse strand, counting down.
CATTTTTTCTTTATTTATTAATAGAGTACTTGAGAGAACCGCTGTTTGTTGGTACTATTGTGTCAGGGGAAAAATGATTATCTCTTGGTTACGATACAGACGTAATAAAGATAATTTATTGCGTAGAGTTAGGTGTTGGTTCTCTTTAGATAGTAAAGGATCGATACTTTAAGGAAACTGTTGACTTTCTACAAATGAGATTTTCTTACTTGCAAACAAGGACGAAGACGGGAGCATTCTATGGAGTAGCCATTCCTACAGATGCTAAACGGCTATGAAAGTCCAAATTTCACACCCAGATAGTCTGATCGTCTCAAGCATCTCGAACCACCCGACCGAAACGACATCAAGGTGGCTATAGCGAGACTCAATGCAAACAAAACCACAGGTCCAGGCGGGCTGAATTCCGAACTATTTACCGACAGAAGATGAATTGGTAGGGAGCATACAGCAACTCACCTGCGAAATAGGGTCGTATGAAAGTATGTCCGATTAGAGTTCAAGCATCATCTTTCCAATCCATACGAGAGGAGTTCGCTGAACATGCAGCAACTACCGAGGCATAATCCTTCTGAACATCGCCTATAAAATCTTACGTAATGTGATCTGTGAACACTTAAAAATGTATGTCGACGAACTGACTGGTCCCTATCAGTGCGGTTTCGGACTTGGAAAATCGGAAATCGACTATATTTTTACTTTCCGTCAGACCATGAAGAAGACACAAGAGGACCAAATTGATACTAACCATCTGTTCATTGATTTCAAGGCCGTGTATGACAGTCTATAGAAAGAAGCTATCTGTAGTATCGTTATACCTGCAAAACTCATTTGCTTATGCAGGATGATGATAGAAAATGCTCGCTGATCCGTAAAGGTAGGAAAATACATAATCGAGATCTTCACTACTATCAAAGGCTTTAGGCAGTTTTTTAATCTTGCATGTGACAAGGTAGAACGAAATTCTTAGCGTAACGCATAGTCCGTGTAACTACTCTTCGGTAGAACGAAGCGAACAGTTGCGGGCACCTTGACTAGCATTGCAACCTAAGCGGCTAAGATAGGTCTTGTACTGTCACAAAGAACGATATTGTCCAAAACGTTACGTTGGATAGTCATAACTTAGAGGTAGTCAGGGAATCTGTCTACCTATGTACATAGGTTCTGCCGTTAATTCTGCCAATGACATCAGCTTCAAGAAGAACTGAGGTGACGCTACGAGTATATAAAACCATCATCATCATCCTAGATTTACTATATGATGCAGAAGCGTTGACTCAATCAATGCCAGATGGTCTATGAGCAATGGTACATGGAGTAAAAAATTAAAGCGACATTGACCCCGTGAGAAAAAAACGAATTCTGCGACTTAGGTAATTATGCAGGTCTTGTAGAGCGGATGAACATCAGTGCCCGCACCGTTTTCGCATCTAACCCAGAGGGCCTATGTAGGAGAGACAGGCACAATGGCGTGCAGGGGATATCAACTAACTTGGTGGACGTAATTGGAGACAGTTGGCTAAGGTTCGTGATGGTTGGAGAGATTTGCTGGTTTAGGCTGGGATTCAGCTCGGACCGTTATACCGTTGTGATTGCCTTAGTACAATCAATGTTTTTCATTTTCTTTTTCTAGACAGAGTAACGATCAAGAATTATTTTGTCTGCAATTTCACGTCAACTCATAAAGTTTCAAATCCGACGTAATGATTGAAAATAGTGAATATTTTTATAGACTCGATTAAACTAGGATGTGGGGAGCATCTGAGCATTTGAAACATAGCGGAAACAATGATTACCGACAACAACAGCCGTCCTAGAAATAAGAGATTACGGCGGACATTCATAGAAATAGAAATCGGTGATATCCTGGCGAACAGAGCCCTTATCTGATTACTTTATAAAGCAGTTTTGTTTTTTCCACCGCGGAATATTCAATAAACTATTCCTAATACGAGTAGTTCTGTTTTCGAAAGGAAGACAACGGGTCTAATGGATGGAAGATGAAGTGAATAAAGAACCAATAAGCCGCGGAATACCAACTTCCTCTCACTCTTTCAGATTGGATATTTTCCATTCTTTGTGTCTTCACTCGAATAATTTAATTGGGGCCTGCGTTGCTTGGTTATCTTGGTTTTGTGGCCTCCACACCCACCGAAGGATTCATATTATGTTGACCATCTTCGTGATCGTTAGAAAGTCCAGTAAGTTCTCCTGCGAATCAGCATCATTTTTCATTATTTCTTTTAATAAATACCAGTTTGCTCTCTGCCAATTTCGCACTGTATAGCTGCAAACTGCAGTGGTCGGAGAGGTACAATTTTTCAGATACTCTCCAGTTGAAACTCCCGATTTAAATATTTACTGATCTAAAAGTGCCGTCTGTGTAGTACTTTCTTTCTATTGTTCTTGTTGCGATGAGACTGGGGTTAGTGTCCTTCTCGCGAATAAGATTAGGATTTGTGTTTAAAATAAATAAAGCCCAGCATTTGCTAGGTCACCTGTGACCTACTATATAAGTTTTAGCTTTAAATCCGTCCAATTTAATTCCTTCGTTACAACCGTCAGTATCAAATGAACTAAAACATTTTTTCCACTGCATTTGGTTGCGTTTTCCCATCAAATTGTTTGAAGAAAACCTATTCGCATTAAGCAAACATAATCACCCACCGTCTGGCAGCGCACAATTCATATTTGCAACTGTCGCCCAAAATTAGAACGCACACACACAAGACGCGGTTAAAATTTGTACCGCGCTACCATACCTAGCTCTCCAATTTTCCAGCCATATCAACACTCTCACATCTCGTTAAATATCCACATTTCATAGGGAAAATTTGCATACGTGGTTAATTACGATCATACGTGCCGATTAAAATCATACAAACAGGCAGCGAGTAAGGAAACTCAGAAAAGAAAAACCAAAACGCAAAATTCAAATCACCTTTTGTTTACTTAACACGGCAGCGAGCGCTGGATGCAATGCATCGAATAGCAGATGTTAGGTGTATAGTAGTTCTCCTCGCTCGCGTCTATCCAAAAGCAATCCAACACGCAATCCTGTCGAAGATCCTTATCGGGTACGGTTTAATTGATTGCACTTTATTGAGCTTTACACACAGGTACAAATAAAGTGGCGAATTAATTTAGAGCTTGTACTTAGTAAGCAGGAGGGGTGTATCTACACACACCAGTGGGGTGGGTGATTAGTACTGTCCTGCCTCCTGCAACACGATGGAATGAATGAGTGCTGCTACGAGGAGATGTTATGCACGGATAACACTAACACATTTTGTTGAATTGAAAACTTTCTCTCTAGGCACCATTCGGCGAATTGAATTGACACGAGCTTCGAGCAGGAGGCGAGCGAGGAGGATATCCCCTCTCTCACTGTTATCCTTGTTCAAAGTAAATTAATTTCCGTTTCAAGTGCTAAATTTTCGTTCGTTTCATTGTTGCAAGTTCGTTGTTTGTCCTAATTTCCGGTGTTTTCGGTTTTGGGGTTCGTTTTCTTATTATTATTTTGTTTTTTTTTTTTTCGTTTTCTGGGGAACGAAGCGATATATCGATTACAGGACAATCGGGAACTATGAGCTGAGTGTTGGTAGGATGTGCGGAACGTTATGAGGGTAAGAGCAGGAAATTTGATATTTATTACAAAGACGTTTATATAATATCGTGGCGGTAATGACAGCTCCTGGAGCACGGTGAAGGTATAAATCTTGTCTTTTGCATTATGGAGATGGATTTTTGTCACCTTACGATGGATTTGTGTACTTAATTCTTTCATTGGGGTGATGATGATATAAAAAAGATTGGAAGTTGTAAATATTTGTAGATCGTTACGGAGGTTGTCAGAAGGTTCAAGTCGATTAATAAAAATAATCACTTTACTTATTGTTGTGGACAGTAGGCTATAAACTTTATTTTAGGCAAATTAGAACCGTTTTGCGGTCTTGCAGAACCTTCTAGAGCACGATACAGAGCATAAGAGGCATACATGGGATAATTATCTTTTACCACTGACCCCAATTTCGATGGAACCCCCAATATTGCCTTAAAACCGGCGATCAATTGGCGCCCATAGATCTTTGCAGAAGTATACAATACCTGCCTCAACGAAGGAGTATTCACCGACCTGTGGAAGAAACAAAGACTGGTCCTCCTACCAAAAGGTAATAAACCACCGCAGGATCCCTCATCGTATAGGCCTCTATGCATGTTACACACAGTGGGGAAAATACTGGAGCGTATCATAAGTGATAAACTGGAGAGTGCAATCGATGAGCCAGGGGTTTTGCAGACCGCCAGTATGGGTTTGGGTTCCGTAAGGCACGTTCTATGGTCGACTCTATCGACGAAGTCATGAATACGACGAAAAACCCCATCGAAGGAAGACATTTGCCGTGTTTTTTTGAAACCTAGCCAGCCAGTCCTTCATTCAAACGATTTGCCAGCCAGCCAAAGCCAGCCGATTTTATACGAACATGTCTCTAGGAACTAAGCAACCTCGCAGTGACAGCAAAAACAAATAACTAAAAAACATTCGTTTTTGCACCGTCTGAAATTAGGCATCACAAAATTCCCAGCCAGTAACTTTTTGCTGGGGATAAAATCAAGAGTAGTATCCAGCCGGATGTTGTATTTGTTTCATGTGTAAAACTTTACTTTACTAGCAACTACTGGTTGGCTAGGTTTCAAAAAAACATTTCACAAGGAGGCGGGAGTAAACAGTACCGCGCAATCATCACGCTGGATGTGAAGAACGCCTTCAATATCGCAAACTGGAAAAATGTCCTGCGAGCACTTACCGCAAAGAGAGTACCAGATTACCTGTAGAAGATAATGACGGACTATTTCAGAAATAGGATACTACACTGCTACGATGGAACGAGGCAGTATAGCGTCACAAGCGGCGTGCCCCAAGGCTCCGTACTAGGTCCAGTTTTGTGTAACTTAATTAAGGGTTTTCCAATAGGGATTTCCGAACTTTGACAGGTGATTGCGGCCATATTGTTGAAGCTACATCCCATTTCTGGATGAATGGGTTCGTCAACAAGCAAAATTGTCGAATTTGGGACGAGAAAAATCCACACGAGATCCATCAAATTGCAATGCATCCAGCGAAAGTCACTATTTGGTGTGGATTTTGGGCTGGCGGCATCACCGGTCCATACTTCTTGGAGAACGACGTTGGCCAGGCCATCATCGTCAACGGCGAGCGCTATCGGTCAATGATAACCAATTTCTTTTGGCCCGAATTGGATGATATGGACACCGACGACATGTGGTTTCAACAGGACGACGTTTCGTGCCACACAGCTGGTGCTACGATGGACATTCTGTACGAGCGATTTCCAAACATGGTTATCTTACGCGGAGGCGATGTGAATTGGTCACCGAGATCGTACCCCGTTAGACTTCTTCTTGTGGGGTTTTCTTAAGTCACAGGTCTATGCTAATAAATAACAAACCACCACTGCCCTGAAAGCCAACATAATCAATGCCATTGGTCCAATTCAGCCTGATTTATGCGCCAGAGTTATGGAAAATTGGACGTTTCGGATGCTCGCCATAAAGCGAAGCCGCGGCGGACATTTGAATGATGTTATATTCCATACATAATGGCTTACATGGGCTTTCTCATTTCAATGATATCTCACTAACAGCTTGTTTTATTCAAATTTAAAGATGGGAAAGGCTTAATGGAAAACACTGTATATGATGACGTCTTCAGACTTAGAATCCCGAGGTCTTCGAAATTAAAAGTTTTCACCGACGACATAGCAATCGTTGCAGGGCCCAAACTCCTTGAGGAACCGGAGCATGACTGCAATAAAGCTATAGGGATGGTTCAGGACTGGCTGGTATGCATGGACCTACAACTTTCAGAGGAAAAGACAAAAGTAATGCTTATCAGCAGCAAGCAAGTCATGGCTAGTATGCATGGGCCTACAACTTGCAAAGGAAAAGACAAAAGTAATGTTCATCAGCAGCAGGCAAGTCAGGGAGACTATAAGATTAATCATGGGCGATCACGTGGTAGTTTTCAAACCAGAGTTGAAGTACCTTTGCATAACTATATATGCAAGGGTAAATTTTAAGCAACATCTGCAATATGCAGTTCATGAGGCAGCAAAGGCAACGGCTGCGCTGGCAAGGATCATGGCAAATATCCGCCGCCCGAAGAACAAGAGGAGACTGCTCGTAGAAAGAGTTGCGGCATCGATAATGCTAAAGTTCTCTCAAATTTGGGCTTGTGCCATCAAGACGTAGCCATACAGAATGAAGACAGCGACAACTTATAGAACCAATGCGTTGAGAGTATACAGTACCTTCCGCACAACCTCATACGATGCGGCATGTCTAGTGGCTGGCTTGGTACGAATTGACCTTCTAGCTAAACAAGCCCAATTTAAATACCGTGGAAGCCACAGGATAGCGGCACCAACTGCGACAAGTCGAAGTGTCGCTGAGGCACCACCAAGGACAAGTCTGGATGGATGAATGGCAGGAGAGATGGGATAACTCTGATAAAGGTAGGTGGACGCAGAGATTGATCTCCAATATAAACGCTTGAATCAATAGGAAGCATGGAAAGCTGAATTTCTACCTGACTCAGATACTTACTGGCAATGGTTGCTTCAGAGCCTACCTCCATGGGTTTGGACTAGACGACAAACCCTATTGCCCAACGTCCACGAAAGCAGTCGAGAATGTGGAACACATCATGTTCCATTGTCCACGATACTTTGAAGAACGACACCTACTGGTAAACAAACTGGATGAGGACCTAACCCTAGACAACATCACTAGACAGATGATGAGTAGGGAAGATGCCTGGGAAGCAGTTAGCGACATTGTAGCAACCATTATGAAGGAGCAGCGAAGACAGGAGCGACAACGAAACGCAGCGCAGGAGGTTGCCAATATGAACGAGCTAAGGCTAAAGTCCCCCTCGGGAGGAAATGATTGATGGCTGTGCCGCGAGGACCAGCGGGAGAAGAGGAGGTGGGTTTACTGGGTGGAAATCCCACACTGTCACTGAGAACGGGCTTAGTTTCGTCTTTAAAAGATTCCCACCTTACGATGAAAAAAATAAAAATTAAGCTAGGTAAAGCTTTGTAAGCTCGATGCAAAGAGCATTAACATTTGAATGCTGATATTTGAGACTCTTTTTTATTCATATTTGGTCGATACAGAATGTCAGCTATGCACTGCATAGGACTACTTATCTATCTGGTCACCTTCACTTTAAGAATTCTTGTACTTAAGCTTATTGGAAATCTAGTCTCGAAATCAGATGGTCAGTGAATGTTTTCTTAACCAATATCATTCACCAAGAACGAAAGGTCTCGAGGTTATTGTTTTGTTAAATATTATAGTCACGCTTTCCAAAAGACTAACTATTTCCCGATTTTCTTAGTATGTCGCGATATATGAGGGCCAATTACAACCAGAATTACATTACCAAAGTAAAAAAATATGTCCTTAACGCAACTTAATTATAAAAATATTGAGGCAATTAATTAGTTCTTTGAGCGTCAACTTTCACGCTCTCCAAGAAGCCAAGAACTCGTAAGATATGACTAGTGTTAGGTGGAGCTTCCCTTCGTAGTAGATTACTACTCGTCAATAACACCGACACACACACATTAGGCATATGCCCCATAAAAATTTGTTATGCATTTGTAAGCATACGATCAATTAGAATGTCATTAAGCCATTTGCGGTATCTACTAAGTCCTTTTGTGACGTAAATGTTAGCTAAAGGGTAACGATGAAAGAAAATTCCACTTCTAGCAATTACAAATGACATCCGCTATTAACTTTCAATTGTTTCAAATTCAAAACCAATTGAAATTAATTACAGACACCCGCCCGCACGATACGTGTCGATAAATTGTGAAAAATATTACATCTCTAATGACTAACAAACAATTTATGATTTGTGACACTCCCCTTCGTGTACAGTAACTAATAGCACCTTGCCAAGATTTACAACTTTTCTAATTAATCATCAGTATGCGGTCCAGAAGACAGCAATAGAGAAGATACGGAGATAACGAATAAATAATTCGCTACGCTGAAAAATTATTTTCCCGCCACAGAATACATCAATTAAAACGACTATCGATACGAGTCCAGTGAAAGATAGGGATCACAATAAATTTGATTTGTGCGGGACTTTTCATGTACACACAGTTTCGACAACGATTAAGTACACACACACACACACACACAACCGGGTAGTGGTTGAGAATTTGCAAAATCGCCTCTGATCCTGTACTGAGTGTTCCAGCGACAACAAATCACCCTCCAAATACATCCGTGAGAGGATACCAGCAAGTAGCACTGGTCTGTTGTTCGGTCCGTTTGGCCGGTAGTGAACCTGTGCAATTTTCGCGCCATATTTGCAAATTGACGACTGGGGATTTTGTGGTTCGCCTTCACAGAGAAGCAATACACGACATAACCAAAAGGGGACTGAAGGCGGCGAAAATTTGGGAAATGCATTTTCCGAACTGCCACCACACATGGATTTGTATCGATTTCAGCGAATACGATTTACGGGGATGTCGTCTAGCTACCAGTGTTTCACATATAAAACCATACACAAGCAGGTCGTATAAATCTCATCAGACTACGACTGCAGGGCAAAAGTGGCCGAAACAAGAAAAATTGCAGGCAAGGCTTTAGAGAACTTCAGAAGATGTTAAGTGGTTTCCCAGTGGCGATTTAAAAAATGATACGTAGCATTGGAAGATTATCATAATTTTAATAGACCTACAAAGCCATTCAAACTTTGAGTCGAAAGACAACAACAAATTATGAAATTCGAGTCAAAAATGCAGACGGTAGGTTTTTTCTTAGGACCGTAGTGACCATGCTAAACGTAAGACAATAAGAACCACATGAGCTCTCTTCATATCATTGACATACTATATATGGACTGCTAGAAGCCAACTTTGCGTTGGTTCCAACATTAGCGCTAGCTCTCTTGGTTTGGAGCGAAAAAAATAGAAACTGACACTTGGTTGAAATTTCGTTGAATGCAGTTGAGTGTGTAAAGACAGTGCTTTCATTGAGATATGTCAAGCAGCTATGTGTTTGATTTCGAAGTGGAGCAAGTTCCGTACTCGGATCATCAGCCGATAATAATAACTTTCGGAATTAACGTACAGCAGAATAACATCATCTTGAAAGAAATGGCTCTCCTGCCTAAATTAAAATGAAGGCAAAAGAGAAGAATTACATATAATCAGAACCTTGATCGACTTTTGGAAGAAAGGCAGCCTATAGATGTCGGTCAACTGGGAGATGTCATCAAGGCGGCGTACCAAACAAGCATACATAACATAGGAAATAGACCAGCTAACGACAAACCATGGTTTGACGAGGAATGCAAAAGGGCAAGAAAATACTCATTCGTTTGGCTGAAAATGTTTCGAAACTCTAGCGAGGATTTTTTCAGGAGATTTTATGTAGAAGCAAATTCAAAGATTTATGCAAAAGAAAAAAAGAAACTGCACTATGAGGCGGAAGCCATAAAGCTCTCCGAGTGTAAAAATTCAGCTGATTTTTGGATATGCGCTGCGAAGTTTAATGGGAAAAAGTTCATCATCAGTGAAACTTTAGGGACCGATACTCTGTTTCAGCACTTTAGGCAACTTTTGAATCCAATAACTCTTCAATGCAGATTCCACTTTGCTCAACCGGCCTTCGACAGCGATGAATTGGATGCACCAATTGGGTGCCGCAACAGTTCAAAGAAGCGTTGATTTTCCCGATTTTTAAGAAAGGTTGTAGGTCCCAGCCTTACAATTATAGAGGCATATCATTTTTGAAAGCATCTTATAAGATATTTACAACCGTACTCCAAAAAAGATTAACCTCATGGATAAATACTAATGGTCTGCTTAAAGAATTCCAAGCTGGCTTCAGGGCAGGATATTCCACCGTCGACCACATTTCCGTACTCAAAAGCATTGCGGAAGCCTATGTAGCGCAACGTAAAAAGTTATATATATTCTTTGTTGACTTTAGAGCAGCGTTTGACTCGATAAATAGAGGTTGCTTAATGTATAAACTCTTTGCCAAAGGAATGTCTAAAAAGTTTGGAAGGGTAATACAAAACATTTATGAAGAGACGCTGTCAGCTGTATGGAATGGAGAAAATTCTTCAAACTGGTTTAAAGCGAGCACAGGTGTTATACAAGGATGCACTTTAAGCCCATTGCTATTCGCACTGTTCATAGATGACATCATCGAATCGCTACCTGGAGGTGTTGAGTTTGCAGGGATACTGATAAAGGCGCTCCTTTTTGCAGACGACATAGTGTTGATGGCGAATTCCCCGGAGACATTGCAGCGCATGATTAACCGTTTGTATGAGTACTGTAAAATGTGGAGCCTAATTATAAACCTGGAAAAATCTAAGGTGATTATCTTTAAAAAAGGTGGGGGAAGGATGTGCAACGAGAAATGGTTTTTGAACGGCGAACAGATTGAGACCGTCAAAAAGTATAACTACCTGGGCATGCTTTTCAAGCAAAACTTAAGCATGGAAGAACACCTGAAATGCAAGCTACAAAAGGCCAAAACCATGATAAATACAACTTGGAGAAAATGTTTTGCCAACAAATGCATAGTACACAGCAGTAAGTTTCGTGTTTTTGAAGTGGTTGCCGAGTCAACTATGTTGTGCGCAGCCCAGGTATGGGGCGGAAGGCGGTTTGAGGAAGTGGAAAAGCTATTGAGGTTTTATATTAAAAGGATATTCCGTTTACTACCTAACACCCAAACTATGCCATATTGCTAGACTGGACTTTCTCCACTGGCTATAAAGACGCTGAAACCTTTGAGTGCGCGCAAATTATATATAAAAAAAAAAACAATGCAGATCGGCTTGAATTGCAAATGAGGAGCGGATATGCGTAGTCATAAAATGCCTAGATTTACTGACATTTTTCCCGACTCTCACAACCAAGCTAAGGCTCCGCTACAACTGCAGTTTAAATAAGATGTTTTGTGTTTCTTTTCCCCGAATAGTACCAACTGAACGCGATAGAAAGGATTTCTAATAATTTATCCACAATGTCATTGGATACTTTTTTGTTAGCTATACTGTGCCACCTGTCACTCACATCAATGTAAGGATACACAAATGGACCACATGAACAAATGCGCGTTACCAGTTGGCAAATTGATTAGAAAGCCTCCACCACCATCAACCAGGCCAGCAGCCAGAGCTGAATCATGAAATATATGTTCACAGTGAGTAATTTACTGCCGTTGGTTTGTCCCAAAATGAGACAAAACCGAAAATGAGATCAGGTTTATAATCGTTAAGGATACGGGCTCACAGAGGTTTCCCATCAGGTGACGGCAAACAAATTTTCACATGAAAATGTTTTTTTTTTTTTTTTTTTTTTTTTTTTCTTCCATTTATAGAGTTAGATTGCGAACCTTTGGCGGCTTCAAATTTTGAAGCTCAAACTTTGCAATTTAATTTGAATTTATTGATAGAACACTCACCAAACCATACACACACACTCATAATCAAACTAGGCACTTAGCTACCTCGTTGTGAATGTGCTGACTAATTTTGAATGAGCGCCAAGCGAATTTATGGTATGCCTGAGTTGTGGTGTCCTAGATTGAATGGTAGTGTCATTTGGAATTGCATGGTTTATGGTTTTCGGTTACCTTTGTATTCGTTGCAGTATGATTGGATACATATTCTACAGTTGCGGATTCTATTTTAGATACAAAAGGTTTTTTTTTTTTTGTGAAAAGCTTACAGGTTGCATGATGGTTGTGTTGAACGGTGACGGTCGTTAGATAATGCGAGGGATTTAGAGAGGGAAAAAGTTGATATTTCATTATCGACTTGGATTTAGAGTGCACACAGCAACTATGACTATGGGTGTGGACAGCTGCTGAGGAATTTCAAATAATGCAATTGAGATACAAATTAGTTGTGTGTTGCAATGTCGAACTGTAAGATGTGGACTACTTTGTTACGTTCTTTGATGGAGGTAGGCGCGACGAAACGGCATGGGAAAAAATAAGAATTACAAATTAGAGGGTTACCTTTGGTATGTGGATATGAAACGGCCTTCAAGTTACCTGCAATGGAAAGAAAAAGGAAATGATTGGTTAAAATGCCAATGAAGGTCGGACGTATGTAGATTAGGCAATAATTACTTTATTATGATTGATGGAGAAAAAGATTTCTTTATGTTTTTTAGTGTTTTAGAGTTTTCAATACAACACTTACAGCATGTGCTTCCGTAGGTTCGATTCTAATGAGTTTACAATTACTTATAGATTATATAGACTTATAGATTACACTAGACAACAGTGAAATGGTATTTGAAATATTTTCAATCAATTTTCACTTGCATGACCATGCTGAATGCAGATTCATTTATAAAAGTTATTTCTTAGTTCGGGTTTTCGTGATCCGTTGTATATTTCGTCTTCCACTTATAACTAGTGGAAAAAAATTAGTACAAAATGCGTATTGTTCCTACTTCGGTACTAAAATTGGACATCAAGACAAAAGTTGGGTTCCACATTCCTGCTGCAATCCTTATCCTAAAGGTCTAAAAAAATTGGCTAAGTGGCAAGAAGCAATATTTCTGCTTTGCAGTACTAATGCAGTGACGAGAACCCACAAACCACTCAACTAACTGTTATTTTTGTTTGACGACTAATGATCTTCATTGATTGGGGTATTTTATTAAAAAGGCGCGCGATGAAACTAAATAAAAGTTATGAATGGCGGTGGTAGGGGAAAACGGTACAGATGCAACGTTTGAAAAATTACTACGTAAATGATAACCAGATGTTAATCTAAAATTCCGATTCCCCGATCTGATAAAAAAAAGTTTTTAATACTTTAAAACAGTACAAATGTCGGACTGGAAGAATTTTCATAAGACGGAACAATGAAAAACTAGGATGTAGAGGGTTTTTTCGGGAAATTTTTTTGAATAATTAAAGATGTTGAATTTTATTCCGATATGCCCCGCCGCAGCAGGTAATACCTTTTCGGAGCTTCGATTGAAAAATTCCATAATAATAATTCCTAAGGGTTTGTCAGAGCAAACACTTTTAGGTAGAAAAAAATGTCCGAGTGTGTAACGAAAATATTTTTACAATGACTACGTCTTCTTCTTTTCCTTCCTATTTCGGCGAGGTTATGATCCGCCAATTTGACCTCAGAAAATATCGGCAGACCTGCCGATTTTGGATCACTCGGTAACTAAGGCCAATGAAATGCCGATATCTTCGCATTTGTCTGATCCAGGCGTTTATAGGCCTGCCTCTCCTGCATCGCCATGTCTTTGGAACGTCCATCGACATTGCATTTTGAACAGGGTTCAAATGATCTCTTCTTTGATCGTGAATTGAGCCGGTCGCGTTCTATCTTTCGTAAGATGGTTTCCTTGACGTGAAGGCTTCCACGGATCTTCGAACATCTTATTCGATCAAGCTTTGACATCGCAAACTTCATCAAATCCTCTGGATGGTTTGTATCTAGGGCACAGTGAGTACTTAGTTCTTTTTTAGGATATTTACAAAGACGATATTTTTCCACGAGGAAGGCATTTCCTTTTCTATCTCCTTTCCCCCCATGGGTATCACAATGACTCTATACTGACCTGAGTGTGGTGTGGAGGTTTTCTATCCCCCTACACCTGCCCACATACCTAACCTAACCTAAGCTTTGTCACTCCTGCTGTCATGCGAACCATCTTTATCTCAGATGCCGTTAATTTACTGTCATACTTTTTGTACATCGTCCAACAATGTGAACCGTATGTGAGCGCTGGACGCACAACTGTGGTGTAGAGCCTTCCTTTCAACTTAGGGGACATTTTTCTGTCACAGAAGATAGCCGAGTTTTCTCGTTACTTCATCCACCCTACGCTTACGCGATGATTGCTGCCGTCATCACAGGTTGCGTTGCTATTGATCATAGATCCCAGACTTTTCGTACTTGGGAATCACTGTTCCTTCTTCTTCTTCTTTTTTTTTATCAGCGAGGTTATGATCCAAAAACAAGTGATCAGAACCCTCTTACTTCACCGCATTCCTATTGATCCGCCTGTGGGGTTCGCCTATTGGGAATCACTGTTCCATTCAAATAAATGTCTGGAATGGCCTGAGTAGATCAGAGAACGGGCAGCACAAGTACTCTGTCTTTTTTGAACTAATGTGATATCCATTTCCTCCAAAACGTCCACCCACACATCAAGTGCTCGTTGCAGGGATGTAGGATCTTTACTTATGATGGCACCATCGTCAGCAAAGAATAGCTGATGTACCTTGGGGTCCGTCACTTTACCTTTAAGCAGATAGTCAAGGAGTGTAATAAAGAGCAAAGGACTTAAGACGCTTCCCTGCTGCACCCCGACTTTGATTGGGTTACTCCAGTGGGACGTCTTACTCTTGTCTTTGCTCTTTCGCACATATCCATGATCATCTGTAGATATGTTTCTGGAACCCCTCGATGTCTTAGCGCCACCCATATCAGAGCTCGGGATTGTCTGTCGAATGCCTTTTCAAAATTAACCAATACAATATGCAAATCCCTTAAGGAATCACGATGTTTTTCCATTATGATCCTTATACTTTGGATTGCCTCTGTGGTTGATTTACCCGCAACAAACCCCCACTGATCATCAGATAGCCGTATTATTTTTGCAGTCGGCCACCTAATACCCGCTCAATGATCTTCATGGTGTCTGCAATCAGCTTGATTGAACGGTAGTTATCACAGCTTCGCGCATCACCCTTCCCCTTGTATACAGGGAGAAGGTAACTTTTCCTCCATTGATTCGGCATTGGATCACCTCTCATAAATTTGGAGATAAGAATTCTGAGCCATCTGAACTCGATGTCTTCCATCTTTTTCCAAAACTCAGAGGGTATCTCCTCTGGCCCAACCACTTTTCGTTTTTTTTGAAGTATTTGACCGCCTCACTAACTTCTTCGAAGATTGTTAATGAACTTTGGCGAACGAATCTCCGGAGCATTCCTCCTTCTTTGGGCGGCTATTTTGAAGATGGTTGCGCTCTTGTTCATATTGTGTCGTCGCAGGTCCTGGATAGCCTGGTTTGCATTAGCAACCGGGGAAGATATTCTCTCCAGCTCCCGATACAGACCCTCTGTACTCTCTGCTCGAAGCTGGGCGCACTTCTTCTTAGCTTTTTTCTTGCAACATCTGTATTCGACTTCGAGGCGAGCTTTTCGTCTCTATTATTAGAGGGGCACTTTGACCAAGCTTTGAAAGCCAATTTCTTCTCATTTATTTCTTCCATAGCTTGGTGGCCTTTTGAAGCTCCTAGCAATGATTCTTTCGCTGTCTTCTGCTCCTTGTTCCAAAAGTGTTGCCGCTTGGACTTGGTTGCTCTCTCTGACTCTTTCCAGCCGCCTAAGTTCCTGCACGATTATCGCTGCAACTTGTTTCACCGCGTCCCATATTGCATTCGATGCTATCATATGGTGAACAATGTTTTCGGGGGTTGGTATAACTCCTCCAGTTCTCTGTGCTCTATATGAAAACGTGGGCACTGAAAAAATACGTGCTGAGCGTCTTCTGAGGCCTCTTCGCAATTTGGACAGTTGGGAGATTCATCGAGCCCAAACCTGTTGAGATACGCTCGAAAGCAGCCATGTCGGGTAAGGAACTGCCTAAGATAGAAATCTACCTCTCCGTGTTTCCGGTCCATCCATTTTTGGATATCCGGTATAAGTCGATGGGTCCATCTTCCCTTTGAGGACTGGTTCCATCGCTCCTGCCATGCTCTAATGCTTCGCTGTCTTTCGTCCAGCTTGATATTTTTGACTGACGCTTGAGGTTCCTGAATTTTGGCGTCGTAGGTCCTTTGTAGCTCGATAGCCAAGATATCCGCTGGTAGCATTACCGCGATGACACATACTGCCTCGTCTGACACCGTACGAAAGGCACAGCATACTCTCAGCGCACATAGTCTGTTGACAGAGTTTATCCTTCTGCGTAGGTCTTTTTCTTACCCTAAGTTTGATTAGACGCGTTTGTCTTAGTCCCAATTAGCTTAGCTGAATGATATAAATTTATCTAACTACGAACACAACTCAAGTATTACCCGTTGAGAATAAGTCTAAACATGTGGCTTCCATCAGACAAACATAATACCTTTCACTACTTACTTCCTCAAACCGCCGTTGGATTATTTTTCAACCACACTGTATACCAATTTGCAATTCAATTTTAATTTGCCATCTCCATCACCATCGTCATAATCCAGGCATATCAAATATCCGTCGAAGTAAAAGTTGTAACATTTTCCTAAATCTGCATTCATAAACAGATTAAAATTTTCACTTACTTATTCCCCCCCTACTGTGCGAGCGTAGTACTCCGGCACACCACTTCGCTTCATCCTCTCAACGCAACCTAAGCCACTTAAATAATTTTCTCAGTTTTCGTGCTTCAATGTATTTCCTTTTCTTCGATGGTATTGAACACATACAATCCGATGGATTGTAATAGAGGATGACATAGAAAAGAATGAGCCACACTCCTCCCCTCCCGGATGACTGTGATTTATTAGCAAAAAAAAGGTTCCACATACGCACCAGTGTACGCTGAAAATTCCCATGTACACCCTGTCAGTGTTTTTGTGTTGATTCGTGCAAAAATTCGAAAACCGAAATACTAAATGACAGGCCAATTCCTTTCTGTTGATAGGACATCGAAGACAATTTCGGTCAGCAGCGGTGAGTGGAGGCATTGGGCTTTTGTGCGAGAAAAATGGGACCCAAAGGACTATGTGCATGTGTACGGAGGAGGATTATTGCGGTTAGTGCGCGGGAAGGGGAACAATTATTGACGGTAATCCCCTGTGCGATGAGTGGACGTTAAATTGGGAAACAGTGTACTTTGTGTGCCTCATTGTTGGTTATATTGTGTATCCTTCCTTCCCCTAAAAAAAAAAAAAAAGCGAGCTGATGGGGGTATTTATTGAACGTCATTTCTTTCGATTAGGTGGAATTTTATATGAGTTAGGAAGACCCACGTGGATTATCTGTGCGGTTATTTGTGGCATTAAATCTTTTTTTTTTTTACTATAGAAGGGATGTGGATTGTCCTTTGGGTTGTTAGTTATGATATTACATGAATTCAATTCAAGCAGAAAAGTTTGGAAATGTCCTCATAAGCAAAACAAGTTTATAAGCAAATATCCTTACAGACAATTTAGTTGAGTTCTTCTTCACTCATGAATAAATAATGCTGAGCTACTTTTGGGGGAGTTTTATGTCATTTGCTTCTTGGAAACGGCTTTCGGTATCATTTTCGGTTGTTCTATTGATTGTTAGACATGACCTTTACACCTACGCTTTCATTGCCGCATTTGTGTGTAAATGGCCAGAGTTGATTGTTATTTTAGGTATGTAGGTAGGTGTCGATGGGGGGTATTTATTTCTATTTATGATTACATAGAGTTTTAGTTGGTATTTCGCGCATACACATGCTGTAAGGTTAATGTCCTACAAACGATAAAACTGTGCGTAGTAGTTGTATGTTATTAGTTTTATTTTTTTTTGTAGGTGGTAAGAGGTACGAGGGGTACTATTAGATCCGGAAACTCAATGAACTTTAATGAGGTACTCACTGCGGCACGTGTTCAGGTTTGTAAAAAAAAAAAAAAAACCAGGGGCTTAAGGCGTCAACAAGATGAAATAGTTTGAGAAGACACCTCCATGCTGTGGATAGGTAGCTACGAGTATCCTACACGAGGCAGGATAGACTTGGTAACCGTTGTTGTTTATCCCTACTTTTCTACATTGGTCATGTCAAGACGTTCAGGTTGTTGAAGGGAGACCTTTGCTAATTATCGTTCTGTTCTTCTCTTCGATTTGACAGTTTCTGCGGAAACCACTTAAGTATCCTTCGATTTTGGCATGTCTTTCTACCGAAGCCTGAACGTGTGTAGGTAATCGAAGCATCTTCAAGCTAGATTTGGAGTGGGTTTTTGCGAAACTCCGACGACTATGATTTTTTCTCAATTTCATGTCATTTGTGAAAGAGAAACTTACAAACGTGAAATGGTGTTCGTGTAGACGGAATGCGATTTCTCAGAGCATCGTCCTATGCAAAGAGGTAGGGCAGGGTAGTCAGAGGATAACTCCTTAAAAGTAGAAATACATCAATGCAAGTCCAAAAACCAATCGTTCGTAGGAACTTTTCTGAAGGAAGCTGCTAAGTTGTTTGCGAAAACTAGCTGAGCTAGAGTAACTCTGATAGGTAGTCTGTCGTAGGTAAGGCCTAGTACTTGGGGATGTAGTCTCAACATCTTACACTGGATGTACATATATGTATATCATGATGGTGAGAATTATCTACCGTATTCTTGTCCAAAAGGTTCAAAACTAATAGCCACAAAGAAAAATACCGAAGAACTGCAGAGACTGGCATGCATATGCATGTCAGGGACAATGAGGTCCTGTGCAACAGTAGCCACCTATACACCTAGTGATTTAGAATGCCGCAACGAGAGCAATCGTGAGAGTTGCAAAAAACAGACCGACAATCACTCTCCAAAATGACACCTCTTTTAAAAATCCTCAGAGACATCGTCAAGAAAAAAGCCTTTTCTACGCAACTGAACGCAAAAAAAGAATTGGACAAACGAATTTGCAAGGTATGCTATCAAAGACATGCAATAAAAAGGCATATGATGATTCAAAAACTACTGAGGGATTGGATCTGGAGTATCCGGACTAAGGACCAAATAGTCAGAACCAATTCCAACATCTTCCTAGTAGAAATCCACAACATAAGAAGATATAAACTATCCTAAGCAAGACGTGTGGAATTGCCTTGATAAACTCAACAATCCGGGAAAATTTAACAGTTACCCTATAATGGGTACCACGCCCCACTCATAGAACCAAAGATATTTTATGGAACAGGAAATAGATATGTATTTGGCGCAACAGCTCATTAAGTGCCTAGGCCTAGCTTCTCGCAACCACTCATGTTGTGTGCGTTATATTTTTCATATGAGTGTAAGGGACCTACAGTTTTGAGTCGTATCCGAAGTGAACTTTTTGTTTTTTGAGAAGCTTTCTCCTTACAACAATACTCTCGGATGTTCGTCAAACGTTCACGTGAGACCGTGAACTTTTGGTTTTTGTGTTTTCTGGAATTCGAGCATGGAACCTCACGCGCAGTAGTCCGGCACACTAACCACTGCGCCACGTCGCCCACAAACAGGAACAGGACATATGATCCAGGAAAAGTTAACAAAGGAAGAAGAAACTGGAAGAACTGATCTCTTTAGAGAAATCACAGAACTAAGACAGATAAAAGAACTCCTAAGAAACTTCAACCAACGAAAGTCCAAAACATGCATCGGGCTGAAAAGGAACAAACTGTGCATATTTTCGCGCTTTTTAACGAAATACTGCAGACTCCGAGAACACCTCGGGAAGATAGGCTTAGCTGCGGGACATGCAGATTCAACGACGACACCGAAGACTTCAGACCACCTATTGCGGTGCACTTACCAGCATCTGAATGAAATGTCGGGGTTTCTGCCAGAAAGAGGAGAAGGACATGCCACTCCTAAACCCGTAGAAACTAAGTTGAATGAGGTACTGTACGTAGGAATAACCTTAACTTAAACCAGAAAGGGGAGAGCAATAGATCTTTTGACGTCGGATTGTACGCATAACATCAACACAATTCATTTATTCAAGGAAGAGTACTGGTTATTCCCACACTGACTGAGATGGAATGCCCGTTCAAGAGATCCTCTTAATTCAAAAAGTCTTTTATATTTAGACAGATAGCAAAACTGCTCAACTAGCTGTCGAGTCCTATTAAATCACCTCAAAGCCAGCACAGAATTTATTCCATCTGATGCTTTCCATTCGAGTGCTAGAGCACAGTGCTCCGGTCATGAAGATAATGAAAAGCTGGATGAAGACGAGCCGCAACGACAAACTTCTGCAAGACCAATCTTTAGATTAACAATTACATAGTAAGATTAATAGCTGAGGAAAGGTAAAAGTCCATCATTACTGGATGGGAACTGAAGGTATGTAACTTAAAACTCAAAAAATGTTTTCCAAATACTTCGCACAAAAGAACGAACCAACTCCCACAACTGACTAGGAGTCAGATTCAACTATAAACAGCTTTGGCCACTTGGAACTGACAAGAGAAGAAAGTTGAGTGGTTTTGCATTCAGCATGTCACTGAAAGATACCTCACTTTAGGCGAAACCCACAGGCGGATCAGTAGAAATGCGGTGAAGTGGGAGGGTTATGATCCCTTGTTTTCGGATCATGGCCTCGCTGTTAAAGGGAAGAAGACGAAGACTGAAAGATACCCACTTTCTTCATGAAGGAATTGTCCTTGCAGCGTATGCACTCTTAAAGCAAGAACAGCAATGTTTAGGATTCTTATGAGACCTCCATGATCCTTCTGAGTCTGTGTAAAACATATTTTTGGTATATTTTATCTGCTGGTCACGGACTGATCCGAGGCCGTTCTTAACTTATATTGCTTCGAGTTCGCCATTGGTATCCAAAGCATTTCGCATAGCAATAGTGATATCGCTGATCTACTTATTCAGCAGTTAAAACAATCATGTAACTTTGAAGACGTTTGAGATGGCTAGAACATGTAGAGCGAATGGACAGCAACGCTCCGGCCCGCAGAGTCTTCAAATTCAACCCGGAGGGACGACGCAGTAGAGGGCCTCCTCGCCGCAGTGGCGCGCATAAGTTCAAGGGGACCTCGACCAACTTGGAGTGCGCAACTGATGACAATTAGCTAAATACCAAACTGTAGCGCCACCTAAGTAAGTAAGTAATATGCTTAAGGCTGTCGTTGTTCAAGGCGTTGACCATTCCTTAACTTGTGAGCTGAATTTAGCTTCGATCCATGAATTCGTGGATTCATTCATATGATGAAGACTCTATTGTTTTTATGACGTTTTCAGATAAGGCTAAGAAAGAGTGTGTGGGTGTGTGTATTTTTTTTTTTTAGTATCTACATAAAAACTAGGCACCACAGACATCTCATTTATTAGCTAAAAGCTGATCTAGTCCGGGATAATTATGCCAATTACCAATACCGGGTACATGCTTGTCAGCATTCCGCAATCTTAGACAGTTCTTAACGTTCTATTTCGCATTTTGTATCCGAATGCAAACCCAGGAGCACTCTAAAACGAGAAGAAGTGAAGTCTTAAGTAAATTTTTCATTTATCTACACCGTCTTCCAACCACGGAACCTAATTTTTTAACTGGACCATGAGAGGTAAAGTCTTCCTCGACGTAAACTAAGACAGATTGGAGTAAGTACCAAGTAAAGCTACCAGATTTATGGATCAAGTAAATACCTTTCCTCTTTTGTAGTACGCTGTCAGCATTAGAATAGTAGAATGGGCACAGCACAGTGGATCAAAAATCAACTCGAGACTTTAAGCATTATTGCTACTTATTTATCTTTTTAACAAACGATATTGAGACAATCTAGACAACTCAAAAAATACAATGAGCCAGAAAAAAGCCGTCTAGCTGACGTGTGTTGTGATTCGAATAATAAATTTGATCCTCTCGAATGGGATTACGAGTACCAACTACCCATCAAAAAAAACCTATACAACTCCCATTTTTTCAGTTTCAAAACCTGGCTCATATTCATATTCTTAACATGCCATTGCTTTATCCACACCTTCCACTTGAGTATGTCTACTTTCAATTCCAAGAATATTGTCTAATGCTTCCAGCATTTCACGCAGCCAAATCCCCAAGTATCTATCTCAATTCAATTGCCAGCGTACAAGTTCACAAACATTTCTCTTTATGCATGTCCTTGATGTGAAACCTTCTTTGAAAATCTAAAGTCAAAAGGCTAATACCCTCCGGTAGTCAAGAAAGCTTTTATTCTTATTGAAATAAACGCACCCCAAATATAATATTTCTTTCTTACCCTCTCTATCTTCATCTTCAAGGAGTAAGCACAAAACGTAAAAAGTGTTTTTCAATTCACCATAAGGACACACTGTGTCCCTGTGTCAAGTACACTCCACTCCGACCGAACATTCCTTTCAATAAAAACAAACCCAATGGCAACCAATCTAAATCCCTATCTACTGCTAGCGCTTCAAAGGAAAAAGAATCCCTTTCATGAGTGGTGGTGGTAACACAAAATGCGATTAACAACTCAAAAACTCTTTAATTGGCCTTTGTGTGTGCTAGTAAGGACACCGTCGAGTTGATGACGAAGTTATAATACCTTTGACGCCTTTCACCAGCAATACACACGGACCAAAGCAAATAAAGACAAAGAGATGCCATGTCAAAGCCATAATAAGCCTGAATATTTTTGATTCCATCACAACCGTGCTGCCAAGGCAACAATATCATCAGTATCATTACTTAATTAAATTAAATTGTAAAAAAAAAAAAAATTTAAAAACTATACACCGCAGAAAGAGATGTGTCTTGTATCGTACCCAAGTGGGACAGACAAACAGATACGGGAAGATACACACAACACGGTCTGCAAAAAAGTTTCGCTGCTTATTTGTCCCGTCTATCTGTCTGTCAGTCTCTTCGCTGTTTTGTGTAATTTTCCAGATTTTCCTGACGAATTTCCACACTCATTTCAGACAAAGTTTTGTAATTTAATCTTCTTGTCTGAAAACTATAGCAACAACAACTTGCAGCGCTGACAAACCGAGCGCCGCCCGTGGTGGTTCGCCTGCCTTTTACCTTTCGTCACTCTGCAGATGCAAAATGTGTAATGTGAAACCCTCCCGTGTGGAGATGGTGGTGGGTAGGCTTTTTCGATGGTAGTCAGTTGGATGAGGGAGCACCCTTGCTAATGTTCATGTCTGCTGGTTGAGTGTAATCTAAATTCTGTTGCGAGGTGTACTGCAGGTGCTAAAAGTGTTTTTTACATAAACGGTCTCGTACGTCAACATTGACACTTAATCCGGCGGATGTATTGGGGTATTTGCGCATTTTGCAGTTATAATTGCATTAATAGTATTCATGTCAAAGTGGACGGAAATGCTAACAGTGGGAATGAAAAGGCGTTGAACGGGAGGGTAATTTTTGTGAAGAGACTGCAAGTTTATTAGACTCCGGATGTGGTTTAAATAAGAATTTTGCGTAATGAGAACTAAAACTTAGACATCATCTTTTAAAAATGTGTACACCTGCTATAGAATTCTTTTCTGCTGAGAGACAGCAAGAATGTGGCTGATTTCTTACAGATGTGTGGGAGCATTCGTTTAGTCAGACTGCCTCTTAACCCTTCTGTCAATGAGTAGGTCTGGCCCTTTTCCATTTTCGAAACCATTTTTTCCTAATTGATTGTGTAGCTATCTTTACCAAATTTCCTGACTTTGTCAGCCAACATATTTTTAATGTTTTAGTGTGGACAATAAATTGCAAATCTAAGTTCTAAATTAGAACAATTTCAAGTTATTACACATTTAGCAACTAAGTTTTTGTATACTAATGACAAGTAATATGATAGATAGATATTTAAATATTGTAACTTGAAATGCGAGAGGGATTCGCAACAAAACTGTTGAGTTTTTAAACTTTTTAAATAACAGCAACATTGACGTTGCTTTGATTACAGAGACTTGGCTCAAACAAGGTATAAATTTATCAACTCCTGAATTTAAGTGTTACCGAAATGATAGGGTTGATAGGACTGGTGGCGGTGTTGCGATTCTTATCAGAAGATCAATTCAACATTCGCTCTTACCTGTTGTTAGAACACATTATATTGAGAATGTGGGAATTGAAATAAAATTAAGGAATCAGAAGTCAGTCAAGGTTTTTTGTGTATATTTCCCTGCAACAGACGAAAAGAGAACTAGGTTTAAAAATGACTTGAGAAAACTCTTCACATTAAGCGGTGATTTCCTAATTGGAGGCGATCTCAATTCCAGACATAGGAGTTGGGGGTGTGTTAGAGCTAATGCTTGGGGAAATATACTTGCTGATGCTCATGTTATGTTGCCCATCTCTGTTTTGTTTCCTCCTAGTCCAACTTATATTCCAGCTAGTTCTCGTGGTAGTCCTTCCGTCCTTGACTTATTTGTTACAAATGTTCCTTGTCACATAACAAATCCTATATCGATAAGTGAACTTAGTTCTGATCACAACCCGGTTTGTTGTCGTCTTCTATGGTCAGGCGAAATAAAAGTGCAATATGTCCAAGATTTGAAAAATGCTAACTGGACACGTTTTCGTTCTGAAGTTAAATCAAAACTCCAAAACATTCCCCTGAATATCGACGACATTTTAACTAAGGAAGACGTTGACTGCCTTGTAAATGATTTTTCAGGACACGTTCTAAGTTCGGTCGAGGCTAGTATACCAAAAATTCGAAAAAAGAACTACTGCTTAGAGTTACCTTCCCACATATTGTTCTTAATTAAACTCAGAAATAATTGCAGACGTAATTGGCTGAGGTATCGTCATCCCCTTTTTCGCCACCAAATGGCATACCTAAATAAACAAATAGCCAAACAAATTTTAGAGCACCGTAAAAATGAGTGGAACAAAAAACTCAGTACCTTGGACAATAACGATAAACCCTTCTGGAACATAATTAAATTGGTAAAAAATAAAAACAGACAATTACCTTACCTCAAAAACTCGTCGGGCACATACTTTACCGATGTTGAAAAAGCCAATGCACTGGCCGTAAATTTTTCAAAAAATCATGTTGTCTCTCAAAATTTAGGTGATGCACACACCAACACCCTTGTGAACAACACCATTCAAGCTTTTGTGGCTGGAGAAACAAACCATTCTTCTTCAACCATTTTTGTTACCGAAGAAGACATAGAGTTCATATTAAGCAACCTACGTCCTCAGAAAACAGGTGGTCTCGATATGTTAAGAAACATTTACCTAAAGCAACTGCCTAAAGCAGGTATAAAATTCATAGCATTTATTATAAACGCGTGTTTAAAAATGCAATACTTTCCTGATATGTGGAAGCTTGCAAAAGTGGTACCCATATTAAAAGCTGGTAAGCCTCAAGAAAGCCCGGAAAGTTATAGACCTATCAGTCTACTAAGCAACCTTAGTAAAGTATACGAAAAAGTACTAAAAGAACAAATCGTAAAGTTCATAGAACTTCACCAAATCTACCCCAACGAACAGTTTGGCTTTAGGCCTCATCACAGTACAGCCCATCAGGCACTGAGAATATGCAACTGTGTCAAACAAAATCGGTCACATGGGAAATCTACTGGCATGGTCTTATTAGACATTGAAAAGGCATTTGACTCTGTTTGGCATGAAGGCCTAATATATAAAATGATAAGTCTAAAGTTTCCTTCTTATATCTGTAAAGTAGTCCAAAGTTTCTTGTCCAGTCGTCGTTTCAAAGTCCATGTTAATAGTAGTGTTTCTGACTTGGTATATTTTCGATCGGGTGTTCCACAAGGCTCAGTTCTTGCCCCAATCCTGTATAACATTTATACATCTGACATCCCAAAGTTACCCCACTGTGATATAGCCATTTTTGCAGATGACACCGCAATATTTTCATCTCATGAACTCGCTCTCAATATTGAGAGGAATCTTCAAAATGGAATGGAAATATTAGTAAAATACTATCACAAATGGAAAATCAAGCTGAACGAAGGGAAAACACAAGCAATTTTTTTCACCCGAAAAAGAAAATCTTGCTGTCTTCCCAGCAGCCAGCTTCAGCTTAATGGAAGTAGCATAAATTGGGAATCCTCCGTTAGATATCTTGGTATTTATCTAGATACCAAGTTGACATTTAAGGACCATATCATCAAAACTTTAAAGAAAATCGGAATAGCAATAAAGATGTTGTACCCTTTCATTAACAGAAAATCACTTCTTCCCACTGACAACAAAATTACACTGCACAAGGTAATTTTTCAGGCAATTCTGCTATATGGGTGCCAGGTATGGGGCGACTCGGCAGCGTGGCATATAAAGAAATTGCAAGTGTCACAAAACAAGCTTTTAAAAATGATGCTAGACTTACCTTGGCACCACGCAACTCTTGATATTCACCAAAGAGCGAATGTTGAATTAATAGCCAATAGAATCCGTAAACTCAATAACACGTTTAAAACAAGATGCAGTTTTGCTGACAATCCGCTAGTGAATGCATTGAATACTTAAGATTGTTAAAATGTAAATGCACTTACTCCTTTATATCTATTTATTTATGTACTTTATATTAAATTCTTTACATTTTTTGTTACTTATTTATTGATTTATCTGTGTATGTATATGTACACATGTACGAGTATCTTTGTTTTTCCTAAATTTGTTTTTTTCAGTAATTATTTTGTTATTATTTATTTATATATATTTATTTATTCATTTATTTATTTATTTATTTATTTATTTATTTACTTACTTATTTATCCATTTAGTTATTTATTTCTACTATTTATTTATTTATTTATTAATATTATTTATTATCTATTTATTTATTTATTTATTTACTTATTTATTTACTCTTATTTGAGTACTTATTTGTTTCTTGTTTTTTGTTTATTATTTATTTAAATATATATTTATTTAATTATACTTGTTTAAATATTTGCTTATGACTTATTTGTTTATTATTTATTTATATATAAATTTATTTATCTATTTTTGTTTTATTTATCTACTAATTTTACTTACTTTATTAATTTTGTTTTTTTTTTTTTTTTTTCTATTGAAGGTTTTTTTTTTCGTATTTTCCTTCAAGTTTGCCACATTTTTCCTACATACGCTCTTAATAAATATAAATAATGTTTCAGTTGAAAGATAATATCCCAATTATCAAAACTCTGTAAAATGTGCAATAACACAAATTCTGTAACTAAATTTATATACGAAATAAAAATCTATCTATCTATCTAAGTGGGTGAGAAAAAAAAAAAGTTTTTCTACAACAACCCCTAGAATCAATGGAATAGGTCTAGCAAGACCTTGCTACATATTGTTTAACATTTCATCCAAAAAAAAAAACTCTTTTTACCTAAGTCCGTCAAGTAATTATTAGTTTTATTTAGTGCATTATATATAAACAAAATAATTTATTACGGTATTTTGCAAAAATATGCAACTGCCTGGAGTTTTCCACTAATTACTTATGTTTATGACGTATGCAGGCCATTGGGTCACTTGAACATTCCGTATTTGATTGTAAATCGTTTATTGCCTACGACTTCCAGATAATTAGATCATTAGTGAATTTTACAGTTAGTTATTTTTGTTCAGTTTGTGGGTATATATGAGAGTGAAGGCATCATTATTGCAGGTAGTTATTTTTGTTCAGTTTGTGGGTATATGTACAGAGTGGGCCAACTACAAGTTTCTTTTTAAAAATGCAATAAAATGAACAATGAAATTTTTTCCATATATTATGGCTTTGTTAGTAAGAGCAAACATTCCCATTAATGCCTCGGCTGACCTTGCAGTAGTGCATTCTATCATTCCAATTTTCCAAGACCTTGTTGATGGTTTTGGGCTGTAGCTCACGGATTGCTTGGATGATATTGGCATTAAGTGCTTGAATCGTTTCCGGATTGTTGTCATAACAAAAGTGCGCAAAAGACCGATTGTGGCATGGCGCGCCATCCTGCATAAACCAGAGGTCGTCCAAATCCATGTCTTCAGTAAAAAAAAAGTCGTTAACATGGCTCTGTAACGCTCACCGTTGACTGAAACGTTGTTCCCAGCCTCATTTTCGAAGAAAAATGGTCCAATGATGCCACCACTCCACAATCCGCACCAAACTATCACTCTCTGTGGATGCATTGGCTTCTCGACAATAGCGTGCGGGTTTTCCGAGCCCCAGATGCGGCAATTTTGTTTGTTAACGTAGCCGCCGAGATGAAAATGTGCCTCGTCAGAAAAGATGATTTCTCCTCCAAAATCGTTGTCCAATTCAAGCTGCTCTAAGCCCCAAACTGCGAAGCAGGCTAGTGCGTGAAATATTGAGCTGTTGAGATCGATGATGAGTTGATGTTCGTGAATTGAGTCTCACACTCTCGCCTACAGCAGCCACATTCTCGTCTGTGCGCACCGTACGACGACGGGGACCATGAGTGTTGTCCACTAGCATACCAGTCTCACGAACTTTTTGCACAATCTTGCGTCCAGCAGGCGCGGTCGGTGCTTCATTTCGTCCAAAACTTCTTTTCAAAAAACGCACTGTTTGGGCTACACAGCACTCACTTTGGAAATAAGTTTTCAATATTTCCCAATGTTGTTCAAGCGTAAAGCGACTCATTTCGTTCCGCGGAGCTATGATACTGACTTTCTGTCAAGATTTCGAGCAGGAAACAGCCGTCAGTGTCAAAATAACCTATGATTTAAAAAGAAATCACTAGATGGCCCACCCGTTATACTCGTATTTGAGTATATTCTCCGAAAATTTCAATTCGATCCGGAAAATATTCTTGGAAATACAAGCACATTTGTAAGGACGTCCCGGTGCATGTGTAAACGTCTTTTGAAACTTTGAACGCGTTTTTCTCAAAACGGTGTTTTCAAAGTCGGTGAGCACGATTTCTCAAAAACTGCTCAACCAATCGGTCTGAAATTTTAACACAACCTTCTCAGATATATTTTTCATGGATTGATCGAAGGAATAAGATTTCCAAAAATTATTTCTATTTTTTTAAACAATTTAACGAAAAAATGTTGGTTTCTTCTTTTTGGAGCCGCCATTTTATAAAAAATCAAAATTTCGACTATTCCTTCGATCAATCCCTAGATTTATTTATCCAATAATAGAATCTTTTTGGTTTTTTTATTTTAAATAATCCAAACTGGAGATATCGTGCTCACCGCCAGACACCTTTTTTTGGAGGACCTCCAGGAGATCGTCTGCAGGAGCACTGTAACTTAATATTTTTAAAAATTAAACCTACCGATATAAAGTTAAAAGTTACCACTACATGTGTTAATGCTTCTTGCATTTGTAAAATGAAATCCCTTTTCATAAAGAAATTCGTAAATAAACAACTTTTTTTTTGGCCTTGCAACTGCATATAACCCCTTAAAGCGGTACTCTAATATGGACACATGCTTAATAACGAGAAGATTGTCCTTGACAAAGAAAAATCCCTTTATCTAGCTTAACTTATACCCAGAGATGCACGAGTAGTCTATACTGAGCTCTGTGTCGTTGCCATTTATGCGAAAAACTGACAACGTCTACTGCAGGAGTCGCAAGGGCAATAAATATAATCAGCGCGGTACCTGCTTTGCAAATGTGATCCTTTGCCAGTAGACGATTGACAACTTTTGGCAAACGCTTTTCAATAAGCTAGAAGAATTCCATAACGTTGAAATGAGGGAGC
The DNA here is from genome assembly GCA_945910035.1 of Brachypalpus laphriformis. Classification (NCBI taxonomy): domain Eukaryota; kingdom Metazoa; phylum Arthropoda; class Insecta; order Diptera; family Syrphidae; genus Brachypalpus; species Brachypalpus laphriformis. The sequence continues at coordinate 275,333,279 of OX246754.1, read as the reverse complement.
ATGTGGTTCTATCTTCAGGCTCCCAGGGTTTTCAATAATGGATATACGAGTAATGGGCCCAACAGTTCGTCTAGATGAGCAGTTACTGTTGGCACAGCACAAACAAATAAACACTTACCGAACTCCATACATAATATACTCGTTATGTTACCTGAAATGAAAAAAAGAAAATCATTTGTTAGATAACGGATTTGGTAGAAACTACATAACTTGATTAAAATTCGTAAGAGTACCCGAGGCTAGTGTCTGAAACTGTAAACACACCCTGAACTTGTAATTCACAAAAACAAAACACATCTACTAACAAGAGGTAGATAATCAAAACTTTCTTCAATCATAGAGTAAAAGATGACCTGAATGTCTAAAATCCTCCTCTGAAATTGGATACCAGATCATCCATTAGCCAAATCCCCGGATCCCTTAAATCCACCAGAAAACTGTCTTACTTATTGCTATGATTGGACGAAATCCCTCCCAAAGCATTAGATATCAAATATCATTTAACTCGAAGGGCTTTTTAAGAACCCCAATCACGTTCAACCCTTTTTGACTTTGGTCTCTCTCTCTCTCGGGGGTTAACCAATGCCTGAGCATCAAAACAGCAACACAACCATAAAAGTGGAACACAAAAAGGCTGCGCTCACAAAATTAGTTTATTACCTCTGCACGATAAAAGAGGCCATACTTTGGAAATTTAAAACAATAACCCTTAAAATTGAAAACCTCACTCTCGAACCTCTCCTGCCCACAAACAAATGACGTATAAATAAAAGAAAGTTTCACTTAAAAACCGAAGAAGATAAAAAGGTAAATATCCGGCTATTATTTTCAATTGTGGTCTATGCACAAAAATTTCCATATCGAGTCAAAATCCAATTTAAACTTTTCGACGGGCGGACACAATCAAAAGAAGCACAAAAAAAAGGATAACTTCACTCTGTAAAAATAAAAAAAAATAAAGGACGCCCGGTCGTCTTTCCTGTCCTAGTAGTGCAGTGAAAAATTGAGCAGCCGGTCGGGAAAGTTTTGAGAGAGCACACACAGGAAGGGAGGGAAGCAAAATAGAACAAATCACGAAAAAGGGTTAAAAATACAAAAACCGACAACTTTTCCAGACACCATATGGCTTAGCAGGGATGATGCAAATACACCACCACCAACACCAGTCGACTCTGGCGTATGTGGAACATAAAAAGGTACCGCAGAAAAATAGATAAAGTTAAGTAAAGTTACACGTAGCTTCGTAGCTCTGTATGTCCTGCGGAGTTCGTACTCTCCTTTACTTTTTTTTCTGCATTCAGGACACACACTTTTCGGGTATTTACCCCCAGCATCCCAGATCCAATACTAATATCTGCAAAGCTCTTCGAAATGGCGACTTGCATGTGTCGGGATGGGGTGTCGGCTTTGGCTCTTTTTATGTGTGCCTGAATTTTTCTAATATTACACCTGCAGCGCGACGGGGGGTTCAAAAAGCTACTCGCAAACCACCGTAACAAGATGACAAGGGTCGGTTGCATGGCGGTCTTGGTGGTCTGGCGGGAGAGAATATGATTTTATGCTGTGGAAGCAATTTCTGTTAATTTAATTTCACTTGAGCCGGGGGTTGGCTCTGCTCTTCTAATGTGGAATGAAGATGTGCAATGCGGTAGAATGTCGTAAAAGAAGTCAACTACGATGGTTATGGGCATCAGGCGCTCGTTTCTACCGCGCAGAGTGTGCTGGAAATTTTTGTGGTTTGTAATTTTTTTTTAATTATTTTTTATAGCAACGTTTATTAAGAGCGGGGATTTGGTCGGCTTTTTTTTTACTGGTTTGCAAGTAAATTATCTAAATAGGTAGAAATCAGAAGGTACTTCAAAGTGGACATTAAAGGTGGAAGGTAAATATACACATTGATTATCTCTGAGAGGTATTTGATTGGCAGATTAAGTTAAAAATTTTGGATTGATTGCGAATTCTCTGCCGATAACACACAAGCTGATTCAGAAAAGAGAGATAATTCCAATAAGGTTTAGCTGCACACGAAATGAACTGTTGTATTCCTTTTCCCGGCAATTTAGCATTTGGAGAAGTTTGAACGTTCATTTATTCCTTCGGACATAAAAAGTCGTCTTGTAGAAGAGTAAGTGACACATGGAAGTCAGAAAAAAGAAGCAACCACTGTAGCGTCTTGAAAAAAAATATCCTGCCAACCGATTAAGAACAGAGAGGCTGCACTTATATTCGGCTGTACCATTTGACTATTTAAGTTAAGTGTTAAAGGAGGATTGCTGAAAAACACATGCCGGCGAGGAATTTGAGTTCTAAATGTAGCTTAAGTAAGTCATTACACGACTTACGTAGACAATAAGACCGCAACTTGCGGTGAAGCATGCTGCTTGGCTTGGTACTTCACCTTAAGTGACTGCAAAACAAAGTAAACAACCATACAGGCCAATAAACTTTATCCACATAGACTGAACGTACGAGCAAATTTACTAGCAGGGCATACTTAAAGTGAAACGCAAGACTAACTCCTCCGGTATGTTCTTCGACGGTTCCCAGCTGGAAGAACAGGAGAAACAAAATATTAACATTACTGGCTTAAGAGATTTCTAAAAAGTAAAATATTGCCCGCTGCTCCACCAAAGGTTTAATTAAGTCAAAGAAAGTTATTCAAGTAAGCCCTGAAAATATGTCATCTAAAGTTATCATTTAATATTTTATTGCATACTCTTTGGTGCAATTTCATTATGTTGATGGATCACCAAACTATGTTGAGGCAGTTTCCACTCAAATAAACGAGCTGTATTGAAGTTTCGGACGAAAGTCAGATTTATGTATTGCAGGAAAATCTGCGGGTTTAAAAAAAAAAAAAAAAACTTCTTTTGAGAAGGCATCTACCAGTAATTTGCTGATTCTGGTGAATGTTTGGGTTACTTTACTTACTTTACTTTACTAGGGCCTTGTACGCACTGCGCCCTGTAAGATCTATTGTGCCACCCCGGTGTTTAGCTGAGAACTTGGTTAAGGCTCTTGATAAACCTCAACACAGCTCCAGGCTCAATATTCCAGAAGTCAGTGGGACTCAATAAAGCCCTTCCGATATGGAGAAGTCTTTTTCTTGCGGCCTTGGGGATTCACAAAGCATATATTCTGCCGTCTCTTTTTGCTCTCCACATAGCCGGCATTCGTCTGTATCTGCTACTCCTATCTTGTGCAGATGGTACCTGAGTGGGCAATGACCAGTCGAGTAGCCTGTTAAGGTTCTTAGGTCTGCTTTCCTAAGTTCGAGTAGCTTTTTAGCCTTGCAGCGGTTGAGATTAATGATCTTCTTTGCCTGTCTTAGGCCCTTGAGTTTGGCCCAGTACTCTGCATGATGTTCATCTTCCCATTTCTTTATTTTTATGTTAACGCTACTCCGTGCGACTCCAAAATAGGGTTCAGAACCGACTAGTGGGCGACTAGCGCCTCTTCTCGCTAAGAAGTCCGCCCGTTCGTTGCTCTCGAAGCCTTCGTGTCCTGGTATCCAGGCCATAGTGACTGTGTTTTTCGATGCGAGATCTTCGAGTAGGTTTAGACAGTCCCAAACAAGTTTTGATCCTACCGTGTACGATTTCAGAGCCATAAGTGCTGCCTGAGAGGATATAGATACGAGTACCCTTGACTCTTCTACGCAGACATTCTCGTACACAGAGCTCGATCGCATAGACTTCCGCCTGAAATATTGTTGGTGATTTCCCAAGCGCAGCCACACGTTGGAACTTGGGTCCATAAGCCCCTGCGCCAGTGCTACTATTTTCCAATTTGAAACCATCTGTGTACCAAGTTTGAGAGTTTGGTAAGACTACAAGTCCTTCATTCCTCCATGTGTGGCGGTCACCTATGACCACATTGAATTTCCTGGAGAACCGGTATTTCCTGATCACAGTATCTGGGATTTTGAGAATAGGGTCATTTTGAATATAACTTAGAATCTTCAAATGGCCTGAAAAGTTGCCGATTTTAGGGTCCGAGATTTTGGGTAGCCTTAAAGCACTCAGCATAGCTTCTTTTTGTGTTGCAAGGTGCAACGGTGTGAGGCTAAGCATTGCTCCCATTGCTGCCGTAGGGCACGTTCTCATTGCTCCTGTGATACTCAGACATTTTAGACGATGTATTTTATTCAACCGTTCCTGAGTCTTGGCCTGTAAGGTTTTTGGCCACCAAGCCAACGATGCATAGGTGACCATGGGTTTGATAATGGCGCTGTACGTCCAATATATTATCTTGGGTTTTAGCCCCCAAGTTTTACCATGTAGGCGCTGGCACATAAACATTGCTCTTGTCCCTTTCTCGGTAACCTTGCTTAGGTGTGAATTCCAGGTGAGCGTCTTGTCAAGTATAACACCTAGGTATTTCGCTTCCTTGGATATGTCGATTGTGACGTTTTCCAGTCTAATTTCTTTGAGAGTGTGGTTTCTTTTCCTGGAAAAGGGTACAAGTATAGTTTTTCCGGGGTTGATGGTAAGTCGCTTTGTCCTGCACCAATCGGAAGTTAAATTGAGGGCACCTTGCATTAGTTGAGAAATTAAGTCCTCAAATTTGCCTCTGACGCTGATGACAATGTCGTCTGCGTATCCTTGTACTTTGTAACCCGATTTTTTAAGTAGCTCTAGGAGTTCGTCAATAACTAAGGTCCAGAGCAGGGGAGAGAGGACTCCTCCCTGCGGACAATCTCTGGTAGCTGTTATAGTTTTATGCGAGCCTCCGCACTCGATTCTTATCTTTCTGCTGCATAGCATGGTTAGGATCCAGTTTATGATCAGAGGAGCGATATTTTTCCTGATCATAGCCTTTTTGATAGCCTCATAGGAAGTGTTGTCGAATGCTCCCTGTATATCTATGAAGGCACATAGGGCTGTTTCTTTGGCAGCTAATGATTTTTCAATCAATAATGTTAAGCTATGAATGGCTGTTTCCGTAGATTTCCCAGGTTGATAAGCAAATTGGTTTGCATGCAGAAGATGATGTATAAGGAACTTTTCCCTTATATGACGATCGACAATTTTCTCCATCGTTTTTAGGAGAAAGGAACTGAGACTAATGGGTCGAAAGGATTTAGGCGATTGCTCCGCCTGCTTTGGCGCCTTTGGAATGAAGACCACCTTAACCTCCTTCCAACTTTTAGGTATGTAGCCTAGTGTAAGGCTGGATCTGAAAATTCTTATAAGGGGTAGGAATTAACAGGTTTGCTCCTTGTTGTAGTTGGCAGGGAAATATGCCATCTATACCTGGTGATTTAAATAATGTTTGGGTTAATATGTACGCAAAACATTGAAGAAGCAGTAGATTCGTTGATTAATTTTTAATTTGGCCACGTTAATATCTTACTTCAAAGACAGGACAGAGAGTTTGTACTTAAGGCGTTTTTTGAGGATTTTTTACTCGGTTTTCAGACTGCGTTAACATTGGGGGCCTTACGACTTGAATTGTTAATAAATCGGTGAAATTAACAGCGCTGTCATCGGCGAGGGAATGGATTTAAATACGAAAGTAAAACTATTTGTCTGCTGTTGCTTTATGTTTTATTTAACATTTGCGGATTTTGATGATAAGTGCCAATGTACATTATGTGTAGGTTGGATTAGGTTAGATTGGCTGTCTGCACCACGATGCAGACACATTTAGCCCAGTAAAGGTCCATTGTGATGCCAAGGATGTACCATTAGACCACTCAGGGACTAATAAAACCAACCGGAGCTTTTGATGAAGCGATGGATGTTTATGACGTCTAAGGACGCTGAGGTCATCAAGGAAGGGAGCTCCTAGATGGAGCATTCTTTTGCGTGATAGAGCAGGACATGTGCATTGGAAGTGAAGAATGGTTTCCTCCTCCTCCTCGTCCCTACAGTTCCTGCAGAAGTCATTGGCCGATTAGACAGTTTCCGGTGATGACACCGATAACGCAGCTGATCTGTAATCGCTTTAGTTTAACCAACTCGGCACTACGTTTCTGGTAGAGCTTAGGCCAGTTCTGCCTCGAAATGTGACACGTAGAGCCAATATCCCACCTAAGGTTGGTATTGCTAATAGCGTTCAGCTTCAGTAGATGCTTACATGTAGCGAGGGGCATACCAAGGGCTTGCCTATCTGGCATTATGTGTAAAAAGTACCTGCAATTTATCATTTAAAAGACACGTATAAAAGATATCACTACAATTTTTATTCTGTGAGTTGGCGCCACTGTACCGAATTACCACGCAGAGCTTGAGCCAGATCTATTACTCAGTGTGTTGACAGTAGTTGTTTTTGTTAGTCATACCTTTGAGTACTCTGCGATTTTTGTTCAAAAAGAGCAATGAAAGCAGGTCGCTGAAGACAAGATTTCCCGAGCTTTTACTGACCCCACCTTCCAGAAACGCATCATAACTGGTGACGAAACATGGGTTTACGAGTACAATATGCAAACAAGGCAACAGTCTTCTGAATGCATGCCACCTTGAAAACGAGCTGAAACTCAAAAAAACGTATCAAAGTTGCTTGAAAATCAAGGTCGTGCTGACTGCTTCCTTTGATTACTGTGGTGTGGTCATGTACCGCCGAAAATGGCCAGATTTGCGGAAGGACAATTCCATGCACCACGGTAATGCATCATTGCACAAAGCCATCGTTGTGCAAGAGTTTTTACGCAAAAACGAAATGAATGTCATCGACCAAGCACCGTACTCACCTGATATGGCCCCGTTGTTTTTTTTTTTTTCTTTTTTGTTCCCGAATATAAAATTACCGCTTTGAGGAAGACGTTTTGAGTCAACTGAGGTCATAAAAGAAAATTCGCTGAAGGAGCTGAAGACATACGAAAAATGTATAGAGGATTGGGTCAAGGGCTGGCATAATTGTATTCAACTCGATGGGGCCTACTCTTAAGGTGACAAAATAAATTCAAATTTGTTTGTGTTTTACTAAACAATTTCGGGTACTTTTTACACAGAATGTACATTGTAAGCCTTACTATGGTACGAACAAGACAGGAAGGTTGTAGTTATACACTCGGGTCCAAATATACCGAATAGATATTTCCCATCAGACAAAAAGCTATAAATCACAACCTTGACTCCTTTATTAAACAACTGAAGTACTAATTCGCTTTACTTCGTAAAATTAGCAAAGCAAATTTCAATTCAGAAACACACGTCTACCTCATTAATCCCATCTGATATTCGGTCAGAGATAAATTCGATTAGGGTCAAGATCTGAACTCAATTAAACGACCTCTCATTCACAATCCTCACATCGTCTATCAATTTTATTAAATTACCATGTTCTCTCTCAGCACCTTCGTTTGGCATGTATTCATTTGCGGCCACTTAACATGTAACGTACACCCAGATTGTTATTGCACTTCTCTCATTCTTTTCATTTCATTCTTCTGCTTGCGGTCTTTATTACATTCTATTCTACTTTTGTAGGTCTAATCATAATCATTGGCATCATTATATGGGCCCCGGTATCATTACATCCTTCGATCCGCCGGAGACGATACAACTTTATTTTACTTCGTTTAATAGCCATTTAAAGAGGTTGTACGTGTTAAGTAAGATGTAATTTCAGTTCGTGCGGCATTACCAGGAACTCTTACATGTACAGAGGGGGGGGCTTGCTGCCGCCACTAAATCCGTGGAACTGGCAGAAGAGGTGTATGTGCTGCCAAAAGAAGTACGTGTCATAATTTTCTCCTAGAAATAGGAAATTGCCATTATGCCAGGGGAGCAGGAGTGCAAACAGAAAAAACTAAAAAAAAAAAAACCCCAAGCGCCCATTGCTTGAATTGAACGGCAGTCGTAAAACTCAATTTAGAGAAAACGGCTGAGGTTCATCGAAAAGTTTCAAGAAGTCAAGACATGGACATGGGTATTGTGAGAAATGATTGAGACTTTCTCTTCTCCGTATATGAGTGTGTGTGTGGTGAGGTGGCCATTTGGAGGGATTTCCAGCAAAGTACTACGGAACGAACGTGATTGAAATTGTGTTTTGCCCATAGAAGAGAAAAGGGTTTCGTGTTAAATTTTAAGAGTGCCTTGTTTTCATATTCTATTGGGAAAATTTTCTATTAAGAAAGGGCAAAGGGTATGGCGTTTATTTCCTGGGAATACGTCATACGTGATTTATAGTTGATTAATATTTCAATCGATGGGAAGAGCTGAGCACTCATTTTGTGAGAAGTTATAGGTGTGGGATACAGCAAAAATGTTTTGTATATACTTTGAGAAGTCTAATACAACTTTGGCGTCCAAAAGGACTGATGGTCAAGGTCCTCAATTTAATGTAGAAATGGTAACATTTACTTTTACGCCTCATGAATATGCAGAGAACGACAAATTGAAGCAAGGGAGTGCCTGCAATAAGGTGATCCACGCTGTATGGTCTATGCAGGAAGTTGATTGTGCCCCCCTTACTAAGGTTCTAGCCGATGATATACTTGGTTGTAAGCTAAGAAGCAGTCAACACGATTCCAGTGGTAGTTTGATTTTTCAACGTAATAAATACATTATAACTGTGACTCGATGGGAGGAGGCCGTTGCAAGAAAAGACAGGAAGCAAAATCTCTAGTGAAAGAAGCACTCCAGTGGGACTGGCAGACAATTTAGACAAATGCATCCAAAAAGAATACATTCATAGAATGATCCTTCAAAAACTTCCAAAAACTACTAACTCTGGAATTTGGGCTTTCTCGTGCACATTCAAAAGTACTGTGGGCTAACAAGCATTCAGCTGAAGTCAAGTGGACAAAATGATCAATTAGGAAATCCCTATTCAAATTTTTGATCATTGCGATACGAAGACATCTTAAGGATTTCCAAATGACTAGTGTCTTCTTTCTATTTCGACGAGGTTATGTTCTGAAAACAAGCGATCATAGCCCTTCCACTTCACTGAATTTCTACTGATCCGTCTGTGGGGTTCGCCTGTTTGACCTCAGAAAATATCGGCAGGCCCCCCGATTTTGGATCATTTCGATACTGAGGCAAATCAATTGATGGTGTCGCTGCATTTGTGTGATCCAGGCGTTTATAGGCCTGCTCATCCATCGCGATGTCTTTGAAACGTTCATCGATACTGCCTTTTTAACAGGGTTCAAATGGTCTCTTCTTTGAACGTGGTAATACCAAATGACTAGCGTCATTGCTAGAAATAATACCATATCTTGAGAGTGCCTCAAAGGACGTACATAATTCGAGAATCTTTTAAAAATTGGAAGGGATCATTAACCGTTAAGGCCGCAGTGCAAGTTGAAGTAATGTAGCGCAGCTGAGTAGGACGGTTGCCGTCAACGTATTTATAAATATTATAGCTACGTATATCTTTTGTCGCCTTAAACATAGGAAAAACTACGTTGGATTATACCCTATTATGATCTATTATGGCTGCAGATTCATTGTATATTTCAGCCCGAATTCCGACAGAACAAGATAGCAAGGTGGTCGTAAAGCTAAAAAAATATATAGATACACCTTTAAAAGTGATCATACAGGCCCTATAATCCGTATTGACTAAAAGCAAAATTAGGAATCGTGGATGGAACACTACGACAAAAGGCCTGTCTTGTACCCTTATTTTGACTGTCGTTTCCAAACATACATAGATCATGAGATATACAGTTATATATATAATAGCATGCGTAGACGTTGAAGTTGGAAAGCAATGGAGCTAGAATTAACTCTTGCAGAAATCTGTTACCGAGTTTGAATGACCCGAGCATGTAGTTAAAAGACTTTGAACAATTTATGCACCAAACCCTTTTTCCGAACAGTAGCAAATTGCGAATGATTTCAATTGTTTTTGAAATCTTGATTCAATTAAAATTGTCAACGCAAGGACTTGACCTGTGCAGCTACTTGGTTCTGAAACCACTTACTCGATGGCGGTGTAATTGTTGAAGACTGATTCGAGATCGAAGAGTACCAGACGGTATCTTTAACGATACATTTGCAGGACTCAAGAGGACAGTAAGTTTCCTGTGGTCAACAATTTTAGGCAGACTCCAAGAGCCTGGTAAGAAATTGTATAAGTCAGCGTTTAGGGTTCAGTCCACATTTCTTGAGGAATTATGGGTATATGGTATTCCGTATAAGCCCACTGCCTTCCTTTTTATATAAAAAAAAACGTATTAGAATGTTCAGCTCACTTGTCGAGAAAGCGTTTGATAGCTCAGCGGAAGACATGAACCAAACCAGTAAGCAAGTAAAAACTTCGTTGTTCTCGCTCTTTAAAACTGCCTCTTAGAGTCAATCGAATTCATGGTTCCAGAAGGGAATGTTCGCAATGCCACAATTTTGTATTTAAGTAGAAGGTCCCCCGACTAGTACACTTACTTGCCTTGCGAAAAATAGCTAGCCGGTTTTGATTCACCTCGATCGGAAAAGATGGAGATAAACGGGGGGTCAGTAGAATCTGTACTATATGGACTTCTAGGAACGATTCACGTATGAGTGGGGTCAGTGATGTGCGATTATTGTCATAGGTGTTAAAGCACAAATCGGATAATACCAGGGCACCGATTGCCATGTACAGCAGATGTGAGAGGGGGGGAAGAGTGGTTTCTCACTAGAGCACTTCTTCCTGTTCCAGGCGGAAGCGGACGAATTCCTTAGACGGAGTCAACGGTGGCGTCTATAGTTCCAGTTAGGTTGAACTTAGTGAATACCTTGCGCGAGCTGCTTCGACGTATTCGGATCACAGGTCGGCAAGGAATTTCCAATGTTGGTCAGGACATTGGAATAGAGATGGTGGTGGAGGAGCCCTTAATGGGCCAACGGCACCGCTCATACTCCCGTAGTGGACTACTGGCACCGGTGTACCCGGCCCCTCGTCCTAGGGGAATAATTAAGGAACTGGCCCTCCAGGTTGGGGGTTGTGCCGTCGGGGTAACTTCCCTACCACGTAAAAAAACTCATGGTTCCGAAACAACCAAAAGCCTCGGATAAGGATGACTCAACTAATGACGACCCCAGCAAACGAAATAAGGATAACGACCTTCGGATCTGTACGTGGAATGTTCTGTCCCTTTACAGACCAAGTGCAGCCGAACAACTAGCAGAGGCCCTAGACTGCTATAAAGCAGATATTACCGCCATCCAGGAAGTGCGATGGGATGGGCCGGGCAAAAAGAGGATGAAAAACGGTGACATCTACTACGGTGATTGCTACAACAGAGGCAACAGGCAACGCTTATTCGGATGCGGATTTGTCATACGCGACAGACTTAGGCAAGAACTCTTAAGCTTCCGACACGTTAACGAGCGTATTATGACTATCCGGATCAAGGCTAAATTCGCCAACATAAGCCTCATATGTGTTCATTCCCCCACGGAAGAAAAGGACCCTGCCACCAAAGAGTGTTTCTACGAGCTCCTCGACAAGACATATGAGCAATGTCCTAAATACGACGTTAAAATCGTATTGGGCGATTTTAACGCCAAAATAGGAAAGGAGGACGTCTTTGGTACGGCAGTCGGTAAGCATAGCCTACACGACACCACGTCTGATAACGGACTAAGGCTAATTGATTTCGCTGTGGAGCGAAATGTCACCATAGCAAGCACATGGTTTCCTCATCTCGATATTCATAAGCAGACATGACGGTCGAATGATCATGTAACGATCAACCAAATTGATCATATTGCGATCGACGCAAGGCATGCCTCCAGTATTCTGGATGTCCGGACCTTCCGAGCGGCCAACATAGACTCGGATCATTACCTCGTTGTAGCCAAGGTACGAATGCGGATATCCCAATCTGAGCAACAAAGAAGATTTACTATGAGAAAATTTAACGTCGAAAAGCTACAATCGCAAGAGACCGGCAGACTTTTCGCTGAACGCGTATCCCGAAATCTCTCAATCACCCCTTTGCCGCCAGCATCAAGTACCGAAGGCCAGTGGCAACGCTGCCAACATGCCATCAGAAACGCCGCGACTGATGTGCTGGGTCTTGTTCACTCACCACCGCGAAACCCCTGGTTTGACGAAGAATGCCGGCGAGTGCATGCAGCAAAACAAGAAGCATACAAAGCGGCGCTGCAAAGGAAAACGAGAGCTGCTCGTGAGCTCTACGAGCAAAAGAGACTGGAAGAACATCGGCTTCTCCAAAAGAAGAAGAAATAGCATGAGAAGCGCGCGTTTGAGAATATCGAGAGTTTATACTCCAGGAACAATCACCCTGATTGTCGTTGGCGTTTGTCACTTTTCGACGATTGTCGTTTTATTCATAGCAACGACCTGCTGACCCTTAAACATTACTAAGCAATTTGTTTGTCGTGCAGAATGCTATTACAACTCTTTCACAGTGAAAAAGTTATGAAAATGGATTCGTGCTACATCTGAAGAATAAAACGACAATCGTCGAAAAGCGACAAACGCCAACGACAATCAGGGGCATTGTACGGAAGTTTTGCCAAAAGGTAAAAAGGACGTCTCAGAGGAGCAATACCCGTACAGAAACCTGTAGATATGAAAATGGAAACCTCGTAGTAGAATCACAGTCAGTGCTGAGAATATGGAAAAACTACTTCTGCAGACTGTATAACGGCGACGAACACCAACAGCCCGCTGTCAGGCAGAATGAACCATTCAACATAGACGATGATAGTCAAAATTTCCGTCCACCTGACCAAAACGAAGTGAGGATAGCAATATCCAAGCTAAAATCCAACAAGGCTGTTGGACCTGACGGCTTACCGACCGAACTTTTCAAGGCAGCTGGGGATGAATTGGTAGAGTGCATACACCAACTCATCTCTAAGATTTGGTCAGACGAGTGTATGCCTGATGAATGGAATCTCAGCATCGTTTGCCCGATCCACAAGAAAGGAGACACCCTCAACTGCGCCAATTATAGAGGCATCAGTCTCTTCAACATCGCATACAAGATCTTTTCTGCGATATTGTGTGAACGCCTGAAACCTTTTATCAACAGTCGTATTGGACCCTATCAGTGCGGTTTCAGGCCAGGAAAGTCCACCATCGATCAAATCTTCACACTTCGGCAGATCCAGGAGAAAACCCAAGAATTCCAAATCGATACTCACCATCTCTTTATCGATTTTAAGGCCGCCTACGACAGCATCTATAGAGAAGAGCTTTATAGAGCCATGTCTAGTTTTGACATCCCTGCCAAACTTGTTCGTCTGTGCAGGCTGACGATGGAGAACGCTCGCTGCTCCATCAAGTCCGGTAATGACCTCACCGAGACCTTTGATGTCAAAAAAGGTTTTAGACAAGGTGACGCGCTGTCATGTGACTTTTTTAACAGTGTACTTGAAAGGATAGTGCGGAACTCACAAGCCAACACCGGAGGCACAATCTATTACAAGTCTGTACAACTGCTTGCATACGCCGACGATATAGACATTATCGGAAGAACTCAGAGGGCTGTCACCGGTGCGTTTGCAAGCATTGAGGCGGAAGCGGCCAAAATGGGTTTAGTGATAAACGAGGGCAAAACCCAGTATATGCTGTCAACAAGAAGGGAAAGCCAACAGCGACGAATTGGACAAAACGTCGCAGTGGGCAGCTATAACTTCGAGGTAGTAAGGGACTTTGTCTACCTTGGCTCTGCTATAAACTCTGAGGTGGCGCGCACAAGTTCAAGGGGACCTCAACCAACTTGCAGTGCGCAACTGGAGGCAATTAGCTAAAGACCGAGCTAAATGGAGAGGCTTGTTGGTTGAGGCCCAGGTTCACCCCGAACTGTAGCGCCACCTAAGTAAGTAAGTAAGAAGTACATCACATGGCATTGAAGCCCAGTTCATCCGCTATCATCTCCTGTGTCATCCTGGCATCTTCGTCAATTTTGGCCTTCACCAGGGCTACATTTGCGTATCGTCGGTCGAGGATTTGGGCCGACCTTCACGAGATTCGTCCTCCACAGAAAAATGGCCAGTCTGGAATCTTCGAAACCACTTTGAATTAGTAACAAGAGATGGTGCATTTACTCCATATGCATTTTGGCATTCGTGCAGAATTTTGACTGGCGTGAGTTGACATCGAAATCCGAAGAGAATGGCAAAACGAATTTCTTCCTGTGTTGGCGGTGGAACATCAACCGAGCTTACGTCACTAATTTTTCTCTTTCTCGTCTCCATTTTTACCTATTATTCTGAAATTTGGAAATACGAGCAAAATATTGTTAGATTATAAGCTACAGAAATGCATCTTTTTTTTCAAAAACTACTAAATTGACACCAGCTAAGCGAACTTTTGTTAGTCCCTGCGTGGTCAGACCCTTCGCAAGAAGATGATCATTTCAACACATTAGCGAGATAGCATGGGTTATGGTTGTATTGAAGTTGCCCCTTCTCAAGGCAAGCTCAGCGTGTAATATTTCTTCTTCCTTTTATCAGCGGGGCTAGAATCCCCCACTTCACCGCATTTCTACTGATCCGCCTGCGGGGTTCGCCTAGCGTGTAATATTTCTGATGCTGGAAAATCAATGTTTTATTACATATTACTTACGCCTTTTATATTCTAAACGAAGGGAAGAGACAGGAAAGCGGGATGTTGTGTGTAGTGGTTTGAGACTCGGGTGCTGTTAGATTTTATAAATCAATGAATTGTGCCCGAATTGTTGCGAGTTTTTTAATTTGGTTTTCAACTTCTAGTTTTTTTTAAAGAAGGCTTTCGAGTAAAGTACGAGTACTCTAAGTGCCTACACCGTGGTCAGCCACACAAATCGATTTAAAAATAAGCTAAATCATTTACCTAAGTGCACAATAGTCAATTCTGCAAATCTCTTAATACTCTACCAACAACTTAAGACCAAGTACATCTGCATTTCAAATAAATTGGAACCAATTTATTACAAAAACAAGACCAACTAAATAAATATCTGAATTCAATTTACCCATCTCTTTTTTTTTGGAAAAAAACAGCAAAAAAAACCTGCAAATTGAAATTTCCAAAAATAAACGAAACGAGACGTCCTACCGTCAACCAACTAAGTGCGGGTGAAGACGCGCACAAACTTTTCAAATTAAAAGTTCACTCTTGCTGCGTGAACGCATATAAAATGTAATTTTTATCGAAAGTCGTCGTTGTAGTCGTTATTGTTGTCTGACTCCTCCGACGCCGTGGGATTCTTCACAAAAAAAAAAAAAAAAAAGAAAAAAACCCGACAAGAAAAAATAATGAAATTAAACCAAGTCCCCCACCCCACTGTGACCCCCTTGACCACAACCAAGGTGACATTAAGCAGCCATTGAACGTGTAGATCGCTGTCAGGCAGCAATTTCACTTTTCATACACTGATGACCTTCTCCTGCGCCCTGCTGGTGCTTCTCTAAACGAGCAAAGTACAAGTACACAAACAATGGACAGCGGTGGAGTTGTACACGAGATGACGACAGAGAAGTCCTCGCCCACTTGTCGGTCGACGACGGAGGTGGGTGCTCTTCAGTGTCATGGCGCAGAGTATTGTTATTATTAACTAGAATGTGTTACCCCCGGTCCTTTGTTTTACTTTGTTTGCTGATTTTTTGGTGCCACATAAATGACCACAAGTGAGGTTTCATAATTGTGGAACAAACTTAACAATGTGCTGCGGCGAGTTGAACATCCAAAACGGGGAACATGGGTTTTTTTTTTGTCGAAAATAAAAGATACACCGAGCAAAAATATTCAATTACGAAACAGCGGAGTGGTTACACTTCCTCTCTGTTTCTTCATATTTTTTCGATTTTTTTCTGAGGCCTTTCTCTCATTTTTTTTCCATCTGTATCCAAACGGAGTTACACATCGTTGAATCCAATCTGACCAGGAAAAGACCAGGGATTACTATACTACGTGGCTGCAGTCAAAGTGGTTGGTTCCTGGCTGTTGTTCATATGGTGCTAGACAAAGTGCTCGACTGACTAGGGTTGGAAGGAAACCGACTATCGGAAAATGTTTGCAATTTTCCTTCTTTTTTTTGCGGACGAGCACCGACGAGATACATTTTAACTTCTGTAAACCTGTGTGTGGGCCTGTTCTAGGTCCGGTGAGAGGGCGTTTGAGACTAAATCAACTCAACGTTGATGTCAAATTGAATTTCAATTTAATTGTGTTTATGTCATGCTCTCTAATCACTTTCGGCTCTGGAGAGTGACAGAGTCATTTTGAAGAGGATAAGGTTGGTTATTTAGGTTCGTGACTATTGTTTGTAGATTATCTGTGCTTCTTGTGAGTGAGAGATAAGGGATTATTGCATTGCAGAGGGTGGATTAAATTTATGTGAAGGTGCGATATTTGTTAACAAGCGATAAATACCTTGTACATTTTGAGGGCGACAAAGACGACTTAAGATTGCAGTCAATTGAAATTGGCGACCAGACATAGTGTAGTTACAGATTTTGAAGTGCTTGTAAGATAGATATCTACCTATATGTACATTGCACACACACCAATCATTTTATTGAATAGGAAATTAACTTTAACATATTCGCCTCTACGGATTCCCTTTATACTTGCACGTATATGATGTATTTTATATTGAATTGCTTTACATTTGAGTTCAGACATTGAAGATCTTATTTTTTCGGATGATTGCAATATATAAGCCAACACACTTTCTGCCGAAACCCGTGAATGCTCTTAGGTTAGAAGAATCCGCTTTGTGGAAGCAAGCCACGAATGGACATGTGGCGATACTTGGGACGATACAGGAGTCAGAGAGGAGATACAATTCTGATAATCTAATAGCAGCATCAGACTACATCACCCCATACTATGATTGCAATATGAACATACCGGTTTTATTTTCCAGAAGGGAAAACTGGTAATGTAATTCGTAATTTCGTAATCATTTTCTTCACTGATGACTCAAAACTAGAATCTGGTACAGCAAGTGTTTACTCAGGACCACTGCGCAAACGAGTTTTCTTTAGACTACTGTTATCCATGCAGACATCCTTTCTATGATTTCCATATAGGAAAGCGACCTCCAATCTTTGTAGAGTCATAGAATCAAGTTTAATTCAGTTGTCCAAAAAAAACAATATTAGAACGTTTAGGAAAGACTATAGGTGGCTTTTTAACCAAGAGGCATACGAGTAAACGCTCAAAATATGCTGTAGATTTGAACTCATGAAAAGAGATCTTCAAAACACATAAACTGAGTTCAGGAAAGGTCAACAGGTTGAAGACTTTGTGAAAAAATATAAGAGTCCTCTCAGAAAGGTCTATTTACCATCTTACTTACTTACTTACTTAGGTGGCGCTACAGTTCGGGGTGAACCTGGGCCTTAACCAACAAGCCTCTCCACTTAGCTCGGTCTTTAACTAATTGCCTCCAGTTGCGCACTCCAAGTTGTCGAGGTTCTCTTGCACTTGTACGCGCCACCTACAAGGAGGCCTTCTACTGCGCCGTACCTCGGGGTTAGATTCGAAGACTCTGCAGGCCGGAGCGTTGGTGTCCATTCGCTCTACATGTCCTAGCCATCTCAGACATCCAATACGCAGTTTTTTGACTAGGTCGATGTCGCTGTACAGCTCGTATAGTTCGTGATTGAATCTTCTTCTCCAAAACCCGTCAACGTAAACGGGACCGAAAATCTTACGAAGAATTTTTCTCTTGAAGCGACCAAGGATATCTTCATCCTGTTTTAATAAAGTCCATGTTTCAGCGCCGTAAAGCAGGACTGGGATGATTAGAGTCTTATACAGAGTCTCCTTAGTAGTTCGAGATATGGCTTCACTGTTGAATTGCCTTATAAGCCCAAAAAAACAGCGATTGGCAAGAGTTATCCCGCGCTTGATTTCTGCGCTGATCTTGTTGTTAGAGTTTATATCAGAGCCAAGGTAGACAAAGTCCCTTACTACCTCGAAGTTATAGCTGCCCACTGCGACGTTCTGTCCAATTCGTCGGTGTTGGTTGTCCCTTCTTGTTGACAGCATATACTTAGTTTTGCCCTCGTTTATCGCTAAACCCATTTTGGCCGCTTCCGCCTCAATGCTTGCAAACGCACCGGTGACAGCCCACTGAGTTCTTCGGATGTTGTCTATATCATCGGCGTATGCAAGCAGTTGTACAGACTTGTGATAGATGAGCCTCTGATGTTAGCTTATGAGTTCCGCACAATCCGTTCAAGTACAATATTAAAGAAGTCACATGACAGCGCGTCACCTTGTCTAAAACCTAATTTGACATCAAATGTCTCTGTGAGGTCGCTAACGACCTTGATGGAGCAGCGAGAGTTCTCCATCGTCAGCCTGCACAGACGGACAAGTATGGCAGGGATGTCAAAACTAGACATGGCTCTATAAAGCTCTTCTCTATAGATGCTGTCATAGGCGGCCTTGAAATCGATAAAGAGATGGTGAGTATCGATTTAGACTTCTTGGGTTTTCTCCAGGATCTGCCGAAGTGTGAAGATTTGATCGATGGTGGACTTTCCTGGCCTGAAACTGCACTGATAGGGTCCAATACGGCTGTTGATAAAAGGTTTCAGGCGTTCACACAATATCGCAGAAAAAGTCTTATATATGATGTTGAGGAGACTGATACCTCTATAATTGGCGCAGTTGAGGGTGTCTCCTTTCTTGTGGATCGGGCAAACGATGCTGAGATTCCATGCATCAGGCATACACTCGTCTGACCAAATCTTACAGATGAGATGGTGTATGCACTCTACCATTTCATCACCAGCTGCCTTGAAACGTTCGGCCGGTAAGCCGTCAGCCAGCAACCTTGTTGGATTTCAGCTTGGATATTGCTACCCTCACTTCGTTTTGGTCAGGTGGAAATTTTGACTGTCATCGTCTATGTTTAATGGTTCATTCTGCCTGACAGCGGGATGTTGGTCTTCGTCGCCGTTATACAGTCTGCAGAAGTAGTTTTTCCATATTCTCAGCACCAACTGTGATTCTACTACGAGGTTTCCATTTTCATCTCTACAGGTTTCAGTACGGGTATTGCTTCTCTGACACGTTCGTTTTACCTTTTGGTAAAACTTCCGTACATTGTTCCTGGAGTATAGACTCTCGATATTCTCAAACGCGCGCTTCTCTTGCTCTTTCTTCTTCTTTTGGAGAAGCCGATGTTCTTCCCGTCTCTTTTGCTCGTAGAGCTTACGAGCAGCTCTCGTCTTCCGCTGCAGCGCCACTTTGTATGCCTCTTGTTTAACTCCATGCACTCGCCGACATTCTTCGTCAAACCAGGGATTTCGGGGTGGTGGGCGAGTGAGACCCAGCACATCAGTCGCGACGTTTCTGATGGCATGTTGGCAACGTGCCACTGGTCTTCGGCACTTGATGCTGGCGGCATAGGGGTGATTGAGAGATTTCGGGGCACGCGTTCAGCGGAGTCTGGCGGTCTCTTGCGATTGTAGCTTTTCGACGTTAAATTTTCTCACAGCGATTCTTCTTTGTTGCTCAGTTTGGGATATCCGCATTCGTACCTTGGGTACGACAAGGTAATGTTGGCCGCTCGGAAGGCCCGGACATCCAGAATACTTGGGGCATGCCTTGCGTCGATCGCAATATAATCAACTTGGTTGATTGCTACATGATCATTGGACCGCCAGGTCTGCTTATGAATATCGCGATGAGGAAACCATGTGCTTTACCAAAGATGCAATGGGTACTGGATTACTTCAAGAGAAGAATGCTGTTGTTCACTGGATGGGATAGTGTACTGTAATTTGGTCGGATGAGAGTATGTCCGATGAATGGAACATCAGCATCGTTTACCCGATCCTAAAGAAAGGAGACACTCTGAACTGCACCAACTGCAGAGGTATACGTCTTCTTAACATCGCATATAATATCCTGTCTGCCGTGTTATGTGAACGCCTAAAACTGATCGTCAACAACCGGATAGGTTCCTATCAGTGCGGTTTCAGGCATGGTAAGTCCACCTTTGACCAGACATTCGCCCTACGGCAGATCTTAAAAAACACTTGAACATAAAATCGATAGTTATCACCTCTTCATCGATTTCGAATTCATTTATTATACCATGTATAGAGACGAGTTATACAGAGCCATGTCTAGTCTCGGCATCCCTGCCAACCTTCTTACCATAACAGTCGGTAAGAACACCGCTGAACCATTCAATGTCAAGAAAGATCTTAGACAAGGTGATGCGCTATCATACGACCTCTTTAACATAACTTAGCCAACATCGGAGGTACCGCCGATGACATTGAGATACTCGGAAGAACTCAGCGGACCGTCAGTGGGGCATTTGCGAGTATTGAGATCGAGGCAGCAAAGATGGGTTTAGCGGTCAATGAAAGCAAAACAAAATATATTCTGTCTACTAAAAAGGACACCCAACATTGGCGTCTTGGACAGAACGCCACAATAGACAGATACAACTTTGAGGTAGTAAAGGAATTTGTCTACCTAGGCTCTATGGTGAGCTCCGCAAATAACATCAGTGGGGAGATCACACGAAGAATCACTCTTGCCAATCGATGTTTTTATGGTATAAGAAGGCAATGGAGTAACAAAGCCTTATCTCGAATTACTACGGTAACTCTTTATAAGACACTAGTCACCCCAGTCCTGCTGTATTACGCAGAGGTATGGACTTTGTCAAAATTGGATGAGGATGCCCTTGGTTACTTTGAGAGAAAAGTTCTTCGAGTTATATTGTCAAGTAGGTCAAATCTGGTGCCGTTAAGGACATCAATATCTTGAGCCTTAACCTCTGTGTTGCAGTACAGCGGCAGAGGAAGTAAAATAAATAAATATTTGGCGCAACAGCTCTTTAAAGTGTCAGGGCCTAGCGTCTCGCAACCACTCATGTTGTGTGCGTTATATTTTTCTGATGAATGGAAGGGACCTACAGTTTAGTGCCGGAAGTGGCAGAGGAAGAGTTTACGTCTTTTCTATCAGTCCGAGTCTGAAAGAATGCTTGTTGAGATTGATGCGCCCTGTTATAGTTCCATCATCAACACGTTTAGCGATGTTGTTATTTGGGTTTTATTAAGAATCTCGCTACTTTGCATGTTTTTACGAGTAGGTTCGACTAGTATTTAACGAACTCACACATTTTCACTACACCTTCGTGTCCCGGTATCCAAAAAACGTTGACTCTATTATGGCTGGCGAGTAGGTTCAATTTGAATTTACACTTCCTTACTAGACACGATTTGGACTTATGACTAAGAGGCTGGTCATGTGTTTAGAATGTTTAGAATCGCTTCTATGGCCGTGGTTAGTGTTAAGGATTGTGCTCCCGTGACTACGCAGCACGTTCGTTAATAGATTGTTGCCATACCTTTCATTAGTTACTGGCCACCATACAACCACACCAAGATTCCTTGTGCAATACGCAATTTTAAAAGCTTCATCCAGCAGAACAGGGCCTGTTGAAACTTAGTAGATCCCGTATATTATATCCCTGTTATCCTTAGAACCAGCTTAAGTTCCCAATGTGTAGACTGGGGTCACTGTAGTTTTTAAACAAATGTTCAGATTGCGGGGAAATTGCTTGCGCAAATGATGTTACCTGCAGCTGTCTAGGCTCTCCAAACGGAGCTGTCTTGCTTTTGCAAGAAGGCAATCAGTAGTAACTGCTGCTAATAACTTCGACTCATGCACTGGCTCTAGGTATTTGTTGTCAGTCCAATACTGACGTTGGACGGATTTAACACAGGTCAACCGCACCTAGGAACTTGACAAAAGTTGTTAAAGTCTTACGCACAAAAACTGATGAAGAAGTATGTAATGATTACCAAGGAATTCACACGAACACCAAATAGGAGACACAAAGCTGAGGGCAGACATACTCGTATTTTAACCAATGGATTTTAGCCGAAATTCGTAATTAACGCTCTTGGCCTGACAATTTATGATCGGCCTCACCTCTGACCCTATTCATCGGCAGCCAGTCATAAAATATGCGCGAAGCGAATTCTCCCATTGGAAAACTCCTAGCCGCTTTGTTCAAAATTCAATACCATTATGCGGTCATTTCGTTACAAGTTTCGGAAAACATTAATTTCCTCGAATTACCTGTAAATGAATACAAAATCCCCCCACTATGCCGCAGAAATTCAATTACGAAATTCATTACAAGCATTCATCGCTCCACCCCCAACTTGCCAGTTAAAACGGTGAAAGCCATTGATAACCGCATGCTATATTCTTTTATATTTATTTATCCCAGCTCTAATTTCCATCAAAACAGTTAATTAAAATCCCATTTAGGATCTGCACATCTGAAATCTCTCCCTCATTAGCATTTACATTCGCCCGACTGGCTGGACCAACCAACCGACGTCCAACCATCCGTGCAAACAACACAATTAAACCCTTAAATTCTCCCTCTAACCACATGGCAGGAGCCAGTAAAATAATTTCCTCAAAAGCTATATAAGCTTATAATAATAATTTTAGGTCCAACTGTGTGTGCTTTACTTCAATAGATACACACAGTTACAACACGCCAACTATTTGGTGGTGTGGTATGCCTTTCACATGCAAATCCATTCAAGGATAGATGAATTATCCTTCCGACGAGCGTTTGTACAAAAGATGGCACAAAACACTCTGCATTAATGATCAAAACGAGATAATTGATTTGCAATTATACATCCGATGCGATGAGGGGGGGACAACTAGATACTTTCGCATCACGACCCGCGCGGTAGGATAAATTATTTTATTTAAATGATGGTGTTGGTGTATAATCCCAAAACAAATCTGTTAACTGAAAGAAGGGAGCGGCGGCCTCGGTCGAGAAGATCCAGTGTAAGGCCTGTGTATAGCAACCGGAATTTAATTGACCATAATTGCAATTAATTGTATCGCAAATTGCAAGCGGCTGTAATCTCGTTTCTCCGATGGATGCAGTGTATCTTCTTGGTCGTCTTCGGCGACGGTGATGATAATGATGAGTCTCTTCCAGCAATCCAGACCGAAAGTTGCCAGAAATATATATGTATGTGCGTCGATTGCCCTTGGAACTGGGTCCGTCTAAAGAGTCGACAATCCAGAAACAAGTAGAACAACAAACAACAACCAGTCGTCCCTCGTTGTCGTTTTAGTTCTCGTCAGCATACAGCCTACAGTGGTGTTTTGTGCCTTCGTCCTTGTCCTTTCTGCATGCCACGCAATTGAATATTATTATGTTATCCGTAGGGGGGAGGTGATATGTACGCCTGCCTATATTGGTCACACACATGTTCGAGGGATTTCACCAAACGAACTACTGGAAATAGATAGACGGACACACCGAACGCATCTGTGTACAGATTCGTTAGATCTTCATTGAAGCATTCACTTTGGTTTAGCTCTAACTATTGTGGTTAAGTGGTGTTGTCGACTTTTCGCATTCATAGTACTCGTATGTATATCGAAATAATTGCTATCTGTGTGCAAATGCCGACATAAACACGCTCGGATTAAGCCCACTGGGTGAAAATGTAGGCCTAACGCATGTTGAATTATTTATCTATTCTTAATTCATTTGATGATTTTGTGTGGGGCTAGATAGGCATAGGTACTCGTACTCATACGGAAAGAAATCCAAGCTTGTTTTATTGGATTTTATTCAAATGAGGACAGACTGGACTGGTGGGAGACTTTCACAATGGAACGATCTGATTTCTTATGCACTTTGTACTGATACTTGTGTCGGTCTGAATATTTTAGTAAGGTGTCGGTATTTATATAATTAAAGGACTTCGTCAGTGGGAAGTCCCGTGATTCAATTATTTTAAAGTTTGTTAAGTTGTTCTACTCCTGCTTCTCATTTTCTCATTGGATCAATTGGAGGGCGTTTAGTTGCTTTCGTCGATATTATTGACCAGAATAAAGTTGAAGGTTCATTGGCAGGCGTAAATGGTCAAGAATACATTAAGCCGCCGTTCAACCCGGATAGGGGGTAAGTCAAGTGAAAGCAGACAGCATTTCATAAGATTTCCAAGTACTTCTTCTTCTTCTTCTTCCTTTTATCAGCGAGGCTATGATCCGAAAACAAGGGATCACAGCCCTCCCACTTCACCGCATTTCTACTGATCCGCCTGTGGGGTTTGCTGATTTCCAAGTACATTTGTCTTAATGACTTTTATAGTTTCATGTTGAGGTATACTTACTGTCATAGAAATACGTTTCTGACGATAGCTGTCAATAGTCTAATGAAGATCACAAGCAGTGACATTAGCACCCGCGTTTCAGACGCTAGAGGGTTATCAAGTTGAAGTCAGATTTGAAGAATTTCAACCTACAGGTCCAAGCCATCTCAGTCGCTGTAGGCGTATTCTCTTGCTAGGCCAAAATCCCTGAAAAGGCCATATAATTCATCATCATTTCAGATGGAACCAAAGATCACTCGAAGAACCTTTCTCAAAGTAACCAAGGACATCCTCATCCGCTTCTAGTAAGATCCATGTCTGTTATGATTAGGTTCTTGTACAGGGTTACCTTAGTTGTTTGAGAGAGGGCTTTACTACTCAATTGCCTTCTTAGCAAAACGAAACAGTGATTGAAAAGATTGATTCTTTAACTACTTCAAACTCATAACTGTCGGCGAATGTCCTTTAAATACATTTTTGCCTCATTACTCATGAACGCACAGATTGTGCCACTTATGTTGGCTTGTAGGTTACGTTAGGTTAGGTAAGGTGGCTGTCCTGACAAGCTCAGAACACACTTAGACTACTTGGGTCCATTGTGATACCACATAGAGTAGGACCGGAGGAAACTCCGGTAACTGGGGAACCTTAACCTTTCTCAGGAGGATACTGGTTGAGAATAGCTGTGCCTAAAGTGGCTGAAAAAGGTGACTGACTCAATCATCCCTAAAGTCAAGGTGTACCGTGGAGGTATAGTGTACAGACAAGTATTGGGGGTGATTGAATCAATCCAACCCTCTGTACTGTTGTGTAAGTTAAACGCAAGTATGGGCCATGTTGGCTTGTAAGTTGCACACAAAACTTGTAAGTGCAATGTTGAAAATGACATGACATCGCGTAGCCTTGTCTATATCCTTTTTTCACATAAGACTATTACCGACTTTAATGGGCTTCTCTAATATCATTCTACATAGACGGACAAGCTTGGCAGCGATGTCAAAACTAGACATGGCTCTATATATCTCTTCTTCATAGATACTGCCATAGGCGGCTTTAAAATTAATAAAAAGATGATGAGCATCGATTTGCTGCTCCTGTGCTTTTCCAAGATTTGCCGTAGTGTGATCGGGCAAAGAATGCTAAGGTTATTGGGCATAATTTCGTCTGTCCATATTTCACAGATGAGTATGCTCTACCAAGTCATCCTCCGACGCCACACTGTTTGAAAATAAAGCCTGTCACAAGAATACATTATGTAATTTGGTATCAACTGATAGGCATAATTTAGCCATATTGACCATTTGGTAATTAACTGGCCTTTTGTGCTCTAGACGTCCGAAATATAGCCAGAGGCTGATATCGGCATAGTGCGTGTACATCTGTATACTACATCTGTCAGGAGTAACCACTCTAACATGCTGTGACAGTACACAGAGTACAGTGGATGTCAACGTAGATGTAAACTGGAACGCTGTGAAAAACGTTTTTTCGACATGTAGACAGCTGGAAACGGAACGTAGAGGTTGAGTTGAGCTCGTATTCCAGTACCAGTAAGAGGAAGTGCAGGGAATTGTAAGGTATAAAAAACCGTCATATAAGACGTGACAGGTGGTCAAAATTCCGAGCAACACTCACTGAAGGGTTCAGATAATTCGCAACTGACGTATGAGAATCAGCTTATCCTGATACCAAATAACTTAAACAATCGCGTCACTAAAACCAACGATTTCACGAATACGTATCGGGAACAGCACTCAAGAAAAATAAAGGATTTATGGTACCTCCGCCATACTAGCGGCACCAAATAATGTGTCAGATGTACTTCACCCAGTAGCAAGGAGCTCAGGGAAAACTAAAAGCTTACGAGAGGAAAGGGAAAAGAGAATGCGTAGACCCGAAAGGTAGGACCCATGAAAACCAATCTATTCTATTTTTCTATACATATACATAATAATGCTATAGAGGGTCGAATGTTTTTGTCTGTCTGTGGACGCATGACGCAGAAACAATTGCACTGATTTTAATGAAACATGGCATAGTGATAGCTTATATCCTGGATCAAAATTTAAGATGCAGGTAATGATAATGATTGTGTTTCTTAACACAAAAAAAACTTTTGAACACGCATCATGCAAAAGCTATTGCACGAAATTGAACGGGATATTAAAAGTTGCATTGCTTAGAGTCTAGCTTTTAAAATGGTTTATGGTATGTTTTATTGTGATCCGCCATCCAGAAAATAAGATCTAATAAAAAATTACGCGGCGGGTTTCCCACATCGGAAATTGAAAACAAATTGTTTAATGTACAAACGCCTAAAAAGCATTAAACAGAAAATTCTTTTGAGACAAAGTTTCTGTCGAAATTTGTCAACTAATTAAAAGCAAACTGATCTTCTTCACAGGGAAATATAAAATACCGCATTTTGATCCTCTAAAGCTATGCGGCATTAGCTACAAGTGTCACTTGTAGACAAAGCCAAATATTTGGGTCTCATTCTGGACAAAAAACTTAGCTGGAAACCCAATACCCTAGAACGAGTGCTTTGCTAGTACTACAGCTTTGTACTGCTGTAAGAAAGGAATAGGAAATAAATGTGGACTACAGCCACGAATTACATACTGGCTCTATGTACTCGTAATCAAACCCATACTCCCATGGGGGAGGTGTCTTCTCCCAAGAACTAAATATAAGTATCTCTTTTCGCCTCCCTAATCAATATAGCGTCTTCCAGGTGGAGATCATGGCAATTAAAGAAGCCTTGTCGTGGCTGGAGTACAATGTGATATCCAGGGAGGATATCACCATGTTTACTGACAGTCAAGCTGCGATCAAGTCCCTTGAATCTGTTACCTTCTACTCAAAAATAGCCCTAAATCGTTGCTTGTCTCCTAACGAGATGGCCAAACAGTCATCTAATTCGGGTGCAGGAGCATATTGATATTGCAGAGAATTCGGCCGACGAACTCGCTAAGCGGGACACTAGTCTACCAATTTCGTCGAGCAAAGAGAGTCTCGGCATGCCTCTCGCTACAGTGAAACTGCTACTTAAGCTCAATACCACTAGCGTGAACAATCGCAGGTCGGCTAGCGGCACTACGTGTCTTATTATTATTACTAAACAGATCTGGCCTAAGCTGGATCGGTCGGAGCTTGGTCCGAAACAGAAAACTCGGCACAGCTGGTATATTGCATCAGCCGTGGTAACAGATAAGGCCGTCAAATATGCTGTGGCATCTTTTGATGGTTTCAAATTGCCTGGCACCGATGGAATATATCTAGCTATGCTGCAACAGGGTATAGATCAGCTATTGCCAACTCTGGAAAGAATTTTTACCGCTGGCATATATTCCTACACCTTGGCGGACAGTCAGAGTAGCTTTCATACCGAAAATTGGTAAGGAAGACTATTCGCTCCCCAAGAGTTTCAGACCTATAAGTTTGACATCCTTCTTAGTCGAATTTCACGTGCGCAAAGTTGCTTTGAAACTGCATCCACTATCGGAGATGCAGCATGCCTATCTGCGAGACCGCACTTCAAAATTTAGTGGCCAGAATTGAATGCGCGCTTGATAGGAAAGAATACGCGATGGGTATCTTCATCGACATTGAGGGTGCTTTTGACAATGCGACTTTTGACTGCATGTGCGACTCTGCCAGACAACACGGGGTAGATGAAACATTAGTGTTGTGGATTAAAGCAATGCTAATGAATAGAACTTTGGTAGTGGATGTGGATTGTGGCCAATATGTTATGACAGGGGTAAACAGGGGCTGTCGAGTTCTGGCAGTGCAAGGGTGCTTTTGGCAAGACTTGGGGCTTGTCACCGAATAAGGTTCTCTGGATCTACACGGCTATGATAAGACCATTCCTCGCATATGCGTCGAATGTTTGGTGGAATGGGCTCTTGCGTAAATATGTGGTTGCCTTTTGCGCGAAACTCCAAAGAACGGCTTGTCTCGGCTGCTCGGGAGCTTTCCCGAGTACGCCTGGCTCTGTCCTAGACGCTTTGCTGAACTTACCTCCCCTTGATACTTATATCATGGGTTGCACTATCAAAGCCATCCATCGTCTTAGGCGGGGCGGTTTTTGGTATACTCCACACTGGAACTTTGATGAACTTGCGCGACACTTATCTTACGACTCCTGTCTTATGGATATGACGTCTGATGCAATGACACCAGAACTCTAGCTGATGCGCAAATTCAGAGTCGACTTTTCTTGTGTCCAGGCCTGGCTTCGGTCAGAGTCTGAGCCGGGAATATAGTAGTCGTATTTTCACGGATGGTTCCAAAACCAGTCAAGGATCTGGCGCTGGTGTCTTCGTGGAAGTCGACAACATTAGACTTCACTTTTCGTTAGGCAAATATGCGTCTGTTTTCCAAGCGGAAACTGATGCAATCCTAATGGCCATGAACTATGTTGTGAAGAACAGGTGGAAGGGACGTAGCATTTGTGTCTGTAATGACAGTCAGGCTGCGCTTAAGACCTTGCTTAACCCTTTAACCACTTCCAAAATAGTTCGTGAAACCAAAAACTCTTTGAACTCGGTCGCAAGGCTGAATTCTCTGTCTCTTATCTGGGTCCCAGGTCACACTGCGATCTTGGGGAACGAGATTTCCGATGAGATTGCTAGACAAGGCTCAGAGGACGGTTTCTCAGGTCCCGAGCCCGCGTTGGGTCTCCCTGCGTCCTCGGTTAGGGCTTCCATTGCACAATTGTGTGTGGCATGAATCTCCGGGATGCAGGTTGATTAAACGCATGCTCCCGGACGTCTGTAAGATATCAGCGGCATTCTTGCTGTCTCTCAGCAGAAAAGACTGTAGACAACTTATTGGCGTCTTGACAGGCCACATTGCTTTTGCCAAGCACCTTAACGTGTTGGGCTTAAGTGACACTACAATCTGCGACGCTTGTGGAGAGAGCGACGACACCGTGGAACATTATCTTTGTGAGTGTCCGGCCTTTGCTCGTATCAGGTGACAGATCCTCGGTGCGGATGTGGTGAGTGCTGGTACCTCATCACTGAAGTGCTTGCTTGGCTTTCTTAGAAAGACAAGGATATTCCAATAAAATGGGTAAATCAGGGTTTGCTCTCTGGTAGTACAATGGACCAGTTGCGTCTGAGTGCTCCAGTTCAGCGTTTCTTATCCCGACAAAAAAAAAAAAAAAGAAAGCTGGATCAGAAACGCTCCAACTGCCTTGTCGGAGTGACAAGATCGCTCATCGCAATTATAGTAGGTGTCATTACGGGGCACTGCATCATCGGTAGGCATCCCATCAGGCTAGGTATCTTAGCAAATGACTTGCAGAAGTTGCTAGGCTCTCCCCGCTTGCAAAAGAGTACACTTAGGAGCCTACCTCTTCGACAATTTAGGCGAGGAAGCGAACTTCAGCATCAGCAGCCTCCAGCGCCTCATAACAAGCTGCAATTAGTTCCAGGGGCATTTCTCCCTGGGGATGATAGATCCATGGGATTACCACAATGGTCCTAGCCTGGCCTAAGTGAGGCTGCATTCTGCAGCCTGCCGCTCTAACCTATAACTTCAAAGCTATCTACTGATCGTTGGTCAGACCGTATTTAGAATATTCCTCCATCATTTGGGATTCCAAATATAGAGTTCACGAGCTTAGGTTCGAAAGAGTTCAAAAGGATTTAACGCAATACGCTATTCGCAAATTGAATATGTTTGATGAAGTTCCTCATTCTGACGAAAGATGCACATTTATTGGCTTGCGAAGCTTAAGTTTCAGGCGTTTATCCGCGATTCAATTAATTATCATGTTAATTCACCGGAATTGTTTTTTTCTTATAAATATACGAGTATATGCTTCCCAACGATTTCTTCGGGTGATAGAAGTCATAAAACCAATTATAGTAGCAATGAGCCAATTACTAGGTACTTATGCACGTTTAACGAGCTTTGCAACAAAATTGATTTTAGCTTATCTCGATTAGAATATAATAATTGCGCTTATTCATTGATTTTAGATTAATATTTGAAGTAGTCTATGAGATTAAATATCAGTAAATGATCCTTAGCAGCGCAACAAAAAAACAAGTTCTGTAAAGCGATAATGAGGGTATTCATTGAGAGAACGTAGTATCCTGTGTGCTCTGTGATGGATAAAAAATAAATGAGCTTTCAACGTGAAAGTTGCGACTTCTCTGCAACCGATACGTAAATCTCTCTTACTCGTATATCCTTCAAGCAAGGACAAAAGACCATTCAACCATGTCACTCCGCATAATTTTCATCGTAAGTAAATTGACCGTTTCAATAGAAAACGCACCAGGATAGCTTACAAAGTTTTCCCCGATTACAAAATGCTTTTTTTTTTTATTTCTTCTTCTTCATCGAGAAGTATATGTCGTCCCGTTGCATCCTTCCTAGCATAGGGAGTGTGTCCTTACAGTTCTCTAACCCCCAAGACAAACAACTGTTCGTAACGACTTGAAGAAACTATCTTAAATTGAAATCGCGTTCAAGCTAAATTGAACTATCCTGTGAAAAGGACAAGACTTGAGGATGGGTTTACTGAACAAATACATATGTATATGTATGTATGTCCTTATGACGACGGTTCTTCTTCGTGGCAAGGAACTATTTTCAGTTATTCAAAGAATTTTCTTATCCACCCATTTGCTTGGAGTTGTTTTTTTTTTTTTTTTCTTTTTCCTCTTCGTCCTTTAGCCAGGAATATGCAGAGGTTATCCGTTGGCTGTAGGTACTAATGCGAAGGACGAGAGCGCATTCAACTTTGGATGCTCGATGGTTGTTGGGTGGCGACGGTGGGTGGCATAAGTGCTTGTTGTTGCGCAAACATTTCGACGAAGACTGAAAGAAAAAGGATTTCTTAGGAAAACATACGAGATGTGGATGTGGATGAATTGGAATGGAGCTTGAACGAAGGCGGTTTTATGTGGGAATGGCTTTTTTTTTTGTCGGGTAATCCTTTCAGGTCGTATTTGATGAGCTGTCAGGAAGGAAAATTGAAGAGAAATAGAACAAATAAACACAGATACCTACGTCTGATGTAAAAACAAAATGAATTCACGTGGACTGGGGATGAAATCTAATTTTAACTAAGCATGCAGTGCTTAAAAAGGTTACCTACACAGGACACACACAATGACTGCACTAATTTGCATTCCATTCATTACCATTTCACACGTAATTCCATTTGGCGGGTGAATACATTCGGACACACAGGTCAGTAGAATCAAATCATCAGACTTTACCTCTCTGTCGACTCTAATCTAGTTAAAGGAGTCAAGAAGGTTGCATTTATTTTTCTTTTACTTGTCCTCCCACAGAAAAGCAGCAAAACATGTCAAATGGTCAACTGAACAAGTTTCCTTCCGTCCACAACCCATGTTGATCTAAATCGCCAATGTTAGTTGTCTACTCTAAAAACGCTTCTTAAGGAGAGATACTAGACTGACTGAGCACAGCAGACCACGACAAGGGGCACCTCCGTTTAATTTATGTCCTGGGCAACTCAATTTCTTTTGCATGAACTTCAGTATTTGATACGTGTATTCCACCGGACCCATCCACTGCTCTGCTAAGGGATCTGGTTATTCATAGTCCTAATCCCATTCTCTACTCCTAATGATGATTGGAGGCAATGTATGCTGTCTTGTCCGTTTCGTTTCGTTTTGAATTCACGTTCCTTGCTTCCTACTCCTTATTTGTATCTGTCTGTCCATCTGCCTTGTTTGCTGCTGCTTGACTTGATGGTGTGTTATCCTGCTGCCTTTGCTGAGTTTGCATAAAATATATACCATTGAGGAGCAAGGTAGGATGATGATTTTATGGTTTTGTGCTTAGGTCTGCTGTTATTAGGGACTTCCTAAGAGAAAATCACAGTCGAGAGTGTATGACTTCCAGTTTAGGGTGTAGGTAGGAACAAATTTTGTGTTTTGATATCAATTTTGATTTGTGAGACGGGATATACTGGACAAAAATTATGTACAGTGCCAGTGGAGAGGGTATTCAAATTTTACGAGCCTTAAAATAGGTGACTGCTTTGCAAGGGGTTTTATTGCTTTGAAGAGGTGTGATTCAATGGATGTACATATGGTACGAGTATGTGGTGTCCTTCCGGGTCTTGTCATAAAATATCATACATATGTACATATGTAAGTAGGTAGTCTTATGAAGAATCAATTTAATTTGGAATGGCTTAGGAAAAGCATAAAGTTATCAAAGAGTGTCACTAAAAGCTCCTCAATGGAGTTTATGAAAGTGTTACTGTTATCGTTGACGTTTATGAGTTCTAAATTTCTAGCAGGTTTTAATAAGCAATCTATCACTTCTATTCGATGCATATGGTTGCGCTTCCATGACTTGGGAACTGTCAGTTGGAGCCACAGTCTTAATGGATGCCACCGCGCGAAAAGCAAAAGCGACGGATGAGATGCCATTTAACGAGAAAGAGCTGGAAAGTACAGACATTATCACCCTCAATACTGAGGACTCAGGAGAAATGTATAATATCTAGCTGAAAAATAAGGGTAAATGGAGTGGGTATCAGGCAGGTACACCATACAGAGGCGGCCTTGGCAGTCATAAATGCGATGTTAATCAAGCAACACGATGAGCCTGTTCTGGATGAGTCAAAGGTAAGGTAATCAGGGGCACAAAGCAAGAGCAGTACATGATTTGCCTTTCAGAGTGCATGATGAAGGATTCTGACGATAATCACGACCAGGAACAGGTTAGAGTGGAAACGAAATCCTATAGCCGTATGAAGCTGAAGATTGATGCACTATGACAAAAAAAGCATAAATATTACAGAAACTTCACTACCAAAATGGGATTACAACGTGACATATACCGGGATGTAAAATGTTGAGAAGTATCCATCAAAGTAGGCACCACTAGACGGAATCCTTACGTTGACATGCTGAGGATGCTAAAAACAGATCCCTCACTAAAGAAGCTGGGAGAAAATGTTAACCACGTCCGAAAGACCGTGAAAGTAGACTTATTGCTGCAGCTGAAGAAAACAGCAGACGCTTAAACTTCGAACTTCCAACAAAAAGTGGAGAAGATCCTGGAAAGAAAAGCTGAAGTCAGAACCGTGACACATGAGGTCATAATAGAGGTGAAGGATCTTGATGAAATCATGACCAAGGAAGATGTCGCTCTAGCCCTCTCGGAGCAGCCCGAACAAAAGCCGATACCAGAAACTGCAATCAAGTCTATGAGAAAGACCTATGCTGGGACGCAGACAGCAGTGGTAAGTTTGTCAGCAAGCATCGCCAACAAAGCGCCAGTGCCGACTAAGAGAAAAACCGGATCCGAAAAGATGTTACCGGTGCCTCGGGTATGGTCAACGTGTAAAGGACTACAAGAGCAAAGATCGGTCTGAATACTGCTGCAGAAGCGGTGGGAAGGATCAGAAAGCAAAGGATTGGATTGCTCCTCAGAGCCGGAATACATGCTCTGTAAAGGAAGTGGACATAGTGCCAAGCACAATATTGGAAGCATAAGATGTCCTGCATTCCAGCTCGCGCTGAACGCTTCCCAGAAGCGAACATGAAGGTTACCCAACTAAACCTCAACCATTGCGAGGCAGATCAGGACCTACTTACACAGACGGTCCGAGAGTATGATGCGGATACGGCAATACTTAGCGAGCCCTACAAGCAGCTGAATGAAGGTGTATGGACGGCGGACACTTCAAGCAAAGCCGCGATATGGATATGCGGCCAACGAGCATTCGAAGAGAAAATGACTACGCGCCAGGCAGGCTTCGTGTGGGTCAAAGTAAATGGCATATACTTCTTCATCTGCCACGCGCCTTCCAGAACCACACACGAAGAATTTGAACGAATAGTTGACAACATCACAATCACTGCAAGAGGAAGAAACCGCGTCGTCATTGCAGGCGATTTCAACGACGCGTGGCGGTAGAATGGGGTTCACGTACTACAAACGCCAGAGGAAGAACACTTCTGGATGCATTCGCATCGTTGGACATATTTCTCGCGAAGTCCGGGAGCGAGCTGACCTTCACAAAAAACAGAAGAGGGTCAATAGTAGACGTTACCTTTGTGAGCACGAGTTTGGGAAAAATGCTGCGTGGAGAGTAAGCACTAAGTAAACGTACAGCGATCACCAGCCAATCAAGTTCCAGCTCCGCCAGTACCATTGAAAATAGAGGAGAGCAGAGAAGGGGATGCAAACCACATACTCTGGACGTTCAAGTACTCCAACTGATGATGGAAGATATATCCCTTAGCGAATCAACCGCCGACAAGGCGATTCAGCTCACAAGAGGATCAATTTTACTAGTATACTGGTTTGGAGAGTGCAATCGATGAGGCAGGTGGCTTCGCAGATCGCCAGTATGGTTTCCGCAAGGCACGTTCTACGGTCGACTCCATCGACGAAGTCGTAAATACGCCGAAAAAAGCCATCGAAGGAAGACATTGAAAAGGCGGGAGTAAACAGTACTGCGCAATCATCACGCTGGATGGGAAGAACGCCTTCAATAGCGCAAACTGGAAAAATATCCTGCGAGCACTGCAAAAAGAGTATCAGACAACCTGCAGAAGATAATGACGGACTACTTTAGAAATAGGATACTGGACTACAACACCGACGATGGAACGAGGCAGTCACAGGCGGTGTTTCCCGTACTAGGAAACCTAATGTATGATAACGTCCTCAGACTTAGGTTAGGTTAGGTTAGGTTAGATTGGCTGTTTGCACCACGATGCAGACACACTTAGACCAGTAAAGGTCCATTGTGATGCCAAGGATCTACAATTAGACCACTCAGGGACCAATAAACCAACCGGAGCTTTTGATGAAGCGATGGATGTTCGTGACGTCTAAGGACGCCAAATCGCTGAGGTCGTCAAGGAAGGGAGCTCCTAGATGGAGCATTCTTTTGCGTGATAGAGCAGGACATGTGCATAGGAAGTGAAGAATGGTTTCCTCCTCCTCCTCGTCCCTACCGCTCCTGCAGAAGTCATTGGAAAAGAGACCAAGTCTTTTGGCATGTTGGCCGATTAGACAGTGTCCGCTGATGATACCGATAACGCAGCTGATCTGTAATCGCTTTAGTTTAACCAACTCGGCACTACGTTTCTGGTCCAGCTTAGGCCAGATCTGCCTCGAAATGTGACACGTAGAGCCACTATCCCACCTAAGGTTGGTCTTGCTAATAGCGTTCAGCTTCAGTAGATGCTTACATGTAGCGAGGGGCATACCAAGGGCTTGCCTATCTGGCAGAATCCTTAGAGTAGTACCCTGTCTAGCGAGTTCATCCGCCCTACAGTTTCCTGGAATGTCTCTGTGACCTGGCACCCAGCATAGGTGAATGTCATCTCTGTAAGAGACAAGCGGCAGTCTAAGACGGTCTTTGAAGTAAAGGAGCACGATTCCAGGGACTTGATAGCCGCTTGACTGTCAGTGAAAGTTCTCAGACTTAGAATTCCGAGGTCTTCGAAAGTAATAGACTTCGTCGACGACATAGCAATCGTTCTAGTAACAAAACTCCTCGAGGAATTGGAGGATGACTGCAATTAAGCTATCGGGATGACTCAGGATTGACTAGTATGCATGGGCCTACAACTTGCAGAGGAAACGACAGAAGTAATGCTCATCAGCAGCAGGCAACTTAGAGAAACTATAAAAGTAACCGTGGGTGATCACTGGTTCTTTCTAAACCAGAGTTGAAGTACCTTGGCATCCGCAGTATACAGCTGAGAAGGCAGCAAAGGCAACGGCTGCCCTGGCAATGATCATGCCAAATATCGTCGGACCAAAGGACAAGAGCAGACTGCTCTTAGCAAGAGTTGCGGCATCGATAATGCTCTACGGCTCCTAAATAAGGGCTTATGCCATGAAGACGAAGTCAAACAGAAGGAAGACGGGAACAGCTTATAGAATCAACGCGTTTAGAGTATGCAGAGCCTTCCGAATAACATCCTATGACGCAGCATGTCCAGTGGCTGGCATGGTACCAATAGAACTTCTGGCTAAGGAAGTCCAACAAAAATACGGTTCTAGGCATCAACAGGGACGAGTCGAAGTGTTACTGAGGTACCACCAACGACAAGTCTGGAAGATTGGCAGAAGGGATGGGATCACTCTGATAAAGACAGGTGGACGTAGAGATTGATCCCCAATATAGACGCTTGGATCAATAGGAACCATGGTTGCTTCAGAGCCTACCTCCACAGGTTTGGACTCGGCGACAACCCCTATTGCTATGAAGAAAGTTTGACACAAAGCTAAGCCACAGGAGACTGCAGCAATGTCATAGTATGAAATGGGGCGTTCCATTTAAGTTCGGTGAGAAATAACCTAAATAAGTACCGCAGGCAATATGCCGCAATATTGTCAAGCAGTCAGTCCGGATCTGGAGTTTTTTATTCGCAGCGAATGGTATCATCAAAGTAATGAGACTGGAGAAGGTGCTATAACTTATTGACGCAATCACATAAGGGACCTACAGTTTTATGCTGCATTTGAATTAAGAAATTTTGTCATATTAGTCTTACTCTCTTGTCGCACAATGCTTAAGGAATTATGTACGCAGAACCGTATCAGATTATGTTGAGTACCTGGACACTGCGATATAGAAGGCAATGAAAATGCTGACGAGCTGGCCAAAAGAGGAACTCCCGCATAAGGACATAATCGGTAACATTAAACCACCAAGAAGTGTGGCTAGGGAATTATTCGGGATAGAATCATCAACAAAGCTAACCTAAGATGGTCCAACTTGGATGGTCATAAGGTGTCTAAGGCCTTGTGGCCTGTGTTAGACCGAAGGAAATCTGGGGAGATTATAAAACTAGGAAGATCAGGGCTAAGAACAGCAATAGGAATACTGGTCATTGTCTTCTAAGGAAGCATGCTATGAGACTAGGTTTATCAAATACGGATGTTTGCAGGTACTGCAATGACATACATGTTTCGTGCTAAAGCATTGCCAGAACAAGGCTAAATCACCCTGGAAGATACTTCTTTGATAACCTAGAAGAGGTAAGGTCCCGGAACCATAATACATCTTCAAATTCTGTAGGAAAATCAAGTGTATGGGAGAATTGGTTTAGGTCTTTTTGCCGTAAAGGTTCCCTAGGGATCGCGATGGGCCCACCTTGGTACCTAGTGTCTTATGATAACCTCATAACCCTACTCAACCTAACCTAACCCTATGCTCGAACGTTTGTCAAACTTTCGCAAGAAGTAGGACCATGAAAAAATTGGTTAGGTTTTCCTAAAATTGGAATCTTGAAACTCACGCTCATTACTAGATCTTAGTACCATCATATTTACTATAATGTAGAATCTTTGAAAAATCTCGATCTCTTGTCCGTCATCGTTTAAGGACATCACGAAAATAACTTTTAAACTCTATTTCCTTTCAAGCAAATTATGCGACAATCAGTTCAGCCGAAGTCAAACTTCCTCATTAAAATTGAAAAACATAAGCCATCTAGAAACAAAGACAGGATATCAATTCCAAGTGGTTTCCGTATTCGGAGACCAGACACAAACAGTTCAGTGCCGTAACCACCATTCATTTGCAAGTCCATTTACCAAAAGCCCCGACAATAGTATTCAGATATTCAAAAGGATAAAACACTTCTTCATTTATTCATTCAAACCCCGGCCCTTTTAATAATCAATTTGCAATGGAACACCATTCCATTAGGTAACCACAAAAGCTCACACCCCATAACCAAAGGATACAAATCTTTACACTTCCTACTTCGAATATACCCTCTGCCGACATATGCCGACACCATTAGAGGTCGCATCCTTTGATAAGCGTGTTAAAATGGAAAAATAAGCAACAAACCCAAAACGAGCCAAAGACAAACACATTTTGTGGGCCACACCACAGCACTGGTACTCAAATGAGCCTTCACTTTGGACAAAGAACTCGCTCTCTTCCTTTCTCTGTATGTCTCTGCGACCAGAATACAATACAAAAAGGGTTAAACGGGTAAACCGGAAGCCAAATAGAGCAAAAAGAAAAATCCCCCCAAATACAAGCAAATCGGACAAATCGTCTTCTACTTTCAGTTTTTCTTTTTAGAATCCTCTTGATGGAGTGAGAAACACACTCGAAGGACGAAACAGAAAAGTTCAAAAGTTTAACTTCAAATAGTTTCGAGGTGATGGTGCTTGAAGCGCCTTTATCTACTGGCTCCTACCCTTCGCTATAATCAGGGAAAATCCGCGCGAGCGCTCGGTATAGCGAAGTGAATAACTTCTAAAACTGTTTTTCCTGTCAGCTAAACAGCTCACCAAAAGGATGTGGGGAGTGGGATATTTTCTGAAAGCGGTTTTAGTGCAGATTATTTGTAGACGATTTTTTTTCTACACCCCATCTTGTTTATCCTTTCGTTTTTCTGTGTTGCGCGCCCCACACTAGAGTAGAACCCGGTTTATCCTCAATTCCTTCTCGTACTGTGATTGTGTCGGGCTTCATTCCTCCCCCAAAAGGATCAAAGTAACTGAAAGAGGATTTTGTTTGCCATGAATAGGTTGATTGTATGGTAGTAGTAGCAAAGCAATAGAATAAAGGATATAATGTTTGCAGGATACTTGGTTAGAGGTGATAGCGGGATTTTCAAAAAACTCCCTATACACATGGTTGCCTAACTTTGCTTCATCCTTAAGGGGGTGGACCGGGTGAAAGCCGCGCTAATAGGATGCGTTGGCGTCTGCCTTAAATCGAGGGCATTGTTTAGTGTTGCATCATCATCATCGTCGTCGTCGTAGTAGTAGTAGTCGTCGTCCTCATCAGCAGGAGCTACAAACTATAATCTAGACCTAGCAGCGACAACAATGGGCTCACAGAATTCTATGGAAAGCCTGATTCGTGCTGTGTGTACAAGTATATATCCTTCCTGTTTGCAGGCAGTGCTTTTTTTCTCTTTTCTTGTACCAAGGATACACATACGTACAAGGATGCATTTGTGCGCAATTGCAGGCAAAATGTCCCATTATCCGTTTGCATTTTTAAGCCCGTGTATCAAGAGGAAGAGGAACGGGAGAAAGAAAATCTATAACGAGGCGGATGATGTCAGTGGGGAATTGCGTCAAGGAGCATAAAACTGGAACGGAATGGATTTTATTTCCAAGAAGGATACCCAATGTATTCAAGTCTTTTTTGTTTTTTTTTTTTTAAGGACATCTAGGATTCAATATCTTTTCGTTCTTGTTTCCAATTTCTCTTTGGCATGTAGATACCCTTCTATCTTCCCTTAAAAAAAAAACGAAGGAATAGAAATTAAGGACTTACCTTTTAATCCTGGTTGCTCATGTTGCTGCGGCTGCTGGTGTTGTTGTTGTTGTTGCTGGTGTGACTGCTGCTGCTGCTGTTGCTGGTGATTGTGGGTCTGGTTCTGACTCTGACTCTGGTTCTGGTTCTGCAACTGCTGCTGTTGTTGTTGCTGGATTTGCTCTACTTGCTGCTGCTCCTGCTGCTGCTGATGATTTGGTGATTCAAGGAACCGCCTCTGATGCAGACATGCTAACGAACGTGTAGGTAATCCATTTTCTAGAGGTACTTTCAATGGTATATTAGGAACCTGCAAGAAAAAAGACAACAAAGGAAATTGGAAAATTTGCAATGAAAAGGAAGCGACTGCTAAAGGAGTTCGTCGAGTTTAAATTAGTCGAGTGATTTTCTATAAATTGTGGTGAAAAGGAGAAAATTTCATTTCGTTCAAAATAGAAGGAGGAACATTTCAGTATTTCAAATGAGAATAGGAGGTGGATAAAACTAATAAACTGAGGTATAACAATGGGGTATTAAGGAATAATGCAGAGGGATTTTCTTAAGAATTTTGATTAAGAAATTCAAGCCAACATGTGAAGAGGATGAATGTTCGCCATAATTCATTGAGGTTTCGTCTTAAATTAAACATGGAACATGGAAGAATTATAGATCTTGAGTTGAGGCATTACGAATACACTGGTGAAGTTTTTTTTCTTTTCTTTTTTTTATAATTTGCACGCACTCAAGGGATTATGAATACCCTTAACATGCTTTACATAGTGCGGGCGTTGGAAAGGATAGATAGAGAGAGAAAAAGATTTGGTGTAGTGGTTTGAAGCTCAGTTGTTTATGCTTCAGAGAAACTCCGGTGGGTGGCGTCCAGATAACTGTCATTTTAAAGTATCGATTGGGAAAACTTGATTGTGTTCACTATTTTTGCTTTGGATGTGTTTGTTTTTTGTTTAAAACTTGCGAAGAGGAAAATTGAAAATTGTTAGAAACCTAATTTTTCCATCAAATCAGCTAATCTGGGTATTTTTAGGAAAAATTGGAAAAAATCCTCGAAACAAACTCTTTAAAAAATAAATCACGTCGTACTGGGAGTTCATTTAAATAAAATAATATACACCCCTATTATGGTTAGCGAATCGAACATTCGACTCAAGTCGAACCTCCCGGCGAATTACTTTTGTCGCTTTATACACTTCACAGATGACATTTAATTGTTTTTTCCTTTGTCAGCACTTATTCTTTATTCGAATGAAAATGTTTGATTACAGCAATACCACGACAGAAGCAATTCGCTGACAGTTCGACTTGAGTCGAACGTTCGATTCGCTAACCATAATAGGGGTGATAATATAATAATATAAAAGTAAGGACGTATGAAGCCTATGATATGCTTTATTTCCAAAGCTGTTACCTTTCCCCAGATAAGTACGTATATCGAATGGAAATCGTGGATGTGCTGAAAAATTTTGCGACTGAGGAAGACGGTCTTGATGGCATTAAAAACTTATATCTCAAGCAATTACCAAAATCAGGGGCACGATCCTTAACTTTGTCTAAAGGTTCAGTACTTTCCGAATGCCTGGAAAAGTGTGCAAGTGGTACCGATTTCGAAGGCTGGGAAGCAAATTCAAAATCCAGATAGCTACAGGCCAATAAGTCTACTTAGTTGCCTCAGCAAAGTTTACGAAAAAGTAATTAAACAGAAACTTATGACATTTATTATTGACATATCTTCCCTGATGAGCAATTTGGTAATTAGCCAAAAAAAATAAAAAAAGATAAGAGACCAGCGAGGCACCGGCGCGAAGAAATCATCATAAGACCAAGAGGAGCAGAAACGTACGCGAAGATCCTCCGAGAAATTCGTACAAGAGCTCCGTTTGGGTGTCAAATCGCCCAAAATGCAAAAAACTAAAAAAATGTCAAATCACCCAAAAAACAGGGTGTTTTTGGGCGATTTGACATGATGTCAAAACACCCAAAAAAGTGATTTTGGGCGATTTTGTGTTTCGGCTATCTTAAGACGGATCTGTGTCATATCGCCCAACACCAAATCGCCCAAATCTGGAAAATGTCACATCGCCCAACATTTTTGGGCGATTTAACACTATGACAGATCGACCAAGAAATTAAATGTCAAATCACCCAAAGCAGAAATGGGCATTTCACTGCAATTTGAAAATACCAACACATAGGAAGGTCAAAAAAGACGACCAAAGTGAAAAAGGTTGAAAACATTTATTTTCCGCAATTTTGGGCGCAGGGACATTAGTCCCCGGGGCATAAGCCCCATCGCATTGGGACATAAATTGTTGGGTTTTATGTCCCACCTACAAACCTCTCAAGGGAAACAACGGCCAAATAAGATGGGGCATACATAAGTCCACAATGTATAAATAGTGCAATGTGCAACCCCCCTGCTTGGGGTCACTGTTGGATTTGAGGCGGATGCGAGGTTGGGTGCGAAACAAGGATATAAAGAAACTTTGCATACACGCATCCTCGCACCCACCTCAAATCCAACAGTGACCCCAAGCAGGGGGGTTGCAGGGGGGCAACATGCCCCCCCTTACACATTGCACTGTTTATGCATTGTGGACTTATATATACGCCTCTTCGAAAAAAAAAAAAATTTGACATACATATATATGTCCCTGCGCTCATATTATATTCATTAATAATCGGAAATGAAGGATTGAAGAAATGGATGATTGCCAAAAAAAACGTAAGCTGCATTGAGCCTTACTTACGACGTCAATCGCGCTGATTGCTTTGTCAGGCTCACACTTACAGTTACGGGGAAACCCAATCGCTCGGTGGGGGGGAGGGGGGTCCGCGCGTGGTTGCATGGCGCAACGCGACGCGACCCGAAACGGTAACCGCGCCGCGTCCGGCCGTCCTTCGCGCGCGGACACGACGTGAAAGCGCTGTGACCGCTAATGCAATTGTTACAATTGGTTTTGAATGCAGTCTTAAACCCAATTTAACGAAGATGTCAATCCGCCCAAAATCTGTTATATTTTTGGGTGATTTGACAGTATGCTAAATAGCCCAAAATTAAAAATGTTAAATCGCCCAAAAAGATTTTTGGGCGATTTGGTTTTGGGCGATCGGAAGCAAGGCTATTAATGAATTCTGACAAAACGCCAACTTTCTTGGGCGTTTTGTCATTTTTTTAATTTTTGGGCGATGTGTCGCTGTGTCATATCGCCCATAATTTTTGGGCGATGTGACATTTTTCCGATTTGGGCGATTTGAGACCCAACCAGCTAACCCAGATGAAACACAAACGGAGATAAGAGCTGTCCGTCAAACGAGGTCCGGAGATGTCCTGCTTGAGCTCGGTGCAAAAACAAAAGATAAGGAAGGTTTTAGCTCATCCCTTTAGTCCATCTTGGGGGAGAAGGCAACGGTCCGAAACCTTGAGCCAGAGTGGCAGGTGAGCTGCTAAAAATCGCCCGTATAAGAGTCGGGTGGGTTTTCTGCAGAGTTCGCCGAAGAGTAGTGGTCACGCGCTGCTACAGATGTTTCGGCTATGGCCACCAGCAAGCTAATTGTAAGGGGCCCGACTGAAAGAACCAGGGAATATGCTTCAAGTGCGGAGTACAAGGCCGTAAAAAAAAATTCGATTGCAAAGCTATCGCGAAGTGCTGCTTATGTGTGGAACTGAAGCTCGGGCCAGCACTGCTAGCTCATTTACCAGGGTCGGGAAACTTCCAGGTGTTTAGAGGGGCACTTGAAAAGGCGAAGAGAAGCAGCGCACCATGATGAAAATCATACAAGCAAATCTCCATAGAAGTCGCACGGCTGACAACCTACTCTCACAACTTAGACTCGATCTTAAAGTGGATGTGGTGGCCATAAGTGAGCAGTATAAAAACAAGGACGGGCCTAGTTGGTTCTCGGATACACTCGGCACAGCTGCAATATGGATACCGGACGCAAAGACGACCCGCATAAAAACCCACGGCGCAGCTTGTGGCTTTGTTTGGGTGAAATGCGAAGGAATCACGATATTTAGCTGTTATTTTACGCCGAACGAGAGTATCAGTAATTTTCGAGCAAAGCTAGACCGCTTAGAGGACACCGTAAGAGATATTGAGGGCGGGATCTTGGTTGCCGGCGATTTTAACGCCAAGGCCTTAGATTGGGGGATGCCTAGCACAGACTCACGAGGTAAGCAGATACTCGAGATGGCTGCTAGACTGGGGCTCTACGTGTTGAACGAAGGAAATACACCCACCTTCAGGCGTCCCGGATATACCGAAACAATACCGGATGTTACTTTGGCGCAGAAGAGCTACTAGCAAAGGTGCAAAACTGGAGAGTCATCGAGGAGTACACCGGGAGCGACCACCAGTATATCGTCTTTGACCTACAGAGGACCCGACGAGTCTCTAACGGACACCAGAGGCGAGCACCGAGGTGGAAAGTCAGCCGGTTAAATGAAGAAGTACTCACGGCCACGCTAGAGGAAGGAAAGGAAGCCATCCTGGAAATGACGGGGACAGCTGAAATAAAAGCTCAAGCGACGATGCAACTCTTACACCGCGCATGCGATGCGTTGATGCCTCGAGTTAGAAACTCAATGGGAGGGCGAAAACCAGTGTACTGGTGGACGGAGGAGATCGCTGAACTTAGGAGGAGATGCCTACACCATAGACGGAAAGTCACCAGGGGAAGGCGAAGACACGCTGAAATCACGAAAGGCGCACTCGCGGAATACAAAACCGCAAGATCCGAGCTCAAGAGGGTCATCAATTCGAGCAAGAAACAAAAGTGGGAGGACCTTCGCCGGGAGATCAACAGCGACCCCTGGGGATTCGGCTATAGGGTTGTCATGAAAAAATTAGGAGCGCAGGCGTCACCCCCCACGATGACCGCGGAGCTAATGAAAAACATAGTGGACACACTCTTCCCGGCCCACCCTGTTAGGTCAATGGAGATCTCTCCTGCCCAACAACAAGACATCCCATTGTTCAGCGAAGAAGAGCTGATTCTAGCAGATAAATCTCTTCAGAACAATAAGGCCCCTGGCCCCGACGGCATACCAGCGGAAGTATTGAAAACGGTTGCCCAAACTTGCCCACAGATACTGCTAAGTATATATAACGGCTGTCTAAAGGAAGGGATCTTTTTCAAGAAGTGGAAGGTACAATGGTTGGTGCTCATA
The DNA here is from genome assembly GCA_945910035.1 of Brachypalpus laphriformis. NCBI lineage: Eukaryota > Metazoa > Arthropoda > Insecta > Diptera > Syrphidae > Brachypalpus > Brachypalpus laphriformis. Next base: position 275,288,806 of record OX246754.1, on the reverse strand, counting down.
AGCAAGGGAAAAGGAGACCCGTATTCCCCATCAGCATACAGACCTCTAAGCATGCTGGACACGGCAAGAAAGCTCCTCGAGAAGATGCTAAAGCCTCGAATCACAGAAGCAATCCAAAGAGCAGGTGGCCTATCCGATCGACAACACGGATTCAGAAAAGGCCACTCCACGATAGGAGCAATTGAGGAAGTAGTCAAAACCACCCACCTCGCCCAAAGGGGAAATCACTACTCAAGGCGAATCGTCGTGCTGGCAGCTCTGGATGTGAGGAATGCCTTCAATTCGGCCAGATGGGGAGATATGTTAGATGCACTCGAGAACACCTTCAGGATACCGCAATATCTTTCGAAAATTGTGAAGGACTATCTCAAAGACAGGGAACTTCTGTACGACACCGTGGAGGGTACTCACAGAAAGGAAATCACTGCTGGAGCAGCACAGGGCTCAATCCTTGGACCCAATCTGTGGAATATCTCATACGATGGAATCCTTCGCATGGAGATGCCCGACGATACCTTCTTAGTCGGGTACGCACATGACATCGGTGCGGTGATTACCGCAAGGCACATCGAAGGGGCTCAGCTGAAACTGAACCAGGTAATGAGACGAGTACTCGCCTGGATAGAAGCCCATGGCCTTAGTCTCGCCGCGGAAAAAAACAGAGATAGTTCTTCTGACTAGGAAACGGATCCCGACCATTGCCGAGTTCCGAGTAGGTCCAGAAGTTATAATCAGCAAACCAGCAGTAAGGTATCTAGGAATCGCCCTGTACTCTAAACTCTCTTTCTGGCAACAGATTAAGTCCGCATCTGAGCGATCTGCGAAGGTCACGTCATCGCTGAGTAAGCTTATGGCAAATATCGGAGGCCCAACAATGAGTAGGCGACGACTCCGCATGTCCATCACCCACGCCATTCTTCTGTATGGGTGTGTGATCTGGGCAGACGCACTTAAACAGGAGAAGTACAGAAAGCAAATTGCCGCAGTACAAAGGCGAGGAGCTCTTCGAGATGCAAGCTCCTATCGCACAGTGTCGGAACCAGCCGTCCTCGTAGTTGCGGGTGTGACCCCCATCGACCTCCTAGCGACAGAGAGGAAGTACGCCCACGACAAGAAGGCGGAAGTAGGGGCAAAACTGGCAGTCGCTGAAGCGAAGGAGCTTACCAAGCAGGCTTGGCAGAGAAGGTGGAGCGCTGAAACGATGGGGAGGTGGACAGCGAGGCTGAGCGGGAACACGGCGAAGTGAACTACTTTGTCACAAAATTCCTAACCGGACATGGGTATTTCAACCGATACCTCCACAAAATGGGTAAAGTAGAGAGCGCAGCCTGACAATATGGAGACTCAGCAGAAGACGACGCTTTCCACACCTTTTTCGCCTGTAGCAAATGGACAGAGCAGAGGAGTAGAGTCGGAAATAGGCGTTTTTTCCCCGGAAAATGCTATAAGCAATATGATCTCGACATTCCCTCACAAATTACATAAAGTAGATAAAAGCCTTAACGGCAAGAATGTATAAACCCGCACCGGGAGCCGAATATGAAAAAGCTGGTCCCCAGAGGGGAAAGAAAACGACACCACTCTGAAGTAATGCGATAAGCGGAAAAGAAAGAAGGGGTTAAAGGTGGTTTTTAAGAAAGTAGTGAGTCTCACACTTCTAGAAACAGAGGCGGACTTTCCCGTGCGCATTAGCGTTTTTTCACTACCCCCCTAGGAAAAAAAAAAAAAATTATTGACATATCTTCCCGGATGAGCAATTTGGCTTCAGGGGTCACCACAGCACGTCTCATCAAATGCGTTGTCGAAAGGAACCATGCGTTAGGCAAATCTGCGGGTTTAGTTTTGCTCGATATTGAGAAAGCTTTTCCTCCCTATCGTGGAATCCGCCGGGGGGAATTATTAACCGAAAAAAAATATTTCAGCCTCGTCAAATCCGCAAAGTGAACAGTTCCCCATGTGGGTAATGTCAATCAGTTCCACCGTATCGTGGAAAACGTTCGAATCGAATTTTTCCCGAACAAAATGACATTTCTCATTCGCATCAAAATCATTGCGGATATCTGGCTTGGGTGCTGCACGTCGTCTTCTTTGTTTGCAATTTTGTAAGTGAAATTAAAACAGCAAACAATTTTTGTGTACATATAAATTACAGGAAAAACCTAGAACTGCTTTATTAAGCCGAACATTTTTGATAAACCTATGCAATATTGAACTTTATTAAAATCAGAAATAAAAAAAAAATATTGTTTCTAGAAACATACATTTCATCTGAAAGTTCCATGAGATCATCCATTGTTGCTCTGAACCTCTGTCGTAGTCTTCTCTGGGAAGACCGCTTATCTTCTTCCTCTTCTGCTTCCAAAAACAGAGCTATCCTGTCCATTTGTGTGCTTTATTTTTATTTTAAGCACTTTTTAAAGAAATTTTCCTTGTGCGAAACGAATGTAGTTACACAAATTTTTATTGACAAATAAAAGACAGCTGTTTGACAATGAAACTACCTTTCCCCAATCCCTGTCGATAAGGAGACGTTCTCGGCGGATTCCACGATAGCAGTAGAAAGTGAAAGGGAATCGAATATTCCCACGGATTCCACAATCGGATTGTACACAAAATGATTATCTTCGGTTTTCCCCTGTATCTAGTCAAAACTATACAAAGTTTTTTGACTAATAGACATTTTAAAGTTTACGTTAATGGCAAAGCATCATTTTTACATCACGTTTACGCAGGGGTGCACCAGGATTCGGTCCTCGGTCCAGTGCTTTACAATGTTTACACTTCTGACTTTCCAAGGCTACCCGCATGTGAAACAGCTAATTACGCTTCATTACATGAGTTTAGTCTCAATATTGCTCAATATTGAGACTAACCTGCAAAATGCGATTAGAATATTAGTTGATTATTTCAACAAGTGGAAAATTAAGCTTAATGCCGGAAAAGTGCAATCAATCTTTTTCAGCCGAAAAAGAAAGTTGCTTTCTGCGCAACAATCCGCTTAACGTGTGTGGTGTAAGAGTCGATTGAAAGCCAAGTGTTACGTATCTGGGAATTCACCTAGATGAAAAACTGACTTGCGGAGAAGACATTTCCAACACCATTAATAAATTAAATATCTTGATATTAATATATCAAGATGCTTTATCCATTTATAAACAGGAAGTTAATGATAAGCAGCTTAAACAAAATCGTAATCCATAAATAGGCATACCAATCGTACAGATTTTTTTCTGTACGGTAGATTTTTGGCTCGTGGTACAGAATAAAAAATACAGATTTTCAGATATTACAGATTACAATTGCCATGATTTCTACCATTTTCTGAGGAAACAGCCACAACTATTGAAACAAACAGCGAGCCAGGACAAATACGCATTCAAAGAGCCGCATGGCTCCAGTAGTAATGCCACCAAAAAAACGATGATGAAGCTACTGATTTCAGCACGATTTCAGTTGATGGCACACAGACTGATGACGATAAATCATATTCTTGAATATGTTGTCATAAGCAAAATTTCAAATGTTATTACCAATATTCGAAATAAAAATGACACAGATTTGGTACCGATTTTTGAGTATAAATTTGGGTACATATTTCGGCCGACCGAGAGTTGGCATTCTTCCATAAAGCAGTATTTCAAGCAATACAGCTTTATGGATGCCAAGTATGGGGAAACTGTGCAATATGTCATAAAAGGAAGTTACAAGTGTCGGAAGACAAGCTGCTGAAAATGATACTTAACCTATCCAGATATATCATCGTGGTGGATGACATACTGAATAGACTTAATAGTTTAGGTTTCAGAACTATAAGCTATGCAGATGATCTTGTGATAACAATCAAGGGCAAAGGTGAAGACAAGAAGAAACGCTTAACAATGGTTCAGTGACACCAAATGGTACGATCATTGATTTTTCTCAGGTAAAATATCTAGCAATTGACCTAGACACAAAAATTAACTGGAACTTCCATATTAAAGATAAAATTGCCAAGGCGACCACTGCCATGTGGGCCTGTCGCCGTATGTATGGCAAAACCTGGGGTCTGTCCTCATAGGTCACATTCTGGTTATACTCGTATACCACGGTGATTAGACCCATCCTTACATACGTCTGGTGGATAAAAACCGAGGAAGTCACAGCCATAAAAAATTCAATAAACTTCAAAGATTTGCTTGCCTCAGAATCACAGGTGCTATGCATACCTGTTCCATGACAGCCATAGAGGCTATAATCGGACTCACTCCGTTATATATATTCATCAAGAAAGTGACAACTCGCAGTGCAGTTAGTCTTCGAAAGGGGGTTAATAATACATGGGATCACGTGGATCTCATGGATTTATTAACCGACTTCCCCGAGCTAAATATGCTCAGCATAGTTTTTGACTTTACGCCTAAATCACTCTACTTCTCAGTAGAGAACCGCTGCCTGATCCAAAAGGAATCGTGTGGTATACCGACGGTTCAAGAATGGATTGAGGAGTTGGCGCCGGAGTGTTTGGACTCAACTATAAAGTTTCGAAACCACTTGGAAAGAGTCCCACCGTTTTACAGGCCAAGTTTTACGCTATTGGGGTGCCGTGGCGTAAGTGGTTAGTGTGTCGGATCACTGCGCGTGAGGTTTCAAGTTCGAGTCTCGGAAAACACCAACAAGTTTTTTCACGGTCCCACCTCTCGCGAGCGTCTGACAAAGATCCGAGAGTATTGTTGTCTCGAAAAAGCTTCTCAAAACAAATTGCCCTTCGGATACGGCACTAAACTGTAAGTCCCTTCCATTCGTGTGAAAAATATAGCGCACACAACATGAGTGGTTGCGAGAAGCTAGGCTATGGCACTTAAAGAGCTGTTGCGCCAAATATTTATTTACGCTACTGAGACTCGAATAAACTTGCACTCGGGTATCAAAGGTGCCACCATTCACATACTCACCGACAGCCAAGCGGCGCTTAAAGCACTGATCTCCCACTTGGTCAGTTCGAAATCAATTCTAAGCTGCTTCGACTGTTTATAAAACTTAGCCCAATGCAATAAAGTAAAATTGTGGTGGGTATCGGGCCATATAGGCGTTGACGGAAACGAAACTGCAGATCAGCCAGCCAGGAAAAGCTCCTCTGAGTTGTTAATTGTACGAGTACCTGAACCCTTTTGCGGAATATCTGATTCTGCTTTTAAATATACTCTAAATAGTTGGGAGCGCAACATGTGCATTTCTGACTGGAATAACACCAAAGTCCTCAGACAAGCTAAAAGACCTGTCTAACCCTTCCAAAAAAGGCAGTTGATATCTTTAAATATGTATAGGTATACAGCAGAAACGATATAAGAACTATTGTGAGCTTACTTACCGGTCAGTCTTTTGAAAGAAAACCTCAACAAAATCTCGGAGTATATCACATGTTGCCTCTGCCTAGAAGAGGACGAAACCGCAGAGCACATACTATGTGAGTATGCAGCTCTGTGTAGAGTTAGAAGATTTTTTCTTAAAGAGATCATATCTCCAACAGACTTAGGGCCTCCGCAGCTGTAATTATCGCTTTCATAGGGAGATTAGAAGTACTGCTGTCCTAGAACTTGGCCCCTGGCACAACAGATCTTTCCGTTCGCAGTGCCGTATACGCCATATGGGCGTGGCCACAAACTTGTTAAAAAAAAATAAAAAATCCGCCGCACAGAATTTCCTAGATATTTGAAACTGTCGACTTTCAAACTTGGCTTGGCAGAGGAAGAGTTGATTGAACTCAATGCTCTTAAAATTATGACAAATAATAATCTTTGCTATGAATTGGAATTTTACCCAGCTCGATAAAAAGCTCACACGGTCTCTAGACAACGCAAATTAATTCAAAGGCTCGACATGTCGTAAGCCTGTAGAATCTATGGCCCAGAGTCTATAGAATTCACAGACCATGTCTAGGGTATTACAACTTGCCTATGAATGCAATCCAATTATTGAACAAAGATCTACGAAAAAAAGCTTTGCAATTGGGGATTGCATATACAATTTACTGCCTTAAAAAAGCTTCAAATGGACAACAAAAGGGTAATACACTCTTTTACCCTAGAGCACCCTCTCCAATCCGGTTTCTCTAAGGAATCTGAGAATGAGATATGCCATGGTTGGCATATCCTCATCTGATAGTTGGTACTTTCTTAAAAATTAAATTTTTTCTGCTTGTCAATGCCCCACAAGACCCCAGAAGAAGTTCCGGGATATCGCTGGACTCATAGCAGAATGTGCAAAGGACTTCATATGTTATGCCTAGTTTCCTTAAATGCTCCCTAAGTTTGAAGTGCCCAATTAGGAAGCCTGTTTGGATGGTTATTCTTTGTGTAGACATTCCCTCACCAGGTTCGAATTTTTGACATAGGAGTCAAGTAATTTGATATTTGCTTGACTGTCTGACACTAACTGTATCTTCTTTCGAGATGGATTTGGACACATCTGTCTGTAGCACATACTTCAGCCTGAAAGATGCTGGTAGTCTTGCCTATAGGTTTATCCTCATCAAAACTCAGTTTCTTACAGAATAAATGTTGAAATTCACCCCCAGGAGACACACTTAAGAGTAGAGTCAACAGTCATTTCAGAGTGCAGTCTTAGCATTATAAGTTCGCCTGTCCCAAGAGAAGATTATAAAATAGGACCACCGTTTCTGTAGTATAGTTCCTGCAGAAACTCTGAAAACATTGGTAACTCGTCTCAATTACTCGCAATCCACTAGTTTGTATACACCTATAGCACCTAGATTACTTCATTTAATATCCTACTCACTGTACCCATTCAGGCGCAGCAAAGCGTCCTAAATCATCATAATTTCACCACTCAGCACCTCCATTCATTCTTGAGAGAGCACCCGCCATTCCTCACACAGCCGCATTTAATTAAACTTTCGCTAATCGCCTAAAGGCAAAAACTCCTCCTTGAAACTCCATAAAAGGAATGAGGGTGCTTCCTCTTTCTCTCTCTTTCTGCACACCCAGTCCCGACGACGACGACGACGACGAGCTACAAAAAAGCACGAGCAATAAATTACTCTATTAGATTAGCGAACCATTAAATCAACTCTAAAGTAAATTTCTGTCAAGTTTACCAGGAATCCACTGTGAGCTGGTTTCGTTTGCTAGTTGACTGTGCCTCTAGGTGTAGCATGTGGAAGGTATACATAGCAAGAACTTTGAGTAATCACCAACCATAGAAGGCGGCAGGCACACTTCTCTACTCCTGCCATACGCGGATGGCAAGCAGTTAAGCTCTACTTGGCTAATACAAACAATTGTTTGGGTCTCTTGGTTCTTAAAACTCTCCTGGTGTAAAACATGAAGACTGCGACTAAGTACCTTACTACTGGTTGGTTGGTGTGTTGCTGCTCTGTAGCTAGGAGATCTACTTTCCTCGCAAAAATAACATAAAATAATAAGAAAACGATAATTTATCACTTTTTAAGCAGGCAAAATGAGGAAAGGAATCTGGATTTGGGGTTTCTCTTCTAATGCTTTATTTGAAGTGGCTACAGCGTGTCTGACAAGAAATGGTAAAGACAAATACGTCATCGGTATATTTCAGGGGCGGCATCCCAGGTCACATTCGAGGGTAGCTAGTGTCACATCTTACATAATGGTAAGGTGTTTTGAAGTCCAAAGTGAAGTACGACAATGGTGCATACTGTCACCGCTGTTGTCCTTGGTGGTCATCAGCGATGTTTTCCGTGCAGCATTGTCGGAAGGAAACCAAAGAATTCAATAGACTATGACATCCCACCTCAAACACTTAAACATGCTGACGCTATTTGCCTTCTTTCACATCGAATAATGGACCTTCATTTGATGGCTCGCAATCTATAAGCTGAGGCAAATAAAGGGTTGCTGAAAATAAACACAGCCAAAACAAAAGCCCTTAGCTTTCCATCTCTCACGCTCAAATCACCATTGCCAGACACCTAGTTAAGAAAGCAGACAACTTTCTATACCTAGGAAGTGTGGTCTCCCTTAACCGCGGTGGCACCGATCTGAATGTGTGCAGCAGAATCAAGAAGGCAGAAGTTGTGTTCGGATTGCTATTCAAAGACTGAAGAAGCAATGTTTTCAGCATAAGAACTGTTCCGCTCCAATGTAGAGCCATTTCTGCTTTATGGGTGCAGTACTTACTTGGAAGGTGGATACCACTATCACACGCAAGATGCAAACTTCGTAAACAGATGTCTAAGAATCATCTTGAGGATATGTTCTGGCTCAATCGATTCTTTAACGAACAACTCTATCAGAAAATATGTCAAGAACCTCTATATGTACTACATATGGAGGAGAAAGCGACAGTGGATCGACCACACACTACCACGCGACTACAACTCCACACAGGCAGGCAGAACAGCGGGACGCCGTATGCAAACGTGGCGCAGAACAGTTAAGGAGGAATCGAGCTCTTTAGAAATGAGCTGAAAGCATCTCAAACGCGCTGCAGAACTCCGAACAAGATGGCACGCAGGCGTTGGTGGCGCTCTATGCGCGTAAGTAAGAACAGCAATCCGTGGTATGAAGACCGGAAGGTGCAAGTTCCCTTCTTAAGGCAAGACAAAAAAAAATAAATAAAAATAAAAAATCGGCAACAAAATTGATGATGTCGATTCACTTCACCAGGACGAAAATAGTTGCTGCTATTCCACTGAAAACTGGTCAGACAGTATCTGGTATACTGAAACTTGTTTATCAAAACTTTTCAAAAATTTGTTGCAAAACCAGAAGAAATGGGAACTTCGCCCATATTTTTGTACCACGACAATATACCTAGGCACACTGCAGAAAAAATTAGCAATTTCCTAGCGCTCTCAGGGATCTATGAAATGTTGCCAGTACCTTATTCCCCGGATCTAGCGAATTGTGATTTCTGGTTGTTCGCAAAAATAAAAAAATAAAAATGAGAGGCAGGGTCTTCGTTCATAATAAAAAAGCGGGCCGACTTCGCCCGGGTACAATTTAATTTTAACAGCGACATACTAGTATTATAAATAAATTGGGCAAAAACAATAATAATACCGTTAATGACCCTAACAAGAGGGCAAACAATGAAATTCAAAATATGAACATGTTACTGCACGCGCATAACCACACATACACTATGGCGATGTTAGTCACTGCTGTTGAAGTCTTGGAAATTGCAACACCTGGTTCTACTGCCTAAAGGAAAGAAGCCACCCGAAGAACCATCCTCAATATCCCCCAATATGGCTTCTGGATACAATGGGAAAAATCCTGGAACGCATCGTCCACGAGAGACTTCTTGCGGTAGCAGAAGAGAAAAATGCACTGTCCGACCTTCACTTCGGATTTAGAAAATCTCGCTCAACAGTAAACACCATAAGATGGTAGTTGACATCGCAGCCGAAGCGATAAAAGGAGGAAGATGGCGTTTTGGAACTAAGGAAAACTGCGCGGTAGTGACGTTGGACAAATCAAAATGCGTTTAACTCGGACTGGTCGTTTATAAAGAGAATATCAGTCAGAATAGGCACGCCACTACCTGCGATAAACTATCTGACTAATATAAAGCTAAGATATAAAACCGACGAGGGCTTGAAACACTACAACATGTCTGCGGGAGTTCCACAAGGTTCTGTACTCTGCCACCTTTTGTGGAACATCATGTACGATGGAGTTCTGCGACTAACTCTGCCGCAAGGAGTAAAAATTATTGGATTTGCTGATGATATCGCTGTAGTTACCGTTGGGAAATATACCCTCGAGATAGAGACAATCACAAATGAAGCAATATATGCTCCATTAAAAATTTGTTATTGGCAGCTGGTCTGGAACTGGCTGACCATAAAACGAAGGTCGTCCTTATAACTAGTCGAAAAGTTTAGGATACGTCAACATTCAGGTTGTAACCAGCGAAATAAAGTCCAAGGACGCCATCAAATACCTTGGTGTGATGCTAGACAACCGGCTGAACTTTAAGAGCCATGTAGAATCCATAAGTAAAAAGCTCTCAAGAATCCAGGCAGCGCTCTGCAGGGTCCTCCCAAATATCGGGGGACCCGGTTACGCCAGGCAAATCCTACTCTCAAGAGTAGTCAGCTCGGTCCTTCTTTATGCGGCCCCGGTGTGGGCGAAGGCATTGAGAATAAAAGCGATACGAAATAAACTCACTTTGGTATACAGACTTTACGCTCTAAGAATCAAAAGAGAATTTAGAACAATCTCGGATAAAGTAGCATTTGTCATATCAAAGCCGGAATGGTCCCCATCGACATTCTCGCAGACGAAATGCTGCGAATCTATATAAGGACACACCCCCATTCGAAGATGCGGCTGCACTAGCCTGCTGGCAGAACAGATCAGACAGTGTCACAAAAGGCAGATGGAACTACGAACTTATACAAAGAATCGATGTTTTGTCATGGAGGATGTCGCAAGTACTTGTACAGATTTGGACAGGATACCTCACCGCTTGGTCTTAAATGTACAGAAGAAGAAGCAACGGAGCATGCAATATTCGGAAGAGAGTTGGACAGAGATTGGCGCATATATAGCGAATGTGCAAGTAGAGCTGCGAAGAATTGAGAAAATTCGCAAAGCAGCAGAAACAGACGAAGCAGCAACAGCTCATAAGACGAATAGCATGATATGCTAACCAGCCCCCCGCGAAGTAATACCTAACGATAGTCCCGAGGGGAGAGTGTTAAGGTGTGGATTAGTATGTAGACGTATTCCTGGCATCGATTATTCGGCTTTGCGAATCGTACATGCTAGCAGCTTGGCTTTTAAAGATTACCACATCACTTTTGCGCAACCAAAAAAACAAAAAAACGATGGCAATGTTAGCCCCTGCTGTATGACTGCTGACTGTGGAAAATTGTTGGCGATGATTTCATGAATTTTTTTAAGCATAGCTGCGCTTCCGGACAACGAAGGATGATTTATAGCTCGAATGAATCTTGGATGAGTTTACTAAATCTTTGTTTTTTAATTCAATAAGGCATTGTTGAGTTAAGGCTGCTGATTTTAAGCACTTAGACCGAATGCTCAGCTCCTGTAAGTAGTAGATCAATTTTTAATACGCATAAACCTTCCCCAAGAAATGCAGATCATAACAGTGAAAACCGCATCCAAATCCGTTCAGTGGTTCTCAAGATTTGCGCAATCATACAAACATATGCGTTCTGGGGACTTCCTTTTATACTATGTAGTGATGATATAGTGATGAAATGAAGTGAAGGATCTGATCTGAATGATGATAGTGAAGCAGAAGAAAGAAGAAATCATGGGCAATTATGTCGAAAAAATAAAAATTGATATACAGGGTGGGCCAACTACAAGTTTCCTTTTAAAAATGCAATAAAATGAACAAAATTAAATTTTTGCCATGTATTATGGCTTTATTAGTAAGAGCAAACATTCCCATTAATTATGGAACACAACGTCGTTCAAGTGGCTGCCTCGGCTGGCCTCGCAGTAGCGCATTCTATCACTCCAATTTTCCAAGACCTTGTTGATGGTTTCGGGCTGTAGCTCACAGATTGCTTGGATGATATTGGCCTTAAGTGCTTGAATCGTTTCCGGATTGTTGGCATAACATCGGTCCTGCACGGTTCCCCACAAAAAAAAAAGTCCAAAGGGGTCAAATCGCAGCTCCGAGGCGGCCAATTGACATCGCCAAGACGGCTGATAACACGATTTGGGAATTTGGTGCGCGGTGTGGCATGGCGCGCCATCCTGCATGAACCAGAGGTCGTCCAAATCCATGTCTTCAATTTCAGTAAAAAAAAAAGTCATTATCATGGCTCTGTAACGCCCACCGTTGACCGAAACGTTGTTCCCAGCCTCATTTTCAAAGAAAAATGGTCCAATGATGCCACCACTCCACAATCCGCACCAAACTGTCACTCTCTGTGGATGCATTGGCTTCTCGACAATAACGTGCGGGTTTTCCGATCCCTAGATGCGGCAATTTTGTTTGTTAACGTAGCCGCCGAGATGAAAATGTGCCTCGTCAGAAAAGATGATTTTTCGCCCAAAATCGTTGTCCAATTCAAGCTGCTCTAAGGCTCAAACTGCGAAGCGATAACGAAGCGGATGGTCGTGCGCTTTCAATTGCTGAATTAATTGGACCTTGTAAGCGAATAATCCCAGATCTTTGTGCAGAATTCTCCTCAGGATAGTGCGTGAAATGTTGAGCTGTTAATATTGATGACGAGTTGATGTTCGTGAATTGAGTCTCACACTCTCGGCTACAGCAGCCACATTCTCGTCTGTGCGCACCGTACGACGACGGGGACCATGAGTGTTGTCCACTAGCATACCAGTCTCATGAACTTTTTCCACAAACTTGCGTACAGTAGGCGCGGTGGGTGCTTCATTTCGGCCAAAACTTCTTTTCAAAAAACGCACTGTTTGAGCTACACAACACTCACTTTGGAAATAAGTTTTCAATATTTCCCAATGTTGTTCAAGCGTAAAGCGACTCATTTCGTTCCACGGAGGTGTGATACTGACTTTCTGTCAAGATTTCAAGCGGGAAACAGCTGTCAGTGTCAAAATAACCTATGATTTAAAAAGAAATCACTAGATGGCCCACCCGTTTGACTAAAGATATTCAGTTAAGATTTCTTTTTAAGCAACTAAGCGAACTTTTTTAGTCAACCCAATTTTGCAGTATATGTTCGATGGTTCAGGGCTCTACTTAACGAATAGCTCGATCAATATTGTGCTTAAGTACCTAAATCGTTTCTGGATTGTTTGCATAGCTTCGAATTTTTACGGCACTCCACGAAAAAAGTCCAACGGCGTCAAATCGTAGCTCCGCAGAGGCCAAGCAACATCACCAAAACGCCTGGGGTGCCAGCACGTAACTTGATACAATCGCGGATTGTTGATCGACGTTCAACTCGAAACAAATGTTTCTTGGCAGCACGTAATTGAAACGAGTTTGATTGCGATTTGTACTTAAAAATTTCATAATGTGAAGTGTCAAACGGGTATTTTTTAAATCCAAAAATTCGTAAATTATTTTCCAAGTCCAAATAAAACATGATATTCTTTGAGTCGGGAAGTGAGGACGAACAGTTCATCGATGCTCTTTTATGTGTAGGGGCATCCGCCCGTGCCCTTTAATTGTTTTTGTTTCCTTGGGCAGTTTTAAGTACTCCTTTTGCTAAGTCTCGATAACCATTCATAAAAATTGTCAAAATCTCAATCCATTTTTTGTTAATGGATATATTTTGTTTAGGTTCCATTTTTTTCCAATAAAATTCCCGCAGACAATAACTATTTACTGTCGACTGATTTTTTTTTGTTTCAGTCGTCATATTCAACATTGTGTGCTACCAAATCTGACAATACAACCGAGGATAGTGGATTGAACCAAAATATGTGCTGGCAACTGTCGAATGTATCGATAAAACTCGATTGTATCAAGTTACGTGCTGGCACCCCTTATTACACGATTATTTTGTTGAAACATAGATCCTCCTAGTTCTTTTCTACAGTTTCTGGCCAAAAAATCGGTTATCATGCCTCTGTGGTGTTCTCCATTGACCGCAACGTTGCTTCTTCATCTACGATGAAAACTGGACCAATAATGCCACCGTTCCATAGACCACAAAAAATAGTCACACACTATGCATTCTTGACTGAGCGCATAGGACTAACACGAGGATGACTTCTGTTATCAATTAGCATGCCAATCTTACGAACTTTCTTCAAAAACTTATGTACGTACAGCAGACACGATCGGTACATTATTTCGAATGAAATTTCTTTTCAAAAGTCGCACTGTTTCGGCAGCACAGCACTCACTTTGGAAATGAGTTTTCAATATTTCTTAACGTTGTTGAAGCTTAAATCGATTAAATAATTTGTAATTTAAAAGAAACCAGCAGATAACCCACCAGTTAAATCACAACAAAAATGTTGGGTAATTGTACGCTTAATAACTATTGCCTGGATGATTGTTCAGTAATAAAAAAAATTGGCATAGTGCTTCTATACTTTCTTTATGATATCGGCGTGAGCACAATTTTCCATTTCGTACGGAGGGTAAGTATAAAGCTTTAGTCACAAAGCCGATGGGAATACACCTTCAAATTGCCTTCTTGTGTGAAACATTTGCGCAAACCTTATTGTTGCTCAAAATCAGACGAAGGCATGTGCATGCCAATTAAAATTAAGAACCTTGAAGTGTACTTTCTAGTTCATAGATTTATTGTCCTTTACTGAGAGAAAGCTAATAAATCTGGTTTTGTTCAACCCACCTCCACATCATAATTCGTAGTCCTCCAATTATCAAGCTTATCTCCTCCATCAATGGGAAGAAAATTCTCCTCCTCCTCAAACAGTATATCAATTACACTTCCTTCCAACACAAACACAACGAGTCAACAAGTGGACCACTCTATAAAACATTTTAATTTATTTCCTTCCCAGAAAGAGGTACTCAACGACTTTCGCTACTAAGCTACTATGATAAGATACTCGTACTCCAACTAGAAAGCGAGTAGGAGTTGTGCTGCTTCGATTTTGTTTAATTATAAAATTTTATCATTCCTTGTACTACTGCCTGCGCGAACATGGCGCTCAAAAAACAAATCGCACAAAGAAAAAACGACAACGACGAGGACAGCACCAAACGATGAATACAACTAGCGCAGGATATAAATCTAAATTTTACAAGACAGCCTTCGTACATATTATTAAAGCAAATGAGTCCACCTACCCACTGCACAGCACACAAAACTACCAACTCTATACACTGCGAAGCTAATAATTCTTTTATACAACGTTTATGCAATAATTACACGTTCTGTCGAGTGCTGCTGATACAACAGCACTACAAGCACTTGGAGCATACTTGGCCCAACACTTCTTGCTTGGTGGCGCGGAGTCCGATTTTTGCGCACTTTTACGTGTTAAAGGAGCGTTGTGCGGATGGCTTTGAGTGTGTGTATGTGTATGTTGCCAGTAGTAGATATTCATGCTGTTTCTAATTATTTAAATTGCCAACGTTATCACCAGCTACATGATGTAGATATTTACCTTTTTTTGCCAAACGGAATATAGTGAGAGGTAGGGGGTCCTTCACAAGGACGGATGGTAACCTCGTGCAGCAAGCAGCAATTGCTTTTATTTATCATTCGCGAGCAACCAGAGCTCGCATACCGGTAGTCAAAAAGATGGAGATGGAGATCTATTCACAGTCACTGCAAAGTGCCAGGATTAAACTTCTATCACACTTTTTCATAGTCTCTAATTTGTTGGATTTATAGTCTGGTTGACAAGGGTGGGTAACTTGAGAAATTTCGATTTCATGACTCCTGAAACTTGAAATGAGTTTTTGTGTCATGTGTTCTTTCGTAGCCGAGATAGTGCGATTTTCATACATGAGTTCCTCACAGGCCCTCATCGAGGTTAGTACACCGCCTAGCACATTTTATTGGAAAATAGAAATAGGATCCGCCAAGAAAGCTAATAAACGGTGGCTAGATACATTTGCTACAGCTAGATCGACATGACCAGTCTCCGACAAGAGATATACTTATCTGTTAAAACTTCGTCGAAAGGATATCCGAACTGCTATCGTGATAAGTAATCATACTGCACGCACTACTGTAGAAGCAGTAGGGAAGGGACCAAAAGAAATAAAATCTATTGGCCACCTATAGTGTGACTGTCCTATGGCCCTTAAAAGAAGCATTACTCTGGACATTTACTTCTTTTCCGACCAAGTTAAGCTTCGAAACATTAAGTTAAACAAATTTATGAGATTCACATACTAGTATGCATCTGGGTGGTTTAGTTAGCAGTTGAAATAAAAAATTTTAGTTTCTCTGGGTTTTTAAGCAAACTGGACAAAACGGATTAAGTGAACCGTTGACATCTCCATCAACAAGGGCAGCACCTATTTAACTAACCACACCTTAGTATCTTTTGACCGTGGTTAAAGGATATAAATCGTTTCGTTTAGTTTATCAGAAGACTGAGTAACTTAAAATCGAAAAGTTGATACGACGCTTAATCTATTTGTCTAAGCTGGTGCGTTCCATTCCAGTGACAAAAGCGATACTTGCCGGATTCAGTTACGAAGTGTGTTCAAAAAGTATCCGACCTTTGTTCATACGAGTAAGAAATACTATTATTCAGATACAACAATCTTACACTAGTCACCCTCAAAGTAGTCCCCTTCGGCTGCCACACACACTTGTCCTAATGGGCTTGCCATTGTCAGAAGCAGCGCTGGAACGCCTTTTTTTGAGATAACGCGCAGCTAATCCATCGTATTCCGCATGATGCCTTTTCTGAACTGAAATCTAGACGTATTTTCAGCTTTGGAAGAGACAGAAGTCACACCGAGCCATATCTGGAGAGCAGAGAGTCTGATGAAGCACAGGCGTGTTGTGTTTGGGCAGTGCGTTTGTATCAAATATAAAAAATAGGTGGGTGCGTTATCGTAATTGAGCTGCCAATTATCCGCTGCCAGCAGGTTCAGCTGTCAAGGAAACCATCGTACAAAAAATAGAGCGCGACCGGCTCAGCTGGTATTGCCACGTTCAAAGAAGAGATCATTTGAAGCCCGTTAAAAAGGCAATATCAATGCACGTTCCGAAGACATCGCGATGTAGGAAAAGCAGGCCTATAAACGCCTGGATCAGACAAATGCGACGACATCGGCATTTCATTGGCCTCAGTAACCGAGTGATCCAAAATCGGCAGGCCTGCCGATATTTTCTGAGGTCAAATAGGCGAACCCCACAGGCGGATCAGTAGAAATGCGGTGAAGAGGGAGGGTTATGATCCCTTATTTTCGGATCATAACCTCGCTGATAAAAGGAAGAAGAAGAAGAAGCAGGTTCGGCCGTTTGCGTCTCACAGGGTCACGAAGACGATGTAGAATCTCTTGGTAGTACTCCTTGGTGGATGGATTTGGGCGATCTGATACATTTAGACATCAGGAGCCTCCTTCGCTTCATTAGAAGCTCTTATTGGTTCTAACGAGTAGATTGGGATTACATGATCCTTCGTGGTACCACAACGGACCTTCCTTAGTCTATGTGTGTTGGCGTAAGCTGGCAGTCAATTAAACCTAACCTAACCTTACCAGTCCTTGGTGATGGTTCTGCCATGTAATGCGTACTCCTGATAAACCACACCGCTGGAGTCAAAGAAGACGGTCATTATGACTTTGACCATCTTTGAAGCGGTTGTACACTTTTTTTTTTTTTTGTCCATTCCTTCCTCTTTTTATAATTTTCTCTGAGGAAAGGCGAGCCTATAACGTTGAGACAGCACCCCGAGAACGACTATCAGGTAGATTTGGTGTCCATGTATCGGCTAGGTCATTGCGAAGTGATGAGCAGCAGCCTATAAAAAGTTTTGGCGCAACAAATGCTGCTGCTGAACCCTTCCTGGCCTAAGCGTCAAGTATTTCATTGTCCTGAATACACACGTAGCCAGTGACCAGGTTGACATTACAGAGTAACCTTGCCCAGCCGATCTAGTGTAACAATAGCTTTTTATCACAACAGAGCAGGCTTTGATAGCGTCTTGGCTATCTGAGCAGATGTATGTATGTGTTTGGAACCTTTACACTTTTTCTTAAAAGGATGTGTGGTGCAGTGGCGATCGAAAAAAAATCTCTGTTAGCCTAGTTAGTCTGCCCAAGGATGTTGATTCTTTGTTCCCAGAATTCCTAGAGTAAACTCCAGCCCCAGAATGGCCCTCAATAAGGAAACCATCCGTATATAGAATAGTGTCACCTGCATTAAAGGCAATTTCGTTCGAGCAATGGAGAAATTAAGTGAAGTCATTTAAGAAAGAGTTTTTGAAGCAAACTCGAGAGAAGACTACCAATTGGTGTACTGAGCAGCAGGAACAATGTCATCACATACCACCCAAGAACGTCATATTTCGGTCGATATGTGCGAGGGTCAATAATCTTAGCGACGAGAAGTCGCTTACACCGATACGTCTGGTTATCGAAGTGACCAATGTAAGTTGTATGAGGAAAGAATCATAAAGGACACGCTGAAGCGAATAGGGGTCGATAAGACTGAATATCCAAATCTTCAGAATTCACAACTTTTAATGCATTCACGATCAACCTGCGCTCTATGATTAAACTAATAACCCACCTGGTGTGGTCGTACATATGTTCTCTGAGAAACATTTAAATGAAGTTTAACTTTTTTTCTATCTTCCTGCAGCATCATCCATGAATGTCATTATTAGAGCAACTACCAACCATCTTCATCTCTGTTCTTTCAGTACGCATTCCATCAATTAATTTATAAGAATAGCAATGAAAACGACCACACAAAAAACACCTGCGCTTCCTTTTTAGTGCGTGAAAACTCCACAGGCTACAAATTAAATTCCACCTTTCAAAGGGGTTCCAGCATTAATTAGTTCCACATAAAAACCAGAATGCACTCGAATCCAAGCAAGCGACGGACGACCATGTGATTCATGTTTATTCAAACAAAATTCTCGCAACAAAGGGAAACGAAACCGAACGGAATAAGTTAAATCAAATTAAGAGAACGAAGGAGCAGCAGGTGCACCTTCCACAACCTCGTCGTGTACCTCTTTGGAAAACAATTAATGAACTTTAACTATCCCGAGAGGAGTATATCGATGTGTGTATCTCGCACCCAAAGGTTCCATTGCTCCACACAGCTAATCGCATAATGCGCAGGCTAATCACTTTCCTTTGTACACAATTTTCATTTCGTCCTTATCCTTGTATTTTATAATTTTGATTCCCCCTACAGTGTGCACATAGTTTCCTCGGAGATAATGAAATTACAATTCTAATTGCCTTTCTTTCGGTCAATTGAATCAATTAAAATATTCACCCAAAAGATGCACGGAAGTTATTTCATTTCCTCATCTACGGTCTATCATTGGGCATCAAGGTAAAGTGTAACAGATACAAAGATACGGATAAAGTTGCACACATAACAGAAGGATTATTAAAAAGGCTTCCGTCGTCGTCGGTCGATGGCTGTCGGGATGCCTGGAGATAGATTGGGGCTTGGAAGCGCCACACCTATTTTGCATGTCCTCTCCCATTACCAACTGCTTTGTTGCCGCAGATAATCTCCTCCGATTTATTCAATTGCAAAAATCAAATTGCTATATCGATTAAGAAAATTTTATAATTGGATATAAATACTTTGAAGAGTTTTTCATTTTCGTTTTCTGTGGGTTTGCATTGGGAGTGGCTGTTGGAAAAATCAAGAAAAATCGGAAGGTAATGGCAGCAATTAGTTTCGAAAGGAGGATTGGATTGGTCTTTTGCAAAAGATGAATGAGTGGAGATGGTCCAATTTGAGATAATTGATTAATTAAATCGTTATCATTGTTCAAATGTCAAGTGGACATGGCTTCGTAGGCATTAGCGGACCAAGTGGATGGGTTTGTTTGTGACTGAAAAATAAGGAATAAATGAGAATTTTTTTGGCAGATAGCCCCATGTGACTATCTGAGTTAAGTATCTACTTTTGAATTTCAGATTTTGATTGGATTCTCACTATTATGCACCTTAGCGGCGTAGAGATAAACTGAGATATGAACTGTAACAAAAATTGTCGAATACTTCCAAGGTTGCGACCGATGATTGAGGATGGAGACAAAAATAAAAACAGAATTTCTCTGGTTCCCAAGAGGGTTCTTTTGAACTTGTTATATTTTAATAAAATTGTTTTTAACTTAGTTTACTTTTATGAAATTCTATTTGGCAACAATTTGGAAAGTTCTGGTACCTTTGTGTTGACAACTTCCAGAAGTCTCTCAAAGCTTCACGACTGTTTGTGTGTTCACGTAACAGAACAATTTTTCTATTTTATTTTTGTCGGGATAGTAAACGTTCGACTAGGTGGGAAAAAGACCTCTTCTCTAGTCCTCCCGGTGGGCGCCCGCTGGAAATGGCTAATCCTGGTTCACTAGGTTAGTGTCAGCTAAGACTAACACGCACGCATCAATCGTGCGCAGTGGTCATCGAGAATGAGGTAACAACAGCTGCGGGGGCTAGTAAGGTGGCGTTCCAAAGCAAAAGGAGCAGATCTGACGATGTCGTGGAACCGAGCGCGGCGAAAAAGGCGAAGGCTGGTATTTCGACCTCGGCGCGCCCGAACTACGACCCGGAAGACGAGCTCCTTGTTGCTATTGTCAACGAGCAGGAGCCCTGCGGTCGCCTGACCATGGACCAGTGGATTACCGTCGAGGAGAAGTTTCAGGATGCTCTGTGGAAGAAGATGTCTTCCACTGAGGATAGTGACCTTCAATTCGACGGTGCTGGATGGGAAGGGGGCCGGAAGGTTGTTGCCTGTGGGAACAAAGCCTCTGCTGACTTCCTCAGACAGTTCATTTCGGAGGTTGGGGAAGTATGGAGCGGGTCTCAGCTCAAGTGCGTGACTGTGGCGGAGTTGGCTAGATACACTCCGCCCAAAGCTTGGGTCTGGGTTCCGCTGCCTTACACCTACCCAGAAAAACTGCTTGGTCTCCTCCACATGCAGAACAGGGAGTTGAAGGCCGATACATGGAGGGTGCTAAAGACAGGTCCTCGGAAGCAGTTTGGTCAGCACTTCTTGCTGGCCCTAAATAGGGAATCGCTGCCATTCCTTTAAAAGACCAAAGGGATGGTGCGACATAGTATGAGGAAGGTCATACTAAAGCTCATGACCAAGGGTGTTGAGGAGGAGGAGGAGCCCAAAGATGATGGAAGTGATGCAAATAAACCTGCATCACAGTAAGGCTGCGACGGCATGCTTGATCAACTATATTATCAAGCATGACGTCTCGGCCATACTGGTACAAGAGCCATGGATCAACGACAAAAACCAGATCCAAGGGCTCAAAAATAGGAATTATACGTTGTTCTACAAAGCAAACGAAGGTAAAATCAGGGCTTGTATACTTTTAAAAAACAATATAAGGGCATTTCTTTTGAATAATTTCAGTGACGGCGATCTAGTAGCAGTCTCCTGTGAAAGTGAGGGAAGAAAACCGCTGTGCCTGGTCTCTGCCTATCTCCCGTACGAGCTGACGGAGATTCCATCTGGTAAAATGAAGCAGTTGGTAGGGAGGGACAACTGGCTCTTCATCGTGGGCTGTGATGCAAATGCGCATCACTCGCAATGGGGTAGCAGTGATACCAATACAAGAGGTGAGTGTCTTTTCGATTTCATTCTTTCGACCAAGCTCACCATATGTAATAAGGGATCTACGCCAACTTTTGTAGTTAGGAACAGACAAGAAGTGATTGACATAACACTAGCTTCTTGTTCTGATCACCTAACGGTAGAAAAATGGAGGGTTTTGGAGGAGGCATCTCTCTCTGATCACAGATGGATACGCTTCCATATTAATTTCCAAACTAGGGCTAGCAACAGCTACAGAAACCCTAAGAGTACAGACTGGGGTATGTACACAGAGCTAGTAAGGAAACATCTTAAGGATGGGCCTATTCGCAGCGGCGACCCTCAAGATATAGATAAGGCGGTAGATAACTTAGGCAAAGTAATGAACACGGCATTTGAAAGGGCCTGTCCACTAAGAAAGAAGTCCAAGAGGTCCCAACCTCCTTGGTGGAGCAAGGAAATCAACTCCAAGAAAAAACAGGTTAGGCATTTCTACAACAGGGCCAAAGAAATAGGGGACGGTACTACATGGGATGAATATATGGACCGCAAGCGGGAGTTTAAGTACTTAATTAGGCAATCAAAAAGAAAGTCGTGGAAGGAATTTTGTCAGTCCATTGCGGATACTAGTGAAGCTTCCAGACTTCGCAAGATGCTAGCTAAAAACACTTCTGTCCCAAGCTTCATCAAAAAATCTGACGGCTCGTGGGCAGAAAGTAGCGAAGAAGTTTTAGAAACGTTGATTGAAGCTCACTTCCCAGGAAGTAGATCGCCAATGGATTCTACTACTCATAGCTACTCGTATAATGGTAGGTCAATAGGGGACGACGTAGAAAATCTCATTACATGGAAGAATCTGCGATGGGCTATTATGTCATTCGCACCATTCAAAGCACCAGGCCCTGATGGAATTTTGCCAGCTATGCTGCAAAAAGCTCCAGCCAAGGTCAGAAACAGGCTTAGGGAAATTTTTAAACATTGTTTAAGGTCATGCTACGTACCAGTGGCATGGAGGGAAGTGCGGGTTATATTTATACCTAATGCAGGCAAACCAAGCCACACTTCAGCGAAAGACTACAGACCCATAAGTCTCTCGTCATTCCTGCTCAAGACACTTGAAAGGCTTCTTGATATTCACATCAGTGTTGCAACGGCATTCTATGCAAAGCTCAACATGCATATTTGAAGGGGAAATCGTTGGAAACAGCTTTACACGACGTAGTAGGGAAGATAGAAGCTAGCCTTCACTATAAGGAATTTGCACTAGCAGCCTTCCTTGACATAGAAGGTGCTTTCAATAATGTAGAAGGTAGGGCCATCAAACAGGCCCTGGAATCTATGAATGTCGAGCATAGCATTACCAATTGGCTCTGCAATATGCTCGGCACTAGAAACATTAACTCCACTATCGGAAACAGTTTAATAAGAAAATCCGTTACCAGGGGGACTCCCCAGGGAGGCGTTATCTCACCCCTCCTCTAGGTTCTAGTCATCGATGGGATACTTAAAGAACTAAGCAATACAGGCATAAGCGTCACTGCTTACGCGGATGACGTGGTGATTGATACATTAAGTGAAATTATGGAATCAGCTCTTAATAGTCTCGAAAAATGGGCTAGAGGGTGTGGACTACACGTCATCCCGGATAAAACTGAATTAGTACTCTTCAGTAGAAAATACAAGATACCACCCTTCAAACTGCCTAAGGTAACAGGGATGGAGCTTTCCCTTTCGGATCGCGCTAGATATCTTGGTATAATGCTGGATAGGAAACTAAATTGGAAACTTAACATACAGGAACGAGTCCGCAAAGCATATAATGCTCTCTTCATCTGTAAGCGGACCGCGGGGAAAAAATGGGGCCTGAAGCCCGCAATGATGCACTGTCTATAGATCATGGTAGTCAGACCCATCCTTACGTATGGTGCTCTTGTGTGGTGGAAGGCAACGAATACGAAAAACACACGGGATATGTTGGCCATGGTACAAAGATCAGCCTGCATTGCCATCACAGGTGCTCTACGCACAACACCTACGGCTGCACTCGAGATCTTCCTGTATCTCTTACCATTAGACCTACAAATCAAATTTCAAGCGGGCAACAGTGCGCTTCGGCTTACTAACGTTGGTCTCTTCAGGACTAATAACATAGGACACAGCTCCATTCTCAAGGAATCTTTTCCTGGAATCCCTGACGAATCGGACGATATACTTGGCACCTTAGACTTCGACACACCATACGAAGTACTGTATCCTATTAGAGAGGACTGGCAAAGGAAGACGGTCTCTGTCTATACCCTGTGAGGGCACGGGGTCAGGTATTTACTCGAGAGATACGAACCTACAGGTGGCCCTGAGACTTCCGGACACATGCAGTGTGTTCCAAGCAGAGGTTCTAGCTGTACTTAAAGCTGCGGAATTACTTGAGATGGGATCAATATCCGATAAGAATATCGCCATCTACATTGACAGTCAGGCTGCGCTAAAGCCGCTAGAGTCTTACGTCACCAAATCTGAGTTAATCAGGAATTGCCGCACAATGCTTAGGGCATTATGTACGCAGAACCGAGTCAGATTATGTTGGTTGCCGTGAAGGTTTCCTATGGATCGCGATGGGCCCACTTTGGTGCCTAGTGTTTTATGACAACCTCATAACACTACCTAACCTAACCTAACCTAACGTCCGACTAGAGCATTCAGACGCAACTGGTCTATTGTACTACCAGAGAGCAAACCCTTGTTTTGGAATTTCATTGTCTTTCTAAGAAAGCGAAGCAAGAACTTCAGTGACGAGGAGCTTACAGTACCAGCATATCAGCACCGAGGATCTGCCACCTGATACCAGCAAAGGCCGGACATTCATACTCATACACTTCCGCAGTGTCGTCGCTCTTTCCACAAGCGCCGCAGATTGTAGTGTCACTTTAGCCCAACACGTTAAGATGCTTGGCGAAAGCGAAGTGACCTGTCAAGACGCCAATAAGTTGTCTGCAGTCTTTTCTGCTGAGAGACAACAAGAATGCCACTGATTTCTTACAGACGTCCGGGAGTATTCGTTTGATCTACTTACATCCTGGAGAATCATACTGCACACAATTGTGTTCCACTCGTCAATGGTAACCTCTACTGAGAACGCATAGGAGACCCAACGCGGATTCGGGACCTAAGAAAGCCTCCTCTGAGCCTTGCCTAGCAATCTCATCAGATATCTCGTTTCCCAGGATCCCAGTGTGACCTGGGACCCAGATAAGAGACAGAGAATTCAACCTTGCGACCGAGTTAAAAGAGTTTTTGTTGTTCTCTTCCACGAAGACACCAGCGCCAGATCCTTAGATCCTTGACTGGTTTTAGAGCTGTCCGCGAAAATACGACTTTCCTGAATACAAGGAAAGTCGACTCTGAATTTGCATATCGGCTGAAGTCCTGGTGTCATTGCATCAAACGGCATTTCCATGAGACCGGAGTCGTATGATAAGTGTCGCGCAAGTTCATCAAAATTCCAGTGTGGAGTATACCAAAAACCAACCCCGCCTAGGACGATAGATGGCTTTGATAGTGCAGCCTATGATATACTCGTAAGTATCAAGAGGAGGTAAGTTCAGCAACGCATCTAGCAGAGCCAGGCATAGAATAGAACTATCTTGATGCGGTAACAGGAAGCTAATCAGGCAGCATACATCTGACACTTGTAAGCAATTATATGCCCCTAACTTCAGGGCATACGCTCTGCGTCTTTTGTATGATACACAAGATGGGATATGGCAGTGGATGTTTGACTTAGACAAGTATAATACATTTTTGAAGCATATGCACATATTGAATCGATTTATTACCCACCTATGTGAAAAAAAATGTCAACAATTTGATTTTGAACTTATGACCAGCTCGACAGGGAGAGAGGTATCTTTCATTATATGCGCAGGCTAAAACCATACCATACCAACCATCCCCATCTATAAAAACAGCCAAGAAACCTCACAACCAAAAACCAACTCTTGACAAAAGTTTATGTGAAAATTTCATATGATGACTATCTGCTGATACGGAACTCATCGAACAGGAGGAGTCTTCAAACAAAAAAAAACCAATAAATTAAATAAATTCGCATGTAAGACTATTACAAAAATTTTATAATCTACTGGATGCCAATAAGCCAAGTCCTTATTCGATAAACCCACTTGGTAGTTATTCAAAGTTCTTGAATTTGTGAGCGCGGAAGAGCACAAAGGCACACCAACATCACACAGTTTGTCGTTGTTGTTGTCGTCGTCGTCGTCTCGCAAATATCTTCCTTTCCACATACATTAATAGACATGAAAACTTAATTGCTTGATTATCTCGTTCATCGCGCGCGCACACAACCGCTGGA
The DNA here is from genome assembly GCA_945910035.1 of Brachypalpus laphriformis. Lineage (NCBI taxonomy): Eukaryota > Metazoa > Arthropoda > Insecta > Diptera > Syrphidae > Brachypalpus > Brachypalpus laphriformis. Next base: position 275,263,307 of record OX246754.1, on the reverse strand, counting down.
TTTCCTTCTCTTCATCCTCATCCTTTGTGGCAAAAATAACGATGGCCAAGGTGTACCTACTCTTCGAACTAGTGCAGCAGTCAGTGCTTAAACTCCAAACGTATAAAAAGAAATCAGACGAACAAAAAATAAAAAATACGAGCGCCTCTCCTCGAAATTCCAATTCGCTTGGATAAAAATCCATGAAATAAATTTGCTTGAAACTCTACCCCACCCCACCCCACCTCATTCTGGTGGAATTTAACAACATGATGAGGCAAGGTAATCCAGTAGGCTTCCTGCCAAGCTCGCGCATAAGTAAAATACCTTAGCGGCTGCTGCCTACCTTTCGTTTTTATTATACCCACGGCTGGTCTAGGATTCCTCTCACTCTCTCTGTGTGTGTTTGAGTGGCTGGCCTATTGTTTTATAAGGCTCTTGGGTTTTATTGACTTTTCTCCTTCGAAGGAGGAAAGATATCAGTGATGCGATAAACTAACGCTCGAAACAAAAGACTTGCTCCTCTCGGCTCGGAGTATCTCAAATAACCGCCTGACACCCATATAAGGGATGCTGTGTAGTGGATTTTACTCCTCCCCGCTCCGGTTCAATTATTTTATCTTGCCACGATCGAATGTATTTAATATGAGTGCTGCTACTGCCGGTTAGTTCATGTGCAAGTACTTTGTGGAATTTTTTTTGTTCCTCAATAGCCTGCAGATTGGCTTTCGTTAGACACACTCGCATACCGGTCGGCGAAGCGAATAATGGAGAGATAAACTCCAGTGGACTCCTTTTATTGACACAGTACATCGCACCGAGTGCGGGGCATAGTCGTCCATAAAAACCAATCAATGTACGCAACATGGTTAACTCGGATTGGAATTCATCGTCGCGATGATCAACTGTATTAACAGCAACAACACATTAAATCCTTAGCCGGTATACCAGTGCAACTGATTCTACTGTGATGTCAACAGAATCACGACATAATGGCTTACAATGTCGGGCATCATTTTCTCTGGTCGGCTTGGACTGGACTGCAGTCCAGCCATGACGCTGCGTCGATAAAAAGTCGTTGGACTAAATTGAATTATGCGCATGTGGTTTTTATGCGTACCGAGCTGGAATTGATTAGTGTACTGCGTTGCGTATGGTGTGGATTCTGCAGATCAGAATCGTATCCGATTGAGTATACTTTGAATCGGTATGTGATTAGCATAAGTGAGGATACCTAATTTGGGTGGCTTGGTTTGGCTTTTGCTCAGTTTTATCGATTGCAGCATGAAAGAGGGAAAGTTAAAGTTTATTCATTAGTTCGTCTGCGGTGCTTATATAAGGTAATGATTGTATTTATAGACTAATGAACGCAGTCACACGTTATAGAATCGTGATGACATCTATCGATAAATACGTAGCTGGGTGTAACTTGTTATTTATTAATAGAATGCAACTGTATAAATATTTGGTACATCTTTATGAACCATATAGGTAGTAGAGAGTGGTTTGAGGTGAAGAAGTGAGAAAACTTAAAATTATAGAGTTGCTTTGCTTTTGGAAGAAGGGGAAAAGTGCGCTCCCTAACAAAAGGATGAAGTCAAACTAAATTTTTGTATATCCCGACAGATGGTACTTTGTAAAGTGCCGAGGAACAACTATTGTAGATAAGCCAGCGTTGCAATATCTGGGGATACTTCAATGAAATGGGTGCAGCAAGAAAAGTGCACTTGAAAGGGGGGAAAAATTGCTTGTTGGTGGTGGTGCTGCTGCTGCTGCTGCTGCTGTTGCCCAACTTGTTAGATTTCAACTGCCTTCTTAACCGATTCGAACAAAATAGTTTCCTATTCAACAGTCAAATTGTTCTCAAATTTGTTCAGAATTTATTTCGCTACTTTTATGTACTACATTGTACCCTAGATAGAAAAAACATCCATCTGAAACGGATCGTATGGCATCTTATCCCTCATGAATTGACCACGCCCTAGGAGTTGTGAAATGAAAACTTTCGACTGAAAAGTAGAACTTTTCAGAGATTAATTCAAAATTTGATTTTTTCAGCAAAACACGTGAAACCCATACATTCTAATAAAAATTTTGAAAAAAGCAAATTTTTGAAAAGTTGGCGTCAGTGGGTGGTTTTTAAAAAAAATTCTACATTTGCACTGATTTGGGCTGTCGGAAGCGCATGTATCAGTGGTAGTAAAAAGAAATCCATTATTTTTCCAACAGAATTTGTATCTCGCGTTGTATACGTTCTATCGGACGTACACTAAATGGCGTTAGAAAGATGACATTTCGTACAAAAAAAATCTTCTCTGACAGTTTTGTGATTGGTTGTCTCACTTTTGTTTGAGTGCGCGTCAAAGATGGACACCAGCAAAGAGAAAATACGCCATATTTTATAGTTTTTCTTCGATAAAGGCGAAAACGCAAGCCAGGCGACTGAAAATCTGAATAATGTTTATGGTCCAGATACTGTAACAGACAATCCGCGCAGTTTTGGTATCGTCGATTCCGTTCCGTTAATTTCGATGTCAAAGATGCACCACGCTCTGGAAGGCCAATTGTCGAAAATGTCGATAAAATCATGGAAATCGTCGAATCTGACCGTGATGTAAGCACTGTTTCGATTGCCCAGGAGCTAAACATTGCACAAAAAACCGTTTGGAAGCACTTGAATAAGGCTGGATACAAAAAAAAGCTCGATGTATGGGTGCCACACGAGTTAACGCAAAATAACCTCATGGACCTCATGGAATTTCCATCTGCGAATCGTTGCTAAATCGCAACAAAATCGACCCATTTCTAAAGCGGATGGTGACTGGTGATGAAAAGTGTATCACTTACGACAACTTAAAGCGAAAACGGTCGTGCTCGAATCGCGCTGAGCCGGCGCAAACGGTGACCAAGCCAGGATTGACGGCCAGGAAGGTTTTGCTGTGTGTTTGGTGGGATTGACAGGGAATCATCTACTATGAGCTGCACTCCCATACGGCAAAACTCTTAATTCGGACCTGTACTGTCAACAATTGGACCATGTGAAGGAAGCAATCGCCCAGAAGCAGCCAGCTTTGACCAATAGGAGAGGAATTGTGTTCCATCCGGACAACGCCAGGCCATACACATCGATAGCGACTCGCCAGAAGCTCCGGGAACTTAGTTGGGAGGTTCTTATGGATCCACCTTATAGTCCGGACCTGGCACCAAGTGATTACCACCTGTTCCTGTCCATGGCGAACGATTTTGCTTGCGAAAAATACACCTCAAAGGAGGCTGCTGAAAATCGACTGTCCCAGTTTTGTGTTGACATTGACAGTTGTCATCGGCTAAAGCTTGGCATTTTAACTGCACTTCATTAACATCAGTGTCGATATACAGTGTTGATAACACAGTGCTTTAGGCCCTGTGTGTACTTTCAAACATTTAAAAAATCTTTTATTATTATTATCTTTTAAATAAAATCGCTTTATAATGCATATCGGTTGTGCTGAATGCGAAAAAGCTTACAGTTCTAATGACATTTATATATCCTGTGACGGTTGCCTCAAACTTTTCCACACTAAATGCGTTAATCTGTCTGCCAGGACTGGTGATTATTTGCGAAGTACTACCCCTAATGGTCTTCAGTGGTTCTGTGTGAGATGCAGAAAGTTCTCTACGTCTTCGCTTTTGAGATTGCTTGCTGACTGCAGAGCGCCAACTAGGCACATTTTAACTGAACTCGATCGACTACAGTCATTATGCAAGGAGCATCTATCCAAAGTGCGACAAACTTTACGATCTTGCTTGTCGCAATGAAGCTGCACCGAATGAGGGGAAACCTACCAATCCCAAAAATCTCGCCAAATCAAAAAAAAAGAAGGACTTGGCGATTTCAACTGCTGTAGCCGCCGGGACTTCTTTGCTGCCTAGTCCACTAGTTCCTGATATTCCTGCTGTGGATTTAATTTTACCAGTTGACGATCCTTCTGAGAGTACTCAACTAACTACTGTTCCTGTGGGGAATGTATCCATTTCTGCCCCAGTTTCACCTTTTCTGCCTGCAGTCAACTCTCCGGGTCTACCTCCATCATCCGTCAATTTAGTTGTGGTAAAAAAGCCCATTCGAAAATCTATTTTCATTTCGAGACTGTCTTCTGCTACCACTGTGGTGGATGACGTGATGAACTTCATCAGAAGCAAAATTTCCTCGCCTGGGCCTATCATCAAATGCTTCAAATTTAACTTCAATGTACCTCGGGAAATAGCATCCTTTAAGCTATTTCCAACGGATGACTTATTCGACCTGCTGCTCTCTAAAGATTTCTGGCCTGATGGGACAGTGGTTCATGAATTCGTTCCGAAGGAAAGAAACGCTTCCATGAATTTTCCATCTTTGCCTGCTGCTGCTACTTCTGCTGCTTTGCCTACTTCTGTTTTGTCAGCTGCTCATCCAAAAAACGATTAGTTCTTCCTAATACGAGATCCATAGTCTCTGATGTTGCTGCTGTTCTACCTCAACTGTCATCGTCATCATCATCACCTAAATCACCTTGTACTAATGAAAGTAATCTGTATTTATTTTACCAAAATGTTGGTGGTTGTAAGTCCAAACTTAAATTTATTTACTTATTTTTTTCTTCTTGCTTGTATGACATAGTTATTTTAACCGAGACTTGGTTAACTGATAATCAATTAACCACTGAATTATTTAATGCTAATAACTACACTGTGTTTAGGAAAGATCGTAACCTACCTTTGTCAGGTAAAGGTACTGGTGGTGGAGTGTTGATTGCAATTCGTTCTTCCTTATCATGCAGACTGATCGAATTGAAATCAGACTCTTCAACCTCAGTTTCTGATCTAGATGTTGATCAATTATTAGTCAGTATAAAGTTAGATGGTGAATTAGAATTAATTTTAATGGTAAGCTACATTCCACCTAAGAGCTCACTTCAACTTTATGATTTACATTTAAACAACTGTGGTTTCATTTTAGATAACCTTAATTGCTCTCAGCATTTCTTATATATCGGTGACTTTAATTTAGGTGACATCAATTGGATTTATGATTCAGACGATAAATGCCTAATTCCTTTTAATGTTACCACTCAAGTTGAAGCATCTGTAATTGATTTTTTCAGTCACTATGATCTTATTCAAGTCAATTATCATCACAATAACCTCAATCGTTTACTTGAACTAGTGTTCGTTGATAGGGAATTTAATATTAGTGTCGATCTATCTAATTTCCCTATCATTAAAAACTCTCTTCACCATCTTGCTTTAGATGCTAAAATTAGTTTCTTTAGTTACTTAAAACAGAAAATGTCGAAAAATTGTACTATTTATAATTACAAAAATGCTAACTTTGATGCAATGTGTGAATACTTGTCTTCTGTGCCATGGGATACCATTTTGGGCTCCTCTTGATTAAATAACGCTTATGAATCCTTTCTTTCCTTTTTAAATTGCGCGATCAGTCAGTTTGTACCTAAAAGGAGTATTAGATGTAACTCCAATCCTATATGGTTCAACGAAAGGCTATCTAATCTAAAGAATAAAAAAAAAAGCTTATAAACTTTATAGGAGTAACAGGGAGAATTTAGAGTTTCGCGATTGTTATTTAGCTCGTCAGCGCGAATTTGATTCGCTCAATAAATTCTTATATCGTGCCGCAAGGGTCGGTCCTTGTACCTCTCCTATGGAACATTATTTACAACGGAGTTCTGCGACTAACACTGCCTGATGGAGTCAAAGTGATTGGCTTCGCTGACGCTATCGCAGTGGTTACAGTAGCTAAGCACGTACACGAGGTGGAGTCTGGATGAGGCAGTTATAAGAATAAAGGAATGACTGGAGTCTACCAGTCTGGAACTAGCTGCCCACAAGACTGAAGCTGTCCCAATAACCAGCCGCAAGAAGGTGGAATATGCGAGCGGAAACCAGACAATCAGGTTCAAAGAATCCTTGGAGTACCTTGGCGTCATACTCGATAATAGGCTGCGCTTCAAAGCCCACGTCGAGTACTTTAGTAAGAAAGCATCGCTGATGCAGGCAGCACACTCCCGAATGCTCCCGAACATCGGCGGGCCTGGACACGCCCGCAGGATCCTGCTGTCCACAGTGGTTAGCTCGGTACATCTATACGCTGCCCCGATATGGGCGGGTGCACTGGCGACAAATGAGCGTAGGAAGAAACTATCATCAGCTCTGCGCAATCAGAGTCATCAGCGGCTTTCGAACTATCTCCGACCATGCAGCCTGCGTTTTAGCTGGAATGGTCCCAATCAACATACTCGCGGATGAGATACAGAGGATGTACCTTAGACGTCCCTCGAACCAGCAAGAGGTAAAAAGAATGTCTAGAATGTCCAAACCAGGAGGAGGACGCGGAGCTTGCAGTGTTCTACTGCAAACGCTTTGCAGAAAATAGAGCAAGCCTGCCAAGCCCAGAAAATCTCATAAAGAACCAATTCTTTTTATTTGCAAACGTTACTGCTTTAGGAAATCGCGTAAGGGCTTTTGCCCCACCTTGTACGTCATGTTGTCTATCTCCATTGTTTTTTTATGTTCCCATATGTTGAAAATCTCTTTTATACCACCTGAATTTGCTAAAGTAAAGTATAACTAGCAACTAAGAATTGCCTAAGAGGACGCGCACAATGCAGATATGTCGGAGGACTTTAAAGCCGAAAGCGGCGCGCGGCAAAGTTGTGACTGTGATTCTTGGTCGTTACCAGTGTCAAATACAGTGTCTTTCATCTTTCTTAAAATATCTAGTTAAAAATTCCCTTGGAATATACCATGTCTCCATACGCGGCAATAGCGCCCGCATTATATCTGCAGATGAATGCTAATTCTGCTCTTCGATTGCTGCTGGTTGATTTAAAAAAAAAAAATCCAGAGGCTTCCTAACAACTAATCTGTCAGTAAAAAAGATTTCATCTGACGTTTATCAAGACACTCGAAAGGTCAATCGCCCACAACGATTAACATATTCATCAAGCCTAGCGGCTGAGTAAAAGTACACTTCTCCATCGCACCTTTGTTTTAGTCCACCCACACTACCCCGAAAGCATTTAGTACTATCGCTTCAAACCTTTGACATATTCGGCCCTTAAAAAGCCCCCGACCTTAACATCAATTTAATGGAATTAATATACACATATGTATACTCCGAATACGCAATAAATATCATCGTAAAACCCCAACGATGTTGTAAGAGATTAAACATTTAACTCCACCCTGAAGCTCCATAAAATCTCAAATCCGTGAAATAGCCAAACACGTGTGGTAAAGTGCCCCAAACCAATAAATTTTATTTTTAAACAACTGTCCCCGAGATATTAATTTCCATTGAAAGCCACTGCTCTGTCGCCCACATGAAACCTTCTTCACTCGCGAGACTGGTTCAGAGTGGCGTCAGATAGTGCACAAATTACCCACAAACCATACACAAAATAGAGTTATAAAACCTTTTTTTTTTTTTGTTGTAAAGACCGCTTAAAGATCCACCACCAGGGCTGGTGGTTTGTCCAACGCACGTTATGACACAAAGCGCTGTGCGGCTTGACTTTATTTTTATTGCGAAACACATTAAATACGATCTCTCCATCATTATGACGAGGCCGATCGTATGTTATAATAAAATTATGTTTTACCGCAGCAGCACTTCATAGGAAAGAGAGCGAACAATGCCCGCAATAAATATGGAGGGGAAAATATATATAGCGATCAATTTCCGGCAGATACTTGGAAAAGCAATTTCCACCTCTAAGCGATCTGTGGTCTTTGTTATGTTCACGTGATCGTCATTAAGTGGCTGAAGCTAAAGCAAACACACTGCGGAGTTGTAGATACTTTACAGGTCATACAGCAGCACGATCGATTTTTCTTTTTCTTTAATTGACTCGCTAACCACCGCGTGACTTACATCTGTTCTCCAGTGGTAAGGGTACTCTACTTAGAAAATCAGCCAACGGTAGCGGAAATATGCTATAATCTTTAAGATCCTTCGAATGGCAGAGCGCAGATACAAAAGTATCTAAGCGCGATTAACTCGGCAGAACGATGGACGATATGTATCTCAAGTTGTACGAACAGACCGTCCCCTTCGACGTCGTCGTCGTCGTTAATCGTATTCATGACATATGGGTGTGTTTAGAGCTAACTGCACCTTAAAGAGGGCAGCAGCAGTAACAGCAACAGCAGCAACACCGATCGATGTTCTTCCATTGATCTGCTCAGAATCTGTTCGACTATATCTGCCTGTTCGGACCGGTATTTGTTGTCGTTTCGAAGAGAGAGGGATTTGATGTTCGTTTAGCTCTAACAAAAGTGGGATTGGCATTTTGAGCAAGGAATTGACGTTTTCTCTTTAATGCTTGCGCGCGAGCTCCTTGTGAACATAAACAGGCTTAGAGGGATCTCGATGCGTGTATCTCTTTATCGTAATGCGAAGATCAATGGCCTCAATTTGATCGGGGTCCCGGACTTGTTGAAATGTCGTGGCCTGTGTGTGGCTGCTGTGTGTAATAGTATTGTGACATCATGTTTTGACATTTTGGGAACAATCAAGCGGAGAAGGTTACTTGTTCTTTGAGAGGCATTTATGGGCGCATTGTCAGTTTGGGCATATTTTGGGTGGCAATTTGTCATTGCTTGGTGTATTGTAGTTGATCGATGGGATTTTCGGAAAAGATCAAGATTAGGAAAATTGTAATTAATGTCGACAGGAAAGATTAGAATCTATAACAGATGGCACAGTGCTGCGTAAATATTCAGAAGTTTTCGAAGCGGATGTTTGAATGCAATTGGGCATATTATGGCTTACATTTGGCTTTTGGGTTTTAGAATAGCTCGTTTTCACCCATCGGCAATACAAATAAAAACCACTCTTACCATACGTCAGGATCGGAAATTACACCATTGCAGATGCTTACCTGAAAGAGAGAGAAAAATAATTATTAAATCAATACGAACGTGCAACATACTTATAACAAAATAGTTTTCAATCTAAAAACACAAAATTATACTACAAGCTAGTAATGGTGACAGTATTTTGTAGTGTTTAGTAGTACGACGACTCCTCTCAGAAGTATCCAAATCCAAGTAAATAAATATAACTCTATAAAAGTGCCCAGTGTTGGATGCTTACTGCTTCTTTATCGTTACTTCTATGCCACAATTGCTCGGATGGAATATATACGAGTAGATGGCGCGTCCGTCTGCTTAACTGAAATATTCGTGACGCATTTGAAGCTCCTTGGTATTTTTAGATGCACATAAGTTTCAAAGATTTAAAACAACTAACATGTATGACGAGAGGTGACGTGGTAGAAGCATCAGCATCTCTGAAGGCGCTTGAGACTCCAACAAATCACTCAAGAATTGTTCTAGAATCTACTTATGTCCTATATCCCCTTGTGGGTCCTAAGGCCTACGCCTACGCGTCATCATGTACGGTTTCTGGCAATGTGTCTGAGTTCTCCCCAACTTTTCCCTAACTGAGTGCCTCCTTCTCGACTGTTCTGCGCCATGTTCTCCTCGGACCGACAGGTCTTCTGCCATCCTGAGGTAGAGGGTTCCATTGCATAGCATGGTTCGCTATGGAACTGTCACCCTTTCAGAACGTGTGACCAATCCACTGCCACTTCCGCCGTTGGATGGTTGTGCCTATTGGTTCCTGACCCGTTCTCTCGTAATCCAAGAACAGACTAAATAAACTTTCCACGTGGAATAGGGTTTTTCGTATTCTGGTACCGGATCATAGCTAAACTGTAGACGCATGAATCTCTGACGCACTTGCGAACGAGTGTTCAAAGGCTATTCCTCTACGTCCGAGTGTCAGCTTGGCAACATTTTTTTCCATCTGCTGCCCTTAGATATTTTCGGCAAACAGATTGCTGCCAGTGCGGCCATTCGTCTAAAAGCCTCCCCGCAGTGGTCCAGCTATCACATTGGCCACTCCTCGATCCTTGATCTTTTCAACTTCAACTATGAAAATACGAACTACACCCCGCCGAAACTGAGATTTGACCGAAACTTCCGTAGGAACGTCCCTGAACGTGATGAATGGGACAACTCTCCCCCTGTAGATGGTAGTTCATTACTTTACAGATGGTTCCAAGATCGAAGGTGGGGTGAATTGTGGTGTTTTCTCCGAAAAGCTCAATCTTAGCATCTTTCCGCGTCCCAGATCACTGTAGTCTTTTCAGGCGGAAATCATGGCGATTAAGGAAGCCCCTGTCTTGGCTAAAATATAGGTATAATGTATTATCTGTCAGGGATATTAGCGTTTTCACAGACAATCAAGCGGCAGTCAAGTCCCTGGAATGGTGCTTCAAAGACCGCCTTAAATTGCAGTTCGTCTCTTACGGAGATGGCAGGGCAGTTCAACAATCACTTATGCTGGGTGCCAGGCCACAGGAGCATTCCGGGAAACTGCAGGGCGGACGACCTCGCCAAACAGGGTACAAGTCTAAGGATTCTGCCTAAAAAGCAAGCCCTGAGTATGCCCCGCGACTGAGAAACCAACTCCTCCTATAACCGTATCGACGATCTGAATTGGTCAGACCATCAGTCAATCTTTCGCTAAAAAGCATTCAGTTGCAAATACACTCGAATGTCAGGTATCATAGCGCCAGAGCTCATAACCGAACTTAAAAGTTATCGTACAGTTTGGCTTCTTACAGCAACGAATAAATTTATGACAGAATACAGGAAGTCAAAAAACGCCTTGGCTGGCTATCTTCTTCTTTCTATTTCGGTGAGGCTATGACCTGAACTCAAGGGATCATAACTCTCCCACTTCAATGCATAGGCCAAAATTGTAAGTGCGGGTTGTCTAGGGCCATGATTCTAGGCTAAGTAACGTGGGCCAGCAACCTGCGTTACTGAATATTGCCCGCTACAGAAAACGACACTATGCCTTGGATAAGAAATGATCACATGTTGATGACTTTTGGCTATTGTACCCGGACAAAGATAGATTTCTGGAATGTAAGGACGCTCCTCGACTCGGGAAGAGAAGATCCTTACAATGCCAGATTCCTCCAACTGGAAGAGGAATTCATGCGATATAAACATGGACATTTTGGGGGTAAGTGAAGTAAGATGGTTAGAAGCGGGCGAGTACCAGTCTCCAACGCGTAACACTGTACTACTCTATTCTGGTAGACCATCCGGAAGTCAGCGGGAATATGGAGTCGGATTACTGCTAACAACAACAGCACGCAAGGGTCTAATTTCCTGGCAGCCTCATGGTGATAGGATTTTGACGGCCAGATTCCGGACTAGAGTACGACGCGTCACCATCATACAGTGTTACGCCCCAACGAATAGTTCGTCTGAGGACGAAAAGGAGAGCTTCTACAATCTCTTAAGCGCCGTCTTCAACACAACACCAAATGGAGACATTGTCATAGTGATGGGGGATTTGAATGCCAAGGTAGGTAGCGACAACGAAGGGCTCAAACATGTAATCGGGAAGCATGGACTAGGCAACCGCAATGACAACAGCGAAAGGTTTGTGGATTTCTGCAATGCCAACCGCCTTGTGATAGATGGCACCATGTTTGAGCACAAGACCTGCCACAAAGTCAGCTGGGTTTCCAACGACAGGCAAGCAACCTCCAACCAAATAGGCCCTTTTTTTCATTAGCCACCGCTTAAGAAGTAGTCTCCTGGATGTCCGAAACATGCGGGGGGCAGATGTGGGGATAGTACGAGATCTCCATCTTATGATAGCTACTCTCCAACTACGCACTGCTGCAATTCGAAGATCCGAAGAAAACACAAGAATGCCCAGGTTCAACATCGATAGACTTAGTGATCCCTCAGTGCGCCAACAATTAAGGGAGCACTTTTCGCAAGGTGTGGAAGCAATCAGCAGCTCACTGCCCGCAAGCATCCAAGATCATTGATGTGCTGTGAAAAATGTTTTTGCATCTGGTGCTGAAAGAATTGTCGGTCGATCACAGGGAAGACAAAGGGTGTGGCTTTCCAAGGATACCTGGAGACGGATTGACGAACGAAAACAGCTGAAAACTGGCGTTGTAGCTACTCCAGCAGCAGGGAGAAGCGAGCTAGAGTCCCTATATCGCATGAAGATGAGAGAAGTTCAGCGTAGCGTGCGACGTGACAAGCGCAACTACATCAACGCGCTGACTACAGAAGCAGAAGAAGCTGCACGGAGGTGCGACAGCAGGACCGTCTACAGAATCACGAAAGAGCTGAAAGGTGGTCGCAGCTCCAGCCAACACCCAGGGAAAAGCCTAGTCGGCTCCTTGCTCATTTCGGGTGAGGACCAGCTCAAGAGATGGAAAGAGCATTTAGCTACGGTTTTGAACCGTGTATTCGCTAGCGATATGCTCCCAAATCAGACTGAGATGCCCGAGGTGAGTAGCTCCCGAATACGCACCACGACTCCCAGTAAAGATGAGATCATTACCGCGATCAAGGCACTCAAAGCCAACAAGGCGGTAGGACTTGACGGTATTCCAGCAGAGTTCTTACGAGCAGCGCCCACAAATCGGCTGAGTTTCTGCTTCCACTTATAGAGAGAGCTTGCGAAGCTGAGAGCTTTTCTAACGAGTGGAAAAAGGGAATGAAGGTCAAGGAAATTTAATGGAGTGCGGAAACTGGAGGGGTATCTGCGTGCTGCCTGCTGTAGCTAAGATAATAGTTAAAATCATCCTGGAGCGAGCCAAACAACATCTCGAAGACACACTCGATGCCGAACAAGCAGGTTTCCGCTCTGGATCCTCCTGTGTTGACCACATCAACACCCTGCGGATTATCATCGAACAGTGTGTTGAATATCGATCGTCACTGCACCTGCTGTTCATCGATTTTGAGAAGGCGTTCGATAGTGTCAGCAGGGAGTTTATTTGGCGTGCCTTACGCAGGAGAGGCATTTCCGATAAACTAATTGCTATTATCAAAGCTACATATGAAGGCTCCAAATGTCACGTTCTGCACAGGGGAAGGTTGTCTGAGGAATTTGATATCCATAGTGGGGTAAGGCAAGGCTGTATCCTTTCACCAATATTATTGCTATTGGTGATTAGCGATGTGCTTCATGCAGCTTTGTCGACGGGAAACGGAGAAATTCGATAGACTCTTACATCCGAACTGAAACATCTTGACTACGCTGACGATATATGCTTACTCTCCCACAGAATTATGGACCTCCACCAAATGACAGCAGATGTGGAGAGGCAGGCGCCGTTGGGCTGAAAATTAATACGGCAGAAACTAAAATTATCAGCCTTGGAACAAACTCATCGGCTCAAATATGCATTGCTGGACAACCGGTAGAGAGAGTAGAGGACTTCCAAGATCTTGGCAGTATTGTCTCGACCGATGGTGGAACCGAACTGGATATAGCCAACAGGATCGCCGAAGCAAAGTCCGCGTTCGGGATGTTGTCCAAAATATGGCGAAGCAATGCAGTCACTTTGAACACCAAAATAAGACTGTTCCGCTCCAACGTTGAATCCGTGCTGCTATATGGTTGCAGCACGTGGAGAGTGACCACTACTATCACCAGAAAGCTGCAAACGCTCGTTAATAGGTGCCTGCGCAATATCTTAAGGATTTTCTTGCCCAATCGTATTTCTAGCGAACACCTTTACGAGAGAACGGGTCAGGAACCAATAGGCACAACCATCCAACGGCGGAAGTGGCAGTGGATTGGTCACACGTTCTGAAAGGGTGACAGTTCCATAGCGAACCATGCTATGCAATGGAACCCTCTAACTCAGGATGGCAGAAGACCTGTCGGTCCGAGGAAAACATGGCGCAGAACAGTCGAGAAGGAGGCACGGCAGTTAGGGAAAAGTTGGGGAGAACTCAGACACATTGCCAGAAACCGTACACGATAGCGCGTAGGCGTAGTAGAGGCTCTAGGACCCACAAGGGGATACAGGATATAAGTATGTAAGCACTTCACTGCATTTCTACTGATCCGCCTGTGGGTTTCGCCTGTTTGACCTAAAAAAAATATCGATAATTTCTGAATTCTGAAAATTTCGATTAAAACGAACAATTTTTTGCATAAATTTCTTGGAGTTTATATTTCATTGAACATGATCCCATTCATCATTGTTAATCATAAATTAAAAACTAATTTCTTCAAAACAATATGCGCCCAAATCCGTCGTTTAATTAGCCCCTTCTTTTCGTCTACACCTGACGAATGTGTAATGTTCATCCACCCTCGTAAATACTATTCTCTTGCAACAATTTCAATTAACAACCATAACCATAATGAATAGCAAATCCAACAACAACACCTCACTCGGCGCCCTGGGAATTCCCCATAGAAGCTCCTAGCGCTCGCAGAGCAGAGTCTATCAATTAATTCGCCACTCGATTGGCAGAAATTCCCTTTAGCTGCTGCACAAGGTACATACACAAGGTTCCGAAACAAGCAAACATTTTTGCATTGTATTACGGTATGCGGCGCGATTTTTAATTACCACAACGTGTTGAATTATTAAAATTCGAATCAATGCAACAGCGGCAGTGCAACATGTCTTCCTCATTTGTCAGCGCACAGAGGCACATTAGCCCCTGCCAGTTGGGTGAGAGATTCATGGGATCAACTATCCACCAGGAATACAAAATGCAAGCGCGCATCCCATGGGGATTTGAATTTTGATTTCAATTCTGATTATTATCTATTGCTAGAGACTATTAGCAGCAACACTGATTTCTGCCACTGTCAATGGTGATAGGCAGGCGCGCATTAAAATGTGGCGCCTCAACGTGAAATCGACGGTTGTGCTGCATGCTAATACAGGCTTCATACTCAATTCAATTAAGAGTATTTCGAACTTTTTTCTTTACCCTAGGAGGGTTTTTTTTTCCTCTATTACATCAGAGTCTCAAATTAGCTTTTCGTTAATTGACTGAAAAACTTTTGAACAAAAATAGATTTTTTGTTGTTAAAATCTCTGTTTGATTTAATTTTGACGCGCGATGATGAGAACGTCAAAGTTCATTGCTTATGCAGTCGCCGGGAAGTGTTAATGAGTTCGGGGAATTAATTAGCAGTTATGCATTTACTAATTAAATTTTATTAACTTAGTTATTTATTGTTTTGGAGAGTTCTATCCGCCACGTGAGTGTGTGCTTCGAACAATAAAATATGGAAATTCGGAGAGAGACAGAAAAAAAAGGCGAAAACATAAACTAAAGAGCTGGCAATAATGTTTTGTTTTGTTGTTTCTATCGGAACTAACCAGTTCCAAATTATTATTCATAACAACAGGATAAAATTATTAAGTCATAATATCCCAATTGATTTTAAATTAATTCGACAGGGTTAGTTGCTTGTATGGAAATGAGGATGTTCATTTTGATAAGTGGTTATATGTGTGCAAATAATTTGTGCGAAGCTTCTATTTTGATTTTGAATTTGGTGTGCTTTCCGGTATTTGATTTTGATTGTGTTGATGAATTGTTGTGTCAATAATCAAATCACTTGAATCGATATTTTATTTGATAGAGTAAAAACAGAAAGACTAATCGGAATATTGAGTTTGAGTTCAAGACATTGCAGATTAAAATTGTACCAGCACCTAGATCCCGAAAGTAGATCACCGAATGTGATGAGTTCAGTTTTTGTTGTATATCCCTTGGCGTCGGTTAAAAACTAAGATGTAGTACATACATACGTAAAATAAATGGATAATGAATGAAGGGGAAAAGGCTACGGGTAGAAATAGTACGATACTTACTTTGAATACAGCGCGTACTTTTTTTTTCTTTATTAATTGTGGTCAGGTAAAGGCACTGCGACCTGGTAAAGGACTGGAGAGTCTCTGAAGAGCACTCTTTCTCAGACCATCGCTACCTCCAATTCAGTCTTGACGACCATCTACCTGATCAGAAAGTTTTTAGAAATTATAAAAAAAACGAATTGGTCTCTATACAGGAAGCGCTTATTGAAGCCTATTCCCTCCCTTTTGCCTACTGAACCTACTAGTACGGATGATCTTGACAGGTTGGTCAACACCTTTACATCGGCACTTAACGGTGCCTTGACTGTGGCATGCCCTAACCGCACTCCTCGAGGTAAGAAGAAACCACCTTGGTGGAATACAAATCTTAGTACTCTTAGGAAGGACAGCAGACTCCTCTTTAATATTGCTAAAAGCTCTCGCGAGACGGCCGATTGGGACACCTACAAACTGTCTCTCAGGAAATATAAAATTTTACTGAGGAAAGAGCAACGACGCTCCTGGAGACTTTTCTGCGACAGTATTGAAGAATCCTCGGAAGCCTCTAGGTTGCGGAAAATCCTCTCAAAAAGACCTTCAACACCTAGCTACCTCTTACATCCAGATGTTCACTGGACCACCTCTGCTAAGGAATCCATTGACATCCAACTGGATACTCACTTCCCTGGTAGCTCCCCTGTTGTTGTTTCATTATCGGGTATTACCCGTACTTGCTCTTTACCGTGCAGCAACTCCCTGGTTATAGAAAAGATCCGCTGGGCCATGCGCAGCTTCAAGCCCTTCATGTCCCCAGGACCTGACGGCATTATTCCTGCTGAATTTCAAAAATGTGAGGACATTGTGCTTCCATGGCTCAAGGTCATGATATCGAGCTGTCTTAATCTGGTCTACATCCCCTAGACGTGGGCCGAGGTTGAAGTTGTCTTCATTCCTAAGGCAGGTAAGAGCTCGCATGTGGAACCAAAGGATCTCCGACCTATCAGTCTATCGACCTTTCTACTGAAAACGCTGGAAAGGCTGATTGATATTCATTAGCCCGTCTTTGCTCTCGCCGTCCCAACATGCGTACTGCAAAGGCAAATCCGTTGAAACAGCCTTACACTCGCTTGTGCGCATCATTGAAAAATCTCTGAGCATTAAAGAATATACCATGGTGGCTTTCCTTGACATTGAGGGAGCTTTTAACAATGTCAAACCAAAGGCAATCACAGACGCACTTGCAAATCTGAAAGTAGATACTTCGCTCGGAGTGTTGATCAATCAATTGCTAACACGCAGGATTATCAACACACAGCTGGGTGGACCATCGGCTAGCAGAGTTGCCTGTTGCAGAACACCCCAAGGTGGAGTTTTGTCCCCCCTCCTGTGGAATCTTGTAGTGAATGAGCTACTAGTAGACCTGGACAGTTCAGGCTGTAGAGTGTTTGCCTATGCTGATGACATTGCGATTGCTGCGTCTGGCAAGCACCCAGACACTCTCAAGGAAATCCTCCAATATGCTCTCTCTCGGCTCACTAGGTGGGCCTCCAATTCTGGATTGGGGGTTAGCCCTTATAAAACAGAACGTGTTCTTTTCACAAGGAAATATAAAGTTCCCCACGTAGACCCTCCTATGATTAATTGCACCAGTCTCACCTTCACTGTTAATGCAAAATTCCTGGGTCTTATTCTGGACAGAAAACTGAACTGGAAAGCCAATCTACTAGAACGCGTATGGAAAGCCAATGTAGCTCTCTATTCCTGTAAAAAGGCTATAGGTAGGAGCTGGGGATGGCTCTCCCCCTGAAGATGGAAATTCGGTGCACTTCTACACAGATGGCTCTAAGACCGATGGTGGGGTGGGCTGTGGTGTTTTCTCCGATAAGCTCAACCTGAGCATCTCGTTCCGCCTCCCTGATCATTGTAGCGTTTTTCAGGCGGAAATCATGGCGATTAAGGAAGCCCTGCCTTGGCTGGTCAGCGATATTAGCATTTTCACTGACAGTCAAGCGGCTATCAAGTCCCTGGAATCGGGCTCTTTTACTTCAAAGACCATCTTAGACTGCCGTTTGTCTCTTACAGAGATGACAGAGCAGTTCAACATTCACCTATGCTGGGTGCCAGGTCACAGAGACATTCCAGGTATGGCGGACGAACTCGCTAGACAGGGTACTACTCTAAGGATTCTGCCAGATAGGCAAGCCCTTGGTATGCCCCTCGCTACATGTAAGCATCTACTGAAGCTGAACGCTATTAGCAAGACCAACCTTAGGTGGGATAGTGGCACTACGTGTTACATTTTGAGGCAGATCTGGCCTAAGTTGGACCAGAAACGTTGTGCCGAGTTGGTTAAACTAAAGCGATTATAGATCAGCTGCGTTATCGGTGTCATCACCGGACACTGTTTAATCGGCCAACGTGCCAAAAGACTTTGCCTCTTTTCCAATGACTTCTGCAGGACCTGTAGGGAAGAGGAGGAGGAGGAAACTATTCTTTACTTCCTATGCACATGTCCTGCTCTATTACGCAAAAGAATGCTCCATCTATGAGCTCCCTTCCTTGACGACCTCAGCGATTTGGCGTCCTTAGACGTCATGAACATCCATCGCTTCACCAAAAGCTCCGGCTGGTTTTATTAGTCCCTGAGTGGTCTAATGGTAGATCCTTGACATCAAAATGGACCTTTACTGGTCTAAGTGTGTCTGCATCGTGGTGCAGACAGTCAATCTAACCTTACCTAACCTAAAGGCACTGCGTGCAGGTAGATCTATTGTGCCAAGGGCCAACTTAAGGACAGCAGTAATTCTAGTCTCATTATGAAAGCAATTATTACAGCTTCGGAGGAGTCCCTTTAGTCTGTTGGAGATATGATATCTTTAAGGAAAAGGCTTCTCCTAATTCTGCACACTTGCATAGTCTGCGATTTCGTCCTTCTAGACAGATGGCAGTATCCGGTAAGGAAGCTCAGAAGCCTTCTTATATCGTTTTTGCTGTACCACCTTGATCAAAAAGTTCCCGGAATAAAAACCGTGTGGCGCTCCCATCGTTCCGATTTGAGTTCTGTTTTCTTTGTTAAGTTGGTACATCTGTTGTTGATATTCCCTCTAAATCTTAGCGTCATAGCTTGACATTTGCAAAAGTTACGTAGCCAAGAGTACATCTATCTCTGTGTGTGTTGACGATTTTTTACCAGACCAGAATTTGGGGGCAGAAAACTCGTGGATTTTGCACCATGATAACGCACCGTCGCACAGTGCCATCATTATTCGTAATTTTTTGACGAGAAATGCAACAAATACCATCCAACAGCCACGGAATTCACCTGATTTGGTTCCCTGTGACTTCTTTCTGTTCAATCGAGTTAAACCATTACGGGGAACGCGTTTCAGCAGCCGAGAGGAAGTAATGGAAAAATCGCAGGAAGCACTGATGGACATACCGAAAACCGAATATAAAAAATGTTTCAAAGATTGGATCAAGCGCTGGCATAAGTGTGTTGCAGTCGATGGGTACTACTTTGAAGGGGACAATATAGATTTAGATGAATAAACTTGTATTTTTAATTTTCTGAATAAATTCCGGGAACTTTTTGATCAAGGTGGTATTTAGAGATATCTGACTTACTTACTTAGGTGGGGCTACAGTTCGGGGTGAACCTGGGCCTCAACCAACAAGCCTCTCCACTTAGCTCGGTCTTTAGCTAATTGCCTCCAGTTGCGCACTCCAAGTTGGTCGAGGTCCCCTTGAACTTGTGCGCGCCACCTACGGCGATGATTCTCTCTACTGCGTCGTCCCTCGGGGTTAGATTCGAAGACTCTGTGGGCCGGGGCGTTGGTGTTCATTCGCTCTACATGTCCTAGCTATCTCAGACGTCCAATACGCAGTTTTTTGACTAGGTCGATGTCGCTGTACAGCTCGTATAGTTCGTGATTGAATCTTCTCCTCCAAAACCCGTCAACGCAAACGGGACCGAAAATCTTATGAATTTAGAGATATCAGCTTCCTTCTTTTTTGGAAAGGTCGGACCGCTCTTAGCTTGGGACCTTGGGTGTTATTCTAGTGGGAAATACATTCGTTGCGTTTCCAACCGTTACGAGTGTATTTGAAAGCAGAATCAGGGTTCTAGTCTAATAAACAACTCAGAGAAGCCTTCTTTGTCTAGCAGACCTGCAGTTTCATTTCCGTCAACGCCTACGTGGCCCGGTGCCCACCACAGTTTTACTTTGTTGTATAGGGCCAAGTTTTGTAAACTGTCGAAGCAACTTAAAACTGATTTTGAACTGAGCGAGTGGGAGATCAGTGCATTGAGCGCCGCTTGGCTGTCGGTGAGTATGTGGCACCTTTGATACCTGAGTCCAAGTTTATACGAGCGCACGTCTCAAAAGCTCGGCCTGTAAAACACTGGGACTCTTTCCAAGTGGTTTCGAAACTTTATAGTTGGGTCCATACAGTCCGGCACTAACTCGTGAATCCATTTTGATCCGTCGGTATACCACACGATTCCTTTTGGATTGATCAATATTGGTCCGCCAATATTCCATGTATCATGGCTTGGGTCCTCAATCTCAAACCTTCTACCGAAGTACAGTGATTTGGGCATAAAGTCAGAAACCGTGTTGAGCATATCTAGCTCGGCGAAGTCGGTTAATATCTCCTTGAGATCAACGTGATCCCATGTATTATTAACATCCGACTTTCGAAGACTAACTGCACTGCGAATTGTCACTTTCTTGATGAATATACATATGTAGCGGAGTGAGTCCGATTATAGCCTCTATGGCTGTTGTGCGATAAGTATGCATAGCACCTGTGATTCCGAGGCAAGCTTGTCTTAGAAATTTATTGAGTTTGCTAATGATTGTGACTTCCAAAGTTTTTGTCCACCAGACAATTGACGCGAACGTTAGGATGGGTCTAACTACCGTGGTATATAACAAGAAGGGGATAGACCCATATTTTGCCATACCTACGGCAACAGACCCACCTGGGAAGAGTCGCCTTGGCAATTTTATGTTTAATATTGGAATTCCAGTCGAACCCCACAGGCGGATCACTAGAAATGTGGTGAAGAGGGAGGGTTATGATCCATTGTTTTCGGATCATAACCTCGCCAAAATAGAAAGAAGATGGAAATTCCAGTTTAGTTTTATCTAAAACAAGTCCTAGATATTTTACCTCGTCGGAAAAATTAATGGTTGTACCATTTAGACTCACTGCACCAAGGTTTAGGGTTCTCTTCTTGTGAATGGTACAACGACTGCCTTGCTGGAGTTAATCGATAGGCCCCTTCCCCAGCACTCCCGCCCAAGACTACAAGGGATTACGAATAGTAGATATTAGAACATGTTCATATGATTCAATTTCTCACGCCTATTATGGCTAGCGAATCGAAAGTTCGACTCAAGTCGAATTGCTTCTGTCGTGGTATTGCTGTTAGCGAACATTTTCATTCGAGTAAAGAATGAGGGCTGACAAAGGAAACAAAAAATTAAATGTCATCTGTGAAGTGTCAATAGCTACAGAAGTAATTCGCCTGGCACTTCGACTTGAGTTGAACGTTCGAATCGCTAACCATATTAGGGCTGTTAGTATCATCTGAAATGAGTCCCGCCAACCGATTTTCATGTAGACAAAGATTTGTCTCATACTCGTTTTCCCCCACCAAATTTTATCACATTACTCCAAATAAGTAGTCTCCTACGATCTTTCACATCTCACTGAAGAATTTTTCAATCTTCCCAACGTCAAAGGTGCCCAATAATACTCCAAATTGCAATAAACTATTCCAATCACTGGCACATTCCATACCCATTCACACCTTCTTATCCACTCAGCCGCAAGGTACAACCAATAAGGCCGACATTTTTCATTTCAATAAAGATCAAAATAGAAATCCACTCAATATGTAGTTGCACCTACATACTATGCGGACCGAAAGAGGGGGCGCAGAAGGTTCAAAGAGTTCACCGAACGCCACAAACGCCGCGAACGCGATAAATCAAATCGAAAAAGCATTTTCCAATTCGCAAATCACGATTTTCCCATTTCCCATTTGGCACAACACTCAGCCAGTGTCCAATTGCATTACGAATTCCCAAGTTTCGCCGAACGTCGTCGTCATCATCGTCGTCCACCAAACAGGCAGCAAACAAAGGCAAAGCGAACAACAAACAAACTCCAACCAACCAACCAACTGACCCCGTTGAACCCCATTCTAAAGAGATTTTACCCCTCGTCTCGAGGAAAAATTTCACACATTCATTTTCACAGTTTAACCTCAAAAGGAAGGAAAAACGTCGCGTTCAAGTCGTGCAACAGCAGCTTCGCGCCGCCATCAGAGATTTTCGCGCGCCAAAGTGAAAGGTGCTCGTTGGAATTTGAAATTTCTCTATCTCTCTCTCGCGCCCATATTTCACATCCAATCAAGTGGATTTGAAAGAGAACCTAATCAGCGGTAAGTATTGTGGAAATCCACGGATCAATTAATCAGATACTTGGTGTCGAAATACATGCACTCTCTCTTTGTGCGCGATGGTTAATCGCTCGGACAGACAAAATTGTATAACACTCTGCTGTCGTTGCTGCGTCTGCCTCGTCCCCCATGTCTGTAGCGACGACTTTCTAAATTGGAAATTGCGCGTACGTTTTCCTCGTTTGGTGCTTTTTGGGAAAAACTTTCTACTGGTTACCACCGAGAGTTTCACATCGCCACATAACACAACCACCCAACAAGAGCAAAGCCAGGCTAACCTATCTAATCATCTTGTCAACCAATTTCAGTGACTAGAGTGTAATTCAATTTACAAATGCTGCTGCTGCTGCAATTCGCTGTGTTTGTGCCACAATTTCGCTCGAATAATGCGTTCAACTTCACAGCTTTCACGTCTCTTTGGGTGCAACAGTGAGTGGCCATTGAGTGAATGGCTGTAATGGTTTGTAATGGATGTGCATGGCGGCGGCGGAGACCCCAACAAGACAATACAAACAGCCATCAGCCATGGACATTTGGGTCAATCAAGCTGTGCTTAGACGATATTGTGTGACAAGCGACTAATGAACATCGGCTTGCATTATAAATTTGAGATAATTAATTTATTTAACCATAAATACACAACGGCACCAGGAAGTTTTATGGTCGCGCGCAGCAGTAGAAACAAAAAACCACAGATATTGTTCAAAAGATATTCTGATTAGACTGTGTAGCGCAGCAGTGGTGGATTGGCAGGCAATTTGTTTGAAAATGGTTGCGCGCGATGACATCGATTGGTCAGTTAAAGGAGTGCTCTTTCAAGATAAGCTTTGGCTCTTAAAGTGAACGATAATTTAATGGACTACAAGTTCGTAGTTATGTTGTGTCAGTACCTGTCGAATTGTTACGAAACACTTCCGTGATCATGTAAAAACCTTAAGATCCGATTTAATCGAAATTAATCTATTTGACATCAGTACTCTATCTTCGCCCACCATACGAGTATATCGCTAGATCCTGGGCTGAAGGATATACGTAGATTGTACGACTGGCGCAAATACTAGGGCTTTAAGGAACTGTTGATAAATATGCGATATCAGGATATTTTCTTAGTTTTAATTATAATTTTTAATTTAATTGGCTTAATATACAAGCAGTTAGGGACCTAAATCTAATTTTTACAATGTGTACTTAAAAGCTAGTTAAAATTTACAAATATCAAGACCTGAGTGAGGAAGGGGAGGGGGATTAGCCAAACGCAGCATTCGAGACATGGACTTATTACACCCATAGTTAGTACGGTGAAACTTGAGGCAGAAGAGAGGTTCTGATCTCAGAAAAGGCAGTTGGTGCTGATTGAAATGGTTTAGAGCAGCATAGGACAATCAATGTTGCCTACTAATAGCTGATGTACAAATTTGCAACTTTTCTATGCTTTCCAAGCGACTGCATATTGGACAAGTTCAACCAATGCTCGTAAGGAGGTAGGTTGAATCTGTCAGGTCACGGGAGCAAAACGGATGAACCTCCGTTGGACACACTCAATTCGATGTGAATGTGTATCGTCATTTGGGGACTTGCATTGCGATTGATCGGGAAACTACTGACTGCTCAAAACTTGGCTTGGGCCAGAGCGCAACAATCAAGTTCGAGCTTTACATCCTAATGGTGGTCCCCGGGCAACTATACGTATAAACCCTTATACGTGTAGGCTAAAATTGTAAGTGCGGGTTCTCTAGGGCCTTCATTCTAGACTAGGTAACGTGGGCCAGCAACCTGCGTTACTGAAAACCGACCGTTACAGAAACCGACACTATGCCTCGGATAAGGAATGATCACATGTTGATGACTTTTGGCTATTGTACCCGGACAAAGATAGGTTTCTGGAAGTTAAAGACGCTCCTCGACTCGGAAGCGAAGGTCCTTACAATACCAGATTCCTTCAATTAGAAAAAGAATTCATGCGATATAAACTGGACATTTTGGGGGTAAGTGAAATAAGATGGTTAGAAGCGGGCGAGTACCAGTCCCCAACGTATTACACTATACTACACTATTCTGGAAGACCATCCGGAAGTCAGCGGAAACATGGAGTCGGACTACTGTTAACAACAACAGCACGCAAGGGTCTAATCTCCTGGCAGCCTCATGGTGATAGAATTATGACGGCCAGATTTCGGACTAGAGTACGACGCGTCACCATCATACAGTGTTACGCCCCAACGAATGAAGAACTGAGGACGAAAAGTAGAACGTCTACAATCTCTTAAGTGCCGTCTTCAATACAACACAAAATGGAGACATTGTCATAGTGATGAGGGATTTGAATGCCAAGGTAGGCAATGACAACGAAGGGCTCAAACATGTAATCGGGAAACATGGACTAGGCAAGCGCAATGATAACGGCGAAAGGATTGTGGATTTCTGCAATGCCAATCGCCTTGTGATAGATGGCACCATGTTTGAGCACAAGACCTGCCACAAAGTCAGCTGGGTTTCCAACGACAGGCAAGCAACCTCCAACCAAATAGGCCCTTTTTTTCATTAGCCACCGCTTAAGAAGTAGTCTCCTGGATGTCCGAAACATGCGGGGGGCAGATGTGGGGATAGTACGAGATCACCATCTTATGATAGCTACTCTCCAACTACGCACTGCTGCAGTTCGAAGATCCGAAGAAAACACAAGAATGCCCAGGTTCAACATCGATAGACTTAGTGCGCCAACAATTAAGGGAGCACTTTTCGCAAGGTGTGGAAGCAATCAGCAGCTCACTGCCCGCAAGCATCCAAGATCATTGATGTGCTGTGAAAAATGTTTTGGCATCTGGTGCTGAAAGAATTGTCGGTCGATCACAGGGAAGACAAAGGGTGTGGCTTTCCAAGGATACCTGGAGACGGATTGACGAACGAAAACAGCTGAAAACTGGCGTTGTAGCTACTCCAGCAGCAGGGAGAAGCGAGCTAGAGTCCCTATATCGCATGAAGATGAGAG
Organism: Brachypalpus laphriformis; assembly: GCA_945910035.1. Taxonomy (NCBI): domain Eukaryota; kingdom Metazoa; phylum Arthropoda; class Insecta; order Diptera; family Syrphidae; genus Brachypalpus; species Brachypalpus laphriformis. Next base: position 275,238,157 of record OX246754.1, on the reverse strand, counting down.
AAGTTCAGCGTAGCGTGCGACGTGACAAGCGCAACTACATCAACGCGCTGGCTACAGAAGCAGAAGAAGCTGCACGGAGGTGCGACAGCAGGACCGTCTACAGAATCACGAAAGAGCTGAAAGGTGGTCGCAGCTCCAGCCAACACCCAGGGAAAAGCCTAGTCGGCTCCTTGCTCATTTCGGATGAGGACCAGCTCAAGAGATGGAAAGAGCATTTAGCTACGGTTTTGAACCGTGTATTCGCTAGCGATATGCTCCCAAATCAGACTGAGATGCCCGAGGTGAGAAGCTCCCGAATACGCACCACGACTCCCAGTAAAGATGAGATCATTACTGCGATCAAGGCACTCAAAGCCAACAAGGCGGTAGGACTTGACGGTATTCCAGCAGAGTTCTTACGAGCAGCGCCCACAACATCGGCTGAGTTTCTGCTTCCACTTATAGAGAGAGCTTGCGAAGCTGAGAGCTTTCCTAACGAGTGGAAAAAGGGAATGAAGGTCGAGGAAATTTAATGGAGTGCGGAAACTGGAGGGGTATCTGCGTGCTGCCTGCTGTAGCTAAGATAATAGTTAAAATCATCCTGGAGCGAGCCAAACAACATCTCGAAGACACACTCGATGCCGAACAAGCAGGTTTCCGCTCTGGATCCTCCTGTGCTGACCACATCAACACCCTGCGGATTATCATCAAATAGTGCGTTGAATATCGATCGCCACTCCACCTGCTGTTCATCGATTTTGAGAAGGCGTTTGATAGTGTCAACAGGAAGTTTATTTGGCGTGCCTTACGCAGGAGAGGCATTCCCGATAAACTAATTGCTATTATCAAAGCTACATATGAAGGCTCCAAATGTCACGTTCTGCACAGAGGAAGGTTGCCTGAGGAATTTGAGATCCAAAATGGAGTAAGACAAGACTGTATCCTTTCACCAATATTATTCCTTCATGCAGCTTTGTCGACGGGAAACGGAGGAGTTCGGTGGACTCTAACATCTCAACTGAAACATCTTGACTACTCTGACGATGTATGCTTACTCTCCCACAGAATTATGGACCTCCACCCAACGAACGACAGCAGATGTGGAGAGGGAGGCAGGCTGAAAATTAATACGGCAAAAACTAAAATTATTATAATTAAATACATCGGCTCAAATGCTGGACAACCCATAGAGAGAGTAGAGGATTTCCAGTATCTTGGGAGTATTGTCTCTACCGATGGTGGAACCGAATATCTTAAGGATTTTCTGGCCCAATCGTATCTCTAACGAACACCTTTACGAGAGAACGGGTCAGGAACCAATAGGCACAACCATCCAACGACGGAAGTGGCAGTGGATTGGTTACACGTTCCGAAAGGGTAACAGTTCCATAGCGAACCATGTTATACAATGGAACCCTTTAACTCAGGATGGCAGAAGACCTGGCGGTCCGAGGAGAACATGGCGCAGAACAGTCGAGGAGGAGGCACGGCAGTTGGGGAGAACTCAGACACATTGCCAGAAACCGTACACGATGGCGCGCAGGCGTAGTAGAGGCCCTAGGGCCCACAAGGGGATACAGGACATAAGTAAAGAAAGTAAGTAAGTAGGGTTATGAAATATTGGGCAAAGCAAAACATGGCGAATGTGCTCCTGGGTCACATCCATTTCAATGGTTAATTAACCACAGAATATTTGGTATATTCGGTTCAAATTCTAAATAACGAATGAAGAAAAGCTACACATACGAGGTTGGTTTGAAAAGTTTCCGACCTCAACATGAAGATGGCAGCACTGGAAAAAAATTTACAGGAGCATACTAAGCATCATAACTTTACAAGCTGAAGGCAGAAAGTGCGGAAAAACAGCCACATTTGCAGAAAAAAAAAAATTGTTTCACCAAGACAATACGCTGTCTCGCACCGCAGCGGTTGCCATGGCGAAAATCGACGAATTACGGTTTGAATTGATTGAACCTCCTTACTTACCAGAGCCGCAAGCGACTTTTTTTGTTTCCTAAGCTAAAAATTGCGCTCGGAGGACAGAGATTTTCGTTAAATGAGGTGGCCATCACCTTCTTAAACAATTATTTTGCAGAGAAAGGCGCTGAGTACTATTCGGACTGGTTAAAGAGATGGGAGCACCGTTGGGAGAAGTGTGTAGACTTACAAGGAAACTATGTACTCATAGAAAAATAAAAACAAATTTGAAGAAAGAATGTCTTGTATCTTTTTTAGGTCGGAAACTTTTTAGTCCACTCTCGTATGTTGAATGAATATTAAAAATAAAGCAAAGGCCGACGAAAAAATCTTGTTTGGGAGGCTTAGTGGAAAAATTTGATGGTATTGAAAACCCCCATCATTTATGGAATGACCCGATAATTTCAAATGGGTCCACCCGCACGCGATTGCAGGAATTTTAATTTTTCAAATGTGTCAAAAACATTTTCATATCTTAAAGCCAAAACACTTCACTGAATTTTTATTTAGATTCGTGGAAAAAAATTTCTGTCGTAAGGCTGTGAAATTAATAACCTTCCATCCATTCCATTACCCTCTAGTCTCAAAGAGCTTCATTGCGCACCAAACTTTTGGATCAGATTCACTCAGAAATATTTTTCTGACGACAGCATTTACCCATTCTGGGACGAAGACGATTACTTAGGTTCGGTGAAGGTCTAGGAATGTCACGATTTGCGAGGAGCACGCCGTTCGACCGCATTTGATGATTGAATTTAGAAGTATACGAGTATATGTACGTTCAAAATGTTTCTTCATTCATTGACGAGGAACAGTTTGTGCATGAGCTTACAATAAATTTTGACACTAAGTCTTATTCCTGCAGCAGCCAGGTTTATGTGAACTTCCAGCGTACCTATAACGATGGCCAAAATTCGAGCCTTTTTAAAGCTACCGTGATTATTCCACGGCCCATATCCATAAATGCGGCATGGTCTAAAAAAATGCAACTGTAACCAGTTTTGTTTAACAATACAACACATTGAGAGACTACATCTTAAGACCTTGCAGTATCTTACAATCATAGCAAATGTTCACACATCCACAATGGCTGTTAACCTGATGAATATTCTCGACTCATGTCATGATACCTACATCACATTGATTTATTGTTAAACAAAACGAAAAAGTCGTTGATATCCACCACCATTCCACCACACCCTTTGCGGCCCCCTATGCAAACTATTAAAACGCTTCAGCGTTGATAAGCAAATTGCTTTGTCAGATTCTATTGCAAACAGCCACCAAAACAACGAAACAAACTTTCTTAACTTGCATTATTAATTTAACTCCTGAACAGATACTGTATCTCACCTTACAACTTCCGAACCTCAGGGTTTGGTAGCGCAATGCGATACTGATGATTGCAAAGTGCCCTTGGCAATTTTTATGCTCGTTTGTCCTTTTTCTTTTACGTTCACATCCCCCCGCTGGCTGGTAAGTGTGCGTTTGTAGATGTGTTGGTGTCTTTAATGTTTGTAATGCCAGTGACATGCCACTGACGATGATTTATTGCCTGTAATTTTATTTCTGCAAACATCGTCTATGGCGTAAGGGGGAATGCCCCAGCACTGTTACTACGTCTTGTAACCATTTCTCTTGCGCTTCTGCAAAGAGTGACAACCAAGTTGACTAGGTAATTTGTATCTTCGTTGGCGCAATCATCCGACATCATAAAAGAAAGTTACAAGACCCATGACCAAATACGAAATACGATATTTACGGAAAAAAAAACACTGAATAATAGGATTGTAAGATGTCTGCCCTGAGGCATTCCATCGATTAGAGATTTATTGTATAAACTTTGAAATGAAATCCGATAGATTCACCTAACTATCGGAATAAATTCCCCATCAGTCGATCATTTTTCATGGCAAACTCTTTGATGGGAACACAATACCTACGTTCGTTGGTGATGGGAGACAGGGAGGCAGGCAGCCAGCCTATGCTGTGCGGATAATTGCCCCGCAGTGTGAGCATAAAATTTCAACAAAAACTAAACAATTCGAATTTAATTAAGTAATTAAGGAAAAACATTCAAAACATCAACAAAAAGGGGAAGCAACGAACAACAGCAACGGGTACGTTTTAACAATAAACAACCGCAGCCACATCCTAAGACGATGTTCTGTCGGACTACTATTGTCCGGTAAAGTTTATTCGGTTCGGTTAGGGGTGAGCGGGGGGTACAGGGGTAAGTTAGGCGCACAGAAACTTTTCAAAATTCTTTTGAACTTTTGCGTATTGTTGAAAACGAAGCATTACAATTGGCTAAGAGGTCGCTCTGCGGAATGAAGTCATCTTGAATGGATAAGTTTTGTTTCAATTTTTATTTTTATTTTTTTGTGCTGTTCCTCTGGACGGGTTGTTTGTTTTTGCTTTTTGCCTAGAGGGAAGGGCAATACAGGCCGCCGGCAGAGAATGAAGTGATGATTGTTTTTCAAGGAGAAACGCCTTAAGGTTACGTAAGTTTGTGTTATGAAACAAAAGAGGATATTCTGTGTCGACATGGTAGCGACATTAAGCATTTGATTAGAAGAAGGAGGAGGGAGGGAATTGAAAATTGAAGATTGAAAAGTTTTCAAAGACAGATAAAACTAAAAGTGGACTTTCCTGACCAGAATAACAATCGGTCGCATATGAGACTTTGCTGAAGTTCTTAATTTGTTTGACACCTTTTGCCGGAAAAGTTTGGCATACTTTGATGTATTCGCTGGAATTGCTCTATGTTTCCACAAATTGTTGAAAACTCAAAATTGTTTCAAATTTTTCGATTAAATACTGAACAAAGTTTTGGTTATTTTTACTTCGTGAAAGTGGGCAATGGCACAAATAGGAAAACCCCTTAAAACAGTAGTGATAGCAATAGGGATACAATCCTGTAGTCATAAGAATAATAATGGAAGTTGCCAGTTTAAAGCGTCGTTGAGCATGACATTAAATTTTCTTACATTCCTTCTAAAACATCCATTAAGTATTATAGTAAGATACAAATTCAGTTCATTACAGAATACTTCGATTCCCAGATTTGCTCTGACCAAAAATCACCCTTCTTATGGATGTCCTCTGTCGAAAGCAAGACGATCGTTTACACGTACAATATTTTCTGAAATATACATATAGGAGTGTTCGAATTTTTTTAGCATGCTTTGATCAGTAAGAACCCAGGCAAAGAGTATCATTTATCGTGAAATGCATGTGAAAAAATAAAAAATCTACTTGACTGTCGTTTTCGACAGACAACATCCAAAATAGGGGTGTATGAAGCACACCTTCAGATACATGGATTCCCCTACGCATTGTTTAACATTTATACTCGTAGTTGCTATGATACTACTGGTGGCTGGAGGTCAATAATTATGAACCTGCCGAAGCCAAAATCTAGACATCAAGGGTAGATATAGTACATCTATTGGCAAGAATTAGGAACTTGATTGGATATTCCGCTTCGGAGGTGTATCTATTCGGTGCATCAGATTCAGTAATTTCAATCGATCATCGATCGAAAATGAATACATTTGCTGAAAATAGCTACGTGATGGGTTATCGGAGATACCAAACCGTGCGAAAATAATACAAATATTTGGCGCAACAGCTCTTTAAAGTGCCAGGGCCCAGCTTCTCGCAACCACTCATGTTGTGTGTGTTATATTTTTCACACGAATGAAAGGGACCTACAGTTTAATGCCGAATCCGAACGGCGATTTGAGAAGCTTTTTCGTGACAACAATACTCTCAGATGTTTGTCAGACGCTCGCGACAGGTGGGACCGTGAAAAAACTTTTTGGTGTTTTCTGGGATTCGAACTTGGAACCTCTTGCATAGTGATCCGACACACTAACCACTTACGCCACGGCGCCCACAACCGTGCGAAGGTAGCTGTGTGAAGACAAGAGCTCTTGATACCCGCATACGCGGGTACCCATATTTTCAGGTACTACGCGGGTACCAAAATATCGGATACCCGTAAAGTTTTGGGTACCCGCTATGTTTCGGGATAGAATATTGCCAATCTATCAAAGCCCTTAAGGAATCCACAAGTCAGCAAAATTTGTCCATGGGACATAGTAATCCATCCTTTCTGAGAAAGATAGACGGAAGCTGGATAGATTGCGGTGCGGAATCCCTGGAGCTGTTTATTAACACACACTTCACAGTTTGCTGCGATAGTAGCACAGAGCAAGATAGTTCAAATGGTGGGCAGTCAGCTTCATGGGACAGTCACCCTGATTGTCGTTGACGTTTGTCGCTTTTCGACGATTGTCGTCTTATTCATAGCTGCGAACTGCTGACCGTTAAACATTACTAAGCAATTTGTTTGTCGTAGAGAATACTGTTACAACTCGTTCACAGTGAAAAAGTTATGAAAATGGATTCGTGCTACATCTGAAGAAGAAAACGACAATCGTCGAAAAGCGACAAACGCCAACGACAATCAGGGTGAGTATCTCTACGATAGTCTCGGAGGCGACAATCCCCTCGACTATTAATAGCTTCTCTCCACATAAATCCCCTGGCTTCGTCTATTATGTTGCAGAAACGATAGGCATAATCGGTAATGCCGATTCACTGGAGTTGTACTGTTCTTAATCATGTTCCTTATAGACGTGTCCGAGTGGTCTTCATCCCGAAGGTGGGCCGGCGAGGACAGGAATCTGCAAAAGATTCTAGGCCTATTAGCCGGACTTCTTTCATTTTAAAGACCATGGAACGTATCCTAGACATCCACATCCGTAAAACTCTGAAAAGGTCGTCAAACTTTCAACACACATAACTCAAAGGAAAATCCACAAACACGACCCTTCACGAAGTTTTGCGCACTGTTGAATGAACATTTAATTACGAAGAATACACTCATCATCTTCGTAGACATAGAGGGAGCTTTTAACAACATTAACACTGGAGCGATTCAAGTATCTCTCGCTGAGCTAGGTATAGAGGAGCACATTAGCAAATGGATAGTATCCATGTTAAGAACACGAATTATTCAGTGAGCACTCATGGAGTGTAAAATTTTAAAGAAAGGAACTCCTCAAGAGGGCGTCTTATCCCCCCTTTCATAGCTTATGGTCATGAACAAAATCCTGGAGCAACTCGGCAGGAAGGGTTTTAAGGTGGTTGCGTACGATTTGGTAATCCTAGTGTTAGAAAAGACGGTACTGGACAACCAGGCTACGTCTTTGACGGTTTACACAACTTTAAGTTTAAACTTCAGACAATGTTTCTCAGTAACTTTTCTAACCGGAGAAGAATGTAAAACCGGTAAAATACTCAGACTTTGATATAGCCTAGGAGTCGTTAAGGGTAACATTTGTATATAATCATTTCTTAAGGCTGGCTTAGCTCAGGTGAAACACACCTTCTAGCTGTGTTATATCAAGAAACACATGGCCCAGCTACAACCAACCAAATCTTACGAGCTACTAAGCAGATCAAAATCAAATATTGCCAAAATTTTAGCCATAAACACAGGCCATTGGCCAATAAGAGACCATGCAGCCAAGCTTGGCATCCACCATAACACATTCTGCCGCAGCTGCAGAGATACTAACAAGGAAAAATCTTTCCTTCACTTTCTTTGCAGATAGCCGGCACTAGCGAGAACCAGACAACGTACCCTAGGCAAATCCTTCGTCGACGACCTGAGAGAGATATCTAACAAAAGGATCGAAGCCCCTCGTCATTTGCCTGAACTCGGCAGGCTGGGTCTAGTACATCTCTTTCTCAACCGAAAACTTTATCATACAATCAGGTTACATGACTTTGTGGTACCAAAATGGCACAAATAGCGCTAATTGGGATAACTTGAACCCAGATACTCTGGTACCCGGGAAAAATCAAGAGCACCAGTGGAGGCACGTATCAACGAACGACAATTCAGCAAGTTATCCAAAAGTTGGATGGCGAACAATTTGAACGATTAAATCTTGTTTTCTGACCAAACATTTCTCTTCAGCTACCCCAACGAAACGTCTTCTTCTCGTACCTGTTTGATACCGGTGGGGGATGCTAAAAATCAAAAAAAAAAAAACAAAATGAAGGTGAAAGGATTCCTTAAATGGCTTAATACATTCATTGAAGACGTCAATTGCCTCAAAATAGTAAAAATAGGTGGTACCCAAACACAACCTAAGGCTAACATTTTGGATTATCATGCTGAGCAGTGCGGGCGTCAAACAATCAAAAAGCATTGCCCCAAATAAAGTCTAAAATGTTTGCCATAAATCATGGAAAAATTGTCCGCAATAAAGCGTACAACTTCGCGTCTTTTCTAGAACTGCGGGGAACCTTATATCTTTTTATTTTATTTCATTTTGTCTCCAAAGTACAAAGGCTTTCTTAGGCTAATATATACATTTTAAGAACAGAAGAAATAATATAACATACATAATTAACAAATAAAAAGATAAACCAAACAATCATGACTGCACAGCTTCCAGTAAGGCTTTCTTAATACAAGAAATTGATTTGTTGAAATCAATTAAATTGACATTAGCATTATAGGCTATCATTAAACCGTTTATTGAGGAGGATCGGCCGTAATTAGTACGCGAGTGGGATATGTTAAAAAGCCGATTGTTTCATAGATTGAGAGAGGGAACGTATATGTTTAGAAGGCTTAGGATTTCCGGAGAATCGATCTCACCAATAATTACCCTACGTAAAAAAAGAATAACTCTTGCCGCCGTTCTCCTAGCTTCAAGTGATTCTAAACTAATCAATTTTAATCTATCGGTGGTATCTGGTCAAGGCGGAAATAAGACTTTTATCGAAAGCTGGCAGCTGCAAAATTCTCGTTCGAGAAGCTGATGAGCAAATTGGTAGATATCGGACCTGTGACAAATTCCCAGCTCATGATACCATTATCTTGGCATCCAAGCTACTTCTATCCGGACAAGCTAAAATCGTTTGAGTATTGCTAAAGTGAAGGTTCGCTGCTATTAAAATCAAATTTATTTTCATTGAATGGATTACTTGGTTGACATATTGTGGTTTAGCGAAGGTAACTACTTCTCCGCAAGACGCACAGACAGACAGACGAAAGAAGAATCATTAAAACTATGGCAGGAGTACCACAAGGTTCTATTCAGTATCTTTATTAATGATTTGCCGCTCTTAGTCACAAATTCATCCGTGCACTTGTGTGCTGACGATGTACAAATATATATTAGCAGTAAAATAGGAATGCTTGAGGACAGTGTAAGAAGGTTAAACGACGACTTGAGGGAGGTCATCCGTTGTCCCAAAAAAAAACTGCCTACGACTAAACCCAAGCAAGTCCCACTGCATTGCTATCTATAAAACCAAGCTTGATACTAGCTACTTTCCTCCTATCTATCTTGGTAGTTCAGTGCTTCAATACGCTGATAAAGCTTAAAACCTTGGCATTTATTTTAACCGAACCTTGGGATGGGACGACTATATCCAATCAGCCATTGGAAAGGTGTACTATCCACGTCAAAGCATTACACCCCTTTGAACACCAAACTTATGTTACAAAAAAAAATAATAATTGCGTACGGGTGTCCAATTTTTATTGGGTATAGCGCTGAGAGTAAACGAAAGCTAACCACTGTCTTCCGTTAAACAGCCTGTTACGTTTATGACCTAAGGCGATATGACCATGTATCTCCTAGTTGCAAAAACGGAGAGATGTGCTCCTTAAGCCCCTTGCAAAATCTAAACTGCAAACTAAGCCAAAGCGTAAGAATGCACAGGAGAAACTACCCAAACTAAAACTACCGGGTTCAGAGCGCAAAAAGGTGAGGGAAAGAGTGACAATAGAAAAGTCCTGGACCTCAGTTCTTAAAAGAAACGGCACTGAAAAGTTAACATCTAAACAGCCGCCAGGTAATGACCCTCGGACAGCAGGAGTGCAGACTTACGCTCAGGCGGCGGCATCCGAAAAACCAAAAAACGTTGAAATTTCGACGGACCCTGTCTCTCATGTTTTGTCGGTTATTCTCGAGAAATTTGAAGAACAAAGCAAAATAAATAAAATTATTCTCGATAGGCTGGTTAAGCTTGAAAATAATTCTCAGAAAACGCGTACTTCAACTAGAATATGAATGAGAAACGAATGTTAAAAATATGTATTTGGAATGCAAACGGACTTTTGCAAAAACTCGACGAATTGGAAATATTCATGTGTGAAGAATATATTGATATTTGTTTGATTTCTAAAACCCAAGTAAAAAAGGAATCGCATTTAAAAATAAAAGGCTATAATGATTACCACGCTTGTCACCCTTTGGGAAAAGCGAGAGGCGGATCATCCTTGTTTATTAAAGACTGCATCGAACAATCCGAAGACCTAAAGATAGAGCTTGAAACTTGGCAACTGCGCACGATTCGAGTTAAAAATAATCAGCGTACTCTTAAAATCTCATCTATCTACTGTCCACCGTGTTCCGCGCTTGAAAAATCTGATTTTACTAACTTGTTTGAATCGCTGAAACCTAATTTTATCATCGGCGGCGACTTTAATGCGAAACATACGTTCTGGGGCTCAAGATACAGCTCGAAAAAAAGTAGAATGCTCTATGAGGCAGGTATGGAGTACAGTTGTGATTTCCATTCGACGGGTAAACCGACTTACTGGCCAACTGATACTTCGAAAATACCTGACCTGATAGATTTTGTGAAAGGAATATCTACCAACCACATAAAAGTCAAAGAGAGCTTTGATCTGTCGTCTGATCATTCCCCGGTTATTTTAACAATCAGCGAAAAACTAGTCTATAACCTAGAGCCAGCGAGATTAACTGGTCGAACAACTAACTGGGAAGGCTTTAGGAACGAAATTGAAGATAATGTTGAACTCAGAGTTCCACTTACGACACCCTATGAACTTGAGGTTGAAGTTGATCGCTTTGTTGAGATCGTACAGCTCGCCTCTTGGAATAATACTCCCATTCCAAGGAAAACGCCGGACAGATACGGTTTACGATATCCTCCGGAAATAAAAGAATTGGTCAAGGAAAAAAGAAAAGCGCGTAAAAAATGGCAACAGAGTAGTGCTCCGCAGCATAAAGCACACTTGAATTCTTAAAGATTTTAAGAATCGTGCAATAGGCTCTTACCTTGAAAGTTTAACAGCGAAAAAAGATTCCAATTATTCACTTTGGAAAGCTGTAAAAGGCACCAAAAGGCCCCGCGCCGCAAATCAAATTAAATCAAAATGAATGGGCGAGGGAAGATAAAGAAAAAGCGGACGTCTTTGTGGCGCACCTGGAAGAAACCTTTAAACCGTACGATGGTCAAGTGGTTTACGACAACTGCAATAGGCCGGATTTACCATCTGACGACTTGACGCTCACAAGTGCAATGCTAAGGGAACTCAAACATGAGAGCGAGAATCTAAAACCTAAGAAAGCTCCTGGTTATGATTTTATTACCGGAGAAATTCTTTAAGTTTTACCTAGAAAAGCATTGATTAAGCTTCTCTATATTGTAAATGCTGCGCTCAGATTAAAACACGTTCCGAGCCAATGGAAAGTTGCGGAAGTAATAATGGTCTTAAAACCAGGAAAACCGCCAAATGAGGTAAAATCGTATAGACCAATTTCGCTTCTTCCAGTCATATCCAAAATTTTCGAGAGGATATTACTAAGGCGTCTCCAACCGGTTATAGACGAAAATAATCTTATCCCTGACCACCAGTTTGGGTTCAGAAGTAAGCATTCGACGATTGACCAGGTGCATAGAATTACTGACGTAATCGAGAAAGCGCTCGAAGAAGTCGAATATTCCGAGCTCAAATAAATTTCGGGCGGCGTACCGCAAGGAAGCGTTCTTGGGCCGCTTCTCTATTTGCTATATACTCGTGATATATCGAACGAAGATGGCACTATCCTTGCTACGTTTGCCGATGACACCGCTATCCTAGCAGTAGGTAAAACAATTGAAGAAACGATTGCAAAACGCACTGAATAATGTAAATGAATGGACGAGGGACTGGCGGATCGCCCTCAACGAATCTAAATCTGTTCACGTGAATTTCACTTACAAGAAAACTAATGACTTGCCAATTTTTCTAAACTCGGCCCGAATACCTTTTGCAAACGAGGCCAAAAACCTGGGAATGACACTCGACGCAAGGCTGAAGTGGAATTCGCACGTGAAAATGAAACGAAAGGAACTCGAAATCAAATATAGAGAAATGTACTGGTTACTCGGAAAACATTCCCAGCTCAGTACTGAGAACAAACTGCTTTTATACAAGCAAGTGCTAAAGCCGGTGTGGACCTACGGTATACAACTTCGGGGTTGTACCAAGAAAACAAATGCAAATATTTTACAAGCTTTTCAAAATAAAGTGCTAAGAGAAATTGTCCAAGCACCGTGGTATAGTAAAAACGACGATATCCATAGGGATCTCGCAATTCCGACAATCGAAGCTGAAATTAGAAGCTTCGCGAGAAACCATAGAAACCAACTAATCGGACATGTCAACAATACAGTCCTACAAATATTGGATGAGAGCAATTTATTGCGCCGACTACAAAGGACGGAACCTTTCGACTTGGCGAGATATTGATTAACCGCTTCTAGATTGCGGAATATGCAGGAACTTCCAGTGGAAAGAAACCTGCCAAACGTTTTTATTTCATGATAGATAAATTGCTTATAAGTTAATACTTAGTTGCGATATCTAACAAATTTATATCGAAGGGTGGTGTTTTTTTAGTCAGTAAGAATCTGACACTACTATGAGCACGCGCTTGCTATTCTCATAGTGTCTATGGAAGATTTTTCACCTACCCTCGGAAAAAAAAATGTCTTCTTCTTCTTCCTTTTATCAGCGAGGTTATGATCCGAAAACAAGGGATCACAACCCTCCCACTTCACCGCATTTCTACTCATCCGCCTGTGGGGTTCGCCTAGTACGAGTACTTATGTAACATAATTTAAATTTAATCTTTTGAAAATATTTTAAACTAACTTGTCTCACTACTCCTTGTATATATCTTTCTTTGATTTGCAATTACGTACATTGTTTTTCTTTTTAATAACTTTTGCTAAACAAAGATTGTTACAATCTGTTGTAAAAGATCTACGAAACAAATAAATTATGAAATTATGAAATTTACAAGGATTTAGGAACATAAGGGTCGGACAATTCTTTAGATCAGCGTTTCACAAAGCCAAGCGCTCAGTTATTGCTCGTTTTTATCTGCAGCATAGAATGTAAGGAAGCATACAAATTGATTTAAATTAAAATTTGTCTTATGCGAGTTAGATGAAGTTCGAGTTAGAAGAATTCGACTGCAACTAGAAATTTCATCTAATGTAAAACAAGTAGTTTTTCTAGCTCTCGAATGGAAAATCCTTCAACCGATCATACTTGTATATGCGAAAAATCCATTTAACAAGACAAAAATCATTGCCTAAGCTATATGGGAACTATGAAGATTGGATGCAAAGGTACTACAGCCCAAAAACTTTGGACCGGATTGAATAAAGCCACAAAACAGCTGAAGAACTATTTCAATACGAGCACACGTTTGCACATTTTTTAAAAACTTGTCAATACAAGTCTGAATAAATATAAATTTATATATCACAGGATATACCGCCAAATGTACGCACAAAGTTCATTGCACATGTCATAAGTATATGTGCACATACTTAATCCAATTTGATAAATGAAACTATAACTCTGTGTTGCAGTGCCAGTGTCATAATTCCGAATCCAACTTAAAAACCATAAAAAGAATTAAATTATAGCAATTAAGCGCGGTCCCAGTGCTCATTGAAAGGTGTCAGGTGTCTGAGTACCATTCAGTGGCCCGGCTGCTGAAGTCAGATTATTATTTTAATTTCATTAACGCTTCGGTGCACTGCAGGGGCCGGGAGAACATAATAGGTGAATGTAAATCAAAATGTATACTTATGTATCTATGTAAAGCTGCAAAATCCTTAATTATAACCGAGGATGGAGGGGGTTGCCCCCCCCAAAAGCCGTTTCTCAAATTTTACGTGCCACCCTTTTGGTAGCGGTGCAGCTATAAGGGTAAATGATTACACCGAAGCCAATGTACTGCAGTCACTCCAGTCGGCTCAGACATGCCTGGCAACCATTCACTCAATCTACTCATCCAAAATAGGACTATCTATGTACCTGCGAGCCAGCCAGACAGACGGACAAAGCTGCAACATTTTTCAGTATTAATACAATCGATTACATTACTGCCTCTGGCGGTGGCAGAATGGTGCGCTATGCTATTCTATATAGCCGACGCTGCTGCACCCACCCTCAGGGGATAATGTGATTATTTAACGGTCGCGCTCACGGATTATGAAACAACAGCGTTCACAAAAAAAAAAGGTCGTTGGATGGCCGGGGGGAGGTTGGCAGTCTCTTTATTGAAATCCATTGGATACACAGAATATACAGCGCATAATAGGCAGGTAGGCTGCGATAGTTGCAGGTGTTAATAGAAGCGAATTGTATATGACAGTGAGTGGTGCTCATAAATCACGAATAATGATAATTTAGTGGGTGCTACAGTTGAATTTGTGTGCGGGCGACTGGCGTCACAAACACATTTTCGAAGTTTCAATAAGGCTGCATCTCTCTCACGATACGGAATTTATTAGTTATAGATGGATGTGGTGTGGATGCCAGAGATTAGGTCATTCCATTGGAACTAAATATAGCTTTAGGCGCTAATTCGCATTTATTTAAAGTTGTATAAACACATTTTGGAGAGGGGTAGCTTGACTGGTTGCAGGAAAGTTTCAAGACCTTCCACAAACATTCCTGATTTCAAATAGACATACTATTATGCAAAGTAACTATTGACTGCCGTATCTATAGTAATTATCAACTTCTATGATAAGGTTGACGCCAGACGTAATAAAATACCGAATATAATCGCTTATTTATGGTATTCACTACTCCCACTACAAGCTTTTCAGCAACTTAGACGTAGATCATAAATTTCAGGCTAGAATCGTTTATATCTTTTCACATTGTAATGCTGTGCTAAATTGTAGATAATTTAAGTGTTTATGAGTGACCTATGCGCGTACATTTATGGGTTCTGACTACTTTTGTAGCGACTTTGTTGGATTTAAATGGATTTTAATTAGTTTTGAAGAGTTTGAAGCTGACGGAACTGCTCAAGGCGGTAGAACAGTGGAGCATTTTTAGCAAACATAGCGCAAAACAAGTATCAAGGTTGCTAAAAATGAAGTGGAGAGGTTATAGGTCTGAACATAATGACACCATAAGTTTCATGAGGGGTCACATGGCCTAATGAGGGAGGCAAACTAATAATTCTTAAGGCGTACCTAGACTGCATAATGAAGTCGATTAGGTAACTCTACCAAACACGATACATACTCATCGAAACAACGATGAATCTTTTTTCGTACCTGCCAATGAGAAGTGCACCATAATGACTTGAGTGAGTAAACTGCTGGATTGTCCCTGATTATTTTCATTCATGATTGAACCTAAGAGAACTTTGCAAAGCCCTGCTGCCTCAGTGCACTCTTAAATTCTACCATAGAAGAATTCAGAGAATTTTCGTTGGACATACTATACCGTACTGCACTATACTAGGGCCTTATGCGCACTGCGACCCATAAGATCTATTGTGCCAGCTCGGTGTTTAGCCGAGAACTCGGTTAAGGCTTTTGAAAAACCTCAATAAAGCTCCAGGCTCAACGTTCCAAACGTCTGAGGGGATCAGTAAAGCCCACCTGAGGTGGAGAAGTCTTTTTCTTGCGGCCATAGGGTATTTACAAAGAGTATGTTCTGCCGTCTCTCCTTGCTCTCCACATAGCCGGCATACGTTTGTATCAGTTACTCCTATTTTGTACATAAATGATACCTGCATGGGCAATGACCAGTCAAGTAGCCTGTTAAGGTCCTTAAGTTGCACTGTGTTGTCGGCTCAATAGAAAAATCACTGAAAAACAAAGAACATACACTAGCCGCCTTCCTAGACATTGAAGGAGCCTTTAACAATGTCAAAACGGACGCGGTCAATAGAACTCTAACGAACCTTAATATTCACAATTCCGTGATAAAATGGATCGTCAATATGCTAAAGGAAAGACATATCAAAGTTGAACTCGGAGGTACTAAGCTTGAAGTCTATGCCTCAAGAGGCACCCCTCAAGGAGGGGTTATATCCCCACTGCTGTGGGTAATTGTCCTGAACGAAATCCTTCTTAAACTGAGAAACAGCGGCGTCAAGGCCATAGCATATGCGGACGATGTTGTGCTGCTAGCAACAGGTAAAATTCTCCCGACCCTGAGCGAACAAATCGAAGGGGCGCTGGAAATCATTGACTCCTGGACGGAGAGATGTGGGCTGGTGGTTAATCCCCAGAAAACAGAGTTAGTACTATTCACTAACAAAAGAATAATTCCACAATTCGTAACACCTTCCGTAAGGGGTACTCCCCTGAGTATCTCCAGTAGTGCGAGATACCTTGGACTGGTGCTCGATAGGAAACTGAACTGGAGACTAAACATCAACGAAAGAGTCAAAAAACCACGATAGCTTTTTACTCGTGCAATAGAATATTCGGGAAGACTTGGGGGTCGAATCTCAAAATCATCCTATGGATGCATACAGCTATAGTAAGGCCAATACTAACGTATGGCAGCCTTGTATGGTGGCAGGCAGCCAGCAAAATAAATAACCTAGCTGCTATCACAAAAGTACAAAGATTAGCGTGCATCGCCACAACCAGTGCGATGAGAAGGACACCTACAGTAAGACTCGAGGCCATTCTCAATCTGCTTCCGCTAGACATCTTTATACAAGTATCGGCGACTCATAGTGCCGCAAGATTAAGCCAAACAGATAGCTGGAGACCAAATGCAATGGGTCACACCACGATCCTGCAGAGATATCTAGGCAGTGTATCTAATACAGACTACTTAACGCCTTACCTAGACTTCACAAGACCATTTTCTAGCACCCTTCGAGCAGGGAAGACTGGAAAAATGACAGAACGCCTAACGAGCGATCCTTAGCTGTTTACACCGATGGATCCAAAATGGCGCAGGCATCTTCTCTGAAACGCTTGGCCTCTCCATGTCAGCTCGGCTTCCGAACTACAGCAGCGTTTTCCAGGCGGAGGTCCTAGCAGTTACAATAGCAGCTCGTGAGACTGCGATGAGGGCAATACCACGAGAGGATATCACCTTTTTCATCGACAGCCAGGCGGCGATAAAAGCAATATCTGCTATAGAAATAAAATCGAAGCTTGTGAAGTGTTATAGAGAAGAGCTCAAGGTTCTTGGAACACAGCACGAGGTAAAGCTCTGCTGGGTCCCTGGACATGAAGGCATACCAGGGAATGAGAAAGCCGATGAACTGGCTAGAGGAGGCACAGCACTAAGCTCGGACCAATCCGACCCCTCGGTGTACATCCCGCGTTGCGCCCTTAAGCTCGAAGCAGGAAACAAAGTCCTAACGGGGGCTAACAATAGGTGGACCTCTTTAGATACTTGTGTCACCACGAGGAAGCTGTGGCCTGCATTTGACAGAGTAAAAACCAATAGACTCGTACAGAGGCATAAAAAATCCCTCTCTACTCTAATAGGAGTCATTACGGGGCATAATACCATGCGGTACATGAAAAATCTCCGTGTGACTAACGAAGACCTTTGTAGAGCCTGCGGCGACGAGGAGGCTCAGGAGGACACCGCACACTTTCTCTGTCATTGCCCAGGCCTCTATCATTTGAGAAATAAGATCCTTGGACAACACTTCTTTGAGGATCTAGAAGAGTTGTCCAACAGACCAATAAATGACATCGCAAACTTCATCAAATCCTCTGGATGGTTTGTATCTAGGGCACAGTAAGTACTAAATTCTTTCTTTAGGATATTTACAAAGACGGTTATATTTCGACGAGGAAGGGATTCTCTTTTCTATCTCCTTTCCCCCCATGGGTATCACAATGGGTCTATACTGACCTGAGTGTAGTGTGGAGGTTTTCTATCCTCCTACACCAGCCCACTTACCTAACCTAACCTAACCTAAGGTCCTTAAGTCTACTTTGCTGAGCTCAAGTAGCTTCTTAGCCTTACGAGGGTTGAGGTTAATGAACTTGTTTGCTTGTCTTAGGCCCAGTACTCCGTATGATAATCAGCTTCCCATTTCTTTATTTTGAGGTTTTTGCTACTCCGTGTAACTCCAAAATCGGATTCAGGGCCGACTAGTGGACGGCTGGCGACTCTTCTCGCTTAGCAGTCCGTCCGTTCATTGCACTTGTAGCCTTCGTGTCCTGGTATCCAAGCCACAGTGACGGTGTTTTTTGATGCGAGATCTTCGAGTAGATTCAGACAGTCCCAATACGCGAGCGCTCAACCCTTCTTCGCAGGCATTCTCGTACACGATTGCATCAACTTTCATCTGAAATACTGTTGGTGATTTCCCAAACTGGGTCTATAAACCCCGGCACCAGTACTACCATTTTCCAATTTGGAACCATCTGTGTACCAAGTTTAAGAGTTTGGTAAGATTACAAGTCCCTCATTCCTCCATGTATGGCGGTCACCTTTGACCACATCGAATATTCTGGAGAACCGGTATCTTGAACATGGTATCTAGGATTTAAAGAATAGGGTCGTTTTGAATGTACTCTAGAATCTTCAGATGACCTGTAAAGTTGCCGATCTTAAGGCCCGAAATCTTGGGCAGCCGAAGAGAACTCAGCATAGCTTCTTTTTGTACTGCAAGGTGTAGTGGTGTTAGGCTAAGCATTTCTCCCATTGCTGCCATGGGGCGAGTTTTCATTGCCCCTGTGATACCCAGACAGGCTAGACAATGGATTTTATTTAGCTGTTCCTGAGTATTGACCTGTTAGGTTTCTGGCACACCAAGCCAACGATGTATAAGTGACCATGGATTGGATAATAGCACTGTACGTCCAGTATATTATCTTAGGTTTCAGCCCCAAGTTTTACCGTATAAGCGCTGGCACATAAACATTGTTCTTGTCGCTTTCTCAGCAAGCTTCTTCCAGGTGAGCGTTTTGTCAAGAATAAACCCTAGATATTTTTCTTCCCTGGATATGTCGATTGGGACGTTTTCCAGTATAATTTGTTAAAAAAATTGATTCATTTTCCTGGAAAAGGGTACAAGTATAGTTTTTCCGGGATTGATGGTAAGTCCGTTGGTCCCGGACCAATCGGAAGTCAAGTTAATGACACCTTGCATTAGTTCCGAAATGATGTTCTCGAATTTGCCCCTAACGCTGATGACAATGTCGTCTACATATCCTTGTACATAACTCGATTTTTCGAGTAGTTCTAGGAGTTCGTCAATAACTAAAGTCCAGAGCAGGGGGGAGAAGACGCCTCCTTGCGGGCATCTTCTGGTAGCTGTTATAGTTTTATGCGAGCCTACGCACTCGATTCTTATCTTCCTGTTACGTAGCATGATTAGGATTCAGTTTATGATCAGAGGAGCGACATTTTTCTGATCAGAGCCCTTATGATAGCCTCATAGGAAGTGTTGTCGAAGGCTCCCTGTATATCTACGGCTGTTTCTTTGGCAGCTAATGATTTGTTAAACAATAACGTTAAGCTGTGAATGGCGGTTTCAGTGGACTTCCTAGGTCTGATTTGCATGCAAAGGATCATGTATAAGAAAATGTTCCCTTATACGAGTATGATGATCGACAGTTTCCTTCATCGTTTTTAGGAGAAAGGAACTGAGGCTATGGGATGAAAAGATTTAGACGATTGCTCCACCTGCTTTGCCGCCTTTGGAATGAAGACCACCTTAACCTCCTTCCAAGTTATTGTTTCGGCACAACTACCTTCTTAAGCAGCGGAAATGGTTTTTCGAAAGCGTTCTGTCTTGAATTTCAACTCTGGAATGATATATATAGGGTTCAAGGAGCGATTAAGTTCTACCTCGAGGATAAACCGATAGAAATCCCAGTTAGTGTGCCTAGAGTTCCTGTAGTTTAACGTGTCGTTCATTGAGACCCCTATACCAAATCGAATGGTTATGGTCCGACATGGAGACCTCGTCAGACACGATGACAGTTAGTGATGAAATTACATATGAACGAACTTGCCAAAGTGAGATCTAGTACCTCTTGGCGAATGTTATTAAAAGTAGGAACCTTTCCCCTATTTACAACCACCATGTTGTTGTTGCATTAGACATAAAGCAGTTCAAGATTTTAGGACTTCAGGTTGTCCTTATACGGTTAGCTTGGTTTGCACCACCACGGTTGTTTGCCCCATGGCATGGTAATAAGGCAGAAGATTTATGGAGCTTCGTAAAGAGCGCCTGTAAACTCCTCGACAATGTTACTTCGACATAGGATAAGGAAATCCTTTTGTTGTAACGCATTGAAATTTTGTAAGAAGGATACAAGAAAATTCAACAAACTAGCACAGGCACGACCAATCTCCGTAACTACAACTGTTGCCCTCTTGCAGGAAGCAACCATAGGTAGCCAACAAACATTTAAGTCAGGCAAACTTTCTTTATCTCACCCTGTCAGACCATGGTGATATGTAGTTCTCTTTTAAAACCTATTACGTGCGGATTTTAGTCGCTCTTGCCTGTCTCATTAATACTGATTCCTGCACTCAGATTCTAAAGCTCATTCAATGTAATTAGGTTTAAAAAAAAAAAAAAAAACATGATTCAAATGTCATGACTTGTTTGCAGGAGGCCCAATTTTCGATGATTCTTCCACAATGACTGGGTCTGAGTAATGCCTTAAATAAGATTGTTCTCCAGGTGGTGAATTGTTTATCGTTTATTATTATAGCATAGACCAGAGTCTTAACGTAGCCCCGAAGAATCAAACGATCATGGCGGCCAGTTGACGTCACATTGTAAAGGCATTTTTCGTCGAAGGCTGAGGTGGGCTCGCCGGTTCTAGCGTTAACCCAAAGAAATACCCTAAACTTTGGGAAAGAGATACTTTATCTAAAAAAAAAAAAAAAAACCTGATATGGGTCGGGGCAGTACGGGTTGCTGTGCGGATCAGCTCGGCACGGTAGTCTGTCGGCTTGGAGTGTTCCAGTCCGCGTTATGTGCAGGCTCGGAAAGTTGCAATCGACTTTATGGGCAGGCTTTCAAGGATCCAATCCGCTTTACGGGCAGGCTCGGAAAAGGCAATCCGCTTTATGGGCAGGCTTGAAAGGATTCAGTCCGCTTTCTGGGCAGGCTCGGTAAAGGCAGTCTGCTTTATGGGCAAGCTTGCAAGGATCCAGTCCGCTTTCTGGGCAGGCTCGGAAAAAGCGGAAAATCCGCTGTACTTTAAACCATAATGCTTTTCCCAGACGGGGCGAAACCTATCGAACGACGGGCCGGCTATGGTAAGTAGCAGACCCGTAATGAATCGCCAAATCACCGAAGTGAAGGCGTCAAAATGATTTATCGGAAATCGAGTTCCAGGAGAGGCTGTCTAAGTACACTGGATTGGTACTTTTCCAACTAGAGCAGACCTTGTCGATCACATCTCATACACTCCTTCTTATGCTACAATGCTGCATCACGGAAGTGTGAATTATAAATCGAATTTAAATTTTCACACACTCTCACGTATGACCCTGGAGTGGTTTGGGCGAAGTCGCGATATTCTCGATATTAGCCAACCGAAGTAAGCTACTCTTCGATAGATGGCGGCACATGCGTTAAGTGAGAGACGGTTTTTCTTCTTAGTGTGTGAGGAATGACACAAGTGAGAGGCAAACCCTATCTTTGAGCGTCGATGGAGTAAACAACTTGCCGGTTGGTCGGTGTCGTTGGGTAAAGGAAGAGGGACGGGGAGATAAAATCGGCTCTCTTGGTACATCGACGAAGTCAGCGACTCGCCGGCGGTGGTAATGCCTGCGCGGGTCGAGGGACGGGCGTTCTAGCTGTATGCTAGAGACGAAATCAATATTCATGACAATAGCTTCCCCCACACGTACGTTCTTTACCGCGCGAAAACGTCAAATGCGTGATATCGTGCGCGAAGGAGTGCACGTGTAATGGCACGAGTTGTGCAACGGAATGCGCGTGTGCTCAGTACCGAGCGATGGCGCGAGTTATGAACTCTTAAAAATACAAAAACCAAACACTTAGGACGAACTTGACTTTATTACATTTAACTTACGACTCACATATTAACATAATTAAACAAATAATGGTACACTGGATGTTATAGATGTGCAATTTGGTATGGAGTGCATACATATGTATGTAACTCGCCCGCTCCCCGTTAGTAGTACAACTCTTTCCCACGTGATTGAGCGCGGTAACAAAAGTGGTAAATTCTACCGCACGTTCCAGAGAAAACTGCTGAACTGTTGTACACTCCAGCACGTTCCAGTTTCTCGCGGTATTTCGCGCGCGATTGCGCATTAGACACAAACTCCTGGAGTGTACGCTCCAAGAACGCATAATTTCGCGAGTGAAAGACTTTGTATCCAAATTTGGGTACCACGTTCCTGGCGCGAGGTATTTCAGTCGTTCTTTACCACACTCCGGCACGTACACTCCAATCATGTGGTAAAGCGCTTGCGTGTAAAGGCCGCTAATGGCTCGCCCGATGTTGGTATTTGGCTGGAGGTACAGTGGTGTCGGTTAAATATGTAACACTTCATTACAATATCATCTCTCGCTTTAGCTCTGTCATTTTGGAAGACGTGTGGCCCGATGACGCCGACTGACCAAAGTCCACACCAAACAGTGTGTGTTTCTGAATGCAAAAGAAGCTCCTGGAAGAGCTTTTTGAATGACAATTTTATTTTAAGCCAAAAATTCCCCTTGCCGGTACGCGAGCAAGGCACACATTTTTAAAATAAACAAGTCGATACCTAGCGCGCTCCGCCGCACAGAAACTAATGCGTTGAATGTGTTGATTTTGCCAAGAGAAATGTAATTTCATGTTAGCTGTCACCGTGGAGTTCTGTAGTAACACTATTGTAATTTTGGTGTTCAGCGCCATCTATCGGAAAACTTGAAAACTTTTGATTTACGTGCACTTCCCACTTCATAACAAATATATTGTGTAAGTGTCAGCTCAATCGGATGGTTAGTTTTTGAGTTTTTAGCGCTTAAATAAATAGGTTATTTAGATTTTCACAATTGCGCCTCGTTGTTGATGCATGTAGTTTTCCTTGATCAAATGGCAGCTATGTCAGAGCACAATGTTAGCGCTGTCATTTCAAACATGACGACAGTCGACTGTCAAAGTTCAAGCGTGGCCACTGAAAGATGCAGTAGTAGACATGTGATCGGAGAATTCTTGTTGTAAAACAAAAAATAATCAGATTTTGAATTCAAATACACTCTCGCGCCGTCTGATTTTGAAATTCCTACTTTGTAGCTTACAGTGTTCACAGTTGTCCACCGTAATTAAGTAAATACTCACCACTCCCAATGCATTAAATAAATATCAACACGAAAGCACAAATGCTTACCTGAAACAAAAATAAAAGATTTTATTAGATAAACGCAAATAAATCGAATAGTATTTGAATGAAATTAGAGATAAAAGTGGTGGGCGCCGTGGCGTAAGTGGTTAGTGTGTCGGATCACTACGCGTGAGGTTCCAAGTTTGAATCTCAGAAAACACCTAAACGGTTTTTCACGGTCCCACCTCTCGCGAGCGTCTGACAAACATCCGAGAGTATTGTTGTCTCGGGAAAGCTTCTCAAAACAAATTGCCCTTGGGATATGGCACTAAACTGTAGGTACCTTCCATTCGTGTGAAAAATATAACGCACACAACAGGAGTGGTTGCGAGAAGCTAGGCACTTAAAGAGCTGTTGCGCCAAATATTTAATTTTTTTTTTTTCTTAGAGATAAAAGTAGTAATTAATGTTGAGGTTAGGTTATGTTCGGTAAGTGGGTTGATGAGGAAGCCAATTCTTCTCCATCACGCTCAGGTCTATGTAGACCCATTGTGATGCCCATTGAGGTTTTGATCCAGTGATCTTGGTCTGGAGTTTATTCCTTTCTGCACTTGTGGATTGGGTGCGATTAGCCAGCCTGATGTCCTCGAAAAACTGTAAATATTAGAGAGTGAAACATCGAATAGCTCCTCAATGTACTGGAAGTAGTATCTTCCTAGAATTCTGTTTCTTAGGTGACAGAGGCTTGGGCAGTGACATAGAAAGCGGGGAGTATCTTCATGAACTTCTTCGTCGCTGCACCCTCTGCACAAATCGTCATCGGTTAGTTTCATTTTTAAAGTGTGACGTCTTAGTAGATTGTGACCAGTGAGTACGTTTATTAGTAAGGAGAGGGATACTCTCCCCCTTTGCAGCAGTTTATTGGTTCTGTTTTGTATCGTACTTTGGCCACAGTCTACGAGATATTTCACAGGTGGGAAGTAGTACCCGTCTGGTGTTTGCTGCCTTTAGAATCTGTCGCTCTACTATTCCTCTGAGGTTACAAAGTGGAGTCCTGACTGATTTGTTAGCCCGTTCAAACTCCAGCGCAGAGCCCTTTCTCGCCGAATCGTCCGCTATTTCGTTACCCGCGACACCCTTCTGGCTGGGGACCCAGTAGATTTTTACGTTGTGGTGCGAGCCAAGAATCTCGAGCTTTTCGCGACAGCTCTTAACAAGTTTCCATTTTATTTCTGTAGCAGATATTGCTTTTATTGCCGCCGGGCTATCAATGAAAATGGTGATATCATCTCGTGATATTGCCATCATATCAGCAGTTTCGTCACTGCTAGAACATCCGCTTAGTGAGCACTGCTGTGGATAGGGAGTCTGATCGAGTTTCGAATATTGAGCGTTCTCGAGAGGACGCCCGCACCTATGCCTATTCCTATTTTCGAACCACCTGTACAGATGGATAAAGACTTGGTTTCTAGTAATTTTCCTGTATCCCAATCTTCTAACATATGCTTGGGAAAATACAGGAGAAGGGTTTACTGAAGTCGAGGTAAGGCAGCAGATAGTCGCTACTGACATTCGTTGCAGCGAATTTACTTAGGATCTGAGCATGTGCGGTTGGACTTAATTTTTAACGGTTGCACTGACTAATTCTGAGCTCACTTTTGCCGCAGACTCTTGCATATAGAGGTCTATCAGTAGTGAGTAGTGAGGATTGTTTCCAATCCCGCTACTGTCGATTTTTCACTTCGTAAATTCGTATCTCCGAATCCATTTTGCACGAAATTCAGTACACAACTATGCACAAATCCCTTCAAAAAAAAAAAAAAAATGCTTAAATTCGCTTACTTTTCACGAGTGAAATGGAAATGAAACCATTGGAAATTTCACTCGCTCAGATTCGCTTAGTTCGCATAGGACATGCGTACTTTTGAATAACTTTGCGGATTCGCTTACATTCACCTGCACCGGAACCACAGCCTAAGGGTTCTGTGCGAATAATTTTAGCAGGATGTGTAGGAATCCTGAACAAAACAAAAAATGTTCAACGGGAAATTTTGAAACAAGTAAATAACGATGCTACTCATAATTACGCACTTCTCCCTCTGCTTTGCTGCTCCATAATCAATATCATTACCTCATGGACCGAAAAAAACCTAATTAAGATCTCTTCTTCTTCCCTAATGAGAAAAACCATCGCATTCATACTCATTAAGATCTACATATCGAAATTACAAAATAGGCTTCGACCTTCAGTGTCACCAACAGACGCACACATGTCTCCCCTGTTTTACACATCCAGTGTATCACCTTGACGACACATATCATACTTCAATTATTCTGTCACACCAGTCTTTTCAAAGTCCATACGCACACAAACTCAAAGTGGAGGCAGAAGGTTTTGAAGGTTTTTTTCACATGCACTTACGTAATATGCCCTAGGAAAAAAACGAAAAAAAAAACCAACAACCTACTTGAACAAAGTGACATCTTTGTGCGTATAACATGCTGACAGCTTGTTTACAGTTTTTTTGCCTTTTCTATCACGCATACTGTACTCGTCGTCGTACCCCGCACACTATGTGCACATTTGTGTCACTTGCTGCAGTAAAACGAATCGTTAGAGAGCCAACAAACTTTGTGAAAAGATTATAAGTGACATTTCGCCGACTTGCATCAACTAAGTTGACTTAAGTATGTCAACTTTGTTGGAAATGTCACATTTCAACATTCACACAGACCGATAGCAAGCACACATTCAATTCATTCAGATGAGATTTCCATTCAATTAGTTCTGGTAAAAGAGTGACAAGTATCGCTAGAGCAGAGGTCACAAGCACATAGATGGTTCATTGACCATAGTGCACACTCTTTGCAACGCTCTCGATTCACTGACTGAAATCAGAGGTTCCACGAGGTATTAATTGAATTCGCTGTCATTCAGTATTCACCGTTCACAGGCACAAAAGGATTTGACTTCTCTTTTTAAACTCCAGTTTTCCGTTTTTATTTTCTGTTTCTGTAGTTGCGCAATTTCTTTTAACAATTAAACTGAAAAACCTCGTCAGATGCAATGAAAATACAGGGTGTCCATGAGAAAGCTTTAAAAAATGATGTAAATAGCAGCTACACGGTGGTTTCAAAACCCTAGACAGAACTGGTTCTCGGGAGACTCCCAGACACATGCAGTGTGTTGCAAAATCAGAGATTTTAGCTGTAAAATCGGTATTCAGTAAGAATACCGCTATTTATATCGATAGTTGGGTGCTTGGACATTGCGATATAGGAGGAAACGAGCTTACCGATAAATTGCCAAGTGATGGGGTGAATTACCTCAAGCCACTGGCATAAACGTCAAACCACCGTTGTGTGCGGCTAACTAGCGATGGCCAGTCATAAAGAAACACGGGGTATCTAAAGCCTTATGGTCGTCATTTAACAAGAAGAAAACCAGGGAAATTCTGAAACTACACAGGTCACAGTTAAAAAAAAACCGCACATATCCCGTCTGGGCACTGCATTCTTAGAATGCGTGCACGCAAACTAGGGCTCAAGGACTACGTGTAGATACTGCTATGCTATGCTTTATCCGTCCCAGAAAATATCACACACATTTTTGCAAACCCAAGGGCTTAACCCATAGGTAGTTACTGTTTAGTAACCTCCAGGAATTATTTGTTTATTTATTTAAGCTTAATACAAGCAAGAACTTAATGCTAAACTTAAAACTAACAAAAGGGAACTTAAATACCAATAGCCCTAAAAGATTGAAACCGTTTTTCGGTCAGGAGAAGGAATTAAAGGAATGAATGGCATTTCTCAGGGAGACTCTGCTATTATGAAAGTCGAAAGCGGTTTGCAATTAGCTCTGTGGACCATTCTGGACATCGGTTTATGATATCCATAGTTGGTGCGGTGAGGAATAAATTGGAAGAAAAGTGAGGGCCTGAGGTTACGTGGGTTGGTGTTAAAAGAGATTATATGGAGTAGCGCGGGGGAATCAATGTTTCCAGCATATAACTGATGAATAAACATCATGTCAGCAACTTCGCGACGTTCATCAAGAGACTGTAAATTGATTAGTTTCAAACGGTCCGCGTATGGGGGTAAATTGTAGCTATCTGCCCAAGCAAGACCACGGATGAACCTACACTGGACAGCTTCGATTCGCCAGATATGGATTTCATAGTAAGGTGACCATATCTGGCAAGCATACTCTAGGACGGGTCTGGCGAATGTGATTTGTGAGGATTTTTTAACGTAAGTGATTGAGAATTCCTTCGTTTAATGAAACCGAGCGTAGAATTAGCTCTGTTGATAATGTTATCAATATTAGAGGGAATAGGCTCACCACAAATGAAGTAGACTCTAGGGGATGGTCGGATACGCCTACGAGAATATGTAACAGCTTGGCACTTGCTGTTAAGTTCTAAAAACAATACTATGGCACCAAACTGAAAAACGGTTCAAATCATCTTGCAGTGACAGAGAGTCGGCAAGGGATAATGTAGGTTTGAAGATTTTCATATCATCAGCGTATATAGAAAGGTGGAAGTCGTTGGTGATACAATGGACATCGTTGTTGTCAAAATGAAGATCATTGGACCAAGATGGCTGCCTTGAGGGACTCTCGATGTGGCTTTAACAGGATCAGAAATTGAAGATCTGAAAAGGACTTTATACCGGCGTTTTTCCAAGTAAGATTTGATCCATGAGATAAACTACTATTTAAAAAGGGAGATGCTAACAGCCCAGGTAACTACAGGGGTATTTCCTTTCTGAATACTCTTCTGAAACTGTTTACGAGTGTTTTGCTGCAACGGTTGTCCACATGGGTAGAATCAAGAGGACTTTTGAGTGAGTTTCAGGCTGGCTTTAGAGCGAACTACTCAACGTTCGACAACATATTTGTATTAACCAACTTAGCAAAATTGTATTTCAGCAACGGGAAAAAACTGTATGCATTTTTTGTGGATTTTCGTGCTGCCTTTGATACGGCACGGAGGCAATCGCTTTTTTATAAGCTAAGTTTACTGGGTATATCGTCGAAAATGTTAAGGATACTACAAAGCCTATACAACGATAATCAGACGGCAGTATGGGACGGTGTCACGCTATCTGAATGGTTTTCCACAAATACAGGTGTCAAACAATGTTACATGTTAAGTCCGCTATTGTTTAGTTTATACCTAGATGATCTAGCATCCTACCATCGTACAAAAAATAGAGCGTGACCGGCTCAGTTGGTATTGCCACGTTCAAAGAAGAGATCATTTGAACCCTGTTAAAAAGGCAATATCAATGCACGTTCCAAAGACATCGCGATGTAGGAAAGGCAGGCCTATAAACGCCTGGATCAGACAAATGCGACGACATCGGCATTTCATTGGCCTCAGTAACCGAGTGATCCAAAATCGGCAGGCCTGCCGATATTTTCTGAGGTCAAATAGGCGAACCCCACAGGCGGATCAGTAGAAATGCGGTGAAGTGGGAGGGTTGTGATCCCTTGTTTTCGGATCATAGCCTCGCTGATAAAAGGAAGAAGAAGAAGATCTAGCATCCTACCTACCTGGTGGAATTGAGTTCGAGGACTGTATCATTAAAGTTCTCTTCTATGCTGACGATATCGTCCTTCTAGCAGAATCGCCAAATATGCTGCAGCTTATGAGCAACAAGCTGGAGGAGTACTGCAAGCTATGGAACCTCAGTGTAAACACCGCTAAATCGAAAGTCTTGATATTTCGAAATAATTCAGGTAGATACGCCAGAGAGGAGAAATGGTCGTTTGCTTATGAACAACTAGAAGTAGTTAAGCAATATCGCTACCTAGGGGTAAAACTTACACCAAGACTGTCGTATGCAAGTCACCTAAAGGATAAGCTGAAAGAGTCAAAAAGAGTCATAAGCAGCACCGGAAAAAGTGTTTTCGGAAGACACGATGTATCAACGAAAGCAAAGTATAAACTCTTTGAAGCCACAGATAAATCTATTATGTGTTACGCAAGCCAAGTATGGGGTTATGAGGACTATGATGAAGTCGAGGCGCTGCAAAGATATTTTTTAAAGCACATCTTCAAACGTCCACTAAATACCCCAAATTATATGCTATATGTTGAGACAGGACTGCCTATGTTAAGCCTATATGCCTTGGGATTGCACTTCAAATATATACTAAAAGTAGTAGACATGCCAGACCATCGACTCCCAAAAATAATGCTTCGCTATCTTCTCAACAGAAAAGCTTTCCTGTTCCGTAAGTGGGAAGAACTTTGGTAGCGTGGTCGGAAAACACAGCCTGCACGGCATCACATCCGGCAACGGACTCAGGCTAATCGACTTTGCAGCGGGGCGAAACTTTGTTGTAGCTAGTACGCGGTTCCCACGTCTCGACATTCACAAAGGAACATGGCTCTCCTTTGATCGAAAAACTGTCAACCGAATCTATCACATTGCGATCGACGCAAGGCACTCTTCCAGTATTCTGGGTGTCTAGACTTTCCGAGGAGCCAACGTGGACTCGGATCACTACCTAGTTGTAGCCAAGGTACGGATGCGGATATCCACAACGGAGCGAAATCAACGAAATACTGTGAGGAAATTTGACGTCGAAAAGCTACAATCGCAAGAGACCGCCAGAGCCTTTGCCGATCGAGTTTCTCTTAATCTTAATCTAAGTCCTATGCCGCCAGCAGCAAATGTGGTAGCGTTGCCAACAAGCCATCAGAGATACCGCCTCTGATGTACTGGGTTTCTCTCGGCCACCACAACGAAACAAGAGGCGTACAAAGCGGCGCTGTATAGAAGGACTAGAGCTGCTTGCGAGCTCTACGTGCGCAGGAGAAAAGAAAAACATCGACTTCTCAGGAAGAAGAAAAAGGAGCATGAGAAGCGCTCGACAATATTCCGTTGTCAGGTAGAATGAACCATTCAACAGTGACGATGACAGTCAAGATTCCCGTCAACCCGATCAGAATGAAGTGAGGATAGCGATATGTAAAGTTAAATCCAACAAAGCTGCTGGAGCCGGCGGCCTTGCCGCTGAACTTTTCAAGGTGGGAGGAGATGAGTTGGTAAGGAGCATGCACCAGCTCATCTGTAAAATCTGGTCGGACGAAAGTATGCCCGATGAATGGAACCTCAGCATCGTTTGCCTGACCCTGAAGAAAGGAGACCCTCTAAACTGCGCCAATTACAGAGGTATAAGTCTCCTCAACATCGCCTAAAACCGATCGTCAACAACCTGATCCTTATCAGTGCGGTTTCCGGGAAAATCCACCATTGACCAAATATGTGATTACTGCAGACCTTGGAAAAAACCCATGAATATAAAATCGATACGCACCACCTCTTTATCGATTTCAAAGTTGCCTATGAGAGCGTGTATAGAGACGAGTTATACAGAGCCATGTCTAGTCTTGGCATCCCTTGGCATCCTTGGTTTGTGCAGAATGACGATGGAGAACTCTCGCTGCTCCATCAAAGTCGGTAAGAACATCACCGAACCGTTCGATGTCAGGAAAGGTCTTAGACAAGGTGACGCGCTATCATGCGATCTCTTTAACATAGTACTTGAGAGAATTGTACGAAACTCACAAGCCAACACCGGAGGTACAATCTTTTACAAGTATGTACAACTAATCGCTTATGCCGATGACATTGACATAATCGGAAGAACTCAGCGGGCCGTCAATGGGGCATTTACGAGTATTGAGATCGAGGCAGCAAAGATGGGTCTAGCGGCCAATGAAAGCAAAACAAAATATATGCTGTCTACAAAAAAGGACACCCAACATCGGCGTCTTGGACAGAACGCCACAATAGACAGATATGATTTCGAGATAGTAAAGGATTTTGTCTACCTAGGCTCTATGGTGAACTCCGCAAATAACATCAGTAGGGAGATCACACGAAGAATTACTCTTGCCAATCGTTGTTTCTATGGGCTAAAACGGCAATTGAGTAGCAAAGCCCTATCTCGAACTACTAAGGTAACTCTCTATAAGACACAATCATCCCAGTTCTGCTGTATGGCGCAGAGGCATGGGCGTTGACAAAACCGGATGAGGATGCCCTTGGTTATTTCGAGAGAAAAGTTCTCCGAGCGATCTTTGGTCCCGTCCGCATAGACGGTGAGTGGAGGAGAAGGTACAATACCGAGCTATACGGCCTGTACAAGGACATCCACTTAGCCAGAAGAGTTCACATACAGCGACTAAGATGGCTGGGTCATTTGGAGCGGATGGAGCCCAACGTTCCCGCTAAGAAAGTCTTCGAATCCACCCCGGATGGACGACGCAGTAGAGGACGACCTCGCGGTAGGTGGCGCAAACAAGTGGAGGGGGACCTCAACCAACTTGGCGTGCGCAACTGGAAGCAGCTGGCTCGTAACCGCGCTGGCTGGAGAGGTTTGTTGGTTGAGGCCCAGGTCCACCGCGGACTGTAGCGCCATCTAAGTAAGTAAGTAAGTAAGTGATACATATTATAACTTCATCGCATTTCTGCTGATCCGCTTGTGGGGTTCACTTATTTGACCTCAGAAAATATCGGCAGGCCTCCCGATTTTGGATCAATCGCTTACTGAGACCAATGAAATGCCGATGTCGTCACATTTGTGTGATCCAGGCATTTATAAGCCTGCCTCGCGATGTCTTCCAATATTTAACAGTATGGGAAAAGAATTGATTTTGTGAAGAGGTTGACATAGATCTCGGTAATATAAACCCCACAATTAGTTTGCTGTAACTAAGAGAAGAAATATGAAGGTTCCGTTGAAGTAATTGATTTGTGAAGAAACAGAATCGATTTAGGGTCTAAGTAACTGTCGAGAGAGCAACCCAATATTTTACATTCATAAGCAGACACATGGTTATATACATTATTAAATGCTACGTTCAACTTCCGATTTGAAGCATAGTCTCATTTAGGAAAGAGTTTACATGAATAAGTGAAGACAGGTGTATACGATTGTGAGTGGTACAGGGTTGCATAAATTTGAGAGCATATTTTTTATATGTTCGTCCTTTGTAGGGTTCAAGCTTTAGCCATTACTAGAAACCCACATCGATATTTGCATAAGATCATATTTATATGACCAACAGCAGAATTAATTGAACCAATACAAGACGTCATCAGCAAACATATGAGCATTACTTTATTCAATAACACTTGGAAGATAATTGAAGTAGATTGAAAATAAGAGTGGCTCCAAAATGGATCCTTGTGGAACTTCTCTTGTCAATGACGGTGCAGTGGATATCTTATCATGGACGATGACGTTTAACACTTAATTTATTTGTATTTCACAAAAGAACATTCCTTTGTGCATCTTTTCGGCGTTATAGGTACTGCTCATAATATATGTTTCACCCGATCAGTGATACGCTACGAAGAACTGTGGGGAACATTTCTGGAATGTTATAAAAAAATTCGTTTTATGTTTCTTGCAAAAGTTTAACCATTTGTCGCTGGACTACATTTAAAACAGTTTGGACTTAAATAAAAATTGACGCTTAGTCAAACGGCTTAACTGAACTTTAATTTTTGTAAGGAGTAG
This sequence comes from Brachypalpus laphriformis, assembly GCA_945910035.1. Taxonomy (NCBI): domain Eukaryota; kingdom Metazoa; phylum Arthropoda; class Insecta; order Diptera; family Syrphidae; genus Brachypalpus; species Brachypalpus laphriformis. The sequence goes on along the minus strand of OX246754.1, from coordinate 275,205,266 downwards.
GATGTTTAAATACATAAATAACCGCCTGCTAAGGCTATATATCATAATAAACTTGTGAACTTTTATGCGAGACTTGGCCATCAGACTGAGCGAATAGTTCACAGAACAAGTGAACTTACCACAGAGAAGTTCCACCATTAATCTATTCCTTATGCAGTTTAAAGATGTTTCATTTTATCTCTGTATCTCTGCCCTTATACACGTCGTCCGTGTCAACAGTGTTGCAACTTCTTCGAAGGGTACGGTAGACATTGAAAACGATAACAAAGGATGAGAATTGATCTATGGTAATACAAGCATGCTCTCGATTTTTTGAAAATGTTTTTAATTTAATTTTAGATTTGAATTTTGAGCCTTCTTGGGCGATAAAAAATGTAAACACTTTGTAATATATATCTCAATTTACCAGCCGGAGCGAGGAACACCATAGCTATACGTTTGTTGATTGTGGGCATAAAACAACCAGAGCCTCGGAAATACGTACGAACACACGTTAAAAAAATAAAAGAACCAAATCAACACTTAAATCTCTTCAACAGCAAGCCGTAATTGCCTTCATGTGAAACCTTTAAATTGTAACATAGTCGAAATTCTTCACATGACTGTGTTTACGCACTTCACGATACACCCTTCGTGTAAGGACATGTACCCTTACATTGTCGTCCTAATGCACTGACGCTGCCTCACAAAGCAAAGTGGTGTTGACAATGTGGAGTGTGTTCAGTTTGCTTAGGATAATGGATTGTCCACAGATAATTTCAGTTTGTATGTCGTATACGCAATTTAAATTTTCCAATTCTTTTCTTTTCAAATGAAGTGTAATCAGGAGGTTTTTTGTTTTGTAAGCTCCACCCATTTCGGTAAGATGTTCCAAAGTTAGGTTAGGTTAGCGTGGCAGGCTGCATTAGTTACAGACACACTTAAGCTGGAAAAGGTCCATTATGGTGACACATGGATCTATGATGCCCAGAAAGAACTAACCTTAGACCCAACTAGAGCCTGTTATAAAGTGCTCACTTACTCACTTGGGTGGCGCTAAGGTTCGGGATGAACGTCGGCCTCAAATAACAAGCCTCTCCATTTAGCTCAGTCTTAAGCTAATTGCTTCCAGTTGCGCACTCCAAGTTTGTCGAGATCCCCTTGAACTTGTGCGCGCCACCTACGAAGAGGAGGCACTCTACTGCGTCGTCCCTCTGGGTTAGATTCGAATACTTGGTTATAAAGTGCTGGAGGCTAATGCTGGTGTCAGTCAGTTCGCCTAAATTGTCGAATAAGTAGGCTCCTAAGTGCGATCTTCTACGAGCGGAAAGAGCCTGATACGTATAAAGTAGGTGTAGTATGGTTTCCTTCTCTTCCTCGTCCATACAGTTTCTAGCCTAACCTTTCACCCACTTCGCTAAAACGTTCAAGGTTCTTCCTTAAAATTCCAAAGATGAATAATTTCCCGTGCGTCATCACTCTAGAAGTCACATAAGCAATAAAAACCTAATAAAACATGACCATGTGATGTCAATAAAAATAAAAAAAATGAATAACCAAATCACCCTGTGTGCACATTGCACTTGCTTCACTAGATGCAACGAACTACGAGTACAGAGCACTGTTTGACTTTGAAAAATAAAAATAAGAATTCGAAAAAAAACTGAGGGGAATGACTGTCCATGACATCTTTATGTCGGATTTTGCGTTGTCGTCATCGTCATCGTCGTTGTCGTTGTCGCGCTGTGTACAAGTTTGGATTTCTATCTTCCCTTCTCCATTACGTACTCCGCAAACACACACATACACCGAGTGAGAACTATTATTAGTTTCTCAACTAGAATTGATTAAATCTGTCTCTCTACCTTATTTGCTGCACAAAACTCGTAGTAATATTGATTTAATCGACATAGCATTCGACTGTAATTTACAAAAACACTACATAAACACTTAAACAACCATATAGTCGCAGCGTACAAATGAATGTAAGCCGTTTACAGCTTAATTGAATTGAAAATGGTGGCAGAAATCATGTCAGTCAGCCCGAGGAGCAATTAATTATAATAATGGATTACGAAAAACCTGGGAATAAAAATATCTCTACACAAACAGTGTAAGCTCTTATTTTTTATTTTTTATTTTTATAGATATAATCCAATTAAGTTTAATTGACTCTCTGTGCGCTACGGTATTTTCAAGTATACATTCTCGTATTTATGTACACTTTGTTTGGGATATCTCCGCGATGCACAAACTAACCACACAATTCAACAGATACGATAGATATTTCATAATGAAAACAAATTATCCTCACTTACAATGGTAATCAATTAAAATTGTTTTTTTATTTTATTTTTTTTTTTTTTTAGTGGTTATTATAGTTGTGCAACGTTTTTAAATTGTTGTATACAAAGTGTGCAGTAGAATGTATTTGCATTTACAGAATTGATATGTAAAGGCGTAGAGTATTTTGTGATTTGACAGGGTATGAATGGTTAAATAGTATTTGACAGTTGAAATATTTTTGACAAGGCACTGGGTTCCGGAAAGCACAGAAATCTTGCATACGGAGTACAGATAATATTTGAACACCTTTACCAAGAACCAATGCAAAATCATGCTACTTCTGCTAAGCGGACCTCGAGATTCTCCTCAAACTTCTGTAACTAGTTTCCATTTCAATTAAATTCAGAAATAAAAGTGTAGGTGTTAATCGAAATTTTTATTTTCTGGTCCTTCGAGCCGAATTTATATAGATTTCTTAGATTTTAGATTAGAGAAAAGATTTATTGCAATTCATTATATTGGGTTGGCCAATAAATTTCCTCTGTTTATCGTTAGTGTTGTTAACTTTGAATAAGGCCGTTTGTAAATGTTGCTGATGGTGATTTCACACGTTCTGGTTTGCCCCGTTCTGGACGACCGCTTGAGATTGATGGGGACCAAATTAAAGCTCTAATCAAAAATAAAGCACGCTACACAACCAGGCACATAGCTGATATATTGGATATATCGAAATCAAGCGTGGAAAATCACTTGCGTAAACTGCAATACGTAAAACGATACGATATTCGGCTGCCGCACAATTTGAGTGAAAAAAATGTATTCGATCGTGTCTCCATCAGCGATTCCCTGCAGAAACGCAACGAAAGTAAACCATTTTTAAAACGGATGATAACGGGCGATGAAAAGTGGATACTTTACAATAACGTGGAATGGAAAAGATCATGGAGCAAAAGAGGTGAGCCACCTTTAGCCAGTCCAAAAGCTGGTCTTCACCGTAAGAAGGTTATGTTCTGTATTTGCTGGGATTGGAAGGGAATTGTGTATTATAAGCTTCTTCCGCACAACCAAACCGTTGATTCCGATAAATACTGCTCTCAGTTGGATAAACTGAAGGATGCAATCACCGAAAAACGACTAGAACTGGCTAACCGGAAGAGCGTTGTGTTCCATCATGACAACGCTAGACTGCATGTCTCTTTGCAGACTCGGCAGAAGTTGGTGCAGTTTGGATGGGATGTTTTACCTCACCCGCCGTATTCACCTGATCTTGTACCTTCCGATTACCATTTATTCCAGTCCCTGCAGAGCTCACTTAATGGAAAAAAAATTCGTCTCGCTGGAACGTTCTACGAAAGGGTCATCATGAAATTGCCTGAAAGATGGCATAAAGTGGTAGAAAATAATGGTACATATACATATGTGTTTTTTTTTTTTTTTTTTGCGCCTGGAGGTGCAGGAATCTTCATCCATTGGTTAGGCCCGATTCATATATCTGACAATGCCATCAGTGCTAGTCAGTATATGCCTACGGGCTAAACCTCACCCCTCAGAGAGGCACTATGAGAACCGGCTGCACGTACTCATAGTAGTAGGAAATTCGTCCCTCTCATTTTTTCATTTTTGTGATGACTACGACTAAGTTGCCTTAACAAGTAGTTTACGCTTCTGTAGTGTTAATCGCGTTAGGTAGATAGCTTTCCAGTGAAGGCACCTACTAATACCGTCATTACATGCGGTTTTTCCTTACGGCGCTAGGTCGAAAGGTCTTGTTCTTTGCAGTCGGCGCTCAAGGTTTGTCACGTCCATAGTACGGATTATTTCATTATTGGAGTGAACATGAAGACGGGTACGAAGTTTGCGAGAAAAGTTTGTTACTTCGTCCCTCACGGTAGCAATTCCTAGATCTCTGTGAATATCACTATTTCTTATATACCAAGGAGCATTCACGACTGCTCTTAGTATTTTGTTTTGAAATGCTTGCAGTAGAGCCATATTCCTTGGTTTGGTACAACCCCAAAGTTGTATACCATATGTCCAAGACGATTTTAGGACTTGCTTATACAGAAGCAGTTTGTTGTATACGCTTAACTTCGAGTATCTTCCGAGTAGCCAATACATTTCTCTAAATCTGATTTCGAGCTCTTCGCGCTTCTTTTTAACGTGTGGTTTCCACTTAAGTTTTGCGTCTAGGGTCATTCCTAGATATTTTGCCTCGTTTGCGTACGGTATTTGCACCGAGTTAATGGATATAGGTAAGTTGTTTATCTTTCTTAACGTAAAATTGACATGCGTTGATTTTGTCTCATTGAGGACTATTCGCCAGGTTTTTGTCCATTCGCATACTTTGTTCAAAGCTCGTTGGAGTTTTCCTGTTGATGATTCGACTGACTCATCCGTTACGAGGATAGCCGTGTCGTCTGCGAACGATGCTACAACGGTCCCTTCATCTTGTGGTATATCTCTTGTGTAGAGCAGGAACAGGATTGGACCGAGAACACTTCCTTGTGGAACACCGGCGTAGATTTATTTGAAATTCGAATATTCACTCCCGTGTCTAACACGGAAAAGTCTGTTTTCAAGATAAAATTCCAATATTCTGTACAACTTTTCCGGTAAGATTACCCTTAGCTTATACCTTAGGCCTTCGTGACATACCTTGTCGAAGGCTTGCGATACGTCGAGGAAAGTACTAGAGCATATTTTTTTCCCTTCTAGAGGTTTTTCAATCTCGTTCATTATTCGATACACCTGATCGATTGTGGAATGTTTGACCCGAAAGCCGAACTGATGATCCGGGATCAAGTGTCTTTCTTTAATTACTAGTTGCAATCGTTTCAGCAGAAGTTTCTCGAAGACCTTAGATATTATTGGCAGAAGTGAAATGGGTCTATATGATTTCTTGTCATTTGCACATTTCCCTGGTTTCGGGACCATAATAACTTCGGTGACTTTCCATTGCCTTGGAACATATAATAGTCTTAAGGAAGCATTTGTTATGTAGAGCAACTTAACCAGCACTTTTTTCGGTAGCTCTTTCAAAATTTCGCCAGTGATTAAATCATATTCCGGAGCCTTGTTATTTTTCAATTTTTGAATTGTCATTCGAAGTTCGGACAGGGATACGGTTTTTAATTTAAAGATGTCGGGTGCCATATTATCATTCGGATCTTCGATCAACGGTTGTCCATCGAACGGCTTGAACGTTTCCTCTAAGTGATCGGCAAATAATTCTGCTTTCTCTTTGTCTTCTTTTGCCCATTCCCCGTTAGCTTTCCTAATTGGCGGCAAGTGCATTACAGGTTTCCTTATGGACTTCAAGGCCTTCCATAGAGAGTAGTTTGAATACTTATCAGCGGTTAGACCCTCGAGGTAAGTAAAAGTCTCGTGATTTTTTAGGTCCTGCAGCACATTTTTTAGCCTGTTACAAAGGTGGTTCAGATAAGTTTTATCCGGTGGCGCACGGGATAGTTGCCATCTCTTGCGCGCTCTCCTCTTTTCTCGTATGAGGTCTTCAGGCTGGTATTTGACTTTATTGTTCCGTGCTTTTGTCTTCCGCAAAGGAATGTTTTTCCACGATGAGCTCTGAATGGCTTCGACGAGTTTGTCGATTTCTTCTTCTATTTCGAACGGTGTCTTTAGCGGTACATTTAAAGCAACATTTTCCTTGCAGTCTCTTCTGAAAGCGTCCCATTTAGTTTTGTTACTAGTTAACCTAGGCGGTCCTTCTTTTTTTACTAGACTTCCACCTATTTTCAGAGTGACTGCTGAGTGATCTGAGCATAGATCATAGTATTCTTCGACTTCCGTCAAATTTTTAGTTAATCCTTTTGCGATAAAGAAGTCGACGAGGTCAGGGATTTTGTTTTTGTCAGTTGGCCAATAAGTTGGCTTTCCTGTCGAAAAAAAGTTCACCCCACGTTTCATGCTGGCTTTGTATAATAATCTGCCTTTTGTCGCATTGCACCTTGATCCCCAGAAAGTGTGTTTCGCGTTAAAGTCACCACCTAAGACAAAATTAGGTCCGAGTGAGTCAAAGAGACGAACGAGGTCGTCTTCTACTAGCTTATATCCCGGAGGGAAGTAAATATAAGTGATTACAGTTTTTAAAGTAATAAATATTTAATCTTTCATTCCGCTTAAAAAAACAGAGGGAACTTGGGCCAACCCAATAAATATGTGTATTGCATTGCATATGAATGAAATTCTACAAATCTTATATAGCATAGCAAAAGCCGGATGACAAATTTTTTATAATTAATTTAAATTGCATAATGAATATTTTATGATATTACGAACCAAAAGTTTTATGTTAAAATGCTTCTTGTATAATTTGACAAAGATATCGTAAAGCAGCTTTTATATATTTAAACAGGACTTCCCACTCTTTGCCATTCAGGAACTGATGTACCCCATCTTGCGGAAGTTGGTTTTGTCCTTAATGTATTATCATCAGTTCCTTCAGTATTGAACCAATTCCTATAAAATGCACTATATTTTTTTCGAGCCGCCAGGTTGCAGAGATTATATAGGGCACGAAGTTTAGAAGTTTCTCCTCTCGCCTTACAAAGTGTGTACCTAGTTCATATCGTTAGGTACCAGTTGAGGTCGTGGTTAAGTTGGCAGTGGGATTCCCTATGAATTGATGCTCTTGACTCCTCTATAAAGCGTTGCCCAAGAAGTTGTAGAGCTCGACTTTCATATTTAGAACTTTTACCAAGTAGTAGAAATGTACCTTAAGCGCTGTTAGATACAATGGTGGGAGTCCCGCCTCAGTGTGCAGCATGTAGTTTGGCGTGGTCAGGTGCAGCATTCGTTTGAGAAAGAAGTGTAGAAGTTGATCAACTAGTTCGATTCGCGTGTATCCCCATACTTGTGATGCATACAACATAGCCAATCGTACAGTAGCTTCGAAGATGCGATATTTTGCAGCAAAGCTGATGTTTTTGTATGGCATACATTCTTTCCACCGGCTTGTTTTGCTTCTTTACATTTTTCCTTTAGATGCAAGCTAATGTTAGGTGTCATTATCACTCCAAGGTATTTATACGGTTTCACTACCTCCACAGGTTCGCCCTCAAATTTCCATCTTTCTGTCTGTGCATGCCTTCTCCTTTCATTTCCAAACATCATGACCTGTGATTTACTCCTGTTTACAATGAGGTCCCACAATTTGCAGTATTCTTTCAAGTTGGTCATCATTCTTTGCAGCTTCTCTGGTATATCACCCAAAAGAATGATATCATCCGCAAAACATGAGAATCTTGATAGTGACATTGCTAATAAAAACACCGCCATTCAAAAACTGGACAATATCTTCTATGATTAATACAATAAGAGCGTAATAAGTGTACATCCCTGTTGAACTCGCGTGGTAACTGCAAAGCTCTCGGACATCTCCACTCTATTCCACACCGTGGTGATCCAGGCGATTAAATGAAATGCCCCCAAAGATTTTTCGGATGGAGTTAATTTTCTGGGCTGTTTCTGTCCCCCTTTTTATATATCGGAAAAATCACAGCTGATTCGAAGCATGCAGGTAAGATTTCCAATCCATATAAGCTGTTAAGCAGTTTGAGTAAGGTGTTCGCGACTGAATTTATATATTTTCTGGTCCTTCGAACCGAATTCGAAGTTCGACACACACGTTCATTTTCGCAAATGGTTAAGCATCGCACGGAAAAGTTTTGGAGAAACCGGAGGTTAGCCTTGATCTTATGTGTGTGTTCTTGGAGAGCTTACAGTTTTATAAGGACTTAACAACAACTGAGTGGAAGGATTTGGATATAGGCAGAGGCATTCTAGAGAAGATAACAAGGAAATGTTGTCCCTCGGTGAGCTGATATCACTATGAACCATGTACTCCTAATGGTCACTCCATTTGGCAAGAGCAAAAAAGTTCGTATTCTCATCCTCCTCCTCCTTGCTCATATAGAAAAATAGTTTCAAAACAGGCCAAACAGTATGGCGATATAACATCTACAGCTGTATTGATGCGCGATATTTTTTAGAGAGACCAAGGTGTTAATTCAGCTGAGAGCAAATGTTTAGTACTGATATCCATACTCGTAGTGCCATCTGTCCATCTCCGTATGGTTTTGTTGGTCACACCAGTTTGAGTCATACTTTTCATGTAGCGAAATTGCTCTACAGCAGCGTTAAGCTACCAATGAGCTAAAGACTAGGAAGGAAAGGTTGACTTACACAAACAGTCGTATACGCAAACGGAGACACCGTCGAGATGGAATGGGGATCTCAATGTTACAATGAATCTTTAACCCTCTGTAGCGCGGTGTGACATTTCTGTCACAAACCCTTAAACTTTTTTTTTTCAAATAAATACAAAAATTAAGATTTTTCCAGAAATAGGTGTATTTTTATTTCTTTCGATTAACATTTTTCAGTACTTATTTTTAAAATTTTATATCTTGCCCTACAGAGGGTTAAGACAAACCAAGTTTAAGCACATGCTATGTTCAAGTACAGACTCCGGCTAACTAACTGCTAACTTTTTTTTTTTTTTTGGGGAAAAGGCCACACAGGAAGTGTAAAAGCATGCGTATGACTGCATAATAAAATCGTCTTTCCAAATATATAACATTTGGATGGTAAGCGACTAACAATGGCCTCGTAGCAGCAGCATCCCTCGATAGGTGTTGGTCCGTTTAATAACGAGAAAGAGCCACTGCAGACGAACAATTTGCAGTTTTGTTAGTAAGTCCTACTTCCGCCTCCTCGTGGTGTCATCTAGGAATTTCTCTGGAAATTGCAAGCGGAAGAGGACGAATGGCGAACCTCCTGCGTCACAAAATAGGATAAGTGTCGGTTGGTTTTTTTTTTTTTTTTGGGCTTATAAGGCAATTCAACAGTAAAGCCCTCTCTCGAACAACTAAGGAGACTCTATATAAGACCTTGATCATCCCAGTCCTGCTTTACGGCGCTGAAACATGGACTTTATTAAAAGAGGATGAAGATATCCTTGGTCGCTTCGAGAGAAAAATTCTTCGTAAGATTTTCGGTCCCGTTTGCGTTGACGGGTTTTGGAGGAGAAGATTCAATCACGAACTATACGAGCTGTACAGCGACATCGACCTAGTCAAAAAACTGCGTATTGGACGTCTGAGATGGCTAGGACATGTAGAGCGAATGGACACCAACGCTCCGGCCCGCAGAGTCTTCGAATCTAACCCCGAGGGACGACGCAGTAGAGGGAATTATCGCCGTAGGTGGCGCGCACAAGTTCAAGGGGACCTCGACCAACTTGGAGTGCGCAACTGGAGGCAATTAGCTAAAGACCGAGCTAAATGGGGAGGCTTGTTGGTTGAGGCCCAGGTTCACCCCGAACTGTAGCGCCACCTAAGTAAGTAAGTAAGTAAGTCGGTTGGTCTGTGGCCCAGCGAGCCGCAACCGTAAAAAAATCATTGCTCCGAAACGAAAACTAACGCCTCGGATACGGACAGACAATTTGATGACGACCTTTGGCTATTGAACGTGAACAACGATCGGATTCTGGAACATTAAGACCCTCCTGGACTCACTCCAGGGAGGGCTTTATAACGCCAGATTCCTCCAAATGGTACGCGAATTATAGACATCTTAGGGTTGAGCGAGATAAGATGGTTCGATGCTGGGGAATACATCTCCCCAACAAAAAAGCACGGTCATGCTCTACTCTGATAAACCAACTAGAAGTGTACGGACGTCCGGAGTAGGACTGGTGCTAGCTCCAGCAGCACGAAGAAACTCATATCTTGGAAACCTCACAGTGATCGAATATTGACGGTTAGGTTCCAGAGTAGTGTAAGAAAAGTTACCATCATACAGTGCTATGCTCCGACTCAAGACGC